>CM060080.1:19345767-20696159 GCA_030533445.1 Cyprinodon diabolis
GGGGACTTGTCATCTTCAGTCTGGCTGCGTCTTTGCTGGGTTCAAACCCAGTTTGGTGTAATTGAATAAGTCAATTAATCTGTGTAAAAGAATTAAGTTGTAAAAATTATTTGTTTGTTTTTGTACATCAATTGTTTGTGGAGGTAATATATGGACAAAACTGATTTATGAGAAGAAATCAGAAATAAGAGAGCCTGAGGGTAGGGGCTTAAACTATTTAATGAGGGCTGTGGGAAGAAGAGCGGCCATTTCTGTTTTCTGTTTCTTTGTTACATTGCTGGTAACTGGAGAGAGGCTGAGGCCCAGAGGATCTTGTATATGTTTAGTTTCTTTTGCACCCTGTTTTGAGTTTTTGAGCACAATAAATCACCACCGGTAACCCGACTGAGCCTGGATTCTTGGAGGCCAAAGAACCCCGTCACAGTGACCAAAATCATCACTGTTACTGTTATTATATAGTAAATTAAATCATTACTGTTAAATTGTATGTATTGTGCAATTGTTTATTTGAATTCTTATTCCGGATTAGTTGGAGACATACACTAGGCTATATCAGCCCCACCAAAAATATTTTTCACCAGCCGCCACTGGGTAAGAGCATTACACTTTGGTCTCAGAGTGTCCGAGTTCAGGTCCCACACACTCCCACGGACTGGCACTCTGGGCCCCTAAGCAACATCCTTAACCCCAGACTGCTCCCACAGTGGCAGCCCAATGCTTCCCAAAGGGATTGGTTAAATGCAGAGTTCATTTCATTGCTCTGTACTTGTGACAGCTAGTGTAATGACAAAAAGTTGGAAATAAATAATAAAAGAAGTGGGTAAAGATTACCAGTTAAGAGTCTTTTGTACAAGACTCTTAACTGGTACAAGTATTATCCCAGTGCTCAAAATAAAAGGGAGGATCAAAGCCCGAAACATGTTTCTTGGTGCATCTGCCAGAAAGGTGACGGACAGCTCCTCCTTAAAATGATCATTAGATGTCTTGAAGCTTTGAACCCCTGCAGCAAACCATGTTTGTCCATAGTGCTCCTTAATGCCTCCATAACTGTTATTTTTTACCCACTTCTTTTACATACCAGTAATTTCTGTCATTAAAATTGTGCGTCTTTGTTGTTAACTCCTTCCGTCAACCAAACATACATAGTTTAATTTCCCTATAAAATTAAAATAAACATGCTTATTTAATAATTTTTATGTATATTAATATGAAATCTAATGTTGCTGAGGAAATACTGGCACTCAAGTTGATCTTTATATTAACTTTAGTTAACTTGACTAGCATTTCAGTGAATCTAGTTCAAATTTATAGCTTTCTGCTACAGGAAGGTTTTCTTTGTCATATTGTGTTTAAGAACTGGCCTCATTTGAATGATGTTATACGCCTATCATGTCTATGATTGGCGAGCAGGAAAGGGTGTTTTTTAACATTCAGGCTAAATAGAAAGTGATACTGATGGATGAAAGGATGTAAAAAAAAATAGACAAATACACAAAAATGGCAATTTAGAGGCTATCTGTGTAATAAATTGACAAACTTAAAGATAACCACATACTTCATAGACATTTCATAAATTAAAAGTCCTTCAGTTTGACCCCCGGCTCACACCGACTCCGGTCTTACCGTTGCGGTGCGGTGGGTGCGGCGCCGCAGTGATTCCAAGTCATTAAAAAGACGTAAACCTCTCTCACCGGCTGCTGAGCTGTCCGGCTGCGGTTACCGAGACACTCTCTGGCGCTGCAGAAAATTCAGCAAGAAAGCTATCTTTGCGGCGTGCCGGAGCCCTCCGCAACAAGCTCTCGCAAATATCCTCATTTGGGCCGTGATATCGCGTGAAGTTACGTGAACTCAAGTGAACTTCTGTTCTCGAGAGTTAAATCTCCGGACCTGTTGCCAGAGCCGCACCGCACCGTAGTCCAAAAGGCGGTGTGAGAGGGGGTGTGCGGGAGTTGCGTTCTCCGTCGGCTCTGGAACCGCACCGGAGCTAGTGTGACCAAGGGGTAACCTATCTCTGACTCTGTCTAAATGCTCCTATGCTGTGACTCACACACCTGGGATTCATCACCCTAATCAGCAGTTGCAGCCATTTAAGGATTAATCCTCCACATGCACGGCATCAGATTGTTCCTACCCCCAGTGGTAACACATTCAGGCCATTTAACTAAACAGGCCAAGTCTAGCTAGATCTAACTGCTTAATTTTTTCTCTCTATTGTCCAGTTTATTGTCTGTCTAAACCTGACCTCCCAACCTTGGTTTCCCTGGCTTTGACGCTCTGCTTGTCAAACGATGATTAACTGGATTGTCCAAAAATAAATCCACCAGGCTTTGCCAACTGCTCAGTCCTAGTGTCAAGCTGTGCCTGAAGATTGATAAATGGTCTCTGTTAAGTGCCTTGACATGTGACATGGTGCTATATTGAGTTTTAATTGACTAAGCCAGTTTGTTAGGGTTTATTAGCACCTTTTTTAGTTTTTCCCTTTCCATTATCAAACAAGTTTAAATCAGGGTTACTCTGTAACCTACTAGTAACAATATAGCATATGGTCTTTTTTGAAACTTAAAAAAAACTTGAATAATTAAAAAACTACACTTCGCAAAACTTCATGATAGATTATCTTAAATATGATTATAATGAAACTATCCTAATGTAAAGAGAGTAGTAAATACAAACTTGGAAACTAAATGAAACTACACTAGAATATTTAACAGTAAAAAAGAAGATTTACTCTCTTTTTTTGTGACAAGAATGTTTCAAATGATCAAATACAACATAAATGGAATAAACATACTACCTACTAAACATACAACCAGAGAAACAAGGTGCTTTAAAGCATGTGCATGTTCTGTTTTCTTGTATTGCCTGTTTATATGTCTGTTATATAAAATCCTAATCAAACATGAAGGTTATCACTCTAAAGGTGCAAAACAGGAAATTTTTTCAAACATTTTTTGGTTATGCCTGGTGTTTTATGTATTTTTTGGTTGACTTCTTCTATGTCTGGTTTCAGACTCATTGTGCAAGGAGCCAGTGTTCTGACTCTGTGTCCACAAAATGTAATCCTTTTTCATCCACAGGGTCTGTCTTGCACTGTGGACTGTATTGCTCTCCTCCAGGTAACCTTCTACTACTTTCTTTGGTTTTTATCGCATTTTTATCGCAGCCATTTGATTGTGTTCTCCCTCATAAATGAAGCACAGCTACATGATCTAAAAACCTGTTTTTATTTCTTACCTGTGGGGATAAGTGCTGCCATTATGCTGGTCACTTTATGCTGCAGCAAGATAAGGAACAGGATTGACAGCAGGATCACCAGCTTCATGTTGCCAACCACCAATATCCACATCAACTATAAGCATATAGAAATTAATTTCTTGTAATCAGTATTTCTATTTCCAATTTTAATATTATTTTGATTACCTAGAAAAACCCTGTGAGCAGTGTAGTTTTCTATGACGGAGTATTAGGGCCAGGCTAGAGATTTTTTTTTCTTCTATTTCGAGAATAAAGTCGTAACATTAGGAGAATGAAGCTGTAATATTACGAGAAAGAAGTCATCATACAAGAACCCGTTTCAGAAAGAAAGCTTCCATCTCCGACCAGCATATGATGGCCGACCAGCACCCACAAACAGCAACCTGAGTCCACTTTGACATTCTGCCCAATTTGATGCAGGTGTGTCAAACCAGAGTCAAAATATAGCTTCGCATAATGCTCAACATTCCTCATTTTAGGGAAGAAAGTGCTTCTTATAGGAGTTGTCATAAAATATAATTCATCTCTCGTAATTTAAGGACTTTTTTCTTTTAATATTACAACTTTATTCTCGTAATGTTATGACTATTGTCGTGACGTTTTTCTTCTAATATTACGACTTTATTCTCGTAATTTGACAACTTAATTCTCGTAATTTTAAAAATATATTCACGTAATGTCAAAACTTTATTCTCGTAATTTTACGACTTTATTCTCGTAATTTTAAGACTTTATTCTCATAATATTTTGACTTTTCTTGTTGTGACTCTATTCTCGTAATTTTTGGTGTTCCTAGCAACAGTTGCTAACTATCCTTTTAAACTATTTAAACCCTGTTATCTAAAGCCTCATCATTCCTCAGGGTAAATCTTTATTTTCTCATATCTTGTCAAGCCAGTGTCTCCTTTTTTCAGTTCAGTCATACTGTACTTGATCATCCCAGTAAAGATCATCCCAAAAATATGCATTCTTTGCATCATTTCCTTAGATAGAAAACTTTCCACCAATCTGACTGAATGATCTGGTTGACTTCTCTCTTTTAATTGCCTTGAGATGACATGCATTGCTTATTGGCATTATATAAATATTGTCATGATTTTATTAAAGTCTGACCCCAAGATGCAGAAGACCAAACAGAGAGACCAGGGAAAAGTTTAAACAGGTTTATTTGAGAATGGTGAATCCTGTGCTGCTCTGAGCACTGCTCAACAGGGACTGAAAGGTGAGGGGAAGACACTGCGGTTAGTTCAGGCTCAGTGGGAAATTTGAATTTCTGGTTTTGCATAGGAGGAAAAGGTTGCAGACTCACTTCTCCAGGAAAGGGTGTTCTTGATGGAATCCAGACTATGGGGATTGCACTTGAGAGTGTCTTGTTGGGTGATGGGTGGACAGGGTTACTCAGACTGCGGTTGTTCCATGGTGAATGGAGAAGTTGACTGTCACTCAGTTTTCCTGCGATACTTGAACGGACTGTGGTACAGAAGAAACCTTTGCTTGGCGAGAGGCTCAAACGACCACTTGTGGAGAGTTGATCCAAACTTCCTGTTTGGAGTGAATGGAGAAGCTGTCTGCCACTCTGATTTCCTGTGGTACTTGAATGGGCTGCGGTGCTGAAGAAACCTTTGCTTAATGTGGAGCTCAAACGATTTCTTCGGGAAAGTGGATCCAAACTTCCTTTTTGGAACCCCAGCTCAGTTGGAAGCTCGGTACCTCTTGGGGAAAGTGGGGCCAAACTTCCTGTTTGGAATCCCAGCTCAGTTAGAAGCTCAGTTGAACCTTCCAGAGAGAGAAGGACCAAACAAATCCAGTTTGCAGGATGACTTCCTGCTGAGAGGCAAAGACAAAAACAAAGTTAAGACTCAGGTTGACAAAAACTCAGTTTGACTCAGAAAAACTCAGCTTGACTAGAGAATCCAAAACTGGCACACCAAAAACTCAGGTTAGACTCTACTAAACTAAGCATGGCTAGAGTGCCCAGTATTGGCAAAACAAAGACTTAGGTTAGACTCTGCTAAACTAAGCATGGCAAGAGTACCCTGTTTAGGCAAACACTCTGGCGTCGAGGTAGTGGCAGTCAGCAGCTTAAGAACACTCCACAGGTAATGAGGCAATGAGCTGCAGGTGTGCAGGGAGACCCAATGAGGACGGGGCACCACCTGGTGGAGGAGGAAAGGAAACACAAAAACAGACCACACAAACTGGATTACTGACAAATTAACTGAATTGAATTTAATCATCTATCCGATAATCAGTAATAGTCACCTATCCATCTCTCATGTTCACGTATACATCCTCCTTCAATGTTTCAGAAAAAGTACCTCCCAGATCCCTCCATCGTTTTTCACTCAAGGTAAACATCTTCAGCTGTAGTGTTCTTACTCCATGCTCAGATCTGTTCGCCAGCTCACGTCCGATTCCTCTCTTCGTCTCTACTCCTTCCTTAGCCCATACAAGCCTATTTCTCGCCACATCCAGTCTTCAGTATGCAAGACGCCACCACAGCCTTCATTCATGACATCTCAGATCAAACCATTCAGATCCTAGTTTGCCAGTCATCTCAAACATAACGTTTATATGTCCTCATTAACCTCTGTGATCTGTTCCACCAACACTTGCCTCAGACTTATTTAATCAGATCCTTTTGGGGGTTCAGTGCAGGCTCAGAGAAATGAACCAGAACAGACTTCTCTAGGAGATTATACCCCCACTCATAGATCCTCTTCCCTTCCCCCCTTCATTCCTCATTCCTGCATCCTTCAGCCCCTCATCCCATCCTCCATTCATCCCTTCACACCTTCCTCCACTCATCTTTTCATCCCTCCACCCCTTCCTCCCGTCATCACTTCATTCCCTCAACCATTTATCCCTCATGCCTTCATCCCCTCTTCTTTTCATTCCTTCATCTATTCACCCTTGCAAACCCTCATCCCTAGATCCCTCATTCTTTCACCCCTCATCCTCCATTCAGTCAATAAATCACCAAACTCATATTAAGTTTCATTGGGGTCCTTGTTAGTGAAGTGTTCATATCCACCAAACTCCTGTGCTGTTGGGCCTCATTTGTACACTTCTTAAATGTTGTTTGGGTTCACACAAAATCATTCCATAGACTGAGAATGGCCTCTGGGCAACAGTTTGGGGATCCAGCTGTTTTATAATTTTTGTCAGTCAAACAGCTCTGACTAAAGGATTAAAAGTAGCATTAAAAAACCAACAAGGCGGCTGCTCCCAGCTGCTTTTCAAAAAAGCACTGTTAACATAATAGCTTTCTACTATTAGCCTAAAGGTATATAACACAAAAATATCTGAAGCTCTGTGAAGTCAACAAGCATCTCTTACAATCTGTGCTCTGTCCACAGTTTACATCTCTTGATCTAAAACGGGCAACTCTGCCTACAGCTAAAACTCCTGTTACTTAGGTCTTAACATTAAATCCTTTTAATGTTTTATTATCAAATAAAAAAATGTATAGTAAAAAATCCTAGATATTGCTTGTTTAAACTACATAAAGTGACTGCACAATCAAAACAACTGATTAGAATTAAGTTAGCTTGTAAGTCTATATCCTGTTGACATAAGAAAGAGATTATCCCCAAATCTTTTGTAGAGCTGGAAATGCAAAAAGCTGAAATCAATCACTTTACTGGCTTTTTATTTCCTGGACCAAGATTATACATCTTTGCTTTTTTGAGCCAGAAGAGAAAGTCACTTTTTTCCTTCCTTTTCATATAATCTCAATGGAACCGTGAACTGTAAAGTTTGGGATGCTCCCAGCCATTTAAATAATTTTTGTCTTCTTGATCTATCGTCATCATGTAATGAATTGTCTCCCATGTGAAGCTCAAACTGAGAGAGTTCTGATGCACTCTGATGCCAAGAAGAAAGCCATCAAACTAAGAGACAAGGTTGCCAGCAAAATAGGAAAAGGACAGATAAAAAGCACAGTTTATGAAAATAACCAGGGATGGCCTCATTGTTTATGCCTGAGTGTTTCACAGGTGGGAGTAAAATTAAAAAAGACAACACCATCTGGGAATATCCTAGTGTTTGACTAAATAGTTGTGAAAAAGCAGCCAGTTGAAATAATGATCCAAACTGTTTAGAAAGCATAGAGATCTTGGATCAAGACTGTAGTGAAAGCTGTTTCTAAAGCTGTGATTCTGGATTCTCCAAACTTTTCTCTGAATAATATTGTAAACAATGCAGAGCCACCATGAGTTGCAGTGCCTAGAGGAGCGTAAATTATCTTTTATTGACCCTTTTTACTTCAAATTTTAACATTGAAATACTGAGGGCCAGACTTAAGAGAGAGACAGACTTAAGAGACTTAACAGAACAAAGCCTCTGAGTAAGGGTATGAAATAAAATCACTTTTAGAGAGAAAGCAATTTCAAGCTATTGAAAAACAGATAAAAATGAATTTGAGCAGCTCTCTTCTTGTACTTTGTGTTATAAATATTAGTAGAATATCCACATGTCAAACAGAAAGTAAACAATGTCAACCCCTTTGTTTATGACTCCTGATTTTGGCTCTGAGTGGACTACCTGACTTATAATGAAATATGGAAGATACTCCTGCCAAGATGCCCTCAAGCATTAGATGAAAGACATTTCCTAGGTGGATGGCTTTTACTCACATTGGGGATAATTCTCTGTTGGCATGAGGAACAACAATAGTTGGCTCGACCACTTGTTAGTTTACTCAAGAGACTGTTTTTTATTCCTGGACTGACGTCCTCCCATTGCCTAGAGGCATCCTTTGCACCCAGGATCTCCCATTGGACTGTTCTGTTGAAACAGGAAATGGCTCAAAAGGGCTGATGGAAAGAATGGTAGATCTCTGACATCCAAGATACATACATGAATATATATAATATATATATATTATATATATATATAATATATAGAGAAATGGTGAAGACAATCTGAGCTTTTGGGGGCTTAGAGAATTGTTTGATAAGTTCAATGGTTAAATGCAAATGCCTTCTAACTCAATAGTGACTCCGGAGGAGCTGCAATAATTGACCTATCAGGTGGGAGAGTCAGCTCCTGCTTCTTAGCAACCCAACAGGGTTTGCTGTGAGCATGCATACTGTATGAGAGAAGGAAAGCATGAGCACAGAAAATTTTTAAGGCAGGAGCTCAAGGAAAAAAAAGCTTAAATATGTGGATGCACTGTATATACTGTAAATATCCCATGCGCCCTTTTCTTCCTTTGGCGCCTTATTCTTCTCCTTTGACTTTTTAAGCTGATATAATGAGTACATTTCTCCACTGTGAGATCAGTAAAATCAGTCAATCAATCAATCAATCAGCCAAATGAAGGGCAACCTTCACCACATTCATGAAACAGAAAAAATACATCCTGCCTTGTTAGCTTGACTTGGCATTAGGCTGCAATAATTTAGAATTAAATAAATTAGTGTTGCGTTGTACGTTATAATCAATAATGACCTAATCAACCTCCATAAGGAGTGTATGCATCATTCTACTTTTTTATTTTTTATTTTGTGGAAGTGGAGGAGGTAGACTGCATGCCAAAGGTCAATAATCGTTCTGTTTAACTTAGAACATCCTCCGAGAGTCTAACAGAGCTTGCAAAAATCTCTTTTTTAACCCAACTTCAAGCCGCCGAAGCAGTCACAGAAATGTGTAGTTTCAAAGTTTTAAAGCAAGGAATAATCAATGGATCCCTACATATACCTAAAACTAATACGTTCAAGGTGTTTTAATAACTTAGTGTGAATCATTAAAAAAAATTAAATAATAATTTTCATCACAATCACTGAATCTGGGAGTGGCTATTAATGCCCAAATATAGTAATACATCACTCCTGACATCTTCCGGCAGTGACATCACAGTGCGGTAAGCTGAAGGCCAAATCAATGGGAACTACTAGACACGCCAGCAATCAACAACAATTATTTTAGATTTCGAGATGACTTCACTATTGAAATTCACGAGAGCTATTTTTAAAGTGACAATGCCCACGTTCTTGGCAGTTGGATGTTCCATGAATTCTGGTGACTTCAGAAGACAGCCATGAATTCATAAATTCGTTGTTGAATTGCCAACTTGAAGAGGGAGGATTTGCCATTGAACCTAGAGTAAAAACAAGTAATATGTGGCCAACCTTTCGAAGAATGTTTTCAAGAACAGTGCATTGTGACAAACACAAGATAGAGCATTGGGACAGCTCAACAGCCGATACCACACCTTGACGTCACAAACCGGTGGCAGTAGTGTTCTTTGATGATCATGGATGCCTCCAATAAAGCAGTCAAATGAAAATTACTGTTAATTAAAACAACTGAACAGTATGTAATAATATTACATCTAAACTATATTTAAACAACTTAAAGAGGCTTAAGAATTAACTTCTAGTTAAAAACTAATACGGAAGGGAAATAAGTGTTGGAAAAGGGTGAAATTAGGAATATAGATCCAAAATGTTAAATCTAAATCTTGTGGCCTTGTCTTCCACCTTGACCACAAGGTGGTGGGAGCATCATACTGCGGTAAATTGCACAGCCAGTGAGGCTAAGAAGAGTTGTATCAAGATGTATTCAGCTTTATATAGGGCAATCTTTTAAAAAAAACTGATGGAAGATGTAAAATGATGAAGTGGCTAATATTAGTTCGTGTTTTAAAATGGCTAAAGAATACAAGGGTCAATAATAAAAAAAAACACATCAATAGAAATGACTGAAGAAAGGCTCCAAACAAAGGCTCCAAGCCTTGGCCAGCTGCCTAAAGAGGTACATGAAAGACAATGAAGCCAGACAGGTAAACCAGCTGTTCCTAACTCCACCAGTGAAAGTTTACACCCAGTGGCAGGGGAGCAATAGTTGAACAGTCCCACCAAAGCTGGAAACTGAACAGTACTGGAAAGGCATATGGGAGAAATAGGCAGCACACAACAGTGATGCACAGTGGTCGGTAGCTCTGAGAGAGGACCTCAGCAACCTCCCTGAAAGGAATCCAGTTACCATCACAGTGGCAGACATCCAAGAAAGACTCTCAGGTATGAAGAACTGGACAGCACCAGGCCCTGATATGATACACACCTACTGGCTTAAGAAAATCATGGCACTCCATGAATGCTTAGCAGCAAAACTGAACTAGCTGCTGAGAGATGGAAACCACCCTGAATGGCAAACCGAAGGGAGCACAATCCTGATTCTGAAGGATCCCTCAAAGGGTACAGTTCCATCCAACTACCAGCCAATAACCTGACTCTCCACAATATGGAAGCCCATGTCCGAGATAATAGCAGCTAAGATAAGTGGCCACATGGATCAGTAAATGAGCACAGCTCAGAAAAGAATTGGCAAAAATACCAGAGGGGCCAAACATCAGCTCCTGGTATACAGAACAGTCAGTCAAGACTGCAGAACCCAAAACACTATCCTGAGCACTGAATTGATTACAAGAAAGCCTATGACTCAATGCCACATACTTGGATCATTGAATGCTTGGAGCTATACAACATCATTAGGACCCTAAGAGCCTTCACTGCAAACTCAATGAGGTTGTGGAAAACCACCCTTGAGGCCAATGGCACGACTCTCTATCAAATGTGGCATATACCATGATATGTGCTGTCATCGCTAGTGTTCTGCATAGGCCTGAAGCCCCTTAATAATCAACAAGACTGGCTACGCATACCGACTCAGGAACAGGGCCACCATAAGTCACCTCCTCTACATGGATGACATCAAGCTGTACGCTAAGAATGAGCAAGATATCGACTCACTGATCTACAGCACAGACATCGGGGTGTCATTCGGACAAAAGAAGTGTGGTCAGATGGTGACTAAGAGAGATGAGGTAGTCTTTACAGAGGGGGTCTTACTCCCAGAAGGAACAATAGCAGACCTTGAGAACAGTTAGAAGTACCTCAGAATCCCACAAGCAAATGGCAACCTCGAAGAGGTGACAAGAAAAATGGCTATGGCCAAATACCTAAAATAAGTGAGGCAGGTCCTAAGAATCCTGCTCAATGGCAAGAATAAGTCTCAGGCAATAAATTGCTGCACTCTACCAGTAATCAGATACCCTGCAGGAATAATAAGCTGTCCAAAGGATGAGATACAGGTGAAAGATGTTATGACACAAAAGTTTTCTTGTCCTAACCATGCACAGATGGTACCACCCCAAAATCCAGCATCCTGAGACTGCACGCTAGCCAAAAGGAAGGAAGCTGAGGACTAGTGAGCGTGAGAGCCACTATCAGGATTAAACATCCAAGATCCATAAGTTCATCAAGGATAAAGATCCAACAGACGATGTGCTCATTGAATGTCTCAGACAATGGGGAACAGAAGATGAGGTGCTAGAGTCATGGGAAGATAAGCCCCTACACAGGATGTGCCACCGACACATAACCAAAGTGGCGGATATCAGGAAATTCTACCAATGGCTACACAAAGGCGAACTGAAGGACAGCACAGAGACACTTGGCTGCACAGGAGCAGGCCCTGAGCACCAGAGCAATCTAGGCCCAGATCAGACACCAGACAAGACCCCAGGTGCAGACTGTGCACCTCTGAGACAATCCAGCACATAACTGCAGGGTGTAAGATGCTAGCAGGAAAAGCTTACATGGAGCGCCATAAGCAAGTGTCTGTAATAGTGAACATGAAAATCTGCGCAGAATATGGGCTGGAAACTCCAAGGTCAAAGTGGGAAATACCCACTACATCAGACATCCAGGTTCAGAAAGTGTTGGGATCTGGAGAATCACCACCTGTCTCCAGCAGGGTGCGCTGTGGGTCTCCTTGGCTGGAGCCCTCCAGCACACCTGCAGCTCATCAGCCCATCAGGAGACCATCCTATATAAGCAGCAGCCAGACCTTCCTTCAACGCCGCAGTATTGACCAAGTTTGGTTAGCAAACTTGAGCCTCTGTCATTTTTAGAGAATCTTAGTTGGCTCTAGAGAGACACTAGATTCTAACCTGCCTTTGTCTTCTTTGCTCACAGGAAACCCAGAAGCTTTGGATGAGCTTTGCCTGGAAACCTGCCTGCTGGCCCAAGGACGCCAAACCAGAAGATATCAGTCTGGATTCCTCCTACAGCTCTCAAGGAAGAGCTAGGAAACCAAGTCAAGGTCAGAAACCCAGAAGCTCTGGATGAGCTTTGCCTGTAAACCTGCCTGCTTGCCCAAGGAAGCCAAACCATAAGATATCAGTCTGGATTCCTCCTACAGCTCTCAAGGAAGAGCTAGTAAACCAAGTCAAGGTCAGAAACTCACGAGTCAGAAGCTAGACGCTGCTGCTGAGCTCCCTGCTGAATCCATAGTCTCTGGACCCAACCGGTTCCCCCCCTCTCAAAGGATCTGCCAGAACCTCTCCAAGGTACATTCTAAATTAACGCACTCGACAAGCCATCTAAACTGCTTGGCTAATCAAACTATCAATCTCTGCAGATATCAGTGATTCCAGTCCCGGACCTGTACCAGAACCAGTTCATATTTCTCTGTGTGTGCCTTTAATAAACTGTTGAACTTTTACCCCTGACTCCGTGGTGTGTTCTGTATATGGGTTTATCAGAAAGCCATCATGACAGAACACTGCGGCCATTAACTAAAACCCAGCAGATCACCTCCGGAGGTAGCTAGAGGAACTAGCTACCCAGATCCATGAAAACGATCCTACCTTCCGTGAATTAAACATCCAATTGGAGTTTTATAACCTAACTTTTCTAGAATCTGCAGGCTCCATGAGAATCGCAACATGGCGTCAGCTCAACTTCCGGTTCCTGAGTCAACTCCGCATCAAGGGTCAGACCCAGTTTCGTCACTTCCGGAATCCGGCCCGTCACTTCCTGCAGTCCGCCTCTCACTTCCTGAAAGGTATTCTGGCATACCTAGTAGATTTAACGGGTTCCTGCTTCAGTGCAAAATGTTTATGGAACTCTCTCCCTCCAGTTTCCCAAACGATAAGGAAAAGATAACCTTTATTCTGTCCCGATTATCAGGAAAAGCCCGCAAGTGGGGAAAGGCTAATTTTCCTTCAGAAACCAGTACATATGAACATTTTTTGAAGAAATTCTCTCTAACCTTTTTTTAATCTGCTAAATCCCAGGATCTGTCAAACTTCAAACAGGGGGATAGATCTGTAGAAGAATTCTCCGTTGATTTCCGGGTCAGAGCCGCTATTTCCGGATGGACTATTCTATGCTCAAAAACATTTTCTACCACGCCCTAAATGAAGACATTAGGAATGAGCTGGCTAAGATCGAGGAACCAGAAACCCTAGATGAGCTCATTTGTATAGCAGACCACCTGGATAACAAGATACGAATCAGAGCCAGTTCTAGATCCAGGACCCTAGTCCAACCCAGCTCAACCCAGCTCAGTCCAGTACAGCTCAGTCCAGTCCAGTCCAGCTCAATTCAGTCCGGCTCGGCCCAGTTCAGCCCAGTTCAGTCCGTTCCGTTCCAGTCCTGTTCAGTCCAGTTCTGCCCAGCTCAGCCCAGTACAGCCCAGTTCTGTCCAGTCTAGTCCTGTCCAGTCCAGACCAGTCCAGATCAGCCTTGCCCTGTACAGCTCTGTACAGCCTTGTTCAGTCAATATCAGCCCGTCTTAGTCTGTTTCAGCCACCACTTACACGATCACCAGTTAGAACCATCCATTAGGAAACTTAAAATCAAACCACAGATCACAACCCAAACAGTCAGACCTCCCGTAGTCCATGAGTCTGACCTTTGGAACTTCTATTACGGGGATAGAGATGACCTCTTCCCCTTCTTGTCACCTCACCATAAACAATCTTGCCCAGTTCTAGGTCTGTTAGCTTTTCAGCTAAACCAGCACCTGAATCCACCTACACACCAGTTAGCCTTTTTCCACAGTCAGTCTCTGAACCTGTTAGCCCAGCTCCTAATGAACCCTGATGTAAGAGACGGCGGCGCCATAAGACAGCTCTGAGCCGTCTAGAGACCCCTGAACCAGCTCTGAGCCGTCTAGAGACCCCTGAGCCGGTTCTCAGCCGTCTAAAGACCCCTGAGCCAGCCGTGAGCCCTCTTTAGTCAGTTCTGTGCCATTTCGAATTACCCGGAGAGAACTAATGCAGGCACAGGGAGAACATGCAATCTCCATGCAGAAAGACCTATTTGAGACTTTTAAGGACAATTGCTGATTAGCTCGCACAATAGTTATGAGGGATTTTTTTTTAAGAGAGAGATGTTTGTTTGGAGAATGCTAATATATAAAAAAACAACCAGCACAAACTTTTAAATATTTAAAAAAAAACTGTATTTCTTATAGACTTCAAAAGTTTCTCTGTGTGTAGTTATGATCAAATTACATCAGGTTATGTTCGTCCATACATTTACACCTGCATCCATTCCAAAAATATTAAAGGATCATATGATTATTTCAAATCATTTCATTCATCAGCCTGCGTGACAGGAAATGAACTACAACAAACCAGCCAGTGGCATTTACTTAGAAGGAAAGATATATTAAAGCAGCCAATTCTGCAGTTGAGATCAACCTGAGATCAAAATTTCTGTCGTAGAAATTCCACATGCAGACTCTGATTTAATAAATAGTCACACAATCATAGGATCAACTCGTGCTTTAATTATGAATGAATTCTTATTTCTGTTCCTTCCCGAAAAGCATGCTTCCTCTGAAATCTATTTCAATTTGGGATATGGTCACACATATTCCTTTGTTAACTGCATAGTTTTGAATTAATTATGTCTTCTTTTATGTGAATACTCAGTTCCAAAGCTGGATTGTCAAAACAAGTTGCTAACCATCATCATGGCAGACCTGGATGCTTTCTCACTGAACATTAAAAAAGCCTACATGTCGTCAATGCCATCATAAGTATGTTTGTTTCTTTGCCTTTGCCCGAGCCTGCATCTTTGCAACAGTGCACCTAAAAGGGTTTTTTACTGTTAGAGAGCTTGAACTTGTCATGATGGGTTTTAGTTGCTTAGCCCACATGCAGAACACAACGGAGGCTGGGTAAAAGGTTTAACAGAGTTTATTGAATGTGCAATAATATAAGTTAAGTACAGGATCTTGAACTGGTACGGGCTGGTTCACTGATGTCTGCAGAGATGATAGTTTGATTAGAAAGGCAGGCAGATGAGCATGAGTCCTTAGATAATTCAGAATTCTACCTTGACTGAATCCGGGCTTCTCTTTGAGAGAGGAGGAACCGTTGGGTCCAAAGACTGTTTGTTCAGCAGAGTACACGAGCAGCTGCAGCGTCTAGCTTCTCACTTTGAATGGCAGACCTTGATTAGAGTTTCAGCTCTTCACTAAGAGCAGCAGGAGAATCCACATAGGAATCTTCAGGTTTGGCTCACCAGGGCAGATTGGCAGGTTAAGCTCATCCAGAGCTTCAGGCTAGAGACAGGTTTCCTGAGAGACAAAAACAGAAGAGAGTTAGAATCAGATCTCTCTCTAGAGAAAACTAAGATTCTTATCAGTTTCGAAGGCTCAGGTCGCTAACCAAACTAAGGTCAACACTGCGGCGTTGAAGCAAGGTCTGGCAGCTGGTTATAAAGGGGAGGTCTCCTGATGAGTAGATGCGTCTCAGGTGTGTTGGAAGACTCCAGCTCCAGGAGACCCACGGCGCACTCTGCTGGAGGAAGGTGGTACAGCTCCAGATCCCAACAGTACCCCCCTCTCAACGACCGCCTCTTGGGGGTCCAGAAGATGTCGACGGGAGGGAGCTCTCATATTCCTCGATCAGGGACGGATCGAGGATATAAGAGCCAGGAACCCATGTGCGGTCCTCCGGACCGTAGCCCTCCCAATCGACGAGGTACTGCCAACCGCGACCTCGCCGACGGGAGTCCACGATCCGGCGGACGGTGAAGGCAGGATGTCCATCGATGTCCCGGGTGGGTGGAGAGGAGTCGGATGGAGTGCACAGGGGGCTAGAAACAACAGGTTTTATCTGGGAGACATGGAACGTGGGATGGATGCGGAGACTCGGAGGAAAGTGTAAACGTACAGCAGAGGGGTTGATGATCTGGGCAACCTTGTAAGGACCAATGAACTGAGGGGACAGCTTTCGAGACATACCCTTGAGGGGAATGTCTCGTGTAGAGAGCCATACCTCTTGGTCAATGTCAGGGGCCGGGCGTCTCTTGGAGTCAGCAAAGCGTTTAGTTGAGACAGAAGAACGGTTGAGGGTGGCGATGGTGTCCTTCCAGACCCTCTGACAATGACGGATGTGCTGATGGACTGAACGGACCGAAATCTCTCTCTCGTCTGCAGGGAAAAGTGGAGGCTGATAACCGAGAGATACCTGAAACGGAGATAAACCAGTGGAAGCTGACTTGAGTGAGTTGTGGGCGTATTCGATCGAGGTCAGGTACTGACTCCAGTCGGTGGGGTTGTTTGAGGTCAGGCAGCGGAGAGTGGACTCTAGTTGCTGATTCATTCTCTCCGTCTGCCCGTTAGACTGTGGATGATAACCACAGGTTAGAGAGGACTTACAGTTTAAAGCTGAACAGAAGGCTTTCCAGACATGAGAAATGAACTGTGGGCCGCGGTCAGAGAGAATTTCCTGTGGGATGCCATGGAGCCGGAAAACATGCTTCACCAGAAGCTGTGCCGTCTGGAAAGCCGTGGGAAGTTTTCTGAGGGGAATTAAATGACAAGACTTGGAGAAACGGTCGACTATGGTTAAAATGGTGGACATACCTCTGGAAATCGGGAGACCAGTGACAAAATCTACGGCAATATGAGACCAGGGACGGGTAGGAAGAGGTAGAGGATGCAGCAGGCCAGATCCCAACAGAACTAATGTAACTGTGAATTATGCATCGCATTCATTTTTAAAGCACACTCATAAATGTATTATTCAGTGTTGCAGAAAGCCAGGTGTTCATTCATACAATTAAAGCTTCAGTGGAACAATGATGTTTTAGTCCATGAATGGTTAACCGTCACTACCGGAGGCTGTGGCTAACCAGCTATCACTAATCATTGGGGAAAGGACAGTCTGTTTTTTCTTCTCTGCCCTCAGCTGAACTCAGCTAACTGCAGTTCAGCCAAATACTCTGTTAATGAGCCAACTCCTCCTCTCCGGATTATCCACCCTCTTATGAAGTGGTGTCAATTGCACGACTGGAGGACAATTCTCCGGAGAGCTATAATGAAAAGACCGGGCAGATCCAGCTTTTCTTTAAGAACCCCTTAGGCCAAAGGACAGAGAGCTCAACTACTGGCCTGTAGATGTAATGCTGTATGAACCCTATTTTCATTTGTGCTCTGGTCAAATGATTGCCTTTACACAGTGGAAGTGGGGTCGCTGAGGGCACTGCAGGTGGACTCTTGCTTTATTGAGCAAAAGAGAGCAAATTACGATGAACATGACTCATGGATTGATAAATACACTAAATTTGAAATGTGAAAAATAAGTTAAAAAATAAAAAAAATACTTGGAAATTGGGTAAACAAAACCTTTGAAGAACAGTGCTCTTTATTTTATTAATGACATTTTAAAAGCTGCATAGTCACCAGTAACTCACTCTGGTTGCATACGAAGTTTTCTAAGAAGATTGCCACATCTTTCTGATATATTATTTATTTTTTTGTTTTGTTATTTTTGCTCAATTTGTGAGTATTCCTTCAGTCCTTCATGTATATTTACATAAAAAACAGAGGTACGATACTAAGCATGTTGTAAAAAATATTATGAAACGTTCAAGATCCGAGTGTGAAAAAAACACAAAAAGAATATTTGATCCCAAGAGAAATAGGATTTAAGGCATTTAAACATTGCTGCAGACTTGATGCATGGTGAGTAAACATCCTTATTAATGCTGATACTAGTGAGAGCAATGCGATAACATTTCTTGCAATCATGCCATGTCCCTATTTGTGTTTGTTAGCAACGGGAATTTTCCTTTTCCTTGATGTTCTGACAGAAAGGTTCCTGGAAGGATTTACTAGAACTTGGAATTGCTGTAAGTCGATTTTTTTTTATTAATATCAGTTGGTCTTTGACTCAATTATCCCCATCTAACTTATAGTTCTGCAGTAATGTGAGCAGATGTTGCAAACATCTGTTTATAACAGCTCATCACTCTCCTGGTGCTGGAATTTTATTTAGGCTCAAAATGACTATCACAACACTTTCAGGGTCAATGCTTGGTGTATTTAACCTTATTTTATCATTCTCAAATGGTGTTTAGTTCTTGTATAGTTTAGTTCTTGTTATGTATAGAAATTTAAGACTATACAGCTTTAAGATCACATGTGCATATTTTGCCTTTGTCATTTTTACATCATCTTTATTTCCATTATATGAATTTCAAATACATGAAAAACAAATCATAAGAAAGAGAAAGCATAAAGATAACTGAAAGTTAAAGTTCTTTACCAAAGGATCCCTACCAGCTGAAATTTCTCAAAGTATGCGTATGGGGTATAGGGTTCTCCACAAGGCAGCACATCATTTTCTTTTAAGTTAAAAGAAGTTAAATGTGGTTTTTCAAAATTTTTCAGCAAAAAGAAATTCACTAAAATACACCTTGTCTGCTTGATTCTTGACATCCTCAAAAGAAATCCAGAGTGGCCAACAGTCTTCTGAAGTCACCAGAAATTAGTAAGTAGAGTCAACTTGTGTGTGATTTAATCTCTCTATGATGTTTGAGAAAATTTGTGAGCAAACAGTTTCATAAAGATCAAGTAACATATCATACAAGACAGAATGGAATATGAGGACAGATTTAAAAAGAATGAGTTTATGAAACAATAAGTATCTCAGCTGGAAGAACCTGTCGAGAGGAGAGCTATAAATGTTCACTTCATAAGTATGGCCTTTGCAAAAGAGTGTCAAGAAGAATGTAAGGATGTTGTTTAAAGGAAACCATGAGAAACCTTGTTTGGTGTTTGCTGCAAGGCATTTAGGGCCCATAGCAAACAAGATAAAGAAGATACAGACCAAACATTCTGGACTACATTCTGTTCAAATATTAAATCTACACATCACTTTGAACATAACATTGTTAAAACAGTGGTGGTCGGCATTATGCTGTGGGGATGCTTTTATTTTGCAAAGACAAGGAAGCTGGTCAGATTTAAAGGGAAGCTGAAATGACCTAAATAAGGGAAATCCTATAGGAAAATTAGGAGTTAAGACTGGGGTAGAATTTTACCTTCCAACCTGCAACAGAATATTCTAGATTGAACCATATCTATATACCTGAAAAGACAAGTTAAAGTCCAGACCTATATCCAGTTGCAAATTTGCTACTTGTACACAGAAATTTTCTATCTGATTAGATAAACAAAATTATTGCAAAAATACTGAAAAACTGGCTGGTGTGACCGCAGTAAACAAAATAATCTACAGGGAGGTAAAAATAATTGGAATTCACAGATTTTTTTTATTTCCTCCAGAGTCCTCTAAATCAACTTTACAGAAATTTTAAAGAAAATAAAAGATAAAATGTACTGAAACAAGAAAAATCTCTCTATCTCAGAACAGCCGTTCCAAATTGCAATATGCCACACAAATTGAGGACCGTCATAAGAAAAAAAAAAGCTGCACATAGGCACATCCGTCACTCCAGATTGGATAATAATCAGGCCTCTAAAATAATCTTCCAAACTAAACAACTCAGTAGTTCCCTCAGGATTTGACCTAGTGTAGGTGTATTGAGTGTACTAGCAGAAGAAGATATGCAGCAGATTTAGAATATGAGCTTCTCCTCAGCTGAGAAGATGGACATATATAGTAGATAGTCATTGAACAAAAAAAATTTATCCAGCCCCTTTGGTGTGTGGAACCATAATAAACAGCAATAACTGGAAATAGAGATTCTCTGTTTGAACTCATTACTTTTTCACATTGTAGCGCATTTGGCACATAAATGTTGTAGTTATAGTGGAGTATTTCACAAATTATTGAAAAGACCTGCCCTCTCCACTTTAAAAAAAAATACCACATGCACAACCCTGTATCCGTTCCCGAGATGGAACGCCTAATAAATGCGTGTGAGAGCATGCATGAGTCAAATTAATAACCTTATCTTCCCTGGAAAGTTACAATATAGAGGTAGATAGGTTTTACTAGCAGAGTTGTGAAAGGGATTTCTTTAAATAGAAACTTTGCAACCGAGGCATCAGTGGGAAGCCGAACCTAAGCTTTCAGTGTAAGCCATCGCGTAAGGTCTTGTTTTTCTCTTCTGAGGCCTTTCTCTTCTTCTCATACACTTCGTAGACACTTTTTATCTTATGGAAAGGTGAGCTTCAATGACTGTCTGAAACAGTACCTCACCACACATATACGCCTGAAAGTGCGCAGGCCCAAAGAAAAGATAGCAAACAGGACGAACATTTAGGACACCCTTACGTAAACACACCGACAGAATGATTGATGATTAGGACGACCACTTATTTCGATTATCCACCCGGAAAAAGAAAATCCTCCACTACACCTTTAAGACCTGCATGAACCAGTTTTTTGTCTGACAGATGATCTCACATTTGAATCCAGAATACTCAGACTGCAATGTTCCAGATCCTCAGGCCTTCCTCTCCATTTTTGACAGTTGGTCTCACTCTTAAAGTAAATTGGCCCGGACTCACAATATATTACCAAGTAACTTTATAAAGCTTACTTCTGTAACCATTTTATTTGTCCAAGAAAAGGTTTTCTTTTTAGCCTTTCCTAACAAGTAGTGGGTGTCAGAAGCTATTTCTAATCATTCTCTAATACATATTTATCCTATTAACCGAGGTCAGTAGAGTCTGAGATCTGCTGGTGATCTTGGTATTCTTTGCAATCACTCTGAAAACCTCTGGCCTTGATTTGAATTTGCTGGAAGGTCTAGAAATAATGAGGCATTGACAGCTGATTTGAATGTTTTTATTTTGAGAATTATCTTTCTGCACAAATATAGACCTGGATTTTATAACTTTTCCCAGGTTGATGTACAGCAACAATTCATATTCTAATTGCAGCTGTCTTTGTTCTCTAACTCCTGCCTTTTTCAGAGCAGCATATTGCCAAAACCTCTCTATTTAGACCTGTCTTCCTGATTGCTAATCCGTAATTTTAACATACAGCAAACAAAAAGCCCTCTATTCTGACTCTGCAGCTGAAATGCATATTTTCTAGGCCAGATGTCAGAATTTGTTAAACCCGATTAACACAAACTTTATTCTGACAGTAAATTTTAGATTTAAATTTGGCTAGTCTGTAACATCAGGATTGATATCTTTGAGGGAAACAAATGCTATGGATATTTTGTTTTGTTTGTTGGATGCTCTTAAATGTAACAAAACCATTTAAGAGCATCTAATATAATATAATATTATATTTATATATATAGTATCCATCTATTTTGAGCAGCAACTAAAGATACAAATGAGAATAAATCCAACTCACTGATAGTTCCTAAAATAAGATGCTCTATGCACAATTATGTGTAGAAAAGGCCTAAAAAGGAGTAGGAAAGAGAAAAATTATTAAACATTAGAAAAATTATTCAACCCCGCCCAGCTCAAAGAGCAACCATGTTTTAACTTCCTTATTTAATCTTATGACAAATACTCATAAACATCAAAAAAGAAAGAAATCAAGAGAAGAAAAAAACTTGAGTGATTTTAACAAGCTAACACAGATATTCAAGCATAAATGGGTTCCAGAAGGCCCAAAAATAATTTTAAAATAACTACAGTGGTATTATAATACCAAAAGGGTAATATACTATGACAGATTATCATACTCTGCACCTCTTCAGATGCTGACAGGTAAACAAAAGCCCCTCATATTACTCAGCTTTGCACACCAGCAAACTGTTGATGCATAGATTCATAATCATGAATGGATGGAGAATACATGGATGGATACATGCATGAATGGATGGACTGAGTAAGTGAAAGAATTCTGGCTGGATGCATGGTTGAGTGATTTGATTGAAGAACAAACAGCTGCATGGTTTTGAAGATTGGTTGGCTGATGGATGACAAACAAGGTTGGATGGGTGGATGAAGTAACATATATATATTAAAACATGACATACTTTAAAATAAGATCAAGTTACGTGTCATATAAACAATACCTTTATAAAACTGTACACTTACCAAATGTTGCCTTCATTGTGTTGAAGATGTTTAGAGCAGCGCAGTCTGATTTAAAGTAGTAGCATAGTTATTTTTGTTTAAAGCAATTCCCAGTTCAATTAAAATATTTAATTACTGGAAAGAAACCAACCAGTTGCAAAAGTATCAATAGGGTTTTAAATGCAAACATCTAGTAAAGTAGGGATATTGAGATTTTCTCACAAGGGAAGGGAATAATTTATTCCTGAGCTGTTGGGTTCTCAAACTTAATTTCTTTGTATTTATGACATAACGTGTTTATAGGGCTCCAAAGCATCAGCTGTATATGATTTCAAGTTAAGAATATTGTATACATAGCTTTAAATAAGCATGGGCATTAAGTCAGTCAAATGCAACCAACCATTTAGAGCTTAAGCTACTTGATTAAGGGATTATTGGAATAATCATCAACTAATTGAATAATCTAATACTTGATACTTCAGTGGATTATACAGACTTTTAAAAAAGGATGTACACCGTAAGCACAATATACTCAAAACAGTAATTAAGCCATAACTCTACAAGAAAATGTATGTTTTTTTATTTAAAAGGCATTTTAGGGTGCAGTTTAAAAATATTGGGAAGAGCAAAGCAGAGTTTTTAGCAGTTGCTTTTACACTTAAGATGCATGATATGAAATAACTATATTTAATGTCCAGTGGGGCTGGCAAATATGTTATTTAATATGTTATTTATTCAAATAAATTTTGGAGGATACAGCCTCTGAAATCTGAATGCACCCTATGTTGTCCTTTAAGATGTTTTTATGCTTTAAGGGTTTTTTATGAATAAAATGATTTATTTTGCTGCATTTTAGGTTTTTTGTATTACTCATAAAACAAGCTTATGTACTAAAATGAAAGACCTGCAAATCAATGCAGAAATAATCATTGTTTTTTGCTACCTTATGTCTTCATAAGGCTGCAAAAAAAGCAAAGGCCCATTTTGACACACTGTCTTTGTTCATTACTATTTGGGATAAAAGACTCAGTCAATCCAACTTGTTAGTTAAAAGTCAGATCGTTTAAGTAAATTTTACAGAGACTAAACTGCAATGAGTAAAAAAGTAAACATTCTGGAGGCTTTTTTCATTGTGAAATGGAAATGTCAGCTGTTATCCTGCGATTTTTAGATGTCTAGCATCTCCAAGATGCTCTCTCTGCCTTTCCTTTGCCGCTGTTGGAAACCTCACTGACTCCTGCCATTAAGTTGTCAGCCTTGCTTCTTCCCCATGATTCCTGTCTCTAGCCCAACTCATGGATCTTCCCTCTCAAACCAGCCTTTATGGTTCTGAGCCAAACTCTGCCTCATTGACCTCTGATATTTGCCAAGTTGTTGGTTTGTAAACCTGACTCTGTCCTTTTTGTTTGGATCCTTGCCTGTCACCTAACTGTTAAATTAAAAAAGAGTAATTCCAGAGTTCCCCCGACTCACTGTGACTCTACCACCAGTTCTTAGTCCCACCATTGAGGAGCTATAATTCAGATTATCCTGTTCTTTAAGGATTTTAGGGTTGGAGGCTTTTTTGTTGTTGAAACTTGCCTTGCATGGCCCACCTGTCTCTCCCTCCTCAGAGGCTTTGGACTCTGCTGTTGACAGGTTCCAGCATTTCACTTCAGCTTCAATCAACTTTTTTTATTGCAACAGATTGTTTGGCTTAAGTTGAAGGTCCTCTCGTTTTTTGATATCCAAAGTATATTACTCTTTCGGATACTAACAGATCATTAAAATTACTTATTTTTTACATGCATCTCCACATACCAAGTCCTCTTGTTTTTTTGTTTCTGTTCTTCTGTCAGGATCCCCGTCTTAATATTTGATAAGGAAGGTCTTGTGAAAAATCAGTCCAACTTGCATCAGAGACTTCATGAGAGCTTCATCAACAGAGACCTGGACTTTGTCAGATCACTGCAAGAGGGGCAAACAAAGGAAAGTGAACAAGCTGAAGGGCTTTCATCCCATGTCTGGAGACAAGCCATCCCTCTCATCTGGAAAGATAGAGGGGATTTGGGACTCACTGTTTGTATTTACATTTTTCATTCGTTTATGAAAGTACTGATCATGTGATCGTGCTCCATGCTTTTAGAAAATCTTGTTATGGCCACATCCAATGCAATATATAACAAGTAGCATTAAAGTGATTTCACTTTCTTCAGATGTGTGCATTTGCTGCCGTGAGGCTGTCCAACTGGTTAAATAATACATTAGCATGTTAAATACAAGTTCCTACCTTCTTGACTGTACTAACAAATGCCTTTGCAGCGAGATTACTGCACACAAATGGTTATGAGGAAATAGTTATAAGAAGGCTGTGAAATTTTCCACTGCTTTTCGGCACAGGCACAAGACAAAAAGTGCTTATCCTTGGAGGCAACTTGAAATATAACAGCCAGCTGAATGCACTCCATAACTCCACTTGCCCAAAACGATGTGGATACTGACAGATTTCAGTCCACAAAATTGTCTAAATGAAGTAGCTCAACAAAAAAAAAAAGACAAGCCCTTTGCCTGGGTTTGCATGGAGCCACTTCTCCTCCGCATCAAGAGGAGTCAGCTGAGGTGGCTCGGATGTCCGTTTCAGATACTCTCTGGACCCCTCCCTTAAGAGGTGTTCCATGCAGGTCCCACTGAGAGTCAGTCCACTGATAGGAGGTCCAGGAAACACCGGAGGGACTATGTCTCTTGACTGTCCTGGAGCTGGAGGGGATGTCTGGGGAGGGAGAAGTCTAGGAGTCAATGCTGCACTGGTCTCTGTAAAAGTGGAAGACTATAAGTAGTTTGTCATTCAAACAAAATGAAAAGGTTTGACAGACTCAGGTGGCTCCTGTATACTCTTACAGAATAAAACTTCAAGAATTAACTTTTTATATTTGGCCTACTTGTTAAACAAATAGAATATGATACTTTAAATTAGAGCAGATATTTAAGTATGACATATACAACTACTGTCCATTCTCAAAGGATTAGCCAATGGATGGTTAGCTAAGTAGACACATGTCCAAGCCTAGCTTCTGAAGAAATTGTCAGATTGATGTATTTGAAGGATTGGCAGAAAACTCGAACAATAAGATAGCTGAAAGAACAACCACAAAAAAAATGGATTTTTAAAAATAGAAAGTTGAAGAATGATGGGAGACTGGAACACTGGAACAATGGATCAAAATGATACTGAACGAATGGACAGATGAATTAGGCAATGGATGGACCGAGGACCCAAAAGGCTCACAGAACCAAGTATGTCCTGTACTGATGGATGGTCGGCAAACCCAATGCACAGATGTCCCAGATAAACAGCCAACAGGATAAACCAACGGACTGAAGGCCAGTTGGACGACCACACAGATGGTAAATCGATTCAATGGTCTTACAGATGGTTAGCCAACCCAGCAGATGGATTCACAGCTTTATAAAACCAATGGATGTATGGAGACAGCACAAAGAAAAATTATTTTATATAAACTATAAGGTTTTCTGTAAAACCAGCATTCTGGTTATTTTTAAGCTTCAGACTTTAAGATAATACACAATACAGGTAATAAATCTAATGGTTTGTTTTTTTAAGATTACTTATGCTGGAATAACAAGGAAGAATCCAGCTACTATAGGCACTTTTCTGTTAAAAAAAAAAAAAAGCAGATGTGGCTTTTAGACGAAAAGCTACAGGCTTCGGTCTCAATTAAATCCACTTTTATAAAACCATCTCTCTCTTTTTTATCTAAAGAAATAGAAAAACAATTATTTATTTATTTAATATTTATTTAGTTTTATTTAATGTTTATGGATTTATAAAGGACACTTGTTTATTCCTAAATATTACAATATTAGGTGGCTTTTTTTCACAATGACGTGATATCAAATTGAAGCAATTTCTTATAGCCTACATAATTTTATTTCTTATAGTCTGTTAACTTTTGTCAACTGAATATACTTTTGAGCAAACTGTGATTCAGCTCACAGGAAGGGAAGCTTCCTCTTAGGCTCCTATGTTGAACTGATAATAAACCCAGTGCAGCAGCATCATCCACATAGCCCTGATACAAAGCTGAAAGAAACTCCCTCTTCCTGCTAATCAGCTTCTTTCTTCAAGAGTTTTGTGACAAATTCCTGGACCACTAGCAGGGGGGATGGGAACTCAAGGCACAGGTTAATGATTACAGCAAAGGATTTTTCCTCTCTCTATGTGGTTCAATAAAGTACTTTAAATAGTGTTTTGTTGAGAAATGAGAGCCAACATAGTGCAGTCTTGATGCTTTGCTGTAAGGGGACAATTTGAAAAGCGGACCGTCAGGTTGCCAGGCAACAGGAGGCATGTTTGTGCGCAGAGAGCGGCTGCTTGATGGGTGAAACAGGTCTTTCAAGTCAACTGGGATAATGAAGGCTGGGAAAACAACAGATGGACAGCCGCGGAAAAAGTTTCCAAATGAATCCTCGGTCAGAAAAAAATCTTGGTGGTTGATAACTGTGCAGGAAACTGTTTTTTAGGGGTGATGGAGGGACTGCATAACTCTTTATTCACTAGTTCAGCTGTAATTGCTGAAACCATCTTACTGTGGTCTTTTGCTGCCACCTGGTGAAAGAAAAGATACAACGATATGATACTTCAGGTTTCCACTTAACTAATAAAGACTAACACCCAATCAAGACCTTACAATTTTTCCTATGTGAAGGAAAATCTTGTAAAGTCACTCTATAATCTATCTTAAATCTGCAGAGTACATTCTTCAGTGTTCTGTAAGAAGACACTCATCATGCTTGTTCTTTGCAAAGTGTTGTGATGAAATCTACCTCAAGTCAAATACCATTTAAACAAAGGATATGATCATAAACATTGTAATGAAGGTCTTTATTAGCCTACTTACATTTACTCAGAAATACTGATTAGCTTAAATGGCAAAGTTTCACTTAGAGAATTGTTAGGATAATTATCCTTGAAGATGTGTGAGTTTATTACACCCTGGTGTGTAATAAGTGTATGAGTGTGTGCGTGAATAGGTGAATGACTGAATGTAGTGTTGTTATGATTGGTTTTAGTTCAAACCCACATGCAGAACACAACGGAGGCTGGGTAAAAGTTTAACAGAGTTTAATAAATATTGTAGACACAAAGACATGAACAGGATCAGGAACTGGTCCGGGTTGGGTTCACTGAAGTCTGCAGAGATGGATAGTTTGATTAGCTGGGCAGACGGATGATCAATGAGTCCTTTAAGATTATTCTGAGTCTACCTTGACGGAGTCCAGGCTTCTCTTGTGAGAGAGGGAACCCTTGGGTCCAGAGACTGTTGGTTCAGCAGAGTACACAAGCAGCTGCAGCGTCTAGCTTCTGACTTTGAATGGCAGACCTTGATCAGAGTTTCCAGCTCTTCACAGAGAGCAGCAGGGGATATCCAAATAGGAATCTTCAGGTTTGGCTCACCAGGGCTGGGAGGCAGGTTAAGCTCACCCAGAGCTCCAGGCTGGAGATAGGTTTCATGTGAGCAAAGACAGAGGAGGGTTAGAATCAGTCTTCTCACTTAGAGTCAACTTAGATTCTTTCAGGTAACAGAGGCTCAGGTTACTAACCAAACTAAGGTCAACACTGCGGCGTCGAAGGAAGGTCTGGCAGCTGCTTATGTAGGGAAGGTTGCTGATGAGCAGACGAGCTCCAGGTGTGCTGGAGGGCTCCAGCCCAGGAGACCCACAGCGCACTCTGCTGGTGGTACATCCCCAGATCCCAACAGTAACCCAGTCCCTAAAAGAAAACAAAAAGCAGAATTGGATCCTCGGCGCCCTCTGGTGGGCAATCCTCAGGATCCCAACAGAGCCCCCCCCCTCAAGGGCGGATTCCAGACGCCCTCAGAACAGTCCATAAAAAAACAAAAAAAAACCCACCCAGGGCGGGCGGAGGGGGCACTAGGGCAAGGAGGGCCAGAAACAAAAAAAATAGAGTCCAAAAATCTAAAAACAACCCACCCAGGGTGGGCGGAGGGGGGACCAGGCCAGGAGGGCAAAAAACAAAAAACTGAGTCCAGAACAAAAAACGATCCACAAACGGTGGATGAAAGCAAAAGAAATCCCAGACGATTTCTTAGGCAGAGTCTCAGGTGGACGGCCGTGGGGCAGAAGGCGAGGCTGACGCTCCGGAGGCCTATCGCGGGGCTGGAGACGAAGCAGCGTCTTAGGAGGACCACCGCGGGGCTGGAGACGAAGCAGCGTCTTAGGGGGACCACCGCCGGGCCGGAAGCATGGCAGAGGTTCTGGAGGCCGGCCGAGGGTCCGGCAACGGAGCAGAGTCTTAGATGGCCGGCTGCGGGGTCGGAGGCGAAACTGACGCTCTGGGGGTCTGCCGTGGGGCCGAAGGTGAAGCTGACGCTCTGGGAGCCGGCCGCGGGACCGGAGGCGAAACTGACGCTCTGGGGTTCTGCCGCGGGGCCGGTGGCGAAGCTGACGATCAAGAGGTCGACCGCGGGGCCGGAGGCGAAGCAGCTTCTCAGGAGGATGACGCCCCAATTTCAGTAGGTAGCCCCATGGGGTACCCCGTCCCCTCTTCAACGGCTCTGGAACAGGCTCAGAGGTGACCGCAGACTGCGGTTCTGGAACAGGCTCTGAGGAGACCACCGACTGCGGCTCCTGGACTGGAACAGGCTCTGAGGAGACCGCCGACTGCGGCTCCTGGACTGGAACAGGCTCTGAGGAGACCGCCGACTGCGGCTCCTGGACTGGAACAAAGGAGTCCGCTGATTGCGGCTCCGGGTCAGGAACAGAGGAGCCCGCCGATTGCAGCTCCGGGTCAGGAACAGAGGAGACCACCGACTGTGGTTCAGGAACAGGCTCAGAGGAGACCGCCACCTGCGGCTCCTGGACAGGAACAGAGGAGCCCGCCGCCTGCCGCTCCACCTTAGGAACAGGGGAGCCTGCCGATTGCGGCTCCACCTCAGGAACAGGGGAGCCCGCCGATTGCGGCTCAACCTCAGGAACAGGGGAGCCCGCTGATTGCGGCTCCACCTCAGGAACAGGGGAGACCACCGACTGTGGCTCCCAATCAAGAACTGAGGAGACCACCGACTGTGGCTCCCCATCAGGAACTGAGGAGACCACCGACTGTGGTAGTGGACTGAACAGGGCTGTACTGGACTGGACTTGACTGAACTGGACTGGACTGGACTAAGCTGGGTTGAACTGGTTTCCTAGACCTGGGTTTGAGTCTGTGTTCATGGTATAAGGCTGTGTGAATGAGCTCTTCCAGGGTTGCAGATTTATCTAAAGTGGCTAGTTTGTTCCCAATTTCTTTATTTAATGCCTTTATGTAGATGGATTTAAGCATGGCATCACTCCAACCGGAAGCGGCGGCTCTAACCTGGAAGTCTTCTGAAAAATGTTCGACGGATCTATTACCTTGTTTAATGTTAGACAAACCATGAGACTCGACAGATTTACTGGAAAAGACAAGAGTGAATTCGTTAAGAAACTCTTCTAATGTACAGGTGATAGCTGATTCAGAAGGAAAACGGCCTTCTTTCCATTCACAGGCTTTACCAGATAAAAGTGAGAGAATAAAAACTATTTTTTTCTCATCGTCAGGGAAACTGGACGGATTTAGTTCAAAAAACAATTTGCACTGCCAAAGAAAACTTTTACATTCACTAGATTCGCCAGAAAATAGTGAAGGACGGAAATCAGGAAATGACGGAGCAGATTCTGACCTTAGAAGCGGATCTGAAACCGGAAGTGGCGGGCGGAATTCCGGAAGTGACAAAACGGGCCCCAGAACCGGAAGTTGAACTGGCGCCATCTTGTGATTCCCACGAAGCCTGTGGGATCTTGAAACGTGTGTTTACTTTAAATCAAAATGGGATTTTAACTCACGGAGGGTTTGTGTCTGTCCTTGGATCAGGTGGCTTGTTCTTAAAGCTTCCTCCGGAGGTGATCTGCTGGGTCTTGTTAATGGCCGCAGTGTTCTGTCATGATTGGTTTTAGTTCAAACCCACATGCAGAACACAACGGAGGCTGGGTAAAAGTTTAACAAAGTTTAATAAATATTGTAGACACAAAGACATGAACAGGATCAGGAACTGGTCCGGGTTGGGTTCACTGAAGTCTGCAGAGATGGATAGTTTGATTAGCTGGGCAGACGGATGATCAATGAGTCCTTTAAGATTATTCTGAGTCTACCTTGACGGAGTCCAGGCTTCTCTTGTGAGAGAGGGAACCGTTGGGTCTAGAGACTGTTGGTTCAGCAGAGTACACAAGCAGCTGCAGCGTCTAGCTTCTGACTTTGAATGGCAGACCTTGATCAGAGTTTCCAGCTCTTCACAGAGAGCAGCAGGGGATATCCAAATAGGAATCTTCAGGTTTGGCTCACCAGGGCTGGGAGGCAGGTTAAGCTCACCCAGAGCTTCAGGCTGGAGATAGGTTTCATGTGAGCAAAGACAGAGGAGGGTTAGAATCAGTCTTCTCACTTAGAGTCAACTTAGATTCTTTCAGGTAACAGAGGCTCAGGTTACTAACCAAACTAAGGTCAACACTGCGGCGTCGAAGGAAGGTCTGGCAGCTGCTTATGTAGGGAAGGTTCCTGATGAGCAGACGAGCTCCAGGTGTGCTGGAGGGCTCCAGCCCAGGAGACCCACAGCGCACTCTGCTGGTGGAAGGTGGTACATCCCCAGATCCCAACAGTAACCCAGTCCCTAAAAGAAAACAAAAAGCAGAAGAGGATCCTCGGCGTCCTCTGGTGGGCAATCCTCAGGATCCCAACAAGTGTCTCCTCATCTGCTAACGTGTATGATGTAAAATAAGATGATGTGGCAGACTGGAGATGTATAAAATGACTTTTTAACTGTTAATCGGGCCACTTCCTAACAGGTGAGCCCAGAGGTGAGAAGCTGCAAACACAGAGCCTATCTTTAACAGACTGAAGTGATTTGCTTTTCTGGTTTATTATTATTTGTTAAGCTAAATATTTCAATGATTTGCCCCTTTATTGATGATTGTTAGTGCAAATATATCTGTGTTCCCTGTTTAATGGTAGGTCTGTTATTTGCAGGGAGAGTAGTAGCCTTTAAGGCTTGTGGTGTGAAAAAAGAGCTATACAGTCCAGTTAAATAAATGGAGATCAATGGATTTTACTTAGCTGGTACTTTATTTACTTTGCAAAGTAAATAGGAACAAGACATTAACATTCACTGCATGATGGTCTGCCTGTTCTGTCTTAGACAGAGGCGTTCCCTTGCTTAAAAGGCAGAGTCAAAACAATTACAGACACTTTGGTTAAACAGTAACCTGTTATGAATAGACCTTGAGAAAGTATCTGGTTTTGTTAAGGGAAAAAGTATGTCTTGTCTATAACCACCCCGCACTCAAACATTTTGTGGCCTTGCAGGTGAAACAGACTGAGTTAAAGACATTTTTAGAGAGTAAAAAGCATACATCAATATATGAAAGACTAGATTAATAGAAATCTAAATTTTTCTGACCACGGTTTCGCCCATTTGATTGAAGGAAATTATACTTGTGTAATAGATAATTTAAAAAGGAAAATTTGTCAATATATATTAAGAAAAAAACTAAAATTGTGAATATATGTAAAGAAAACTAAAAACTAAAAAACAAAAATTGTGAATAAGTATTAATAAAGAGAATAAAAAATTCATACCTACAATCAAGCTAGTGGACAATGTTAATAAATCATTATGAAACAATAAATGATTATAAAACAATAAAACTTAAAGAATAAAACTCAGTAATTGCAAATCATCATAAAATCAACCATGGTTAGAATGAACATTACTTGAGTGATTTAACTTGTCAAACAAGAAATTATTTCTGATATTTAATTCTTTTTAGATTAAATGTTTTTCCAGTGTCATCAATTAGCCTATTAAGAGTTGTTGCAATTGAGACCTCATCTGATCTGATGAACGGGATTGTTAATGTAATAATAATTATGATTGAATTTTATTGATCTCACACCGGAGAAATTCACCTCTGCATTTAACCCATCCCCTTGGGAAGCAGTGGGCTGCCATTGTGCGGCGCCCGGGGACCAGTGTGGGGGTTAAGGGTCTTGCTGAGTGGCAATCCCTTGGAGTAGGGCTTGAATTCAGAAACTCTGGGTTCCAAGTGCAATCCCCTAACCACTAGGTCGCCATTCCACCAATGTAAATAAACACCTGGTAGGTCTCCACCTTCTCTCTGCCTCAAGACTCCTGCTGAGGCAGAGAGTCTGCTAAGGGCCACTCTAACGCGTGGTGTCACAAGCTTTATGGGGCCAGTGCTACAAAGAGAAGTTAAGGATGACTAAAAAAAGAGAAAGAAAGTATTACCTAGAGCTTGGACTTCATGATGAAGCAGGGTGATAGGCTGACTATGGGGCCATGGTAGCCAGTAAGAATGAACATTACATTGGGAAACTTGCAGATTTGGTAAAAACAATCATCCTGACTCAAACAGCAATGTACGGAAGCCTATTGCGTTCACCAAAGAAAAGAAAAGTAAGACCACTTATCTCATAATTACGAGATCAGTATCTCGTAATTATGAGATTTTCCTCTCATAGTTACGAGATAGGAGTCAGAGTGGGCTTTTTCGCCTTAGCAATTCTAAGGACTTACTGCGCAATGTTAAAAGAGCAAAACTATTTACATCCACATTGAGGAAACTCAGTATTTCCCGGTGTCACATACCTTAAAGGAAATAAAAGCATATTAAATCCGACAACCCAATCATTGTTCACGTTTCATGTAGCGTAGCTTAGCATTGACTGTCCTTCCTGATATCCTAAGTATGACATATTATGACATATTATCTCATAATTATGACATCTTATTTCGTAATTAGGAAATAAGTGGTAAATCCCAGTAGGCCCCAGGTTGTAGGAGACTGACCAGAGAAATGTGCTTAACAACTGTAATGTTTTGTCTTCTATTCTTAAGAATTAAAGCACTCATTTACTTTTTGTGCTGCCAGCTTCTCTTGAGCTGCAAGCCTACTTTTTTTATTCGTCTGTGGCGACATGAACACTTGTTTTTACATATACAACTGTAAGTCATGAACACTCTGAGGGTTACAATGCCCCCTGATGGATGGGTCACATTACCCCAGCTAGCCCAGTTACATTAAAAGGCTGGAAGGGGGAGCGACAAGAGGTTGTTGCCACCACATTGAATAAATGAACCATATACACTATATTGCCAAAAGTATTTGCTCACCCATCCAAATTATTGGAATCAGGTGTTCCAATCACTTCCATGGCCACAGGTGTATAAATTCAAGCACCTAGGCATGCAGACTGTTTTTACAAACATTTGTGAAAGAATGGGTCGCTCTCAGGAGCTCAGTGAATTCCAGCGTGGAACTGTGATAGGATGCCACCTGTGCAACAAATCCAGTCGTGAAATTTCCTCGCTCCTAAATATTCCACAGTCAACTGTCAGCTGTATTATAAGAAAATGGAAGTGTTTGGGAACGACAGCAACTCAGCCACGAAGTGGTAGGCCACGTAAACTGACGGAGCGGGGTCAGCGGATGCTGAAGCGCATAGTGCGAAGAGGTCGCCAACTTTCTGCAGAGTCAATCACTACAGACCTCCAAACTTCATGTGGCCTTCAGATTAGCTCAAGAACAGTGCGCAGAGAGCTTCATGGAATGGGTTTCCATGGTCGAGCAGCTGCATCCAAGCCATACATAACCAAGTGCAATGCAAAGCGTCGGATGCGGTGGTGTAAAGCACGCCGCCACTGGACTCTAGAGCAGTGGAGACGCGTTCTCTGGAGTGACGAATCGCGCTTCTCCATCTGGCAATCTGATGGACGGGTCTGGGTTTGGCGGTTGCCAGGAGAACGGTACTTGTCTGACTGCATTGTGCCAAGTGTAAAGTTTGGTGGAGGGGGGATTATGGTGTGGGGTTGTTTTTCAGGAGCTGGGCTTGGCCCCTTAGTTCCAGTGAAAGGAACTCTGAATGCTTCAGCATACCAAGACATTTTGGACAATTCCATGCTCCCAACTTTGTGGGAACAGTTTGGAGCTGGCCCCTTCCTCTTCCAACATGACTGTGCACCAGTGCACAAAGCAAGGTCCATAAAGACATGGATGACAGAGTCTGGTGTGGATGAACTTGACTGGCCTGCACAGAGTCCTGACCTCAACCCGATAGAACACCTTTGGGATGAATTAGAGCGGAGACTGAGAGCCAGGCCTTCTCGTCCAACATCAGTGTGCGACCTCACAAATGCGCTTCTGGAAGAATGGTCAAAAATTCCCATAAACACACTCCTAAACCTTGTGGACAGCCTTCCCAGAAGAGTTGAAGCTGTTCTAGCTGCAAAGGGTGGACCGACGTCATATTGAACCCTATGGATTAGGAACGGGATGTCACTTAAGCTCATATGTGAGTCAAGGCAGGTGAGCAAATACTTTTGGCAATATAGTGTATCTGACAAACATTGTTTAAAAAAGGTAACAACACATACTGTATATAAATATCATTTACATTATTTGAGAAATAACAGTTCCAAGTAAAGTTCACTTGATTGAACATCTGATGTCCAATATCAGATCACCAATATTCCATCCAGCTAATTGGTCAATATCTGAGCCGATATCTGATCCAGGTGTCTAATCCTCATTGCAGAAGAAGGGGGAGGGGACTTAATTCAAATATGCCCATGAAACAAACAGGGAAGGAAAATTTAGTCAGCGAGGAACATGTGATCAACTGTGATCAGCCTCAAGTAGGATCAGCACTCAAACACCCAGCAATCATCCACACAAGGAAATTAACTCATGCATTCAGTCATATGAAACACCCAACGGGTTAAGCAAATTGAGAACACATTACACCTTCCTCTAACAAGTTCTCAGTGTTTTCAATAAAAGGGACGTTTTTTTACATTTCGCTGCTCCCTTTAGTCGGGAGATCAATTGCAGCAGTCTGTGGCAGGTCTAGACCCCCTCTGGTATTCCACATCACATCAGAGGATATAGGGGGGAAAAAGCACCAGTGGTGATGGCAGCAGCTCTGGTAGTGGAAAACAGTGATGCGGAAGCCGTTCAAAGACACAGAATGGAAGGTGTATCAGGCTTTTATCATGGGGAATCTCATCTGCTTAAAGTGGTGGGTTGGTGATAGCCACCATTTTAAGATTTGCTGTTTTAAGATATTACCCATTAAAATAGTTAAAGTATAGCTTAAACCAGACATGTTGACAGTAAAATAAATCTGAGACAAGGAATTTTGGAACGTTATGTGAAGATGGTGGAGTCAGTAATATGACTAACAGATGGCGAAAAAGGCAGCACAACTGGACGAAATCTTCATTGGAGGACAGATGGGGTACAAAACAGTCCTTTCTGAGAGAACTAATTTTAAATACAAAAATAAATCATTTCTGTTGGGATCCTGAGGCTTGCCCACCAGAGGGCGCCGAGGATCCTCTTCTGTTTTTATTTTGTTTTCTGTTAGGGACTGGGGTTACTGTTGGGATCTGGAGATCTACCATCTGTCTCCAGCAGAGAGCGCTGAGAGTCTCATGGGCTGGAGCCTCCAGCACACCTGAAGCTCATCAGCCCATCAGGAGACCTTCCTACATAAGCAGCAGTCAGACCTTCCTTCGACGCCGCAGTGTTGATCAAGTTTGGTTAGCGAAACCTGAGCCTCTGTTAATAGAATCCTAGTAGACTCTAGAGAGAAACTAGATTCTAACCTGCCTCTTTCTTCTCTGCCTCATAGGAAACCTGATCGAAGTCTGAAGCTCTGGATGAGTTTAGTCTGGAAACCTGCCTGCCTGCCCAAGGAAGCCAAACCAGAAGACATCAGTCTGGATTCCTCCAACAGCTCTCAAGGAAGAGCTAGGAAACCAAGTCAAAGTCTGAAACTCACGAGTCAGAAGCTAGACGCTGCTGCCGCTGAGCTCCCTTCTGAATCTACAGTCTCTGGACCCCCAACAGCTCTCAATGAAGAGCTAGGAAACCAAGTCAAGGTCTGAAATTCACGAGTCAGAAGCTAGACGCTGCTGCCGCTGAGCTCCCTGCTGAATCTACAGTCTCTGGACCCCCAACAGCTCTCAAGGAAGAGCTAGGAAACCAAGTCAAGGTCTGAAACTCACGAGTCAGAAGCTAGACGCTGCTGCCGCTGAGCTCCCTGCTGAATCTACAGTTTCTGGACCCAACAGGTTCCCCCTCTCTCAAAGGATCTGCCAGAACCTAATCTAGATACTTTCTGAATTTACACACTCGACAAACCATCTCGCTGCCTGGCTAATCAAACTATCCATCTCTGCAGATGTCAGTGATTCCAGTCCCGGACCTGTACCAGAACCAGTTCATAACTACTCTGTGTTTTTTCAATAAACTCTGTTAAACTTTTACTCATCTTCCTGTGGTGTTCTGCATGTGGGTTCAGCCTCTTAAGCCTATCATGACAATTTCAGTGTTCTTGGTGTTATTTTTTTTTTTCATTTAAAATATTACTAACAGATCAGTTTTTCTACATTTAAATTTAAGTTATAAAGATCTACGTAATATTATTTGTAATAAAACAGAATTGGAAGTTGGAATTCAAATCGGTTCCTTCCCTCCAATTCAGATTGCCCCCCGAAAAACAGGTTGATACGTGAATTGACTAATTAAATTTTAAGTAAATAATTCCTTTCAGAAAAAAGATTATCAATGTATTGATTTAAATATTGTTTAGAACGTGGCCTTAGCTTTCACTGATCACAATTTTTAAAAAAGCTTTTCTGCCTATAGATATCTACAAACAGCATTTACTTGGAGACATCCAATACAACTGTTCATTTATGTACATGTTTTATTTTTGTAATTTTTAATTAGTTTTCCTCCTTTAATCTGGCATATTCCCTGAAATGGAAATTACATTATCAAAAGTCAAAGAACATTTGTCAAATGAGTTGAGCAAAATACAAAACAAAAGCATAAGTTCGGTTTTTTGACATTTATTTCTCTATAAGCAACTCAATTAAGCTCTTAAGTGATATTCAAAGATTTTATTAGGTTGATGGTGGAAAATCAAATGTACACAGAGGCAACAAAGACCACTATTGGATGTGGTGACAACAACCTCTTACCAAATTAGAATGATTTGAAATATACTAGTTGTGCACTTAAGAGCTTGGGTAAAACACTGCAGTAAGTCACTTTTGGTGTACCATGGACAAGGATTGGACTGATACAGCCAGACTACTGCTTTCTTTATTAACAGACAGCTACTTAGATTAAGTTAGAACGCCCTTCACAATAATATATTAGTTGTTGTTTTTTTCTGCTACCTGATTGAGGTCGAAAATGGGGACTCCCTGATTGCATTTATAGAACCGAGTATTGATTTAATGAACATTTTCATTCTTCTTTACATTTAGAGGGATTAAAACTTTTAGCTTTCCTGTGGAAATGCAGCTTATATGAATAAAGGCATCTGTAAAACAAAGAAACAAGAAAAGGAGACATGGATTTCTACCTTTCAAGCAGTTATATTCAGGAGTTTTATTACTTGGTTTGTCATAGAATATTGGCCAAGTAACGTAATCATAGAGATCAAGGAACACAGAAGAGAAGTCAAAGAGAAAGTTGTAAAGCTTAAAGCATATTAAGGTTGCAAAACAATATCTCAATAATCAGGGTGGCAGTGAGCAGCGGCGACTCTGAGACTGCGCTGTGCCTTTCACATGGCCCCTGGTGTCACCAAGCTTATTGCTGGGTTCCAGGGTGCACAAAAATGGACAATATTTGGACTTCTTATTTGATCTAAAAAAATATTTGCAAAAAAAAAAATACTATGTAAGTTAATTTAAAACTCAAAGTTTGATTACAGTTACTTTTTTTTTTCAGGCAAGTTTGGGCCTTGGAGTATGGAGGACCAATTCTGCCATATTCAAAAATAAATACAGAAATAAATAAATGCTCAATAAATAAATCAGGATATATTTAATTCCCCCCCAAAATACAAAAAACAAATAAATGTAGGTAAATATCAAATTATATGGTGAGACATACATGTATATTTATTTTTTAATTATCTTGCCTCATTTACATAATGAGGCAGAATGCATACAAAAATGTAAAAACGACAGGCAGAAATAAATAGTGTTGAAGAAATAAAGAGGGTAAAAAAATACAAAGGAAGAATAAAACAAACAAAACTATTATATCATACACATAAATGACTTCTTAAAAAAATAATTAATATATAAATAAAGTTGAAGATTATAACGGACAATAAATAAATAAGGTAATTATTGCAAAGGTGAATACATAAAGAAGCTAATTAAAAGAGATGTATACATTTGTGTCTCACTGTACAATTTAATTTCTACCCACATTTATTTTTTATGGTATTTTTGGGGGCAATTAATTTAATTCTTATTTATTTATTGAGCATTTATTTATTTATGTATTTATTTTTAAATATGGCAGAGTTGGTCCTCCATATTCCAAGGGCAAAACTTGTAAGTTATCAATCTTCGAGTTTTAAATTAACTTACATAGTACTCAACTGTTTCTAAGATTAACTGATAAATCGTTCCTACATGATGTCATAATGTAAATATGGCAGAGTTGGTCCTCCATATTGGAGAGGTTATGTGTATTTGATTGGAGGGGCTTGCCCAGGGCACCATTCATGCAAGAAGCGCCACTGAGCCGGCCTGTGTGTTGAGAGGGGGAGGGTGGGGGGATGGGTTGGACCCAAACAACTGCTGACGTATCAATGCACCAATAGGATGACAGAGAATATTCACACGTTGGACAGTTGGTTTGGATCAAATATACCACTGCGTCCGGGAAGTCCCAGCGATGATTGGATGCGGAATTGAGGCTGAGGAACCATCAAGCTGCAGCAGAGATGCGCTTTATGGGGTCCAGCAGGGGCTCCAATGGGGACAATACTGCAGTAGCAGCATAGAGCTCTAGTCATTTCCAGTGTTTTTCTGTGAGATTAGGTGCTACTTAGCTGAGTCAGTGTGCGGCCGCAGGGCGCTCAGAGGTTGATGCACTGCAGTGGTCCTCTTCGCCCCTATGGATCGCGTCCATGGATGCCTTCAAACCAGCTTTGGAGAACAGTTTGAGTCCCAGGGTGTCATTATCTGAAGAAGCAGAGTCGGATGTCTTTCGCTGGTCCAGCACAGCGGAAAGCGAGCCGGCGCAGGATGAGGAGCGCGCCGCGCCTCCGCCAGGCGTCTGGACAGCCGTGTTCGACTATGAGGCCACTGCGGACGATGAGCTCAGCCTGCGCAGGGGGGACCTGGTGGAGGTCCTGTCCAAGGACTCCTTGGTGTCAGGAGACGAGGGCTGGTGGACCGGCATGATAGCAGACCGGGTTGGCATTTTTCCTTCCAATTATGTCAGCAAAAGGAACAGGACAGAGGAAGAGGCAGGCCTGCGGGACAGCTCGGAGCACCCAGTGCCTCCTCTGCACCGTGAGTATCCTAATGTCAATCATTCAGAAAGTGAGCCACTGTGCATCTAAAACACAGATCATAGGTAGAGTGTTTTTTTTTGTTATTTATTATCTTGCATAAGAGGGAGGAAGGTAACACTGAGAGTGCTGTGTCACTCCGGTTGGCCTAGAAACAGGCTAGGTAAGCATCCTCAGCTTCAGGACCATTATTCAAAGCACCCCCCCAGTAGCATCCCCTGGAAAACTGAAGAGATCATTCTTTACATGCAATATTCGGTTGGTTTACAGTGTAATTGTGTTGCATAGCCATGGTGGATTTGCAATACATGTGCAATGGAACAATTGGCAGACAATGGCCAGTCATTGCTTTCCCCTACTCTTAGTGCTGAATGCAAAAAAAAAAAAAAAACTTTCATAATTTGTGATTGATCATAACCAGACAGATATCCCATCCCCAGTTTTCCTAAATCTAACAGAAGCCCTATATCAGTCCTGAGTTTTTTAGCATCCCAATCTAACAGTCTTTGAACATTTTGGAACACATGCTTGTTAAAAATATACTAAAGGTGCTGAGGCAATTTTTACTCATTGGCACGTTCACATGCTATGTCAGCATAAACATTTCAAAATAAATGAGATCTAGATGAACATATTCTGTTTGGGTGGATCACTCTATCTCAGCCAGTTAATCACATGGAGACAGGTGGCCTACTTTTACACACCTGAAATATTGATCAAGGTCAGTCTTATAAGGCGGCATCAGCTCTTGATATAGAGAAAAGCTTTCATTACAGTTTGTACTTTAATCTAAACTGAAATACATGTGTAATGATTTTAAATTGATGTTTTTGATGAAAGCAAAAACATTTGCTTGTCTGGTTTGCATTTACTGTATGTCAGAATAAACAACTATATTAGAGCTGAGTTATACTAAGCCATTGAATGTTTATGAAATAATAAACTAATTGGAAAATCTCTATATTTGTGGGATTTAAACTTATAGCTAAGATATTTTGCATTTTAGCATTGACTTTATCAGTCCAGCTTGCTATTTTGATTTTCGAATTACAATGTGGGTAAAGTTGGACAAAGATTTTCTGGACAAAGATGTAAACTGTTGCTCCAACACAGAAGCAGTTTTAACCACAGCTCATTCAACACATAAAATGTATTGAATGTTAAAAAAAAAAAAAAAAAAAAAAACTGCATTAAAGATAATGTTGAACAGATGATAAATGTTAAAGTCCATTTGTTTCTCATTTAAATTTAAATGTTGGGGGGAAAATACATTTTAAGAAGGGTAGACATTCTTAGAGTAAACAGCTATACCTTTTAATGGTTAAAATTAAAATGCTAAAAACACAAAATATTGAAACGGATGCGTTTTTCCCACGTTTTTGTTTTTCTTCTTACGAAAACAAATAAAATCCACGGCTGCCTTTTGCACCGATTATTTATATATATTTTTACTTTATTTTCACTAAGTAAATTACAATACTACACAAATATAATTTTAGACCTTGGCTCTTGCTGGTTACCCTTGTGTACCAATTATTGGCTTAATTTAATCAATACAATTTTAACATACATTCTTTGGTTTTGAAAGGTTGTTTTTCAGTATTTTTCCGCAACATGTGTTTTTTGAAATTGCTTTACTCTTTTCTCTACATGTCACTTTTTATCAATGCATTTTGATTTTTTTTTTTTTTTTTTTTTTTTTTTTTTTTTTTTTTTCTTTTTAGCCAAAATAGAGTCATTCTAAATCAATCATTACTGAAATTTTAAATTGACAAACCAATCTGCTTAGGTGTAAATTGAATTTCATTTGTTCCAAAAACTATAGTTTTTTTTTTTTCAATCTTCCCTCCTCAGGTCTAGATTGTATGTTTCTAGATAGTTTTCAGGATAAGCTAGCATATCAGATGCTCATGACTGACTTGTTTTCCCAACATAAATCAGTGTCATATCTGTCTTTTCTGCAAAGCAGTCTTGGAGATCGATTTCTCGGAGCTCACCCTTGAGGAGATCATCGGGGTCGGTGGTTTTGGAAAAGTCTACCGTGCGGTGTGGCGGGGTTCTGAGGTGGCCGTGAAGGCAGCCCGACGGGACCCCGATGAGGATGCGGCGCAGACTCTGGAGAGCGTGCGACAGGAAGCAAAGCTCTTTGCCATGCTCAATCATCCAAACATCATGGGCCTTCTGGGGGTATGCCTGCAGGAGCCCAACCTGTGCCTGATCATGGAGTATGCTAGAGGAGGGCCTCTGAACCGAGCTCTTGCTGGGAAACGCATCCCCCCTTGTACGTTGGTAAACTGGGCTGTGCAGATTGCACAAGGAATGCATTACCTCCATGACCAGGCTATCGTCCCCATTATACACAGGGACCTCAAGTCCAGCAACAGTAAGATTCTATCATTTTGTGCTTTCATTAAAGTCTCTTTGTTAAAATGTTTGAAGAAATGCATGGGAACAGTGAAAATAACCAATTATTTTTTTTGTTCAGACACTACTCTGTATTTTTATGATTATAGAATAAATGATTAAAGAAACATCTATAAAGCATCAGGCAGTTATATCTTCATTTTCTCTCTGGTCTGTATCCTCATCATTTGAAAGTAAAACAATTCTAATAATGTACTTTGAAAGTACAATATAAATCTAAAAAAATGACACAATAATGCTTTTAATATTATTGTTTTGCTTGAGGATGGTTTTATGAGGTATGTGTCTCAGAACTCAAATCAGCAGGAAAAAGGCGTTGCATGCTTACATGTGGAGTTGATGTAATCTTGCATTTTGCCCAGTTGGATTGTCTAAGTCTCAAGCCTATTACTGAGGATTTACCCAGTGCCCTGCCCCAGCCTCCACATTGGTTGCTCATGCAACAAGTAAAACAAGGCTCCTAGCTGTAATTGGTTGATTCTATGGTGATCACCTCAGCAGCTTCACTTCCAAAGTTACTCTGCCTTAATGTCAATCTGACCTTTGTGGGGAAAGCCCCAAACCTTACTGACCTCATGGAAGTAGGCGGTCAGGCTTACCTCTTTCATTGTTTTCTTTTCCTTTTAGGTCTGCCATGCCTTAGGAATTACTTTTAGGTTCTAAATGCTTTTTTAGGACCAGGCCTGGGAAAAAAACTCATGAGGGATCCTTGGTTTCTTTAAATATGTTTGGGTGGATTAAAAGCATTTATTTCAGTCCAGCTCCAAATCATTTATTTACATTTGAAAATTTATTAACTCTTTAATAGTTTTCTTGAATTCTTCCTGACAGAAGTGTAAATAAGTGACATTTGCTTGAATGCCCTGCTTACTCCCTTTCTTTAAACTCTGGGAAGTGAAACAGGACTTGAATGTAACGAGAACAAACTGAGATAACACAAAATTAATTGAGACCAGGATGGGATTATCTAAATAATCAGAAACACAGGATGATGCTGGGACAACAAGATGACAGGAATAACTAAATAGGAATAACCATAATCTAGAGATAACTGTAAACACCAAACAGGAAAAGGTTATAGAAATGACTCATCTAAATCACAGGGAATAAACATGAAAAACACCAAAGAACAGTTCAACTAGGATATAAAAAAATAAAATAAAATCGATCAATCATATATTAAAAGACAGAATAATACAAATCTAAAAGTAACTGAAAAGCTCAAATTAAAAATGTAAAGAGAACGAAAAGCTAAAACAGAGCAGACCGTGACAAAAATGTCAAAACTTTCATGCACTTTATGCAAAGGCAGCTGTGAAACCATCTGAAACAAACATTTGAAAAGTTGATGATACAGATAAAGTGAAATATTTCACAAATTAGATATTTTATGGTAAAGAATAGTTCAAGTTTTTATTTCAAAAACACGGCTGTCAAGGTTTGAAACAAACCCGATAGTTAACTTGACACAATGGAATAAGGTTCCCATTTATTTTCATTCATTTACCACACTGACTTTATCTACATCACACATTAAAACATACTGAATGATTCCAGTTATTGTTATACAGCTTGTAAACTTCTATCTTGTTACAGTCAATCCTAATATTAGGGTGACTGGCCCAGACTGTCATGTTGGGTCTAAGGTTATGGTTTATATTTTGTGTTCATGCTTTTGATCACTTTCTCTGTTTTATTATTTTATATATGTTTGCCAAATGCGGGTATTTTTTTTACATTTGGGGGTTTCCATATTTTTTATTATGCTTATTGTGCATTTTTCTGTTGATTTCCTTGTGTATTTCTTAGCATTACCAGTCATGCTGTTGCTTTCCTAGTTATTCCTTCCTATTTATTGGATAGGTTATGTTTGGTTCTCCCTGTGTTTCTCCCTTTTCGACTCAGTTTTCATTTTCCCTCAGCCAGAGCCATCATCTAATCAGTAGATTATGTTCACCTGTTTCTCCTCATTTTGCCTATTGCTTGCCCCAGTTTTCTCCATTATTAAAGCATTCAGTTGGTTGTCAGTCATCACTAGATTCCCTTTTTTGTTTCCTATCTCAATGCCTAAATTCTGCTCTTTAGTCAATTTATTATTTTATTAAAATCAACAACACCATTCCTCTTCCTGTCTTCATGGGAAGCAGCATGTTGGTCCTTTGTGGCCCCTATATGATCAATAGAAACATGTTCCAAGCTGGCCTGAACCAGTTTGATTCACTCACTTAATGAATATTGGCAAAACCAGTTGGAAACTACATGTAGTTCTTAGCTGGGTCTTAAATGGGTATTAGTTAAATCAGTTGAATTTGTTCAGCTGTTCTAGGGTCTAAATTGCTCCCAATTTTATGTAAAGTTGTTTTTAATCCAACCTATTAACCCAGGTAATCCATACACACAAAAATGTGAAAGCCATTAATTCCACAGATTAATTTATGGGTGAATAATTTTAATGATATAACTAATACATGCTGAACAAGCTTAAAGAAATGTTACACTTTCTGGTAATGAACCCCTTTCATTCTGCTGACTGGATGAAGAAACTAGCCATTTGCATTGCTTCTGTCAGTCTGCTCTGTGATCTATGAGTTCTTCTTAAATCTTAGAAAAGTCTTAAAAAGAGATTGAGGTTCTGCTGACTGAGAGCTGTGCAGCAGAATTAAAGAACCAGTATAACCGAGTAGTGGAATAAATCACAAGAGCTTTAAATGATTTAGTTGTACTGTTACAGAAGTAAAAATTAAAAAAAATATTTGATTTGAAAATGGTGTCAAAGCATGTCTAGCAAAAGCATGACAGTCAATGAAAACTACTGTTGGAGGCAAGAAGTGAAACAGATGATGTAAATGCTTGATATGAGTTCGCCATCAACCAACACATCACAATAGTCAGCTTAATTTTCTTTTAATACAGACACACACCTGTACTGTTTATCTCCAGACCACATCTGTCATCCCTTCATTGTACTTTCCATCTTTCTCATTCATAAACATACAAATGCTAATGGCGAAAATAAAATTTGACAAATTCAGACAGACCCAAACCTTTACATTCCACATATTGTGTAATAAAAATCTGAGGAGTTGCAATGGAGGGAAATTAGTGCCTTACCATTAGAACTCTTCTGAACTTTCTATCCATTGTCTGTTCAAGATATTACTTTAATAGTAGCTTGATCTTAGATAGAAGTTCTTTCTTGTGACGAAATGACAACAAATAACACCAGTGTTCCCTGGATAATAACATGCCAGATGCAGGTGTAGCTCAATTCAAAATTAAATTAATTTCACTTTATTTATATAGCTCCAATTCACAACACGTCGCCTTAAGGCACTTTACAGTTAACCACACCAGTTGACTACATCGACTCATTGACTCGAATGCAATCCCTCACACTAAGCATGCTTGTAGTGACAGTGGAGAGGAAAAAATCCCTTTTAACAGGAAGAAACCTCCAGCTGAACCAGGCTCAGTGTGAGCAGCAATCTGCCGAGGCCGACTGGGGTTCAAGGAGATAGAGGCAGTCATACAGAAAGAAGCAGAGATACAAAAGAAAACTGTAAAAAAACGGCCCCATTCCAGGAAACACACAGCCTGGCAGACGAGCTCATCCAGACAGCACATCCAGCCAGTCTGAGTCAGAGAAACAGGACTACATTTGAAAAAAAGGCTGATCTCCAACATCTATAAATAAAGGTGTTGATGGCAGCAGCACAGCTAATATTTCTCTCCAATTGGCATCACAGCCAAACAGGAACAGACAAGGCAAAGCTACTATGAGAAAAAGCAGAGAGAGCATGACGTTAGAGATTAAACTAACAGATTCTGCAGTCAGAGAATAGAGATACAATGAAGCAGAATGATGAAATAGGGGTCCCTATGTCCTCCAGAAGTCTAAGCCTATAGCAGCATAACTATAGAGACAGCTCAGGATAACCTAAGTCACTCTAACTATAAGTTTTATCCAAAAGGAATGTTTTAAGCCAACCCTTAAAAGTAGACAGGGTGTCTGCCTCACGGACTAAAACTGGTAGTTGGTTCCACAGGAGAGGTGCCTGATAACTAACAGATCTGCCTCCCATTTACTTTTAGAAATTCTAGGAACCACTAGTAAACCTGCAGATTGAGAGCGAAGTGCTCTGTTAGGAACATAAGGAACAATCAGATCTCTGATATGATGGAGCTTGGTCATTTAAGGCTTTATATGTGAGAAGGAGGATTTTCAATTGTATTTTGGATTTAACATGAAGCCAAAAGCTTCTGTTTTGTCTGAATTCAGGAGCAGAAAGTTAAGAGTAATTCAGGTTTTTATATCTTAAAGACATGCCAATAATCTATGTAATGGTTTAGCTTAAACTGGATTTATAGACAGATATAGCTGAGTATCATCAGCATAACAGTGGAAATTAATCCCATGCTGTCTAATAATTTTACCAGTTGGGAGCATATATATATATATATATATATATATATATATATATATATATATATATATATATATATATATATATATATATATATATATATATATAGTAAAGAAAATTGGCTCTAGCACTGATCCCTGTAGTACTCCACAGGAAACCCGTGAGCATCACAAAGATTTGTCATTAATGTGAACAAACTGAAATCGATCAGAAAGATAAGTTTAACCATTCTAAGACTGTTACTTTAATACCTACAAAATATTTAAGGCTTTCTAAAAGAATAGTATAATCAACTTTATCAAATGCAGCACTGAGATCTGACAGGACAACTACAGATATAAGTAAATTTTCTGAGGCCATGAGGATATCATTAGTGACATTCACCACAACTGTTTCAGTGCCATGATGAGCTCTAAAGCCAGACTGAAACTCTTCAAAACGTTCATTATGCTGTAAGTGGTTGCACACTTGTTTGGCAACTACTTTCTCAAGAATTTTAGATAAGAATGGAAGACTGGATATAGGTCTATAATTGACCAAGTCATCTGGGTCAAAAGACAGTTTCTTAAGTAAAGGTTTAATTACAGCAACTTTAAACGCCTTTGGTACATATCACTGTAACAAGTACCACATCTAAAATGGAGGACAAGATCAAAGGGAATACTTCCTTAAATAACCTGGTTGGAACTGGATCTAACATACAACTTGATGATGAAAACAATAGTTTTGCTAACTCTGAAAGTTCAACTAGATCAAAGCAGTTTAAACCCAGTTCAGATTCTATGGCTAGCTCAGATACTGCATCAGCTTCCAGAGATAAACTGATCATAGTTAGAGAAGTGCTAATGATCTTATTTTTAATAAGATCAATCTTAGTATAAACAATCATAAAACCAAAAAAAAGAAAAATCATTAATACTAAGAACAGGTGGGATCGACAGTTCTACAGAGCTATGGCTCTGGGTGAGTTTGGCAACTGTATTAAAAAGATATCTTGGATTATTCTTATTCTCCCCTATTAATGAGGAGAAATATGCTGCTCTTACGTTACGAAGGGTCCTCAGAAGTAAACTATTTTTCCAGACTAAGTAGGATTCCCGTAGGCATGTGGAGTTTCCTAGCAATTTGCTTCAGAGTTCAGCTTTCTATTTTTCAAGTTTTTCTTTTTCAAAGGGGCTGCCTTGTGTAAAGCAGTACACAGAGAACTAGCAACCCCATCAACAAATTCATCAACCTGTGAAGGAGAATAAACAAAAATTGTGCCCTCTGCAGCACTGCTCAGTGACACAGAGGAGAGAGAAAGTGAAGCAGATTCTTTGAAATTTATAACTGCACTATCTGATAATGATTTGCTAAATTGAAACCTTCTTTTGGGGGAGGAGAACTCTGTTAAAGTAATCCTGAAGGTTATATGAAAAAGTATTCAGAGAGGACAGTGTTGTGAGGAAATTCTGTTATTTCTTCACATTCTATGCCATATGTTAGCACAAGGTCCAAAGTATGAAGATGAGAATGTGTTGGACTATTATCATTTTGAACAAAGTCAGTGGCATCTAAGATAGCATTAAAGGTTGCATTTAAGCTATCACCTTCAATGTCAGTATGGGTGTTAAAATCTCCCACTATGATTATCCTGTCAGTATTTGACAGCAAATCAGATAAGAACTCTGAAAACTCATCTAAAAATTCAGAGTAAGGACCTGGTGGACGATACAAAGTTACAAAAGGAAGAGGTTTTCTTGCTTTGCAATTTGGATGAGGGAAACTAAGGGTTAAATGTTCAAAAGAGTTTTACAAATGAACTGGAGTAATAACCAGTAAGTCAGACTGAAAGATTGTTGCTACTCCTCCTCTTTGCCCAGAATTTCTGGGTATGTGAAAATTTAACTATAAGGAGTTGCCTCATTTATGCTCACATAATCCTCTTGCTGCAGCCAAGTTTCTGTAAGGCAACATAAATCAATGTAATTAATACAAATCAAGTCATTAACTAGCAGACTTTTTGAAGAAATATCTTATGTTAGATTAAATAAACCACATTTAATTGTTTTAACTTTTTCCCCAATCTCAGATATTTTTATTTTTATTAGATTATTATGATTTACTCCTTTGGGAATCTTTTCTAATTTATTAGATTTTGGTCGTGAGCAAGACTACCTTGATAGAGTAATGAGTGGGCAACAGTAGAGAAGCTGCAGCGCTAACTACGACTCGTGGCTTCCTGGTCTGCACCCTGGGTTGTCAGGGTTTTGGAGGACCAACAAATCTGGCCAGGTTCCTAGAAAGAAGAGCTGCACCATCCAAAGTGGGATGGATGCTGTCTCTCCGAATCAGATCAGGCTTTCCCCAAAAGGATTGCCAATTATTAATGTAGCCCATGTTGTTTTTAAAGACACCACTTAGACAACCAGCGAGTGACGACATGCAGCTAAACATGTCATCACTGGTCAGATCAGGGAGATGAGCAGACAAAATTACGGAGTCCAACATTGTTTTGGCAAACTTACACACTGAAGCAACACTAATTATAGTGACCTCCGATCGGCATAAATTGGTCGTGAGCAATTACATCATGAGTCATTACATCCAGCTAGAATAAAAATCTCACAGTAGTTAACCTTATCGTTAGCCAGAAGTTTCAGGTAGGATTTGATGTAGCCCATTCTGGTCCCCAGCAAACATTTGATTATGGTCCCTGGTGTCTCTAATGCCACATTTCTGACTATGGAGCTGCCAATTACCAGAGTTGGCTTCTCAGTGGGTGCGTCACTGAGCGGGGAAAATCAATTAGAAACGTGGATGGGTTGGTGGTGACCTGTGGGCAGAGATCCACGACTTTGCTTTCTGCTTACCTTTACCCAATACCTGGCTGCTCAAGCACTTTTGAAGGACAACTACGTGGGGGGCCTACTTTAACCCCTGGATGTTCAACAGCCTGAAGCCTGGATTCTAACTCTGACATCCTCACCTCCAAAGCTAAAAAAAAAATTCTACACTTATTACACATACCATTATCCCTAAAGGAGGCAGAGGAATAACTGAATATCTGACATAGAGAGCAGGAGAGAGGAGAGGACAGTTAGAATTACTTAGATACAGAGATATCACAGAAAAAAAGATAGCCTGAGCAGCCATGCAGCTCAGCAGTAAAAACAGGAAGTGAACATGATACGTCTCACCAATAACAGCAGTGCCACCTTTTAGTGGCAGGAGGTTCAGTCATCAATGAATAAAAATGTCATTTATAAATACAGAGTTGCATAATACACAATAATGTAGCCTAATAAAATAAACAATTCCTTTAAGTCCTGTCAGGTTGAGTGGAGATTTTGGAGGACCCAAATGCAGAGACTGAAGCTGAAGTTGTTTCTTGGATATGTAATCAATCAAAGAGCTGACAACTGACACAAAAATCCAAAAATAACAAAATACAGAAAACCAGAAGATGTCAGGGAAAACACACATGAGGATCAAGAAAAAATGAGAAACCAGCACTGAGGAACTCCACAGGGAGAGTATATATGAGAGAGACAACAAAGACTGGGCTAATGAGCTCACAAGAAGCAGGTCTGGATGGAGGCATCTAGAAGGGGAGCTAGGCGAAGGAGACTGACACAAGGGGGCAACAGAGGGTAAACAAGAAATACATAAGAACTAAAAGAATACAACCAAAACAACTAGATAAACATAAAATGGAAATCAAACAAATGAAAAACCCCATGACAAGTACAATAAATGTAGCAATTTAGTGAAAAAATAGGTGTGGATGACACTCTAGTGGACTCCTACCTCAAGTCTGGAGCATTCGTACAATATGTTTGTGCCTGAGAAAAAATTATAGATAGGAGAAAAAAGGTAAATGCAGCATTTTCTCCTAAATCTCTCATATGAACCATTGGAGAATGAGTTTGTTCATATGAACCCTCAACGGGCAAGAGGCAGGGTACACCCCGAGAGCTTCCGCTTCTCTGTCTGTCTGTCTTTCTTTCTGTCCATACCTTTATTCTTTTTCTATCTATCTATCCATCTATCTTAGTTCATGTGTTGGAACAATGCAGGAAAGGCTGCCAAGCATACACACAGTGACACAGAAACACACAGTCCACAAACACTCACTCATGCCTAAGGGCAGTTTAGATTGTTTAGTAAAATACACGGCTAAAACTCCGAAAGTAGAGATCCCAACATCGGATTAAACAAGATCAAAACATTTAAAATTGAGTCCTAAATACAACAACCCAGAAAACCCCAAATACAGCATCACAGCCACATGATTACTAGATTAAGAGGTGCTTGATGCCCTCATGCTCCAGTCTCCATTTGGGGCAGCCAGAGCAAATGGCCTGGCTTTGTTCATCAAAGAAGAGACCTGCAAGCACGTGTTTAGAAGGAGCAATGCTTTAGCTGATCACACCAGGAATGGGGGTTGCTTTCCACTGCCTATACAGCAAACTGTACAATTGCCGTTTTGTGTGAGAGTTCAGGCTGTAAAAGCCAGAGCTGAATATATTAGCATTGATCAAGGGGATGGTTTTCATCTCTGCATTGACTGCTTTGTTGTTTTAGCTTATAGTTGCTTGTTTTTTACTCTTTCTTCTTCTCTTCTCTTCTTTTATTCTTCTAATCCTCTCATCCTGGCCTCCCACCAACCACACCCTTTTGTTTGCCCCTCTTTTTTCTTTTGCGTTTCCACTTACATTGTGCTGAATCATGGGACTCATGCCGCCCCCTCTCCCAACATCTGAAAATCTGATTGGTCATGGCCTGAAACCTTCCACCTTATCTGCCTCCCCTTCCACCAATCTGCACGCATCCCCTCCTTCCCACAACCTCCAACCTCACCCCATTTCCCCAACTCAACCCCCCACCCCTACATTGCTTCATTGTTGCCTCAGTCCTGATCCTTGAGAGGGTGGATATGGAGGACCTCAGCAACAAGACTCTGAAGATAACCGACTTTGGGTTGGCTCGGGAGTGGCACCGCACCACCAAGATGAGCGCGGCTGGGACCTACGCCTGGATGGCTCCTGAGGTCATCCGCTCATCCACGTTCTCCAAGGGTAGCGACGTGTGGAGGTGGGCGGAGGAAGGGGCAGCTCTGCAGAGAAACAAACTGCAGAGAGCTTTTAAGAATGAACAGTAAACACTGAAAAAAGAATCCCTGAAATTATATTTTTAATTCACACTTCTAAAATTACATTGGACCTTATTACACATGTATACACAGTACACTTTTCTACTTTAGCCTTACTATTCTAAAGCCCTTTTATACCAGAGGTATCAAAAACATCCAATTTTCTAATAAACATATATTTAAAATAAAATGCAATATTCTAATGAGACAAATAAAGTGTATTATTTTTGTTATGATAGGTTTAGGTTCTTAGCCCATATGCAGAACACAATGGAGGCTGGGTAAAAGTTAAACAAGGTTTATGAATTGTTTCACAATAATCAGACAATGTACTGGGTCAGGGGCTGGTCCGGGCTGGTTCACAGAAGTCTGCTGAGAAGATAGTTTGATTAGATGGCAGGCTGATGAGAATGAGTCTTTGATCATTCAGAATTATACCTTGACTGAATCCGGGCTGAATCCGGAATCTGATCTCTCTCCAATTCAATTCAGTTTATTTATATAGCGCCAAATTCACAACACATGTCATCTCAAGGCACTTTACAGTTCAACCAGATCAGACAGTCAAATTGATACAAAGTTTTCTATCTAAGGAAAACCAGTTGATTGCATTGACTCATTGACTCAAATACAATCCCTCACAGTAAGCATGCTTGTAGCGACAGTGGAGAGGAAAAACTCGCTTTTAACAGGAAGAAACCTCCAGCAGAACCAGGCTCAGTGTGAGCGGCCATCTGCTGAGGCCGACTGGGGTTCAAGGAGACAGAAGCAGAGATACAAAAAGTAGCTGTAAAAGGCGGCCCCGTCCAGGAAACACACAGCCAGGCAGACAAGCTCCAAGGCAGTTCCCATGCCAGAGGATGAAGAGAGCACATCCACCCAGCCACGGCCAGAGAAACAGGACCACACTGGAAAACAGGCCGATCTCCAACATCTACAAACAAGGGTGTTGATGGAAGCAGCACAGCTGATGTTTCTTTCCTGGATGACGTCACAGCCAAACAGGAACAGACGAGGCAAAGCTACTCTGAGGAAAAGCAGAGAGACCAGAAGGTTAGAGATTGAACAAACAGATTCTGCAGAATAGGAGAACAGAGAGAGAATGAAGCAGAATGATGAGATGGGGGTCACTATGTCCTCCAAAAGTTTAAGCCTATAGCAGCATAACTTTAAAGACAGCTCAGGATAACCTGAGCCACCCTAACTATAAGCTTTATCAAAAAGGAAAGTTTTAAGCCTAGTCTTAAAAGTAGACAGAGTGTCTGCCTCACGGACTAAAACTGGTAGTTGGTTCCACAGGAGAGGAGCCTGATAACTAAAAGATCTGCCTCCCATTCTACTTTTAGAAATTCTAGGAACCACTAGTAAACCTGCAGATTGAGAGCGAAGTGCTCTGTTAGGAACATAAGGAACAATCAGATCTCTGATATAAGATGGAGCTTGGCCATTTAAGGCTTTATATGTGAGAAGGAGGATTTTAAATTCTATTCTTGATTTAACAGGAAGCCAATGAAGAGAAGCCAGGATAGGAGAGATATGATCTCTCTTTTTAATTTTCATCAGAACTCTGGCTGCAGCATTTTGGATCAGCTGAAGGCTTTTAACTACAGTTTGTGGACTTCCTGATAGTAAAGAATTACAATAGTCCAGCCTTGAAGTAACAAATGCGTGGACTAGTTTCTCAGCATCACCCCTGGAAAGGAGATTTCTAATTTTTGCAATGTTCCTCAGATGAAAGAAGGAAATTCTAGAAACCTCTTTGATCTGGGATTTAAATGACAGGTCCTGATCAAAAATAACACCAAGATTTTTTACTTTATTATCTGAAAATCAGTTTAATCCCATCCAAATGAAGTGACTGGCTAATCAGCTTCTTTTTCAGAGACTCTGGTCCAAAGACTATAACTTCTGTTTTGTCTGCATTCAGAAGCAGAAAGTTAAGAGTCATCCAGGTTTTTATGTCTTCAAGACATGCCTGTAATCTATGTAATGGGTTAGCTTCATCTGGATTTATAGACAGATATAGCTGGGTATCATCAGCATAACAGTGGAAATTAATCCCATGCTGTCTAATAACTCTACCAATTGGGAGCATGTATAAAGTAAAGAGAATTGGTCCTAGCACTGATCCCTGTGGTACTCCACAGGTAACCTTTGAGCGTGTTGAAGATCTATCATTAACATAAACAAACTGAATTCGATCAGATAGATAAGATTTAAACCAGTCTAGTGCTGTTCCTTTAATTCCAACAAAATATTCAAGTCTTTCTAAAAGAATATTATGGTCAACTGTATCAAATGCAGCACTAAGATCCAACAGGACGAGCACAGATACAAGTCCATTATCTGTGGCCATAAGAATATCATTAGTGACTTTCACCAGAGCTGTTTCAGTGCTATGATGAGCTCTAAAGCCAGACTGAAACTCTTCAAAAAGTTCATTATGGTGTAAGTGGTCGCAAACTTGTTTGGCAACTACTTTCTCAAGAATTTTGGATAAGAAAGGAAGATTGGATATAGGTCTATAATTAACCAAGTCATCTGGGTCAAGAGACGGTTTCTTAAGCAGAGGTTTAATTACAGCAACCTTAAAAGCTTTAGGTACATATCCCTGTAACAGAGATAGATTAATCACATCTAAAATGGAGGAGGAGATCAAAGGGAATACCTCCTTAAATTACCTGGTTGGAACTGGATCTAATATACAAGTTGAAGGCTTAGATGAAGACAATAATTTTGCTAATTCAGAAAGTTCAACTGGATCAAAGCAGTCTAAACCCGGTTCAGATTCCATGACTACCTCAGGTACAATCGCGGATAGAGGAGTGCTTATGATCTTATTTTTAATAAGATCAATCTTATTTATAAAGAATCCCATAAAATCATTGCTGCTAAGAGCAGGTGGGATGGACTGTTCAACAGAGCTATGGCTCCAGAGAAGGCTAAGAATCTTTCAGTTTCAAGGCTCAGGTTGCTAACCAAACTAAGGTCAATACTGCGGTGTCGAAGCAAGGTCTGGCAGCTGGTTATAAAGGGCAGGTCTCCTGATGAGTAGATACGTCTCAGGTGTGCTGGAAGACTCCAGCTCCAGGAGACCCACGGCGCACTCTGCTGGAGGAAGGTGGTACAGCTCCAGATCCCAACAGTACCCCCCTCTCAACGACTGCCTCTTGGCGGTCCAGAAGTTGTCGACGGGAGGGAGCTCTCATATTCCTCGATCAGGGACGGATCGAGGATATAAGAGCCAGGAACCCATGTGCGGTCCTCCGGACCGTAGCCCTCCCAATCGACGAGGTACTGCCAACCGCGACCTCGCCGACGGGAGTCCACGATCCGGCGGACGGTGAAGGCAGGATGTCCATCGATGTCCCGGGCAGGTGGAGGGGAGTCGGATGGAGGGCACAGGGGGCTAGAAACAACTGGTTTAATCTGGGAGACATGGAACGTGGGATGGATGCGGAGACTCGGAGGAAGGTGCAGACGTACAGCTGAGGGGTTGTTTATCTGGGCAACCTTGAAAGGACCAATAAACCGGGGGGACAGTTTCCGAGACATCCCCTTGAGGTGTGGACAGCCATACCTCTTGGCCTATGGAGTAGTCAGGGCCCGGGCGTCTCTTGGAGTCCGCGAAGCGTTTAGTAGAGACAGATGAACGGTTGAGGGTGGCGATGGTGTCCTTCCAGACTCTCTGGCAACGACGGATGTGCTGATGGACTGATCGGACCGAGATCTCTCTCTCGTCTGCAGGGAAAAGTGGAGGCTGATAACCAAGAGATACCTGAAACGGGGATAGACCAGTAGAAGCAGACTTGAGAGAATTTCGGGCGTATTCGATCCAGGTCAGGTACTGACTCCACTCAGTGGGGTTGTTTGAGATCAGGCAGCGGAGAGTGGACTCTAGTTGCTGGTTCATTCTCTCCGTCTGCCCGTTTGACTGTGGGTGGTAACCAGAGGTGAGTGAGGACTTACAGTTTAATGCTGAACAGAAGGCTTTCCAGACCTGTGAGATGAACTGTGGACCGCGGTCGGAGAGAATTTCTTGTGGGATGCCATGGAGTCGGAAAACATGCTTCACAAGAAGCTGGGCCGTCTGGAAAGCCGTGGGAAGTTTCCTGAGGGGAATTAAGTGACAAGCCTTTGAAAAACGGTCGACAATGGTTAAAATGGTGGACATACCTTTGGAAATCGGGAGACCAGTGACAAAATCAACGGCAATATGAGACCAGGGACGGGTTGGAACAGGTAGGGGATGCAGCAGACCAGAAGGTGGTTGGTGAGAGGTCTTGTTTCTGGCGCAGATGGGACATGCCAAAACGTACTCCTTTACGTCCCTGTGTAAGGATGGCCACCAGAAACGTCTTGTAATCAAGGCAATCGTTCTGCTCACTCCAGGATGGGCGGAAAATTTAGCTGCATGCATCCACTAGATCAGACGGGATCTAACGGAAGATGGAACATAGGTTTTATTTGGAGGACTGTTACCTGGGTCAGGTTCAGAGGCTAGGGCAGAGTTGATGAGATCAGGGATCTCCCAGGAAACCACTCCAACAGTACAGGAGGCAGGAAGAACTGGCTCGGGTGTCTCAGGTTGATCAGCAGAGTAAAGACGAGAGAGAGAATTGGGCTTGACGTTCTTGGAACCGGGTCTGTAAGAGATTATGAGATTGAATCGAGAGAAAAACAATGACCATCTAGAATGACGTGGATTAGCTTGTTTGGCGGATTGGAGATAGGCCAGGTTCTTGTGGTCTGTCCAGACCAAAACTGGATGCTCGGCCCCCTCGAGCCAGTGTCTCCACTCCTCCAAGGCGAGTTTGATGGCTAGAAATTCTCGATCCCCAACATCATAGTTTTGCTCCGCTGGTGAGAGTCTACGTGAAAAGAAGGCACAAGGATGAATCTTTTGGTCTGAGTCAAATTGTTGAGACAAAACTGCTCCAACACCGGAGTCTGAGGCGTCCACCTCTAAGATAAACTGTTTAGAGGGGTCTGGCTGGATCAGAATGGGAGCTCTAGAAAACAGGTTCTTTAATTTTTCAAAAGCGTTCTGGGCCTCAGGTGTCCATTGAAATGTCTTCTTTACCGAAGTCAGAGTTGTGAGAGGTAGAGCTGTTTGACTGTAATTCCTTATGATGCGTCTGTAAAAGTTTGCAAAACCAAGGAATCTCTGAAGCTGTTTGCGGTTTTCAGGTGTCGGCCAGTCCAGAACTGCCTTTATCTTGTCTTCGGATGGCTTAACCTGCCCGCCCTCGAGCACAAACCCCAAAAAAGTAACAGATGATTGGTGAAATTCGCACTTCTCTGCCTTCACAAAGAGATTGTTTTCCAAAAGTCTCTGAAGAACCAGACGGACATGTTTCTTATGCTCTGATTGGTTCTTGGAGTAGATCAAAATATCATCAATGTACACAAAACAAACACATTCAAAAACCTCTGAGGACGTCATTGACTAGAGCCTGAAAACAGGCAGGAGCGTTTGTGAGGCCAAAAGGCATGACCAGATACTCAAATTGGCCTAAGGGGGTCTTAAAGGCTGTCCTCCATTCGTCTCCTTCTCTTATCCTAAGGAGGTGATAAGCATTTCTCAAATCGAGCTTGGTGAAAACTGTTGCACCCTGAACAGGTTCAAATGCCGATGCCAGTAATGGTAGTGGGTACTTATTTTCGACGGTTATCTGATTTAGGCCTCTGTAATCTATACAGGGTCGTAGGGAACCATCCTTCTTACCCACAAAAAAGAAACCAGCACCAAGAGGAGAAGAAGATGGACGGATTATCCCAGCAGCCAGAGACTCATTAATATATTTCTCCATGGTCTCACGTTCAGGCTTAGAGATGTTATAAAGTCTACTGCTGGGCAGGGGAGCTCCTGGTAATAATTCTATGGCGCAGTCATATGGTCTGTGAGGTGGAAGAGATGTCGCACTGACCTTACTGTAGACTGGTGCCAGATCGTGATACTCGGGAGGAACAGAAGTAAGGTCAGGACAGTCCATCTCCCCCCTACCTCTAGGGAACTGAACAGCAGGGGCTGCAGAACGAAGACATGTCTCGTGACAGGACGTGGACCAAGACTCAATGTGGCGTTCAGCCAAGTTGATATGGGGGTTATGTCGTTCCAGCCACTCGAATCCAAGCACCAAGGGGGAGCATGCAGAAGGGAAAACAAAAAAGGTTAATGTCTCACGATGATTTCCAGAGATCAACAGTTCTAGAGGTTGTGTTTGATGAGTGACTTGATGGAGTTTTTTTCCATCAATAGCGGATACTCTGAGAGGCTTGGATAACGGAACGGTTTCAATCTGTAATTGCTGGAGCAGGTTAGAATCAATGAGATTACTCTCACATCCGGAGTCAATGAAAGCAGACAAGGTGAGGTTCTGGTTAGAAAAAAAAAGTGTAGCAGGCAACATCAGATTAGGGGGTTTTTCAGTTTTCAAATGGCCCCGTCAGACTCCTCAATTCCTCTGACGGGCCCTGGCTTTTGACTTAGCCGGACATGAAGCTATGAAATGGCCAGTCTCACCACAGTATAGACACAGATTGCCCCTAAATCGTCGTTGTCTTTCCTCAGGGGTTAGCCTTGTGTGTCCAATCTGCATGGGTTCGGCCTCCGCTCCATCTGAGTGAGAGACTTGGACAGGTACAGAAAGATTCTGGTTTTTAGACTTTGGCTTGGAAACAGGTTCTGTGGATCCAGAAAAAACAGAAGCATTATTTAATGCAGGGTCTGACACAGAAATTCAGACTTCTTTGTCTAGTGTTATTTCTAGTTTGGAGCCTGTTATCCAATCTGATGGTTAAACGGATTAATTCCTCCAAACTAGTCGGTTCGTTGATTGTGGCTAGTTCATCCTTGCTGTTATCATTTAAGGCCTTAAAATTTGCACTTTTGAGTGCACATTCGTTCCAACCAGAGGCTGCGGCTTTGACCCGGAAGTCGATGGAGAACTCAGCCACTGTGGAATTTCCTTGTCTTAAATTCAGTAGGGCTCGAGAGTCAATGGTCTTATCTGTGTCGTGATTAAATACTTGGGAAAACTCTGAAATGAACTCGGAAAAAGTACAAGTGAAACTGGATTCAGAGGAGAACCTTGCCTCTGCCCATTCAAGGGCTCGTCCAGTGAGTTGAGAAAGAATAAATGAAATTTTCTTTCTATCATTCGGAAAACTGCCAGGAGAATGTTCAAAAAGTAATCGACATTGGAATAAAAATCCCTTACAATCTTTTTGATTACCTGAAAATCTTTCAGGCGGACTGGGATGGAACTCAGGAAGTGACGTCACTGCCGGTGACCTTGGAGGCGGAAGTGGATCCGGAGCTGGACGTACCGCTGGCGTGGCGTTAGCATTACCCATGTAGCTGGCAAATGTTTGTAGAATTTGATTCTGATGTTCAAGCTTAGTATGCAACTCACGGATCTGAGCGTCCTGTTCCTCAAGCCTCCTACGGAGGTGATCTGCTGGGCTTTGTGTTTGGCCGCAGTGTTCTGTCATGATGGGTTTAGGTTCTTAGCCCATATGCAGGACACAACGGAGGCTGGGTAAAAGTTAAACAAGGTTTATTAAATGTTTTACAATAATCAGACAATGTACTGGGTCAGGGGCTGGTCCGGGCTGGTTCACAGAAGTCTGCTGAGAAGATAGTTTGATTAGATGGCAGGCTGATGAGAATGAGTCTTTGATCATTCAGAATTATACCTTGACTGAATCCGGGCTTCTCCGAGAGAGAGGGAACCGTTGGGTCCAGAGACTGTTTGTTCAGCAGAGTTCAAGGGCAGCTGCAGCGTCTAGCTTCTGACTTTAATGGCAGACCTTGATCAGAGTTTCCAGCTCTTAACTAAGAGCAGCAGGGGAATCCACATAGGAATCTTCAGGTTTGGCTCTCCAGGGCAGATTGGCAGGTTAAGCTCATCCAGAGCTTCAGGCTAGAGACAGGTTTCCTGTGAGGCAAAAACAGAAGAGAGTTAGAATCTGATCTCTCTCCAGAGACGGCTAAGAATCTTTCAGTTTCAAGGCTCAGGTTGCTAACCAAACTAAGGTCAACACTGCGGCGTCGAAGCAAGGTCTGGCAGCTGGTTATAAAGGGCAGGTCTCCTGATGAGTAGATACGTCTCAGGTGTGCTGGAAGACTCCAGCTCCAGGAGACCCACGGCGCACTCTGCTGGAGGAAGGTGGTACAGCTCCAGATCCCAACAAAAAATAAATTCTCACATTTGCGAAGGTTGAAAAGACAAACATTATACATTTTACATATTTTTACATTTTTGTGGTTAATCCGATCGTTTCAAATGCGACCAAGCCACTTGGTTTTGTGGTCCTAATTCAGATACATATTTGATTTTTTTCAAAGGTGACCTGCTCTGAATGGCCAGGTCACATTCATCTGATTTGTATGCCATTAATACTCAAAAAAAGGTCAATATTCAGCTTCCTGCTATGCAGATGCGGGAAGAAAAACAACAACCATGGTGGACAATCTCAAGGAAAGCAGTTGTATTTTCAACCTTTGGAAAATATTTTTTTGTTAATGCACTGGCTGAGGATGGGAGAGAAATGAAAGATTGCAAGATGTGCTCCAGCAATTCCATCGATGTATACTTCAGTAATCACAGAGTACACTCGCTTGTGACATTGTGTCCTCTATTGTGCATGCAGGAAACTTCAGTTGTGAGAAAGCAGTTCACACAGGAGATCACATACATGTTCCATATATTTAGAAATGTAAATGACCATGTAAATAAATCAGATTAAAAAAAAAATCTGAATTCAGAATTTAGACCAGCAGTATGAATGTGGCCTAATAGTTCATGGACCACTCTTTTAATACCCTAAACTTTACAGTTTCTAATTTGACTCAAACAAAAGGTAAATGTGTATTTTATACCTTATGATGCAAGCATTTAGAGAAGGGTTGTGATAAGATTATTAGATTTTGATTACAAGAGAATAAACTGTAAGAGGCCATTCCTTTAGTCAGTGCACCTATTATCTACTGTATCCTTTTAAGTGCAGCTTCCATCTGTCTAAAGTGTAACCTCTCCAAAATGACTTTTTTTCCCCAACACTTGCAACTACAAATATATCTTAAATGTTTTTAGGTACAGTCCTGCTGATGTTGTTGTATAACTACTAATGTGATCACACCTCTTACTCTGACCAAGTGTTGTCTAAATCTTTATAAAAATAACAAATGGATAACTACTAAATTAGAAGTTCAAATAGATTACCTAAAAACAGAGTAATCCTCCAGCATGATGCAGCCACCACCATGTTTATTGCTGGGGAAAGTGTGCTTGTAGGGCATGAGACCAATGGATATTAAATGGTAGGGGGTTCCAGTGATTGTTCTGTTCTTATTCTTATGCGTCTTTGCTTTTTATATCAAGACTTAAAAGATAAATATTTCTTGGTCAAAGTTTAATGTGATGGATGTTTTTTTTTTTCTTCTTTTTGTTTTAAATAACCTATTTTAATCTGTTTCAAGTCTTATAGCTTACACCAAATAGGTTTGGGTGTAGGTTTGCTAATACTTCTACTGTAACTCTTCTACTAAATGGTCACCCAATTTTCTATGTGTGAAATGTACCACTATTAATAATTGAGAGCATTTAAACATGTTTTATTAGCAGGGCGTTCATGTTTTTGACTCAATAAGTGCTGATTTTTCATTTCTTGCAAATATGTTTTATGTGATAGTAAGCTATTTTAACTGTAAAGAAAAGATCTTAACCTATTTAATCCTGAGTAGGGTGCAGAATATTGCCCATCCGATCCTATTTTGACATTTATTGGATCGATACTATTAGAATACCAGATATACTGATTAAAGCCCTTTCCCCCAGCAACATATTATATAACTACAATTTTCATAGCATTTAAAATTTATCTGTGCATGTGTAGGTGTACTGATTGCCTATGTTTTTTCTTCTCCTTTGATTTCAGTTATGGCGTGCTGTTATGGGAGCTGCTGACCGGAGAGGTTCCTTTTCGAAGTATTGATGCTCTTGCTGTAGCCTATGGAGTGGCAATGAACAAACTGGCTTTGCCCATTCCCTCCACTTGCCCTGAGCCTTTTGCACGTATAATGGAGAGTAAGTGGAGAAAAAAAATACTTTCTAACTTTATCCAGTAGTGGCCCCTGAAGTGCATTTTAAAAGCATGAAATAAAGCAATCAGAATACTTTGTTTCACCAACTGTTGACTTATTAATCCTGTATATCCTAAATTGTTCTTTTTGTCTATCTTTTTGCCCCAGACTGCTGGAGCCCAGATCCTCACTCGCGGCCACTGTTCACAACCATTCTGGACCAGCTCACGGCTATTGAAGAATCTGGCTTTTTTGAAATGCCTGCAGAGTCCTTCCATTCCCTGCAGAATGACTGGAAATTGGAGATACAGGAAATGTTCGATCAGCTTCGGACCAAGGAGAAGGTGAAAATTGTAGAGATAGATTTAAAAAAAAAAAAAACTTCTATGCCATTTCTAAAATCCTATTCATATAGCATTGTTAACAGATCAGAAAACATAGTGGGTCAAACTAAAAACAGGTCAAAACACGGACGATTTGACATAAAAGGGAAAAAAAAATGGAAATAAAACATCATGCAGTTCAACAATAGTTAAAAGCCAATTTGAATAAATGAGACTCCAGATGTTTATTTAAAGAATCAAAGGAATCAAGATGATGGAGGCAAGGCTTTCAACAATCCAGAATCCATCTTAAAATATGTTTTTGGAATCAATAAAAGCTTTGGAAAGAAGCCAATAGCCAATAGAAAGTGGTTAATACTTGAGAAGTCTTGTGTGGTGGCTAGTAATGCAGCAGCATTATGTACCAACAAGATCCATCTTATATAAAACCTGAATACATATGTATATACAGTGGGGCAAAAAAGTATTTAGTCAGCCACCAATAGTGCAAGTTCTCCCACTTAAAAAGATGGGAGAGGCCGGTAATTTTCATCATAGATATACCTCAACTATGAGAGACAAAATGAGAAAAAAAAATCCATAAAATCACATTGTCTGATTTTTAAAGAATTTATTTGCAAAATATGGTGGAAAATAAGTATTTGGTCAATAACAAAAGTTCATCCCAATACTTTGTTATATACCCTTTATTGGCAATGACAGAGATCAAATGTTTTCTGTAAGTCTTCACAAGGTTTTCACACACTGTTGCTGGTATTTTGGCCCATTCCTCCATGCAGATCTCCTCTAGAGCAGTGATGTTCTGGGGCTGTCGCTGAGCAACACGGACTTTCAACTCCCTCCAAAGATTTTCTATGGAGTTGAGATCTGGAGACTGGCTAGGCCACTCCAGGACCTTGAAATGCTTCTTACGAAGCCACTCCTTCGTTACCCGGGCGGTGTGTTTGGCATCATTGTCATGCTGAAAGACCCAGCCACGTTTCATCTTCAATGCCCTTGCTGATGGAAGGAGATTTTCACTAAAAATTTGACGATACATGGCCCCATTCATTCTTTCCTTCACACGGATCAGTCGTCCTGGTCCCTTGGCAGAAAAACAGCCCCAAAGCATGATGTTTCCACCCCCATGCTTCACTGGAGGTATGGTGTTCTTTGGATGCAACTCAGCCTTCTCTCTCCTCCAAACACGACGAGTAGAGTTTTTACCAAAAAGTTCTATTTTGGTTTCATCTGACCATATGATATTCTCCCAGTCATCGTCTGGATCATCCAAATGCTCTCTAGCAAACTTGAGACGGGCCTTGACATGTACTGGCTTAAGCAGGGGGAGACGTCTGGCACTGCAGGATTTGAGTCCCTGGCGTCGTAGTGTGTTACTGATGGTAGCCTTTGTTACTTTGGTCCCAGCTCTCTGCAGGTCATTCACTAGGTCCCCCCGTGTGGTTCTGGGATTTTTACTCACCGTTTTTGTGATCATTTTGACCCCACGGGGTGAGATCTTGCGTGGAGCCCCAGATCGAGGAAGATTATCAGTGGTCTTGTATGTTTTCCATTTTCTAATAATTGATCCCACAGTTGATTTCTTCACACCAAGCTGTTTACCTATTGCAGATTCAGACTTCCCAGCCTGGTGCAGGTCTATAATTTTGTTTCGGGTGTCCTTTGACAGCTCTCTAGTTTTGGCCATGGTGGAGTTTAGAGTGTGACTGTTTGAGGTTGTGGACAGGTGTCTTTTATACTGATAGCGGGTTCAAACAGGTGCCATTAATGAAGGTAACGAGTGGAGGACAGAGGAGCCTCTTACAGAAGAAGTTACAGGTCTGTGAGAGCCAGAAATCTTGCTTGTTTGTAACTGACCAAATACTTATTTTCCACCATATTTCGCAAATAAATTCTTTAAAAATCAGACAATGTGATTCTCTGGATTTTTTTTTCTCATTTTGTCTCTCATAGTTGAGGTATATCTATGATGAAAATTACCGGCCTCTCTCATCTTTTTGAGTGGGAGAACTTGCACTATTGGTGGCTGACTAAATACTTTTTTGCCCCACTGTAATAACTGAAAAGCCTTTATGATCATCTGTTTCTATTGGATCCACAAATATGAATATACAATGACATGCATAATCAAAAGAAAAAAGAACTTTGGTGTTAGGTTGGATAGATTAGTCCAGCAACATATTGCTAGGTTTCAGTTGTTTGTTCTAAGTATATCTAATAACTAGGTTATCTGTCTAATCAAAGTTCACCTGCATGTAGGTGCAGGTGAACTTGTAGGTGACTTTCAAATCAGACTTTTCAAATCAGTACAGCTACATATCATCAGCATAGACATAAAACAAATCAAAAGTCTGCCTGATTATTTTGCCCAGGGGTGAAATATATTAGAAATAAGAATAGGTCCCAGGGCAGAGCCTTGTGGGACCTAATAGAGCACGCTCTTGGATTTTGATATGATAAAGTTTTCATAAATAAAATCCATAGCTGATAAACTGACTATATCTCTAATCCTGGTGTGATTAATATAATTAACATATTTTTAATTCCCTCCTTGTCTGGCATCTATCAGGAGCTGCGATCGTGGGAGGAAGAGCTGACTCAAGCCGCCCTGCAGCAGAAGTGCCAAGAGGAGGCATTAAGGAAGCGCGAGCAGGAGCTCGCGGAAAGGGAGATTCACATTGTCGAGCGGGAGCTAAACATCATCATCCATCAGCTCTACCAGGAGAAGCCACACGTGGAGAGCAGGCAGGGCAAGTTCCGCCGCAACCGCCTTAAACTTAAAGATGGGAACAGGATCAGCCTACCCTCAGGTATGAACGGCTGTCAACCACCAATGTACAAAGGAAACGAAAAAAATAAAATAAATAAATAAAAACAAACACATGCAAAAATAGATGTTGTTTTTTTTTAAAAGGATTACATGAAATAGAAGTGGATTAGAAGTTTTTTCATGTTTCATCTACTAACCTCAGTGTGTTTTAAATTGGGTTTTACCAAACGAGAAGTTTCCCCACAGCATAATAATGCTACTGCTATGTTGTGCTATGGAGATGGTATTTTTAGGTAGATGTGCATAGTGCATTAATTAAACACACTCTTTAATTAATGCACTATTTCTTATACAAAAGCTAAAAGTGATATTTGAAATGTTGCTAATACAGAAGTGTTTAGACTTGATTACACAGTTTTAGTGTCTTTAAAAGAATTCATACTGCTTGAACTTTTCACCTTTCTTCACATTCATATTCTGGCAACCAGCTAAGGCTTTTTTCCATTGATTACCTTATAGATTTTCAGCACAAAATCACAGTGTTGGCATCTCCATCCCATGATCATCGGAGGAATCTCCTCAGCAGTGGTTCCAGCCCGCCAACCAGCCCACTCATGCTGCCTCGCCTTCGAGCCATCCAGCGTAGGCACAAGTCTCATTTTTTAAGCATATTTTGTTTGTTTTTTTTCTTGACTCACAGTTTTATTTGGCTTTTTAATGATCTCTGAACATATATTTAGAAAAGATCCATGTTTCAGTTACTCCAGGAAAAGACCGCACAGAGATCGAGAGAAAGGGGTCAAGGAAGAAGGGTCGTTCCCGTGGGAATGGAATATACAGGGAGCACAGTGCAGATGCATGGTGAGAGATTTTTAAGTCAGTTTAATGATATGGTCTGTGTGGAAATATAAAATGTGTGTTTTATTTAATAATCCTATGGCTGAGTTATAATGATGAAATAAAAAAAAAAGCTGTGAAAAAAAAGAAAAAAAGATTTCCTCATTCCTCACAGTGTGAAACCTCCACATGAGGGCAGCAGGCAGCGGTCCTGCAGCGCTCCGAACCTCCGCAGATCCCCAAGGCACAGTCCAGCAGTGCCTGGAGTACCAAGCCTACTGGAGACAGGTGAGCTCGACCATTTTAGATGGGGTTTTTTTCACTTCAGAAATTACACTTTTGCCATTATTAACACACATTATTAACAACTTCTTAACTAGGAAGAAAAAATTGCAGATTAAAAAAAAAGTGTCAGTTTAAGTTAACATAATAATCAAGCGTGGTTTTTATGGTGGATCAAATCACAGTCTATTTTTGGGGGATTAAAAATCACATGAAATATATATCCTGCCCTAATACTTACACTCTGTGAAAGTATTCATGTATTTTTTTGTAACATTATAACCATATTTCCTGTTTGTTTGCTTTTGAGACTTTGTGATAGACTAACAGAAAGGGACACATAATAGTGATCTTGATATACAACAATAAAATATTTAAAAGCTTAAAAATATGTCTTCACCAGAAAACTCAAAACTGTCAAAATCAGCTTTATGGGCCAAAGTGAGCACGCATAAGAAATATTGCGTTGGTTTGAACTAGTGTTAGTTAGTAGTCAGCACTAGTACTTGAGTAAAAGTATTAAACTCATGGTCAAATCTTACTGAACTACAGGTAAACGTTGCTCAGTAAATAATCTTAGTCAAGTTAAAGTACTTAGTATTCAGAAGTAAAGATACAATGTTCTAATATCAGCACATTTCTAGAGTAATTTTACACAACCTCCTGATGTGTTGATGGGTAGAGCCACTCGGCTACCAATTCTACACCATATGTTGAAAAGTTCAACATAAAAATGGCAAAAAAAAAAATAAGGACAAATGATTTGATTATTATTTTTATTTAAAAACATACCAAAAAGAAAACAGGAGAGTCTTGATTCTCTTCACACTTTGACTATGGAATAAAGGTTTACGATTGAATCTATTACCATAAAGAAACTACAGCTTTGCTTTGAGAACTCATCCTACTGAACTTGGCCACATTGCAACAACTAACGCCACAGCTAACAATTATATCTGCCCCGATTCTTGCAGATCTGTAAAAGAGTTGTGCCCAAATTCAGTCCTCAAGGGCTGCTATCTTACATTTTTTAGTTCTTCTTCCTGGAGGTAGCTACTTCCTCCTTAGCATGTCAAAGTTCTGCATATGGCTGCTAATGAGTTACCATTTGGCCCAAGTGTGTTAAAAAAGAGAGAGGGACAACTAAAACATCCAGAATACCTATTCTTAAGGATGTACTTTGAACTTTGGCTGTGTGCAAACATCCACCCTAACCCCTAAATCCCTCAATCACTAAGCAGTCATTATGCTTTGCGAGGAGAGCTCTCACAAAGCATTCCGGGATATATCTGCTCATCTAGTGACGATGGATGATCACTATTTTTCAAGGTGGATCGTAGGAAATTTTAAGTCCACTACTGTTTCATCCTCTAAACATTCGGACACTCATTTAAAATGGTGTAATCAATATATAGTGATTAGGGCAGATGTTTGAATATAGCCATAGTGTGGCCAATTCAAGAAAGAAATATAGGAACAGAGGAGTACACAGCTAAGCCGGGCCAAAAGGAACAAGTAATGACAAGCTTCCTTAAAATATAGTAGAGTAGAAAGTGGGGGTGGGGTGGGGGGTCATGTATGCCAGATGTTGATTTTCCAACTACGCTGGTTATTTAGTTTATTGGTTACCAGTAATAACTTACTAAAATACTCTGAATCAAGAGTATTGAATACACATGTACATCATGTTTCAAATTTCTTTTTGAAAAAACTGTTGAAAAACATGTTTTTTTTCTTCTGTGCTCCTAAATAATGTAATACACAATGTTGGACAATCTCATAAAATCCCAACATGTAATGTTACATGTTTGATTTTTCACAGTTTAAGGGATATCAATGCCTTTGTGATGCTGTTTTTCAGAAAATGAAGACTGCTGCTTCACTACGGAGCCAGGTGCAGTTCCTGGTCAGTCCTACCTCTGCATTCCCTTCCAAAAAGACACCCATGGAGCGTCTTCCATCGAAAATGAGGGGGATGAGTACTGCCTCCGCAGCCAGGCCCCTGGAACCCCGCCATGCAGAAAGAGTCCAGTAGGAGGTCGGCGTTCTGAGCTGGTCCTGCTGGGATGTGGAGCTCTGTTGGCAGCTGTTGGACTGGGATGCAACCTGCTAACTTTGGCCCAGCCTGAGGAGAGCATCAAATCCAGATGGGAGGGTTTCTTCCACAGAACAGCTGGCCAAAGGCGTAGCACTAGCTCCCCGACTCGCAGACTGTTCCAGAGGGAAAGTCCATTGAAGACTTTGGCCCCCTCCTTACCTGAGCGAGGTTTACCCTCCTCATATACGCTCCTGTCCTTATCATCTATTTCTGACTCCAACTCCACCCATTCATTGCTGCGCTCCGACAGCGACGAACTGTTGATCTGCCGTCCTTCATCGGGATCATCCCGGCCTCCTATTCCACCTCCGGTCTCACAGCGCAAGACAGTCCAGACCCCAGTGAATTCACTAGTCAACATTCACGTGGAGAGCTTCAAGCGGAACCCCCGCCAGTCGCTAACACCCACACATGTCCCCTGTATCCCACCTTCCTCTCGGGGGCTCCGTAGAACCCCATCAGATGGAGCCATCAAGAAGAACGGTCCTCCCAGCTCACTGGAGACTTTGCCAGAGAAGAAAGCTTTAGAGAACACAGGTAAAGGCTTCATATCCGGATTTTATTGTTTTTCTGAACTGGAAATATACTAATATATTACATTTCATAAAAAAAAAGTTTACTTTTTCACATTTATCATGTTGACGCTGAAGCAGGTAATAAAGTCACGAGATATTTCTCAAAATCCGATTTTCTTTATACATGGTCAGTAATTATGCTCAGCTTCTTTTTCCTGTTTATCTGTAGCAGGTGGCATCAGGGGTTTAAAAGAAGAAAATCAAGAGGTTCCGCGGCTTCCTGACCCCAACGTGGTATTCCCCCCCACCCCTCGCCGTCGCTGTGCTCCAGAACGCCCTAAAACCTTGGACTTTGTGGCCCGGCCTCGCCCTTCACCACGGCCACGGTGCGATGTGTTCTGGGGAGACTCTCGGCTTAGGGGCAATGGACACACCCTGGGCAGTGGCGAGTCCCCTGCTTACACCTCCAGTACAGAGACACCGCCCACTGTAGAGTTTGGTAGAGACTCCACAGATCTGCCAACTCCAATGGAGGCTCCAACTCCCTTCACTCCCAGCAGGAATGCAAACCTGTTGGATAAGTGGGATGAGGGTCAGAGTCGGGATGGAACAGTCCCCCTTTGCAGACCAGACAGCAGCCTTCCCAAAGACTCACCTTATAATCCAGAGTTCTGGTCCTGACTCAGTCCAACACATGAACAGGGTGGACCTGCTGTAAGCTGTAAAACTCGCACCAATCTATGTTAGTTTTAATTAAAATGGTACACATTCTCCAATCTACATCATTGGAACAAAATTTCATGACGTCTTTTCTTTCTTCTATTCATTATTTTTTCTAAATAGTAACCAAAATCTGCATTAAAAAAAAAAAAGATCTGAGCCAGGTCTGGCTTTAAAGAAAGATATTAATCCAGAACCCCTTCCTATTACCTTCATCAGCTCTAGATTCTTGTTATTTTCTTCAGAAAATCTCTGATGTTATCACAAAGCTTTACACTCCTATCTCCAGCTGTGTGCATTAAAGTGCACTTTTAAAAATTCTCATGAATGTAAAAAAAATTTTATTGGCCAGAAAGTAAACAGTAACTCCACTTGAGCCTCTCGGCTCCATCTGTTTCCCACTCGTGCTCTGGCAGCGGATGGGTTCCTGTTTTGCACCAAGTTCCCTTCCTCACTGGTCCCTTCATAAGCCACAGACAGAATTGCTGCTGTTTGATACGAGTCTGCTTGTTTTTCCAATGTTTTTTCCAAGTTTGCAACTACAGAAACCACAGAAAATCTCCTCAGTTGTAATTTTTACTTTTTTATTTATTAATGATCCTGTAAAAGACATTGAGAAATTACTATGGAAGTTATAATTGTTGGAAGAAAAAAAAAGGAAATGTTTAGTTTTTTGGCTGGGGGGGGGGGGGACACCAACATAGGTCCCAGACGATGTATGGGAGTTTTTTTTATCATCTTAATGTTGTTTTTTATTTATTTGGTGTCTTATTTTTTTTATCCTGTCCACCTTGATTTTTACACAATTGCTTTATCTGAATGTTTCCGGAATTTTCCGCCTTTGCACAGAGCAGTGTCGTTTGATTTTAAGCTGCACTTTCTTAATTTAAGTTTTTTTTATTGTCTATTACCTGGGGCTTGACAACCTCTGAATCATTTTTAAGGGAGAGTAGCTGAAGAGCTCTTTGATTTTTTTAAACCATAAGAAATAATTCAGTTTGAATTTATTGGATATAAAATAAAAAAATGTTATTTTTTACAGTGTCTTTGCCAAGAAATGTAGCTGCTCAGTGAACACTTATCACAACACAGTTTCTCTTGTTTAAGTGGTGTTAACTTGTAAAGAATCCAGTCATTTTATGGGGCATCTCATGAACATCTATTTCAATTTTGTTCGGTTTAAATAAAACACTGGATTTAAAAATACTAAAAGCACCGATGCATTTAAGTTTTAAAAAAAGAGAAGCGTGGGTTTATTATTTATTTTTGTATACACTTAAATTTTTATTTTGTTTATTTATTTAATTATTTATTTATGACATGCAACACAAATGTTATAAAAAAGAGCTGAAAAAGTTCCTATTTTTCAGTTGTAATGTTTCTTATGTGTCTAAATGAAGCAAATGAATGAATTCTTACTCATGTCTGAAACTAACCCTGACCCCCTCCCCTTTCAGAACTGTGAAAAAATAGATAATGTCTGAAGCACCCTCCATATATGTTTGATCTACAGGTGAAATGATGCTAAGCTCTTGGATGAAATGTGAGCACAAATAAGCTGAAAATACTGTTTACTAATATTGTTTGTGGGGGGGTGACCATTACTGCTATTGAGTGACTTGTATTTGCACTGGAACACACTGACTTGAGTAAAATCATAAGAAAAACAAGAAAACAATTTCTTTGCTTTCTTATTTCACTTTAGATGTGAACTGTGAGGGATTATACCAAATGTTTCAGCTAAAGAAAAAAATGAGTTATCAGCAGTTTATATGGAAGATAGAGCAACAAGGTCAAGAGAGCAGCACTAGTACTTTGAGGAAAAAGAGTAATGATTATTGATTTTTTCAGCCATCATGGAATGGCCATTCGCAAAGTTAACTAATAGTGCCAACGTTAGTAGGCCATCAATACTCCAAATTTGGTACTCAATTAAAAGAAAATTACTCTGTTTTAGGAGACATAGAATGAATGTTATCAGCTCTAGATCATTTAATCTAGAACATGTTAATAAATAGATGAGTTTTACGAATTGCATTCTTTTGAAGTTGTGTTTCACAGATCCCATTCTCTTTACTTCTGTGGGCAGGCTTTCTTCTGTAGTGATGAGTAGAGAGGCATTTCTATTGGTCTGCATGGACGTTAGTAACAACATCATATTAGTCAATGTGCACGTCCAGAGTGAATAAAAGACAATGAGATCTGTGAAACATAATTTAAACAAAAGATATGCAGAAAATTTAAAATATTAAGTCTGTACAAAATATTTGAGAAAATAAAAGTCTAAAATATAAAGCTGTAAAAATAAAACATTAAAAGTTTAAAAAGAAGAAATAAAATATGAGAAAAAAAAATTTTAAAAGAAGAAATAAAATATGAGAAAAAATTTTTTTTTAAATGAACTAAAAGCAAAAAAATCTGAAAAAACAAAGCAAAATTGCCTTAATTAAAAACTTTTTTGATAAAAACCTTTTTTTTTTGGACTGCATTTTTTTCCAATTTTAACTCACAAAACCTATTATTTTTTTGTTTCCATTTACAAAATTGGCTCTTTGTTTTCAACAATAATTGCACAAAAATGTTCCCATCATGTTAGAAAATTTAGCCAACCATAATATTTAGTAAAGGTGTTTCAGATTTGGAACCACTAGACAAGATCCTTAACCGATCTATTGAAATAGCCTTTTGGCCTAAACCAGAAGCTGTGGATCATATTTAAATTTAAGCGTCATCAGGAGCTAGCAGTCAGTTAAACCTATAGTTCTTATAAATGTGATAAGGAGATGCTCTCATTCAAACTATTTACCAGCGATTGGAGCTGTTCCATGTATTTAGTTACTCAACCAGGTTAGTACAAGTACTTCTTCCTTTCTTACTACAAAATAAAAGTCTCAAACATAGTTGCGTCAGTTTAAAGCACTGCCTTTACTTTCTAGGACTTATTAAACCATTACTATATGTTGATCTATTTATATATCCAACTCAATACACATTTGCAACTATTTTTGGGCAGATGACCATCATCAACACTTCATTTTATCTAAGCAAAAGAAAGAGTTGATGTTCATGATCGATGTATTATATCAAGGCTTAATTGGACAACTATAAATAATAAGATATATAGTAATATATTTAGTATATATATATATATATATATATATATATATATATATATATATATATATATATATATATATATATATATATATATATATATATATAATAAGATATAAAATGATAAAAACTTAAAGAGAACACAGTAGTGTTTCAATAATTAAACAAGTTTATTACACATATACTGTTACCATACACATCAGGAATTTTTCAAATACATTAAATGCTGTGAATGAAGTGCTTTGTTTTGGCATTAATAGAGACACGCAGCTTCTTTTTTTTATGAGATTTTGCACAGAAGGCTATTTACATCTTGTGATATGTATCTTGTATCATAGCACAACTAACGGCAATGTGCTTTTGATGCTCTTGTGTTTTACAGCACCTTAACATCAGCTATAATCAGGTAGACAAACTCTGTAATTTTTTTTCTAGATCATCAAATAAAAAGGGGAAAAAAGGTGAAGGTGGTTGTTACTCACTCATAAAAAGGCATTTAACCACGCTTGTTGTGCGAGTGCAGGTGCTGTCTTACAGTGACGCTCGCCTGCAGATATGCAGCACAGTGGAACTTGTCGCTCCAGTCTCTGGTCACAGGCGTCAGCCTGCATGTGCAACGTTTGGACTGGCAGTGCATCGGTTTAAAAAGAGCTGACGCATAATGAGTAGTCAAATAGATTTGTCTGTTTTGGTAAGATTTATTTTCCAGAAGAAAATAAAACCCCCCAAAAAACGGTCTACACAACAGAGTTCATAAACTTAAAACGATATGCTAGGCAAAGCAAAAGCTAAACAAATATGAATTCACACAAAGACCTGTGGCAGGTGGTGTTTAAGGTCTGAGTGGCACACAGTGGGGCTGCAACTCATGACAAGTGAGCTGCCTTATGGAGCAAGCACTTAGGTTGCCTCTTTCTTTTCCTTTTGGGCATTTCTGCGTATCTTCATCTCTGTCAGCTGGATGTAGCGGATAGCGTTTGTGTCTGTAAAACAATCACAGGAAAACATTGATTTATTTCCTGTTAAGATGGGATTCAAAACAGTTCCCTTGAATTAAACTTCTTACTATGCTAAGCAGATAAAATCTCCTTCATGTCACGCTATTAAAAGCACATCTGGAAAGGAGTTAACAAAACGGTTGAAACCTTAAATAAAAAACATCTGGGGAGTTTCTTTAGACATGCGTTTTAGTCACACCTGACCGTACCTTGCACAGAGGCAGGCAGTCAATCCGTTATACTCATTATAAAATTGTATTATAAAGGACATATGATGATAAATCTGAAAAGATATTTAGTTGTTGTAGTTTCTCTGTTTTTTTTTTTTTGTTTGTTTTTTTGTTTTTTACCAGATTAACTGGTCCTGGAGCCTTAATATAGCTTGCCTGACAAGAGTCAAAATATAGGATGACTTTTCCATCTTCAATCTCAAAATCATGATAAAGATTTAGACAAACTATTTATAAATCTAAAAAAAGTGAAAATACTTGAAAAAAAAAAGGTATTTAAGGAGGACCTGAGGTGGTGCACCACCTAAGATCTTGCTGATAAACAAGCATTACAAATGGAACATAAAAAGCTTTGGGCTGAAATTGTTCCTGAAAAAACTCAAGTAAAGGGAAATTTCATATAATAAATAAAAAATTCTAATGAAACAATCACACATACACAGCCTGACCGATCAGCCGTCAGAAAAAAAAATTAATTTTTGAAGATGGACCAAAGCCCAAAATGGCTTAAACAATTCAGACTTCTTTGGGAAATCTCTTTACACACCCAAAAGTGATCTATATCTGATTACAAGGAGGACTATTCAATAGTTACTCAAATATTTAACAGCTGCAACCTTAATGAGTGTTGTTGGGAACAGAAGCGATGTAACAGAAGAGTAAAACAGAGTAAAAATCAGTAAAATAGAGCTCACTTAAACTGCTTTATGTTTCTACAGCTCTTTAAAAAACACAGGTTCATTATTATTGCCATTCTGATTCCTACCTTTACTTTCTGTCTGAAACAGTCTGTCTAATAGGTTTCTGTGTAGATAACTGTTTAATGCAGGTTCATACAGGTTCACAAAAAAATTTAAACCACAATGAAGTTTTGAAACCAGATTTCTGTCTACAAGTAGAAAGCTAGGGAGCTAGATAGATAAAAAAAACTTTTTTTATTAAAACTACTCAATTTCTCATGCAAAGTGAAGGTTATTTGCAAAACAAAGTTTTTTGCACATCTTAGAGCTCGTTGGTTAAGATTCTATAAGTTTTGTCACCCTCTTTTTTGGTTGAATTCAATGAATTTTGAATGCAAAGGACATTAACATCCAGGGCAGGATTAAGGAGCCAAGATGTAAGACGTGTCCCTATTGTTTAGTGGTAAGTAAAGTCACAGACCATAGACATAACAGACGCCTCATGAACTGTTAGTTACACTAGCTGTGGGAACACCATTTTGGAAAAGTTGCCCTCTTCACTTAGTGTCATTAAAGGAATAGTACACCCAAAACATGATTAGCCTTCATTTTCTACTCACCCCCATGCTGAACAACACTCTGGAGTACTTTTTTGATATCTCAAATGCATCTGGAGATCTGGGAGGCTTCTTACTGTCTGCTGACATTCAAATAATGGAGGTCTATGGTGCCCGAGGCAGAAAGGTCCATAAAAGTCCACAAAAAACGTGTCAATATTCCTCCATACTGCTCGTCCAATGTATTCCAAGTGTCCTGAGTGGGTAGAGTCCATAATTTACTCGAAACTAAGTCATTTAGAATGTTTTTAGAGCATAAACAGTAGTGTATAGGATTTCCTAAAAGCGCACGCCTGCGAGTTCACGACCCTACGGAAACCGCGGCAGACCAAACCAGATGAAAGTGCGCATTCAGCTCGGCAAAGAACTCATGCTCTTCCTCAACACTGAAGTCCTCAGACATTTTTCTTTCGTTGTTTCTTTCTTTGCACAGGTAAACAGCAAAGTTCTTCTTCTACGCTTGCATTATCAAGAGCAGACGCTGAATGCGCACTTTCATCTGGCTTGGTCTGCCGCAGTTTCCGTAGGCTCGTGAACTCGCAGGCGCGCGCTTTTAGGAAATCCTATACACTACTGTTTATGCTCTAAAAACATTCTAAATGACTTCGTTTCGAGTAAATTATGGACACTACCCACTCAGGACACTTGGAATACATTGGACGAGCAGTATGGAGGAATATTGACACGTTTTTTGTGGACTTTTATGGACCTTTCTGCCTCGGGCACCATAGACCTCCATTATTTGAATGTCAGCAGACAGTAAGAAGCCTCCCAGATCTCCAGATGCATTTGAGATATCAAAAAAGTACTCCAGAGTGTTGTTCAGCATGGGGGTGAGTAGAAAATGAAGGCTAATCATGTTTTGGGTGTACTATTCCTTTAACTATCAGCACATTTAATCAATTATAACTTCATGAATACTAAATCTTTCATGCTTTTTGTGCTGCAAACCTTAGAAATACTGCTATCATACCTAAATGTATACATATATTGGTTCAGCACACCAATATTCCTAATGGAGTTAAACTGTAAGAATATTTTAAAGCAATGTGTATGTATTTGGTAAAACACACAGCCTACAATACACCTCTTAAGCCCAGAGGATCTTAGAAGCAAACTCCATCTAAATTAAATATGTAAATTAAAGCAAGTACAGCTCCCAAACTATAAATATGAAATACAATTGTTTGTATTTGTACGACAGAAAGGCATTGAGGAATATTTTTCAGATGGAACCATTACTTTAAATGTCACCATGTCTGATTTATACGTCATAAATCCAAGGAAAAATGAAAAATATTTAGCCTTGCCAACATTTTTTTCAAAATAAACATTGTAAAACACCATTGAACCCCATTTGAAATTTGGACTCAATAAGTTGAAGCATGTTTGTTCCACTAAGGTTTTAGTGGCCAGCTAAAAGTGGTCCAATACATTTTTCCACTCATATAAGGGAATCTGGCCTGACAAATATGCCGAATTACATTATTGGAGACCTTCGGCATAAGGCAATGCCTTTGCTCTTAATATTTAGCCATTGTTTTATTGAAATCTACCAACGATATCACCAAACTGAAAAGAAAATTAGAATAACAGAACAAGCTTTTGTAATGCAGACCAGTTACATCACCTGAAATGGGAGCAAAATGACCTCTGACCCCTCCTTGGAAAGGTCTGAGCCTCTAGTTTCCAATGATACTGGCCATTAGGGGGTGTGGCTAAAGAGGAATACCTGCTGTTGCATTATTCCCCCAGAGTCAGACATGTCAGGTGGAATTTTAAGTCTCATTTTATTTGTTTACACAGCTATAAAAGAAAAAAATATATATTTGTGAAAAAATAATTTTTAACATTTTTTAGAAATTTAAAATTAAATTTGAATTAAAAATTAAAGCAACATTTTCAAAGGCATGTGGATGAAACACCATCTGACTACAGATCGATCGACATGAGCAGGTGTCAGATGGACCTGGTACCAGGCCCACCAGGCTTAAGGGGTTTTAACAAATTAGTTGTTAATATCAATCTATATATATTCATATCTATGTATACCTGCATCAAGTAATGTATTCATGGTAACTTGTGATTAGAATATTACTGTTAGACAGACAGACAGACAGACAGACAGACAGACAGACAGACAGACAGACAGACAGACAGACAGACAGACAGATAGATAGATAGATAGATAGATAGATAGATAGATAGATAGATAGATAGATAGATAGATAGATAGATAGATAGATAGATAGATAGAGGACGGGCGAGCAGACGGATAGACAGATAAATGTAGTTTTTTCATTTAATAGTTTATTAACTTAAATTTCTTATTTGATATATCACAAAAAATAAATATGAAGGCACTTTTACACCTGACTTCAAAAACATCAGGGCCTCCTTAATAGTAGAAAGTATGTTTCATATCAGGTACTCAGGATGGATTAAGGCAAACCGGAGATGCACAATCTGATATCCATATCGGTATCAGTCCAGATGTTGACAAAAAATGCCAACTCAAGTATCCAAGAAAATGGGCCCGATCCATAGGTGTAAAGGTATTTGATTTATTTCTATGTATGCTAATCTTGAGCTTCCCTCTGGGATACAGTTATACAAGATAAAGTAATAAAGCTGCAAGTGGCCTGGGATGTCCCTCGCAGCTCAGCCTTGTTTCACAGGTTTAAACATTTGAATCGTTCTGTTTAAGCCTTGTTGAAAAGTATTGTCTGGCTTTCATTTGTTTATATTCATATATTTTAAATGTATTATTATTTTTGGCAGATTCAAGTTATTCATGTGGCCATTGTGAGTTTTTATTTTATCAAACTAGAGGTACCAACAATTTTATCCATGTGAGTACTATCGAAAATCCGGATGTTTAAAACCTACGAGGCCTAAAATGTAATCTTTCAAATGTGACTTTTTAGGAAGCTGGTGAGGAATAACTTGCCTGGAACAACCCAAATAGTTAGGATAAATTATAACAGAGCCAGATATTCTATAAAAAGTTCTATATCACATCTTTAATGGTGATTTCTCTTCCCTTTAACAGCTGGTCCTAGCATGGTTTTCCCTCCGTTTCACGCAATGTTCTCCTGTGTTTCATCCTTGCATGTACAGTATTTATGTCAAACATATAAAGCATTTTTGCAGGACACTACCTGCTATAAAAAAAAAACATAATCCTTTCAGAAAAATACTTTAGGGAGATAACTGAATTCTGATATAATGAATGGAGAATCATGATTTCCATGAAAATATTATAGCAGTATTTTCATTAAGGAATTTGTACACTTTTTATTTCAGATCAGAAATCTTATGGCTTAATTTTTTAAGATGCTTTTTTAAGATGTTTTTTTTGTTTGGTTGTTTTTTCAGATATGTTAGGTAACCTACTCATTGTCACCCTATTCACACTTAAACCTGCTGCCATTTCCCTGACAAAGCCCAATGTTAAATAGACAAATAAATATGGATTTTAATAAATATAGTGGGGCCAATTCCCGACTGGGCAACAGATATTTTATAAGATTTTCTAACAAAGGTGACCCTATGCTCTGCTGCCCTGGGGGGTGAGACTTAGGGCACATATAAAAACTGCCACTGCAGCTGCTGTGTGGGGTTCTGGCTGCTGACCTGATGGCTCCTGCTTGTGTGACTCCTTCAGATAGTACAGAGCCTTCTGGTAGTCTCCTAGGTGGTAGTAGGCCACTCCTGATCGGTAGAGGGCTTTGAAGTTCTTCCCTTCCTTGAGAAGAACTTTCAGACAATATTCCTTCACTCGTTCATAGTTCACCAGCTCCATTTGCAAAAGACAAGCTAGAATGAGACATTAATGACATTAAACGATCACAATTGCATTTAATTATTTGTGTCTTTTGCAGGTAAATTCCTGCAAGGCCTAAATTATCACCAGTTATTTTTGTTAATAATTTGAGCAAACAAATAAGGCAGTCATGTAAAAAAAAAAAGAAAAGAAAAGGGGGTCATTAATGATTTTTTTCACAATCCCTTTGTGTAAAGCAACAGTAAGCATTGGAATGTGTAAATAAAGCATCTCTTACCAGCCAGGCTGTTGTAACACTCCAGCTCTGCATTCTCCATCGCCCCCTTCTGCTCATCTGTCAGCGTGCTGGACTTGCTGATGGTGGGTAGGAGAGTGGAGGTGGACTTGGAGCAGGGGTCCGGGTCCCCCAGCACCCTGCACAGCCCTTTGATCTCCAGCAGAGCGCGGTGGTACTTGCCGATCGCCTCTCTGTATTTCTTATCCTTGTAACACTGGGTGCCTTGGCTCTTAAAGTCGAGCGCCCGCCTCACGACGTCAGCTGGCTCGTTGTGAGATGGTTGTTTGAGCATCGCCCCACCATGATGCCTCTGCAGCTGAAGCTGCTGCTGCTGATTTCTGCTTTCTTTGCTCCGGCTGCCGCTGTTGGGGGGGTGAGCGCGCTGCTGGAGCCTCGGGGAGCCGCAGCCGCTGCTGGTGGTCAGGCTGCCTCTGCCGCTCTCCACCCTCCCTTCGTTTCCAGCCTGGATTGCACTCATCTTGGACATTTTTAGCTAGTGATTTAGACTGCTTTGTAGTAAAATAAAAAAAGGCTGGTGTGGAGTGGATTTTTTTTTTTTTACCACATCTTTCGCCTCGCCTGTGTCGCAGCTACGTCCTCTCTGTGCGCAACCGTGCGACGCGCGCTCCTCTGTTGTAATCGGCTGCCTTGTTTTCAGTTCAAACGAGCCTATTGGTCTATAAATTAAGAAATCATTATGATTCTGCCAGTGAACACTTTGGTTTCACCCAAGGAAGGATTATCATGCATTTAGTAAAAATTCCACCTTCTTTTATCTATCAGCTTCTTTCATGCATGAGATGTGTGGACTTGAATATAATGAATTGGACTCCTTTCAAATTCAAGTTACATGCCTACTATAATTAAGCTTGACCTGATGAATTCCCAAACTAATCGGACAGTCCGAAACCTAAGCATTTTGACTTAAAATGCCCATAAACAGAATAGATGTTATTTTCAAAATCTCTGTCTCCCAACTAATAATTTTAATAAATTCATTTGTTGATATTAAATGAAATTTCTAAGCTTTATGAGCTGCGAGAAGTCAAAAATACCCTTCTTTTTGTATTTAAATGTTAAGACATTGGTAAATAATCTCAAAACATGGTTTAGATATAATCCAACACAGTTTTTAGGAAAGCTAGCTATCAGATAAAAAATTTAACTTATTATGTTACTTAAATACTGAATCAGATTTTAAAAATCCTAAAATGAGTTTTCTAGACATTTGCTTATTTACATCCTGAAGTTCAAGCTACATTTGTAGATGGGAAGGTGTATTTATATACACAAAAATTTACATATCTCCTTAATTGTAGGTTAGTACCCTTTTCTAAATGGGATAACCTCACAATGACTAAAAGGGAAGGGTTGAACTGTGAAAGGTTCAGGATACCAAAAGCTTTATGGACCCTAAAGTTGTCAGCATCGCCATTCGTAAAAGCATTATCACAGCTAACAAAAGTATGAGTTGACAAGAACATACATTTTTATTGATTTTGGAACATTATGGATAAGTAAATGTAATATAGGGTGTAAGAGAGAGAGAATTTTAAAGGTGAAATTAGGTCCAAAGGTAATTAAACAAAGTATTGCTTTGGTCTTTTAGCAAGGGTGTAGTATTTTGTTCGTTTTTAGTATCATTATTTATATATATTTCTGAAATATTTAATTTCTCCAATACATTTTTAAGGGAACTCTTATAAAAAATATATATCTATATATATATATATATATATATATATATATATATATATATATATATATATATATATATATATATATATATATATATATATATATATATATAGATATATATATATTTACATTATAATATCACAAGAAAGGTACAATTTTTGCTAAAACGTTTGTTCTAAACATAAAGAATATATATGTATATACATATATATATATATATATATATATATATATATATATATATCTCATATATATATGAGAAAATAAGTTAGCGACTTGCTAAGTTTTGCTGCGATACGTCATCAAGCTGCGACGCGACGGACAGCGAAACGCAAATTTTAAGGGACAAGGTATATTTTGTTTATCAACATGGCGTCGGCCGATTTCAGAGGTAATTTTGTGCTATTTTAAGTTGAAATGCTTCTTTCAAAATATTTTAGATCTAATAACCTTAAAAATTTTTACTGTGAATATAAAACGATGAGATACATCCTAGGTTTAGAGTCGTAGTTGTTACGTTTGAAAGGTAAGGTAACGTTAGCCCGTCAGCTAACGTTGGCAATCATGGGTTTTGTGTTTTCTTACACGTAGACAGTGTCAGTTATACGTGTTTTAAAACCAACCCATGCTGTTTTGTTGCGTTGTACACACTGGTGAAAGTATATGGTTGCTGCCTCTTGTGGTCACACGCTGGGATAAATGGATATAATAGGCATATATTCTGGTGAAGATTCACAGTCATCCAGGTCATAGTCATTCCAAAAAAGTTAAAAAAAAAACAACAATCCCCTGGAATTTTGTTTCCCATTCAAAATGTCGGGAATAGAGTTTAGTTCGAGGTTTTATTCAAGGTTTTGTTGGGCACTGGAACACAAACTTTCAGTCATCAGAACCATCAGAACCAGAACACCGGGCTGAGTCTGTCCCTGCAAAAACAGAAGAAAAGCACAGAGAACAGAAACACCTCAAAGATGCTCTTCAAACCTGTGGATACCCAAACTGGGCATTTGTCAAATCAGCGAGGAAATCCAAAAGATATGCAGCAGATTAAAGATTAAACCCCAAAACATTGCTATCCAATATGTTGCTGGAGGCTCTGAAAATATCAAGAGGATTTTCTCCAAACATAAAATCCCAGGACATTTCAAACCAAACCAGACCCTTAAAAAGAGACTAGTGCATCCTAAAGACAAAAGCCCCAAACCTGGGATGAGCGGAGTAGTATGAGCCGTTCCATGCAGTGAGGAATGCTCTGATCATTATATTGGAGAAACTAAACAACCTCACCACAGACACATGGCCCAACACAAGAGGGAGACCTCCTCGAGGAAAAAACTCTGTGGTACATCTACACCTTATGGACAAAGGACATTCTTTTGAGGACCAGAATGTTCACATTTTGGGCAAAGAAAATGGGTGGTTTCAGAGGGGCATGAAGGAAGCCATCTAGGTTAAGAAGGAAAAACCAATTTAGCATATGTGGTGGACTCAGGTTTCAGCTTTTTTTAAAACTACAATGCAGAAAATTGAGTTGATCCCTTCCCGCTATCATCACAACCCCAACCCCTGTACAGGAGAGCAGAAGACCTTGCATTTTCAGCCAGGCCAACAATTCCCTTTAACAACCCCCTTTCAGAGACATAGACAGGTATGGGGCATTGCAGGCTAACAAAAGAAGCCAAACAACCCCCATTCCAAAGGGTGGACCTGGTTACCCGTTTCAGTTTGCATGTTTTCCAAACAAAAACAAGGTTTTGAAGGGCTTCTGTACAAAACCTCAAACTCAACACTATTCTTGACAATTTGAATTGAAAAAGCTTCCTGGATGGGAAGCAAAAGGTCTTCAAACTTGGAATCAAAGTCCAGTGGATTGTTTTTTTTTTTTTTTTTTTACTTTTTTGGAATAGGCATATATTCACATTTGGATTCCAAAACTACCTGCTCTTAATTGTATGATGATTATTTCAAATTATTGCTCACTGTTATTTTAGAAAACCCGAGGACAAAACTTATTTTTCAGTCTTTACAGTCAGGCATGATGTGGTTGTATGAGATTTAATAAAAAATCCTATAAAGGGAAGTCTGCTGGTTCCTACTTGGTTTATAACAGAACGTTTAGCCTTTTAAAATCACTAACTAAAGGATTGAAATTTCAGTTCCTAAATATTTTTGTTGTTTTTTTGTTATGTTTTTTTGCTTTAATTCATGTTTTCAATAAACGTAAGGATGAGCCAGTACGATATATAGGAGATTAGAGTTTTGATCTATCCTGTTACCTATGGAGCCAAATCATTCTCAATTTTGACAAATACACATATGTAATTCATACATGCACAGTACAAGCTCCACAGACACACAGCATGATTCACGTAAGCATGCAAGGTTCACACATGCACAGCACATGATTCGCCAAAGTATTTCTGGTCCATAAACAATTATAAATTACATTACAAAGTACCACTGGTCACTGGTTTACACATCATCGTTATTAGTGGTTATCACTCCCATAGAATGGCTTCAGATTTGCCAGTAGGTCAGTAGGTTATTATCACCGAGTGAATCCTAATCCTAAAGCCATTCCTTTCCCCCGACGGAATTTATTAATTTATTTATGATATCTGCAAATAATTTCAGTAGTTCGTTGTGTGCTGTAAAAATGAATGAATAAAAATAAAAGGATCTGCATGCCGCTCATATTAAACAAACTAAAAACAAATAAATCTCATATCCTGTCAACTGGGTTTTAGAATTCTCTCCCTGTAAATACCTGGTTTACTTCAAAAATAAAAGCAAAAACTCATAATAAAAAATTATAATGTATGTTTAATATTATCGTATGTATTGTATTATTTACAGGTTTTTAAATACCTTTCTAAGTTTCTACACAGTGACACGCCATGTTTCTAAATAAAATGATTTTTTTTTTTTTTATGAATTTTGTAGGAACAAACTTCAGCACCTTGTTTGGCATTTTGCAGCATCAGGTTGGGGACAGGTCAGCGCTGCATCATTTGATAAAAAAAAAAACATGGGCTGCAGGTTTTCTTATAGATGTGGTTGTTGTGAATGAATAAATAAATATAAAAACCAAAAATGGAATTACAAGATCTTTAGTATTTAATGCTTTGATTGACCTTAAACACCTAAAACAAATTTCAAAGAAAGGGCTGTTAGTTTGCTGACTTAAAAACAGTGGAGGTTTTAAATAAAAATTGCAGATCAGAGACAGTTAAGAGACAACAGGGGAGTTCTCCTCTATAGCAGAATAATGGATGAATCAATCGCTAAGAGATTCAGCAACAAGATGAAAGATACTTGATTCAAATACCAGTATTAGTTTTTTTGTATTATTATTATTTTCGTATAAAAGTTCACAAGTAAACAATATTTGAAAAACAAAAAGAATACTTTTTCTACTTTTCTTTTGTGCTTTAATGCTATTTTCTTTTTTTATATACATGGCCCTTTAACTGGGCAGGGAATAGGAAGGGTTACCTAGAAAACAGTACATTGCTATTTTCTATTTTTGGGAACAGAATGAAGATATTAAATATTAAAAACATGTTCCTCAAGGCTACCAATCCAAGTAGTCGTAAATCCTAAATTAGGAGAAGAACTCAGTATTTTCCTATATCACAATCTGTGGGATTAAAACTATCTTTAAAATAATTGTTTGCCCAGACTTTTAAAACTGTCTGATTAATTAGACTCTAGAAATGTAGAATTTTGAAACGTAAACTGGTTGGAAATTCTCATATTGACAGTGCTGTTTATTGTAAACTTCTTAGTAAAACTTGTTTGTTTAGCTATTAAAGTATTTGCTTGGTAACTTTACAGACAACCTTCTTGGCATATCATGGGTGGACAGCGGCTGGGTGCCGATTCTAAATCCTGGGAATGTTTTGGATTACTTCTCTGAAAGAAGCAACCCGTTCTATGACCGAACCTGCAATAACGAGATAGTGAAGATGCAGCGGCTTACCCTGGAGCACCTCAAGTAAGTTTATGAAACCTGGGATGGAATGATGTTGTGTTATTGTTTCTCTTGTTTTGTAATGTACAAGTGAAGCTAAAATCATTGCATAAAAGTGGAACCTGGTGTATAAGAGATATGCTGATGAAGATTATCAGTCATCCAGGTCATAGTCATGCTATATAAAGCCTCAAACTCACTGTGGATCCAGACATTTGAATTGAGAGGGGAAGCGAAACGTCTTCAAGCCTTGGAAACCAAGTCCAGTGGATTGTTTTTAACTTTTACGGAATGTATTAGAGATGCATTTCTTCTGCATATCAGAATAGAAAATGTGACTACAGACTCAGTCACCAACATACACAAAGACTTTCCTCTGATATTTCTGCAAAAAATCTACTTAAAAAGTTTTTATTTGGACAGTAAAAATCATTTCTGACCTTAGAATTTTTTCATCCAGGATCTGGCTTTGTTTTCCTTGTTATCTAGCATTTTCCAGCTCAATAAACACAAATACATAAACAAACAGTTGCTGCTCTGCTAAGCAATTTCAGTTAGAAGATACGTTTCTGATCCCCTGCTGATATTCAATTCCATTAAGTCACAAACCAGTTTCTTATTTAATCTGGAGAGAGAAAACACTGAATGGACAGACTGTACAGAAGGGATCTTGCCTCATTTACTGTTTTTACAGAATCCCAAAATCTATTAGTTTTCTTAGCTTTGGCCCTAAGCTGTAGCTCAATTCACTGATTTTCTGTTCTATAAGCCCTGTTTAGTAGGAGAAAGCCCCATCTCTTAACTAGTAATTTGCCTCTGCCTAATATCTTTGTGGTCCACAAATATTATAATACTAATTTTCCTCTTAAAGCCTGGATGATACTAAAAGTACTAGCCCTGCCTACCTGATGAGCTAATAGCTTGGATTCCTGTTTTATCTTCAGTCAGATGGTGGGAGTGGAATACATCCTTCTTCACGCTCAGGAACCAATTCTTTATATCATTCGGAAGCAGCAGCGTCAGTCGCCAGCACAAGGTGAGCAGGGCATCGTCTCATCATAGCTGTGTTTGCTGTGGAGTTTTTTTCAAGGCAACAAATCTAGATTGGCGCCGTTATATTTAAATAATGGGAATGAAGTTGGTTATTCCTTTGTATGGCTTTGAATACATTTTAATTTGCCTCCAAACTTAATGGTTATCTAGTGATTCCTTTGGCGGACTATTACATCATAGCAGGAGTGGTGTATCAGGCTCCAGACCTCGGGACGGTTATCAACTCTAGAGTGGTAAATCATTTCAATTATAAACAATGTTAATGTTTCAGTGTAGGATGTTGCAGGATATTATTTCTCCTAATGTTTAATTGTTGGTTGATTTAGCTTTCTGCAGTCCATGGAATCCAGTCGGCTTTCGATGAGGCCATGTCCTACTGCCGCTATCACCCATCCAAGGGCTACTGCTGGCATTTCAAGGATCAGGAGGAGAGAGGTTGGATCTCTAGATTTATGTTTAAAACCTATAGTTGGTGCTGCAGCTATCACAGCATACAGGAAAAAATGAAAATCCTTAAATACACAGTTATATACTTAACTTCCACCTCCCAAAATCGTTAAGTCTACTCATCACATTTCTTTTCTTTTTTTAACAGCCTATCAATGTGACCGTAAGAATAATTGTCTGAATGCCAAAAAGAGCCCAACAGATTTTGTTTTCACAAGTGGAGCAGTATGGCTATTGCCATAGTGTTCCGCTTGATTTGTGCATATAAATAGCTTTTTATAATTCATGCAGGGAGGTTTACAGATTATATGGACAGTGCAATGTAAATAAAACAGGAAAGGAAAAAAGCAGAAACGATGAAAGAAAGAGGAGATGAAATGGACATAGCCATAAAACATTTTCAGTCTGCTTCATCACCTGCAAAGAGATGTAAAAAGAACAGCACAATCAAAGGATATAGTATAAGAGATACAATAGAGTAACACCTTGATACTATACATCACATTTCTTTTTGCATCAAATATCATGCTCATATCAAAGTGAAACGCAGCACATTATACCTTTTTAGAATCAGGCAATCATAAGGAAAATGACTAAATCAAATGTAAGCCAACCATACACTACAAACACCAAAAACTAATATTTCATCATCAGCTCAGAATTGATAATTATCAGATCCTATCTTGTTTTTTATTCTGGCGAACAGAAAGAAAGAAAAAAAAAGATGATGGCAAAAAAGGGCTCATTTTCTCCGTGACACTCCACAGAAAATTAGTATACAGTTGTCTTTCCCCGAAAATAAACTTAAGTGTCATAATATTTTTTTTGCCATAAAAAAGTAAAAACATAGGGATGAAAATGTTTAATCCATCTCCGTAATGATACATTTTAAATCATCTACGTTGTGTGGACGTAAAAACAACAACCTATTTACTATATACATCAAGTGTGACTTACATTTTAAGTAATCCACAAAGCTATTGAAACTTCCTCTACGTAAAAAAACGGCCCTCCCCATGTGCATGCATCAAGTAGTTCTGTTCAGCTGCTGCTGTACAGTATTGTGACCAAAAATTGAAACTGAAAATATGGGATTTATATATCTGCTTAAGGACTGACAGGAGAGGAGATCCTAGCTGATGCTCACGGAGTGGACTTTCACGCTTCAAAACTGGAAGTATTGTTAAAAAAAAAAAAACATTGCTTGAATGAAAATTTGTGTAAATCTACACATAGAAATTTGGTGTCAAATTGGTCATAAAATTCAAATAAATCTGTTTGGAACATTTGTTCCAAATATGGCACAATTGTGCCAAACGGACCTTTTACATACAAAAATGGTCATAGTTTCACAATGCTTATGAATAGAGATCTGAACTTTGACACAGTTTTCCACAACATGAAGAACAAGTGGAAGAAGTGGAAGAGGTCAATTATGAATTATACATAAGATGAAACGTAATAAAAAATGTTTTTTTTGTTTTGTTTTTTTATTATTAGGGGGGAAAGTTTTTTTGGACATGTTTAAAGTCACACAGCTCTGGTTCTGTAAAACCTACACAGTCTGTACACATATTTCCAGAAACTAGAAGGTCTTAGCTTTCAAATAAAAGATATAAATCCCACAAGCATGTGGGATTTATAATATTTTATTGGCCAAGGGCATTTTTGGTATGCAATATGTTTGTGCACAAGCTATAAAATAGTGGTTGTTGAGAGGTTTATTCACACAAACCTTTCATCGAGATTTGTAAATGTGTCTTTACTGTCAGAAAAATATAAAAAAATGTATCTTGAATCCAAAAATCAGTATAACATGATCAATGAGAAAAAAATCACTGGGTATAAATATTTTTTTAAAACACAGTACCACTCAGAACTTAACTGGGCCATTTCAAAGAATAGAACTTTTTTTTTTTTCAACTGAACTTCATTTCTTTTAAAAAGTTTCATTGACTAATGTTTTATTTTGTTGCAGAAAAAGCTACGCCTAAAACCAAAAAGAAAGAGGAGCCCAGTTCTCTGTTTCAGAGGCACCGTGTCGACACACTGCTTTTAGACCTCAGATCAAAGTTTCCACCGACCTTCTATCAGGTTTATTTCAAGTGTTTCTGCATCATCGTTAATGCTAATGTGTTTACATTTTGAACAAAATCTATAACTTCTTTTCTTTCATTAATTCAGCCTAAGCCAGGGGAAAAGCCAATTCCAGGTAGGATATTCCGTTTGAATTTGTTGAGAATGAGATCCTTAAGTAATACTAACATTTGATTCTGAAATGTGTAGATGAAATAAATACTTTGTATAAACGTGTGTATGTATGTGGGGTTTTTTTGTGTGTGTATTTGGCTGTCTTGCAGTTGAAGTCAAAAAGGAACCTGAAGCTCCAGCAGAAGCTGTGAAACAAGACGAAAGGGAACCGGCCGCTAAGTCCTCCGCCCCGGCTCCAGCCAGTAAACCACCGCCTGAGAAAAGGGCAAGGCTTCAGTAACAACCTGGAGGAAATGGAGAAATGCTGTTTCTGAAAGCTGCCTTCTTGGAGTCTTGTTTCCTCCCCAAACAGTGCAAACTCATCTGCTTTATTTGAACTGATCGAAAGGTTGTCCTTCCCTTTTTGTGGTCATATATACTTGGAAGAGCTTAACATCTCAGGCAATTGAACTAAAACAAGAGCTGCCTTACTGATATTAGCAGGAACTTTAATAATGATTACGTTTTTTTCAGAGCTCAGCAGCAGCAGTTTCACCCCTCCTTTGATTTTCACATCAGCACCCCTTTTTTTCTTTTGTTGATTTCAAACAACAGTTTTAAGGAAGCTTTCAAGAGGGGTTTTTTTAAAGCACGTTGTCAGTTAAATGAAACATGAAACTTCAACCTGAGTACTCACTTTTAGTAGTTTGTTAAAAAAAAAATCCTTGTATGGTTTTTGTTCTAATAAATTTTATTTTTTCTTAATCATTTGATAATTTTTGAGTCTTGCTTGATTAGTTGTATACCTGTTGCAATGAAAACCGATACTTTATCGCTTTACTCTCAACTGGATGTGGATATGTGGCATTGGGGGGGTTCTGACAGAAGTTGTTTATAAAATGTAGAAGGGATGTTAGGACAACTGTTTGCGTCATTTTCTCAGTAAGTATACCTAGACACTAAATAACCTAAAACTAATGCTTTTGGAATGGGAGAGGAAGCTTGGTTTGACCGCATAAAACATGCAAACTCCATGCAAAAAGATAACAGGATGGTATTTAAATTCATCTTATCATCTGTGCAGCCCACAGGAACAATGAAAAAGGGGGAATATTTTTGCATCCTCTTGTCTATCAACATATGGCTACATTTGCTTAAAAAAAATTAATGTTTACTTAATTTGAAAATGAAACTTTAAAGAAAATATTTTGATTTGCAAATATAAAGATCACCGCTAGATGTCACTATTTTGCGTATCCTGTCGCTTTGCTGTCCTCAATTTATTGAATTGTGTTCTTTTCAGGCATTAAAATAGAGTTGATTATTTCTAGAAAAACTCTTCTTTTTTTTTTTTTTGTACATTTTCCCAAAATTACTCTTTACTTGCATAAAGATGAAAGAAACACATCACTTGAGCTTCAAAGGCGACCATATTGGGAGTGGCTTTTCTTTCGGCAATTACCATTAAAGGTTTGTAGGTTACACGCAACTTAATATGTGCAATATACTAATTAAATCTATTTTTATCATTAGTAATATTTTTTTGCTATTTTAATTCTGCAACTAAAATTGAATCTTATTGCATCAATCCATAACTTCATATTTTTAATAGCTGCGCAGTTTGTTTTATAACGGCTGGCTTTATTTTAAATGGCCGACCATTTTTATTTTTGTTCTTAACGTGGCTTTCAATACCACCGCCTAGTATGGAAATATATCAATATGTATGGTATAAGGATAATCCAAATAAAATTATCAGGCAACCCTTCCAATATGGCAGCTTCACTGACGTATCAATGATCCCGCGTCTACGCTCCTTTCTTTCCAAAGGAGCTTCCACGGCGACTGCGTGTTGATGGCACGAAGAAGAGCTTATCCCGCAGGGCGTGGAGGACCGAAACAGTGCCCCCAGCTGGCCGAACCGGGCTAGCATCAGAGAAGATGGCTGCAGAAGGGATTTTTCAGGCCACTGGCTGAAAACAGAGCACCGTTTGTCATGTTGAGCGAAGAGTAGCCAGCGTGTCAGGCCGGTTGTCCCGTTGTTCGGTTCCGTCTGAATTATTTTGGAGGGGAAGAATCGAGCAACATGGGGTCGCAGACTCTCCAGATCCTGAGGCAGGGGGTCTGGGCTTCAGTCACAGGCGGATGGTACTACGACCCCAATCAGAACACGTTCGTCAACGCTTTACATCTCTACATCTGGCTGTTCCTGCTATGTTTCCCATTCACTTTGTACATGGTGAGTAGTTTTATCAGTGTTTAGGTTTATGTGGATCTTATTTTTCAGTACAATTGTGGTCGCAAGTTACCGAGCTAAGTGTCCGTTAGGTTAGCTGGCTCTCTCTCTATTATCTGGAGCGGGGGGACAATGTAACCTTTTATACCGATTTTACGTCACGGCTCTTAAAAAACGCTGCTCTTTAAGAAACAACCAGACAAAATGATCATCAGCAAGTAGCAACGAAAACTAAAATATATATATATTTGTATTGTCTCTCTTATAAATTTTCTGTCCATGATCAGGTCAAGAAGCTCTTTTGTTTAAGAAGAAAAAAAATACAAAAACAAGAGTTTATTGCTCCTTTACTGTCTGTAATCACTGAATTTAATTCCCATGCTTACAAAGAAAATCTATTAAAAAAATAAACACAGAAATTTGGGGGATATGTACAATTTCTTTCAAGGGGGAGGGATCAATTGTTTTATACAAATTAATATCCTAATTTATTTGATCAAATTTAGACTATTTTTCTTTTTAGGATTGATGCTATTTAGTTTCCTACTATTCCTTAGTAATAGTATTGTCATTTCTGTCCCCCCTTTCACAATCAGATACATGAGTTTGTTTGACTACGCTTTGACTTAAACTGAACCAGTTTTATTTGGTCAGAGGAGATTGAGATTGGGCTTTTTAAAATGAAAACAAAGGATGATCATTTTTGAATAGCTCCTCCTTTCCAGTGTTGAGTACGGTAGAGGATCTATCATGCTGAGGACAGGTTTCCGTTCTGAAACATGCGGCCAAATTAACATAGAAATTAGACACCATCTTCCAAGGACGTTTGAGTCTGCATGTACAGCTCGCAGACACAGAATATGTGGAAAAGCACTTCCTGCTCTGTTTAGTCAGATGGAGGATCTGCGTTGCTGTGAGATGATTTTCTTTCATAGCTCCTTTGTCGAACGCACTCATTTCTTAATAGTTTTTTTTTTTATCATACTGATCAAAAGTGATGAAATTGTTTTTAAATTTTGAAGGTGTTGTTATTTACAGCAATCAATAAATGATTTACCACTTAGGCCAATAAACGACTAAAACCAGCAAAAAAAAGAAAAAGAGGGGGGAAAAAGGGAAAAAAAACAAAGTTATGTATTTTCTAATCCATATTTGTTGAATTTTTGTTGGTTTTAGATGCCAATCCTTAGCTCCTCCCAGGTCAGGGGAATGACCTACTGACCTCTGAAGCTGCTTTTCCAAATGGTTTGCAGTTTCAGTTCTATTCTTGGATTGGAAATGTGTTGGTCAGCGCTGTGTTTTATATAGTTCTGCTGTTGTTTATGATGACTTGTAGAAAGAAGGCACAAAGATGGCTTCAGAGAGCCGAAGACGGCGGCTGGAGCTCAGACTGGCTCTGGTGGAGTTTCAGTTTCTGCACCCCAGCGTCTGTGAAGTTATTGAGTAATAACTGAATTTTGGATCAATAATGACTCCTACATTTTTAGTTTTCTTTCAAAGTATGTCATTTTATCCCTATGAATAAACTATAGTGAGCACAGACTGTAGCAAAGCTGTGCACTGCTGCCCATCTGGCTGAAAGACTGCTACTTCAGTTTTACCTTTCCTGTAAGAAGGAGAAATTAATAAGGCAAAACATTATTATTTTCACTGTGTTATTGTTAAAGCTGAACGATTTAGAGGGGAGAAAAGGGGTTTACGGTTCATGGCAGATTTAAGGATACCACTTCATGTTTGTGTGTTTTACGAAATTCGGTTCCAGTGAAATAAGCTAAATATTTAAGAAAGAGAAATAGATGAGGCTGAGTTAAGCTGGAGTTCAGTAGTCTAACTATTAAACCTCAAATAGTGATCTGTCTGTTATTCTCGACGAGATTTTAATAAGAAAAGCAGAACGTGTTCAGTTTGTGCTGCTTAAGCAATAAAGAAACATGGTTGGAGTTTCCTGATTATTTCAGGGAAACACAATTTATCTCCTTAACCTCAGCCCCAGTCAATGCTAGCCTTTTGTTATTAAATGTATCAGTATCTGTTGGATCAGTTGTGAGGTGTTCAGCTGGAGCAATGTCAGCGGTGTGGTCATTTATTATTAAAGCGGTAGCGATATATACTTAGTGCTTCAATAATATCAATAAATATTTATCAGGCTTTGCAGCAGTATTGGAAATATAATAAATATATCGGAAATCGATACCTGCTCAGATTTATTTTGATGACTCCTCTGTACTCCAAAAACTGGCACAAATTTATTACAGTCCGGACAGTTCTTCAGGATACGCTTATTGCATGCAGTGGTATTTCAAAAATTATTCTATTCAAAAACTTCATATAATATTGATTCAGCAGCTGAACAGATCATTTTCGGGGTTTGCATCAAATCATATAACTATGTTTGTAATAAAGAAGAAATGGGGATGTTTTTTTATGTTTGTTTTTATGCCAACTGCATCAGAAAAAAAGTGTTTGGTTTTTATATTAGGAATGAAATGACTGGTTTGTTGCAGGGTAGCTATAAGCTAAAAGCTGTGTTATTCTATTTACCAGCCGTGCCATGCATTACTTCTCTCCATTTGCTATGTTTTGTTAATGTTCAGATTTTTGTTAGTGTCTATTTTTTTGTTTAAAATCAGTTTTGTGTAACGTTTATTATCACTGTACCAATTTAATCACGGAGATCAAAAAAAGGGAGAAAGAAAAAGTAACTTAAGCTTCAAAAATACCTGATTTATGCTTTTATGTGATGCTTCCTGAACAGTCTCTGCTCCTTTGTTCTTCCTGCAAAGTACTTATGAATAACCAGAGTATGCTGTACTGTACTGATAGCATGAAACTGTTGTATTTGTGATCGTGACCATGATCTGAAACTGAAGTTCTTCTAACATAAATCATGCAGAATAAATATCCCTTCCCCTCTCGTGCCTCAGGCTCTGCCACCAACCATGGTGATAGTTGGGATCTACTGTGGTGTGATTGCTGCCATGTTCCTGCTGCTGAAGATGGTGAACTACCGTCTCCACCATGCCCTGGACGAGGGCGAGGTCGTGGAGCACCAGGCCAAGGAGAACCAGAGCCGCAGAGGAGGCACAGAGGGGTCTAATGACGGTGGCGCTACTCGTCGGGAGGACAGCAACGGCCCGGGGTGAGCTCACCAGTTACAGTATGAGAAAGCGGATGAGTAACTCTTCTTCAAAGGCTGTGTCAGAGCATCAAGCACGCGGTAGCCATGTTTTCTGATCGATGATAGCAAAGGATCACATGCAGTGGAGAGTGTGGGTGGGTCAGGAGCCGGCCGATCAAGGGAGATGTAATCTGGAGCTGACTAATGAGACTGAGGTCAGTGGTCTGCTTCTCTTGTGGTGAGGTGTAGACACTCAGACCGCTTGAACGGAAGCAGCAGGTCGTTTTTTCTTTTTTTGATCTTATGACTGCCACATAAAAGGGCAAACCTTTAATGGAATAAAAAAATATACGACCTTATAAATAGAAATATATAATAGTTGTTCTGTGTGCAACATTTAAGCAGGAAATGTGGCATTTAATAGCGCTCTAATCAGTTTAAGACTGAGATGCATTCATTTGTAAAGTGTTTTTGTTGCTAAAAAAAAGTTCCTCACAAAATTTATCCTACCCTTTGCCCATATCTTATACTTTTTTTTTTATTGACCAATTAAGGTAGTGCAAAACTGTGGGAAAGATGCAGCAAATGCAACCAACATTGGGGAAAAATAGGTTTTTTTTATCCGCATTTTGAAGTATCGCGTTAAAAATGAGCCTGATGGAAACAGGAAAATTCTAAATCAAATTACTAGAATTAGCTAAACGAGGTTTTGTGCTCGCTAAGGTAGGCGTTTTTGGGTGGGGTTTGAAAAAGTAAATACCCATAAGAAGAGATGGAAACAGATTTATAGAATATTTACTTTGCATGCCGACTTCCATTAGAACCTCGTTTCTCTCTCGACGTCAAATTACCAATTTTAGCTGACAAGATAAATTCAGTACAGCGTCCCTGATTGCAACAAGTTAATTAAAACCTCGCTCCATCTCTGATCTATGGTCCATGCTAGTTTTTCAACTTATGACATTATGCTTTGTACCGCCTTGTGAACTTGCTCAAATGAATGGAAATGCGTCTAATTTGCATTTTCCTGTCCTTTTTAATGGTGCGTTCACACTGGAGGTGGTCGCAACGCCGACTGCGGTGGACTCAATTAGAATCCCAAACCCTGTGGGGAAAGGCGGTGAAGTGAATTCCATGCGGTGAGAGCGTTCACTGTTCCTCCCCCACCTCGTGCTACTAGACAAAGCAAAGGTGTTGTCAAACAGCAGCACCACATGGAGAGAGCGGAGCGGGGATCAGTGAAGTTGAAACGAGCTGAACCTTTCTATGAAATTGCGACACGGCTGAAATGGAATACAGAGATAAACAATATTAACAATGGTTGAAATAACGAATGCTCTTAAGAGCTCTTTAGGTAGCTTTAAAAAAAGCTGCTTTAATTTAGCGCCTAAAGGACTGTTGATCATCCTCACTTACCTCCAGCACAGAGCCCTGTCTGTCAGTGCACACAGCCCAGCATTGGTGCTTTCTGAGGGGTTAGATTTACAAAGAGGTGACGCTGAATCCGAATCAAAGCAGTGTCTGGATGAACCAAAGTGGACTTTTTTTTTTGTTTTTTTGTTTTTTTTTCAGTGCTATTGGAGCTTTTCCAAATAATGATGTTCTCCAGACCATTCAAAGCTTTTTTTTTTTAAATAAGGAACAATTTAGCAGCAGTCCAAGCGAGACCTTGACCAGAAGTGACACAGGGTTGCTAGGGGTAACAGCAGGTCAAAAGCGAAGGGTCTGGGAGGCTGGTTATTTACTAAATATTAAACAATCATTTCAGCCACTAAATAAGGTAAACATGCGCTCTGTTCTATTCAATGCCAGCGCAGGAATGACATGTGATGTTAGGCAATAACTTTATATCAGAAAACCAGTGCAGCACTAGCCTCTGATGGGATAGCAACGCCATTGGCTGTAATAAAAAATTATTGTATCTTAAAAACCAAATCATCACAAATGAGAGTTTTATCTGCATAAATAAAGTAGCACTGAAAAAGTAGGCTTGTTAATCTTGATTCAATTTGGAGCTTAATGGAGGGATAGTTGACTTCTGGGTGAACTAAAAATAATCTTTAATATCTCTAAAACAGCACCACACATGATTTTTATTTTTTCCCAAGTGACCATTTAAAATGCACAAACCTGCACTAAAGAAGCATGTATGTTTGTAGTGGAATACAGTTCGTTACTGTGTAGGTGCAGGAGCTAACTTGCATGGTAGTGGCAACAGCATCCTGTGGGGACTGAGCTTGAGCTGTTTATTTTATTTTTTGTATGAAAAATTAAAAATGGTTTAATTCCCTAGATGTCAACAGCTATTGTATTTAATTATATATACATACATTATCAATCCAGACTTTGCATTTTTCTTTTTGAAAATGGAGGTTGAAACTGCATCAGATTTCTTCCGCTTTAAAATGAAGCTTTATTTTTGCTCTGGTTTATCACATGATGAAGGCAGAGACTCAGTCAATATGTTCATTGACTTGGTGTGGCTTCTGCCTTGACAAATTAATCACACTTTATCTGTTAGTGACAAAATGTTGAAAAGTTTTTAGTTTATGGATGATTTTCCCAAGGCAATGTATTGGATTTTAGAAAAAGCTCATATATAAGTCATTATGCATTGTTTCTACAATGAGCTGCTCAGTGAGGAGCTTGGCTTTAACCTTAAAGCCTTGATCTACATGACAGGTTTAGTTATTTTAATTTTTTAATGGAGATGATTAATGCAACTCTGGTGGAATGAAACAAACAAAAAAAAAACCAGCATATAAGGTTTTTACTTCCCATGAATTGCAGAAATGACTCATATTCCCATTCCAGATAGAGCGGTTTTAGGTCAATGGGAGACTGGGAGAAAAGCAACAAGATGAATGAGGGCTCTCAGCCGCAGAGATGGTTACAGTCACTGCTTTCCCTGCACATCTGCAGCAAAGGTCCAGCTGGTTTTAGTTCAGCTTAAATCTACCAATCAGAGCTGATTTCCATTAAGGTTGTTTTTTGGCAACTTGCCTGAGCTTGACTTTTTTTTTTTCCTCTGGTCTGACCCGTGAAGGAGATTTTTTTTTCTTTTTTTGGCATATGGAAATGATTAACAATCTTGGTGGGATTTTTTTTCTCTTTCAACATACCAGCTGGTTAAACAAGCATGTCTGAGCTAAATATAAACCTGGTGAAAATCTGCATGAATGCATTATTTTTTTTTCATTTTTTAGTTGCTGAATCTAAATAAAACCTTCAGAGTGAAGCTCTGATTAACACATTTCACTGCAAATTGTGTTTTCCTCTAAACTTGGTGATTCTAGTGGACATGAAGGAAAAAAAATGCTAAGTATAACCTCAGGGTCTTGAAAGAAAAGGGTGCCTTATCCACATGTTCTCAATTCATGTTTTGTTTTTTATTTATGTTCTGCTAAAGGGACCCTGGAGGGGGTATAGAAATGGCAGATTTCATCCGACAAGAGACTCCGCCAGTGGACTGCAGTTCGAGGAACTCCTATATTGGGATGGAAACTAATCCGGTAAGGAAAACAGCAGGTCTCTTGTTTACATGACTAAAAGAAGATTCAAACTATCTAGTTCCACTTTGTAGAGATGGCAAACTCAAATTGTTTATTTAAGTTTAAGTTTTAATGTAGACTTTTGCCCTAAAAACTTGCAGCACCACCATTTTTTAATTAATACACTTTCCTTTAGTAGAAGAGTCATGCTTTTAACCAGCATAGCTTAGCAACCAATCTTTTCCATATGGGTTTTTAAAATGATCTCAGTAAATTATGGTATCAATGTACCAAGTGTGCATTATTTGCCTTCATGAGTGAATTAGGACTCCTCTGTGTTATAACATCAGCATTAAATGCTTTCCTCTTCAAGATCCAAAATAAGCTGGAGCTCAAACCAGGTGAAAATAAAGCTGGGAAGAATTAGTTTGATGTTAAGTTCAGATAGTTTTGATGTTTCTGAGACTGGCCTTTTATTAGAACCATATATTAGGATTTGAAGTTCCCCAGGCGGAAAGAGCCTGCTCAATAGGCTTTAGTTTATCTCTTCTGGTCTCAAAATCCAACATGGCTGCCCATCGACTGAACCGCTGTTGTAACTGAATGTTGATGTAATCCGTTAAACTCTCATTGTTTAGCTTCTGTTAGCAATCATGTAGCTGTGGGAATAATTTAGTAATACAGAATAAGTGAGCAGTTTTTATTGCAGCAGGACGCAACAGTGTTGCTATGTGAAGTCTTCCTGTTGTTTTGAAGCGGAGGAGATCCCTGCATAGCCTGCTCTCAGCACTTATCTCCTCCTGTATTCAAAGCAGCATAGAGCTTGCATAATCTGCGTTCAGTGTTCTTCTTCTTCTTCTTCCCCATCTGTGTCACACTACTAGTTAGGATATGTTTAGACAATTAACAGTGCCAAATGACTCGTCTTTTGCTGACCATTCAGATTTTTGATCTAATCAGCTTGTCTCGTGTTTGTTTTTTGTTTTTTTTTTCAGATCACATCAGCACATAGAGCAGCAGGGGTCAAAGGTAAATGGAACAACACTCCACCTTCTGAATTATGCTTTGGCTCAAACTACCTTTACTGGCATCCCTGATAATGTCTGTGAAATGCAGTTTTATTCTTTTATTGTGGGAGCAGCATGCTTTTAATTCGAAGATTAATTTTAGGCTTTTCTGTGTTGGATCATTATCTCGTTGAAGGAATCAGGGATACTTTATTGTGTTCAGTTTACAGGCCAACAGACTGCGATTTTAGATTTCCTGCAAAACTGGAAATTAAGATCAGTGTTTTTCAGGTTTTGATAAGTATGATTTAAAGCAGTGGCCTGCTATTGATCTGTGTGTCATTAGGTACTGGGCAGCACAGAAAAAAGCATAACTTCCATTATATTCAACTGAGTCTGAATGGTGTTTGATGCACTTTGTTTATCTGGTGTTTAACGTTACAATAGCAACCACAGGATACTGTAGCTACAGACCGGTCCCTGAAAATATTGTCTGAACTTAAAAAAGGTTAGGGGCTGCTGATTTTAAGAGAATGAATTTTTCAAAAATACATCATGTAATTCTAGAGTTTATTCTCAATGCCCTTGTAGTGTCCTTTCTCCCTCAGGTGCTTCCTTTGTATCCTATATCCTTCTTTCCTTTGTTTTTTTATGTCCTCCCATCTATCTTTTCACAATTCCTTCCTTCCTTCCTTCCTTCCTTCCTTCCTTCCTTCCTTCCTTCCTTCCTTCCTTCCTTCCTTCCTTGTGCCACCATACTAACAACTGAACTGATTCTAAGTCTTTAAAGACATCTTGCACATCTTTCCTAAAGTAGAAAATAAATGCAGGTAATGGGCCTCTGTAACTCCAAACATGGGAACAGGAAAACATGGCCTATGTAGAAGTAAGAGTGAAGAGCAATTCATTGTCTGATTTTACAAGTACTGAGGGTCAGCATTGCTTGGACCTCAAAGGTCAAACAAGGTTGAGCTGTAATACTCAGTATGGTAGGCTTTAACTGGTGAGTCTGTATTAGAATCCAGTGTAGGGAGTGAATGGAGTTTTAGCTTTGCTCTGACACCTTTATATTGTCTGGATGAAGTGGTTGTCTGTATCTTTCAGTGAGTCCTTATCTTCTCAACAGTATTTTCACTCTGGCTTTATCTTGAACAGGGCGGTCTCTGGATTTTTGAACGAGACCATTTTACCACATCTTTACGCTGTTATTGCTTTAGTAATATAACTAAACAGATAGATAGATGGATAAATATAATATCCAGATAAATATTAAATGTGCAGCAATCTGCCCTATTTACTATTAGGCAAAAACAACTGTTCATAAGTCACTTCAAATTGATGCGCAGGTCTGATCACGGACTCACGGTCTGGTCTCTGCTTTGTTTCTGGGTTATTTCTTTCTGGGGAGGATCAGGTACATGAAACGCTTGGATCAGATTTAGTTTTTTCTTATTTTTAATCCAATTCGTATTTGATACAGGATCACATTGATCAGATTCACATTCACAGTCCCAGGGACTTGTAGTGTTAATTTAGCTGGCGCTGACTGTTTACTTTATCCATTATCTCTCTCTGAAATTGAAAGTTTATTGTGACTCACCAGTTCAGTTTTGTTAACATGAACTTTTTCAAGAAACTGAAGTGTGTCTTTGAGAAAAACAGAGCAAAGATTGTTTTTGCATGTATTTTAAAGCAAAAAAAAAAACTTTATACAGCCGGTCTCATTGAGATTCCAGATCTAATTTACAACAGATATCTTTCTTGATAAATACAAACAAAAAAAACAAAATATTGTTTTGCGCTTATGTATATATGGTCTTGGACTTTTCTTGGTCTCAACCTCTAAATGTCTTGCTCTTGTCTTGGTATCAACCTCTAAATGTCTTGATTTGTCTTGGTATTGACCTCTAAATGTCTTGAATTGTCTTGGTCTGACCTCTAAATGTCTTGAATTGTCTTGGTCCTGACCTCTAAATGACTTAGTCTTGTCTTGGTCTTGACCTCTAAATGTCTTGATTTGTCTTGGTCTTGACCTCTAAATGTCTTAGTCTTGTCTTGGTCTTGACCTGTAAATGTCTTGAATTGTCTTGGTCTGACCTCTAAATGTCTTGATTTGTCTTGAGCTTGACCTCTAAATGTTTTGGTCTTGTCTCTGTCTCACCCCATTACTTTCTTCTCTTGTCTTGGTCTCAACCTCTAAATGTCTTGGCTTTGTCCTGGTCCCTGTACTCCTTGGTCTTGGTGCTGTTGTGGTCTCGGTTGGTGTGATCTTGATTAAAACACTACAGAGCAGCTTGTTGCTTCAATTTATTTGATTCTTGCACAAGCAAAACTAGAGCAGCTTGTTCTGAGTTTGTGGCACTATTTGGTGTTTTATTTATCATTAATATTTTATTTAGAATACAGCTAAGAATTGTATTTGAAAACTAATCACAATTTTACAACAGTTTCAAATCTCAGAGGAGTTAAATCAAGGTTGCATCTCATTTAGCAAGATTAACACACTACCTTCCAAACTCCAGTCCTTTCAGTGGCAGTAATACACTTAAAGTGGGTTTACTGCCTCACAAAAGGAAAGAGACGATTGCAGCTAGCCTGTAGATCCATGCATTCCAGTAGAAGTAAGCAGTTTTCCATGTTACAGTGACGGTAAATTCTGAGGCAATGGAATGTGGACAAGCACGCTTTCAAAGTCATGAAAACAATAAATCACTGGTGTGACACATCTGAGGCTTTTGATAAGTGAAGAGGAAAATCAAAATAAAATCACAATTTTTGATAATATAAAAATAGTTAAGCACTAATATAACAACCTTTTGCCCATGTTAGATCCAAGAACTAGTGGCTGTTAAGGATGCTGGGGTCACGTTGATCCTGAATATATACTGTCTGGATTTTGCAAAGCTCTGACCTACTGAAATTAGAAAACAATTATAATAGATATAGGGATACTATTGTAAATATTTTATTAGCCTGCTATGGTTATTGGCTTATTATTATTTATATGCAGAGCAGAGACAGCATCACAATTTGCGTGTGTATGAGAGAAGGAGAAATTGATGTAAAAAAACAGCATTACTAATCTTTTAATATGAAATACAAATTAATATATGACTTTTTATTAGCAGCTAATATGGTAATCTAACAGAAATATAACTCTTTCTGCATATTTTGTAGAAAATGTAGTTTTATCCTTGAATTTGTGTTGTTTAATGACAGACTAAAAGTACACTAAAAGTACTCTGTGAAAACTCTGTGAAATTTTGATTGTCTAAACATTTGACTAAAAAACTAGTAGTTTTTTCATCTCTATGCATCCTTTAGATTTCATTTTGAAAAGCCTTGCTGATTATATAAAAGTAACATTAAGTCTTTTTTTTTCTCAGTAATAGCATCTACACTTAGGAGCGTAGGACGAACCATGATGCGTTGACTTAATGGTGAAAAAAAAGTTGATTTTTTTTTTCTAGCTGGCGGATCAGGTTAAATATCGCTAGCCTGTTCAGCTGATTTTTTTTTTGCTGTGCATTTCTAGTGGTGGTGGAATAAATTCATAAATCTGTATTCTCATTGCTTTATTTCTGTCACTGCAGGTGATGTGGGAAAGACCTCAGATGACATCAGTTTGACTCTCATTGAGAGTTGCAGCCATGATCATGGTAATAAGCTAAAAGAAGCAGAGCTTTCAAATGACACTTTTGAATCTCATCTGATGGTTTTGGTTCTTGTGTTTCCTTTATAGACCTGCTGTCAGAAACAAAGATGTACTGCTATGTTCCCAATGACTCCTTTGCCTCATTGCAGCCATCCACCTCCTTGTGTCCTTCAGAGCTGTCGAGGGAGGCCGGTGACACGTGTAACTCTGCTGCTTATCATTTCAGCCTGTCGCATTCGTCTTGTGACACAGAGGTGTCCTCTCACACATCCATGCAGTCTCAGGCCTTCAGAAAGGAGCTCCGCTCTCGGGGTCTGCCTCGGACTTCGAGCTCATCGGGCTCTGCTTTTCCCGACCCTTGTCTCCCAGACTTTGCCCTGTACCCTCCACCAAGGAGAGGTGGCCTCGACACTGTTTGTGAGCTGGAGGCCGCAAGACCTCAAAGACCAGCCCTGTGTGACAGAGAGCAGCTTTACCAGCAGGATCAAGCTGTGCCCTCCACCTCGGGGCAGGAGTGCTGCAGGCACAAAGAATTGCAGAAAGTGGCTCGCTCTGCCTCCAGAGAGGCGGGAGAAGGCAGCTCAGGGCTCTACCAGGGAGACGTGGGAGCAGGAAGGAAAGGCTCAATTGGGGGTGGGAAATCTCGCGCAGGAGAGCGAAGTGCTGATAGCTTGAGGAGTTTAAGTACCCGCAGCAGTGGTTCCACTGAGAGCTATTGCAGTGGGACAGACAGGGACACCAACAGCACGGTCAGCAGCTTTCATAGTGAACAAACCAGTTCTACGCACGTGGAGAGCCTCCTCTCACTTTCAGGGGATGAGCATGGACGGGACAGGGAGGCCGTACCCTCTCCTGTAGAGGGACCGACCTCTAGCCTCGGCAGTGTTGTCTCTAGAGGTCTCTGCAGTGTTCCCTCTCGAGAGGCCAATAAAAACCCACATGCTAATGAGCTAACAGCAAAGCAGACTGCTACTGCTACTTCTACAACCCAGGAGCAACTGGAACCTGGCCAAAGCACATTGGAACCCGGTATCAGGACCAGCGCTGATGGCTCATCGGGTGTAGCTGGAACACAGCAGGATAAAGCAAAAGACGAGGGTCAGCTTAAACCCGAAACCAGCGTTCAAAGGACTTCCTCTCTGTCAGCCGGGCGCAGAGGACGGCGGCATGGAGGAAAGAAAAGAGCAAGCAGTTTTGATTCCAGCCGTCGTCGGGATCACATGTCCTTGCGTGGAATGGCTAAACCCTGTAGTGCTGTGTTTACTGGAGGAGGAGAAAACGATTATAGTGATCAAAGTGAACTCAGCTGTGCCTCCAGTCTCCACTCCAACAACCAACTAAGTACAGATAGCTCATCCAGCACCTCCTGCCTCTCACCAGAGAGCCACCTCAAGGCCGTGAAATCCAAGCATGCTGGTGTCACCTCCCCATCCACAGTAAAGGATCCAGGAGGTTGTGAGGCGGAGGTGCGACCCAAAGGGAAACGCCGTGCTTCCCGCCGTATGCCCAGCACGGGCAGTGCCAGAACGCACGCCAGAGTATTGAGTTTGGACAGTGGCACTGCCGCTTGCCTTAACGATCCCAACCGCTTAGGAGCTCCGTCTGGGCCTCGGCCCCTCACCACCTCCAAGTCGGATTTGGAAGCCAAAGAAGGGGAAGTCCTTGACGCCGCGTCTCTGCTGGGTAGGGCCTCCCAGCTGGAATCCGTGACCCGCTCCAGAAACAGCCTGCCCAACCAGACAGCTTTCGCCGAGCCTCAGGATGCAACTGCAGCTTCGTTTCGAGGTCTGTACTAAACAGCTTGGATCTTATTCTTATTTAAATGCTCTATTAACAGGTTGTCCTAGATACTTTTAAATATTATCCATAACTATGCTTTTGTTTATCAGGTTATAATCTCTTTTGAATATTGTTCCATGTCCTGTTCACTTAGAAGCTCTTAAAGTTCAAATTTCCTGATACTTGAAGATTGTTAGTCCCTATTTTGGGAGCGCGCTTCCTGTTGAAACTTTGGGTCAACTTTTGCTATTTAAGTTTATAAGAAAAGATATGTGAATATAGAGTTCATGAACTTGATCTTGTTTTGAGTGAGGCCCTCCAGACACTGGGAGGGTTTCAGAGTGGCTCCTGCTAGTGATTGCAAACGTTGCAAATGTTGTCGGTCTTCCACATTCAGCGTAACCATGGTGAGTTTCCATGGAGTCACAATTCTGACCCAAGCAAAGTGTTCCCTGTGCAGATCAATATTAGTATGACAGCACAGTGTGTGCTTTGTGTTGAGGTGGAGCAAAGAGTCCGTCTTATTAGCATGGTTGTGTTGAGAATTAGTGCTATTCCCTTCCTGTGTCTTCAAGCTTGTGAGCTGTTATTACATTTTTCCTCTGGTCTTAGAACGATATTTTCTTCTTGTTTTATGGCTTTATTAGACTTGAAATGGGAAATGATGCTAACTTTTTAGCTTTTAAAACATCACCACATCATAATCAGCGGTAGCCCTGAAACTGCTTCACCAATTTAAAAATGTTTAAACTCCTATCTGTGTTGTTTTCTAACCAAAAATTAACAGCATAGATTTTTTTGTTGATGATATAGCCAGGTGTGTAGGGATGTCCAGGTCTGATGTTGATATCAGAAACTGGTCAAATATCAGCCAAAATCAATTAGTGAATTAATTTGATTTATTAATCTTAACTTGATTGATCTTGTCGATCCACTACAGATTAATTGCTAAGTCTTTTTGTTTTGTATCAAGAGAATCTTACCCATAATATGAAGGGCTTTTATTTTTTGACAATATGCTGAGTAAAAAAAAAAAAAAGAATCATTATATTTTAACTTTTTATCGTTCCAGATGTATAAAATACGTACTGAATAGAGAAAAACATGTTTTCTTACAGATTACTAAATTGATAAGACATAACAGAACAGGTTAAATTACAGGATTAAAACAAAAGATTAATAAATGATGTGAAAGACTAAATATTTCCAATGTCCAGAGATATAAATCTGTCCTGTTGCTCTGAAATACTGTCAGACTATTTATTTTATTTAATTTTTTTTAAATGAAGTGGATTCTAACTGTGAGATAGCTTTTTGTTTTGTACTGTAATCCAACAATCTGGTGAGAATGACTGCTGTTACTAGGGCTTCTGAACAATTAGTTCTGGTTGCTCCCAGAGGAATCTTAAATCACAAAAGCCTTTCAAATCTACTATGCTTGTTGCTAGCATGTTTTCCTCTACTAGTTCTACATTTTTTTTCTTTTTTTTTCTATCATATCCTCACCTCGCAAGATGGGCACCTTTTAGGTTATAAGATAAGGAGTTTGTCGAGTGTTTATATTTACAAACCGAAACCCATAAACTGTATTCGCTATCTTTGTCGCCAGTATGACTAAATAATTGTGAACTGGACTCTGACTTAATTCTATAGCCCCATTTACACTGCCCTTTTGAAACCGTGCCGAGATCGGTCCAAACACGGTAGCCGAGATAACCGTTAAGTGTAAATGGCACGCAAAACTGAACCGGATCGTGCCAAACACAACTAAACCTCGCTAAACTGTTATAGTTCATCAGTAGGGCTCGGCGAGGTTCAGTTCTGGCTCAGTTCTCAGATAACAAAGAGGGCATTAGCAGACTGCATCATCACCTTTCAGTTAGCCTCCATAATCATAAAATTTCAGACAGTCATAAAAATACTAGCTTCCCTACCATGCCGCACGATTTCAAGTGATGATTCATGAACCTCAACGTCTGTTGTTGTTTCGTTGTTTGTAATTAGACTACCGTTTGTCGTATCCACTTCCCACAAGCCGACACTGTGAAGCAAATTCTCCAAAGGCTGCCCTCTTCGCCTGACTCTCCACAAACAACAACAATCACATTTACAACCAAACTTTCTGAATGTTATGGGTGCCACCATTGGTTTGCTTGTTTACCTCTAGAGCGCAGTAGTACTGTAGATCGTCACTAGGAGGCGAGGAACCGTGCTACCATGATGTGTAAACGGTAGTAAGGAACCGAGCTCGGCACGGATCACTGATCCAAGCTCAGTCTGAACTCTGTTTTCAAAGAGTAGTGTAAATGGGGCCTATCTCTGCTCTAGCATGTCTCCACACTGATATTCCTTGTAAATATATGTAAGGCTCTGTTTAAAAATATGCAACAGCTCTGGTGGACGGTAGTAACATAACAGTGAAATTCCTTTGAAGCCGATGTCATCAGATAATTGGATGGAACAGATTTTTATCTACTCAGTCATTAATAGACAATTAATTGTACACTGATTATTTGTTTACCTCCTTAATCCGAATATCTGTATCTGTCTTGATTAAAATCTCTTATGCAAACACGCTGATAGAAACACTCCTTCTATCTGCTTCTGTTTAAAGTTTATGTAACCCATTGTTTAGTATTACAGGGTCAGTTGTTCTCATGCCTGTTTTTATCAACTATTGTTGAGTAATATCTCTTAATCAAGGCCTATTCTAATATCACGTACTACAAAATGGGTAGAAAATGTTTTTTTTTTACCTACACTACCTGCACAAGTCAAGTAATGGAACCCTATTTATACAAACTAGTCATCGCGTGTTCTCATATCACCAGCAAGCAGCGGATGGGTCGGTCAGTGTTGGCGCACAGGTCAGCTTTCCTGTGCTTATGACTTACAAAACTTTTTTATAACATGGAGTGATTCACCAATGAGGTGATACATTCAAGGTCGGATGAAAAGTTTGGATATCTAAACATTACCAGATTTACTGGGAATTGGTTTATTTTATAAATTTATTTATTTTTAACATGACCCAGTTACCACTATGTTAGAAACATACTATAACATTAACATGCATTAAATTTACTGGATTCCCCAATTTGTTAATAGTTTGGACTGTTCTGCTAGAATTAAGTAATATTGAAGGTTTTACCTATGAGGAAGTCATTTAAATTGCACCAGTTTAGTTTCTTTGTTATATAGCATTGCTAGTCAAAATCTCCTGAATGACGGCGTGTTTCGGTGGCCCATTGGTTAGCGTGCATTACCTATGTACGAGGCATTAGTCCTCTACGTGGCCAACCCAGGTTTGGGTCCTTTGCCGTATGTCTCTCCCCCTGTTAGCCCACTGTACAAAAAACCTTTCACTAGTGCTGTAAATACCTCTAAAAAATGGCAAAGGCCAACAGAATTTTCAAGAATCTTCATGAATGTGTCTGGAAAATGAAACACATCTAAGCTAACCTACCAGTGGCATCTCTCACCATGGCAGCACCAGGAAGTGAGGAGACGATCGTCTTCCGTCGAGAACGCAGCACGTTTCGTCGGCAGGCTGTGAGGCGGCGGCACAACGCAGGAAGTAACCCCACCCCTCCCAGCTCGCTCATTGGCTCTCCTCTCAGGTAAGATGTGCATGTAGCAGTTGTGGGGGTATCTCTGTTGGTCTGAGCATCTCACTAAGTCGTTCCCTTTCCTTCTCCTCGGATCAACATTGTTCATCGTGCACTGTCTATGACTTCAAACAAAACATGACCTCATTACTGAGCGTGCACTGTGTTCCTTGCCCTATTTTCCCAACAGCCCTTCTTTACCTCCCTGTTAATTTTTCATTTTATGTTTTAATGTCTGTATTTCAACCATCAAAGGGTGAAATCCTTCAAGACTAAAGGTTTGATTCCCCAACCTGATGCCAGTGTCTATTGTTGTTTATTTCACAAACTTGAAGCTCCTACTGTTTTCTTTATAGTTTTAAAGGAAAACATCTCTGTTAGATTAAATTAGCAATTGAACAGAAATTAGTGGTGGGCAATATGTCTTAAAAATCTATTGTTTTTCCCATCAAACCTGATTCTTTGTTTTTCTCTACGGTGTATTGCATAATAAAAGTGATAAATTGAAATGCATTACTTTTATTTCAATCCCCCCTTCTAGCAGGTGACCTTAATTTAAAGGGCAAAGAAATTCAAGATGTAAAACATGCTTTTTAAAATAATCATATTTCACAATAAACTATTCAAATAAAACACACAAGGTCCCCCTAAATGCAAAGATTTTAAATTAACACCAAATGTGCATTTTTTACAACAAAATAAGTTGTACATAAAATTCTCTCTTTTTTTCATTTATTTTTTTCCCCTAATTATTTCCTATTTATCGACCTGCCTGTTGCATATTTGTATGTATATTTTTTTTCTCTCTCGATTAGACATGAAACTATTTGTCATTACCAAGGTACACATAGTTTATAATGGTACAGATCCCAAACTGCAAAAATGTTCCATTCCATTTTTTAGGATGTTTTAGGTTGCCAGATTAAGCTATATGTTGCTGTGCAATAATTGGTTAGCTGGCTTTAAAAAATTGGGGAAAAAAGAAAAAACTTTACCCTCTCTTACAGGACAAGCAACTTTGTCTCATTCTAATCACAAAACACACACACACACAACAGCTGATAGGAATCAACATGAGGGTTAAGCAGCTGAGCTTAGTCAGGCAGTCTACCTGAGCAGACTGCCTGACTAACCAGCTAATATCAGAAGACGCATCTTGCGTGTTTACAAGTCTACTTTAATTCATTTTTTTAAATGGTAATGCATGTTTAGGATTGCATTATTATAGCCCTAATTATCTCTGGAAAGGTCACCAGTACAGTGTTACCATGGTGTTATAAGCATCTTACTTCCACTCATCCTGAAATCATTTGTAACTATAGTTCCCCTTTCAACTTTTATGTACTTCCTAATTATGGACACCCTGTCTTAACTGGATGTTGTATCCTGCTGACAGCCAACAGCACCTTTACAGTTTAAATCAGAAAACATCCACATTTTCAATCCACATGGAGAACATGGACAGTTCTTCAGTCTGTCTGCCAACGATTCCCCCTTTGCAGACGATCTATTTTCTCTTGTTGCTGTCTCCTGAGCATCTATTTCTACTTGCTGAAACTTCAAAAATTTTAAGCAGGATGAACAAGTGAGCAGCCTGCCAGGGGTCAATAAACTTGCAAAAGGACTCTTTCTTCCACAGTCCCTCACTGCCTATGCTTTGACTTTCTTAGGCGTTTTCTCATTTGATTATGTGTTCTAAATTTATCAGCAGAATTTCTCAACTTTGTGCAAGGCTGGTCAGAGTTGGCAGACACACACTGTTAACATGCATGTGGTGTTTATTCAATTGTGGACTTTGAAATGTTTTTAAGTTTAAAAAAATGTCATATACAAAAAAAAAGGAGCACTTAATTAGTTTTTTGGCCATCAAGTAGATTCTGGTCTAATTCTATGGAAAGAATTGTGTTTCAGAATAGATTGCTTCTGTTATGCTGGATTGATAAGTTTTTGTAATTAGCAATTTCAGGTACTTGTAAATGTATATCAAAAAAACAATACAATGAAATTATGAATACAAAATAAAAATACAAATCTGATATTTACAAATTCAAAAATGTTCCTTAGCATACAAACCATTAATTTCATGTACACTAACCATATGAAACACAGGCATCAGATAGTCACACACAAGTCAGATTACGTGTACACAAAGTTTTTTGAGACACATTTCACGCTTTCAGAGAGATCCATGTTTCTGTGTATCTGCTGCCTTCAAATGCTGGTGAAAAGGTGGGTCATTTGAGTCTAGCGCTCTTCTACCACTGATATTATTTCAATCTATACTTGTGCAGAACTGGAAAAGACAATTTTCTGTGGAAAATGGTGTAGCTCAGCATCCCTTAGTTATAACGCATACAGCTAGATCTACCTTTTATTATCCTATAGCTGTCTATTTACATGCATTTGTGAGCTGTACAGAAATAATAATTGGGTTAAAGAAATGGCCACTAGGTGGCTAGGAAATAAGCAGTTAATCTGAGAGGCATGAAGAATCAGATATTGCGACCCAAGGGGGCAGTACATGCAATTAACAACAGACTTTTTTTGGTTTAGGTATTAGTCTTGTGACTTTAGGTTTAGGTATTAATTTTATTACATTAGATTAACATATAATCCTGTTAATTTGGGATTAGTAGATAGACGGGTGAGGAGACTCCATCGTAGCAGGCGTTAAGAGTCACAGATTATGACTGATCACAGTTTCTGTTGTAACACCAGTTCAGGAAGTCAGACTTTCGCCTGCCACTCTCTGTTGCTCCCTCTTCTCACGTGCAGTGGTGTAGGACCATCAATACATTTCCAAACCAAACACTATTGAGAATCCTAGATAGTCACAAGACAAGGAACCTAATGGAAACAGAACCAGTGGTAAATTGTGCTACTCCATTAAATAAATGAGGCAAACCCATTTTAATTCAATCCAAAGTCTTTTTCATATTTTAACAGGTTTTTAAATCAAAATGTAGTATTTTTTTCAATAGCTTCCAGCTTACGAGACCCACTGAACCAAAATCTGTGTCGGTCGATGGATCAATAAGAAGGCTTAAAATGGAATAAAAATTAATGTGATTATTCTGTTTAGTCTAGTAGAATAATTTTACACCAATTTTAAGTCAGTTGGTTAAACTTGACCTGGAAGTTGGGTAATTGTTAAAATGTTATCAGATCAATATCTTTTTTTTTTTTTTTTGTGTAATGCTGCTTTCATATTTATCCGTTCAGCTCCAATCTTGTCGCTAAAATACAGTTTTGTCCCTCAGTGTTTCTCTGTTGTAGAAATAATCCCACCACTTATTTCATCCCCCTCTACCCTGTCCTCCAACAGTCTTCAGGAGGCTCTCAGCCAGGCCTCCCAGCCTTCTTCCTCCCTGGTGAAAACTCAGCCATCCAGAACCCCCTCCCAGGTGACAGTGCTGAGCGCAAGTGTGTCCCTGCTGGCCAGGAACGGAAGCACGCATTTGGAGGGTTCTCAGGACAAGGCCTCTACTGTGGGTGCCACCAGCTTACAAGATGACTTTGGTAAGAAGCAAATTAAGAGCAGTGAATAAAAAAGTGTGTATGAGTGGGTAGAATAGGTTTACATATACAGTGAGCTATTTTGCGAGTTCTCCCACTTAGAAATCATGGAGGGGTCTGAAATTGTCATCATGGGTGTATGTCCACTGTGAGAGAAATGATCTAAAAAATAAAATCACAGTATATGAAGCGGTAATGAAAATAGGTGACCCCAATGCGCCCATGGAGCATAATATACTCTCATGGCAGCAGTATCATCCTGTGATGCGGAACAGGTCATCGTTGGTGGGAAGATGGATGAAGGTAAATACCCAGTGATCCTTAAAAGAAGCAGTCAGAGGTTGAAGAAGGTTTGAGATACAAGCAGAGGTTCACCTTCCAGCAAGAAAAAGACCCTAAGAATGCAGAAAGAAGCTACTAAGGAATAGCAGCCCATTGTTGTTTTATCACTTTATATCTTAATTAAAAAAGGTTGAAGCTATTTGTTGAAATGACAGGAATGTAAGCATTTTGCCTTGTGTCCTGTGTTTAGGCTTTGTCACTGTGATTTTTAGGTGTTTTGTCTGATGTTTTTCAAAGTGGGTTCAAGAGGGACCTGGTCACGGTCATGGCTGTTTCAGTCCATCATAGGAGAGCACCTATTATTCACGGTTGGTGGGCTGTCGTAATCAGTTAAAGCCCATTGGCATTATGCATGCTCCATTTATTGTGGTTGGTTATGACTGAAGCTGATACTTGTCCCCACTCCAGTGTTGATTTTAAGCTTTGATCACCGCTGAACACATTGATATTTTTTCTGCAGATACGCTGAACACTGATTGTGGTTTCTTCACCGTGAAGAAACAAATCATTGCATCTTTCTGTCTTTCTGTCTTTCTTTCTTTCTGTCTTTCTTTCCTTCTTTCTTTCTTTCTGTCTTTCTGTCTTTCTGTCTTTCTTTCTTTCTTTCTTTCTGTCTTTCTTTCTTTCTTTCTTTCTTTCTTTCTTTCTTTCTTCTCTTTTTGATGGATCAAACCTTCGTGTTATTCAGCTCCTCTGCCTGTGGCTGACTTTCCACATGATTACAAGGAAACTAGGTTTTTTTACTTCAGGGAGAAATGAAGGCCAGCTGCTTGAACAGGGTTGAGAAAACATTTTTCCTGAGGTTCTCTCAACATTTGTATCTTCTGCACAGCAGGTCATAACCTGATCAGATTACCCTAGATAAACAGGACATACGTTCTAGGCTTAAAAAATGTCTCAAAGATTGTTTCTAAAAACAAACGCAGGATGAGTCGAACAGAGGAAAATGTACTTTTGCTTTGTTTAAAGTCAGACAAGCCTCTACAGAGTTCTGACTCCAGGGCAACTGTTTATTGACATGTTTTTTTTTTGCTTTAGTTTTGCAAATCACTTCATGACATTTACATCACACTCAGCACTTGAAGTCGAAGCAAATATTAACACAAACTGGATAGTGTTACCATGGCAGCACTTTGTGTTCCTCTTGGACCGTAAGGATTGCTGTATTTGACATTTCTGTAAATGTTACAGTTGTTGGAAACTGTTAAAAGGGAATATAAAATGAGGATTTCGATTCCAAGAAGAGGACATGATGCAATGATTTCCTTCCAGTTATTGGGACCCCTCTTCTGCACACAATAAAATTATATTGTTCTCCTTCCCCTTTGTCCCGGTTGAAGATGAGCTAAGAAAGGGGCATATATTGAGGACAGTCTAAAGCCTCTCAAGACGCCTTGGCAATGATGGCTTCTTTGGGAGGAGAAGCTCCATCTCTGTGGTCTTGTTAGCTCTGATGTCCACATTGCAGAGTGTTTCCAAAGCCATTTAATTTTCTGCATGTAAACACAGAGCTTAACAAAATAATTTGTTTATTATTGTGTTCTGCTTCAGTGTCCCACGGACTGACTGTGTTCTTCTGTTGTGTCTCCTTAGGAAAGCTCACTCCCTCCCTATATGAGGCTGGCGGATGTGACATGTCCTTGGTCAATTTTGAACCTGCAACCAGACGAGCCTCCAACAATATGTGGTTGGTATCTAATTGAGACTTTTTATTTTAATTAGTTGTGCTTTCCAAGAGCATCCAGTGACTGCCTCCTCAGTTTGATGTTTTCACAAGATTAGGATTTGAATTAGTACACAGATGCGTTTCTTCATTTGGTGTTTTGGTCTTAATTCTGTGCAGGGAAACGGACTCCCACCTCTCCAGTTCTACCTCAGTTCGCTTCTACCCTCATGACCTGGTGAGTTACCAACCTAAGAGATTTCCTGGTTATGTGAGACCAAAACATTTTACCTTAATTTACCAGTGGAAGCTGTTGGTTTCACGGCTTTCTCTACCTCATCTTTGGATGGTCTAATATGTAGGGAAGGAAGGAGTCCTCCTTGAGTTTGTTTTATTGGTCAAATTTCACCATAGGGAAGTTTAACTGAATATAAGACAGTTCTTCCTCCATCAGATCCGTCTAAATCGCCTGCTGACGATGGACCCAGAGCTATTGGAGCAGCAAGACGGAGACCTAAGCCCAGAGCTGCAAGATGCTCCGTTGGGACAAGAGAACGTTGCAGCCTCTGCTCCTGCTGGCAAAGCTAAACAGTACTACCGCCTGTGGCTTCTCCCTTACTTGTGGGTAGGGCTTCATTTTGACCGGCTTACCCTGCTGGCGCTGTTCGACAGGTAAGCCAGAAAAGATTACACTAACATCTTTTTCTTATTATTCTTTACATTAAGTTTTTAAAGTCTTTGCCTATCTGTAAAGTAAAAGTTACAAACCTTTATCTGAGGGTGACATAGTCCTGTTTAATGATGTTGAAAATGGGATGGAGGCTTATTTTATTTTTTAGGATAAAAATCCTCACTGGTCTGTATTGGATGTTAATCATCTGCCTTATTGCCATGTAGGTTGCCTGATTCAGATTTTAATCTCTGGGCCAATATTAGTTGGCTTGGTTAGACTCACAAAATTACAGGAGAACATCATTGAATAAAGTCTGGAAATGAAAATGGATAAAAACCATGTCTGTAGATCAATTTTCAATAAGCAGGAACCAGCATATTGGTTCTCAGAATGTGGAATCTGATGAAAGGGGTGTGCTGGGAAAAATTATAGATATACTTTTTTCAATACATCCGTAAAGTCAGGTAAGAAATACACCCTATGCGAATTCGAACTGTTTCCTTTACCTAGGATATCTGTGAAGTATAATCTATTTTATGTTATTATTTGTTCACATCAAGGGGATTTTGAATGCTTCAAAAAGGCGTCCAGCACCCTTGTGCATATTGAAAATGGATGCACTCAATGTTTTTGACGACCTCAACATGGTCTCATGCTGAGACCTGCTCAGACCCATCTGAGTGTGCAATGGAGAGAATAGCTTTGATTTATTTGCTCTGATAAGTTTGGCAAAAAAATAGTTTTAAGATGCTTTTAAGGGTGAAAAAAAACTCAAAATGTCCTCCATGCAAGTTAGCTCATCAGGATTATAATCCTACTTTTAAATAAAGGTCAAAAATATTTTGGTTTTGAGATTTTAAATGAATGTAGATATTTCTAAACTGTTTCACCATAATTGAGTAACAAAATATTATAGTGGAGTGATCAGAGTACACTTTCTTTACTTTGTGCACGAAAATATACATTCTCATGGCTTTTTCTGTAAATCCAATGTGTACTAATTTTATATATTTTTGACTTGTTTTATGCTGACAGCCCTGCAGGAACAGAAATCACAGCTTGGATGCAGTGTCTGTCTTCTTGCCAGCTCCAAAATCAGCTTCTATGATTGGCTCTCGCACTGCTTCAAGCTGCAAAATTTCAGATCTTATAACTCGTGCACCTGACACTTTGAATGCGTATTAACGGTTTAAAGGTGAAAATGCTCAGCATCCAATGCTTGAAAACTCTTCAAGCCACGGTGCGCCAGATGGTCAATATAAGGTTATCTATAAGCTTTTGGATGAAAGCTAGTTGTTAGCCTGCTAGCACCAGATTCAGAGGTTCCTGTGGAGTGATTTAAAAAGTGGAAACCTAACATCTCTTATTTTATTGCAATGCCAGCTGCTTGGCGAGATGGAATGTGAAATAACCTATGCTGTTTTCTGAAGGGAGAACATTAACAGAGGAAAGCTGTGATGAAACAGTTTCAAGCTGGACAGCAGCTGAGTTAGCTAACAGCTCTCTGATTCAAACCACACTGCATTACACCCATCCTCCCTCAGTCTTAGACTTAGAAAACATTTTGCATACACAGAGTTTAGACAAAACTAAACTTCGTTTTGTCCAGCACTCATGACATTTCCATTATTTTAAATTGCAGCAGTCATCAAATGTAAACAGTGGGGGAGAAAAACATAGTGCAAAAAAAAAAAAAAATGCATTCATATGGAAGTTCAGAGCATTAAATATATATGGTGCAATTATTTTTGGTGTTGTCAGTGTGATGCAGTGTCTATGACATTAGTTTTTTCAACAGTTCAGCTGTCTGATGGCAGTGGGGAAGAAGCTGTTTCAGAATATGCTGTATCTGTATCGAATGCTGCGTAGCCTCTTCCCAGAGGGCAGCATTCGAGGGAGAACAGTCTTAAAATTCTGAAATTAGATGTAGCTTTTTTATCTACTTGGCTTTTCCTGTTATTTAATTTTTATGACATATAATAAGAAATAATTTAGTGCACCATTATTGCTTCTAGTTGTGCTCCAACAAGTATCCCTTTTTCTTCATAATGTCAGTTGAATGACCTTTTCATGGTTGGCAGCTTAAACTTAGACTTTTCACCTCTTTCAGCTCACTGATCCATGATTTTATGTTTGCTGTTTTCCTTGTTTTCTTCCCTTTTCTATAACATAATGACTTTTTTTTTTATTGAAGAACTGTACATATCTGTTGCTCCTTCAGGAACCGCGAAGTCTTAGAAAACGTGCTTGCCGTGGTCCTGGCCGTCCTTGTGGCCTTCCTGGGCTCCGTGTTGCTCGTCCACGGTTTCTTCACCGACATCTGGGTCTTTCAGTTCTGCCTCGTCATTGCAAGTTGCCAGTATTCCCTGCTGAAGGTGAGCGCTCCACATGGCAGCGTAACATCGACCTGACCTTAAAACGTGAAACAGAGAGCCACTTTTTGAAGTAAGCAGTTCAAACATTGCTCTCATTCGCTTTGACGCACGGGGAAAAACATGAAAGCACAGCATTCGCTTAGGGAGCGTCTGCGTTGCTCAGAAGTGTCGTCTTTTCTTCCTCTGTCAGAACTGTTTAAAAAATACATGTTTGCTCACAATGCATCAACATTCCTCCAGATTTAACACTCCTCCTTCTTTCTTTTGCAGAGTGTTCAGCCAGACTCCTCCTCTCCCAGACATGTACGTAATTATTACCCATTTATTTCCACTCCTTAAGACTCTGGGGATGAATTCATGAATTAGGTTAATTTCCCGAGCTCTCTAAAATGAATCAGTTACCATGAAGAAGAATAAAAAACAATCCAAATTATCATTTCTGCTATATGAAGTTATCTTTCAGTACAGTTTTGGCCTCTGGAAAATGATGCCGCTTTTCCTCCGAGTCCCCCCCTCCCCCTGCCCCTTTGCGTCAGTAGGCTGCTCTGAAACACCGTCTTTTATTAATGCAGCTCTTACTCAGCTGCAGGCACAAGCTTTAAATAGCTGCTGAGAGTTTAGGCTCTCTTTTTTTTTTTCTGTATCTTACTTTCTCTCCCTTTACCCGCTGGTGTTGTCCCCGTTTGTTTTCCCTGGGCTCACATTCAGGACTTTGGATGTTCCCCCTTTAATGATAACAGAAAGTGAATAGATAGAAAATGAACACATTGTTTTGAAACTGGTAGAAAGCAGAGAAGGTCATAACAGCCGATGGAGGCTTGCACAGCCGGCCTCCTTTATCCACAGTGAAACGTTACACCCAATGCTGCTTCTTTTTATCCCTTGGGACAGGTCTAAGGGGCTCCGATTCCTCAGAGGTCACCTTTGTTTTCCTTTGGATTAATTTTATAGGTAGTCATTAACATTTAACTGTATTTTTAGGGAACAGATCAACACTATTACAACACTGCATTTTATTTACCAGCCAGTCTGGTTGGTAAATAATGTTTGTTTTTTATTTAAGGGCATTAGCTTAAAGGAGGCAGAATAAAAAGGAAGGTGACATTTAGCAGATATAATACTGAATCCAGTGAATTCATTTTTTGTAGTTTACAGTTCTGCACTTATCTTAAATTCTCCAATAAAAAGCATGACAGAATTAGGGAATGCATGCCTCTGAGACACCAGTTTACTGAACTATAGTTTGAGATCTGTTGTGGTCTAAGAATGTGATCGCCTCCTCGTGTCTGCAGGGTCACAATCGTATCATAGCGTACAGCCGGCCTGTCTACTTCTGCCTGTGCTGCGGCCTCATTTGGCTGCTGCACCACGGCAGTCTGAGGATCACCTCACCCCGCTTCACCCTGTATGGAGTCGCTCTCACCAGCTCACTACTGCTGGCGTCCGCCAGAGACCTTGTCATATGTAGGTGCACTTCCTTCTGGGGATTGTATTCAGTGTTGATATAAAATCATAAGATAGGAAATCAGCTGTTTTGTTATTCAACATTTTCTCTTCTTAAAGATGTGTTAAAAGTCAAAGTCACCTTGTATGCGTCTCCCTGCAGTCTTCACTCTGTGTTTTCCCATCGTGTTCTTCGTGGGGCTGCTGCCACAAGTAAACACATTCGTCATGTACTTCTTTGAGCAGCTGGACATCCATGTATTCGGGGGCAATGGTGAGCAGCAGTAGATAAGTCTTTGACCTCTGCAGGATGATGGCAAACGCCCTCACACACTTTATTACACTGTAATATAAGAGGCTGTGTTGGAGCGCTCCCGTCTTCTTTTTCTGCAGCCTGTACGAGTCTCCTGTCGGCGCTGTACAGCATCCTGCGCAGTGTTGTCACTGTTGCTCTGCTCTACGGCTTCTGCTATGGAGCTCTTAAGGTAATAGCTGACCAAGCTGAATACGACAGTGAAAACATAGTCGTATGTTGGCTGGTTTCCTTTCTTTCTTAAATTAGTTCACCATCCAGGTAGATGTTTTGTTTTGAAGCATTGTGTTGATACAAATTCAAATCTTGTTTTGCTGCAGGAGACCTGGGAGCCGCATCATATCCCTGTGTTGTTTTCTGTCTTCTGTGGCCTCTTGGTGGCGGTTTCTTACCACCTGAGCAGGCAAAGCAGCGACCCTTCTGTCCTCATGTAAGCCCTGTTCTCACATCAACTATGTTTTTTTATTTTATTTTAAAACATCTGGCTTCTTTTATTGCTATGATACTAGAAGTCAGCCTGCTGGGCAGTTAGATTTTGCATCAACCAAAATGAGAACTAAAACACAAGACCACTTACATTATTTCATCAGGCTAAGGAAGCAGTTTAATAATATGTGTATTTTTGTCTTTACTAAGACTTTTTTTTATAATAAAGTCAAAGTATGATTGTGTTGTCAAGCTGAAAAGATTAATCAGAATAAAAGTTATTAATGGATTATAAAAATAATCATCAACTATTTTTGGTAATAGAATATAGACTCTAAAATATGCTTTTTGCTAAAGGAATATCTATTTAGAGCAGTAAAATGTGGAAAATAAAGGTCATAAAATTCCCTGTTTAGCGCCTGAAAATTTTTTCTCTAAAATTACTGGATTATGAGGGTAAGAAATGGAGAAAATGGCAAATGGAAAACAACATATTCTGTTTATTTTATCTGCAGACAAATCAACAAATCAAAAAAAAAAGAACAGTTAACATGACGAGCATTGCTGTGAATTTCAACAAACTACTGCTTCAGGTTTTATGTCTTTAAACTTGTATGTAAATGACTTTATTGATATTTCTAGAAATATTTTAAGTTAGTAGGATATTTGTAAGTGAAAAATATGTTGGAATTGAAGCAAAGATATTTGTGAGATTTTGGATGAAATAAAAAGGCTTTCATGGAAGCTATATTAGATGGATTTCTGCAAGAGAAAAACCCTCATTGGAGTTTATCTGCTCCATTTAGACTTAAGTAGAATCTCTGAGTTGGATTTATTTTTCAGGTGCTTTTTTTTACAGAAACCTTAAATTAATAATCAAGCTTCAGATCACTATGGTGTTTAAACAGGGTGTTTATTTTCCTCTATCTTCACAGCTCACTGATACAGTCCAAGATTTTACCAAATTTAAGAGACAAGAACCCAGAGGATCCCCTTTCTGAGGTGCAGGACCCTCTGCCTGACAAGCTGAGGGCCTCGGTGGTGAGTTAAGCGTCGTGTCTTCTAACGTATTAGGTTTACATCAGCTGCATGACATCTGTTAATACCGATTTCACATCTCATGCCGGATGTTTCTTTTCAAATGTGTAGAATGAGCGCCTGCAGTCGGACCTGATTGTCTGTGTGGTCATTGCTGTCCTTTACTTTGCCATACATGTCAGCACAGTGTTCATAGCACTACAGGTACAGTAATGATATTAGCTCTTACAACTACAAATGCCTGCAAAGTCAATTATTATGCCAGAGTTAATTATTTAATATGATTCTGTTTGTGTTAGGAGACCCTATAACAGGAAAAAAAAGCAAACATGTCCTTTTCTGAAGGGATTTTCAGCTTCAGAAATGTTACTGTTTGATTTAAAAATTGCCTTGTGTTGTTGTTTCTTTATAGCCTTTTCTCAGTTATGTTCTGTACGCTCTGCTGGGGACGGTGGGACTGCTGACCCACTACCTGCTCCCACAAGTCCGTAAGCAGTTGCCCTGGTACTGCTTCTCTCACCCGTTGCTCAAAACAAAGGAGTACTATCAGTTTGAAGTCAGAGGTAAACGCACAATCCATCCTAACTAATGCTAGGGCTGGGCAGGATTAAGAATGTCAAGATTTCAGAGGAGATAGAAGATTAGTCAATATGGGTTATGCTGGAATATAATTCTACTTTTATGAATCATCTCATGTTCATCCACAGCTGTACTTAGCTGGACTAAGATTTGATTCAGTTTCTTTCTTTTAATACTTTTTTGATTTTAAAGACAAATTGCCCAGCCCTAACCCTTTTTTTCTGTTTATCATATTATACATTTAAGTGAGGTGTTTAGCACTTTGATGTGAATCCCCATCACAAAGTAGTAAATATTGTAAAACGAATTAAAAGATTATACATGTTTTATAGAATTGCTTATGGCTAAGAATCCGAAAAGTGGGCTGCTTTTTTTTAATCAGAGCTTTTTGTTCTGATGATCCTTAAATAAACTCCAACACAACCAGTTGCTTTTAAATGGCTAATTTTTATTATTCTTAATCATTTGTTTATACAGGATTCTCTTCTCGAGGTCTTACACCTTATATAGCTTAGGTGGGGTAGCATCATCCTGTGAGGAGGCTTTTCCTCAGCACAGATTGGGAAGGGAAGCTGCTATGAAGCTTTAATGAGAAAAATATCTGTTAGTTTAGACATGGGCGGATTTTTCATCTTTCCTTACTACAAAAAAACTTAAAGACATGCTAAAAGCTTCACTGAAATGGTTTAAATTTGAGCTGCATTTTGGATTATTTTAATATTACTCTATTTGGGATGTAAACAAAGAACTGACTTAGAATCAAATGTTGATTTAGTGGTTTACTAGAAAAAATTTTATTCCATCTGACCAATTAATAATGTCCAGTTAAAAGGAATGTAGTGTTACTGACATCCACTAGAGGGGGCCGCTGTTCATTCTGAGGTGGCCTCAGGTGTTTACAGGAGAATTAACTTAATGTGTTCCATCTGTAAATATAAACACTAAATAAACTCATTAAATATCATCCTTTTTTTATTATATTTGTATATCTTTGTGCATTGGAAATAATAAGAGTTTCTCTATATGTATTCAATAACCTAATCGGTTCCTGTTTTTTTTACCTTATAAAAATGTTTATTGTGAAAGAAAACATGTTGTTTATTCAGTTAATGTTTAAATCCACTGGCACAATACATTGTGGTTTTGAAGGAAAAGGCTGCTTATCAATTAATGATTATTCGATAATATCATTAATCAACAACTTGCAATGTATGCACTGTATACAGTATTAATTTATCAAATAACTGCTTGGACTGCAACAACTGGGCTGCTAATTATAGAAGGACTCTGCATAAAGATCTCTATGCCGGTACTATGCTTGGTGTAAGGAGGTCAAACCTCCTGGGGAGTCTTCCTAAAACTAACAAGAATTACTCTCCCAAATGGCAGATGCAGATGGAAATGTTTTGTTTTTTGTTTATTTTTTTCTAGTAATCAATCTACTAGGTATATGGGATCTATGTTCAGCAAATGTTAATGTTAGCATTTAATCATAATTCAAGTCCTAAATGTGATGGAGAATCATGTAGGGAGATAAACTTTGACCTCCTCACACAAGTTAATTCTCAGAATGAACAATAAAAAAGGAAAACCTCTTGGAAAAACTTTATTGCAACAAAGCCAAGATTATTTTCATGGGTGTAAATAGTTTTAAACATTCTTTTTCAAATTTAAAAATGTTTGTCTAATACTTTTCTTAAAAACTGGCTATTACTATTTTAAAAAATGATTAAAATATGAAAAACAGACCTCTTTATTGAATTAACATAATTTATCATCCAAGTCTGTTAATCACTATAATCCATGATATGTCAATTAATGAGAGCAGATTTTCACCACCCATTATGTTGTTTTAAGAGGAATATTGAATGGTGGGTGATTTTATCTTGGAGAGGCATTTTAAATGTACCTTTTTCCTTCCTATTTGCTATTTTTTTGCCACTCTGTGCTTATAAAATCACAATAAAACATATTGAGGTTTGAAGTTTAAATATGACATGTAGTACTGATGTCCGCCGTCAGTTGGCTCATTGAATGCAGCATTTTAGGTCTCCCTGACGTCCAGCTCGACTAAACTCTAAACCTGTCCTCTCTCCTTAGATGCAGCTCATGTTATGTGGTTCGAGAAGCTCCACGTTTGGCTGCTGTTTGTAGAGAAAAATGTTCTCTATCCTTTGGTCATCCTTAACGAGCTGAGTGGAAGCGCCAGGGAACTCGCCAGTCCAAAGAAACTTGACACTGAGTGAGCAGGCTGCATTTTATTAATGTCCTTTTATCTTTACTTTTGTCTGTGTTCGCTATGACTAAACTATTTCTACTGGAATTGGCAATATGAGTAAAGATTGATGAAACGATAAAAGATTAATTGGAGTAGCATCAAATCACAAGAATAAGAGTTTAATTGAGTTGGTAGAGGACACATGAGTACATAGAAAGCAAAACAAATATCAAATTTTTCTCTCTTTCCATTTGATGAAAGGTCACAACTTCCTGTTCCTGGCATCAAAATATGACATGTAACTGAAACTTGTATATTTTAGCCAATGGCCCGTCAGCTGGATTAGGACCCATATTTATATTCTAACCCATTCAAGATGTCTAAAAAGTTTCACCTTGGGTTCAGCCTGACAAGTGCTGGTCCTCCATAGCAAATTGGACACTATAGAAATAGACCATTTGTTTTTTCGGAAGTGATGCCACAAAATTCCCCTTCTGTCCCCAAACGAGTGCTGTTCTTAAATGTATATACCAAACTGATGCAAATATTACTCCAATGACCCTCTAAGGACTTAATCTCACACCAAATATTTCAGTGTTTGACTCACCTCAGAATGGTAAATGCTTAAAACTTAAAAGAATAATTGACAGCATCCCTTACTGTCTCATTAAATTGACTATTAATTGATTAATCCCTTTAAAGCAGTCAGAGGAGAAAAACCTCATTTCAGATGGTCAGTTGAATTAGTATAGAAATGATAGGAGTTGTCAAGTTAAAGTAACATACCCAACATATTACTGATGGCAGTATACAGCAGGCGCAGTTAGAATGGTGCTGTGTCTAAAGCAGCAGATTTCTCTCCACAGATAAATAAGTTTAATCTAGCTAAAAGTGGTTTTTGCTATTGCAAAAATGAAATAATTCAAGGCTCTTAAATAATTTCTGCCATTCCAGGGTCGGCGCTCTGATGATTACGATAGCCGGCCTGAAGCTGCTTCGCTCCTGCTACAGCAGCCCCACCTACCAGTATGTGACCATTCTCTTCACTGTCCTGTTTTTCACCTTCGATTACCGCCATCTGTCCGAGACGCTGCTTCTGGACCTCTTCCTCATGTCCATTGTTTTCAGCAAGGTGAGAGTATTCTACCATATGACACGCTCTGACTGTAGAAGTCTGTGCAGAAATAGTTAAATATGGTTTTTAATGCAGTTGAAGTTTACAGCATTTCTTTCTCCTCCTTTTTGTCTCTCTGTTTTTGTTTTGTTTTGTTTTGTTTACAGTTGTGGGAGCTGTTTTACAAGCTACACTTTGTTTACACCTATATTGCCCCGTGGCAGATCACATGGGGCTCAGCCTTCCATGCCTTTGCTCAACCCTTTGCAGTGCCTCGTATCTTTTTGACACATTTCTCAAACATGAAGTCTATTCTAATCAAGCTAGTCTCTTTTGCACATCACATGCTGTTACCTAATAACCTTAACCAGAGCTTCCAGATTCCGCCATGTTGTTCGTCCAGGCTGTAGTGTCTGCAGTCTTCTCCACTCCCCTCAACCCCTTCCTTGGCAGCGCCATCTTTATCACCTCCTATGTTCGACCCGTGAAATTCTGGGAACGAGACTACAAGTATGCAACACTAGAAGACTACGTTCTGTCTGTGAATGATTGCTTATATCCATCCACGTGTTTCTAAAATTGTTGATTTTTATGTGTTTCCAGCACTAAGAGAGTTGATCACTCAAATACTCGGCTAGCGTCTCAGCTGGACAGAAATCCAGGTGAGTTGTGTTCATCTGGTACAGACACCTAGATCGACAGTATTTCAGTACATTTGTGTTAGTGGGGAAAAAAAATCTAACATACTTGACTACTTTTGTTCTGATCACTGATCCCTTGTTGTCAAAACTTTACAGCCTTTTTTAGGGATAAAATATTAGTTAGCTTTAAGCTACAACCTCGTACAAGGTTGGAGCATGCCGAGGTGGCACCGTTTGACCATTCAGCTTTGTGCAATCTCTAAACGAGACCTGAGGCTGTTCTTTCATTCCCAATTCTGTTTAGCTCACCCTATCCATTTCTATAGGTCTAAATTCTGAGATTGCAAGTAAATATATGCGTTTTGGGTCATTATGCAGCTGAAGGACCCATTAATCGTCTGTTTTGCTATTTTATTGGCCCTGGTTTTTCACTCCAACAAGGTTTCTTGCCTCTCTCGTCCAACTGGATGTGGAAACGGTGCAGTATGACTCCACCTGTCCTTTGCAGCTGATCTTAGAAACTAGTGTCAATCACAAAACACACCCAAGAAGATGACAACACAACTAAACACACAATTTTAATGTTTGTCATAAACCTCTGCAAAAATAGTTTAGGAGATCCTTTTAGTAAACCAATCTGCATCCAATTCCAATCGCCCAGGCAAGGTACCCAATAAATAATATACACTCACCGGCCACTTTTTTAGGTACACCTGTCCAACTGCTCGTTAACACTTAATTTCTAAGCAGCCAATCACATGGCGGCAACTCAGTGCATTTAGGCATGTAGACATGGTCAAGACAATCTCCTGCAGTTCAAACCGAGCATCAGTATTGGGAAGAAAGGTGATTTGAGTGACTTTGAACGTGGCATGATTGTTGGTGCCAGAAGGGCTGGTCTGAGTATTTCAGAAACTGCTGATCTACTTGGATTTTCACGCACAACCGTCTCTAGGGTTTACAGAGAATGGTCCAAAAAAGAAAAAACATCCAGTGAGTGGCAGTTCTGTGGGCGGAAATGCCTTGTTGATGCCAGAGGTCAGAGGAGAATGGCCAGACTGGTTCGAGCTGATAGAAGGGCAACAGTGACTCACATAACGAAAGTTACTACCGTAACTACGGTTCTATGAACCCCGGATGACCGCCAGAGGCGGTGCTTCAAGCACTGAATGATCATTCTTGCGCATGCGCAGGTCGAGTACTAATGACAACAAAGTCAGCTGTGACCTGCCGGGGACCCACGTGACTCTATATAGTCACGTGGCACCCGGCCATCAATCCCTCAATCTTCTCGCGAAAGCAGAGATTCCGAGGGACCAAGCACTCTGGCGGTCATCCGGGATTCATAGAACCGTAGTTACGGTAGTAACTTTCGTTCTATTTCATCCCTACTGACCGCCAGAGGCGGTGCTTCAAGCACTGGATGACTCATATCAACAAGGTCACGAGGAATCAGCAACATTCAAGGAACAACGACTACACCACCCACCTAATGTGATGTAGAGGCATGCTGCTCCAGGATTCCTTGAAGTGGATGGGGCGCAGCCACATTCACCCTGTAGAACCGAGTAAAGGTACTAGGTGATTTACAGGAGGCCGCACGGCATATAACATCCAATGGCACCCCAGTCATAGCAGCAAACGACGTCGACATGCCCCTTGTAGAGTGGCATTTCACTCCTGCCGGCAGTGGCCGGTCCTGCAAGGCATAAGCCTTGGAGATCAAATCCACAACCCAGTGTGCAAGTCGCTGCTTAGAAAGTGCCTGACCCTTCCGTGAGCCAGCGTAGCAAACAAAAAGGCTATTTGTCTTTCGGAAGGATGCCGTGGCATTGATATATGTCTCAAGGGCACGAACAGGACACAGTGGTTCAGAGGGGCTTCCGGAGTCAAACCGGGCAAGATGGAGCGGCTGGGTACTGCCTGCTGGCAGTGATACCTTAGGAATAAATGCTACGTCAGACCACAGTGTAACGCCTGAGCCATCAGGATTCCACCGGCAGCAGGGTTCGGCTATCGAAAGAGCCCGTAATTCCCCCACACGTTTTGCGGAAACCATAGCTAAAAGGAACACAGTCTTCAGTGAGAGCCATTTGAGGTCTGCCGACGCCAGGGGCTCAAATGGGAGGGACCGAAGAGCCTCAAGCACAAGAGAAAGGTCCCACGCCGGTGCCACAGGGCGGTTGGGCGGGTGCAAACGCCGAGCACCTCTTAAAAACAGTACAACATCCTTGTCTCGGCCCACAGAACAACCATTCAGCCCAACATGCCAACAGGAAATGGCAGCCACATACACCTTTAAGGTAGATGGAGACCGTCCTTGATCCAGTAATGCTTGCAGGAAGGTCAGTATGTCAGAAACTGAACACTGCACCGGGTCCTGCCCTCTATCACGGCACCAGGTCGCAAAGACCGTCCACTTGTTAGCATAGACAGCTCGCGTGGACGGCGCCCATGCATTAGCCATTGTATGCCCTATGGACCCAGTGTATCCTGAGAAAGTGGACCCTGGCCTTGCAGGGGCCAAATCCAGAGCTGGAGCCGGTCCGGTTCGGGGTGCAAAATCTGACCCCCCATCTGGGAAAGAAGATCTCTCCTGGAGGGGAGACGCATTGGCGAGCCGGAGCTGAGCTCGCACAGTAGAGGAAACCAAGTCCTCGCTGGCCAGTAGGGGGCCACCAGCAGAACCCTGTGCCTCTCCTGACGTACCCTGAGGAGAGTCTGAAAAAGTAGGCTGAATGGCGGAAAGGCATAAAGGAGGGTCCGGGGCCAGTCGTGTGCCAGAGCATCGTGGCCCAGAGGGCTGCTGTTGTCCAATGAGAACCAAAGGGAACAGTGAAATGCGTCCCTTGAGGCAAAGAGGTCCACGTCCGCCCTGCCAAAGACCTTCCAGATGCACTCCACCACCTCTCGGTGAAGCTTCCACTCCCCCGGAAGCGGCTTCTGACGGGATAGAAAATCTGCTGGCCACGTTCTCCGGCCCTGGGATGTAGGCTGCTCTGAGGCTGGCTATGCGTGGAGCTGCCCAGGTCAGAAGCCATTGAGTCAAGCACAACAGTTTCCTTGACCTCGTTCCCCCCTGGTGGTTGATGTGAAAGACCACTGTGGTGTTGTCTGACCTCACCAGCACGTGCTTCCCCCGCAAGCCTGGAAGAAAGCTCTGAAGAGCCAGAAGTACAGCCTGTAACTCCAGGACATTGATGTGTTCCCTGCTCTGCCGCTGGGACCATGTCCCCTGTGCCATTTGACCCTGCCAGGTTGCACCCCAGCCCGTGGAGGATGCATCTGTAAACACAACTTCCCGACGACACGGGAGGGAACCGAGCGGGACCCCTGTGGTCATAAACAACCCCACCCTCCATTGGGACAGAGACTGAAGACACTGAGGCCCCACCCGAAGTCTTCGGAGACGATGAGTGTTCCGTGTGGGATCCAGATTCAAGCTGTTCAACCACATCTGGAGGGGCCGCAATGACAGCAGCCCCAAGGGCACTACGGCGGACGCAGCTGTAAGCATGCCCAAGAGTCGAAGATACCGTACAAGAGGCAGTGCCACGCCGCGCCTGAATTCCGGGAGCACGCTCAATATACTGTCCACCCGCTGGGGTGACGGGCAAGCAGTCATTGAGATTGAATCCATGGCAATGCCCAGGAAGACAGTCTCCTGTGAGGGAGTCAGACTGCTTTTCTCGATGTTCACCTGCAAGCCCAAGCATCCCACATGATGGAGCACTAACCGAGTATCTCGAACCGCCTGGTCCCACGTCGCGGCACAAATGAGCCAGTCGTCCAGATATGGGAGGATCCTCAATCCCTGTGCCTGCAGAGGAGAGAGGGCCGCTGCAACACATCGGGTAAACACCCTGGGAGACAGTGAAAGTCTGAACGGGAGGACCCTGAACTGGAAATGCCTCCCTTGAAAAGCAAAACGAAGAAACCGCCAATGGGGCGGAGCGATCGGAACGTGAAAATAAGCATCCCTGAGATCTATGGAAGTGAACCAATCGCCCGGGGAAATCGCCTGCAACACTTCCTTGGTGGTCAGCATATGAAAGGGCATGGCCTTCAAGTACACATTCAGGCCTCTGAGGTCCAAGAGTGGACGCAGGCCCCCGATCTTCTTCGGGACCAGAAAATACATGGAATAAAAGCCCCCTGGATCCAGCAGGGGGTCCACAGGCACTATAGCACCCTTGGCCAGCAAGGTGCAGATTTCTTGGTTCAGTGCCTGTGCCTTCACCGGGTCGTGGATCACAGTCATCCTGACCCGGCCAGGGATAGGTGGCCGGCGGCGGAATTGAAGACGGTACCCCCGGGACAGGGTGGACAACAAGCCACAAGTCCGGGCTGTGGGCAGCCCAGAAGCTGAGCTGTCCCGGGGAAAAATAACCGACCGCCGGCCCTAAGGCATCATCTGCGGGCCCCCCGGCCCTTCGAAGGCCCGAGAGGACGCCGGCCAGACTGAGCGGGCCGAAAGGGATGAAAGGACCTTGTCCCAGCCTGGTCTCGAGCTCTGTTTCTCCGATCTGGAGCAGGTCTCTGGACCGATCTCCGAACTGGTAACAGACCCTGGGGCTCAGTGGAAGAAGGAGAAGGCCCTGAGGACCCCCGTGAAGGACCCGCAGCTGCCCAGGTGCCGACTGGCTGGCGATCACGTCTGTGAAGCCCTGCCAGCTGTTGCCTCGTTCTAGAGGCCTGAGCTGTACGGTCCAAGGCGTCCAGTGCCGCAGAACCAAAAAGCTCCCCCGGGACCACAGGCAGGGCCCGGAGGGTCCTCCTACAAGGCTCAGTTAGTGGTGACTGCGCCAACCAGACCTGGCGGCGAGCGTGAACCAGTGTGGAGAGTGTGCGTCCAAGTTCCCTCGTCATAAGTGCAAAGGCCTGCAGAGATGCATCAACCAGGCCTTGCGTGGCATGATCCAGTGGAACAGATTCCAAGGAGGAAGACAGGGCCAGCATAAGATGGGAGAGAGAGTTCCCAATCCGGCCCATGCGGGCCCCAGAGTCATAGGCCTTGCAGAGAAGGTCATCGGTAATACCGCACTGAGGACGCGGACAACGGGCATTGGGCCGCAAAGGCTCATCAGGCGGGATAATAAGAGAGGCAATGCCCGGTTCCACCGCTGGCATCTGCCCCAAGCCAACCTTGGGTGCCTCCTGCATAGCTGCCATTGACCCTGCCATCCGTTGTCAGACGTGAAAGCGCCATGGTGTCTGACCAGCAAGCATGCAGTTCCCGCACATACTCAGCCGAGGGAGGAACCACAAAGGCAGTCTCTGACCTACTGCGCCTAAAGAAGGCGCTGGAAGCCGTAGGCTGGCCCTGAGGAACACTAACTTGTAAACGGGCAAGAGCCGTTCGAATAGCGGATGTCACAGACTCCCCCGTATCCTCCTGGGAGGCAATGGAGCCCGACCCAGAGGCCCCGGAGCCCAGCTCCGGAAGGTCCTCACAGAAATGGGTGCCAGAGGCCGCCACAGAAACAGCATCATCGTCATTGACTGATGTTTCATCCTGCTCGGGAGGGAGAGCCGCGCCGCGATCACCAGCAGTCTGAAAGGACTGGAGGAGGGCTTTCATTTGGGCCAGCTCAGTAGTGAGATGATCCAATCTCGTGGACAACCTCCCTGCATCGGTCCGTCTGGCACGCTTTGTCGGTACCGAAGGTGCAGCCACAGTAGATTGTTTGCACACCGCTTTCTGCATCGGCAAATGAGCACGCGGCGAAGCGCCCGCCCAGTCGGTAGGCTGCTCCAGTGCAGCCAACCGATCCAGTCTGACCGACCGGGGCATGACACGACAGTTGGGGCAAGCATCATCTGACAGCGCCTCCCGGAGATGTTCCACACCGAGGCAGGAGGGACACAAGTCATGCCCGTCGTCGGGCTGAAGTGGAGCCAGACAGGTCGAGCAGCATAAATTATCCAGCATCATACTGCTGAAAGGCGTGATTAGCCCGCCACCAACGACAAGTCAACACGAGCAGAAAACGCTACTGGCGACTCCGTTGTAGGAAAACCCCCGTAGAGGTTCCAAACTCAGTGTGAGCAGAAACGCCACTAGCAAATCGATTATTAACTAAAGATGAACTCAGCACGAGCAGAGACGCCACTGGTGAGTGTAGATAAACAAACTGAAAACAACTCAGCGCGAGCAGAAACGCCACTGGTGAGTGTAGATAAACAAACTGTAGAAGAACTCAACGCGAGCAGAGACGCTACCGGTGAGTTCAGGCAAACAAACTATAGAAGAACCCAACGCGAGCAGAAACGCTACTGGTGGGTCTAGGCAAACAAACTATAGAAGAACCCAAGGCGAGCAGAAACGCTACTGGTGGGCTTAGGAAAACAAACTATAGAAGAACCCAACGCGAGCAGAAACGCTACCGGTGGGTCTAGGCAAACAAACTATAGAAGAACCCAACGCGAGCAGAAACGCTACTGGTGGGCTTAGGAAAACAAACTGAAAACAACTCAGCGCGAGCAGAAACGCTACCGTGAGTCAAAAGAGCCACAAAATTAACGTGGCAAATCACTGCGAACAGTAAACTACTGCTGAGGAAAAAAAAACGAAAACTTACCAGTCACCGCAGATCTGGTAAGGTGAAAGCAGCTTGTGCAGCCCCTGGAGGGCGAGACTTACCCGCAGCTCTGACCAAGCCCGGTCACGGGGCTACCAGCAACAAGCAGCCAGGAAACTAGTGGTATACACAGAAGCAACCAGCTTCACACGACCACACTCCTGTACTCAACACACCTGCGCGCGAGAAGAACAAAAGGGATTGACTGCCGGGTGCCACGTGACTATATAGAGTCACGTGGGTCCCCGGCAGGTCACAGCTGACTTTGTTGTCATTAGTACTCGACCTGCGCATGCGCAAGAATGATCATTCAGTGCTTGAAGCACCGCCTCTGGCGGTCAGTAGGGATGAAATAGAACCAGCCGTTACAACCAAGGTGGGCAGAAGAGCATCTCTGAACGCACAGTACGTCGAACTTTGAGGCAGATGGGCTACAGCAGCAGAAGACCACACCGGGTACCACTCCTTTCAGCTAAGAACAGGAAACTGAGGCTACAATTTGCACAAGCTTATCGAAATTGGACAATAGAAGATTGGAAAAACGTTGCCTGGTCTGATGAGTCTCGATTTCTGCTGCGACATTCGGATGGTAGGGTCAGAATTTGGCGTCTACAACATGAAAGCATGGATCCATCCTGCCTTGTATCAACGGTTCAGGCTGGTGGTGGTGGTGTCATGGTGTGGGGAATATTTTCTTGGCACTCTTTGGGCCCCTTGGTACCAATTGAGCATCGTTGCAACGCCACAGCCTACCTGAGTATTGTTGCTGACAATGTCCATCCCTTTATGACCACAATGTACCCAACTTCTGATGGCTACTTTCAGCAGGATAATGCGCCATGTCATAAAGCTGGAATCATCTCAGACTGGTTTCTTGAACATGACAATGAGTTCACTGTACTCAAATGGCCTCCACAGTCACCAGATCTCAATCCAATAGAGCATCTTTGGGATGTGGTGGAACGGGAGATTCGCATCATGGATGTGCAGCCGACAAATCTGCGGCAACTGTGTGATGCCATCATGTCAATATGGACCAAACTCCCTGAGGAATGGTTCCAGCACCTTGTTGAATCTATGCCATGAAGAATTGAGGCAGTTCTGAAGGCAAAAGGGGGTCCAACCCGTTACTAGCATGGGGTACCTAATAAAGTGGCCGGTGAGTGTAGATCCTTAACTTGTTGCTGCCCCATGGGAGGGGAGAGGATGGGCTTTGGTCCGGTCCTGTTGTGAGCAGCTGTTTTTGGCGGCGGATCCATTCTAGCGGATCAGTGTCATGTCTGCCTCAGGCATTCTGGGAAACTGAGTCAGTCCAAATACAGCAAAGGTGGTATTTGTAGGATCTTAACTTTTGGGTACTTACATGGTTTTTAAGAGAGTCACTCACGACCCAGCAGGGTTGTTCCTACAGTCCACAGCTCAGGAAGGCAGGCAGCGACTCAGCGGTTTGTGTGTCAGAACCGCTCACAGTGCATAGTGATAAAGGATGTCTGGCCAGGACATAAAATCGGATGCTATCTTGGTCTATCGACAGGCAAAGATTTAAAATAACCTCATCCTCTGTTGTATCAGAATAGGTGCCCCAGCAGGGCTTTGCTGGATTTTCAGCTCAGGGCTCTTTTGAAGAGGGATGTAATGCTATTTGCCAGTACAAATTAACTGCGGTTCCAGAGATTGCACCACATGTAACCTGGTGTCCAGCTGGAATTTCAGGTCTCTCCGTTGCATCCAGACTCAGGTTCAGAAGAAGAGAAAGAAATGGATGGGATTTCTCTGTGAAGCCGTTTTTTTAAAGAAACGGTTCAGGATGTGATGTCAGGGGGACTGGCTGTGTCAGAAAAAAATTTAAATTTGATGCTCTGGTATGGGATTTGTAGTTTTGAACAGGGAAGTTGTAGTTTTGATCCATAACAATAGTCTGTCAATTTTTACAGTTTCTTAAACCCAGCAAATGGAGATTAAAAATAGTTTTCTTTCAACAGAAAAGTTTGTATCTGATATGAAATGAGAACATTTTAAAAAACAAATTTTCTGTTTATTTACATTTTAATAAAAAGGGGCAAGTCCATTATTTGTCGTCTTCTTAATAATCGTGATAAAAATCTAAATGTTATTAGACCAAGAAAGCCCTCCAGATAATTGTTGAAGTTTCCACTCAAAATAATTTGATCAATTATTTTCTTTAAGGGTTCAGAACTTCTCCATCACCCTAATCTTTTGCTCCCTCTATATGTTTTCAATGAGAATCAGGTCAGGTCTCTTGGATCACAGCTAAATGATAATATCATTTCCAGTCAGAAGAAACCTGTTAGAAGAATACAAATATTTACAGATTTTAAACTTCATTTTTACAAAGATGGGCTTTAACAATGAGCCAACACATTTTAGTGTATTGAAATTGTTTTATTGAATAATTTCTCACTACATAAATGTAATCAAGGTAGCAAAATGCTGCTCCTCCATGTTTGATGTTGCTGCCTCTACAATGGGAGCTTTGCCTTTTTTCAGGCTCTGATGATAACAACTTGAACTCAATCTTCTACGAGCATCTGACCCGCTCCCTGCAGCACAGCCTGTGTGGCGACCTCTTCCTGGGCCGCTGGGGCAACTTCAGCACTGGGGACTGCTTCATCCTAGCATCTGACTACCTGAATGCTCTGGTGCATCTCATCGAGATTGGCAACGGCCTGGTCACCTTTCAGCTCCGAGGGCTGGAGTTCAGAGGTCAGCCTGGACATTTGGTTTATGGTGGTGTGGCAAGCATATAAATATCTGGTATGAAATCTGTAGTGAAGAATATTAGGGTCATTTTTAATAACTAAGGAGGCATTTATTGTATTCTTATAAAGTTAAAGGTTAAGTTTGTATGTAGAGTCTTTCACATGTAAAGAAAAGAAGTACTAGTGTTTAAAAAAAATAAGAAGCTCCTCATTTCTTCACTTATTTTAAGGAGGAACATTTTTTTACTGTTACCTTCTTCTTCAGCAGTGTCCAAACCTGTATTCTCGTAGGTCAAAACAGGAAGCTGAAACAAATAATGGGCCACAGACATTAGTTCGATTTAAATTCAGAGTAAATTCACTGGATGTTTGTTGACCTGTTTGCTATGAAAATATTTGCGGTTCTTCTCATTATATATTCAAAGGTTTTTGTCCATTTTATCCCATTGTATAATCAAAAGTTATGGTCCCATTTTACGATCAAATAGCAGTTAGAGCAAAATATGTGGTTAATAAATGAGAATACTTATCAGCCAGAGAAAGTCCTATAGTGTCTGTATCCACTGCTGATGGGAAAAAAATTGCTCTACTTCAGTGAAGAAGCAGCAAATAATTAATAAATATATAATTGATTAGTTTGTACTGCTATTTCAAAAGTATTGGATATTTAACTTCCTATGTCGCATCAGGGCTGTAGTTTTTTTTCCCCCCTAAAAACTCCTTTTAGTATAAATGTTTTCCCTGCAGATGGACACATGCAAATTGATTAATTGGTCAAGGTCAGTATACTTAATTTTCCTCCACATCAGTTTTTCACATAAGCATCTAATGAAGAAAACAATGACAGCTGCATTTTGGTTTTAGAGCTTTATAAATCATAATGTGATCAGAATGATCCCATCTTTACAGTTTTCTGATGTTATTTGGGTTTAAACTCAAATTATGGACTATTTCCCAAACAAAGACAAAGCTAAAATAGAGAGAATGTATTCAGGTAAAACTAAGTTCACCCTATGATTCATTAGGTTGCAGAACCATTGACACAGTTGATCATTTTAATGATCTGTTTCTGATTTTAGAGTTCTGTTTTATTGCCCAGTTTGAGCCTAAATTTTGTTTTGCCTCACGTTTGACTTTATTTCAACTCACGGAAAGGTTTGTGTCATGTTGCTTCAAAACAAGCCCATATCATCACCCCTACTTTGGCTGGTAGATGTGGTGTTTGTCCTGACATGCTTATCACAGTTTTTAGCTTCACTTACAGGTTTAATTATGAACAAATATCTCTACTTTGTCCAAAAGCGATTTCTGGGGGAACCAGTGTTATTCATTGACGTTGCAACGCGCTAGCTGTGAACGAGGCCTGTTCCTGGCATCTTTTTCGAACCATACAAATATTTAGTCTATTGCTGATTGTCTGCCATGACTTAACATTCATCCTACTAACAGTGGCCTTTATCTGAGGATTGCACAATCTGACTGCAGGGTTAATTTTCCAGCTGTGTTAAGTGTCTACAAATTATTTGATGTTGCTGTCCTCTTCTTCCCATTTATAAATATTGAAGAATAAAGTATAGCTAATGAATTCCCCTGCAGATGTAGGTCAAAATAAGATAAATAAATAAAAAGTAATGCTTTATTGCATTGGAAAACACACCTGGCCGTTTGGCAGCGTGACTTTGAGTCATTCCCCTCCAGGGTTTCTGCTGCATTTATAAACCTGATGAAACACGATCAGTGCAGACAGCATGTGACAGAGTCACCAGCTTGTCATATATCTTACATCTGTAAACCTGACATGTTTTTGTTTTTCACAGGAAGATGTTTTAACAGGTCCTTTGTTGAAATAGAATCTAGTCTGGTCAATATAAAATAAATTGTCTGACTTTTTTAATCATCATTTAATTATTTTAAAGACTTATTGGGCAGAAATATCTAATCAGATCTGCTCTGTTTTTTTTTTTTGTTTTTTTTTTAACCAGGGTTTAATTTTGTTTTAGCGTGTCATTGTAGAAAACGCAGGCAGAAATCATCATTGTCCTTCAAAATCACTAACGCAGCATCACTCATGGATTATTTTTTTTCCACTTTCTTCAGGAACTTACTGTCAACAGAGGGAGGTGGAGGCCATCACCGAAGGAGTTGAAGAGGACGAGGGCTGCTGCTGCTGCGAACCCGGCCATCTCCCTCATTTCCTGTCCTTCAACACCGCCTTCGGTCAGCGCTGGCTGGCCTGGGAGGTGCTGGTCACCAAATATGTTCTAGAGGGCTACAGTATCACTGACAACAGCGCCGCCTCTATGCTTCAGGTGTTTGATCTGAGGCGCATCCTCACCACTTACTACGTCAAGGTTTGTTCTCCCCTCATGATGTTGAGGAACATCTCTGAACAGGAGATATTCTGAAAAGATCTGAGCTTCTGGGCTCTCTCTGGCTTCAGGGTATCATCTACTACGTCATCGCTTCCCCTAAGCTTGAAGAGTGGCTGGCTAATGAGACCATGAAAGAGGGCCTGCGAGGATGTGGAGAGAGGAACTATGTGGACCTGGATCCCACCTTTAATCCCAACATCGACGAGGATTATGACCACCGGCTTGCAGGCATCTCCAGAGACAGTTTTTGTGGCGTCTACCTGAGTTGGATCCAGTATTGTAACACTCAAAGGGCTAAGGTATACCTTTAAAAAATATTTTATCAAATTAAAATGTTTCCAGTACCATAGTGCAGTAGGATCTGATGCTGATGGAAGGAAATGATATTTCCAAACCAAAGCCTTCATTTAAGCATAACAGAGGTTTCCTGTGTGTCTGTTCTGTCCTGTAGCCACTTAACAGCGATAAAGACTCGCCGCTCGTGCTGCTCTGCTTCGGCCTTTGCGTTCTGGGAAGGAGAGCCCTGGGAACTGCAGCTCATCACATGTCCAGGTTATCTATAAATCTTCACCTTGCCAAGTGAATGATCTATAAAAGCTGCACCTGTTGTGCTTATATAAACCAATCAGCAGTGTCAGTTGGAGTTTTATGTGACAGACCTACACAAAGTTTATTCAATTATAAATCTAAAAATGTGGGTTTAATTTGTATTCAGACCCTCATTTACTACAATAGTCCATAATGAAATTATAAAATAAGCTGCATTCAGAGCGCCTTCCTATTTAAGAGTATGCAACCATCTTTTCCAGTAACTGTAACTAATTAGTTTGTAAAGGTCATTACTATGCTTTAAACAGATTTGTTACTTAACATTTATAAATAAATGCAACTTCAGCATGAACACAGAAGAGAGACGATGGTGCAGAGCCACTGATTCAATGACAGCGCTCCTGCAGTAGAGCGCTCACTGAGGGATAAATGTTTCTGTGATTTCCTCATTATGATCAAAGATTTTATAAATGTCAGATAGAAGCTGTTATGTAAAGAAGCACAACAGATCATCTCTGCACTGATTGACAGCTGCTGGCTTTACAATTGAGTTGATAGTCATTTTCCTTAGGGTTGCCTGATTCTAAGAGGTACAACATGTTGGGTTTTGTTTACAAATATTTTAGATGTTAGATGCGGAACTAAAATGTGATGTCAAAATGATCCAGGGCTGGGTGGACTGAGCTAAGAGGTTAAAACTTCCATCTCTTCTTTTTCTGATTTCCCTCCTAGCAACCTGGAGTCTTTCCTTTACGGACTGCATGCATTGTTTAAAGGAGACTTCCGCATCTCGTCAGTGCGAGACGAGTGGATCTTCGCCAACATGGAACTGCTCAGGAAGGTCGTGGTGCCTGGTATCCGAATGTCTCTTAAATTACACCAGGTGAGAAAAAGCTGTGACTCTTTCCTAATTGAGGCTTGTTAATAGGGGCCTCAATTAAACACCATCTCATTTTCTGATGCTTCATTTTTTTTGGTTTCTTTTTCCTCTTTAGGACCACTTTACATCCCCTGATGAGTACGATGAGCCGGCGATTCTCTATGAGGCCATCTCCTCCCACCAGCAGAACCTAGTCATCGCTCATGAGGGTGACCCTGCCTGGAGGAGTGCTGTGCTATCCAATGCTCCCTCCCTCCTCGCCCTTCGCCATGTACTGGACGAAGGCACGAACGAGTACAAGATCATCATGCTCAATCGTAGATACCTCAGCTTCCGTGTCATCAAGGTGGGACCAGGTCGACCCATTCAGGGAGCTCCCCTCTATCTGTGAGTCGGTTAATGAGAACATCCTGATTGTGTCGCAGGTGAATAAAGAATGTGTCCGCGGCCTCTGGGCTGGGCAGCAACAGGAGCTGGTGTTCCTGAGAAACAGAAACCCAGAGCGAGGCAGCATCCAGAACGCCAAGCAGGCCCTACGTAACATGATCAACTCGTCCTGCGACCAGCCCATTGGGTATCCCATCTACGTGTCCCCGCTGACCACCTCCTACTGCAACACACACCACCAGCTTGGGCACATCCTAGGGGGACCCATCAGCCTCGCAAACATCCGCAACTTTGTTGTCAGCACCTGGCACAGGTATTGGACGGTTATGGAAACTAGCTTACAAAACTTTCCACATTTAGATGATGTGATGACGTTCTGATCACAGGTGTGCTTAAATGTTTTGAGCAAAGAAGAGACTAAAAGATGTTTTTTTTTTTTTTTTTTTGCAGGTTAAGGAAAGGCTGCGGTGCCGGCTGCAACAGTGGCGGGAACATAGAGGATTCAGATGCCGGCGGTTTGTCGTCTGGAAGCGGAAACGGGACGGGCGGAGACTCTCACCAGAGCTCTGTGTCGCATGGCGGATCCACTGGACCTGCTCTACCGCACTCATACCAGCCTCACTCTCTGGGTGAGAACTGTGCTTCCTGTTCATATTCACACCGTCCCGTTTAAACCTCAGGTTCTGGGCTATTTAGATTGGCTTTCATTTTATAGCCCACTAAAGTTAGCCGAGCATATTTATTCAGGCATCTTTCAGGTTATTTTTCAATAATGCATCTCCAAATTATTTTTTTATTCTTTGCTTGAAAACGGCCCAGGCTCAGACAGCTTTAACAACCCCACTGATACAATCTCCAACTGTGTATTTGGGGTTCTGCTATAAGATGAGAAATCCTTGACATTTCTTTAGCCTCTAACACAATTTGTTACACCATTGCTCTGTATTAGCTCTAGCATTCTTCCCATCAGCTCTGACCAGCTTCTCTGTCCCTTCCTACACAGAAGTTATTCCTTGCTTCCACACGTCCTTGATAGACTTTCTGGGAGATTTCTGTGCTTTAATATGAGCAGTGGTGCTTTTTCAACTGCGAGTGGAATTTCTGACTGTATTTTCTCCTGTGTCCAGGTACTAGCCAGAGCTCTCAGTCTGTTCAGTCCGGTTTAGTACGTCAGTCCCCAGCCCGTGCCTCCATGGCCAGCCAATCCTCATCCTACCGCTATGGCAGCAGCCGACATTCCTCCCTGCGCACCTCTGCTACAGGCCTGGAGCCCTGCCGCCGTTCCTCTACCAGCCAGCTGTCCCTGCGCGCACTCCCCACATCCCTGCAGCTCCGCCTTGGCTCCACATCCGACCCCGCCGGCCCATCGTCCTCCCTCTCCAGCCACAGCATCCCTCCTTGCAAACGGCACACATTGGTCGGGCTCCTAGGAAATGATGGTGTATGCAGCGCTGTGACAGATCCTCTCAGCCAGCTTCATAACCATCATCACCATCCACAGCAGCACCACCCCATGGTCTCCGCAGTACGGCGAGATGACATCTCATACAGAGTGCAGGTTTGTGGATTATTTAGGCAGTAGCTGTTCCAGCCCTGTTGGCGCTCATTAAGTCACGTCTCCTGCTGCCTGGTGCTTCTTAGATAGTGGACGTGACTCAGGTGCTCGAGAATATCAACCTACCGAAGCGGAAGGAGTTGCTGTGGCCCGACGAGAGCATGAGACTGAGAGCAGGACGGACCTGCTGGAGGGACTGGAGCCCTGTTGAGGGCATGGAAGGTCATGTAAGTGTGTCTCACACCAGGAGGGAAGGTTTGAGAATCACCTTTGCCCTTTTTCCACATTTATTACCACTTTGCAGCCTGTTGTTGCTGTTTTGAAAAACTTAACACCACCCCTTAAGATCTATTCCACTTCCACATTGCTTTTTAAAGCAACAATACAAAACTTTCGGCCCAAATATTAATTTCAATTGATGTATATGACTTTTCAGGTCAATATGCAGCACTTGGTACAAATCGATGCCCCATTTGCCCATTTAATTTGAGAGGGTGGGATCCATCACTGATTGAATCATGTGACCCAGAGTGCCACTTTACACCAGTCTGAGTCCTTAAACACGAGAGCTAGCTAAGCTAAAAGTTGTTTTTCAGCAGACAAAACAGCTATAATCAGACATATTTCTGTTTCTTTAATGTATGATTCAATCTAGCGTGGTGAATGTTTCCTTGTCTTTACAAGTAACCCCATCTCCATCTACTTGTCCGTTCTGCAGAAAGATTCCTAAACAGCAAGGGAAATTTGTTAATTTTGCTACAGTGTAGTGCTGCCAGCGGCCTCCAGGGGGTCTAAACCTAGAAGTTAGAAGTGAAACACTCCCTGGTGGTTAAAAGTTATGCAATGTTGCTTTAAGAGGAATATTATTAAAGAAACTAAGTACACATTAATGATAGCTTACCGGATGTAGTCCGACAGGCTGATAGCTTTGCAGTTTCCACAAAAGTTATTGCTTATGTCATTTAGCTCAACCTCACTGAGAGCTGTATGCTGTTTTGGCTAACTTTACAAATCTATTCAGAGTTATAAAGTTCCAAAGCCACCCAGCTAATAATATAAAATACCTTCTCCCAGCATTATTTGATCAAATATGGCCTATGTGAACCCTGACTTTTCCATATAGTGCGTCATTTAGGGACGTTATATATATAATAGTTTATAATCAGAAAATCCAATTTTAGTATGTCAATGAAATCATGTATAAACGGTCTTTCCCACTTCAAAATAACGTTCATTATGTTTTCTTTTGTGATCATATGTGTTCTTTACGTCTTGAAATCAACTGAATGGTACTGATTAGGGGTGTAAATCGCATCCATCATGGCGATTCGATTCAGTATTGATTTCCTGACCCAACGATTCAATTATTTTCAATACTCAAGAATACACCACGATACGATTCGATTAATTGCTTCTTTTTTTTTTTTTACCTTACAGGCTAGACAATGTTTCAAATTTGAAATAAATCAATGAAAGCTGTAATATCGTTAAGCATTTTTTTGAGAAACAACAGCAAATAAAAGAAATAAAAAAGTTGCACTCCACCTATTCCTATTAATACCTCATTCACTGAAAAATAATAATGCCCCTGCGTTATAGATTCTGAAAGGCCTTGCATCAAAAAGTACTGCACAAAAACAGTGCAATGAGTGCAATCAATACCTTGGCTCCAGACGTCCCCGCCCCCTCCACAGACGCTCCGCTGCACCTCTCCCAAATTGTAGCTGACCGCAAACAGTGCCGCAGACAGGATGCCGGCTTGTTTTGTTTTTATGACCAAAATTGCGGAAAACAACTCATGAAGTTTGACCCACTAGAAGAGCGAGGTGCGCGAGAACGCTGGGACCCTTTTTCCACCTGGAACTCCGCTCTTTTTGGCCCTCATGTCGCTCCGTCGTCAGACTAAACTCGCCCCCACTTCCTCACACCCTCGGCCGTATCTAGACCCACAGTGTGTAGCACAGACCACGCTTCAATATTGAGCATAAATAAAAAATGTCTGTGTCAAGCTTGCTGCAACACACTGCTGCAGGAGTATAACCAGGAAGGGAGGTAGGAGGGCAAAATAGGTTTAGCGCCACCGCAGCACGGGAGGGAGAATTGCGCCCAGGAGCAAATGGATAAAATAGACCGGAGGAGAAAAAAAACATGAATCGATTCTCTTGCGGACGTGTCGATGCATCGGATCGTCGGCTGTTGGATCGATGCATCGATACAAAAAGATTATTATTTACACCCCTAGCACTGATGTAGAAAAGGGGGTTGAAGTCCACCCACCAAAATTAAAGTCCTTCGTCCACCTCAGAAGCTAAAACCAAAACAATCAGCTCTGTGAACAGTTGGGGGGGTGATAATGTAAACAGTGCTTCTAATTTAAACAAAAAAATAAATAAATGCTATCAGCAGAATCTGATTGAGATATGAACCTTTGAACCTATTAGTCTTTCGTTTATTCAAAGCACTGGATTCATTCGAAAAGAATGAGTAACGCTTGTGATCTCTGCAAATCAGTTTTTTCAATTATTAAGAATTTTTTTGTAATTAGGGATCTGTGGTTACCGTTTTAATGTAAAACAATAGGTTTAAATTAGCTAGAGAGATTGTGATGGCCGCTGCAGCTTCCTGTCTCTCAAAGGCTGGGACAGCTGTTTAGAAAGCAGCTGAAACACCAGTTTTTACTATTTGATATTATTAAATTTTTTGAGTAGATGTCTGATCATTTCTTAACAGGCTAATCCCACGCTAGGATTATCCTGATGTCAATGATTTGTGGCTTATGCTCAACCCAGACTGATAAATTGTTTAGTTTGCTTTTTATATCTTAAAATACACATGTGGCATAATTATCTGTTTTTTATGTAGCCTTCAAGTAAACTTTACAGAAAAAATGAATTTACTAGGCTGCTTTTTCTCACTAGGCTGCTTTTTCTAACTCTCCTATGTTGTCCCTGCAGGTGATTCACCGGTGGGTGCCTTGTAGCCGAGACCCAGCCAGTCGCTCCCATATCAACAAAACCATCCTGCTGGTACAGGTGGAAGATAAGCTAGTGCCCATTATTGAGACTGGGGTCATTGAGTTGGGTGCTGAGGTTTAAGACTATATGGAAAGCACACGCAGCCGCACACGTCCTAGTGACAGCCAGACCCACTCCCATGGCTTTCAGCAGGGTGCAAAAAAGCCGCATTTAACGGGAAAACGGGAGCCTCCCCCCTCGCTCCCATTCCTTAGCGCTAAAGGGGAAAAGGAAGCCTGGGAAAAATGCAAGCATGGGCAGAGTCTACATTTATCTACCATGCTTTACTGCTTCAACATACATCCACACTATCTGCCTTGAGCTGCATCTCAGAGATACTGCCTGACGGTCAACAACCCGCTGACGGTTATTATTTGCTACTGGTGATTGATTTCTATGCATTGCATCCAGTTTTCTCAGATTTACGACAAACTGCAAGACGCTTGAGATTTATTTTCTTCTGTTATGTAAATCCTTTAAGAATTTGCCAAATAATTCTTTTGTTTATTGTTTGCCATGGTTTTATACAACTGAAAGCTTTCTTGTATTTTTTTTTTTTTTTGGCTGCCAAGCCTGCAGATTGTTGTCATGTAGAACGGAGAAAAGAGCGCCGTTCCCAACCAACTCAGTTGTCATTCCTTTTTTGTGGATTATTTTGATTTTTTTTTTTTTTTTGTTTTGCAAGATTAAGCTGCCTAAAGAAAAAAAAAACTTGCACTACTTTCCTTTGTTTTGTTCTTTTTTTACAGTGATGCACTACAATCTTTAGATCACTTTTTATTTGACTCTGAATGACCATGGTTACCGATGCCTTGGGGAATGACAAAATGCAATCATTATTCTGTTTTCTGACATTTTTATTTCAAATTTTTTCTGTTTGATAAACTTGAATATAACTTTTTACTGTATATGAATTTATCTATACATATATATATTTACACAAATATATATTATGTCTATATATAAAAGATTTTGTTTTGAATATTTATTACTGTGAACATAGTATTTACACTTTGTTGGATTGTTTTTTTTTTTTGGGACAAAGCTTAATGTATTAAGGACCATCGGTTGAAAACAAGATGCCACTTTTTTGATGGACTGTTTCACTATTTAACTTAATTTTTTTCTATATGAAGAAATAAAAAGTTTGATTTATTGCTCTCTTTATTGCATCTCCTAATTTTTTTATGGTGTTTTATTTATGAATTCAGGTGTTGATATTGATTTAAGAACAGTTTTACAGTAACTTTCAAAAACATTCTTACCACTTTAAATCTTTCCTATTTTGTCATGTTACAGCCTCAAACTTTATTTATTTGGGTTTTATCTGATTGAACAACACAAAGTAGGGGATGAGACAGAATTTCTTTGAGAAGCAAACCTGGTTCTATAAATTGTTACAAATAAAAAATAAAATAAAAATATTGCATGCTGTTTTTATCTTCCACCTTTTTAATTTTAACCCTGAAATAAAATCCCCTGTGGTTAGTTAAATAGAATAATTTCCATCTTAACTAACATACTAGGCAAGAGGGACTCTAATTGAAGAAGCAAACAAAACTAAAGGAACTGCATAAACCAAAGCTGCAGTTAGCCATCTGCTTCAGAAATCCTGCCTCTTTCAAATAGTTCATTTTTACGCAATGCTAAAAGTAAAAAGTTTTTAAATAACATTTAGGAAAACTTGGCAGTAAAACACATTAAATTCAGAATTTTTGGGGAAGGGGAGATGTGGGACACAGGAGAACAGTAGCAATAATTTCATGTTGGGAGAATTCATCAGGCAGGTTTGAATGACCCCTTGTAAGGAAATATGTTAGAGAACAATATCCAATCAACCTATGTGAGCTTAAGTATTTTACAAAAAGATATACCAAGATCAAAAATTGCAGCAATAAATAGCCAACAGAAATTGTATTAAAAATGATTATGGATGCATGTACAGGATTTTTACTCCTGTGATCTACAAAGGTCTTGCCGTAAAAAAGTACAAACTGATGTTTAAAAAGACAAAATTATTCCTGCTGTTCAACACTTAACTTTACTCCTACATATCCATAACATTACTGAAACTCCATGTTTTTATGTGTGTTTTTTTGTTTTTTTTTTTGGGGGGGGGGGGGCTTATCTTAAGTGTGATTTTAGTACATTTACACATGTCTTGTTCCTGGGAAACTCTTATCTGAAGAACATTCTATCCATATTTCAGAGTAGCACTGATGTGAGAAACATCAATCATTTGTCAAAGGGTAATCTTTATCTTCATAAAGATTTTTTAAGGCAGTGCTTAAGAATCTATGATGAAAAGCAAAAGTGGTACAAACAGATCTACAGGTTAACAGAATGACAGCCAATTTTTTTTTTTTTTATGCTGGGTATTGCATTTTGCCCAAACCTTGGCTTCATGGATGTTTAGTGATTGCAACCAAACAACAGATCAAGAACTGTTGTAGTCTGTTGGATTCCAAGAGCTTTTTAAAGTGGGGCCCATTATTATTCACAAACCAACATTCTGAACAACAAGCTGTCTTTTAAGTTCTGACACAGACATGGCAACTTCAAATTTGTTTTAAAAATTCAGAAAATGATTTTCAAAAAATAAACGGCAACATTCAGTGTTTGATGCAATTGCCAATGGATTGCATTGATCGCTGTGATTCACTGCAGAGCTATGGTTGTGATAATGTAGTGGAAAAGCCACCAGGGGACTGTCTTTGGCCAAGATCAGTTATTTATAAGTTCAAACTTTCCTTGTGTAAAAGGCATCAAAGTTAAATTAACCAAAGCAGAATTTCTGATTGATTTTTCTTGCTGTTATACTTACTCCTCCCTCCCTCGCTTATCACAGCTAGCAGAACAAGGGCTAAGCATTAGTATAAAGGTGTTCACCAATAGCGACTGTGTTTTACTGTTTGTGTGGTAGCATAGTTTGTTTCTTTTTAAAAGAAAAAGTTTTATATAGGCCTACATAGCAGCCATGTTGGATTAGGGGATTAGATTTAGTAAAGAATAACAGAAATATAAGTAAATTGTTGAATTTTACCACTGGAAACATACTGGTATGTGTTGTCAGATCTTTGCTCCTTGGGAATACTTCATACACTAAAGGCAGTTGGGCTCCTCTTTGGTTTACAGAACCAAATTACATTTGAACAAAGAAAAGTCAACTACATTAAGTTATTATTCCTATATGACACAACTACAATCTAATTAGTTTAATTTGATTCATTAATCTTCATAGACTTGTACTTTGAAAGTCTCTGGCACAGCGTAGTTCTAGTCAGAGGTGTGAAAAGTATTTATGTTTATAAAACACTTTAGTAGACGTTAGAGTATCATCTGCAGCTTGTTTACTCAAGTAAAAGTGTAAAAATACCATTCTTAAAATTACTTTAAAGTACATAATTTAAAGAATTGCAGGAAAGATTGTTAGAGCAGAAGCTTTAAACCTTTTACTGATTACTGCAATACCCTATTAAAGAAACAATGTTGGATGATACCTTTGTTATAGTATAATTTTAACTTTAAATCATCTTGAAAAACAATTTATTTTGTTATGTGGTGAACAACAAGTTGGTTCAGTACCAAGTCCAACAACAAGGAAGTTAATTTTATGGATAAAATAATTTATTTTGATAGTTTTTATTTTAAAAACCAACAGGCCATAACAAAAAATAGCTTATATTAAGCAAAACTAACAAGTCTATTTTTGAAATGTAAGGCATAAAGAGTGGAAATAATTGCAAAAACATTTAGCGAGTAGAAGTAAAAAATTATCTGAAAAATAATTACTCTAGTAAAGTATAGATAGCCAAATTTCTACGTAAGTAAGGTAACAAAGTATTTGTACTTTGTTGCTTGACACCTCTGGTGCTAGTAAAGGTTAAAAATTATAATTGCTGAACAAGGATTTAGTCATGTGGTCAACATAGACAGGCCCGGTTTACAATAGGGAAGTATGGTTTACTTAGTGTGAATTTTTTTTTTATCCCAATGTGTCAGCAAAAGCCTTATTAACAATCATGAGGTTGTTATATGATCATCAACATATACATATTTTTAAAGGTTATAAGGTCTTGTACAGGATTCCAATAACACTATTGGCTGGAAATGTTGATTTCCAAAATATTTCACTGAGTGGTCTGTAAAGTGTTAATTGGGTATAGAAAAACAATGTATGAATATCTGGCATTTGTTTCACCTCAAGTGTTAAATTTTGTAAGAATTTGGTTCATGCTTCTCTGACCAATTTTTTAGGGGTAGGAATGCTGCAAATATGTCAAATTGTTGTTGTTTTCAACCCAACAGTTTTTAGAGTGAAACTGACCGTAAAAACCTATATAGGTTACACATACACTAGATCCCAAATTAGGTCCTCCTGCTCTGACCATTATTTTGTGATATACTCATAATGATCTTCCAGAGGCCAGTATAGACGTTGGTGAGAGATGACACAGTTTTTATCAATGCAAAAATCCTTAGGTGCAAGAAGTATTTATTCATTATTCCTTACACACATAGAGAATGTTAAATGTGAAAACTGGAGCCTATGTAGAAGTTCAACTGAAGAAACTCATTGCTTTTCCTACATCCACCTGCAACACAGCGAATCAGCTTTGAACCATACCTTCACGAAAGCCAATCAGCATCCAAAGTTCATCTTAAAAGGCCTCCCATATGCACCTTTCTGCTCCTGTGTGCAGGCGGCGGATGCGCTGCCTGACTTCATTGAGATGACACAGTTTCAACCCACTTCCAGCCCCTTCTCCACCATCATGCCATGTTGAGTCTGGTTCTGCCAGAGGTTTCTGCCAGAGGTTTCACAGGTCTCAACCTGTGTTATCCAAGCTGGACTTCCATCTTCCAGGTCCCGGAGTAAGGCTCTGGTATCATCTCACATAATCCACTGGATCTCCCCATATCCTCACTATACCGTCAAACTAACCAGCAGTCTACAGACTGAATAACTTAATCTATATCCATCCACCACCAGTTTCAGGCCTGGGGGGGAAACAGCCCTATTCTTTGCTCCTGTTCATGCATATCTATCAAAATCCAGCGTCAGACAAAGTAATTGTATCAATACATTTCTTCTAATTGTCTTTTCTCTTTGTGTGAGTTTTTCAGATTGAAATATTATATGGTTAGGTAAAACAAACAATAAAAAAAATAAATAAAAAACAACCATACAGGCTTCAACATTTTCCTGGAAAATAAAGAGCTGAAACCAGTTAAATAATTACAATCCTCAGTTCCCAAAATTGCTGCTCTTCACTAATTAGTCATGTCAAGAACACACAGAGAGCAATAAACATCAGATATCTAGTAGAAGTTACAGGTTTGATGATCTAATGCCAGCCCTTCAGCTTTGTTACTGCATAATTACCTGTCGCCAGCACCTTACATCTCTTAAAGTCGTAACATACCGGACAAAAAAATCATGCATTAGGCACTCGTTTAAAATGTAAGAGCGATATAAGCTGTCATTGCTATTAAAACCTTAAATCTGTCCTTTTGCCAAACTATCTCCAATCTAAAAAAAAATAAATAAAAAAAAATCATTAAAAAAAGGCAGGCAGCCTAGTAGGATTATGTGAAGTGACATGTCATGTAAAGGGAAATTGTTCCAAAATTTGCAAATAAGTGCTCTTTATGGGTTTTCTTTCTCTTCTCTTTAGGGAATGATCCAGCTATCGCTGTGGTTTAAATTATAACCAAAAGTGTGACTCACCAGTCTTGTGATCATGTTTAAGTGCAACAACAGACAAGGAAAAAACGACTGAATATTGCTGAGTATTTACAAAACTGTTGTTGGACATACCTCGTGCATCTTAAAGTGACATATGCAATGTTCTAGTGTCTTTATCTGATTTATTGTTCCTTTTATAAACCTGTTGTAAATAAAATGTCATATAACTGTAAATAATAGCTTTTTTGGCGAGATGTCACCACTTAATCTTTGAGCTACATCCATCAAATGTGTAATAAGGTCGTTATTATTATGCCACCCTTGTTTCCCATAAAGGCCCTTGTTTGTACATCTTTAGATGGATTCGTCTTGCGATTTATACTTTTTACTGTGTTTGTTCAATTATATATTTTTCAGTTTTTGTTCTTTAATCTGCTCTTGTTTTTTTCAATCACATGATCGTTTACAGTGTAGCCCCGCCCAGCGAGCGCATTGATTGGCTGGCGTCGATGGACATTCTTCCCGACGTCCCATATAAAGCTGATCCCGTCAACCGTTTGGGATGTGCTAACTAATGCGCTGCTCTCAGTACGACCTCAGCTAAGACATTAAAGGTAATTAGATATGATTTTGTGTACTTTTTGTCATCAAATAACATTTTTCATATGTTATAAATGTTGTAGGTTTTATTATGTTCATTTTTATGTGGTTAGTGTGTCGCTGCTGCGTCCCTTCGGTTTTAGCTAGCTTCCCAGCATCATGTGACACACAGGCATCAGGTGTCCTGTTAAAATCTCAATGTAACTTTAACCCTCCATATTTGTGCCACTTTTCTGTCAAGGCGGGGGTTATTTGTCTCACTCTAAGGGTAAAGTTTCTAAAAAGTGCTTTTATTCCTGCTACTCATCCATACAGGGCTTCTGTAACAGACATAATAATGTGTCAGTCGGTGCAGCTCGCGCTGCTTGGCCTCTGTGCTGCGCTGGTTGTCGGGTATCCGTTCCCGGAGGAGGAGGACTCTGCAAAACACTGGGTGCTCATCGTGGCCGGATCTAATGGCTGGTACAACTACAGGCACCAGGTAAGGGATGTAGCTTTCTGCCACATCGGAAAGTGTGCATGACTCATGTTTTTTCCTTATAACCCGCATTCACCCCAGATAACACACACATTGAACTTCAGATAAGCTCCCTTCCCCTTTTAATCGAAGCTATCCAAGCCCCTAAGTAGCTCATAGTGCATCGATGAGCTACTAACATGCAGGAGCATTTGTTTTCCTCACCCAGGCCGACGCCTGCCATGCCTACCAGATAGTCCACAAAAATGGCATCCCAGATGAGCAGATTGTGGTCATGATGTATGATGACTTGGCAGAAAATGATCAGTGAGTTGGCATTTTTTTGTTTTTCTACAGTGCTATACACTTCTCCTTTCTCCTGCAGGGTTAAGAAACGTTATTTATTCCACAGATACATTTATTAGTAAGTTATAACACTAAAAATTACTATTCTGATAGGTTTTTAGTTTATAGATTTACATCTAGTGTTCTCATACTGGCGCAACTACAACTGGTGGAATTTGTGCAGGATTTATGTACTTTGAGGAAATAATTTTAGTATTAGTATGAACCTATTAAATGTTTAGAAGGGGAAGAAGGTGATCTGGACACAAGAGCTGGTAGCTGTTTAATGGTGATCCATTTCGTGCTCTCAAACGGTTCAGCGGCATGTTCACTTGTGTAGAGCCAAGTGCAACTACCCAGCAAAATAAATAATCAGATCTTGCTTATTAACTTTGTTTTTATGAATGCAAAACACATTGGATTATAAGACATTTCTTTTTTTTCTTTTATTTCATTTTCTTTTATCTTAAACATAGAAATTTAAAAAGTAAGAAAACAAAATGTAATTACACCATGATCCCTCAACCAATCCTGCAATGCTGTGATTTTATTTTCATACAACATTATACTCCCCCTTAAAAAGTCAAATTCTTGTTGTAAAACATTTTCTCTCATAAAAACAAACTTAAAACTAACGTAAATGTTTTAGAGTGAATAATAACCCAAAAGTAGTTAGAACCAGCTTTTTAAACTGCATCATATTTAATGTTTACTCATTAGCATAATATCTCATCTTTAATGTGATTGTCTGGTCCAAGTGAATAGAAAAGAAAACAGTAAACATATAATCAGGTGTAAATAGGCCTTAAAGATTAGTAGATGTTATAATAGCCCCAGAACAAAATCTCATGCAATGACATTAATGACAAAGATTTGAAAAAAAGATGTATCAATGATCTGTTGTCACCAATTTTATTGCTACAAAAACAAAAAGCAACATATTGATCATTATGCTTGTTACTTCTGCAATGGATATAATATAAATAGATAAAACAGTTTCAATTTTTTATTTTTTTTAAAGTAAACTTGCTTATTACACATTATATTTGCTCTGAATAGGCTAACAGTTATTACAGGCCAACTTTTATCTGAATAATTCATCAGGTTTTTGCTTTATGTTGGCAGCTTCCAGTTTGCTGTTTAACAGACGTGCACATCAATGCTCATTTTTATTTTGAAATCCAGGATAATTAAAAAGATGTTTCATACCTTGAGATCAAAAACCAGCCCAAACCAAATGGAAAATTACAAAAATGACTTTTAGAGATGCAGTAAATATCAAGAACTAAAAGTCTGCAGCCGACTGAAATGTGATGATAAAGATCGATAAAGTCGAGTCTTACAATCAGGTCACAGTTAGAGAAGAGAAGTTGGGACATTTGGAGACAACTATTGGAATGTTTCATGTGTTAGCTGCAGTTTTGTAGGGAGTTTGTTACATGTTTATAAATGACAAGATAGAAAAAAAAAAGCCCCGCCTCCCTGATACTGTTGCATGCCAGCTTTGTTGCGTTAATCATAAACTAGGTTGAGGAAAGTCACGAGGAAACACCGGCTGTGCTTCCTTAGAAATCAGTTGGACCTGACGTAAGGGAAAGAAGTGCAGAGGTTTGCCTGATCCGCAGCAGCCTGGATACAAGCGTTTAATCCAGCAGCTGAAGTTTGAAGAAGGGATTTCATTAAAAGACAGAAAAACCTAAACAGAACTTTGTCTTTTAACACATTTGTTAATCAGGTTTAAAAAACGAGTTTTATTTTTAATTAGACATTTTGTTTTTGCACAGTCAGTTGTAAATCAAGGTCAATGTTGTAAATATTTAAAAGAGAAGATAAATCAAACTGTTTTTCAATTATATTGATAAAATCTGTTTCCTTAACTACAGCCCTTGTTGACAGACATGTTTATTTAAGCCACACGATAAGTTCAACATGATAACCTATGAGTGATCTGGACAGCAGGCGGATTGTTGTTTTACACCTACTTGTCTCCAGAAAGTGGGTGAAGAGGCTGAAGTTTTATTCTGGATTATGCTTCAATATGGCTGATGTTTTTTCTAAAGGCCTGCCAGATTAATAAATAATAAGCAGAGCAAACAGGAATTCACCTAGATCCTCATATTTGTTCTCTTTTATTGAAACATCATTTCAGGAATAGAGATCTGGGAGTGGAAACAAAATATTAGCTCATTATACTGTGGTGTTTGTATGAAAGCTAAATCGCTGTAGTTTTCACTTGCTTTGTCAAGTGATGGGTCATTTTCAACCATTTTCCTTTCAAGCTTTACAGTCCTTACTCAGCCATATCCACTTCCTTCCTCTCAACTCTGTTTACCTTTGCAGGAATCCGACCCCTGGAGTTCTGATTAATAAACCGAACGGCACAGATGTCTACAAGGGAGTGCCTAAAGACTACACTGGGGATGTGAGTCATAGGGGACAAACATTTGTGCAAAGTTTAGCAATTTGTTTATATATTTTTTTTGTTAAAGTCAAACTATGTTAACTCTTTGTTTTGTGTCCATGGCAGGCTGTGACCCCTCAGAACTTCTTGGCTGTGTTGAGTGGAGACGCCTCAAAAGTCAAAGGTGGTTCTGGGAAGGTGTTAAAGAGGCAAGGATGAAACCCCACACACCAGCAAAACTGGTTTACCTGGTTTATTGGTGTGTTTTTACTTTTTGTCACACTGTTTTCTTTCTTTTCATAGTGGTCCCAATGATCATGTGTTTGTGTACTTCACTGACCACGGCGCACCTGGTATTCTGGCCTTTCCTAATGATGACGTGAGGATTTTTTATTTTTATTTTGTTGCACACATGTAAAATAAGGTAGAAACAGGAACCTCTTTGTTCATTGTTAACAGATATTGATGGGTCAGTTTTATTTGGACATGCTTTATGATACGATACGTCCTTTTTAGCCTTGCTACCCTAAATATTCAATAATAAATTCTTTAGGGAGCAAAAGCAACTCCTGTTGATATCATACAGAGGGTTTACTTATACTTATGATGTTTTGACAGACTTTCGACAGTCTTTATTTGTACTAAGCACAGTAAGAACGACAATAACACTCTCCTCATGTGTGTTGTGAGAATGTTGATCATCAACATTTCTAAGGTTCAAAGGCACCAAAAAAAGAAAAACACAGTGCATTTACTGCACTTTGTTCCTACTTCCTGTTAGCTCTGTCTGCTGCCTGATGGAAACACAAACTTGTCTCCACATGCCTTAGAAAATAGCTTGTTATATCTCTGCACTTTCTCTGACTTCATACTAGATTAAGCAGCCACTTTTTTAGCCTTCCTTACTCACCTTCTTAACAAAGAGTTAATGCAGTCAGGTAGTTGTCAGTTAGGTGCATTCAGTGCTTGGAAAAATGTCATTTTTCAGGCTTTCCAAAACAAAGTTTTGATCATTTATCTTTATTTAGATAAGGATTTAGATAAGGATTTCAAGTTAGTTTATTTATATTCTCAACTTGAATAAGGTTAGCTTAGTTGCTACTGACCTTGCAACTTTTAACCGTTTTCCTTGATGCTAAAATTCTCTAACTTTGGAGATAAATAACTATTTATGCAGATTTTCTGGTCAATATTCACTTACACATGTTTGTCTGTCAGAAACTACAGTTATGGTGTGATGTGGAACAGTTTCAGTCAAAATATTCCTCTTGTTTTTCAGCTTCAAGTTGATGATCTCCAGAATACCATCCAGTACATGCGTAAGAATAAGAAGTACAAAAAGGTAAGTGGAGAGGGGGCGACAGGTGGGCAAATAAATTCTCTTTAGGCGGTAGCTGCCGTGCAGGATTATCGGGTTATATCACCTATTTGTTATCTTTCATAGATGGTGTTTTATATTGAAGCCTGTGAGTCTGGGTCAATGATGAACCAGCTGCCTGATGACATTGATGGTGAGCTGAGCTTTATGCCTCTATCTAGTGAAACTGTAATGATAGAAAAGCAGAAAATTGCTTTGACTCATTGAAAGTAATGTGGTCGGTTTCTTCATACTGTAACAATTCTCACATCCTTTTTGCCGTGTAGACTAAACCGTGATCAACCCTGTGGCATGTGAGGCTCCGCTTTTAGCCTTTTATTTCTTGTTCATGTCTTCTAAACTTTCTCAGGTCAGCGTTACAGGTTGTGGTCAATGCTAAGCTTCGTTAGCCTCTCCAGTGAGTGGCATCATGTGATAAGCATAACATGATTGAAGTGCAAAGGGTGAGGTTCAATGTTTTATCATGCCTCTTCTAAGAAATCAACACATTCTTCTGATTAAATTAAAATTTTGATTCTAGAGCACCTTTTAAATTCACTAGAAACATTTGGCACCGATTTCTGCTGGAAGCCGAAATGGATCTATCAGATAAAAATACATAAAATCGGTTTAGCTGTCGGTCTGTTGTTGTTCTTCCAATCTTTTGGTTCTGTTTTCAGAAGAATAAAAAATTAATGGGGGGGTTGTAGAGACACTCTGGTAATGTTCACAGCGTTTTTTCTTGCAGAGGATATAGATGAGGAATCAATCGTTTCCTTTTATTAAAGTATTCTGACGTTTTCAGATGTTATAGTTTCAAACCACAAAGATATTTTTTTCTCCAGTTTCTAAGGTTTCATGTTCCTTTAATAGGAAGTTAGTGTCTGAAATGTTGCTGCTCATTGACAGTGAGCTGGCTGATAGACAGCTTTTCTCATAGTAGCACAAAATAAAATAGGCTACAGGGATACTGTTTGTAGAGTCATAACTTTCCAGCTTACTAGCCAGCTGTTTGAAACTGTTTGACTATAGATATTTTTTCTAGTAAAAGTAAGAGTTTTATTCTGCACCACTTTAAATGTTCTGTGGATATGTTATTTAAGTGAAATCTCTGACCTTTAAATATCTCTAAGGTTTAAGAAGATAATTGCATGTTTTATATTTTTATCTGTGTTTTCATGCATTTGTATTCCTGCATCTTTAAGGAGGAATCTGCTTACAGCATTCATTTAATGTTTATTTGTAAGGCAAGCCAATTTTATTTGTATAGCACAATTCAGTACATGGACAATTTAAGTGCTTTACACTAATTAGATAATGAAATAGAAGGAAAATAAAAGCTGAATAAAAGCAAAAGCATTTGTAAAACAAATAAAACAACTCGACCACAAAAAAGAATAAAAGCAAGTAAAAAAAAGTTGGATTACAACCGTAAACTAATACCCCAGTTAATAGTTTAACTTCAACAGTCAAAGGCAGCTCTAAACAAATGGGTTTTTACCTTCGACTTAAAAGAACTCAGGCTTTCAGCACTTTTACAGTCTTTTGGGAGTTTTTTCCAGATAAGTGGAGCATAGGAACTAAGTGCTGCTTCTACATGTTTGGTTCTAGTTCTGGATGAACAGATTAGGCTGGAACTAGAAGACCTCAGTGGTCTGGGGGGTTAATACACTGATAATAACAATTATTTATTGAGGTGCTGATCTATTCAGTGATTTATATACTAGAGCAGCAGTGGAGAACTACTTGTCAGACTAAGATTTTAAAAATAAAAATAAAAATATAATTTTAAGAGGGGAAAAAATATTTTTATTGTTGGATAAAACTTGCCAGCATAATCTGTAATGATGCTCACTGCAAGTTTTATATTTACAGCATTTAAATTAAATACAAGTTATTTGTTATTCATTTATGTCTTGAATTTATATCAGAAAACTCTTAAAGGTCTTCTTTTCTATTAAGTGGAATTTGCAGAAGTCCTGGTTGATATTTTTAAACTGTGAGTTCTACAAATCAGTGCCAGCTCCCCTCACTGACTTCTGTAGAGCACTGATGTCTGCCATACTACAGCTGTATCACTATAACCTAAAACCTGTGTGTTTCAGTTTACGCCACCACCGCAGCCAACCCCCACGAGTCCTCATACGCCTGCTACTATGATGAGAGCAGGGACACCTACCTGGGTGACTGGTACAGCGTCAACTGGATGGAGGACTCTGATGCGGTGCGTAAGGAAGCTGCCAAGCTTGAACATTTGGTTGTTTTTTTTTTACAGAAAGGGAAAGGTTTTTCGGTTGTCAGCTTCTTTTCTAAAAGTTTTTATTTCCTGCTTTTCTGCAGCTCAAAAGGTAACTATTGAGAATATACAGATCGTCTGACTTTGTGTTAAATGAAGACTGGGGGTCAGTGAAGATTTTGAATTATGTTAAGAATACAAATTATCACTATTTGCTAAATGCCAAAATATAAAAATATAAAGAGCAGATATTTTTTAACCGTCTTTGAGTTAAAAAGTCAATTCCCCCCTAATCTTGCTCCATTTTATGAAGTTTACCTGTCCCTCTTGTAGCAAAACAGGCCCACATCATCATCATCCTCTTACTTTTAAGCTTTGACTTTAGCTTGATTTATGCTTGATAAATCGGCAAGGCCAAAATAGGTCATGTTAGCTTCCACACCCTTTGCAAGCTGTCTGTGTGGACAGATTTTTCACACGGAACACCCAGAAAAATGTGTAACTTTGCGGACAGCTCCACACGGAACAACATGATGGATGAGCAACAGCTTAATATCACCATGATGGTGGAAAAAAGATGTGTTTTCTACTTCCTCATGTAGTGTGTTGCAAGTATGGTGGTCCCTGTAGTCGGCCAGAATATTAGCTAGAGGGGTGAAAGCCGCATGTATTGTAAAAGCTGCAAACATCTGCTCCCACTGCACTGATTTCACTGTGGAAAATGTTTTCGCTCTTTTCTGAGTTCATTTCACACCCACCATTTCTATCCCCCTCCTGAAATCATCCGCTGATTAGTTTTCTTCTTATTCTTCCCCCCTTGATGTCTCAGAAAACAGAAATGTGTCTGTGCTGGTGTCTTCAAACACTCCAAACTAATATGTGTGCCTACCTATTAATAAAATCTTTATTAATAGGTAATAAGAATGAAAATGTTTTCCTTTTTTAAACAGAAATGCAAATATCTGGTTTCAGATGTTTGCTGTATGAAAAAATACACCTTCTGCCTACAAACACCTGTTTGAAGATAAGCAGGAAAGGGAAGTGGTAAATTTTGAAATAGCAGCTGCAGGAGGTTGCTTTTGAAAAGAAGAATGATATCTCAGATAAAAGGGCCTGCTGCAGTAAATAAAAAAAAAAACAGAAACCTCAACAACAACATGTACTGTAAATGAGAACAGGTTCTAGGAGATGAAATGGTTAAATTACAAATGAGGTCAATTAAGGGAAATCTCTTCTTCCTCATGTGATCATGTGTGTCTGGCATTGGGCTTCTAGGAGGACCTGACAAAGGAGACTTTGATGAAGCAGTTCAAGATCGTCAGGAGCGAAACCAACACCAGCCACGTCCAGCAGTATGGCAACAAGGTTAGGACAAGAAGTTAAAAGTCTTTGCAGTTTTTAGCTGTTCTGACTATGATGACATTGCAGAAACTGCTTTATTTCCTTCTCTTATTATTTTTTCTTTTTTTTTTTTTTTCGACCGCAGACTATGGGCCACATGAAGGTTGTGCAGTTTCAGGGAAATCCAAAAACATACAGGCCACCCACTGTTCAGATGACCCCCCAACCAATCACAAATAAGGATCTCACCCCAAGCCCCGACGTTCCTCTGGCCATTCTGAAGAGGAAGCTCATGTCCTCCAATGATATCAGAGCCGCAAGGGCCCTGCTGTCAGAGATAAGCTCCCACCTCAAGGTAGAGAATGAAGACCTCCAGCGCTCATGGCGGTCTAAACTGATCACTAATGGCTGTCTGTTGCTGCTGTGTCCCTTTGAGTTCAGGTTAGGGAGACTTTGGCTGAAACTATGCGTCAGATAGTTGAGAAGGTGACTGGCAGCACTCTGACGACTGAGGAGGTCCTGAACGAAAGATCCGAACTCTTCCAACATCAGTGCTACAAGGTGGCAAACAATCACTACAAACACAACTGCTTCAACTGGCACAAATCTGAGGTAAGCACTTTCCCACCACAGAACCCAGATCAGGTGCTGGTGCTGATCCAGGTTCACTTTTTTGTGGTGAATGAGTCACGTTTCTCAGATTCTTTAGAAATGAGTGACTAAAACTCTTTCACGTGTCCAAAGTTTGCTTCTGCTTACCAATAGGAAATGCGTGTTTTGACGTTGAACATAGAGCTGCTTTTAATCCAAAAACTGATGGGAGGAGAGAAGCATGACTCAGTCAGCTGAGGAGGAGCATCTCAGTCTTTATATGAATGATTTTTCTGAGTGTTTAGAGTTTTCAGGTTTATTCACAGAATGTTGTTGAGATAAAGATCCCATTCCGTTGTTGAATGCCAGGAATGTGAAATATTTTAGGAAAGCCTCCATGCTCCAGCTGCCGCGTATAACTGAGATATAAATATCATCAAATACAAATACAGGCTTTAGGGAATCTATAACACGGTCGGTTTTAGTATGTGCCATACTACATACATTTCTGAACAATTTTATTGCTTTAGAAATGTATGGTTTAAAAACATTTTCACGAAAGGAAATACAGAGAAAATAAAGTGTTTTTTTTTTCTCCCGGTTCCACATTACATTAGCAGATGTTGTTGCAGCCATCTGTCCATATCTGGGATTTTATTTTTATTTTTTTAGAAGTCAAGAGTAAATAAAACAATTACATTTCAAAACTATTTAATCCCTGGTCCAAAATGCTTTTGTTTTTCATTTGAAATAGATGGATTGAACAGGAGAGATTTAAAGCTGGGGATTTCATCTTATAAATTAACCCTGAATCATGAAGGCAGTTGGTTCTAAGGACTTTCATCAAGGAGTCTGAGTAAAAGGGGGGGATTTAAATGTGGTGAAATAAAAAAAAAAAACATACACAACATACTGAAATACCAGTTTATGTTGAACTTTAAGAATAAATCCCCTACAGTTCCTTCTGTTTGAGTTTGTGCCTATGCAGTGACGTAGTATGAATATTAAGAACAACTACCTGTGAATGTAAATACTCATTACATAGACTTTTATTCAACTTCAGTACTTTCCCTAAAGGCTTCAATTAAAATCTCTCCCTCTGGAAGTTTCTGACCTTTCTGTTGCCAGTAGGAAACCAGAATTTGGCTGATCTTCAAGTGAAACAGAGACTGGGGACATTTCTGACATGTGATGTTCTGCTGTCCTTCCCTTTTAGTTTGAATACGCACTGAGGCACCTGTACGCTCTGGTGAACCTGTGTGAGAGGGGTTACCCTACACAGAGGTAAGGTCTACTTCCTTGTTTGTTAAACCACCTTTGCATTAGAACTGTTATTTTTAATGGGAAACCCAGCCGGTAACCACTCAGCTCTTTGATTCCTGTGTATTCATCCTATCCATAATGTCCATTCCATATAACTGAAATTAGATTTAACACGACATGTGGAACTTTGTGTAATTTTGAGGCGTTTTCTTGCTTTCCAGAATCCTGATGGCCATGGACTCAGTGTGCCCCTTCAGTGGGTAAAAAGCACTTCTGTAAAACCATTTTGGCCTCAAATTAAACTGCTTTTCCACACCGGAGGAGCAGAGAAACCAAGCTTCAATTTGCACTGCTGGGAATCCAAGGAGCTGACATCATCATGTCATGAACACACTATTACACTTTTCTACCATGTTTGATCTTCCTGAGAGGGTTTTTTTTACGCTTTATGATGAGATGCACTGTCACTGTGAAGAGTTTGTTGATGTTTTACTGCTTCTTCTTGCTTTTTTTTAAAGAATATAAGACAATTATAACAGACTGTCAAATTGAATGTGTCATTAGTGTTTGATTGAGATTTAAAGAATGAACTCCAAACATAAAGGTTTGCTTTTCTTGAGAGATTTTGATTTTAAATAAAATTTGACAAACAAAACCTGCTTTTTGTTTGTTTTCTTTTTAACTTTGGAATGTTATTCTATCCTATAAGCAGTTTTCTTTTAGTTGAACATATAAAAGTCTCCAAATTGGCTCAAACGACGAATGAGATTTAGATATTTCAGCATCTTCAGGGTGATTCATATCTGGATTATTTTGGGACAAAACCACCAATGTACAGAATTAGAAGAAAGGTTGGTTAATTATTCTACTACCAAGTTAGATTATTAAATATATAGTGCCTAATCACAAAGAATGAAATATGAAAAACAATTCTCTTTATGGATGGTTAAAGCTACCTCCATTTGGTTCAAACACCCTTTAAATCCTGATAACCTTCGGCTTTTGAAATAAATGCCATCAGGTTTTCTGCCCATTTTTTTCCTAAGGTTTAGTCTGAAATTAGAAAGCTGTTTGACGCTTTCGCTGTATCATCCATTTGAATTTAGAGTTGTAAGCAATGGGATAGAAATGAGCTTCCTTAATGATTATAAAAGCAACCAAATCCAAAGAAGTGGGTTCCAGTCTCAGCTGGTCGTCCCTCTGGCTCTGCCATGTTGTTCACTGCTTCGTTCCTCATTCCCCTTACTAGGGAGTAAAGAGATTTACGTATTGCACAAATGCAAATACTTTTGAGTTTTAATTAATCTTTAAAACATTTTTCTTCTATTTTGTTTTGGTCATAGTTAGGCTCAATAGTCTGTGAAACTGACATTGATTTAGTTCAGTCTAATGTCACCTAAAGGCTTTTCATTAAGTCTTGAGAATATTTGAAGTGTTTCCATCACATCATGGTTAAGGTGAGTTTATGTGCCTTACTTCACATCTGGTTTCAATTTCAATAAGCAATTTGACATATACTAAAAAGCAAATATTAGAAGCTTCATCTCAAAACAGGAAAGGAAAGTTTCACTGGAAAACAAAGAGATTTTTCAGTGGTTTATGTGAATATTCAACCACTGATATTTCCGTACCTTTGATAAACCATAGAATAAAAGTATACTTTGTAATAGTTAATTTTTTTCCCCTATTTTTAGTTTAGGGAGAGCCAATAAAGATGTGCAAATTCACAAAGATTCTAAAGGTTTCTGAATAAAGAAAATTGTCCCACAGCATCACACATTCTCCTCCATGCAGTGGGCATGATATGCTTTTCAACAAAGGTATCACACATTTCACAGCAAACCAACTTGCAGAACTTAATCCTGATGGCAGCAAGAGGAGCTTTTTCTGAAATGCTTTCCAAACATCTCGGTGTCGTGTAGATGCTGTGGCTTCTCAATAAGTGATACCCAGGGCTACTAAGAAAGTAAAGTAAACCAAACAAAAAAATATATAGTTGGGATTTCTTTTCAGAGATTGTTGTGGTGTTAAAAAATAAATGTGTTTTAAAACTCTTTCTGAAAGGGAATAGTGCTCACTATCACATCACTGTGTCACAAGAATGTATTTAACAAAATCACACATGACTCAGTCTATTAAATGACAGTGGTCAAAAATAATATTATTTTACAATAATTCCTTTATGATTTTTCCTGAAATGAATCAAACAAAAACTAACGAATATACTTGACTTTTAGGTAAATCTTTGTACCTTTGATGACACAAGCAACATAAACAAGAGAAGTGCGACATCATGTGGCGAAATTTTATATTGCATATTAATAGAATATTTTAAATTGCAGGCTCAGTGCACAGAATAAGACTGCAGGACAGGAGTCAAAACGTCTTGAAAAACGAAAAACGGAGCACAAATCGGGTCTCCGATTTAAACCTGTTTTATGTTTTAAATTGTAGCATTTTTTATAAGACAGACCAAGTTAGCCCCTCATCAGGGCCTTCATAACAATGTGGGCCAACAAAACAGCAAGTTAGTAGCATGGGCTGTTGGACAGAGGCCAACAGGGCCAATGCTCCTGTAGAACTGGTTGTGAGCCATGTTATGGTCCCTGTATTGAAATCACTAACAGTAAAAAAAAAAAAAAAATTATATCATTAAATCAACTTTTCTTGAACTGTATTTTCCATTGATAAAAGTAATCGTAATGATTTTGGCACTGAGGACTGGATCTTTGGTTCATTTCTTCCACCTGTTTAGCTCCGCTCAGTTTTAATTGTCTCTCATTTGATCCACCTGTTCTAGTTCCTATTTAAACAGCCTACTTCCAGCCATGAGTGCCAGATTGTTCGAGCCGTGTGTGAGAGTTTTCTAGCGTACCCAGTTGTGTTTTTGATTACCTGATCCTGACAAGTTTCTGCCTCTGAACTCTGAACTGATTTTTTGCTTGCCCCTGTTCCAGTCTGTTTCTGCCCAACCTGTCTTCGGACTGTTGTTTGGATTCTGCCTTTTAACAACCTTAGATCTGTTCCCCGACCCCAGTTTGGGTTCCCCTTTGGCATCTCTTTGTCTCCCTGATCTTCCGGCCTGAACATCTGCTCCTGCATAGACATCTGCTCTGGATTCTTCCCCCAGATTTTTCTGCTCTTCCTCGTCTGCTGCCTTCTGCTCATCAGTCTGCTCTGCCTCACTCTTGGAACTCTCTGGACAGCTCCATGCTGTGGAGAAATCATCCAACTGGATTCCACTAATTCTCTGGGCTCAGACAGGACTCAAGTACCAGGTTAGTGACTTACTTGCTCGTTATGGTTATGCCGAGTTTTGTGGTCACTAACCTGAGTATCTACCTCTACAGAGATTCCAGTAGGCTGGTCCCAGCAGATGAGATGAGGTTTACAAAGCAGTCAAAAAAATTTTTGGTTTTTAAACACATCTGTTCCGCCTAACTGAATCCTGGTTCCTACTTTCTGAAAGAGAATTTCCAGCTGGATTAACATTTATTCTTAAAATAATAGGAATAAAAAATCATTATAATATTCCTGGTTTGTAATATCTAACTGTCATTTTTAAGAGCAGAAATACTAATTCCTTTGGCAGATCTGTCTATTTTAGGTCTAGAATAGTCACTTCTCGTGTTTTTATGAGGGTTTTGATGCTGAATATATATATACGTATATATATATATATATGTATATATATATATACGTATATATATATATATATATATATATATATATATATATATATATATATATATATATATATACGTATATATATAAATAAAAAAAACTGTTTTCTCACCCCTCGTGGGGTGGTATGTGTCATCCTCAAGCTCGGGTCCTCTACCAGAGGCCTGGGAGTTTGAGGGTTCTGCGCAGTATCTTAGCTGTTCCTAGGACTGCGCTCTTCTGGACAGAGACCTCTGATGTTTTACCTGGAATCTGCTGTAGCCACTCTCCCAGTTTGGGGGTCACAGCCCCCAGTGCTCCAATTACCACTGGCACCACTGCTGCTCTTACTTTCCACATCTTTTCTAGCTCCTCTTTCAGCCCTTGGTATTTCTCAAGCTTCTCGTGTTCTTTCTTCTTGATGTTGCTGTCGCTTGGGATTGCCACATCTATCACTACTGCTTTCTTCTGCTGTTTGTCGATCAACACGATGTCTGGTTGGTTAGCCATCACCTGTTTGTCAGTCTGGATCTTGAAGTCCCATAGGATCTTAGCTCGGTCATTCTCAACTACCTTAGTAGGTGTCTTCCATTTTGACCTTGGGACTTCCAGCCCATACTCATGGGTATATATATATATATCGGCATGGGTATATATATATATATCGGCATGGGTATATATATATATATATATATATATATATATATATATATATATATATATATATATATATATATATATATATATATATATATATATATATATATATACCTACGTTGAACATTGTTGGTACCTCCTTGCTTCATATAAACATGCAGAGACAAAAGGTTGGGGAGAAATCTCCATAAATTCTTAACTCATAAAACAAGCCAGTGTTTCATAGAATCCCCTATTGTCAACATCAAATATAAATATATCTTTAATAAACTCTTTCGATGAAGGATTAGGGATGTATGTTATTCACCATTTAAAAAATAGTTCTTTATTTTGAGGAGGAACTGGGCATTTTAAATATGATTTTATATGTTGTAGATTTTTGTTATACCTGGATACATATTGTTAACATTTATTGTAGTAATATAAATATTCTTTTACGAATTTTTTATTATGTTCTATGTCTACACAATTAACCTCAATCTTTTGTTTTTGTTTCTTGATGTGAGATAAATATCTTTTTTATTGCCATTTTATGGCAGTACATAAAATTGTTAATTATGCTTTTTCTGCTGTGTTATAAATATTTTGAGGATTTAACGTATTGTACCATGCCGATAGATGTTCACCATATTCCCCGGCTATAAAAAAAACCTACTGTGATTTGACATTATTATTATTACTATTATTATTATGATTTTATGCAGGCAAAGTGCGACACTACCTAAGCTTAATAATCCAACCAGGGCGGTGTCCTGATTAGCCCCTCCCACTTCATCAAACAGGAAGCTAACCGGACCGAAACTCGTCTCACCAACATGAAATCAGGACAGACTGGAAACATTCTTTAACAGAAAGCGGACTGCTGCTCCAGTTGTATCAACCGAGAGACATTGACCGTCTATTAGTCGTGATCTCCGTCTTTAACCGCTTTTTGAACCACCTGTTATATATATTTTTTTAAGTTTAGCTCTCAGGGTTAGCTGTCTTGCTAACGTTCAACCATACTCAGTTGTTATTGTCAAGATAGAGGAATTCGAGTCTGTTTTTGTTTTTTGTTAGTTTTTAAAAGATTTTACCATGGGGTCTAGAGCGTCCACGTTATTGAGAGAAGAAGAAATTGAAGAGATCAAAAAGGAAACTGGCTGTAAGTTCTTCTCACTTAAAAATGACGAGTCTGGGCTGAAGCTTGTGTAGTTAGATGTATGCGGCTTCCATGCATTTTAATTGGATACAGCGTTTATGTTGGTGATGAAACCTTTAACTTGTGTTTCCTCCTTGCAGTCTCGCACAGCCAAATCACCCGTCTGTACAGCCGTTTCACCAGCCTGGATAAAGGTGAAAACGGCACCCTCAGGTAAAAAACAAATAAACGTGGGGGGGGAAAAAATAATAATAACATAACAATATTTTCTGACTGAGATGACAGCCCAGTGGATCATGCTTCCCTTAAGGAATCTGACACTCTCTTCTATTTTATAATGTTTTGCTTCTTTTTTTCACTGATAAGGGAAAAAGGTGCTACAGCTTCTTTGTTAGAGTTGAATTTTAAGAATTGAGCAAAAGAAAAAACCCTTAGGAGGTTGCAATATAACCTTGCTTTAAGAGGGCATTAAAAGTGTTCATTGTCTGAATTTGTTTCATGTTTAGGAAACTTTTTTCTTCAAGAATTTGATTCTGCCAATAAATAAGAAGGTGTGAATTTCTCACCTCTGGCCTATTAATTGGTACATCTCTAGTTTGTATTACTTGTATTATCAGTGTTTTTATCTTGTCATTCTGCTGTTGATAAACTGTGTCACCACCCAAATTCTCCTCCAAATCCACCTTTACACTTATCTGATCATTGGAATAACTCAGCTGGAACCTCAGGGAGGTGTTTGTTCTTAAGTTGCTGTAGCATAGGTGATAGGTGATGGAGTACAAAATAATTATTGTGCAAGAAAGCCGTACACATGGACCTTGGTTTAACTTGGCCCTTTGGTTTGGTAAGAGGTTAATTTGCAGGTCAGATCTTCAAGGACAGTTAAACAGTGCTTGTAATTTCATGGAAGAAAGTCTGAAAAACACTGCTTACAGTAAACATGTTTTAGGTGCTGCTTGTCCTCGCTGTTCTGCTTTCAGTCTCTGCAGCAGTCTGAGGTTTTTTTTTTTTATATATCTACCTCTATTTACCTCTAGAGGCTCATGTCCAGCCTGACTATCACTGATTACCAGAATTTTAGACATTTGTCTTTGAAGGCCAATGCTTCATTTGAACAAAAAAAAATCTTTTGAATATTTGTTGCATGTCCCTGAATTTTTGTAAAATTGTTTCTTCTTTAAAACTTCAAATAATAATAATAGTGTTCCTATATTGTAAAATCAACAGTCGAGAAGATTTCCAGAGGATCCCTGAGTTGGCCATAAATCCTCTTGGAGACCGAATCATCAATGCTTTTTTCCCTGAAGGGTAAGTTTCTTCACAAATTTCTGTAAAGGAACATATGAAGAAGGGTTGATGGGGTTTTCAACCTGCATTAGATGGGCTCTTTCAAGGCTTTGGATGATTATACACAAGGAGTATTTTCCAGATTTTTTTCTTTCATTTATCTAAATATTAAATCCCATCATTTTGTCCAGAAATTCATCTGCCTGTTGATCTGTTTGTCCTTCCATCCATTAATTAATCTCATATTTATATATCCACCAGTTTACCCATCAGCACAGTCAGTTATGAGATTGTCTCTATTCCAAAATATGTTTTCGATCTGTTTGTTTTCCCCTTAGTCCATTTATCCCATTCCTTCTCCTTTTAGTTTCTGGGATTTTCTCCATCTCCATATTTAAAGCCTGACCACAATAGAGACTGATTCTATGAAAAGCTATAGAGAATTAAATGTTTCCTTTAAAAGGGCAGAAAAAATCAGGGAAAGAACTTGACATGGGAAATGTGTAGGAACCCTTACATCCCTAAAATATGCCTGATTGTTTTATACGGAAATGGTGGAGGCTTGTAAACCAGAGGTTTCTTTTGGCTGTATCATTAAACTCCCTAAAAGTTCAATGTGTGGGCACTTGGATTCCAGACAAGGCTTTTAATAGTTTCTTATGGCTCCTATTTCATCTGGGGTTTGGCATGTTTGCTTTCGATCAAGTCAGAGTAGAGGAAGAACATTTAGGAGTCTATAGCGGTATTGGATTACCTTTGCAGCCTGTGCTGCTTTATTTCAATTTAATCCAAGCCGACTGCTTTTGAGGCCATTATTCACAAATTTCCTTTGTGTTTTTCAGAGAGGATCAGGTGAACTTTAAGGGCTTCATGCGCACCTTGGCTCACTTCAGGCCTATTGAGGACAACGAGAAGAACAAGAACCTGCCGGCCAACGAGCCTCTCAACAGCAGGACAAACAAGCTGCTCTGTGAGTTCACAGCTCCTGGTCACATGCGCTTGGAGATGCTGACCTGAATGCTGAACACTCAAAAGGCTTTTTGGGTTGATTTGTTCTGCATTTCATGACTTGCATGTTTTTTTTTTTTTTTTTTCCCCCAGTTGCTTTCCATCTTTATGACCTGGACAGAGATAACAAAATCTCCCGGGATGAGCTGCTGCAGGTCAGTGCGTTATTTTGCTCCCACTTCCTTTTTTTTAACATTAGGCAAATCTGTTTCAGTTGGTTTCCAACACCAGTTTTGTCATTTGGACTGTGGACAAATAAACCAGCTTTTGTTTCCTACATGTTGACTAAATTATGTCTTGCAGTTTCTGTTTCAAGGTGCTGAACAGAACTTGATTTTAAAGTTGGTAAACACGGGCAATGAACAATGACCTTTGCCTTTTGCTGGTAATAAGATGATATCTCACCTTAACTACAGGCGGAGCTCTCAGGCCCTTTATTAACTTGCTTTGTGTTACCCCTGCTATTTGTCATCTACTCGCAAAGGCACTCTGATTTAGGTGATATTGTGTGACCTGTAATTGGTGTAAGGCGCTGGTTTAGTGACTCAAGCCTTGTTTTGCGCAAAACAGTCCTTCCACCACTTCTGTCACCTGGCTTCTCTGATTCAGGCTAAATGTGAAACGTCAAATACTGTTTATGTTCATTTCCACGAAAAAAGACCTTAATTCCTACAATTAGTTACCCAAGAGCTAAATATTTAGAAATTATCACATGCTGCTATAGTTCTTCAACCGTTAGGCTTGTTTTGACCACGTTTCCTAATCTCTGCCTAAACAGGGATTTTGTCTTTAACAGTAGGTTTCTATAACGCCATAATGTTTGTTTCAGGTCCTTCGGATGATGGTCGGTGTAAACATTTCAGATGAGCAGCTTGGCAGCATTGCTGATAGAACCATCCAGGAGGCAGACACCAATGGGGATAGCTGTATTTCTTTTCAGGAATTCATGAAGGCAAGTTTTTTTGATTTGTTGTATTTTTTCTGCATCTGTATTTTGTTAGTTTTGTTGTTTTGTTTATTTTAAGATCTACTTTTTTTGTCATGTGACGCAAATTGAACACAGATTTACTTAAGCAAACAATTTAAAGAGCCTCAATTTTCAACTCAATATCAACGTCATCATTCAACCATTGCCTGTCTTTGTGGTTTGGACTGTGCTTACAGGTACATCTCAGTTGGAAAACCACAAAAGAGCTTATTTTCTGTCACGCATTTCAGAAAATGAAACTCTGATATATGAATGGTTTTATTTCAGGCAATCCAGTAGGGGCCTTTAGCTACGAAAGGTCGTACCTGCAGACGCTGATTGTTCGGAGTTCTGTAGCCAAACACACTCAGAACGTTTGGTGGGAGAAGAAATTATTGTGGAAAAGATGCTCCAGCAAATAGAATAACCCGCAGCGTTGAACAGAATGTCAAGCCTCTAAGGATAGACAAATCCTACGCATGGGTTACTATGTCCAAAGCTCAACTGAGAAGAGAAAGAACAACTGTGCTCTTTTTAGATGAAAGCAAAGTTTGGATTTCATTTGCAAATCAACGCCTCATTCTGAAGAAAGAGTGAAAAAGAACCAAATCGAAGCAAATCTTGCTTGAAATCCATTGTGAAGATTCAAGTTTCAGTGATAATGACTTCTCTATGGTCCAGTCAACAACACAGACATCTAGGCTTTAGAGAACTTCATGCTTCCTTCTGCTGACAGGCTTTGTGTAGATGCTGATTTTTCTTGTCTGGTTCTAGCTGCACCTTTTACCAAACCTTTGATGATGAATGACAGGGTGATAGGGTTTGTTTGATTCAGATCTAAACTGGCTCACAGTGAATTACGCTGAGGTGAATACACAGCAGCGGAACAGGATGACAGTCTCCATGCTACACTGCATTAATGCAGCAATTCATCCATAATGAAAAGAATCCTGACATTTCAGAATAACTGTTCATTGACCATGTGTTATATTTATATTTTTATTCAGACTTTTTTTTTTTATGATTACCTCTTTCAACTAGTTGATATATATATTTCTCAACTAGTTGAATATAATATTTTATTTACAGAGCTGTGTTTGGCTGATTGTCTCCAGTGGCAGATGTGTCATATATAGATTGTCTGCTTTGTTCACTTTAAAAGTCACAGTAAAGAACATGTAATCAAACTTAATGCTTTAAGGTTTTGAAGAGTTTAGTTTATAGATATAGGGTTTATATCATTATCTAAATCGTGGACATATTATACAGTACTGTTTAACCACTGTTATAAAAAAAATGGGTAAAAGGAAACAAGGTTTTCCACAGCTTAGTGGAAGTTTTTTTTTTTTTTTCAGAGCAGATTCCCATGAAGGATTTCTATGTTTATGCAGTTTTGCTTTATAATTGATAATGGGTTAGAATTGTAATGCAGTATCTATTTTATATTCCAGGTCTTGGAAAAGGTGGACGTGGAACAGAAAATGAGCATCCGGTTTCTGCATTAAGTCCCTCCACTTTCCCACCCCACACACCGAGTAGAGCTTGGACTAGTTTGTTGGTGTCACGTCACAACCTCCTCTAGCTTTTCAACATTAAAGTACACACCGTTAGAACAAGCAGTTGGTAGCCGTCTTTGATCCCGAGTTTTCTGCCTTTGCACTGCGCCGTAAACAAAGGGAAAAGTTGTGTGCCTTGGGTTGTTTTATGCAATGTGACAAAGTACGCCTTCCTAGTTATGCAGCATTATTTATTAGAGAAGTATGAGAGGGTCGTAGTAACATTTAGTACTACAGAGCTGTTTGCTATTGCTCAAAGTCTAATCAAAATGTATTCATACTAATACAAATGTATTTAAATCTTGCTTCTTTGTAGACATAATATGCTCAAAGTGATAAATGTTCAATTCCTGTTCATGAGCCTCAGTGTTTTCAGTGCTAACAGGATCGAACGACTCCTTCGTTCCACCCTGTGAATAAGCAGCCGGCTGTAATTTAGCACGCAGTCCCTTCAGCTCCACAGATTGTTGATTTTCTCACTAAAGTGCCATGATGACTAAACAGTAATCAGGAATCTCTAACCTTGGTTGGTGTTGTTTTCCTATGGACAGTGCTAGTAGTTGTTAACACTTAAGTGTTGGGATGCTATTTGAAATTATAGCCACAGGAGATATTTAAAATAAAGCTTCCAGTATGCCGCTGGCTATCTGACCTGCTTCCTTAAAGCTTTTCCTCTCTATTAGGACCTAATTAAAGGCTAGGAACGAATGTAGTAATTATGCTGGAGCGAAATCTCTAATTCCTGCATTCAGATAGCATTCCATTGTTCTGTTACTTTCCTATGTTTTGTTGTGGCGAAGAGAGTAAAGCAAATGGTAACTGTCTTCTAATTTATTTGCTGTTTTAGCTCCAGATGCCAAAGGAGAATCCATTAGTTTAAGAGTACCTGAACCAGAGTATAGGTGTCCAAGCTTTTTAAGCTTTAGCAAGAGTTTAAACAGAGTGCAGGAGGTACGGCTCAACTATTTGTCAATCATTACGGGATCAATGAGTCACATATTGTGTGATGTCTGTGTAGTTATGTGATTCTTGATTTTGATCTGAATAAAAGAACTGCCATGGTTTCTGAGTGTTTGCTGATGATCTTGTCCTTTAAGTACTTCCAATTAAAGATATAGATGCATGCATTTTGCTTTGGAATTAATTTTATTGATAAAATTATTAGCTAATTCAACCAAATAATTAAATTCAGGTGTTCAAAAACATGCATCTTGACAAGAAGACAGTTTCTGCAAACCGAATGAGTCACTGTCAGAGTTCAGGAATTCCAGCAAGGTACTGTGATAAGAGGACATCTGGGCAACAAGTCATGTCATGAAATTTCCTCACTCCTAAATATTCCCTGTGGCTGAGCAGCTAATTTCAAGCAATACATCAAGTGCATTGCAAAGCGTTGGAGGAAGCGTAAGGTAGAGCAGTGGAGACAAATCAAAATACTCCATCTGGCAATTTGGTGGTAGCTAGGAGATCAGTATTTGCTTGACTTCTGTGCTAAGTTTAGTTTAGTGGAGGAAACTGTTGGGATGCTTATCAGGAGCTGGACTTGGTCTGCTTTAGTTCCATTGAAAGGAACTCTGAATGCTTCAGCAGACAAATAGATTCTGGACAATTCAATGTGGGGAAACAGTTTGGAGAAGGTCCCTTCCTCTTCATGACTGCATAAAGCACAGTCCATATAGATGAGAGAATCCTGACCTCAACCAATTAGAACTCCTTTGGAATAAATATGCTGATGAAGGTTCTCAGTCATCCAGGTCATAGTCATTCCGTAAAAATTCAAAAAATATCCACTGGACTTGGTTTTCAAGATTTGAAGACGTTTCGCCACCTCTCCAGGAAGCTTTCTCAATTCAAATGTCTGGATCTGCAGTGAGTTTGAGTCTTATATGGACAAGGCCTTGTATTGCTTGGAAACATGCAAATATGAGCGGAGTGGTATATGCTGTTCAGTGCAGCAAGGAATGCTCTGATCTTTATATTGTAGTAACCAAACAACCGCTCCACAGATGCATGGCCCAACACAGAAGAGCGGCCGCCTCTGGACAAGACTCCGCAGTACACCTACACCTTGTGGACAAAGGACATTCTTTTGAGGACCAGAATGTCCATATTCTGGATAAAGAAAATAGGTGGTTTGAGAGGGGCGTGAAGGAAGACATCTATGTTAAGAGAGAAAAAACAACTTTAAACAGAGGTGGTGGACTCAGATTCCAGCTTCCAAAAACATACAATTCAATCTTAGACATGATCCCTTCCAGATATCACCAAACCCCCCCACCCCATCACAGAGGAACCAGGGACCTACCCGCTCCAACCGGTGAACAATACCTCCTTAACGACCGACCCTTAACAATCATAGACAGGTTTCAGGTATTACAGGAGACAATCCCCCCCTTAATGACAATCCCCCCTTTAACGACCGACCCCTAGAATCAGACAGGTTCAGATATTACAGGCTAACGATGGAGCTAAACGACCCATTCATCGGTTACCATTTGCATGTTTCCAAGCAATACAAGGCCTTGTCCATATAAGACTCAAACTCACTGCGGATCCAGACATTTGAATTGAGAAAGCTTCCTGGAGAGGTGGCGAAATGTCTTCAAATCTTGAAAACCAAGTCCAGTGGATATTTTTTGAATTTTTACGGAATTGGAATAAATACAAATCAGAAATACTTTAATAACCCCAAAGGTGATTTAATGTTGTACTAAAATGGTGTTGCTGTGTTTTTGTTGTCTTTAGACAGAAAGGATCTGTAGAGTTCAGTCTTGATCTGGAAAAGCCTTTGAATAAAGACACTGTTGTATAACAGTGAATTATTCTTTGTGAAATCATCTCCAGAGGTTCTAGAACAGATCAGCAGCTCAGTTGTAATTAAAAAACATTTAATTCAGCAATTAAAGCTATAAAGATGCTCCTAAATCGTGTGGACAGCCTTTCTAGAGATGTTATGATGGCAAAGGGGGTAAAAACCCAACACTTAACCCTGTAGATTAAGAATGAGATGTCATTTAAGATCATATTGTAAATCAACGCAGGTGAACTAATACTTACGCTTAATATTGTGCATCTAGTCCATTTACTACCCAAAGGTTACAATGTTGGGTTTGCAAAGATGTTTGCACCCTGTCTTCTAACCATAAACATGTCCACTTATTGGACAGAGGTAAGACAGGCCTGATAATCGTCTCTGCAGACCTGATTGCTAGTTGCAGTCTGGCCCAGTCATGTTTTGTGGCTGAGCAAGACCAGAGTAAAGGCTACATCCAGTTATCTGCCCTGACCCCAAACCAAATATGCATGTGTACAGTGTCTCATGAAGGTTTTACATTGAGCCCAAACCCTACAAACCTGTCCTGCCCCCTGGAACAGGATAGGTTTGCAGGGATGTTTTCCTTGTACTGCCTTTCATTATGTCTGTTTTTTAGACAGACAAAAAGGCAATAAGTCAGAAGGAAGGTTATCAAATTGTGTCTCCTTGATGCATTTCCTAAGCAGAACAGCATTCTGCTTCAATGTCTTCACTGATGAGGGGTGGACTCCTTTGGAGGTCACTCTTGATGCTCTTCCAACTGCTCTCTGTGTCGCTTTCTGCACCTTGCGATGGGATCACTAGGCCACCATTGTTTTACAGTGTAATAAGCTGGTAGCTGTGTTAAAACGAAGATAGTAAAACATCTCTGATGAAATCCTCCTACATCTGCTCTTCAGCAGAGGACATCTCCACACCAGACAGGATGTCATCTTTTTATCTGCTTGTCCTCCTGACGGTTCGTGGACTTCGCAGAGTCTGGTACCTGCTCAGATTTAGCCTCCATTGAACATCGCCACCTGTGTAAAAAAAAAAAAAAAAAAAAAATTGAGAAAGGTAACAATTTAATGTTTTTCATTAATTTACTGTTTTTTCAAGACTACTGGTATAAGAGACTGTTTTCCCCATGCTTATACTAAGGTGTGGCTTTTCTGTGGATTTTTCCTAACCACCAGAGGGCGGTAGACACAGTTTGAAATCATAGAAGAAGGGGACAATTTTCATTTAGCAAAAGCACATGCAGGCAGCAGGCGCAACAGAGAAAAAATGTCCAGAATGTACACACTTTGCCATTTATTTGACGTATTAATACGGTCAAACTAATGTAGATAATGTGCGTAACTTCTGAAGAGCTGAAATATAGAGCTGGCGAAGCCCCATCTTTCATTAAAAGCTCTTATTGTCACGAGCCAACAAGCTAATGGGAGCTAGCATTCTTCTTCCTCTAAGGGTGATATGTAGAGCTCCCCCTACTGGTACAGTGGGGGATAGTTCAGTAGATATTGGCTTATAGTCAAGTACGGCCTATACAGACTCGGTCTGGTAATCTGTATTACCGGGCATTTGCCCCATGGGCCGGTCCGAATTTCAGCGTGTGAAGGCCAGCCCTCCTTAAATCATACCGGCCACAACACTTAGGCTAAGTTCACACAGCAGTCTGAAGTGACCCAAATCCGATTTTTGTGCACACATGCGACCTGGATCTGATCTTTTCATGGCAGTCTGAACAACACAGATCTGATTTTTTTCCAATCCAACCCAGGCCACTTGGGTATGTGGTGCTGAATCCGATACGAATCTGATCTTTTCAAATGCGACATGTGTGAACGGCCAGGTCGGATTCATCCGACCTGAACATCATTTATACCCGACAAAGGTCACTATTCTGCGTCTTGCTACACAGAAGCTACAAGAAAAGCAACAACCATGGCAGATGATGATGCGGAGAGCTGTTTTTATGTTTAACCATATTGAAAAGATTGAATTTTTCCAGTAAATGTCAGTGAACCTCTACTGCGCATGCGGGACACTTGCGTTGTATGACTGCAGTTCACACAGGAGATCACATACAAGTCGCATATAGTTGGAAATATGAACGGCAACGCAAAAAAAATCGGATTTCACAAAAAAATCGGATTGAGCATCAAGACGTGCAGTGTAAACGTAGCCTTACTCTCCGGCCAAAGCACCTACCTATGACAGTAAATAACTCAAGAAGCTCAAGAAGTAATACAATGTTTACTGCCTTAATAATGCATGCAGTATATATATAGGCCTTCCTTGTCATGCACATCCTTGTGACAGTTGGCATATGGTGTACGTTTTTTCTTCAAACTGTAAAATCCTTGCAAAAACTAAATTATAAAAAAAAAAAATGCTTTCTTTACACCACACTATGATGTTCCTCTTATATTTGGCGAATTTATGTTAGAATATTTTGCAAAAATATGTTGCAGTGCATGATGGGGTTTTGCATCTGTTTACATTATTCCATTTCATTGCCCACATGCCACCTAGACTCACAGTGAATGCTGACATACCGCTGAGAGAAGAACTGCCTGTCTGCCTCTATGTTGTATTGTTTTATGTTGATGTTTTTACAACACTAATAGTATGTATGTATATGTGTTGGGTGAGCAGACGTCCTCTTTTTCCCGGAAATGTCCTATCATTTAGACCTAAAAAAATGTCCGGGGGGCATTTCAAAATGGTCCTGGGATTTGGTTGACTACAGTGCAGCACGTAGTTGAAACTGAGCTAGCGGGGAATGGAGCGACCGAAACTAACTCTGACACTACCCCCCCTTCAGAAACCCAAATCTGGTCACTCAAGTATGCGTGGGTGGGTGCCTGGATGGCTTTGTGCAAGTGTGTATGTTACGCATTTGCAGCCACTGTCCTTTTTAATAACCAAAAGCCAATAAAACCGCATTATAGAAGTCTTGGTGATGGTTGTCGTGTGATGCTTAAGGATAGATCGGTTGATCCACAATGTGTATTCGTATTGTGTTTCACATTTGAGACGCATGCGGGTTGGGTGGGGGGTTGGATAGAAAAGTGCCAGGGCCGAAAATCGTTTCCAGTCCAAGCCTGGCCCCATATATGTGTTTCCAGTAAAACGTACATATATAGTGGGTACGGCTTACAGTGAGGTGCATTCTATAGTCTGGAAAATACAGAACCCAAAACAATAAATATCAGTTGGACAATATGAAGGTTACCTTTGTAAAGTATGTGGGTGTGGGAGGGGAAATTTTCCAGTCTTCCTGAGGTATTTGTACGCCTTTGGTCCGTGCACATAGAGCGTTAGGGCAAATTCTTTGTGCTCCTTTGTGTACTCATTGCCCTGCATCATGAAGTCCAGTTGAAGATCTGGAATTTGAAGAACAAAAATGATTATCTTCACATAATGGCCAAGGAGTAGTAGAATATGTGAACTTTGTAGTGCAAATCTCATATTACCTGAGTAGAATTCAAGCTTTTCCTTAAGCCCTTTATTAAGGAGTTTCTTTTCATTCAACTCCCCCAACAGACACTGAACTATGGTCCTTGCCCTCTTTTCCCTGGCCATGGCGTTTTTCCTCTCCCGCTCCAGACTTTCCACCCTCGCCAAAGCCTCCTTCAGTTTAGCCGTAACGGCAGTAAGAGAGGAAGGCAAAGCATAGCTATGATCCTGGTGGAAAGATGGCGGAAGTTAGCACGCCGCTACAGCAGGGCTCCCCAAGGTAGTGGCCCTCAGACACCAAGTGGTTTTCACAATCACTTGTGTTGAAATACAGAAATATGAATGAAATAAAACAAATTTACTACAAAATGAGTAGATATTCAGTAGGTTTTCATACCTCTTGTACTTTTACACATATAGGAACATTACATCAAACATATTTTATTGCAATTTTATATGAAATATCAACATAAATTAGTATACAGTTATGAAGATTTCTTTTTTAAATAAAAAACTAAAAATGGAATTGCGTAAAAAGTATTCAACCCCTGAGTCAATACTTTGTGGAACCCCCTTTTGTTGCAGTTACAGCTCCCACTATTTTTCGTTTGTCTTCATCAGATTTGCACGTTGTGTGACTGAAATCTTTGCTCATTCATTGCAGCTTGAAGAGCGTTTGTGAACAGCGTTTATTCAGATCTTGCCACAGATTCTCAATTGGTTTGAGATCCAGACTTTGACTGAGCTATTCTAACACATGAAGATGTTTTACTTGAAACCGTTCCATTGTAGGGAAAAGTTCTAAGTAAAGCTATACAGATCAAGATTTATGTTATTTATTTATTTATGTTTTCCAGACTCCAACAGGTTTCCTTGTTAGATGGTTCTTTATTGGTTTCATTTCCTGTCCGCTCTGAAGAGAAGCACCCCCAGAGCATGATGCTGCCACCACCCTATTTGATAGTAGGAATGGTGTGTTCAGAGTTGTGTGCAGTGTCAGTTCTTTGCCACACATAATAGTTTGAATTTTGGTCAAAAAGCTCAATTTTAATACAAACAGGACTTCTTATGATTTCCTTATAACAATGGCTTTCTACTTGTTACTCTTCCATAGAGACCTTATCTGTGCAGTGAATGACTAACTGTTGTCCTGTAGACAGGTCCTCCCACCTGAGTTTTTCATCTCTGCAGTTGGTCTAGAGTCACTAGGAGGCTCTAAGCTGCATCTCTGATCAATGCTCTACCTGGAGGTTTAGTTTCCTTGTCTTGGTCGTTTTCTTTTGCTGGGTTATAACTTCTCTATTTCCAGGTGATGGATTGAACAGAGCTGTTTAAAGCTTGGGAAATATTTTTATAGCATAAGCCTTTTCTAAACTTCCCCACAACTTTATCCCTGACCTGTCTGGTGTGTTCATTGGACTTTATGATGCCATTTGATCCCTGATATTCTCTTAACCAATCTCTGAGGCATCACAGAGCAGCTGTATTTGTCCTGAGATTAGATTACACATAGGTGGACTTGATTTAGTAATTAGCAATCATCTCATCTCACCGTCAACAACCGAAGACATCTGGTTGACCCCGATAAAAGGGGGGTAAATACTTTTACAATCTCATGTATTGTTTTATATCTATTTCTTAATTGTATACCACCATGTGTTGGTCTTTCACATAACATTCCATTAAAATATATTTATGTTTGTGGTTGTAATGAGGCTAAATGTTCGAAAAGGAGTATTCATTCTTTTGGAAGCAACTGTAGATTATTCAAATAAAATAGTTTTACTTTGTGATTAATAATTTGACCATTCAATTATAAAATATACAATCAAATAATTTAATGTCAAGTTACAGGGTTATAACTGCATTTAAAATTATGAAAATAATAGAATTTACTTTATATATATAGGTAAATCTAGAGTAAAGTAAATACATATATTTCTAGGCTGGAGCGTAATTGTTGCATAATTATTTTTGGATTCATAGGTAGAAATGTTAGAGAAACGCTGCACTAGCGTATCGCTCAAGTTTTTTTTCTGCATAGCAGCAGAACTCTGCTCTTGTCTCTTCAGTTATGGTTATTTTTTAATGTGTGCTTGATATGAGCAGCTGCAAAAAAATTGAGATTTTTATTTGGCTAAAATCTAAATAGAAATACCCACATCATTAGACTGAGGTTTTGGGTGTGAGGTACATGTTTCTGGGGCCTCCTGAGAAGCCACAGGCGGAGTAACGTCAGCTGTTTTGACGATCACTGAAGTCCTGCACTTTTTTGGCTAAAAGAAGCATAATGAATATAATTATATACAGTATAATACAGTAATACAAAACACAGTGGGACATGTTTATCATCTAGTGCTTGATGATAAAATCTGTATAAATGATACACCTACTTCTTGGAGGTGATCTGGAAACCTGAATATCGATGGAAAAACACCATCTTTCAGGCGGACAATCTGACCCGTCCTGTCGAAATCATCCTGGTGAAAATGCTCGCTGCACAGCACGGATGTATCACTCGCAGTGAATCCCTCTCTCCTTAAAGACACTTCCCACTTCTTCCTCGCATTATTGTCTTTGGGAAACCTTCGAAGAGGAAAAAAAAAAGGACAGATTTGTACGTGTCTGAAAAAAAAGCCCATCATTCTCCTAATTTTTATAATTCATTTTCAAACAACCTTACTTCATCAAAACTCTCATTTAGTTGCATATGTGTGGAAATTGTGATGCTTGTTTGAAAACTATTCCAGTCAGTCTTTAACGTCTCCATTTTCACAACTTTGTTCCTTCATCACAGCACAGAGATCAGAGTAGCATCTTATTTCCTCTCCCATTGGTCACGTCTTACTAAATTATTAATAAAAAAAAAAAAAGCTTGGTTGCTTCCCTATAAAACTTTGATAACTAAGTAGGAGAGGTATCTCTATAAAATTATACACAAGTAACAAGTGCTAATCACGTTCCAAAGTTCAATAAGGATATTAATATAAATGGCTGCCTGTTGAACTCTTGCCCTGAAACTTTATTCCATCTTTTTTGGCTCTGAAACAACACTAGAAATATGTGGGGAAATGATTTTTATTTCCTTATTTGACGACATAAGGAAGCATTTTGTTTTCCGTTGAAAGCATGTGGTTTTTGATTTTCATATTTACCCAAAAGAGAAGAAGAATTATGTTATTCTTGTGAAATATTATATTCATAACAGTAAATTAAAGTAAAACGCTATTATGCAAAAAAATTATTACTGCATATTTACTTATATATATTTCATTTTTTATAATGGTGGGTTATAATAAGATTTTCTCAAAGAGCAACCATTGTCAACTTTGCGGTCCTGACCTCAATTGGAGTTGCGAGATAATTTCTGGGGGTTGCCAAATCATTTGGAAAAATATGATGCTCTAAATTAATGTGTAAATTAATGTGAAAGTTTCAATAAGTATTTAGAAAAATTGAGACAGGCTGAAAAAATATAACTAGAGCTGCCAGCCTTTCCATCCACATATCTGAGTGAAAAGATCTTTTCTGTGCTGAAATACATGACAATCATATGCAGATCACCACTCCTCTAGAGATCAGAGCGATTTCCACTTGGCTGTTTCTAACCTAAAGCCAAGAAGCTGCTCTGTTCAAACAAGCAGGCACAGCCGTCACGTTAAATATGTGCAGAAAAACATCTCTGCTTTTGACCTTTAAAATTAAACACCAAGTGTTTTATAGTGTATTTTGTTAAAGTTTAGAGCATGCTGTTAACGTTTTATTTCATTGAAAAGGAAAGAAAATTTGCATTATTTTCTTTATGTTTTAACAGCAAAGTGACGGGATGTAGCAACCATTGTCGGTCTGTTTGGGAAGTTAGCCTCTTGATGCAGCTTTTAAAAACTCCAAGTGTGTTTAAAAATAAAATGATAAAGAGACTAATAGCTGAAGTGAGTTAAGGCTTGTCTGATTATGTAAATCCGACATAAATGGACAGCATTGCATGTTACATTGGGGGGTCGAGATACTTTAAGGTTGAGAAAAACTGCCATAGAGGACTGCAAGTCTGACAGACTGCTGTTTGGTTAACATGACATACGATATAACTCAGGTGGAGGCATCAAAAATCGCATAGATCAAAGACTAACTGACAACCAGACCACAGTTTGTGAGACTGAAGTCGGCTCTCTAACCAGTCACAGGAGCGCCACAGGGGACGGTACTCTCACCATTACTTTTTACTCTGTTCAGTCTTTCAGTCCAAGACAGATTATGTCATTCGCAGAAACACTGAAATTACTTTATCATTAATAACGTGAATTAGCAACAATTTTTACATTTTATCCCGATACATTAATAAAGACGGTATATATCGCAATTTTTATAACAATATATAAACCTCATGAGATCTTGTTACTCTGCTGCAGCTGAAGCTGCGCTTTGGGATAATAGGCTCTTGGGCGCTGCGCTGCCAACTAGTGGCTGGAGGTTTGACAGTTACATAAAGTATAGCAAAGCAGATATATTTGCATGCAAATATTTTCTACATTTATAAACCATTCAGCCATGTTTTGAATCAACACCAATTAAGACAATTTATCATCATAACATAAAAAATGGATGGGGTTGAGGAGTATAAAAACCTCTACTCTTCTATTCCACATTGAAATGGAAAAACCACTGTAGGGACAAAGCACTGTACTTCTAAAGGAAGCTTAGGTCATTTGGTGTTTGCAGCAAGATGCTAAGTATCTTCTTTAATTTTTGTGACCTATTCTGGCATAATCTACTGAGCTATAGGCATCAGAGTAGGTGACTTAAAGGTCAATTTCCTGAGTATCCTCTCCATCATCATACAACCACAGAGTGTCTTCACTCAGAGGCCCCTCCAGACCTTTGATTAGACAGACCACTACAGGAGATAGGCCTACTTCCTGCCATCAACAGCAACTTGTTGAAGAATGCCCTGAACGATTTACAACATTCAATTTCCTTTTGTGATTAATAAAATATATCTGAACTGATACTTTTTTTATGAATGGCTCTTAATATCTCTGATCAAGTAATATGACTCACATATTCCTTTTAAACTTATGTAACTCAGATCCACACGCCAATAGATACTGCATATCATTTTTTTGTTTATCAGCAAGTGTGTTTTACGTGCAACATGATGAGTAAATAGTGCAAAACAGAAGATGCATCATTTTGAAGGGTCCTTATGTACAAGTACAGAGTTATGTAAGCCCTGAAGAGACCTTTTTTCCCAAGGTTCAATTAAATCTTTGAAGAATCTTTAGTAAGCAAACAGTTTTCAACATTCTTTGAATACAATTTATAGCTTTTTTTTGTAAGAAAGTTTGTTGCTGCAAATGCCTGAAATGCAAAAAGCTGTTCAGTTCATCTGATGTTAGCTGCATTCTTTAACCATCCATGCATGTTGATCCATCAACATGGATCTGTTGAAGTTGTGACTCAGAGTTTCCATTTTATACACTGAATGACTTATAATTCAAAGCACTTTGTCAGACATTGCAGGCCCATGCAGGGGTGTTGCCTTTTTGGACAAATTATTACTACTATTAATAAAACTTCTCTCCACATTTGATTTATTAATATATTTTGTAAGAGAAAGAGATGAAAACGCTCCCCATCACAGTGACATGCAGACAGTGGAGCCCAGAATGAGACACATTCATTTCAGATTTCAGAAGAGTTACTTGTCAATCAGATGGTAAAAAGTTACATAAGCTCCTTTTACAGATGTCGCATGAAACGCAGGTTTGCCTGCACAGATCTAAGAGTTTACTAAATAACAAAAACTCTGTGCCTGAAAAAAAACACTCAGCATGTTTTAAAATGTTTTTAAATCATCTTTTATTTTTTTATATCACAACATATCACGTGATATTTTTGTCATCTATCATATTTTATAGAGATAATGTTATGGAATTCACGGGATTTATCAAATCAAATAAATTGGAAACTGTAATTTTTTATCTGCTGCTTTATTCTCTCTTCTTTTTTATAGTTACCATTTAACTTATAATGGATCTGTTTTTTTTTCTGCATCATTTATGGCTTTTTATTGTTTCCTTTGGAAATCATCGTTTCAATACACACTTTTTTGGATATTGTTTTTAGATGACTGCAGAATAATCCCTTAAAAATAAAAAAATAATAAAGCTACACTGCATAACTAACCTAGCATTAGCTCAATTTCTCATAGAAAATTATTTTTCGGCATAATTTTCTGCACTTTAACAGATCCTAAAAGACAAGCGGAGATGTTTTGACAGTGCAGTGTTGACAGTTGCTTTCAAAACCTCTCAATTACAGGTATAGCGCCCCTAGTAGCTAAATGTTACAGTGTTGCTTTAAATAAAAACACTAGATGAACACTAGACATGAAAAAAAATGTATAATGATAAAATAAAGAGATGCATTAATACTAAAGCAATATTTCTACTTGTTTTTTTGTGTGTTTGGACTGATTTTAAATTGTATTGAAAAAAAAAACATACTGAAATGCATTTAAAATAACTTGATCAACTAGAGTCATCAGCAATGTAAAACACTGTAAAATATAAACATCTACCAATATTATACTCCAGATTAATCTATCCAGACTTAAAGGTATAATGGAGGATGTTCTTTTTCCGGGTGGATCATCAAAATAAGTGGTCCTCCTAATTGTCAATAATTCTGGTGATATGTTTACATAAAGCCGTCCTACGTGTTCGTCCTCATTTTCACTTACCGGTGGCGAGTCTGAAATAGTGGAAATATTGCAAAACTTCTTTTGGAGTAGTAGTAAGTAAGCTTGTAAGATTGATGCAAACAGCAATAGGCGTTCCCTTTAAGGACTGGGTACAGGGTGGAGAGGGTGGGTCTTTTAAAAAATTCATGAAAATCCTTGGCCATACCTTTAATGTATTTTAACATCATGAATGGAAATATATTTACTACTTACTTTAATAAAATGTTCCTTTTGTAAAATAGATGATGCACCCTTTTTTTCCCCTTTTGTAAAAATGTGCCTCTTTCACATACGTATGTTGTTTTATTTTTTTCATTTCAGCCTGCATGTTTTTACGGAGCACTGTATAAATCTCTACAAACTATAACTTCACAAAGCGGCACAAAGCGACTTGTTATCAGCGTCGTATCTGATTTCATTAAGATAAATGCTGGAGCAATGTAATTGTCCTAATTAAATTTTGCAAAACTTCATCCCCATTTGATCAAGGTTTGAATCGAAAGCTAATAAATGATTATATACAGATACATTATATTAGAAATCAGTTATATTTAATTGTTATTTAATTAATTGTTTTAATTTGTTAAGTTAAAAACCACAGCAGTAGCGTTCTTCTTTTGGTTTTGTTTTAGGAGTGGTGCTTTGATAAGTCGCCTTTATCTCTCTCTTGCAAATGGATGTTTTCTTTTTGTTTTTTTTTCTTTTGTTTTTTAACTGTACAACTTTTAAATAAATAGTAATTGAAATAACTGCTAAACAACTACAACAAATTCATTATGAATACTTAAAAAATATGAATCATTCTTGTCGTTAAGAGATTCAATCAAAATGCAGATAAATGCAGAGGCTTTCTTTAAAATGTTGAGTTTTCCACATCAGGAACAAACGGCGCAAACTTATCGCCACAGGTTTGCTGACGGAGGAACTGCGGTGTCCATTGCAGTTTCCCTGGCAACCGTTTTAACAACAACAAAAATGTGAGATTAACACGTTTTTACTAGCGAGATGCAGAGATCTTTGAGAAAACTGATAGACAGAAAAAGTGATCTGATAAAACGAATAATGATCATCTTCGCAGGGATGGATATTAAAGTGAAGCTGGAATGCACAAACATGCGAATTAAAAAGAAATGCTTTACTGAGGACGTGGCGAAAGATACACACTTTAAAAGGAAGTAGGTCAAAGGGCTATGACAGGGAAGCAATCAGTTATAGCAATGGTAGCCGCATTTTATACAAATACCTAAAGGTGTTAGTTAACACATGTTAGCTAAAGTGAAAAAAAAAAAAAATTTAATCTTTAATGGTAAATTGTATATATTTTACACTAATAAGTTTGTATAGTTTTGTTCTAATTAGTACTGCAGGATTGCTACTGTCATATTTCAGTAAATGTCATGTTATACAGTCAGTGTACCATTAATCTAGGTCAAGGTTCATTTACTAAACTAGTCATTTTTCTGTTTAGATCTCAAAGTATATTTTATGCATAAGTTTATCTTCTGTGTCTTTGAATTTAAGAGGTCTCAGGTATGTTGAGAAAGATAAAGGGTTAAAAAAAAAATCCCCTTCATTATTAGAAACTGACTCCTGTGATGCTAATGCCACCTTTTGGTGAAACCAATGAGGAGAAAAAAATATGTAGCCATGGTACCAATCACTCTGCTGGACTAGCTTTTTGCTTTAATACAGTTTTTAACAGGAAGGTAGTGATTTTCAAGTCAGATTGTTCAGGACACTGGCTGGCATCTGTGTTATGTATAGATCAGTCATTTCTAATACGGTACTATTGAACGGTACGTCCCTGCACCTCAGAACAGGCCGGAAAAGATGTTTTATCAGAATATAAACTATCATATCACATAGTATTATAGAAGACCTGGAGAGACACTAAAAAAGAACATTTAAATTTTAACATTTAAATCAGACAATTAGAAATCCAATCTGAAAAGCGTTTTCCAATTGCACATTTTAAATTGAGTCATTAAGGAGGAACTGTAAATTGTATTTATTAATCCATTATTAAATATTGGTTTCCAGTGTGTTCGGGTACTAGAGGGGCAATGAGGGGCAAGAGGGTAAAAAATAAAAAGAAACCACAACTGGAAAAAGGATTTGAAAATGCAAGATGAGAAAGAAAATGGAATAAGGAAATGCCTTTTTTTAAATGTGTTATTAGAAAGGTACTAACAATCAGATTTATGAACTGTGTTGAAATGTCCATTTATAAATAGGATTCAGAAAAAAACATTTTCAAATTGCAATATTTAATAATGGATTTATCAATACAATTTACAATTCCTGTTTAATAATTCAGCTTAGAATTTATAATTGGGAAACATTTTTATACTGGATTTCTAATAGTAAGTGTTATATGGTTAATTGGAAATGGCTGTTTTTGTTTTTTAGTGACACTCCCGGTCCTCCAGATTATATTCTTTTAAGTAACCTACAGATCCAAAACCACTTACACACACTTCTCAACTATAGCTTTATATAATCTGTAAATCTTTTATCTGCTATTATCTGTCACTAATTATCTTGTATATATATATATAATCCATATCCTAACTTTCATCTATAATCTGTATATAGCTTCCATTTTTATTTAGCTTATAGCTTCTTTCAATTACTCTCTAATATATACCATTTATTGTCAATACATGCACATGTAGAAAAATATTAATATCCTTTAATCCTTTATAGCCCTTATGGATAGATGCAAACTACATTTTTTTTTTTTTTTGCTTTATACTTGTGACAGTGTAAATACAATAAAGTTAAGTTGTATTCTATTCTAAATGAATGGAAGTACAGATATCTTCCAAAAACAAAAAATAAAATTCAATGCTTTTTTTTTTTATTCAAGTAATCTAAATTATAAATTTAGAGAGAAAAACTCTAGGATTAAGCAATTTTCTTGGTTCAAGATCCTACTGCAGCGACCTATTTAACATATCTCCATCTCAACAGATCCCTGCTTTATTCTAAAGCTTATCACTGAAATTAAATCACGATTTAGAAGAGATTATTGGACATTTCAATCAGAAATTTTGAATAAAAGCGGATATGCAGGGTTTATACAGGAATGAGTAATTCTAATTTAATGTTTTTTAATGCTCTTAGAAATAATTTTAATGCCATCAACAAGTACCCATGACCCATATATATATATATATATATATATATATATATATATATATATATATATATATATATATATATATATATATATATATAATGAATTTTAATGCCAATTAAGGCCTTAATTTAAAAAAATAATAATTTCATGACTTTTAATGATTTTTAATGAACCGCAGAAACCCTGATATGTTAAAATTATTAAATAACTTAAAACATCAAAATCATAGTAATGAAACTATTATCATGTGAAGATGGGAATTAATGTCAGAAAATAAATGACATTTAACAAAATAATAATATGATATTAATAGATAGAGAATCTTTTTTAAAACAACTATATGAATCAGGTTATTTGGTTGGTTGTACATTCATTAGACTAAACTGGAAATCCTTTTTTACTTAATAACCTGCAGTTTCTTAGTGTGTGTTACTAAGTCCTGCTTATGCTGGTCTGGTAGCGCATGTTGACACACCGGAACCAAACAGAACATTGGTTAGTATTCCGCTGATGGACAAATAGAAGTACAACAATAATATTTTCACCAAATGCAAACAACAATATGTTTTTCTTACTTGTGAAATGTTATCCCCCGAGCCCTAACGTCAGCCTTTCGTCGATTTGAACACAATAATGCCGCGCAGTGCTGAGGCATTTTCAGCTGTTTTGGTAGAACCAGAATAGTACGACCGCTCAAAGATGGCGGCGGCAACCTCGGCAATGGTTTGTCTTCTTCTACAATTCTATAGCGGTTGGTAAATAACTGTTGATGCGCGTTATCGCCCCCAGCTGGTATGAAGTGTGAACCGGGACAATAAAAAACAAAACAAAAACACATTCTTTCAAGTATAAAATAAACATATATATAGTAGAACTGTTAGCTCTCTCTATATATAACAATCAGATATTTAATTTCTCTGTGAAAAATGAAAAGCATTTCACCTTATTTTAATTTTGGAGAAATTGTAAATTAGCAGAACTCTTTCAATGCTTTATTTCTTAAAATATTTAATAAAAAAAACTTTAAGAGTTTCATTTCTCAACAGTAATTACATAAATATGCATCACGTGTTCTCCTACTAAACCATCAGCCATTTGTTTCCTTTTCATATTATTGTATTTGTAGTTGGTAATCACAAATAATCATTTAATTTTTAAGCATATCTTTATTACATTTTTCAACTTATACAGGCAACAAAAACCGCACACAGTGAAAGACATGAAAAGTAAAAATAAATAGAAATAAGTAGGTCAATAAATAAAACTAAATCAGGGAAACCTGTAACAATATGTTCCAAAAAGAATAATATAGAGTACGGATACTACAGAAAGAAAAACAAAACAAAAAAAAAACACGAAAACATTAAAGCTCAGATTATTAATCAATTAAAAGGATACATAAGCAGATATCCAGGCATTACAGTGTCACTATAATAATTGGTTAAATACACACTCAAGTATTGTTCCTTCCAGGAATCTTAGACCAGATAAGTCAATAGAGTCCCTTCTGTTTAGTCCGTGCACTTTCTATGTCAATGTAATCTAAGAATGGATCCCATGTTTTGTAAAATAACAGAGGTTTGTCCTTAATCCAGTGGGTCATTGAACATCCAGTAGTCTCCGCATATAAGGATTTATGTTCAGTGCTGGATGTAAACCATTTAATTTTAAGGGACATACCTGAAATTAAAATGAAAGCTTAAACTAAGGTCATGAAAATAGTTTAAACATTTGAACTAAAGTCCCAAAAATAATATGTTGGACATACCTCCTAAACTTTCAACAAATTATAATTGATTTTGGCCTTTGTCATTCATTATATCACTGAATTCTATGGAAGCCCGTTTCCGCCACTCTGTAAAAAAAGAAAAAAATAATTATCTCAATATAATGAGATAGTATCTCATTATAATGAGATAGTATCTCAATATAATGAGATAGTATCTCAATATAATGAGATAGTATCTCAATATAATGAGATAGTATCTCATTATAATGAGATAGTAACTCAATATAATGAGATAGTATCTCATTATAATGAGATAGTATCTCAATATAATGAGATAGTTTTTTTTTATTTTTTACCAATTTTTTAAGTTAAAATTGAGTATTTTTGGTCAATAGCTCCCAGGTCATGTGACCTATTGACCCAAAATCAGTGTGAAATTGTTTTACTAGGCTCTGTAGATGGGGCACACTCATTTGTTTTGCAGTTTAACTATTTTTTATTTTTTTACCAATTTTTTTAGTTAAAATTGAGTATTTTTGGTCAATAGCTCCCAGGTCATGTGACCTATTGACCCAAAATCAGTGTGAAATTGTTCTACTAGTCTCTGTAGATGGGGCACACTCATTTATTTTTCATTTTAACTCTTTTTTTATTTTTTTTAACCAATTTTTAAGTTAAAATTGAGTATTTTTCGTCAATAGCTCCCAGGTCATGTGACCTATTGACCCAAAATCAGTGTGAAATTGTTCTACTAGTCTCTGTAGATGGGGTACACTTATTTGTTTTTCATTTTAACTCTTTTTTATTTTTTTAGCAATTTTTTAAGTTAAAATTGAGTATTTTTGGTCAATAGCTCCCAGGTCATGTGACCTATTGACGCAAAATCACTTGGAAATTGTTCTACTAGTCTCTGTAGATGGGGCACACTCATTTGTTTTGCATTTTAACTCTTTTTTTTATTTTTTACCACATATGGACACCCTTATGCTTGAACATGGTGTTCGTTATGGACAATCCATGACGAGCACAGAAGTCCAACAACAGAACACCACTCGAGTTCAGATCGGGGTGACCATTCCTCCCAACCATGCCCCTCCAGGTCTCACTGTCATTGCCCACGTGAGCGTTGAAGTCTCCCAGCAGAACAAGGGAGTCCCCAGGAGGGGCACCCTCCAGTTCTCCCTCTAAGGACTCCAAGAAGGGTGGGTAATCTGAACTGTTGTTCGGCCCGTTAGCACAGACAACAGTCAGAACCCGTCCCCCCCACCCTTAGGAGGAGCCCTCTCGTTCACCGGGATGAACCCCAACGTACAGGCGCCGAAATGGGGGGCAACAAGTATGCCCACTCCTGCCCAGCGCCTCTCACTGTGGGCAACTCCAGAGTGGAAGTATGTCCAGCCCCTCTCAAGGAGACTGGTTCCAGAACCAGAACCATACGTCGAGGTGAGACAGACTATTTCTAGCCGGAACCTCTCAGCCTCACACACTAGCTCCAGTCCCTTCCCACCAGCGAGGTGACATTCCACATCCCAAGAGCCAGCTTCTGCAGCCGAGGATCGGACCACCAGGGTCCCCTCCCCCGGCCAACACACATTGCATACGACCCTTATGGCCCCTCTCACGGGTGGTGGGCCCATGTAAGGGGGGACACAACAAGTCACACTGGTTTTGGGTCAATAGGTCACATGACCTGGGAGCTATTGACCAAAAATACTCAATTTTAACTAAAAAAATTGGTAAAAAATAAAAAAAAGACTTAAAATGCAAAACAAATGAGTGTGCCCCATCTACAGAGACTAGTAGAACAATTTCCAAGTGGTTTTGCGTCAATAGGTCACATGACCTGCGAGCTATTGACCAAAAATACTCAATTTTAACTTAAAAAATTGCTAAAAAATAAAAAAAGAGTTAAAATGAAAAACAAATGAGTGTGCCCCATCTACAGAGACTATTAGAACAATTTCACACTGATTTTGCATCAAAAGGTCACATGACCTGGGAGCTATTGACCAAAAATACTCAATTTTAACTAAAAAAATTGGTAAAAAATAAAAAAAAAGACTTAAAATGCAAAACAAATGAGTGTGCCACATCTACAGAGACTAGTAGAACAATTTCCAAGTGGTTTTGCGTCAATAGGTCACATGACCTGGGAGCTATTGACCAAAAATACTCAATTTTAACTTAAAAAATTGCTAAAAAATAAAAAAAGAGTTAAAATGAAAAACAAATGAGTGTGCCCCATCTACAGAGACTATTAGAACAATTTCACACTGATTTTGCATCAATAGGTCACATGACCTGGGAGCTATTGACCAAAAATACTCAATTTTAACTTAAAAAATTGGTAAAAAAATAAAAGAAAAACTATCTCAATATAATGAGATACTATCTCATTATATTGAGTTACTATCTCATTATAATGAGATAGTAACTCAATATAATGAGATAGTAACTCATTATAATGAGATACTATCTCATTATATTGAGTTACTATCTCATTATAATGAGATACTATCTCATTATAATGAGATAGTATCTCATTATATTGAGTTACTATCTCATTATAATGAGAAACTATCTCAATATATTGAGATACTATCTCATTATAATGAGAAACTATCTCATTATATTGAGATACTATCTCATTATAATGAGATAGTAACTCAATATAATGAGATAGTATCTCATTATATTGAGTTACAATCTCATTATATTGAGATAGTTTTTTTTTTTTTTTTTTTTTTTACAGAGTGGCGGAAACGGGCTTCCATAGAATTCAGAATAATAATTTCACCACCAGATAAAAAGGTTTTCACGAATCCTGTTTGGAAAACTCCTGCTTGTAAGACATGGAGGGACAGGTAGATATTTAAACACACCTGCTAACAAATGGGTTTAAATGTTTAACTGGCCTTTTAAATTTGTACAAACTTTATATCCTGTAAAGACATTAAGCCCCGGTTTAAAATTGAAAATAAACTTTATTTGTATAGCAAGTAAGTAAACTTTATTTGTATAGCACTTTTCACAGACAAAGTCACAAAGTGCTTCACATGATAATATAAAAACAACACAAGTAAAAACAGATAAAATGCAATAAAAGCTATAATAAATAAGGGAATAAAACAACACGCTATGTGCTTTGGAAGGCTAGTGAAAACAGGTGTGTTTTTAGCTGCTTTTTAAAGATATCCACCGAGTCCAGAGAGCGCAGGGACAGGGGGAGTTCATTCCAAAGACGGGGTGCCACCGCTTTAAAGGACCGGTCTCCTCGGGTTTTAAAACGGGTCCGAGGAACCATAAGCAGGTTTTGACCTGAAGACCGTAGGCTACGGACCGACGTATACGACTGGATCAGAAAATGTGTACTTGTTTAAAAAAAAAAAAAAAAAAAAACTTCTTCAGAGGAAAATTTATATTTTAAACAAATAATTTTGTCAACAGACATTATATAAATTAAAACGTTTTCCTCCAATTCTGCATTTAATTATCTCTCGATTAAATATTTTTGTAACACACCATTAATTAAACATGATAAAGGACTACATAAAAAGGTGTGTATCCGGGGCGGGGCTTAAAGTTGATTGACAAGCTCTCCGTCCAATCAGCGCAGCCATCCTGTAGCTCGTACTAGCATAGCAAAGATGGCGTAGGGGCGAAGAGTGGAAGGTGGAGAGGACCTTCTTCTCTCCCCTTTACCGTGTCTAGGAGCGGAGGGAAGGGGGTCCGCAACTTTTAAGCTTTCCTTTCAATTTTCGGCTGTTCTTATGAAAATAAAACCCGGCGGTCCTGCAGGTGGGGAGGACTCCTAATATGGAACCGCAGAGGAAGGATCCCCCCGGCTTTTGTTTACCATTGTGTGCAGCTGCATGATCCCAGAGGCACAGTGGAAATATCTCTGCATCGCTCCTCAGGTGAGGGCTCCACTCAACATTTCCCTGAAAGATTTGTTTTCTGTGAAATTTCTTAATCTAGTTTTATTTTAAGTATTCAACTATTCAGTTAATTATATTCTGAATGAAGGTGTTAGCCCTTTACTATCACTGTTTGCTTATAGATTTTGCAAATTGAGATCAGTTCACTTGATCAGATTGCATTTTTCCAGAGGGGGTTCGTGCATGAACAACACTCCTGCAAACGGTGAATAAATATTTGAATAAAACATAAATAAATCATTATATCTGTCTAATATTAACCATTTAAAATGATAAATATTATATATAAAAATGTGGTTTTGAATCAGATAAAACCTTTTTTTGCATCTTAAGCTCCACTTTTCTTGTTTTCCTCAGTTTATTACATAGCACAGTGATAAAAAAAAAAGCTGGCATCTAAGAGAGATTCACATTTTTGTTTTTTTAATCACACAGGGCTGAATGTGTTTTTCCCATTTTCCTTCCTTATGCAGATGCATTATTGGTGATTCTCTCAACCATCAAATAATTTGAGTTCCTGGCAAAAACAAAACCACTTTAGTCATTCTTTTGCTTTACTTACTTGATAAACTTCTACAATATCTATTAAAAACAAAAATATGGTTTTATATCTAGAGTTTTTGCTGTATGTCATTTGCCCCTTTTTTTCCCCTCAAAAGGCTGAAATTAATTTTTATTCAGTAGTAACTATATTGACAAATGGGACAGAAATTCCTAATTTTAATGAAAAATGTAATCTGCTTTAAAGATGCATAAGTAATATGTTTTCTTAAAGAGCACACCTGTCCCTAGATATTAATTACATTTCCTCCCAAAACGTCAAACTTTTAACTTTTTTTTTTTAACCTTTTCTCCTTGCAACTGCATCAGTTGTGATGTAACAGGAGAGTTTGTGGCAGGATAGCAGTGAGCTCCATGAAAGGAAGGGAAAAGGGGAAAAATATCAAGGAAAAACTTTGAAAAAAAGTACAGTAGGTTTATTGGTTTGTGTCTCATATTGAGTTTGTGTCTCATAAGGAAATGAAAAATGAGAAAAATGCAAAAATACAATTTGACGTTGTGCACTTTGAGTATATGCTAACTCTAAAACAGAGATTAGCGTGCTAATTTGTCATGAGATGATAAAAGAGATGATATCTCTATATATACTACATGGTATATTTACGCAATTTCATTACAACCACTATCAGTTAACATTTATAAACATTGTTATAAAGCAAAACAAATCAAATTATTTCTAAAAATATATGTTGGATTTTTGTTTTGTGAACAACTGCACAAAACAGGGCTAAGCTCCCCACAGCGTTTATAACATTAACATCTATTTTTTTTAATGTAGAATTGCTATTCGTCTTGCAATGAAACAGAATCAAACTGTCATAAAACATCACTTTGAAATTATGTTTACAGGTGAGATGAAGTGACCCAGGAGAAGATTCAAAACCACCAACATGACTCCTCCACTTCTGCAGAGTCCTGGAGAACAGCAGATAAGATTACCGGCCTTCACCGCCTTTCCTCCTGTTTTTGTGGGACACTGGACATCTCTTCTGCGGCAGCCCCTCTTGTCCAGACCTTTTTCTGCAGCCTGATCGCTGCTAAGGACAGCTTCCCAAGAATTAAAGTCATCCAACCTTGTAGACGAAAACCACAATAAATAGCCTCACGTAACAGCAGCCCTGAAGCTGTTTGATTGGCTTGAAGGAATGGGTCAATCTCGGCCCGTTATGCATCTAAACAAGGTTGTTTATTTCCCCAAGAAAAACAAAGCAAATATCTCAAGGTTTGATCATGTAAAAGGTAAAGACACAGCATACTGTAGCAAAGATCTGATGCCTGTGATTCAAAGTGAGATTCATTGATTCATTCTTTATTTAACTACCTCATTGCCACAGCAAGTCCAACAGGGTGGAAAGGAGTGTTTTCTGAACAAGGAGTCATTTTACTCGTCCATAAGAGCTTTTATTATCGAAGTAATTCAGTTGACAGGTTGGCAGAAAATATGTATGCTTTTGCATATCTTCATCATTTGTCTTTTTTTGTTTTGTTGGTTTTTAGATGGAGGAAAATGGAGGCTTTAAACCTATTTGCAGGTATATTATCACACAGAAGGAACACCTTCATTAAAACTATTGTGATTGTACGGTATTTATTGAAATAAATTGAAAGAATCATTAGAAAGAATCAGCTTCTAAAAAAAAGGTTAAATGAGCAGCTAAACTTAAGTTTCATATATGTCAGCAGAATTTGCCATAATTTCTACCAGATTAAATTTGGCAACACGTTGGGGAGGGGCATGGCCCCATTACTCCACACAGCTAAAGAAAGTCTACATCCAAGGAAGATTCTTTGAATTTTAAACCCTTTTATGGTTTTTTTTATGACATTTAATTAAGACATTTAGACAGGATTTTCTAAATTCCAGCTCCTACTTTTTATTGTATTTTTTTTTCCATTTGGGACTTCCTGTGGGTTGGTTTTTTAGGTCTGCAAGCGGAGACAAATTAGGCAGCAGTATTCATTTGGGTCACTCCCTTTGAGCAAAGCGGGACACGTTTTTATCCTGCCCCCAAACCGTGGTCCAGCTTTAGCTCATCTCACAGAAGGTTTTAATTTTATCTGACCTTCACCAAGACAGGAGGAGCTGCGGTTTAGAAATAGTTACCCATTTGATTTCCTTTTTTCTTTTTGCCATAGACATGTATAGAAAAAAAGTTACACTTTACCGGGATCTGTGCAATATTTGATCTTAACTGTCATGTTGTTGACCAAACTGTATATTGTATAAACAAGTGACAAGTTGTTTGAAAGCAACAAAATCACCAATGTCTTCCATTAAGATATGTATAGACTCATGTGTGTTAGCTTATTTAGCGGGACTGTGGTGCCAACATTATAGTAGCCATGCATGAACAGTAGTAATGCTTGCTTCATCGAGAGTATTGACTTGTAGCCGGAGCTGAAGCTCAAATCTGTGGAGACCATCCCAGTTAAAACTGGGGAATATTAGACTCCTAAACTACACGTTAAGGTTTGTCTAATCTACATATTGCTTTAACCTAACAGGTAGCGCTTGATCCCTGCTTTAAAGCATTTATATGTTTAGGAAAAATAAAAACTGGGGATAGGAAATTATACTGTTGAGTTTTCAGGTCTGATAAAAGATGATCACAAGTAGAGGTGCACCGATTCACAGGTTTTTGTGGCATTTTGACCTTCTGATTGAATTTGGCCCAATGTGGCTTCTATTTGACTTTATGTATAAAATACATAATTAAATATATATATATATATATATATATATATATATATATAAGAACAGCATTCAAAATGTGTTTCTAATGTTCTTGTCGTAATTGGACATGAAATCTGAACATAGTTTTGCCCATTTCCATAGTAGGAAATGGGCAAAACTATTTCATATAGATTGCTGGTAGTAAAATAATTGCTATTGATACTAATATTATATTAACATTCAACAGCAAATGGAAACAGGAAATCTTTTTTTTCAAGCTGATTACTTTGAAATCAATCTAACCGATCCAAAAGGTGCTGCCAATATTTTTTTTTAATTCTTAGTTTTTAGATATTGCTGAGGTTTTCCTCCTCCATTTATTACCTTTATCAACCATTTTAAAGAAAACATTAACAATTGAAATAAAATGACAGAGCAGAAATTCATGCATCCTTTCATGACCTTAAATCAATGCTGCTGAATGCACTTGTGAATTGGCCGACGTGTGCGCGTATCGGCCGATACTGATACATAAAATAGGCTAATGTTTGTTGGCAGATGGATCGGTCTATTCCTAAAGGACGCTGTTAAACACATCTCTAGTTAGGAGTTGATGCAAGTTCACATTGTTCTGTGAAAGGGTAAAGTCACTGTAAAAAAAGGGTTTGTTAACTTAAAGAAGAGGAATTTTAAGCTGGTCTTAGTAATAACCACAGTTAACATAAGACAGATTTTATTGATCCAACAATAAGGAAATTCATGTTGATGCTGATAGTTATGAAACCTGCAATCAAAAACAAAATAAATTTGCAAAACAAGTAGGAAGAAAAGTAATGTAATAAAAGTAATGTACCCTGCAAAAAACTAGATTACAGGAAAAGCCACTCAAATCAAGTGAAATTATCTTCAATGCAGCAAAAAAATTCTTGACATTTCTTGATTAAAGATGATTAAATCTAGAGAAAAGCAGATTGAACAATTGAAATTAGAAATTATTCTTGTAACAAGATAAATTATCAAAATAGAAGTTTGTTTATATCTTAGTAAGAGCCAAACAATTTGTTGTGTATAATAGATAATGATAGACTGATTTTCCTGAAGTGATGATGATGCTGGTATTTGCATCATCATGATAAGGATTGTGGAGGGCGATTATACAGCTAGCATTTAAAAAAACCGCAGTAGTGTAGATTATTCAGTTTATGATAGAAGCTAATCTACCATTTATTGAGCCTTCCTGCTGTCTGCTTAAGTCTGTCTCTCTCTCGCTGCTTGCAGGTTGAATGAACCTTTCATAAGAATCTCCCTTCAGGTTTCTTCTCCCCTCGCTTCCTCAGTCACTCTAAAACACATAACCGTGAGTCCTCTGGCTCTGAAACAATGTCCACACTGAAGAGCGTTTGAAGTGAGCCTGACCTAGTCATGATAACATATGGTGGGTTCACTGACTGGAAAGAGATTAGATTTGCCAAAAGCGGATCTCTCGGTGTACCTTTATGTGTGTTTATCTACGTTGTGTTCTGGAAAGTCTCAACTTAATAAGTTAAAAGAGCTTAAAAAAAAAAATCTTCATTAGAACCAAATCTCAGGTAGGATAATATTTGCAGAAAGGATTCAACATAGATTACGACCTGGGAGGTTTTTGTTTATTTGCATGATATGTACAGATGACCTCATAGTATTGAGATCAGAGCATTCTATTTTAATCCACACAATTGTATTTAATCAGTATTTTAGAAGCAATAACCCTAAAGTAATGCATGAATTTAGCTCCAGGAGTTGGTGTTTAAAAGATTGTAACTTTGAAAGCTTTTATTTCCAGCTATGCGTTAGCCACCTATTCCTTTCTTAGCTTTTTATTTTTTCTTGCTTTGTGTCGTTTTAATACACCCTTTTAATCAACCAGAACAAGAGAAAGGCTTCACATTTTATTTCTTGTAGCATCCATAAAGACCCTCTCCTTTCTTAAAAGGTTGCAGACTTAAATATATATGACTGACACTTGCGTGAAAAGCACTTTCAACAACAACTTGCACCGTCGTCGTCACCATCATGTCTTGAATGAGGTGTTCAAGCAACCCTGTAATGTTCTTTCTGGTGATTTTTGAGCAAGTAGACGTCCAGGTGATATGAATTTGTGGGTTAAAAAAATATGCATGACTTAGCAGAATAATGAATGATTTGTATTGCATGCAATAACCTAACCTCGTAATGTGAATGGGTGTAGTTGAGGGATATAGGATTTTCCAATGTAAACATGGGTATGATTGTTTGCTGCTTAAACCAGCTCTGATGGTCAGTTTTTCTAGTTTAGCTGCTGTTTATGAAACATAAAAAGCACTAAAAGAAGGGGTTGATCAGTTTGCTTTTTTCCCCCTGTTGTGTCACAGTGCAGCTCTATTCTTGTTCCCATGAGGAAGAACTTAAATGCTTTGGTAAGATTACTGAAACTACTTTGTTGATCAACTCTCCCACTGAGATGGTGGGCTGTATAGAAACTATGCATTCCAGAGGGAGGAGACGGGCATGCCTATTATCTATGAACCTCTTGTCTGGTTTTGTAATAAATTAAAAAGAAGCTGTATCAGAAAATAAAAAAATCAGCAATAAACAGCAGCATGGTGCCAATCAAATGTTGTCATAGTTTGGTCTTCTGTGTTTGAATACGACTTGGGTATGAAAATGTGCTAAACAGTGAGCTCCTTTGTAGGTGTTTTTATACAGGAGACACTCAAAGTCTAATATGAGTAAAAAGTTCATATACTTGCATATAAAAGCCCCAACTGAATAATTAGTGTTCATATTTAAACTACGTATAACATTTAAAATCAACTATTTTTTTAGCTTTGCGCTAGCATGCTATTCCTTTATACAAATTATTTACAATGTGGTATTTTACTCAGCAGGAAGCATCAATCGTAACCACGCTGTGCCTGTGCTGTAAACAAACACCCACTTTCTCAGCTCATTAAAGGTTACTGTGGGGTTGAGAGTGATCATTACGGCTAATGGTTTATACAGAGTGGTTCTTTTAACAGTTAATCTGCCCAGGGCAGCAAACTTTTTTTTTTTACTATTCTACAATTTGTGAAAATCTGTTTTATGGCAGTGAGGGGCCTCCGACTGTTCAGCAAGCTAGAGGTGGTGGCATTCTACGATGTGAGGAAACAGGCGACACCATGATATGGAGACGTGGCTTTCTATTGCATGCAAATATTTTTCATCAAAATAAGAGATAAACTATTTAAAACCCAGGTAATACAATAGGAGTTATTTCATTATATATTAATAATTAGGCAACTTTGAGAGCCTTAAAAGAAAAGGGGGAAACAAGAGAGCCTTTAATGCTTTTGAGACAAAAAAAAAAGCATGAAAGGCTAAAAAACAAAAACACCTTAGGAAGCCTTAAGAGAAACCACAGCATAACAGATCACCCACTCTGCTCAATAGTGAGTAGTCAGTGATTTTCTCAACATTGATCCTTTGCGTACAGCTAAACCCACTTTGCATGTCAGGGGGGCTGAAAAGCTCTGATGCATAGATTTCTAGTTCCTGTAGAGTTTAGGGATCTTCTGATTTCCTGTTTCACATAGAATGGTTGCCATGGATACCTCACATTCCCCAAGTTGCTACTATTACTGAAGTACTTTGGCAATGGGTTCTAGATGGGTTTTTTATTTACCTCCCTTTCACTATGTATTGTGAAAAATAGGGTTAGGGTTAACACTAAATCCCCTCATCAGTCTAATGGTCTGTATTTTGATTACTGAAGACCCAAGTAAAAAAGACTTTAGGTATATTTACAAGGAATGGATATACATTTTCTCTAGAAAAGTCCCTTATTTAGTAATTAAATATTTCAGAAATGAACCATTCGTTGATTTTTATTTTTTATATTTATTCCTATATGGAGAAGAAATCCAAATCCATTGAATATCTTATTTTTTTCTTTTTAGATTAATACTGAGGCAAAAAAAAAAAAATAGGTAAAAAAGACTTAAATACAGAACTCCTGAAATTTATTAGCAAAAATATGTACAAATATGAGTAGCAAAACTAGAGTACTTTGAAAACATTCAAAATAATGAACAGGTGTATATTATCAGATTTAAATTGACTGCACTGAAGATCTAAGAATAGTCAGATGAAATGTGAAGAATTAACAATATAACTGGAAGAAATATTTGATTTCAACCTGTGCATCAAACCATCAAATAAGATGGTAAACCTGTTATTTTCAGTCAACAGTGCTCATCGAGCCAACGGGATATTTCACACTGGACCACATTACAAATATCTGATGTACTTTTGCAGTTTGGGTGTTGTTAAATAATGGGTTCAAGGAGCGGTTAAAGTTAAGAAGCTGTAGTTTCCTGTGGTTTGGGTAAGAAGTCAACTAATAACAGGGTTCAGAGCCAATCAAATTGGATCTAGGGCCTAGACTCAATCCCTCCTAGGAAGCAACTGCAGGTCATCTGCTGCATATGTAAGTAGGAAGCTTTTGCCAAGACAGATATTAAAGATAGCCTTAATATCGATTATTAAAGAAGTAGGGAATCAAAAAAAAGTATCTAGACTGGAAGGCATCAATGATGGTCCCAGTTTACACATTTGCAGCACAGACTCCAAGCAGCTTATTAGCTGTGCACGGTGCTTTGACTGCTCATGCTTGAGTCAGTCAGTCGGCTGCAGCTGTCTGCCAATTGATTGAGCTCCTCTTCAAACTCTTCCCTCACCTGTAGAAAAGGAATCAGCCGATTAAAATCACTACATAATACTTTTATACACCATTTAATACCTATAGCTTTATAAATACACAACTTTGGTGCCATCTGCAGGCTATATTTTCACTGCCTTGTTTTTTGCATTGGTTTATAAGAGCAGAAACTAACAATATTCTAATGGCACATTGCCAAAAGATATCCAGTTTTAAAGGGGCCTTAATTGTAACCATAAACCTGAAAGTAGTGGGTCTAAAATTGTTTGGATTTACCTCATTAACAGTTTCTTGAAGGGGCCTCAGATCAAATGAGAGTGAGGATGTTTTCACCATTGAGCTGCTGTCGAGAATGTAGCTGCAGGTAAAAAAAACAAAAAAGATGTATGGAGATAAGCAGACAGGATAAGAAAAAAATACATATTTATTTAGTTGTTAGAGAAAAAAAATTTAGTAGTTTGGTGGCATCGAAAGAAGCAAAGCTGAAATTAAATAATAACCCTGGGGATTCATTTGAAGCTTTTTAATGATTTCTCAAACAGTTTTTTAGGATTATATGATCATTTACCACAAGTTCAAATTAACTGTGGATTTGAATATGTTCAACAAGAAAATTGCACACTTTGGTGGGGAAAGCAAGATTCTAAACCAAGCATGCCCAAACTCAGCTCTAGCACAGAGGATTCTGATGATTACAGAGCAGAAAAACCTCTAAAACCTGCAGGGCAGTGGCCCTCGAGGACCAACTTTGGCCATGCATGTTCTAAACTACCGTAATTCAGTTTCAACTTAGTATCAGCCCGCTTTATCCAAAACTTCACTTGACGACAGAGTATGACAATGGTGCTCCAGAATCTCTCAATGTAGGGTTGGTGGAGGATTCCTGATTCCTTGTTGGTGGGTTTTTTTCCCCCTAAAAGTAGCCATTTCCTTTCCTCCAAGGGTGAAATTTTAAATACTGAGATGAATATTTTAAGTAGAAAAAAGAAACCAAACATACAAATCAGTCTGGTCTTTTGGTTAAGTTCCTGGCCCGGCACTTTCTGACCCTCTAAAAAGTCCTATCTAGAAAAAAAAACAAACAAGAAAATACATGATGAAAGGCTCTGTGTGTCCCACAAACAGCGGCAGCTCACCTGCTCATCATTGCTTTGTTCAGCAAGAAGATGGAGCGAATAGCAGTGAGATGTAAGGGAGCAGCATGGATAACTCTCCCCACGACATAGCTGCATGAACGGCACTTTAGATGGGAATAAATGCTGAAAATAAAAACGTTAACAAAATTAACTGTGAAACTCTCCACAGGTATAGATGCCTCATTCACCATGGATGATCCAAGTACCTCGTCAGACATTTTTACCTCATAGTTAAAAGGCATTTTACACATATAAAAACTTACAAAAGACTGCCTTATACACACAGATCATTAACAATTTTAAAGGAACTTAAATTGAAAAAAAATAAAAACAATCACTAAGTTTAGTTTTGTACTCCACAACTTGGTGGTGACATGTTCACATGAAGATTCATGAACTGTGGGGAGCAATTAGCCAAAAAGCTTCAATACCTTATGAGGCTTCATCTCAACATCACAAATTTGCATGTTTTCTAAGCCTTAAAAGGGCTTTTGTTTGGGCTACCCTATAAGCCTGGAACTCAACGCTACTCCAGACCTTTTGAATTGACAAAGCTTTCTTGATGGGAAGCAAAAACTCTTCAAACTTGGAGTCCAGATGTTTGTTTTGTCAATCTTTTTGGAACAACTACGACCTGGATGACTGAGAATCTTCACCAGCATACATTCTGCTTATAGGATCTTGGCCTAATACTATTAAAACAGGATCACAGTTTTTATTTGTTAGATGAGGAGCCTGACATTTTTTGTGACTCACGCACACTAAAGAATGAGCTCTTGCTCTATTTTATTTCTGCATTTGTTTGTTGTTCTTTTGTCCTTTTCCCTGATGACAAAAATACAACCCCTCCTTGAGAGACAGCAAGCTCAATTCGTGGCAGTGGCCCTGCTGCCCTCCTTGGCCCCCTGGTAGATTTCTTCAATAACAGCCATTGCATACTCACCAATTAGTCATCACCCCTTTGTTTACTGACTCAAGTGCTTCGCTCAGAACGACATCATTGGTTACTCCTGCAAGGGGGAAAAACAACCCAAAACATAGAACGATAAAGGAAAAGAGTTCAGTTTAATCCACACTGAGATAACTTCTCTTTAAGATCACGCGATATTTTAAGTCAAGCGAGACACAGCTTTAAAAATTCAAACGTTATCAACATAAATGCAACCTTTATATTTAATGAATTTAAAAAAAGGGACTCTCTCTCTCTGAGGTTAAGACAGATCACTTACGGGAGGTGACATGGACATACAACTGGTATATTTACATTAGACAGGACGTAAACAGAACCTACGCATGCACATGATGGAGTCGATGCTTTTGATTTCTCCACACATGGTTAAAGAGTCCGCCAGAATAGTGTTACATTGCAGACAGTGGAAAGTCATCAGCTGTCCCTGTTCGGCTGCTCCACTTATGCTTAAGTCGTCGAATCGCTCCACTATAAAGCTTTCGTCAAACTCCATAATGCCTACTTCTAAAAAACATAAACAAGGTGGGATTCTGATTGGCGCTAGAACCTTTGAATCGAAAAGGACGAAACGTCACATCCTTCTTTTTCTTGGTCTTTTTCTTCTTCTTCTTCTTTTTTTATTTTATTTTACGACGGTCGGCAAGCAACGTATTGATGCGCAATACCGCCATCTACTGGAATGAAGTGTGGATCGGAACACTATATATAAATTCTCCCACAAAAAAAAAATATATATAATTAAGTTAATCAATCGTGTATTCTTTCAATCAGTACGTCACACCCTCACGGTTTTATACCGTCTTATTTACATTTTTCACAATGTAATGTTCTAGTTCGGGACACACTTGGTTATGTTATGTTGTTTTTTGTCCGTTTGTTGTATGTGTGGAAGAAGCCTGTAATGGTATAAAAGAAGGATACGCGAATTTTTTGTATTAGCACATGTATTGTATGTGCTGTTAAGAACAACAAAAATGTTTAAAGAACAATACGGTAAGGTTAATAAAAAATAGACACTACCGCACAGGAACCTTTAAAATAGAAAATGTGAAAGGTACAAAATATGATTTCAGCTTAAAATAACGGCAATCTATTTATGTATTTATTCTTCATTTAAAACATCTAATGAAAATACTGTCGAATAGTTGTATATTTCGATATATTTGGCAACTGGTTTGGTGAAATATTTGTGCGTTTAGGCCAGGGTTTGGCTTCTTCTTCTTCTTCTTGTCAAGTTTTATGGCGGTTGGCAACAAACTGTTAGTAGCATTACCGCCACTTACTGGTATGGAGTGTGGTTCGTGATGGTTTAAATATTTATCCTGATACATTCTACCCTAACTTCTTCTAAACATACATTCACACATTCACACTTAAAAATATATACATATTTGTGCACAGCTTTGTATATCATTCCTTCACTCACAAACACACTTACTATAATTAAATTCTATGAAATAATTTCGTTTTCTTTAGAAATCGAAAAATTATTTGTATGTGTTTACTCCCTAAATTTTTCCTCAGTAATAAATTAACCTTCTCCTTAATGTCTTCAAACTCTCTCCTCATATATCTTCTCTCTTTTTCATATTTATGACATTCTAATATAACATGTTCTATAGTTTCATATTTATCACAGAAATCACATTTGCCCGTTTTATGTTTTTGTATTTTAAAAAGTGTATAATTAAGTCCTGTATGACCAAATCTTAACCTTGTTATCACTCTTTCCTCCTTTCTATTTCTTCTTCCATTTCTTCTTTCTCCTACCATCTTCTGAATTTTATAAAACCATCTTCCTGTTTTATCTTCATCCCACCTTTTTTGCCAAATTTCCATAAGTTTCTCTTTAATAATACTCTTTCCTTCTGATTTACTTATTTTAACTATAAAACTAATAGAATGTTTAATTGCCCTTTTTGCCATTTTATCTGCCCTCTCGTTTCCTTCTACCCCAATATGTGCTGGAACCCACACAAATGTAACTATCAGCCCCATGTTTCGTATTCTGAACAGTGTATGATTTATTTCTAATAAAATGTCCATCCTACTATCTGTTTGGTTATTTTTTAAACTTAATAATGCAGAGCTTGAATCTGAACATATTATTGTTTTTAATGGTTTTATGTCTTCTACCCATTGTAACGCTAATAATATTGCCAACATTTCTCCTGTGTATACTGATAATCCATCTGTAATTCGTTTTCCTATTTTTATATTGAATTCTGGTACTACAAATGCTATTCCTAGTTTCTCAGTTATTTTTGATGCATCAGTATAAATTTGAATATATTGATAATAACTGTCTAAATGTAACTGTACTAAATTAATATCTACCGTGTACGATTTATCTTGTTTCTTTTCCATTAGTGACATATCTACTGTTGCTTCTGGTAGAATCCAGGGAGGTATAATTGATATTGGTGTTCTTTGACTCATTTCTAAACTATTCATTTTAAATTTTTTTATTTTATTTTCAATTGTCCATCCAAAACTCCTCATTTCTTTCTTTTCTTTTTCCCAGCATGGATTTAAAATGTCCAAAGTTGGGTGATCCACATTATTTCCTTGTAAATTTAACCAGTAATTAATTTCTAATTTTGTTCTTCTTAAATCTAATCGCATTTCTCCCATTTCTATTTCTAATGCTGCTGTTGGTGTGGTTTTAAATGCTCCAGTACATAATCTTAGTGCCTGATGTTGGATAATGTCTAATTTGGTTAGATGTGTTTTAGCTGCTGAACCGTACACTAAACAACCAAAGTCTATGTTGGATCTTATCATACTTGTGTAACTCTGTTTTAGTGATTTCCTATCTGCTCCCCAGTCACTGCCAGCCAAACATCTCAAAATATTCAAAATTTTCTTACATTTATCAACAACTTTTTGTATATGTATATGCCATTTTAATTTTCATCAAACCATAATCCTAAAAATTTTATACACTTTACCTGCTCTAACTCTTGTTTATATAATTTTAATTTTATTTCCTTGTTTATTTTTTTCTGAGTAAATAACATTACTCTCGTTTTATCAACTGAGAACTTAAATCCCCATTGCAACGCCCATTTCTCTATTTCAATAATAACCTTTTGTATTTTTTTAACAATAAAATCAACATTTTTCCCTCGTTTCCAAACAGCTCCATAATCTGCAAATAGTGAACACCCCATGTCTTTTTCAATATCTTTAAATACATCATTTATCATAATTGAGAACAATAGTGGACTTATAATACTACCCTGCGGAGTTCCATTTTCTACTATATATTTTCCTGAGGTAGATTCTCCTATTCTAACTTGTATTTTCCTATCTGTTAAAAAGTCTTTAATCCATTTAAATATTCTCCCTTTAATACCAAACTTGTATAATTTAATTAATAATCCATCCACCCACATCATGTCATATGCCTTTTCTATATCAAAGAATACAGCCGCTACACTTTCTTTATTTACTTGTGCTCTTCTAATTTCGTGCTCTAAACAGAGCGTTGGATCGTTAGTGCTCCTCCCTTTTCGAAAACCACTTTGATATTTTGATATATATCCTTTACTATTTAGATAATATACCAGTCTATTATTAATCATTTTTTCCATTATTTTACATAAATTAGATGTTAAGGCTATTGGTCTGTAGTTTTCTGGGTTTGAATGATCTTTTCCTGGTTTGGCTATTGGTATTATAATTGATTCCTTCCAGTTCAACGGTAATTTTCCCTCCTCCCAAATTTTATTATATAGTTGTAATATTATATCTTTAGATTTTTCACTAAGTTGCCCTATCATTCTATACCAGATTTGGTCTTTACCTGGTGCTGTGTTTTTTGTCTTTTTAAGTGCATTGTTCAATTCCGTTTTTGTAAACTCAACATTTAACAAATTATTTGTTTCTTCAACGCTCTGTATAAAATCATTATATTTAATTTTTGTATTTTCACTAATATTATTTGAACTATGAATTTTACTAAACGTTCTTGCCAATATTTCAACTTTATCTTCATCTCTTATTATGTTTGTATCATCTATTTTTAGTACAGGGTTTGGCTTCATGTGGACGGGGCCTAAAATCTGACTACCTTGACTCTGATTGGCTGTGCGTCATATCCGGTCAACGACAACAGCCAATCGAACAGCTCGTTTACTTGTGCTTTGAATCGGAGGCAATTTTAACCGTCGGGCGCCGAGGTAGTACGAAATAAGCTGTTTGCCAACCAACTGCCAATAAACTCCTCAAAGACGACGAAGAAGAAAAGACAAACTACAATAACATTAACAAAAAGAAGTAGGCTATATTAAAGTCTAAACTGCCAGATGATCATGGATTTGGACTCCATGAAGTATGCGGAGCTGCGAAGCCTTGCGAAGGAGCTGGGACTAAAGGCAAATATGAAGGTAATTTGACATGTTTTATGAATGGTTACTCACACTTATTATGCTAACGAAAGATGCGCGCCATCAATATATCGAGCTAAGTACGTTTTAACGTTAATTATTTTCGAAACAGGCCGATAAACTCCTGAAAGCCATCAAACAACACTACGAACAACAAAACAAAGCGCAGGTAACCTGGCAGAAAACAAATTGGAATAACTAAAACAATGCATGGGAAGAGAAAATGCATGTTTATGGGTGTTTTGTGCATTATTTTAAAAAAAAAGGAACAAGACAACGATACTGTACAAGAACCTCCAACTGCAGCTCCAGGGAGTGAGCAGGCGGAGCAGGATGCTGTTGGTCATGATGAAGCTGCAAATGTTGTTGCGTTTGTGAATACCCGGCGGGGTAGAGGAAACTGTACAAAGAGAAAGATATCCTCTGGTGCTGCTGAGGTTAGTAGTTTAGAAAAGCCAATAAATTAAAATGACAATTATCTCAGGCTTATATTTAATTTCTTTTTTTTTTCTTCTAGGTTCATGGCCCATCTGAGTTATGCAACCCACCATGCAGTGCAGTGGATAAGAAAAAAAGAAAGGTGTCCCCTAACAGGGACTCTGAAGTGACTGCGCTGGAGCCCCAACCTGCTGATAAAGACCAGCAGCAACCTAACTCCAGCGAGCAAAACCCCCTGCATGCAGAATCAGGTCTGATACATCATTTTGAGGAAGTTATTGTACACAATTTTTTTTTGAAGAAAATTTGCAAAAAAAATCTTATTGAAGAGATTAAATCCTAAAGACTGTAATGAGGCATTGTCAGTCAGTGGGGCTGGGTAAAGGACAGGATCTATTTTATCCTATATGTAATAGGCATCAGCTTTAATTTAGGTGTATTAAAAAAACTAATCTTTTTGGGGACCTGAGTTGCATACATACACCTCAGGTTGTATTTTAAAGAGGAAAGCTGCAACTATTCCTACTGCAGTAGGAAATTAACATTGATTTATACAATTTTATTATCGAATAATTCATTCATTAAATTGATGCCCTGACCTCAGCAAAACAATAAAAAATAATGATTGCATTCAAAACTTAATGTGCAGAATTATTTGCATTCAAGCTTTATCAGTGACATAAGTGTAATGAGCCTGTATCAGTTGCATATTCATCTCCACGCTGCTTGTATTTGCAAAATGTGTAAAAAAAAAAAAAAAATCTTATTTATTCCACAACTTTACTTTCCATGTTTTGTTATCCCTGGAAATGTATCCAAACAGAATTTGACTTTTATTTTACAAAAAAACATAAAAAACATCTCTTTTTAACCAAGCTGACCGAAACTCACTTTTTTTTCTTTTAAACTCTGTTGATTTATCTATTTTATTTATATTTTTGATGTTAGATTATTATAACTTGATCCTGGTAACCAGCTCATGTCTAGTTGTAACAGTAGATTTAATTTCAAACTAAGGCTTTTCTCTTAGAGTTAAACGTGTTTATACCATTTTTAGCATCTCATTTTTTTATATCTTGATCAATAGAAATTCCACATACAGAGAAGGCTCCAAAAACGGCCAAATGTGGCAGGATCCCTCGTTACCAAGGGTTACAGCAGAAAAGCAAGACTTTGTTAAAACCCAACACTCCCAGTAAGTTGTTTTTCTCTTCACCCCAATCCCCTCTGGTTTATGACAGACGATAGGAAACAACATTTTAAATTACAACTTCTTCAAGATCAATTACTTAAATTTGATCATTTTGTTTTTCATCAGACTTCAAAAAGCTCCATGAGGCCCAATTCAACAAGATGGAATCCATTGACAGCTATGTTCAGAGGAAGAAAAAGCAGACAGAGACCTACAAAACTCCAGCGAAGGACCTGAAGGTAATTTGATGATGTTGGTCTGTTTTAATTTTGGTTATTTATTTTTTTCCAGTTTATTTTATTACCAGATAAGTAAAATCCAGACTTGTGAGTATTCCCTAATTTTCTCTGTTAAAAGTGCAATAAGCCAGAAAGTTAATAAAATCCTAAGAGCTGGAACATGAGTTCTCAAAAACCTACAATGCAGCGATAGAGTTGATTCCTTCCCGCTATCATCTGACTCCTCATACTCATGCAGGGAACCAAAACATCTCGCCTGGTCAGCCAGGCCAACAACGACCCTAACAATTCCCATTACCATAACAAGGCTTTTGTTTGGGCTACCCTATAACCCTGAAACTCAACGCTACTTTAGACATTTTCAATTGAGAAAGCTTTTGGGGTGGGAAGTGAAACCTCTTCAAACTTTAGAAAACAAGTCCAGTGGTTTGTTTTTTTACTTCTTTGGAATGACTGTGATCTGGATGACTGAGAATCTTCACCAATAAGTAAGAAATTGATCATCATCAAATTGAAACTGCCGGTGCAGTGTGTTTACCTCGTTTACCTCCACATTTCTGAGCCTGTAATAGGAAAGTTTACAGGGTTACCAAAACAAAGCATTTGGTATTTAATTTTTGCAGCAGCCTGCAAACATGAACGCTAGCAAGAGAAGCAAACAAGTCTGAACAATATTGATTGATGGACTTTATTGATCTCACAGTGGAGAAATTTTCTCGTTACATCAGCCCAAATAGTCAAAGGAGAAGAAGGTGCCAAAGGAAGTAAAAGGTGCATGGGATATATACAGTTTAAACAGTGCATCCACATATGGCAGCTTTTTTTTTTTTTTTTTTGGGAAGGATTAAATATACAGGGTTATTGCAGAGGGTGTTTACTTGGGTATTTATATAGATAGGTATTTACATATATATAATTATTGCTCAGGGTATCAAATAATTGCACATCATACATTGCACAAGTTATTGCTGTTGTAGTGTCGGATTGTAGAGTCTCGTAGCAGCAGGGATGAATGTCCTGCGGTAGCGCTCTCTTTTACTAACAAGGAAATGCCTAAGAAGCCTCGGCATCGTTTAAAAGTATTTGCAGAATAACTTTGATTCTTGAGTTTAGCTGGGCTACGTCCTAGTGTCTCTTTACATGGCAACCTTATTTGTGCCGTCATTATTGCTTATTGCTCTTTTGACTAAAGAGCATATTTTTTTTTATTTTAAGTTAACTTCAAAAGCTGCTGATTAGAGACAAATGCAACAGCCTGACTCGTCATCCTAGATGTTGTGGAAAAGTGCACAACATCTACTTATGTTTTTTTTTTCTTTGTTTTATAGAAGAAATCAGAGCAAAGCTCTATGTTCAGTCTAGGCCCCGTCAAGAAGACGCCCGCTGAAGAAAAGCGTCAGCACACTTTGCCTGTAGCCAGTAAAATTCCTTCAAAAAAACCTGCTGGGAAAGACGATGTTCCTTTCAGACCTACTGTCCTTTCTACTCGCAGGATCAATGTCCGGTGAGTCAGTTAGAATCAATACAGTGGAATCTTTACATTTACCTTATATCTCAGAGCTCCGCAATGAACCCAGTTAAAATCCCTCTAGATTCTCAGAGGCTACACTTGATAATGAGTTTAAGAGATCCCTGGTGAAGACCCCAGCTCGGATTTCACTGTCCATCACCTCCAGCACCCCCAAAAAAACAGCTGCAGATGCAGGAAAGCCCGCCATGGTCAAGACGTCAGGATTCTCTGCCCAGAAGACTCCAGGTAATTCAACCTTTTCATTGATCCACTATACACTCATTTCACAGTGAAACTCTTTTATGTTTTAGATTCAATATTTCAAGCCTTTATCTGTTGTCATTGTGATGATTCTAGCTTGCAGAACATGGAAACCAGAGGAGGTTCTTTTATCCAAGTGTTTTGTCTTTTGAACAGTTTTTTTCTGTAACCGACTGAAGTCTGATTTATAATCAGAAACCGGGCCGTCTGCGTGTGTGTCGCAGTTTATGCAAATGTACCTCAGCCCCTGCCACAACACTCTGGTGCACCTCTCCAAACTGTAGGTGACCGCAGACAGGAGGCCTCTGATTCCTGTTTGGTACTGTACTGGCTTGTTTTGTTTGTATGACTGCCATTGCCGAAAACGACCCGTGAAGTTGGACCAGCTAGAAGAGTGAGGTGCGCTAGAACACTGGAACCCTATTTCCACCTGGATCCCTGATGTTTTTCGCCCTCATTTCCCTTCGTTGTCGCACAAACTTGCCCCCACTTCCTCACCGCCTCTGCCGTATCTAGACCCACCGCTAGTTCCTGATTGTCCCTCTTGCATTGTGGCGAGGAATAACATAGCGCAGACCACATTTAAAAATTGTGCAAAAATATCTGCAGCAAGCTTACTGCGACACACTGCTGCAGGAGTAGGATAAGATAATCCTTTATTTGTCCCACAGTGGGGAAATTGCAGCGTTGCATCACAGTGAACAGTACAGTAGGAAAAAAGAAGAATACAAAGTATAAAAAATATTTAAAAATATATAAAAAAATATACATTAAGTATATACAGACAAGACCATCACACTTGGTGTGAACAGTTAAATGGCTAGGGCTAAGGTTACAAATAACCGGCCCTTAATTGGTTAGGCCGCCTTTAGCTTCAGTATGGTGTTGCATGGAGGTGATCAGCCCGTAGTGATGCTGAGGTGTGATGGGGAATCCACCTTCAGGTCATCTGTGATGCTTCTGTTATTGCACATCTTGCTCTTAATAAATCTTTAAATAAGTGTCAGATCAGGGTAGTTTGTTGGCCAATTGGGCTCAGTATCACCACGATAACTGAACCTGCTACTGGTACCTTTAGATACGATGGCAGGTATCAGTTCTTGCCAGAAAATAAAACTGGCTTTTCCATTTTTCTCCATGTTCTTTTGCCACCAATATGAACAGTTAAGTTATTTTTAATTATTATTTTTTTTGCATGTAGTTTCCTTATTTGTTTTTTTTTCTATTGATTAACACATATGTGTAGTTTAGTCATTTTGTGTTTGATAACTTTAGTTGGGTTGTAGAGGGGAGAATTTTGTTTTGTCTAGGGACAACAGAGGTGAGGTCTGGTTTATTTACATAAGGTCGGTTATTATATATTGTCCTTACCGAAAAATAAATCACATGAAGCAATAATTCAAACTAACAGACAAGGGAACTTTGATTTAACTTATTAGGGCGTAACACCTTGAGTTTCCAATGTTGGATTATTTTTTTTTATCATCTATAAGCACGTTGTAATCAGAAACAAGTAATAAAGCTTGACATATTCAATTCTGTTTTATTGTGTCAAAATATTGAACTTTCTTAAGGTGGTCCATGTTAGGAGCTGTAATTGTAGAAGTGTTTGTGTAAAGACGAGTTTTATTTTTTTTCCCCCGAGGACCTTTTGTTTTCACCGGAAACACAAGTGTAGTAACAACTCCTGGAACCCAAAAGAAACCAGCCTTTGATCTGAAGGCCAGCCTGTCGCGGCCCCTTGGCTACAAACCTCATAAAGGTAACAAGACTGCTCTAAGCTATGCGAAGCTTCCCAGGGGGGTTAATGATAGATGGGGTTGTTGATGGTTGAATCGCTCCGCAGGTAAACTGAAACCTTTCGGAGAGGTGAAGGAAAACGCAGCAACAAACACGTCTGTCTCCAATCCTCGGCAAGAGAGCTACAAAAAGCCCAAAATCCTCTCCAGGTAAGCTACAGACGAACCTCTAAACATGATCAGCTCGTACAGGCCTTCCTAGTCATCTTCTGTCGTGTTCAGGGACGACCGGAGAAACAGACAGCTGGAAACCCGGAAACAGAAAAAGGAAAGCATGCTCGGCGCGAGGAGAGGACTTGTGATGATGTAGGCAGGGCGTGGTTTCGCTGATGCTCACTGGGAAAACTTTAAGTCTAAATATTTTGTCAAAGGAAAGTAGAAGAGCCATGATATTTTCTCCAGCTTGCCTTGATGAGTGTAGAAATGATATCTTCCTTTTTTTTATTTTACCTTATGCTGCATTTTTGTCCAGCTTGTTTATATTGGTACTTTAACTCTTGTTTCTGCTTTGTTTTGGTGTTTTTTTTTTTTACTTTAAATGAAAGACATTTGGTGTTCAAAAGACTAATGAAAAAACATTTGATATGGTCTCTGTAAGTATTTCTTAATTGGTCTTTTATTGCTCTGTTTTATAATAAAATTCCTAATTATTCCCCATCTGTGATGTCATTCAGTTGCCTCCTGATAGCATATCAGCAGGTTTCCTTCCTACTTTGACTTTAAAAATAAATTAAAAATGGTCTTTTTGATCTGAAATGTTTTTTCTCCAAAATCCATTTATTAATTGAGACAAAGCAACACTTTCCCATAGAACTGATGTATAGATTTATTTAACTACTTAAATTACAGAAAAATAAAATCAAAGGAGGTTAAAAAAAAATCAGTTGTGTTCTCAAACTTCCGGGTTTCTCTTGTACACCTCATATGCAAAGTCCTCAGTGTGTGCATAGTCTTTGCACACGCCGATAAAATCGATTTCTAGCTGGAAGGGACCGTCTGCCTTGTCTCCAAGAGTAAAGCCAATGGTATTAATCTGTAAACAGAATGAAGAAATTAATAATCTGAAGACCTCTGGATGGTGGAAAATCTTGAGGTAATGAATGAGTGTCAGTGAATTTCATTCTGTGGTTTGGACCACATTTACGTTGAGGTACCTTATCGAGCCAAAGAGGATGCTGGTCATCCTGTATTCTCCCTCGATGAGTAAGGAAGAACTTTGAGAACGGGATCTGCAAATAAAAATTGGCTTTAGGAACTGGTCTTTTTCCATAAAATCCATGTCTGTAAACGTGAAGAATCGTTTCAAAACTTAAACTACTTTAACTACTTTTTGTAATTTTAGGTAGTAAATAATAGCAGGCATTTAAACCAATTTGGGGAAAAATACACCAAATCCACCCAATACAAAAGTCATTAATGAAGTACTATGACAAATAGCCTTTGATAAATTATGTCAAAATAGTCTGCAGATGGATTCCAGAATGTATCAAGCTCAAAGACTGGTGCTTTTTATTTTTATATTAATCCTAAAAAAGCACTGAAGTTCAGAGTGCTAAATATTAATGCGTGAGGCCCTTAAGTTTTTTCTTTTGTAGGATCTTCAGTTTCACTTTATCTGCACCGCAGATTCTTTTAACATAAAACCCTCCATGTGAAAATGCTTCCCATTTCCACAGCTCATTTTAAAAGTATTTTTAATCTAAGAGAAAAAAGATTTATTTGAAGTTTTCATACCCATGTTCTGTCCTCCTTACCTTTACATCTTGCCAGTATGGCCCTCCTCTGGTGTACAGGAAGTAGCTGTAGATGTCGTCTTTCTGATGAGAGAAGTAGGTTTCTGCCGCAATGTTGACCATCCATGGGCGGCCATCACCCCGAATCCGCATATGGAGGGTGTTGAAACTGGACCAGTCGTGGTGCGTTTTCCGATCAAATGAAACCTAGAAGACAGGAAACGTTTGAGCCCTCAGTTTGCTTCATTGCCTTGTGCACCAGAAGAGATTAAAGGACTTTAGAAACAGAGTAGGAAGCAGCGTCCGGCTGATTACGAACCAGAGGTTGCTTGGAGCGCATGGTGCAATATCCACTGTAGCGTGTTTCTCCATCTCTAGGAGGTGCAGAACAAAGGGTCCCGTAGAGAAAGCAGGTGTCGTTGTTCCTTCCAAGCTTTAGATAAATTTCACTTTGGCCTCCAATCTCCCTGTCAGAGGAAACTGTCCAATTCTGAAGGCTCTCAGGGCCTCTGAACTCCCATATCACCCTGTTCTGCTCCAGCATGTGCTCGATGATGGGTTTACCCTCCGGACCGACCAAGCGGTCAGCAAACTCCTGTCTCAGCAGCTTGAAGTGCTTCTTTACGCCCTCCAGACCCTTAGAGAGGTCAAACTTTATCTTCTGCCACGGAGGCTTGTCCTCTCTGGGTTGGCCGGGCCGACGGTACTCACTCTGGATCAGAGCTCTGTTGGGCACAGCAAGGGGCGTGACAGAGCGTAGGAGCCAGCGGAGGGCATGGACGGAGCTCAGCAGGCTGGAGGCAGGGATACGTGAGATTTTCGGCAGTGACATTTGTGATCTGGGGTCTCTGTCAGGATAGATCACAGGAATCAGAAATACTTTAATAATCCCAGAGGGAAATTATCAGGAAGCACTGATAACTAACATTCAGAATACAGGATTAAATAAATATCTTTCTTTTTTGTAGCAATATTTAGGGCGGAAACAATTGGATTAATCGTGATTATTTGATTATTGAAATAATCGTCAACTAATTTAGTAATTGATTAATCTTTAAATGGAGTACATACTGTAAAAGGGGGAGTATTTGCCTAGTGTTTAGAGCAGTGCGCTTGTGCTCTGAGAAGGTTCTAAGTACCTGGTTCAAGCCTCTACTCTGGGTTCCCGAGGAAGACCCTTACCCCCGATTGCTCCCCGGGCGCCACACAATGGCAGCCCACTGCGAGGGGAGCTGTGGCCTCGTGATTAGGGCAGTGCACTTACAATCAACAAAATCCAATTTAATGTACTTTTCTCACTCTGATTATAAGTCAACGCAGTATACAGTTCCCCAAGCTGTAATTTATCCAAGTATTTTAAACAGCATGAAGGACATTTCATCCAACTCCTACTTTCTACCATTTAATCAATTAGCCTTTAATGTTTAGTTTTTTAAAAATAAGGAGAGAAGGCTCCATCCTTGCTGCCATTCCAGAGCAAGCTCTGCACTGGAGGCAACATAAACTCTTACTTGAACCTTCCTTTGAAGGTTTCCCACCTGAAGTTCTTGATCGTCCATTAAACACTCACCTTTACTCGCTTCTGAATTGTTATAGAACAGTAACACTCCCTCCTCATCCAGATTTGGTAATATACGTACATTTATCTTTACAGCTAATTTCATCTGATCACCCCAAACAAAAATAGGAAGTAATCTGCACAATGGCACCAATAAATTCAAGCTGAATAAAGGCCTCGTCTTAAAACAATCATATAACCACGACTGCGGTTTGCTGAAGTACTCCAACGTATACCGTTGAAATATGAGGAACATATAATACCAATTTTGTATGGTATTTACTCCCACTTACTCTGTCTGCCGTTAAAACCAGGGTGCCGGGTACATCAATAGTTTTGTTAGGGGTTAACAGATGAGCCGGTAAATGGAATTATGCTACCAAAAGAGTTAGGAATAAATCCAAGGTTGTCTGTGCACAGGAAACACCATCTGAGTAGAAACAGCAGAGCTACGTTCAAAAATGTCTCGATGACAACAACTATACAGCAGAAATATTATAGACAAAGTCACATGGCTTTTTTAACAGCGGCCTTGTGGTTCTTGAACATAGCTCTAATGCATCTGCGATTTTGGTCCTGACTGAAGCCTTCACACGCTGACCTATGGTTCCGATATCTTTTCTGTGTCTTTGTGTCCATTTGTGTCTATCAAATAAATTGCAAGCTACTAGAATGTAAAAAAAATTAATAAAATAACAAAATAGAATCATGCTTTTATTTCCAAATTTCTATATTATAAACGTAGCTTATTAATGTAAAACCGTGCGCGCGCATGCTCAGTTTTGCCTTTGAACCAAGAAGCCAAATAGCATCAGAGGCTACATCAAGCGGTTAGACGACACAGGCGCAGCTAGCAGGTTAGCCGCGTAGTCAATGATGGTGAATGTTAAGAAACGGAAACGAGTAATTGACTCCGACTCTGAAGATAGCGGTAGCGATGATAATTTAGATCAGGTAGGTTGCTCATTTCTCTCCTCTCTGCTTCTTCCACTGGCCTCTGAAAGTAGTCAACAATTTGGTATAAAGCTAGCGGATGCTAACAGTTTACGTTGTGTTTGGCCTCGGTATAAGAGGCATAAATTGGGCCTGTATTACTTTTCCACTCTGCGTAACCTTATGTTAACCTTCACCATTCTTTGCATATGCCGTATTTAATAAAATGAAGCTGTTTTTTGTTCTTATGCCACTAAGAGAATCATTGGTTGCATAATGCTAATGGTAATCATGCAGTGATATTTACCGCGCCATACACCTTCTAATGATTTCCAGTCTTTAGCTATGTGTCTGTGGGCTGATGGATTGGTTGTTAGTGTGTTTAAAGAATAAAAGAGGGGAAAAAGCATTCAAATTAAAGCTGCTAAAGCGCCTAGTTTGGTTTAGCTTAAACAGTATCTGCTTAATGACGTCATGGGCTGGGATCTGAAGATCTATTTCTGTGTTGTTGATAAACAAGAGCTGGCAGTCTAAAATGACAACACTAATAGCTGTGCATGCAAACTGGAAACTTCTTATATCAGTGCATATGTGTTCTTTTTACAAATGACAAAAAAATGTCCAAAGATGGAAAAGAAATACTAGTCACTGTTTCAGAAGCCGCACATAATGATAAAATATATCTTTCAAAGAATAAGGTGTAAGAAAGACACCTGAAATCGTTTTCCTGTCGTTTTTAACACTTTTGAAATTTGGATGTACAAAAAAGTGCAACTTCTGACCCAGTTCACTGACATCTGATTGTTGTTTTGTTCAGTCAAATGGTTAGACCAGTCACCCAATATTATCCTGCTTTTAAATAACTAAAACTGTACCTTCCTTTTCATAGGTGAAGTTGTTAACATGGGGATGAAACCAAGGCTTTTTTTTGTTTGTTTGAATTGGGGTGTTTTTTGGGGGGGGGGGGGGGGGGGGGGGGGAATATATATAGAGGCTTTAAAACATTGGCCCGGAAGTTGAATGAAAAGTTTCAGGTAAATCTTCTCAAGATCTGTGATAATCTGTGTCTATTTATTAGAAAGATCTAAGTAGATCCAGATTGACAGAAGTACAAACAGCTCTACTACTGACTATTGCTGTTAGTTGTCGTTTGCTGTTTTTTTACAGGGTTTATACAGGAATGAGTAACTCTAATATAATGCTCTTAGAAATAATTTTAATACCATCAACAAGTACCCATGACAGCCATGAAGTTTTAGAATTTTCTAACCACTTTTGTTGAAATTAGCATTTTCCAATTATCTCGATTTTTCTCTGCCTCGAGCTTCTTTTCTGAACATACAGAGTTCCGAGCAAATAAATTGCGGTATGATATATCTGACGAAATTGTTTTTATAAATGTAATTTTTAAATTTTAAAGCTACAGTGTGTAATAATTACAGGGATATACAGTCAGAAATGTAATATATTATACATAACTATGTTATTTATCATCATCTACGAGCTCAGCCTCTTAACCTTAATATTTGCGTTGCCTTAGAATTCGTTATTTATAATTACATAGGAGCGGGTCTCGCAGCCATGGAGGCAGACATCTTTGTGCTACGGCAGCGCAGAGCCAACAAACTAGCGATTGCGAGATCGCCCATTACGCTCGAAAGTAACTACGGCAAGTTGAGAGAGATGAACTGAGACGGTACTGAACACACAGACTAATGAAATACTATCTGTAAAATTATCTATGTAAACAAACCTCATCACTTGAGAAGGTAGTTGATGCGGATGTGGTGGAAGACATTTTGTCCCGTAACGCTCGCCGTACTGTTGGGGGGGAGAAGCGGGGGGGGGGGAGATGTTCATGTTGCTGCAGTCTGACCGCTAGATGTCGCTGAAAAACGACACACTGTAGCTTTAAATAAAACATTTTAAATGCCACAATAATCACATTTAATGAATTTTAATGCCAATTAAGGCCTTAATTTAGGAAATAATAATTTAATGACTTTAATTATTTTTAATGACCCACGTAAACCATGTTTTATATGCATGGCAGCCATTCTGGATATAGATTTTGGGGTTAGTAAGAAAACTGACCCTTCCACTGTGGCTTCTGCTTACTAGTTACCTGTTCTGACAATTTTCCAACTTTTAAATGGAAAGAAACCCTACAAATATCGTAATATCCTTAATCACTTATGCATTGCTTTAATTCTAAAGTTTAAAACTGATATATGTTTCAAGATGGTCGTACTTGGGAAAACAAGCAAAGGCTATTATATCCTCATGACCATAACATTTGTAGAATGCAGATCATCTATGTTTTATTTGAAGACCTTGTTACTATCAATTTTTATTATTTCTTTTTTGGTATTCCACTTTTTGAGCTAGTGTGGATTCAGTCTGATAAGTTAACATTTATGACACAATTGTTTTATGCGTGTCCCTGCAGCAGTGCTGTTAAGCTGATATCATTACAAATAAGCCATTGAGCTGCACAAGTTTGTTGTTTTTCTTTTGAACACAGAAACGCCAAGCTGGAAATGGTGAAAATCTGACATTTCAGTTTATCTCAAGTATCTTCTGAATTGATAATGTATTTGATTCTGATGACACCAACTTATCTACAGTTTGAAATGCCTCAACAGATCGAGCTGTTTTCTATAAGACCAAACCATCTATAAATAATTGACAGCTACCGTCAGTAAAAGGCAGAAGTTTTCTATTGGTGTTGGCTACTCTGCCTGTTTAAAAAGCTTTGAGCCTTCTGCCGAGTTTTCAATTATATTTTTTGTACAAGAAGATTAGACTTGATTGATAAATGCTTTTTAAAATGCTCACAGTGTCTTCATTCACTGATGTAGTGACGATTCCATATATATGGAGTTAACCTGTAAAAGAAACCATTTCACATTTATTTACCTCCAACTAACAAAAAATAGTTGATAGATATTTTCTGTTGTTATAGATACATTTCTGCCCCGTCGTTCGATGTTGTGGCATCATTGTATACTTGTTAAAAAGCACTGATTTCAAAGCTGCAAAATCCTTAACGGTACTTTTGGTTCAAAGTCCACTTTTGATATTCCAGAGAAAGTTTCTGACTGATCAGATTTTGGTTCAGCTGTTTGAGATGTAGAATAGCTCCACATTTACCTCAGTCACATGTCTGTCATACTCAAGTATCTTCCCTGATTACAGCTGGTGAGCTATTTCTCGTTAGCAGTGGGAAGGCTATCAGCATTGATAATTTACAGATTAATGTAAGCTTTTTGTGCTTGTTTTATTCTATAAAAGAAGAGCTGTTAAAGGCAAGCTTATAATGATCATTTGATTCTAAGATCCATTGCTTTGTTTTTTCGCTTCAGGAGTTGTTGTCCCTTGCCAAGGGTAAGAGGGTTGATTCGGGCGAGCAGGACGAGACTGTGAACAAACCAGCAGCCTCCACAGACTCTGAGACATCCGACAGCGACGATGAGGTAAGGTTGAGCTCAACTGAGTGGATCAGGATTCTGTCTTTTTGAGGTGGGAAATGGTAAATAAGGGAGAAAATGTTTCTTTGTTTTTCTTTCAGTGGACCGTTGGTGGCACCAAGGGCAAGAAGAAGGTTAAGCAGGGGAAGGGTTCCGAAAAGAAGAGCGCTTCGAAAAAGAAAGTTAACAAGGCGACGGCGTCTGGCAGCTCTGATGGCGACAGCTCAGCGGACAGCTCTGCTCCAGAGGAGGGTAAGATCCCAGATTTCCTTACAAAGGAGGGATTTTTTTATTTTTTTTATTTTGACATTTTATTTGGTCAACTACTGAGGTTTCAGTGTAGGTAGGTTTCTGTAGAGTGAAGTCTAGATTATATATGAATCTGGTATGGCAACTGGCTGGGATTACATGACTCACTCTTCCATCTCATTTATCCCTGGTGGCACAAGGACATATCTCTTCAGGATAATGTTAATTCGTCTTTGTTTTTTGTCTCGCACAAAAACAAAACTCGATTCACACTAGAGGTCTAACGAATAGAGATTTTATCACGTTGCCAAACCTGTTTTATCTGGTTGTGATTTCTCATCAGGAATTATGTCGATAATATAACACTTTCTCCATGCTTCTTTAAAATAGAACAAATGAAATCTCTGTATCATTGACTAACTACAAAGAAAACAACAGAGATTAGCCGTTTCTCACATGGCTGTTGAGTGTGATAGGACAAGATAGTCCTTTTTTCCCCCACACGATCTGTTTGACAAAAATACATTCTGTTTAGCATTCAATTAATAGCTTAATTTATTTACTGTAACTATACAGGACCTAAGCAGCCTTGTTTGATGTGACTGATCATTAAGATGGTTGTCACTTACATTTCTTTAGCATCTCATATTAGCACAATTAGCATTGTTGGAGCTACCAACTTCAAACACCAGTTCTTGTTTATACACTTAAGAAAGGTAGCAGCTCTTCACCTAAACAATGAGCTCCCTAGTCTCCTTACACCTCCTGATCTGTTTTTTTCTGTGACAAATTTGAATATTTTTAAAAAGGAGAATAAAAGAAATAAACAGTAAGCTAGTTAGCTCCCTGCTATCTACGTAAATACTCTGTTTTAGAAGTTTGCTCCCGATTAAAAAGCCTATGTAAGAGAGTAGTTTGTTTTGCTTTCTATAGAAGCTTAATACAACTTCATATTAAACCATATTCCACACTGTAGTCTTAATGTGAACTGGTAGTGCTTTGGTGTGGTGTGTTCAATAATCAGGAAAATGGATGATGTTTTTTCTTATTCAGATGGAAGAAAACATACCAGGAAATAGCATTTAATCTTTATAAAATCTTTATAGTTTAAGTTGGTTTTCTGTTAATTGTATAGAAAAAATATAGTGAAGTATTTTATTAATGCTTGATAAATTGCAAGTAAATTGCACAAATTGGATCTTTAAAAAAAACAACCTTAAAGGCATTTTTCTGGTATTAATGACAGTCTGAGGGTTTTCCATGAAAATAAAGCAAAGATCAAATGAACACGCTTTGTCTAACATTTATTGTATGTAAAATGTCTTTTTGTTTGTGCCTCGGCTGAACCAAAAAGGTGAAAAATTACCACATAAAAAATAAATGTATGGGTTCCTTTAGATTTTTTTTTTCTTTTTAGGAGAGGTGTCAGATTCAGAAAGTAACAGCTCGTCATCTAGCTCAGACTCTGACTCCTCAGAGGATGAGGTGTTTAAAGACGGTTATGATGACGACTTGATGGGTGATGCTGAGGACAGAGCGCGTCTGGAACAGATGACTGAGAAGGAGAGGGAGCAAGAGCTGTTCAACAGAATTGAGAAGAGAGAGGTGCTAAGAAGACGGTAAGTGCTAACATTCAGTCTTTTTCAATGTTTCAAATAATCCAGAGCAATTTGGTTTTAGGTGGTGCCACTGTTTCTCTTTAAAGATATGCTAACATTTAGCTTTGAGGTTTACATTTTACGGGAACAATCACATGAATATTCTTCTCAATCAAAGTCTTATAAACATTTGTTTTGGTACTTAACATTTTTTTGACTAAATCTGTTTGTTTTAAAGGTTTGAAATTAAAAAGAAGCTCAAAGATGCAAAGAAAAAAGAGAAAGAGGAGAAGAAGAAGAAGCAGGAGGAAGAGCAAGAAAAGAGGAAACAATCTCAGGTTCAAGACACTCAGGTGGTGGGTCCAGCTTCACTAAAGATAATCACAAGAACCCTTTTAGATTTTGTTTTTTTTTATCCAAGTTTTAGGGTGATTCTAAAATTAAATAGCATAGGTTTTGTAGTAAATTTTTGCAACTTAGTTCTGTATGTTTTTTTTTCTTATTTGTGTTCAGGTGTCTATGTCACACAACAAGGAACGGCGATCCAAACGTGATGAAAAACTGGACAAAAAGTCCCAAGCCATGGAAGAACTAAAAGCTGAACGTGAAAAGAAAAAAAATAAAACAGGTCAGTTTGCTCTAAGCACACAGTGACCCTGGGATTTCTACTTTTTAGCTGTAAAAGCTGACTTTACTCCCCTCTGCAGCTGAACTGCTGGCTAAAAGAGAGCCCCTCAAAACAAGTGAAGTCTATTCAGATGATGAGGAAGAAGAAGAGGAAGATGACGATAAATCATCTGTTAAAAGTGACCGAAGCTCTCGTTCATCGTCTTTTGACGACGATGAGTACGTTTTGGTTTTTTCCTTTAATCCCAATCTTTTTATGGCTTCACACATTCACAATCTGTTTTCTTCTCCCAGAAAAGAGGAGACTCCTCCAAAATCACAGCCTGTTTCGCTCCCTGAAGAGCTCAACAGGGTCCGTCTTTCCAGACACAAACTGGAGCGCTGGTGCCACATGCCCTTCTTCGCCAAGACAGTGACAGGCTGCTTTGTCAGAATAGGGATTGGGAACAGCAGCAGTAAACCAGTTTATAGGGTTAGCTCCGTCACTTCATCTTCTACTGGATACCGATGTCCTGCTTTGTGTCCCTGCCAAGTCCACAAGTAAAGTTTTTATTTCTGTTCCCTCTAAAGGTTGCTGAAATCGTGGATGTAGTAGAAACAGCAAAGGTTTATCAACTTGGATCAACGCGGACAAACAAGGGATTACAGTTAAGGTAGGTTTCCATCGAATGGTAAAGATTATTCTCAGAAATGGATCACTTTGCTGAAAGTGGTTAAATGATCACTGGAAAAATAATATATATTTTGTCACGTCACAGCCACAAACCTCACTGGATGTTATCTTATAATCCTAAACCTGTGATTGCCTCACAGGTTTTGCCTGATTTTATGATAAAATTTTGGATAAAAAAGCAGCATACAATGTTTTCAGGTTCACTATCATGGTGTGGATCTTCTTCAGAGTTTATTTTCATTAACAAGAACAGGATACGTATGTTTCACTCTTGCTTTATTTTGCCTAATTGAATAAACAGGGCCTCCAGAGTTTGTTTCCCAAACAAAAACAAACAAAAATTATGTGGTGCCTTATATTTCCTATTAAGTTTAAAAATCGTAAATCATATTTAAACCAATTTGAAATGTGGAATAAGGCCACACAAAACCATCTTAAAGGCTGCAAACGGCCACATTTTGGAAACTCCTGTGAAAACCAACTTAAAGGAGTGGATATTTTTCAAGTGGAAAGAAAGCTTTGTGGTTTTTAAAAGGATTTTACATGGAAAAGGCTATTTTATGTTTTAGGAATTACTGCCATCTAGGGGTCAAATTGGGTATTTAACAAAAAAATCACTGTATCCTATTTGAGGTCAATGTGTTTCTCGTGGTCACCACAAAGACCACATGGGGTCCACTCAGAGTCTTGTGAGACTAGAACAACTTACCAGTAAGTTTGAAATTTCATTTTATTCTGTTGCTCCTCTTTTTTAATCATTTATAGAGCATTACAAAAGGACAATGTCTAAAATAAAATTAGAAATGAAAAGAAACACTAAAACTGTTATAATGTACGAAGTTTAGGTGAACGCTGACCCTTGCAGTTAATGGGTCAGTATTGGTAGCCCTTCCTATGGCTAAGTACCCTTGAAGTGACCCCTGTCCTAGATGGCCTCTTCCTCAGACACGTATGGAAGCAACAGAAATAACGTTGTTTTAAAAAGCCTTGTCAACGCTATGTAACTATGTCATCCAATGCTTGGTAGAGTTTAAAATTGAGTAAGGAGGTCTGTAATTTCTTAAATATTGCAAACTGTTTTGCATTACTTGTATGATTTTGTATTTACTGTGGAAAAAACAGCTTTTAAAGCTACAAACCCATGTAGACCTACAGTTCTGTCCCACTGTTATGCTTTCTATGGTAACAAGCAAAATTGTTTAATTAAACCGAATGGAAAGTGTTAGCTTTATGTTAGTTAAGGCAGTACAATTCACTTACGGTACTTGTCAAGGAGAAAAATGGCAACTTCAGCATCCCTTTTAAAATCTTTCTCCTTCATTAGCTCCCTTCACCTAGAAAAGGCTTTCTCGTTGTCCTTGTTATGTGTCGCAGGTTTTTGTCTTTTCTCAATCACACTGAACTGCCAGAAAAAGGAGAAGGTTTGCTATTCTGTGTGTTATTACTATTCTATCCTTTACCAGTGTCTGTACTTCCAAAATGTTAGACTGTTATGGCGCTTGGCATACGTGTGCCCAGCTTTATGTATAAACTAATGTTAAATTCTTTGCTTATAAAAAGAAATCTACTTATTAGTGGAGGTAATATTACACCAACAGCAACATACGGTAGGTAAATGCAGTCATCGATGGCAGGCAGTTAAAACGGAAACACTTCGGCAGTATCCCTTTATCCCTCTGTTGTTTTTCTGCAAATATAACTAATAAAGTCTGGAGAGGCTCTGCACATCTAGAGACATGAGATGTTTTCAGTTCTGCTTTTAAAAGAGCTGAAGCTCAGTCACTAAATTATCACAGTTTGAACCCATGCGGCTCTGGAAAGAAATTGGTAAATATTTGCAGCAATGTATGCGCTTTTGACAAGCAGAGCGTGTAAAAGGTTTTATTCTAAATAAATAAATAAATAAATAAAAAGTAGAAGGAGCTTTACACAGTAAGAGGGAACAGCAAATCAAGCCTGTGAGCTGTTAGATCCACTCTGGAGTTTAGCAAAAGTTCGGGACTTCAGTGGCTTTTAAAAAAATACTATAAATGTGTGTTCTTGTGGCTTTCTTCCAATGTTTTATTCGAGTTTGGTCCATATAGGGCAGATTTTTGGAATCTCATAATTGAACTGTTGACCTGAGCTGTGGCTCTGTGCTGCTCCTTCAGAGCTACCGTGAGCCTCTTGGCTGCAAAGTTAAGCTCAGCCTGCCTCCTGGACTCTTCTGTTCCAAGACAATTAACTGAACCACATTTACACATGATTTTATGTATCATGGACTTCTGGATCCATATAAAATAATTTAAAAACCATTTATCTTTCCTAATTGTGTTTTAATGTGTTTTATTTACATAAGCACTGCTGTTATGTATGTAAAAGAATAACAAAACCACAAAAATCAGAACAAAAACAGTGAAGCTTGTTTTGTTCACAAAAGGAAAAATGCTTATACAGGGCTTTGTTTTTAAAGCCCTTTGATAACATTTTCTTATTCCGTGCCTCTCTAAATAAAGGCTTTATTCTTGTGAATCTTCTCTAGGCATGGGGGTGACACACGAGTGTTCAGACTTGAGTTTGTATCAAATCAAGAGTTCACAGAAAATGAATTTATGAAATGGAAGGAGGCGGTAAGTTCATCTTTAGATTGAACAAGCTAAACAGGGATGCTGGACACGGAGCGTTTAAACCCTCTGCTCTGATCGTTTGTTGATGCAGATGATGGTCGCTGGGATGCAGGTACCAACTCTGGATGAAATCACCAAGAAGGAACAGTCCATCAAAGAAGCGCTGAATTATAAGTTTAATGATAAGGACATTGAGGATGTGAGTCTCTTAATCAGTTCCAGTGGATTTTTGCCATCTTCTGCAGTAAACTGAACCCCCCCGTAACCTTTCTCCCAATCCTCCACAGATCGTTAAGGAGAAGGACAGATTCCGAAAAGCACCGCCTAATTATGCAATGAAGAAAACACAACTACTTAAAGACAAGGTAAAATAAACGCAGATGTTTGATTTTAAAATCAAATTCTAAAGACCATCTTCCCAAAAATCTTTTTTTATTTGTATTATTTATTATTAAAGGCTATGGCAGAAGAAAGTGGTGATGGAGAGAGAGTAAAAACTATCCAAGATCAGCTGAATGAGCTGGAGGAGAGGGCTGAGGCACTGGACAGACAGAGGACCAAGAATATTTCAGCCATCAGGTACAAAGATATTCAAACTGTATTGATCCAGCTTAAGTGCAGGGATTTACCTCATTAGTGGTGTTTTTTTGTTTTTTTTACTTACAGCAAATAAATCTAAACTATAATGTATTATTTGTTTCATCCAGCTACATTAATCAGAGGAACAGAAGCTGGAACATTGTTGAATCTGAGAAAGCACTTGTGGTAAGTTTCCAGTCTGTTGCATTTACCATCTTTTCATTCAGGGACGTCTTTTCATTTGAAATCAAGAAGAACGTTTCCAGTACCTAATGAAGCATTCAAGGTTTGAAGGACAAAGCAAATTGTTAAAATTCAGATTAAGATTTTATGTATGTGTCTGTGTGTGTGTGTATATACACACACAGACACATACATACATACATACATACATGCACATACATTTATATCTATATATATTTGCATCACGTCAATATTGGTATTGGCCAACCAAAGCTGCAATATCAGTATTGCACCAGTTATGGAAAAAGTTGCATCAGGACGCCTCCATTAGAGATTGTTTTTTGAGCCAAACGACCGACCAAGCTGAAAATCGTCTGACTGCTCGCTGGATGATTCCTTGTTGCATCTTTGATGCAAAAGAAAGTAAAGTCTCTTAAAAAGAGAAAAGAATGTGCTCTTTATTTTATTGTGAATCTTTCTCATTTAATCAGAATGTGACATTTCACATAACTGCTCAGTGTTTACTTTATTGAGATTATATTTTCTATTCTGAGTTTTTCTATTTAATTAAAAAAATATATTGTTTTTTCAAATATCTTTGTCCATTTGTGCCTGGTATGTTTTGCTTTTCTGTTAAACATTTAAAGGTTTTCCTTTCCTTTAGATTTCATATCGTACTGAGAGGTTTAAAATTAATGTGACTCATCTAAGCAGTTTCTTCTTGGTATTATGAGTCTTTTCTGTCCCAGCTACCTGTCAGATCTCACAGATTGAGTTCCTCTTTGCTGAAATGACCGAGAAACAAATCTGAATCAGATCCTCTTGGACTGATCTGGACTTTGTGTGACCAGTCGGAGTTCTGTACCTGGGTTTGGAACTGGATGTCAAAAGCATTTGGTGTTTTAAAACATTCATAGCCGTTTGTCATGTTGATATTATTTTTTTTATTATTATTGTTTAAGAAATTTTACCTTTTTTTTCTTTTTTCTTTTTTCTTTCTAGGCTGAAGGCCAGAATTCCAAAAATCAACAAATGGACCCCTTCACGCGAAGACAGTGCAAACCAACCATGGTGTCAAATGTATGTCTTTGATTTTTGACCTGGTAGTGCAATTTGATTTAAATAGTAGCAATTATGTGTGCAAGTTTGTAAAAACGGGAAGAAAGAATTTAAGAAATTGAAAACGTGTTTTAAGGGGAAAAGAACAAATATTACCTGGTTGATTTGTTGGGCTATCTGCTGGTAACAGTAATGAAGTTGGCTTTATTTATTTAATACAGTGATTAGCTTCTGCTTATTTTTTGGATCTTTGTTTTTCAGGCCAGAGATCCGTCGGTCCATGCAGCTATTCTCGCTCACCTGAACCAGAAGTATGGCTCAGGGTCAGGGGGTGCAGATCCTGCTAGTGCAGAGAAGAACCAAGTGGTAAGCAGGAAATCTTAATACATGTGAAGTTATATATTAGTTGTTTTTTTTTATTCGACACATTTAGAAATTATTAAATTTAATTATTAGATATTTTCCTGATAAAATCTAATAATATGTTAAACAAAAGATTGTTGATACCAGATCTTGGTTTAAAATATGTTTAAGCTGCAGGATTTAGTTTAATTAAAAATTAATTGAAGTGATAGACATTTATGTTTTCAAAAGAAAGCATTTGACTATTTTTGATAATTCTTTAGTTTCAATCATGCAGTATTATAAAGCATTACCATTAGTGGTAATCATCAGAACTTAGAAAGCTAAACCAAACAGCTTTAACCTAATATCTCACTTTAATTTGTTTGTTTTGTAACAGGGCCAAGTAAACCCTAAAGACAAAGATGTCCCCAAGCCAACCACTGACCTCTCAGAAGACCTGTTTAAAGTTCATGATTTTGATGTTAAGATTGACCTACAGGTTCCTAACGCAGGTGAGATGATTTGTTCTACTCATGTCTCGTGCTGAACTATGAGTGCCTTTCAAACACATTCAGAGCTCTTGACTAGGCCTGTCACAATAAATCAACTAATCCTCTGATAAAAATGAATCAGAGGATCCTTTTATACAAGGTCAATAATTTCCATCTGCAGGCTTGCTTTCCTTGTGTCTTTCTCTCTTTCTACTAAAGATGGCTAAGGATGACAAAATGTTTCACTTGGTTGGATTGCTCTCCACTCAGCCCTCTCCTATCATTTCCTTGCCAAAGAAGTTGTAGCATAAGAACCTTGTGATTGAAGAAAAGCAAGGCAGAGAAACGCTGGATGAGATTTGGAAAAACAGGGAACCCTTTCAAAGCTGAACATGACAGCTGCAGTGTGGGAGCACTTTGAATTTAAAACCACAGACAATACTGTTTCTCATGATGATTTCTGGGACAATGTATTGTCAAGCAATATGTGTTATCGTGACAGGGGTCTCTACCAGTTTTTCCTGTCTAGAGACTTAAAATTTCCAGACAGAATAAGAACATTTGCAAAAGACTTTTGCCACAGATCCCTCATTTTATTTCAGTTTAGACTTGGATTAAACTTTCTTTATACTTTATTGTGCTTTTTAATCTACACCGTTTCTTTGTAGTTCTGACTGTAGGCTTTGGCTGGTTGTTTATTTGCAGAATGTCCCTGAATCTCTTCTCCATTTACCTCTCATCAAGTTGACTAAAGAAAATAATCCCGTCAGCTTAATCCAGCCACCATATTTCATTGTTATGATAATATTTTGCATCCTGGTTTTCTGGTATTAATTTTGGTTTCATCTGAATAGACCAAATTTTTCCACGTTAACTGTCTGCCTCCTTATGGTTTGTTGCAAACCCCAAGTGAAACATCTTTGGACTTCCTTTTGCATTTTTTTTAACAGTTTTCTCTCTATCCAAATAATTCTATTTTTCAGATTTTAAACTTAACCTTGCTTTAAACCTGTCCACAGCTCCCTGCCTGACCCATCTGATCCATTCCTTAATCTCCATGTTTAGGCCTTCAACTCTATTTCTATTTTGATTTATTTTCACTGTGGAATCGACTTCCTAAATGGCTAACTCATGAAACCAAATGGTTTTACTAAATTTTAATTAAAGGGTGTCAGAATACGGGGTTTTAAATGTACACCTATTTTGTACCATGTAAGTGTTTGCAATTATGCACAGTTTATAACTAAATGCATGTTGGAATGTTAAAATATGGAAAGTTCTTTTGCAAGGCAATGTGAGTATAAATGTCTTCCACACATTTTTCTACAGAAGCGAAATCTCTCTCAGTGAGCTCCAACGCCCTGCCCGTGAAGGACGGAGCTCCCCGTCGGTCACTTAACCTGGAAGACTACAAGAAGAGGAGGGGCCTGATCTGATTCAGGAAGCTCTTCACGCCGGAACCACACTTGCATGTGGATGTGGGTTTATGTTTTGTTTTTTGTTTTTTTCTGAGAAAGAGTATGATTGTTTGGGTGAGTGAGAGAGTGCGAGCGCATGAGTGAGTCCAGAAAAACGTGTTTGGAAAGGAACAGACTCTTCATCCAAAACGAGGAATAAATTACTGATGTAATAAATGCAACAAAGATCGCCTTTGGAAGAAAAATGTCCAAATATATGTTGTTCTTGCATTAGCCCCAATGAGCTGTTGTACCTTTTTTTTTTTTTTTTTTTTTTTTTGTGCTTTACTTTTTATTTAACCTCTGTTTTCCCACTTCCAACGCAAGTCTGATAAAGATGGCACATTTGGATTAATACATCAGATAAGGACACTATCTTAGAAGACTTTAGTTGATTTTAATTACTGAACATCTGATGGAGTGAGTCTCTTGCCCTCTCCATCACTCAGACAATGTTATATACCTTTTACCTGCCATAAATGTACAATCATCAGCCCTTAAAGTCCATCCTGAATTCGAACAGTTTTGTGGGTTTTTGCCGTGTAGATGATTGTAGTCTGATTCCAGCATTAGCATGGCCATCCATGCTGAAAATGAAAAGTTCAGTATATGTGGGCTGGACACTTGGGACTTTTAAGGTCTCAGAAATAGATAAACAGAGGAACTATTTTCTTTAGCCTGGTTATAAAGGTGAAGCTTAATTTCTCTTATCTTGTTTGGTTGTTCATGGCATTAACTCCTCTGCTGTTGAACTCCCAGAGCAGATTCTCCATGTTATCGATTGTGTCAATAGTCGGTTCTTGTATTGATGTGGCATGCCCTGTAAATATGCATTTTCAAGTGAGTGCAGAAAAGAATAAAGAGGCACTGTTTCATATTTTATTGTCGTTTTTTTTTTTTTTTTTACCTAAACCAAGTTTGTTGAAGGTAGTTGTGAAAAATTAAAATCCAAGTGTTGCTTATCATCCAAAAGAAAAGTGCAATTTTTAGAAGGCAACAAGACCAAAGATAACTAAAAGCCATTTAGTATTTTTATTATTGTTCAGCACTTTTTGTAAATGGATGAAAGTTGCAAAATTGAACATTATTTTTAACATTTTTATATACAAATATTGATAAGTTAGAAGCTCAATGAAAGGTTCTACTAAGTTGGTTTAAAAGCTAAGATTTTATTTTTTAGGCGCATCCTATATACCTGATTCACTTCCTCTGAAAATAGAAGTATCTATAAAAAAAAAAACATTTGATTTTGAACACAGAAATATCAGGCAAATTAAAATTATGTCCACATGTTGTATAACACACTGCAGGATAGGCTTGGGGCTCGTTTAACACTGATTTGTATCAATGCAATCTGCCATTAAGGCTATCCTATTTACCAAAATGAAGCACAGATTAGCAGGGGAGTCCTTGCAAGAGTGGCTCTAAGAGTAAAGAGATTCTTGTTAATATAGGTGGTGCAAAAACAAGAGAGGTGAAATTGTTAAAAACAAGAAGAAATTCAGAAGGTGTAATAGCTCATCAGTGTTAATCAAATGTGAAGAAGAGCAATTACCCAGTAAGGTTTCCATTGGTTATATTAAATACAATGTCAAAATATACAATCCTCCACCTCGAAGATCTTTCCAATGCCAAAAATTCTGACATGTAGAAGAAGCTGTATGGAAGGGAAAACAACAATGTGGAAAGTGTGCTGGAGAGAACAAATATTGAAAGTGTGTGGGGAAAAAAGTAAATATTTAATGCTGTAACTGTGGTGGAGAACAGACTGCTGCTTATGGCGGATGTGAAGTGAGCAAAAGATCTGAAGAGATCAGAAAATTGAAATTAGATCTCGGAATAACTTATGCTGAAGCTGCAAAAAGAATCCCATCCATTTCAGAAAGACCCACATCAACAGTGACACAAATGAAAAGTGTAAAACCTTTGGAGGAGTGTCATAAAATTGCAGAGGATTCATTGATTGCTAAAAAGAAGGATTTTTCATGGTAGGAGTGATGAATTGCAGTGCTCAGACAACAAAGGAAAATGGAAAAAAAAAATCGAAATAATAGTGAAAGCTGCAGAAAAGTATCTTGAAGTGAAAGATTTAAAGTGGGAAACAGTTGAAAGTATGATGGTAAAAACGAGTTGGACCATCAGCAACTGACAGAAGGACAATAACTTAAAGATAAATTAGAAATGATGAGGAGGACGAATTTTTAGTATTTGTTATTTATTATGTTGGGTTAAACAGTTTGGAAAGTTGTAATACATTTTTTAATTAATTCTTTTTTTGAGGGGGGCGGGGTCCTTGTTTAACTCCTCACCAGTTGGTGGCGGTAGTGTAGTGCACTTTAACTACTGGTAGTTTTCCAACCGCCGGGAAACCTTAAAGGAACAACAGAAAAAACTTGCTTCAAATGATTTGCTCCCCTCCCAATATGGCGAACGAGTTGACGTGTGACTGCAACAATTCAGGCAGGTGGGTCACTTCCGGGAGCAGTTCCTGGTCCACGTATGGAGAAGCTCACAAATATCCTCTTTGACAGATAATGACATTTGACTGTGTTTATCCAAACGAACATCCCCCCTGATGTATAAACATTAAAAAAATCATCGATATCCAGGAGACTGGAGAGCTAGCAAGCAGCGACTTTTCACCAAACGGTACGTTTGAATATTAATTTTGCTAGCTGCTTAGCCTATTAGCTTTAGCTTGAAGTGTAACTCTCAAGTACAAGTTTAATAATTTGTTGCACAGCTACCTGCTATGCCGTTTATTATAATTATACATGTAATTTCTTTGTATTTATACCTTTTATTTATTCTTTAAAATATACCTTATGGAAACAAGTAAGGATTAAGGTTAGCATTATAGCTGTGAATAATTGGTGTATTACAAAGAGTTTCTTCTGTATGGCTGGTTTTACTGAATTTTAAAGACTTAACACATCTTTTAGCTAGAACACTGATGTGTTTTAAAGGTTGGTCATTTGTATATCTCTACTTAAAAGTTTAGCACACAAATCTGCATCATATCTAACATTAAAGACTTTGATTCAAAGATTGTATTTTATTTGGATTTTTCAGTGATCCTTAACAATACAAAGTGGTTAAAAAATGAAATTAATGGGTTTAAACGATGTGCTTTGCTTATATCATATGCTCCATAGTTAAATCTAGTTCAACCAGGGCTGCAAGTACTGATTATTTTGCAAATCGATTAATCTGTTGATTTTTATTTTCAATTAATCGATTAATAATTGGATAGCAAAAGATTCTTTAAAGAGTACTTTTTGTGAAATGAAACCAGGTGCAACTAAAACTTTCCACTTGAGGAGTTCTGGATAAAGCATGTTGACATAAGAGGAAGGTTTTTATCTTAAATGCAAAATTAAAAAAAATTTTTTTTTACAACTTTGGTATAATTGCTGTTCAAGGAGGTTGCTATGTCAGCTAAAGGCATGTTTTAGAGTCTCTAAACTCCAGTTAACAATCTCAACATAACAGCTGTTAAGTGAGGGCCTCAGAGTCCACAATCTGAGAAATATTTGATTCATTAAAGTTATGGTATGATGGTCATCCTATCCAAGACATGACCATCCAACAAAACTGCCAACAAGGCACTGAGTTTAATTATTAAAAAGCAGCTAGTGGAGCTGTGGCAACTCTGGAGGAGCTGCATATGAAGACAGCTCAGGTGGGAAAGTCTGTTGGTGCTATTGAATGAGAACAGGGAATTCAAATAAATTCAGTAATAATTTATCAATCCCAAAGGGAAATTCAGTTTTGGTGCAGCCTGTCCAAAGCCGAGGCTTTGTTGCCATAAAAGGCGCTGCCCTTCTGGGAGCTTGTCAAAAATCATGGAAGAAAAGCTGTTGAGGGCTGCAAAAAATTGGGGAATAGTTTCAAAATCAAGAAGGATAATATCCTCAGACATATACAGTTTTATTAGAAAGTTTACAGTAAAATAAATATAAATGACTAAAGCAATAATATATAAAATAAAATTCAAAATGGAAATTATGGCATTGATTTTGAATATATCTGATAGAACGTCGGGGTTTTTTTGCAAAAAAACAGTTGGTGAAACATTTTGCACTTAGACTAAATGACCTGCACCTCTAACTGCAGGGAGAGATGACTGTATAAAATAGAGAGTTTTCCAATTTTGTAATGAGGAAGTAAAAAGTTTGTCTGTTTGTTCTTTCAGGGTGCAACATGTCTTGGTTTACTGATTTGGCTGGAAAAGCCGAGGACTTCCTGAATAAAGTGGACCAAGGAGCTGCTACTGCCCTCAGCAAAAGCGAGGCAAGGACATCCTCCTTTTCCTCTTTGCATGGAGAGGAACTGGCTGTAAAAAATGAATACAATTCCCCAGCATACAAGACTGAGCCATCTGACATGCATCGTGCCTACCCATCCTCCCATGATGCGCCAAATTACATTTCTGCTGTGGCCGGCAACATTAAGAAATCCAGCGCTACTCTCCTGGCTGGGACGGCCAACGTGCTCAACACCCCCTCCGGGTCAAACCCTGCCAAAACCTCGGCAGGCTTTGTGAGGCCCAAAAAGAGCGAGCAGGACGTGGACGATGACATGCTCTTTAACTTCCTGAACAGTTCGGACCCTCCGGAAAGCAACAGGAGGGATTCCAGGAGAGAGTTTGTGAAAGCCGTGGCTCCGGTGATGGAGGTGCAAAGCCCAACGCCGCCTCCTTCGGTTACTCCTCACAGCAACCTCTCAGCTCCTTCCACGCCTCCTTCTACACGCGGGGTGTCAAGGGCCTCAAGCATGAGCTCTCTTTCTGCCCACAGCATCAAAACCTCAGAGGAGAATTCGTCTAAGGAGCAAGGTCAAGGTTGGTGCTTGAAAACTTAAAATAAAAAGCTGCATTATCTCTTTTTTTGCATTTTTTTTCATATTTCCAATATTAATTCCTTTTATTTTTTCCTCTTTCCTCCCTATAACAGACACACCTGAGAGTTCTGACTCTAGCTTAGCTCCCCCGCAGGAGCCCACTAGGATGGAGCCCATGGTCCCCACAGAGGAGCCACAGAGCCAGATCCTGTCCAGCCTTCGCCTTGAGAACCAGCTGCTCCGCAGCGAGGTGGCCTCCCTCAACCAAGAGATTGCCTCAGTTATCCAGAGAGCCAAAGACTTACAAGATGGTGAGTGATACAGAGCACATAGAAAGGCCTTAGCATTCCACTTCTCTCCATTTTTGTTTTTACACTGCTGCTCTACCGCATCCCTCCAGAATTGAACCAGGCCCGCCTGCGAGCAGATCGGTGGAACTCAGAGCAGTCACAAACTGACCGAACACTGAGAGAACTTCGATCGCAGGTTGACGACCTCACAGAAGCACTTTCGGCCAAAGACGGCCAACTGGCGGTCTTAAAAGTCCGACTCGATGAAGCCGATCAGCTACTGAAATCTCGCAGCTTTGCACTGGAGGAAGCACAGAAAGAAAAGTCGAGGTACCGTTTTGGTCATTGCTGTTTGAAATTAAAATCCTGTTTGATAGGGATTTTTTCCCGTATTTAATTTTACTTTTTCTGTGTGTGTGGGTAGAATCATGCAAGACCACACAGAAGGGAGCAGCATGCACTCCCAAGCTCTGGAAAAGATACAGGAGAGGCTGCGGGAAGCAGAGCTTTCTGTCAGGAGGGAACAGGACAGCTATCGGCAGATGCAGGTAAACACTGTCGACAATTTTGGATGGAATTAATGAACACATAAAAAAAATCAACACTCATGAGTTTCCTGCTCTCAAAGAGTGAGTACGCTGACCGGCTGGGCAGGTTAGAAGCTGAGAGGCAAACCCTTGCCGAGACGGTGATGGCGGCAGAGAGACGAGCCACAGACGACAAGCTCAGGGTCGACGACCTCCAGCAGCAACTGAAAAGCGCCAAAGCTTTAGCTGAGTCTGCCAAGCAGGAGCTACAAGATTACAAGCACAAAGCTTCACGCATCCTACAAGTAAGGCTGAGTTTTGGCCTTAAAGGAATAAAATACACACAGTTCCATGCTCAGGATTCACAGCCTTTGACATTTTTTCGTTTTTATCTCATTAGAAGCACACATTTAAAGTTATACCCATTTCTTTTTAAGTATGTTTGTAGAATGACTGCAGTGGCCCTTTTCTCTGCTCCCATAAATAAAATATAGCAACTCTAGAGCAGCTGCTGAGATCCACTGCTCAGGTGGAAAAATGTAGCATCAAGATGGCTGTTATTTGTGCACATCACAGTTAGGTGTTCAAATGGGCTATTCAAAGTCGGTGTATAAATATAATGGAGAAGCTCTGCAAAGACTGGAAAACAGAGGATCAAAGAAACTAATTTTAAAACCAACATCATTTTCTTTTCCCTCTAAAACCTTTTATTCGTCGGTTACATAAGATGATGTGAAAAGATTCCAGGGGTGTGGATCTTTCTGCAAGTATTCATATGCAACATAGCATTTTTATATCTTCACATAAAGTTTGTTTAAAATGCTTTTGTTTATCTGATTCTTTTTTTAAGTCCAAAGAAAAGTTAATAAGCAGTTTGAAGGAGGGGTCGGGTCTCGAGATCGGAGATGGTAGTGGGACCATGGCTCTGGAGCTGGAGGAACTTCGTCATGAGAAAGACCTGCAGAGGGAAGAGATCCAAAAGCTGCAGGGGCAAGTGGGCACTCTACGGGCAGAAATTCAGGTGAGCTTGTAATATGGTTGTATGTTTTTGGACTTGGGAAAACTCTCTGATTGTTGCTGCTTTTGCAGGACGTTTTCAGATCCTTATGGAGAGAAATTAGTTTCTGTATTACTGAAAGTAAATAACATTGTTTAAAAAGGAAGCTTGAAGAAAACGCATTTAAAAAAAAATGAAACTTTGCTTATTTAAAAAAAAAAGGTTTTGAGAGTCAAGGGTCAGCTTGTATTTTACAAATGGCATTTTTTCTCAGAATTTGCCGTATTCTCAAATCCTGCTACCTGTCTACACTTCTAAGTGGTCTGTTCATGCCCCAATAAAAAAAAGGCTGTTGCTAAAGCAGGGCAGACTTTCTATTGGTTCTTTGCCCAGACCAATAGAACTGCTGTTCCATCCTCAAGAGTAGAGCATTAAATCTATAGATCTGAATTTGTAGGTGATGCAATATGAAAATTACTTGAAAAGATAAAATCTGAAATATGCTGTGTAAATTTTAATTCAAATTTTGCATACACATTTTAATTTACTCTCAAAACCATTTTCTTTTGAAAGCTAAGTTTTCCACATTTCAGTTTTTGAAATGCATTTTCTTTTAATGTTCTTTTCAATAATATTACAACAAATTTCTCTGCATATTTACCCACTTGTAAATTCTGCCTAATATGCATTTTTTTTTATTCTGTGAGAACAAATGTTTTAGTTATGAAACACAAATGTTTTTTTTTCTATATAGGATCTTGAGACACAAGCCCTGTCAGAGGCAGAAGCTTGGAGGGAGCAGCAGGTCCATCTACAGGAGCAACAGGCTATGCAGAATCGAGCCAAGCAGGAGTTAGAAGCTGAGGTGGAGCGCTACAAGCAGGTAGGTACAACCATGTTTGATGATCACATGAAAGACAACATTGATTGGGTGGTAATGTTTGAAATATATGTTTTTCTGGCATGCAGGAGCTGCAGTACCTTGAGGATGAGAACCATCGGGCCAAACTGAACCTGCAGAGCCGAATCAAAGACAGAGAAGATGAGATCCAAAAACTCAGGAATCAGGTCTGCTACTTTTCCTTCACAGAAAGAAAACAATGAGATTTTAGTGGCATCACTAAAATAAAGCAGGGTTCTTTCGATTTACCTGTAACTCTTTCAGTTGACCAATAAGACTCTGAGCAGCAGTAGCCAGATGGAGCTGGAGAATCGACTCCACCAGCTGACAGAAACACTGATCCAGAAGCAAACCATGCTGGAGGCTTTGGGCACTGAGAAAAGCTCCCTGGTCTTCCAGCTGGAGCGTTTGGAGCAGCAGCTGAAGAACGCTCAGGGAGGGCAAACTGGAGGCCCAGCCATTAATATGAGCGCTATGGAGGCCCCAGGTTAGCTTTCTTTGCTTTTGTTACATTACCATTTTACAGATAATAATAAACAGCTTTTAACATTTTATTGCTTTCTATGTTTAACCATAATATATTAGAAAAGAACAATTTTTTTGCTAATTTATAACAACTATTAGGGACCCGTCAAAGAAACACACCGGTCCTGTTCAGTGAACAGGAAAGCCCAGGCGTTTATGGAAAAGTGCGGAAGGCAGCCAGCACTATTGATCGCTTCAGGTAAGCCTGAATTTGACTCTTTCCTCAGCTGTGATTAAAATATTTTCTCCTTAATTAAAATATTTGTGCGACCAACAGCATAAGACTGGGAATCTTTCTGAGGCGCTACCCCATGGCTAGGCTTTTTGTCATCCTTTACATGGTGAGTGCTCATTGAAAACATTGTTTGCCGATTGGTCAAAGATATTGGAGTTTAATCCAATCTTCTTTCTTCAGGCGGTGCTGCACCTGTGGGTCATGATTGTTCTTCTAACTTACACACCAGAAATGCATGGTCGCCCCGATGGAAGATAGAGGAAGACTTAACATTTCAAGTTTGAGATGTTTTTCTAAGGCCTTCGATGAAAGGAAGCTGCTGGATAATGGGCTCTGGGAGCTGACTGTCCCCGTTTTGCACAGATATGCTATGAATTGATGATATTCAGATTCATTGTTGGTTTCTTGGAGTAACAGCTGAATTTTGAAGTTAATACGTGATAATAAGTGATATGCTTTGTTGGTTTCCTGGAAATGACCTGGCATTGTTACTCTTCTCAAAATACTTTCCTCCCTCTTTTCCGTTGAGAGATTGTATGTAACACTATGTAAAAAAAAAAATGCTTTTAATAAACATGTAAGATTAAAAAACATTCAAATGTCTCCTAGTTTTGCCTCAAATTACTAAACCTTCTTTATATGTCCAGTGCTTTGCAAAAGCATTCATTCATTTTCCCATTTGTTTTGATACAATCACTATTGTTTGGTTGTTTTTATATTAGTACAGTAATGTAACAGGGAAGTGAAATGATTCTCAACATTTTTCCCAAAGAACTGGAAAGTGTGGGATGCATCTTCATTCACTCCTGCTTTTCTTTAATTTGTTGTACTTAGTACCACCTCTGTTACCAATATATATATATATATATATATATATATATATATATATATATATATATATATATATGTATATATATATATATATATAGCTGCAGGTCTTCCAAAATTTCCCCTTTCCTGCTTTGTGATTCTACAGACTGAATTTTTCTACTTCTCCAGAAAAGGGCTCCGACTCTCTTTGCCGAGATCCTTAAATTAATTTTCTGGCTTTGGACTAGTTCTTTCAACAAAATATAACTTAAACCGAGATAGTTCATGGTAGCTCTGGCTGTATGTATTGGCTACTATATTAACGTTTCTTCTACTAGATTGAGAAAAGCATCCATACCCCACTGCATGATATGACCATCACCATGGTTTACAGCTGGGATGGTGAGTTAAAATCATCCCGAGAGCAGTGGTCATTATCTAGGCCAGATAGCTCAATGTTTAATTTCATCTGAGCATCATTTCCCTACTAATTGTTGCAATATTTCAAACATGGCTGTGTGTGGTTTGTCAATCAGGATGTGCATCAGAATATTTTCTAAGTGAAGTATGAAGCCAATGTGTAAACTTTTGTTTAGTGTCAAAGTGAAACTGACGTGCTACAAATCCATGCCATGATTTTAAGATATTTTTTAATTTAAAATAAAAAAACTGAAATGTTAGAACTGTAAATATGCAGTCATATGTTTATATTACTGTTTTTATGTGTGCTTTTTTTTTTTTACTGTTTTCAAGGTTGCACTCTAAAAAATGATATTGTCTAGAGAGCTGTTCTTAACGAAATTTATTTTTGTTTACACATGTCTATACAAAATGACAAAATAAATAAATCTAAGTCTAAGAATTTAAGAAACAATACCAAACCAATTTAATGAAATACCATTAAGACACACTGGATGTCTTAATGTGACCAAATGTGACATAAACCAAAATTAAGAGTTATTTTTAATAAAATATTTTGATCCGCTAATAAGATTTAATTACTGTTTTTATTTCCTGTTCTTTACCGGTACTTATTTCTAGGTCTGTTTGTTGGTCCTCCACTGGAGGACTTCCAGTATCCCACAATGCACCGCTGCGGAGGTCCGTGTCCACGTCAAACCTGTCAGCAGAGCAAAGCTGATAATGGCTGCAGTTGAGGTGGCACTTTCAGGTCTATAGATCGCTAAAAAGGAAAACGACTTCAACACATATGGCCGAAACCGCCTGCGGATATAACCGTCTTTGACAGAAACCGACATATAAGTCAATGTTTTGTTCGACTATAATGTCTCGTGACTAGTTTGTCCCGACAAATTCCTCCAGGACACCGAGCAGCTGTTGTTAGCCGGTGTTTTAGTTCTTGCTAAATGCTCCTAATAGTAGTGAAACCCGCTTAGTTACGCACCCAAATAAGTGGATTTTAATACCACATACGTTAATATATTGTACAATTTATAGTTTAGCTTAATGTCCGAGTTGACCTCGTAAGAGTAAAGCTAAAGCCGTGGCTAGCTCTCCTGTCTCCCTCGGACTTCTTTTTGTTTTTGTTGAGCTAACAGACCCTCAATATGTCCTCCTGGCTGGGTGGACTAGGCTCTGGCCTCGGCCAGTCCCTGGGAAATGTCGGTGGGAGTCTGTCATCGTTCACTGGGCAGATATCAAACTTTACCAAAGACATGCTACTGGAAGGAGTAGAAGAAGTCGGTGGTAAGTTACTGTCCTTAAGTTTTGTCTCTGTGTTGTCTACATTTAAGGTTAGCATACCTGTGGCAGACTTTTGAAAGGTTTTAAAAACTTTTGTTTACCCAAATAAACACAAGAATGAACCCATTCTCCCTGTATTTGGAATAGAATGAGCAATGCAGGTGACAGAACCTATTCCTTACCCCAACTGTCTATTACATGGTTGGCAACCATACTATTGTATAGCAACCTTCAAAAAAAAAAAAAACATTTTTGTAGTACTAATAAAAACATATTTCTTTTAGTTCAATAACATTAATTCAGGATGGTCTTGTGTTGAGAGATAATTGATTTAAAATGTCCACTGATTGCAAAACACCTGCTGTGACAGTTTATTTCCCAAAGCTTTAAAGGCAATAATCTCTCTGCAGACAGACACTCAAACTGCATCTCAACTTCACACACCTCTTTAAACAGCATCTAATAAATGCATAACCCCTTCTGATAATCATATAAACCACCAATGAATTTCCAAGACTATTACTTCACAGCTGGACTTTATAAAAAGACTAGATGTTCATGAATGTATGCTGTTTTCCAATGAGGATGGTAAAAAGTGTTTTTTTTTTCTTTTCTTGTTTTTTGTTTATAGGTCTCCTCTAAGTATGTGCATTCTCAGTTTAACTTAATTGTTTCTAACATGTCTGCTGTTTGCATTCTTAGCTGGTGCCCTACAAACATTTGTGGTTATATAATGATAAAAAAAAAAGGCTTGTGGTTCTTGAAAGCACTTTATAAACCTGGTTTTGTAAACTGGGTAGAACTTAAGTCCTTGCTTTGTATTTTACATGGTTTGAGCATACAACAGAGAGAGGTCTCTTTCACCATTTCTAGATTGTTCAAAATCTTCCCTTATCTCCTTTTAGGCCAAGGTTGATTTAAGGGCTGAAACAATTAAATGGATTTATTGTGATTAATCGATTGTTAAAATGATAGTCATCTTAATTAGTCGTCAATTATTTGTTTACTGAGGGTAGAAATTCTGCCTTTTTCTGACCGTGGCACCCACGTAGAGCAGTCATTTTTTCAAAATTGTAAAAAAAAAAAATAATAAATATATATATATATATATATATATATATATTTATAACATTTGAGTTTAAGATTAAGAAAAAAAAAAATCTATCCACAACTCCTCAAGTGGAAAAGTGTTAGTTTCTCCTGGTTTAGGGAACTTTATGGAACCTTTCTTATTCGATTATTCATTGATAAAATAATCAACAAATTGATAGATTAGCAAAATAACCATTAGATGCAGCCCTAGTTATTTTTATGCCTGATGGTGAAGCGCTTCTGTTTTGATTATGCCATGAATTTTTGGATCGTTATGCTTGTATGCTGCTGAAAGACCCAACCTATGACATATTTTTTGTTTCTTGATTAAGTGCAGCAGGTTTGTATTCAGAATGTCCCATCTTTCTTGAATAACAAGCTATGCAGCACCCGCTAACAAAGTTTCCAGGGCTCCTGGGTTGAGATACAGCCTCACAGCTAAACAGACCTTCTGATCTATTTAAAACTAGGCTTGAGATAGCTTTCTAAATATTTCATTTGTGTGAGAGATGGATCGTTACCAACAGAAGAGCTTGAATGGTCGCGGGTTAAATCGGCTTCCTCTTTAGGTTGTAGGATTCAGCTCATGATAGAAGAAGAAAAGAGACTCCTACGTTTGTTATAAGTTCTTAATGTTTGTTCTCACTCAATTCAGCCCAAGCATATAATCCTGTTTCAATTCAATCTCTGCAAACAGCGGCCACAAATGAATATCTCAAATCTCTGCAAAGAGCATAGAAAAAAGAAATACAATCAACACCAACCAAAGCGTAGTCAATCACTTCCTTATGAAAATGTCCTAAATCTTTCATTTCATGGTAGAGAGTTAAATAAATACAATCCATGGAAATTCTGGAAGTTCTTTAAACAGACAATTTTCCCCTAGGTTAACTTTTCTGTCAAAATGACAAAGTCACATTCTATTGTGCGTTTATATTAGCTGTGTTGTAGGAATCTGTCAATGAACTCGACTGAAAACACAAAGTAATTTTTTTTATTGAAGAAAAATTGGAAATCTTTTAAAATGTCCTCTACAATTTATTCAATTCAATTCAATTCAGTTTATTTATATAGCACCAAATTCACAACACATGTTATCTCAAGGCACTTTACAGTTCAACCAGATCATACAGTCAAATTGATACAAAGTTTTCTATCTAAGGAAAACCAGTTGATTGCATTGACGCATTGACTCAAATACAATCCCTCACACTAAGCATGCTTGTAGCGACAGTGGAGAGGAAAAACTCCCTTTTAACAGGAAGCAACCTGCAGCAGAACCAGACTCAGTGTGAGCGGCCATCTGCTGAGGCCGACTGGGGTTCAAGGAGACAGAAGCAGAGATACAAAAAGCAGCTGTAAAAGACGTCCAGGAAACACACCTGGACGGGCAGCCCCATCCAGGTGTGTTTCCTGTACGGGGCCACCGTCCAATGAAATGTCTCTAACAGAGCACATATGCTTAACTCACATGAAAATATTCACACTACACAACCAAAAATAAAACAGTTAATCTCTTAACTTGTAAAATGTGGGTTCTGTGCTGTCGTGTTAACTAGTTATTGAGATATGAAGCGTGTCCCATTTTTACCATTACAGGCTGCAGGTGCTGATACTGGGAGTGCAGGCAGGCTGAGTTTGGAGAGTTTCTTTTTTTCAGATGTTCTTAAATATTATTAGTTTAGAGGAGTTAGCAGTCAAAATCTTGGCTGTAAAATCAAGGCTGCTGTTGGTCAAATTACAGCAAAGATTGACCAAACATTACTGCTGAAAAGGATGATCTCAGCCCATATGGTTAATTAAAAACGGATGTGTTGTCAGTTTAAAGCAAACTGATAAAACATTGACTGAGGAAGAACTTTGACCACAGATGTCCAACTCAGCACTGTAGCCCTAAAATAAAGGTTCTAGCTGTCATCTGTTTTGAGTACTTTCATATTTACTTAAAAATCTATAATATTTATCATCTTTCCTCTAGGCACTTACTCTTCCTCACAGAAGCAACTATACCCCTTTAGGGTTGTCGTAATACTAAAATTTCAAACACAATATTGATACCCAGGAAAATGTTTTATCCTCGATACCATTTTTGATCCCATGAGGATAAAAGAAAATCAAATGATTAAAGCCTTACAAATATTTCAATTAACATGAAAAGTTAACTTCTGTCAATGTCCACATAGTGCATGCTTTCTCATCAGAATCACAGATGCTGGTTGAATAAGTAAGCAGAATGAAACAGTATTTTAGGGTCGTCTAAGGTATTATTCTTTTAACGTAAAAATAATCCAGATATCTAAAGTTAAAAAAATGCAAAAAAAAAACTCTTCAGTATCGATACAAAACTAAAATAGTATTGTGCCTTGACATAGCACTTGAAGACTAAAGAAGACTCTCTAAAATGTAAAAAACAAGAAAACAAGTTTACATGAAAAATTGGTCCTAATGTTTATTCAGTTGCATTCAGAAATGTTTTATGAATCCCAAAGGGAAATTTAATGTTGACAATTTAATTTTGAGGATTATTTTCATAAAGGACAGCTTTAGCTGAAACGATCAATGAGGTGAGCGCTCTGCTGTCGTCTGTATGGCTAAGAGGAAAATTCCGAATACATCACTCCAATTGTGCAACATGGTGGGGGGGAATCATGTTTTGGGTCACCAGAATTAAGGGAGCTGGATAATCCTCAATTAAAATTTTTTATAACATGCTTCAAAAGACTTGAGCCTGGGCTTTAGACATTCATCTTCTAGCAGAACAGTGACCCTAACCATACATCCCTATTTGGTCCAGATATAAATGTTTTCTGATTAGAACTGCCTAGTCAAAGTCCCGATCTCTGTGTGGTTGAGAATGTGTTTAAGAACTAAAAATCACAGAGATCTTCCAAACATCCTGGCTTCAGATGCTTCAGAATCTGTTTAAAGAATGGCTGCACTTTTCAGATTCCTTATTGATAGATAGAACCATCAACCCTTTTAATTCATCTTCCTTTTATTCACTACCTTGCATTTGCCCGTCTGAGAAAATTAGGTGGTTCTTGATGTGAGGAACTGTGAAAATGTTAAAAGGACCTAAACACTTTTGCTAACTAATCTATGACTCAGTTTGTGTTGAATTAAATGTTTATTGTTTGCTAAGTTTTACCCACTGTTAGCTAGGGGTGGGTATTGCCAAAGAAGTCACAATTCGATTCGAATCACGATTCACAGGCCACGACGCGATTCTATCACGATGCATCACGATACTTGAATTATTGAGATGCATTGCAATATTTTCTCCTCCATGTTTTGTTTTTGAATGACTCGGCACAGTATCCCACGGCCGGAAATGCTTGTGACACAAGGCAGCGTGCGTCAACACATTTGCAGTGACATCTACTGGACTGGAAGTTGTATTACACTTGTTTTTGGCTGATGTTCGCCAACCATTCATGCAATTTTATTTATTAATTTTTTTAAATTAATAATCGATTCTTGGCATCAAGAATCGATGCAGTAGATCACAAAAATTAGAATCACGATGCATCATCATCACGATTATTTTGCACACCCCTACTGTTAGCTCACATTACTATCTTAAAATGACCCCAATGTTCGCTTGCTGAGTTGTAAAGTGTTTGTTTCTCACCTGGATCTGATGATTGTTACTGTCAGACACACAACACATTTTATATTTTAAGGTTGGTAATAAAAAACATGAATTTCAAACATTTTATTGGAGAAAGAGATTAATAAAAGTTTTAAATGGTATCTGCAGTGTGTTTATGTGGTTAAACAACTGTTTTTTTTTTTTTTTTTAACTACGGTACCTTTTTTTAGCACATGCTGATTTGGTTGTTCCTGTGTTTCCTTCATGCTGTTTTTCCATGTGACAACAGACGCTACAACAGAATTACACGTGTCCAATTCCAAGTTGGCTGAGCTGGAGGCTGCATTCGCTGCTCAAAAATCTGAGGTCAGATTTTTTTCTTATTTTTCCTTCTCAGCCATATTCTACAGATTCACTTCTTACAGAAGGAAAAACATCAGCCTAACAGAGTAAAAACATAACAATTTCCCAGTATTCCCAGAAAGAAATTCTTATAAAATTAAACCTTGTTCTGCTTTAGTTCAAAATCAATATATCCTGTGCAAAACAAACCTGATCCTGTACATGAGAGGAAACATGTTAATAATTGTATTTTGTTCTCATACTGAGGCTTTAAAGAGCAGAACAGGTGAATAAAATGACAAATATTCTCTGTCAGAGATTACTGCTTTCAGCGAGTCCCTCATTCTTGCTGTAAACACTGAGGTGAGGAATAATCCATGCCTAAAAATAACTGCCTGCAAATGTAACCCAACATAAGCTGATTTGTTTTGAAGAGAAGTAGCTGGAATAGAAAGTACCCCACTGTTTTAATTAAGAGCTGAAATGGAGAATATGCTGAATACTTTACTTTATTGAAATCTCAGAAGCTGAAGTCTCTCAAAGGAGCAAATTGGCTTAAAGTACCACTGACGATATATGGAAGCACTCTGACATAAGTTTAAGAGATGAGAATTAAACTTCACTGCACGAAGCTGGTAGTTTAGTGTGGATTTTTCTCACATTTTGGGTTTTAAGGACACGTGTTTTTGCAATTGGAATGATAATGACATGTAACTTCTGTTAGCCACTCATTATTAAAAAAAAAAATACATAGAGGCTCAAATATAACTACTCCTCTTTAATATTTACATGAATGATCTGCAAACTGCATCATTCCTGTCAGTAACACAGCCAGTGCTCAAAAGAGGTTCTATTCAAACCCTCCTCTCACCAGGATTAGAACACATATTTAGATTAGGCAGTTCTCTGGTGCAGACCCCATTTTTAAGCTTAATTCCTAGCATTCCTTGACTTTTGAAGCCTTTCAGGACAGCTTCAGGATTTGCTTTGTTTAAGGAGACTTATGGCTTTCATAGTTGCTATAAGGAAGGTTGCTATAAGAGTCACATATTTTTAGAAACTTATACTCAGAAATTCTGGAAGCTCATAAATACTTTCAATAGCAAGATAAGCCACTCAGAGGTTCCCTACTTGTATGATGAAGGACATTATCTCTTAATTGGTATGATATGCTGGATCGCTTTACTAAGCATTTTTTTGCTTCAGGTTCTAAATTAGATTCTTTTGCTGCTTGGAAAGTTTAAGAAAATTATTTTAATATATTTAAGGCCGCTCTTAATCAGTTTGTACATTAAGTATTTTATTTTGCCAATGCTTGATTAATATTAAGTAATATTTTTAGTTATGTTTATATCTATGGCTGTTTTTATTTTTCTTTCTTTTACTATTATATTGTGTATATTAACTGATTTGCGTCAGGCCTCTCTTGTTAAAAAAAAAAAGAAAAAAAAAGGTTTGTCTCTATGAGACGTATCTTTTTAAATAAAAATAAAAAAATAAAGAATTCTATATAGTGACCCAAAAGGTCCCCCTCAGATTAATAATAAATTGGTTATAAGAGGCTTTGAAGCAGATCATGATCTATTTTTTTATGTAATCCTTAAATTTATAAAACCTCTTAATTCTTAATAATAAATCATTGACTGATATTATTTCTTAGGGTTATTAGTGATTATTGAATATTTTTCCCTTCATGCCCATATCATAAGGACACCATGGTTTTAAAAATCCTTTAAAAATCAAAATCAGCCTTGCCATAAAACAGCCATGGATTTAAATTTGTTAGTAGATTTTCAGCTTACTTAAATGTGTGCTTAAGCACACAGAATAAAGTTTTTTTTAGAAATGCAAAATTTTAGACATAATTTTACCAAATATTTGAATCAGATTTTTGTTAGATTTCTTAATTTAAACATTACGTTAATTTATTGGTCAGTACTTTAGTTTAGACCTATATTTCTGTTATTAGAATGATGACCTATTAGAAAGAAGTACACTTTAATGAAACTGGAGGAATATCACAGGTGGGGGCAACAAATTTATCTTGTTCTGGGCCGAACCAAGGCTGTCAGCTGGTCAACCCACCTCCACTGCTAAATTCTCAGCCTTCCAGACTGGCACTTTGGGTCCCTGAGCAAGATCCTTAACCCTGCACTGCTCCCCGGGCACCGCACAATGGCAGCCCACTGCTCCCCAAGGGGATGGGTTAAATGCAGAGATAAATTTCTCCAATGTGAGATCAATAAAGTTCAATTATTATTATTATGGAAACGAGGGCTGAACAATTTTCCGCAAAATCTAAATTACAATTATTTTCAACTAATATTTTCATTTTTCAAGTCCGTTGTTGCAGGACTTTACTGTAACCTTAGTTTGAAAAATTGCTCACTTTGTACTTGCTTGCATGGATCTGCACGCTAGCTGCAACTTGCTCTTCTCTTCTTTGTGGAAGCAAACCCACTTCAAGCATATTACTGCCACCTATTGGCTGGAGTGAAGAAGTCAGTGTCTTATTATTTTTAAATGTAAAGTGACATAAATTTGATGCCCCTGTGATTTGAAAAGTATGATTTTTTTTTTTATATTATAGTTGTTTATTCTAGATTTTTTTCATCAAATTTAATAAAAAAAAACAAGGACAATTTTTTCTATAATAAGTGAATATTTGACTAGATCTGAATTAAGTGAACAGTTGGATGAATCCTAGTTTCTCATACCCTGTATGAATACATTCCCTTGATTTCCTTGTGCTTGTTGGTGACCCTTCATGTTCTTCTCTGTCTGCAGTATGACAGGTTGAAAAAACTTCACTCAGAGCTGGAGGAGAAGCTGGAGGCATCAGAGATCCAGATTAAACAGCAGTCTGCTGAATACAGAACCCTTCTGCAACAGAAAGATGTGTGCTCATACATATTTATTATTTATATTTTTTAATGTCGACTTTTTTTTTTGGCAAACATCTATTAGTCGATCACAGTCTCTAAAGTTATGTTTGCTCTCCTCCAGGTGGAAATCAGCCACCTCAAAGTACGACAAACTAGCCTCCAAGAAGAAGTCCAGAAGCTGCAGCAGTCTGCGCAGTCTGCCTCCTCGTCAGCGGCCGTGCTGCCAGTGACCACATCTTCCCTAACTGCTACCTCCTCATCTCCTTCCACCTTCCTGACACGTCACACAGGGTCTCATCATGGCTTCCACGGCGACGAAGTGGACCTCAGTGATGTTCTGTGGTCGCAGCAAGAAATCAACACGCTGTCCACAGAAGTCATGCGTCTAGAGGCGGAGGTAGCACATTGGAGGAGAATATCGCAGGTAGAAATAAGGAAAAGAAAACATGTGAAAATAAAGTGTTAAGATGTTAGTCAATAAAAGTTTGCTCTCCATAGTAATGGTTTGGAAATATTTGCCCAGGTTTTGTGATCCAGATAAGAGTGTGTGAATTTGACGATCACTCTTATAATAACAAGAAATTTAAAATGGTTCAATAAAGATAAATTACAATGTGATCATATACCATCATTTTACGGTAGCCTAGAATGGACAGTTTCAGTTCTGCTTCTCAGCTTGCTGTAGAAACGTGTCCTAAAGTTGTAGAAACATTCAAACCAAATGGGAAAATTTCTGCCAGGATCACTTGCTGTTCGCTTGATACTTCAGCTTCCTGTTGAGATCACCGGGGTGAAATTCTCCCCAGCTCGCTTCACCACCTCATCGAATAGTATGAGTGTCTATCTGCTTACAGGTGTTACACCATATACTGTCCCCCATGGGTCACAATATATGATGGAGCACACAATACGGTGTAACACCAGATCTTGGTGCCGTTGCCATCAGATTCACTCCCAGATCAGCCAGTACCACCACCTATTCGCTTTCATCTATCCAGGACCGAGCATCAGGAGCTGCTTTGTCCCTAAAGGGTGAAGACCGACATGCTCTGGTGACTTTTTGACTTTTTTAAGCCCACGTAACAAACTCATCCAGTCTCCTGATTGGTTAACAGGGAAGTTTAGATTTTGTTCAACCTCCACCATATTGGAAGTGCTACTTTGCTTTGTCCACATGTCTTAACACCACGTTGCTTTGCTTTGAACACCCAGAATGCACTGCTAATTTCCTTTGCATCGTTGACTTTGCAGTTGCTCCTGAAAGCACCTTTACATAGCGTTAACATGGAAACAACACATTCCAGTCCATTTGGTTTGAATGTACCTTAAGAAAAGAGGATGATTTAGGGATTTTTGTATTTTTGTTTGTCTGTTCAACTTTTATCAACAGTAAAAGATCCATTTTTTTTGTTGTTTTTTTTATACTACGTTCTCCTTTAGACATCAACCACAACAGGAGCTGGTAATGGTGACCAGGGAGAGATTCTCAAACTACAGAGGACTATTAAGGTAGCTGTAGTCATTCATGTTGCCAGTTTACTCTTTCTTGTAAACAGTCTTCATTAAAACACTTGGAATGCACAATGATGTCTTTTTTATACTACTTTTTTTTACTATTATTATATATGACTAATGATACTGCACATTTTAATCTGCGTTGAAACAGGAGTTACGAGATGAAATGAGTCGAGAGGTGGATGAGCATCAGCATGAGCTTGCAGCCATACAGGATGCCCAGCGACAGAAGTTGGCAGAAATTACACGGCGCCATAGAGAGGAGCTCTCAGACTATGAGGAGAGGATCGAAGAACTGGAGGAGCAGATACAGAGCGGTTTGATTATTTTTATTATTTGTGATGATCATTATTATTTTATTTTATTACCAAATAACAACAGCGATTTATGTTAGAGAAAACAACAAAATATCATCTAACTGATTCTCTACAGGGGGCGGTCACGTCAGTTCCCCGTCAGATTCCTCCAAACTACAGGAGCTCCAGAAGGAAATTCGGTCCCTGCAGCAGGAAAGGGATGAAGCCCAGGAGGAGAACGCAGACCTGCTGCAGAACTACTCGCGGCTGCAGGCTTCAGTGACTGAACTCCAGACACGAGTACAGGAGCAGGAGGGGAAGGCTCTGCAAAAAAACCAATATGAGCATGAGATCCAAAACTTAAGAAATAACTTAGAAGGTGGGATTAAAGTTGTCTGTTATACAGAATTTGGTTTACAAGATAAACTTCCATCTTCAAGAATAGCATCTTTGTCTCAACTTTTTAGGTGAAATAATTTTTCCTCTTTTTTTTTTTTTTTTAGCTGCAGAAAAGGAGATAGAGAGACTGAAGAACATTTCAGAGGCAAGTATGAACAGAAGCAATGCGTTTCGTTATTATATCTGTATATTTTCTGCTGCTTATTGTTCTTTTATCTTCACTCTAAGGATGAGCCAAAGGAAGAGGTTGCGGACATCTTGGAGTTAAATACCATTATTGGGACGTTAAGGCAAGAAAAAGAAGCTCTGGAACAAGAAAAGGTTGGCTATACGGCTGCAACTAATAATTGTTTTGCTATACGATTAATATGTTGATTTTTAAAAAAAATATTTTTTCAATTAATCGATTAATAATCAGATAGCCAAAGGTTCCGTTAGACGGGCATAGGCTGTACTTTTTTTTGGCCCTTTTCAGGCCGATTCTCTAGCCCAGTTTCAGCCTCATTGTACGTCTTCTTATTAGATGTTAAAATCGCTAGTGAGCAAAGTAAAGCAACTTTCCTGAATGTTTTTATCCTCACAGCTTAACCTGCAGCACAGCCTGAAACTAGCAGAGGAGCAGACGGTTGGCCGTAACGCATCGTTGATGGAGTCTGATGAGGCAGAGTCTCTAGAGCATCTGAAGGTAGAGCTGGAGAGGAGAGAGAAGATCCTGAGAGCAACCGAGGAGGAACGCGACACCCTGATGTCTGAGCTGGAGGAGTTGGACCGACAGAACCAAGAAGTTACACAGGTCTGCTCTACAGCAGCGCCGTCTTCATTATCCAACTGTTTAATGATAGTTCAAATGATATATCTGAGTATAGTTATATAAAATCTTAAATAACCCCAACTTTTTGGAACTACAAATTAAATATAAGTTCCAAATCAGACTTGGAAAAATGTCTTTGGACCCCTGGTAAAAATGTATATCAGGTATTTGTTCATCTTTTCAGACAAGAGAGGACAAATTTCTGTTTAAAAAACTTTAAATGATAAAGACCCCCAATAGTTCTTTCAAACCAATATTTATTTTGATTATTACATTACTTTTTTTTTTTATCAAAGTAGCTAGAGGCCTTCTATTGGTAATCCATTTACTTCCTTACCCTGGGGTGTTAATCTGATCTGACAGAGCCTCACTTCCGTAAATTTGTTTGATCCAGGCGGGAAAAAAAACTCAACTATCTGCTGCCACAATGCAGACTGAGCAGATAAAGGATATAAAAAATAAAATGAATAGCAAAAAACACATTTTCTCTGTAAATATTTACTCAAACTATAACAGTTTGCTTTGATCAGACAGAACTACGGCCTGTACATACTTATTACTTTAGCCATGAAAGAGAGATTTTTTAAATTGAATTACCAAACTTTTTCACAGTAAAACAATCTAAATCAGAAATTGACAAATTAATGATTGAACTTCCATGTTATTTTGCCAAAAGAAACAAGTTATGTTAGGGAACCGGGCTGCTATTTTTTTTCTATTTCTCCTAGTCTGTATTCAGTGCAATATGAAAGCTTAGGAATTACCTGCTGATATGTATTTAGCAACGTAATGAGTAATAATTGAGTTTATTTACATCACTATTTCAGCATTTCATCACAGCGAAGGAGCAGCTCTCTGGACAGTTGAAGGAAGCGGAGGCAGAGCTGATCAGAACAACTGCAGAGCTCAACACCACCAAGGACCTGAAAAGAGCACTAGAGCAGGAGCTGGAGACCCAGAAAGAGAAAATGAGCCAAAGCGCGTTCACCCTTAATGACCTCCACATGAGCAAACAACAGCTGGAACAGACGACGAAGGAGCTGAAGGATGCACTGGGACGTGCACAGGAGCAGAGTCGGGAAGCGCGCAGAGAAGTGGCTGAGCTGAAGAAGAGTCTGCAGGAGCGAGAGGAGGAGTTAGCTTCTGCTGAAGCAGAGAGGCATGTAGCGGGTGGACAGAGCGAGGCTGAGAGAGTCAAGGAAGAGCTGGAAGGGAAGGAGAGGGAGCTATCAGATCTCAGGAAAGAAATGGGAGAAATGAGGAGCGTCTATGAAAAGGGGAAGTCTGAGGAGTACGAGCTGAAGATGGAGAAGAGGAGGATGAAGGAGGAACAGGAGAAGGCTTTAGAGAAGGTAGAAGAGCTAAACAGGCAGCTGAAAGAAAACCAGACGTCTCTTAACAGGATGGTGAAGGAGAAGGATACTCGTATTGAAGCTTTGAAGCTGGAGAAGAATCAACTTGAAGTTGAGCTGTTCCAGGCAGAGAGAACGCTATCAGAGCAGGTCAGACAGTACCAGCAGACCATAGAGGAACTGACCCGAGCCCGATCCCTGGACGCCTCAGCTCTGCAGACCGAGCACGAGACTGCAATCAAACTAAACCAGGATAAAGATCTGGAGATCGCCAAGCTGAGGAGAGACATGGACCAGCTGGCGTCAGACCATAGAGACACTAACGAGATGCTGTCAATCACAGTCGCAGGGCAGAAGCAGCTGACTGACCTGCTCCAGGAGAAGGATGCCTTTGTGGAAACTTTGAAGCAAAACGCTGCAGATTTACAGAAGGAGATGGAGAACAGGGAATCTGTCATGAGCAAAGAGGTAGAAATCCTCAAACAAGCCGTGGAGGAAAAGGATAAACAGCTGGGTGGGATGAAGGAGGAGAACAGCCATTTGAAAGAGGAGATCGATCGACTGAAGGATCAGCAGAGCAGACCTCAGCCTCTGGCTGAACCCAAAACACTGGATATCATTACAGAGCTGGAGACTGAGATCACCCAGCTGAAATCCTCCAGGAATGGTTTGGAGGAAGAGCTTCGGTCCCTCAAAAGAACGTTGGAGGAGCAGCAGGTCTCTATGCAGACGCTGCAGAGCGAGCTTGAACAGGCCCACAGCCGCCATCAGCAGACCGCTCTCAACTATGACCGACTCATTCATGCAAAAGATGAAGAAATAACCCGCCTCCAGCAAAGTTTGGATCTGCTCAGTGAGGGTCACCTTCCAGCTTTCCAGGGAGAAGTTATCCTCCAGGAGGAAAAGACGCAATCTCTAAACCAGGAGAATGGCAATGAGAAGCACGACCTGTCCAAGGTGGAGATAGAGAAACTGGTTCGAGGCATCAAGGAGAAAGAGACTGAGATCAGCCAGCTGAATGAGAAGAACCTGTCACTCACCAGGCAGCTGGATCAGCTGGTGGTCTCTCACAACGAAGTTGGCAAACTCTCTCATTTGATCCAACAGAAAGATCTGGAAATCCAGGCGCTTCACGCTCGGGTCACGACGGGACACAACCAGGACGTAATTTATTTACAACAGCAGCTGCAGGCGTTTGCCGTGGAGAGAGAACAGATGTTAGCTGTTCTTAATGAGAAGACCAGAGAGAACAGCCAGCTCCGGTCCGACTACCACCGCCTCATGGACATCGTGGCCGCGAAGGAAGCCGCTTTGGCGAAGCTTCAGCAGGAGAATCAGCGCCTCTCCAACATGAGTGATCCCTCTGGAAGCCAAGAAATGTTCAAGGAGACGATCCAAAACCTGTCTCGAATTATCAGGGAGAAGGACATCGAAATTGATGCTCTGACTCAGAAGTGTCAAACCTTAGTGACCGTCTTGCAGTCTACAGGAGGCGAGCCAGGCGCTGCATCTGGGGGGGTCAGCAGCAACCAGTTTAAGGAGCTGCTCCAGGAAAGGGACATCTTGAAGCAGCAGGTGAAGAAGATGGAGGAGTGGAAGCAGCAGGTGATCACAACTGTCAAGAACATGCAGCACGAGTCCGCACAGCTGCACGAAGAGCTGATTGCGCTGCAGAGCCAGGTCTCTGCCGACAGCGACTGTAGCTCCAAGCTGTCTGTGGACTACGCTCGTTTGATCCAAAGCTATGAGCAGAAGGAGAAGAGGCTGGGAGGTCTAAGCCTTGAACTTGCACAGGTACAGCAGACCATCAGTCAGCTCAGCACCACCAAGGACGTTCTGCTGGGTAAACTGGATAGCGTTGTGCAGACCCCCGAGGCGGCGGCCACCCAGTCCAGCAGTCGCTTTCTAACAGCCGAGGCCCAAACACAACAAAATGTCTCTCCTATAAACGACAACCTGCGGAGAGATGCTGAAGCTCTGCAAGCACAACTGGTAGAGAAAGAAAACCTGATAAGGACACTTCAGGAAAACAACCACCGGCTCTCCAACGCAGCGTCCAACTCGGAGAGCGAACAGAAGAGCCAGGCGGAGGAGGTTCGTCAGATCCGAGAGAGACTGGAGTCCCTGCAGAGGTCCGTGAGGGAGAAAGACCTGCTAATAAAAACCAAAGGAGACCAGTTCAGCCAAGTGAGTGAAGCGTTGCACAACCGTGAAAACGACAACGAGGTGTTAAAGCAAGCCGTGAACAACCTGAAGGAGCGCGCCCTCATCTTGGAAATGGATGCGAAAAAGCTGAAGGAAGAGAACGAGGCAGTGGCTGCTCGCTCTCGAGAAAAAGAGTCAGAGTTTAGAGCTCTGCAGGAAACAAACATGCGAGTTTCTCTTCTGCTCAGAGAGAAGGAGTTTGAACTAAGTGCAACAAGCGAGAAGGCGGCCACGGTGGAGAGGATGCTGAAGGACAAAGAGCTGGTCAGTTTGGAAAAAGTCCAGCATTGAGACAATAAATAAAATCCTTAAATGAATGATTTTTACTGATGCTGATTGTGTCTCAGGGTAAATCTGGGGAACTGAACCAACTCCTGAATGAGCTGAAGTCCATGCAGGAGAAAGCGGTGATGTTCCAGCAGGAGAGAGATCAGATGATGATGGCGCTTAAGCAGAAGCAAATGGAAAGCACTGCACTTCAGTCTGAGGTAAGTTTAAACACCTGTGGTTTTAGTTTTAAAAGGGAAGAGAGTGAAACGGGATTTTAGTAATGACATTCACATCAATAAAAAACCTGCAAGACAAACGGTTTCATTTTCTGCAAAGATGCTTGTTACTGAGAAGACTTTCTGCTATTCACAGCTGCAACATACCAGGGAAAAAGAGCAGCGCCTCAACCTGGAGCTGGAACGCCTGCGGAACCACCTGTTGGAGATTGAAGATTCGTACACAAGAGAAGCCCTTGCTGCAGAGGACCGAGAGACAGAGCTGCGCCGGCGGGTGGCATTGCTGGATGAGAAACTGGCCACATCCTCAAATGCTGTGGAAAATGCCAGGTTTGCATAAATCAATTTATCTTTTCACGCTTTTCCTGAAACTGCTAGCTGTAATGATTTATTCCTTCTGAGCACATTCTCGTCCATCATTTTTATTTATTTATTTTTTATTCTATAAGCCTCCTGCTCTTGTTTCCAGCCAACAGGCCAGCATGCAGGTAGAGTCGCTACAGGAACAGCTGAGCAATGCGGTGAAGCAGAGAGACCACGCACTTGCTCAACTCAGAACCTCTCAGGAACAAGTCCGACAGTACGCAGTATCGCTCTCCAACCTGCAGATGGTGCTAGAGCAATTCCAACAAGGCAAGTTAACAGAGTCGGCTTCTTGTAAAGTTGCAATAAGACTTTATTTTATTGTATTAATTATTACTCTCTCTTTTTTCATGTCAGAGGAGAAAGCCATGTACTCTGCAGAACTTGAGAAGCACAAAAAGGAGAAGGATGAGTGGAGAAGAAAAGCTCTGCTGCTGGAAGACCAAGCGTCTGCCCTTCAGGTAAATGGGTGCAAAGTAAATGCAGAAGAACGTTGCAGTAAAATGTTCCCATTTACTGATTTTACTTCTTACAGGTAAACTTGGATGAAGCCAACGTTGCTCTAGATTCAGCATCTCGTCTCACGGATCAGATCGATCAGAAAGAAGAGCAAATTGAGGAGCTAAAGAAACAAGGTGAGATGCAGGTGGATTTTTTTTCCCCATCCGACTATAAAGGCCTATTCAGCAATCATGAATTTGTTCCCATACCTTCTTGTTTAACCCCAGTGTCCTCAACTATTTTCACTTTTTGTATTCCTTTTGGTACTAGTATATTTTAAAAGTTTATACAGATACATTTCCATATAAACCTTGAAGCAGGGGGGGATTTACCATTAGGCAATACTAGGCGGTTGCCTAGGGCCCCGAGTTCCTAGGGGCCCCATAAAACTCTGTTTCTATGTATGATTAATACAACTATTCCTTATTTGTGCACATTAATTATATTTTTGATAAAAATTCTTTTGCTAAAATGCCATCAAAATGCTGATAATATAAAGTGTGTCTCAGCCCCCCCTTCAGTGTCCACCATATTGGACCAGTCCATTTTGCTGCACATGTTCAGAAAGGTCCAAACAGACAGCAGCAAACCATTTGAAAACAAACGATGCAAAGAGCAGTTTTGCCAACTTAGTGCTGTAGTCGCTGTATTTAGCCACTTTTCAGACCCCTCTAGCACTTTGATACAAAAAAAGCACCTAGCACCAAATCTAGCTACTTTTTTCTTCTACTGGAGACTTTGGAGACAACATCTAAAAGCAGCGAACTCTGCTCTCCAGAGCAAGTAGATTGGTAACCCCGCCTCCTGCTCGCCTCTATCTTGTCTGCTGTCATGATTCATGCAGCTATTATTTCATCCAAATGAAAAATGGAGAACAGAGAAGCAGATGATCATGGCTTGTCTACATTGAAAAGAAGGACTGGGTTATTTACTTTTGCCGTTGCCTTTTTGGAAACACAGGAAGGAGCAATCAGCTAAGTGAGCTTAGTGCTTGGAAAAAATCTTTCATTCCTTTAGAGATAGCATGAAAAGTCAGCTGAGTAGAACAGAGAATGGATGTCTATTCTATTAACATTTCTCTATCTGTAGAATGGGTCTGTTATATGTGCTGTCTTGTGAATTCAGAGGGCCCCTGCCTGTCTTTGCCTAGGGCCCCACATTTCCTAAATCCGCCCCTGCCTTGAAGTCTAACATTTAATCTATCACACTGATCACACCAAAATAACAGAGCAATCATTGAGGTTTTTCCTTAGAATCAGCCGACCACCTTCCCTCACTGTAAACCATGAATCGGTGAAACAAAATTGCTCTAAATTAAAGAAAATTGATCATTGTTTTTTTTATTTTCATTTTAGCCAAGAAACATCCCCGAGCTAAGAACTAAAGAATGAATGTGTTGTACTTGGAAAAACATATTAGGGCAAACCTCTGAAAAAAAAAAACTAAATATGATTTTGGCCTACATACTGAGTTATTGGGTTATGAAAAACAAACAGAAAAAATGTCCCTATGACCTCATCTCAAAACTGACCTACAGAGTAAATGTATTTATACGTCTCACTCTTATCAGGTATAGAATTACATCACAGCAAATTCTCAGACTGTTTTTGTTTCAGGGTTATTTAGTTCAGGCCTGCTTTAGTTCAGGCCTGAATTGAGCCTTTATCTTTACCTTACTGGTCTATATATACTTACTATGGCATATCTGGAAAAAATAACTCTAGCTTCCTTGCTGCTGGCCATCTTTGTCCACATTTCATGTTTTTATGATTGTTAAAATTGATAAAATTTATGAAAAACAGGTATTGCATCCTTTACCCCAACATTAGATGTTCTGATTTAGTTGTTTAGTTTGCCACCATAGATGCACCAAGCGAAGATCTAAAGGAATAATTGTGCTGATTATGGCCTAAACTTCTGCAAAGATTGATATCATGTTTGCAGAAGAAACATGAAATATGTTTCATTAGATTTTCTTTGTGGAATCCCCACAGTAATCTTTGTTTGTATTGCAGTGGAAGTGAGGCAGGAGATGTTGGAGGAGGCACAAAAGAAACTCATGAACCTTCTGAACAGCACAGAAGGAAAGATAGACAAGTAAGTTGAGCTTTTATGTCACATCTTTTTATTAATACTGTTAGATTAGGATTCAAAAAAAAAAAAAACTTTAGATCAGAAATGTCTAACACACGCGTTATACAATGCCTTAACACATTTCTGTCTACAAAGAATTTAAAATGTTTGCATCCTGGTAGTCTTGAGACGATTGTCACTATATAATTAAACTGGATTGAAGAAATACAGTTTTGCGACATGGCTGTAAATTTGATACCAAAACAGTTTTACAGTTTTTTGCTGTTAAATGTTTGGAAAATGAACTGTTATCTAGTCAGCACTGGTCAGAAATTGTGAATATCTGATCTTCAGGTTATAGTAAAGCTTTTAATAAGTTACTGGTATGGAATTTGGCTTATGATAAACTAGGAATGTAAAATAACAGCAATGCAAAATATTGATTTTACTAAGAAAAGCAAAGAAGATATGTTTATAAAGTTAACTTTAAATAATATATATATAATTTGCCAAATATTCACAATTTGTTCTGCTAGCATTGCATTACTGGAGGAGTTAGAGGCATTTCTTAACTCTGAGTTGTTCGAAATGCTGCCAAAATTCACCGGTCCATCATGGTCCGTCACTTTCATCAATAGTGAAAGTTTATCTTTTTGGTTTGTGTTGAGTCTTGTTGCCATTTGCTAATAGGGATGGGTCTGTGTGCATTCAAGCAGTTTTGTTTTATTTATTTTTTTTTTTTATTCAACAATGAAAAACAAAACAAAAACACTAGTATTTTTTTTTTTTGTTATTGACCCAAAATCAGAAAAATAAACCATTACATTCCTCCTCAATGGCGAGTTCCTGAAATCATGATGAAATCTGTAAACTGTTATCAATGAGGGCTGATCCTTTCTGGTGAACTTTGAAAAAACTTAGCAGCAGATCTAAAAAAGTTTAAAAATAAAATGGCCTGGTTCTTTTTTCCATTTTGAGATGGAAGGACTAAATGTTTAACCCTGAATTGTCATTATTCAGCGTTGTGTTTGCTGTTCCGTCTGCAGGGTTCTGATGCGCAACCTGTTTTTGGGTTACTTCCACACACCCAAAACGAAGCGGGCCGACGTGCTCAGGCTCATGGGAAGTGTGCTGGGACTGAGCCGAGAACAAGTCGATCAGGTTAGAGCTCCAGCTTGCTCTTATCCTCAGGAAAAAGCATATTTGAAAAAATACCAGGAAGCATACCAGGAAAAAATATATATATTGTCCAATTATATATATATATACATTTTACAATTCTGCTATCTATGTGAGGCAATTAGAAAACTGAAAAATGTTTTTTTTGAAAAAAAAAGTTTTTATTTTTTGGATATCACATGTCTACTACAGTGGACATCGGAACTCCATACATTTGAAAACTGAGCCTTCATGGCAACGAGTTACTCGAAAAGAAAAACCTTGCAACTTTAACACAACAGTGAGCTTACCATCAAAATAACTGTCCATTACTTTTAGTTTAGTTTTGCTGTTTTTATATAGTATGATAATAATAATAATATTGGAAATTTCTTGATCACACACTGAAGAAATTTAGCTCTGTATCTAAGGATTATCTAAGTAGTACTTTGAAGTCGATGAACTTCTTTGGTTACTTCGCAGTCACTCTTGCACTGAAGCCATGAATTGGTGATGGCCAGGTCAAAAAAGTGGAAAATTGCATGCTCTGTCCATTTACGAGTGCGAGATGCCATCTTGTAGAAACTCAACATCCGGTCCCTCGAGTCCATGCCACCCACGTTTTTGTTGTACTGAGCAACTGGACAAACACTTTTTTCTTCTTGGACAATTTTCTGCATGTCTTTTGAGGTTCAATGCCATAGGCAGAGGATGCCATAACAACTGGCTTGTTGTCCAACCACTTTATTACTGCAAGTTCGGGAGTGCTTCATCTGAATACCATCTCTGAATCCCCTCTTCCTTTCTTTTAAAAATCTTTGTACCCTAGGATCTTGTTACTGTTATTCATTATGATTCCAGTTCCAGTCAGGCCTTTTGTTATGAGGATGTCAAGGAGGTTTAATGTTATAAAGAACCAGTCAAAGAACAGTTGGGTTCCTGCGGGGAACAAACTCTGCCAAGTAAGAGGTACACACTGCTGCACCAGGCATTAACCAGTAAATGGACACATTAGCTCATCCATGCACAATTTCTCCATTCTAGGAAGACTCTGATATCCTTGCCTTATTTTTGTCAAGAGGGGCCTGATTCTCAACAAGAGATCAGTTCTTTTATCCTCGTCTGAAACATCAAGGTCGGTGACGACCTTAAAGGAATTTCTCAACTTGTAAAAGTGATTTCTGTTCATGGATTCTGCCACAATTTGAACTCTGGTGTTTGAGGTCCAATATTTTTTTAATGTTTGGATATACTAGACAGCCCATGTAAATTGAGTTTCCAAATTACGTCTTCAGTTCTTCACACATCGTTTTTAGTGTTGCTTCAGACACAGGACTTCACGCTGATTTGTGCACTGCACCATTTGTTCGAACACAGAGTCATCAATTTACTGCTTAAAATAATCCTTTGGGGTCCTGTTTTGGCGTGTCATGACATCATTGTTCTGAATAATGGGATGATCATCAAAGTTGGAATTTGAATATAAAAAAAATAGAGAAAAATAAAGTCTGTTATGAATCGTATTATTAGTTATATTTTATTATAGTTATTTGAGAAAATGTTACCCTTTTAGAAAATAAACTCAAGGCCTTCACAGTGGTCGCCTATGGGATGTGGACTGTCCTGCTTGATCTGACTCGTCTGCATCTGCAGGCCCTGTCTGAATTTCATTCTCAGAATTCTCTAAATCATCTCCGTCTGATTCTCCCTCAAACACTGGATCTTGATTTTTCTTCATCAATATCACTTAATATCTGAGTTTTTATCTACAATCCACAGTAAAATTATCTCTACATCTGAAGATGAGTATCTTTCACACAAAATGGTGGAAATACCTTCAAATATCCACTACAGAGGACATTTTTTAAACACTGAAATACTATTTTAAAAGACTTCAAATAATTAAAAAGATGTTTCTATGTGTTGTTAAGACACTTGTATAAGATATGCAAACAACCTTTCAAGGCTAAATTAACCAAAAAATATATATATTTTGCACTCACTTTTGGTCTTCCTGTAAAATGGGCTTGAATTGATGGACGCCATTTTCTGGGTGAGGAAGATAAATGTACCAAAGCCCCATCCCTTCACGTTTACTATAATTGAAAACCCTTAATGTCCTCTGTAGATACCAAAAGGAGTTAACTGTGTAATCTGCAGTGGAAAGGAGATATTCAGGTTTATCAATGTCCTCCACAGAGGACAAATTTGTATTACTGGTAGTCAGGAGGAGGCTAATTTCTTAAAGAAACGTTGTCTTGCCTGCAAGCTGAATTCTGGCTGTATTTGTTCATTCACAAACACACAGCACTTCATCTTGTCCCACTGGCCATTAGAGAACAGACCCCAGGATGGGTTCCCCAATCAGACTATTATGATTCATGGTGGGAAGAAGAGTCCAGATCAAAACAAACATGGCAGCACAGGAGGAAGCACACACACACACAGCTGCTGCTGTCACATCTGTTTAGTCTGATTTCATCTTAGAAAGGGAGGAACAAGAAAGTGAAGAAGATTGTTGAGTGGAAGCAGCAGGTGGTCAAAACTCCAGTTTGGCCTCTTAAGTTGTACTGAATGAAAGTTTTATTTTCTAACTGTGGAATGCAGTTAGCAGCTGAGTTTCCATTGTGCCCAAAACCATGTGGATCTTCCTTAGATTTCAAAACTGTAAATTATTCCAATTGTGGTATTTCCATTAAATAGGAAGTACAATTAAAATTGTGCCTGAATACGTTTTTTTATGCGATAACTGATACAACATGCCAGCGGCGGATGTGGACACAGGAGATGTATCCATATTTCAGCCACGGCTCTAGTGCTAATGAAAATACTTCTGTTTAAAGAGCGTCTTTCTCTTAACTTTGAGCCGGAATCGTCTCACTGTGTCTCACGTCACCCCTTTCTGATCAGACTTTTACAGTGCTGACACAATGTGGTTAAGGTAGGTGCTTCCTGAAGGGAGCCTTCTTATGTAGATTATCTCAAGTTGCTCGTCTTTACACGTCAGGGGAGGGGCTGCTTCTCAGACAGCAGAACTCATGAGGATTCATGCATGAAACTGGGAAATACTTATTTCGACGAAGAAATGCCATTATAACGAAGGTAAAAGCTCAAATTAGTTGATTTTTTTTTTTTATGATATATACCTTTTACACAAGTTTGAAAATCTGCTTTTCTGGATTAAGAAAATATAGATATGCATTTCTGCTCTCTGTTAGCTTTGGAAGAAGAAACAAGTTTAAATTTGTTTTGCAAGAACCAAACTATGATTATTTAGCTAATCTAATAAACCCATTAGAAGCAGAAAGTTTTTTTCTCTGATTAAGATCTAATCATCTTCATATGAAAGCATCCTAACCCTCATTGGTTTAGCTCTAAATCTAAATCATATGACGTTTTCTTCAGAACCATTTTTCTACTAAAAAAGAAACTGCCCTGCAATTAAAGTCCTACAGCCCCTAAATAAGTACTCAGAGCTCAGGCCTGAAAAAGAAAGTGTCGTTCCTTTCCAGATCTTTTTGGCTGGGGGCATTATGGGAGTCCATCCAGGGATTCCGAGGAGTATTACCCAACACCCTTAAAGGGAAACGCATACAAAGTAAAAGGCAATCAGCCCCTTAGAAGAGCCACTTTTATTACCTTTAAGCTCCCTGTATGTTTTTCCCCTTCTTTGCCTCATCTCCTGGTAAAACTATTTAAACTTTTCCATTTTACAGAAGCCAAGAGTCCCATAAAAATCTTCAGACTTTGAAGAAAGCAATTCAGTTCCTTTTGATTTGTCTATTAATCCTTACTCTTCCAGGCAGCCTAATACTAACCCAATAATTATTTAGAATTTTACAGATGGTGAAGGATTATAGTTAATACAAATAAAATGAGTAAGATAATTTGAAGAGTACATTATGTTCATAAAATGCTTTAAAAAACTTAAATTATAGCTTTTTTATATTTGGATTAAGTGCAGAATTCTGACACCTGTTCAAATGCTGGACGTTCATATACTTCATGGTAGTTAATTTATCTGAATTTTAAATATTTTCTTTAGGAAATTATTCTATTTTAATCATTAGACAAATCAAAGTTTACATTGATGCTCCAAATTTAACCTTTCTTTTTTATGAATGACCCCTGAATGCTATCTGTTCCTTGTTTACTTGATCTTCTACATTTTTGGCACACTAAAAGTTCTTCTTCATCGTCCTCTTTTTATGATAATACTTTGATCTGTACTGAAACAGAGCTGCCCTACCCCTGAGAGTTCGATGCTCATTTTGCCTGGATGAAACCAAGACTATTTCATTGGTGTTTATATGAAAGAACAACTCATAGAAGCGAATAAATTAGAAAATGGTTTCACTTTTTTTTCTTTTTACAGATATCTGATAATGTTTGGTATTAAGTTATACTCTCCCTTCTACTCTTCACTAAATTACCTCCAATGAAAAAACATGTTTTATAATAAAGTCCACCTGATTGTCAGTGAATCTCAGTTCAAATCCAACTGTTCAGAGAGCGTTTGTCAGAGAACATTAGTAATACCAAAAAACTAAGAGAAAGCTGCTTAATCTACCATCTTAAAATGGAAAGCATTGCAATGTTTAGAGGAAGCTGCCATGACAGCTGGCCAGCTATTAATCAGTTACGTAGGGTGACTCTGGAAGAGTTGCAGATACCCATTGCTCAGGTTGATAAAACAGCAGTTAGTTGTGCTCTTCACTATTTTGATTATTGAGGAGCTGCAGAAATAAAACCCAGAAGTAACTGTTAGCTTTTTCCTCAACTAACTCATAACCTGGTATTTTTTCTATGCTTCTGAATTGTCTTTACATTCATGTTTAGTCATTTTAAAAGGGAAAAAAAGTAAATAGAGCTTATCTGGACTGCTTTTCATACTCTTGTCCTTGCAAGGGGACACAGGAGAATTTCACTTGTGTGAATGAGTGTTCATGCATATGTAGCGTTAGCAACATTAGCAGTTTTCCATCATGCTCTGGTCTCTTAATCAATAGGTAAAAAGTTAAACAAAGAAAAACTGTTACAGACTGCCTTCAAGTGAGTCCGTTTTTAGTGGAAATGGAGACGGGTGAGGTGAAAGCAAGCAGGCTAATGTTGGAGGAGGAAAATGCCCCTGTGGTCTTTTCTGATTTGGAAATATGAAACAGCAATGTAAAACTAAACCACTGTCACTCCCTGGATTTTCCAGCAGGTTTTAACTGAAGTCAAATGGCAAAAATATTCACAGTGTATTAAGTACCATGAGGGGCAGGAAGGTCTAAAGTCAATCAAAGGGGACGGTGTCCTGCAGCTTTTTGTTGTTTCCCTGGTTTAATGCGTCTGAATCAGTTGACTGCAATTCAGTAAACTGAACTGGTTTGTTAATCAACCATCAATAGAAATCAGCTTTGCTGAAGCAGGACAACATCTAAAAACTGTACAACAGTGACCCTCAAGGACATTTTTTGTACCCCCAGATGTAGGAGATGTTTCCTTCATCTGATGATGGGGCCTGAATGTGAACTTTGATTTATAATCATTTTTAAAGTGAAATGTGATGGTGCTGTGGGGATGGTTTACTGTCAGAAAGGATAAAGTAATAAAAGAATGGATGGAGGCAGACTAGGTTAAAGCTGTTAGAGGTTGTAGATTGGGTTTGAAGTGCAGCTTCCGGTAGCACAGTGACCCTAAACAACCTAATTCAGATTAAGATTTTCTTCACCGATATTATCCCTGCACTCAGACCTTTTTTTTGTATGTCTTTCTCCAGATGTTTGAGGACGATGGACGCCACGGGGTTACTGGTTGGGTATCAAGCTGGCTAGGAGGCAGAGGAGCGCAAAGTGTCCCAAATACTCCACAAAGGCCGACCAGTGGGCAGGGCCTGAATTCTGTAAGTTGAAAACTAGCCATCATCTACACGTATTTCCCAGTGATTTGATTCTTTAAAGTAGCTCCCTTTTCGTTGCAGTCGTTCTCTGAGATGTTTGTAAAGTTCTTGGAGATGGAGTCGACCCCGTCCCTTCCGGCGCCAAGGCTTCCGGTCCATGACATCAAGCATCTGAATGCCCCGCCTCCCGGGAGAAGCGGTGACTCTACTTCAGGCAGCACAGGTAAACTCAGTTTCTTTAATGTGATCCTGACACAATCAAAAAGTGAGACTGTCTTCTGAACGATATTCCAAAGTAAACACACGTTCTTGTCATAGGAGCTACGGCTGGTTTGAGGCGAGCTGGTGAATCCAATCCTTTCCTGGCTCCTCGTTCCGCTGCGGTGCCGTTGGTGGCTGGTTCCGGCTCTGCTGGCTCAGGAGGTCACCTGTTGATGAAGCCCATCAGCGACGCTCTGCCCACCTTCACCCCTGTGCCTGTCTCAGCTGAGGGCAGTGCTGGAGCTGTGCTCAAAGACTTACTAAATCAGTGATGAGCTCGACTACAAGTGCCACACAGATGTCTTAATTTATCCAACATGAATTCAGTCTAAAAGACTGAGGTATTTGAGCATCTCTGCTCTCTATTACTGCTCATTTTACTTCGAGCAATAAGAAACGATCTGACAGTACATTAAAGCAAAAAAAAAAAATACTTTGAAGCTAAAGCAGGACTCTTTAAGGTTCGATTTCACTCTATGCAAAACAGTTTCTACACATGAGTGAAACCGTTTATTCCTCAGTGTAACTTACACTTCTGGACTTACAAATTGACTTCCAATACAGAAAGAAATGAATGAAAACCTTTTAAATGTGTTAAACATCCAGAGTAAATCCAACAGGTCCTGAACAAAAGTGACCTTATGAACTTTTAAAGTTGAAAGTGTTGGCTGAGCATCCATATGCAAGAGGAAACCTGCCCCTCGATTTGCATTTTAACAGCTTGTATTTTCTTGTTCCCTCAGCATTACAATTAGTTTAGTTTCTTCTGATCCAGGATTCAACTCAAAGCTCTGGCTGCAGCACACTACATGGAGATTTATGTGGGTCGGTACATCTGTTCAAACCATAAGGATTTTTTTTTTTTTCCGTTGGAAAGTCTTGTGTTTTCCAGACAGCCAGACTTTGATATGCAACATGTACAATTATGGCTGCTGACTGTGGTTTTATCTGACTGCTCTTTATGTTCACGTACAGCATACATTACATACATACATATATGTAAATTGGTATTATATATTTCACTTTTTTTTTTTTTCTTCCAGTTATAGGCACAAAAGAAGGGTTGGAAGTCAAGTGCCTGCATTTCTGTAAAGTGAATAGTTGTATAATCAGAATTGTAAATGTTTAATATAAATATATATATATATATTTACAAAATGTATAAAATAAAAACAAAGAGTGAAGTTTTGGGTAATCTGATCAGTGGAGGTCAGCATGTGACTGTGCCGCTCCACATTTTTGTACAGGCATCAATCAGCCACTGCAGAATGAATGTTACGCAGGATGAGTCCAGGTGTGTTGATGAAATGTAAGAACTCTAAATCCTGACTGGTAAATTCTGTTTTTTTTTTTTTTGTGATTTTATGTTTATTTTTTTTCTGTGGATGGTTGTAAAGAAAATGTTGAAACAGAGAGCTAAGCATTCGGTTTTCCTCGGAAGATCTTCTGTTAAAGTCGGTACCCATGATGCCCTGATTGGGATTTGATATTAAATAAAGGCGCCACGTTGGTGACCCATCCATTGAAGATTTCTTTCTTGCAAACATTTGCAGCATGTAATAAATGTGAGCTCTGAACCGACACACATAGTAAAAAGGATTCACAGTTTTTCTTAAGGTAATGAATTAATATCAACCAGATTCTTTTGGGGTGTGATATAACCTGTAGCTTACAAAAGTAAAGCAACAAGTGTAAAATCTTAAATGTTTCTTCTAAAACCTTCTGATTAACAACCAGGTTGAATTTTTATTTGTGAAGTGCATATATAATGAATATATATATATACTACCGTTCAAATGTATGGGGTCACATTGAAATTTCCTTATTTTTGAAGGAAAGGCACTGTACTTTTCAGTGAAGATAACTTTAAACTAGTCTTAACTTTAAAGAAATACACTCTATACATTGCTAATGTGGTAAATGACTATTCTAGCTGCAAATGTCTGGTTTTTGGTGCAGTATCTACATAGAGGCCCATTTCCAGCAACTATCACTTAGGTGTTCTAATGGTACAATGTGTTTGCACATTGGCTCAGAAGACTAATTGATTATTAGAAAACCTTGTGCAATCATGTTCACACATCTGAAAACAGTTTAGCTCGTTACAGAAGCTACAAAACAGACCTTCCTTTGAGCTGATTGAGTTTCTGGAGCATCACATTTGTGGGGTCAAACACTCAAAATGGCCAGAAAAAGAGAACTTTTATCTGAAACTCGATAGTCTATTCTTGTTCTTAGAAATGAAGACTATTCCATGCAAGAAGTTGCTAAGAAATTGAAGATTTCCTACAATGGTGTGTACTACTCCCTTCAGAGGACAGCACAAACGGGCTCTTACCAGAGTAGAAAAAGAAGTGGGAGGCTGCGTTGCACAACTGAGCAAGAAGATAAGTACATTAGAATCTCTAGTTTGAGAAACAGACGCCTCACAGGTCCCCAACTGGCATCTCCATTAAATAGTACCCGCAAAACACCAGTGTCAACATCTACAGTGAAGAGGCGGCTGCAGGATTCTGGGCTTCAGGGCAGAGTGGCAAAGAAAAAGCCATATCTGAGACTGGCCAATAAAAGAAAAAGGTTAAGATGGGCAAAAGAACACAGACATTGGACAGAGAAGACTGGAAAAAAGTGTTGTGGACGGATGAATCCAAGTTTGAGGTGTTTGGATCACAAAGAAGAACCTTTGTGAGACGCAGAACAAATGAAAAGATGCTGAAAGAAAGCCTGACGCCATCTGTTAAGCATGGTGGAGTTAATGTGAATGTGATGTAAAAAAAAAAATCTTATTTCAAATACAAATCATTATTTCTAACCTTGTCAATGTCTTGACTCTATTTTCTATTCATTTCACAACGTATGGTGGTGAATAAGTGTGACTTTTCAGGAAAACACAAAATTGTTTGGGTGACCCCAAGCTTTTGAACATTAGTGTACATATATATATATATATTTGTGTATATATATATATATATATATATATATATATATATATATACAAATATATATATATATACAAATATATATATATATATATATGGATTAAGTGCTAGCACTAATTTAGTAGTTTTCAACCTGTTGCTGCTAGAATAATATACATACTGAACTTGACCACAGATTATTACGAACACTTTTGACGTAGAATAGATATAGTCTTGTCTCTATCATGAACCAAAAGGGGTCATACAGATGTTCACATTTTGGACAAAGAATACAGGTGGTTTGAAATGGCTGTGAAGGAAGCTATTTACATTGAGAGAAAAAAACAACCTTAAACAGAGTGGGTGGACTCGGGTTTCAGCTCTCGAAAACCTATAACGCAGCAATAGAGTTGATTCCTTCCCGCTATCATCTCAATCCTCATCCCAACTCAGGGAACCAAAAAACAGGCCAACATCGACTTTAACGACTCCCCCGTTTCAAAGGGGTGAACCTGTTTTCCGTTAAATTTGCATGTTTTCTAAGCTGTAACAAGGCCTTTGTTTGGGCTGCTCTATAGGCATGGAACTCAGTGCTAATCCAGATATTTGGAAATGAGAAAGCTTTCTGGATGGCAAGTGAAATGTCTTCAAACTTGGAAAAAAAAAGGTCCAGTGGTTTGTTTTTTAACTTTTATTTTGGAAGGTCATACAGATCAGAATAGGGTCAGGAAGATACCATGCTGAGGATGTTGAATGCAACGTTAGGATAATTATCATTGAAGATGTGTTTATTACACCTTGGTATTACCTTGGTATTGGCTGTCTGTTGCATGTCAGAACTGATGTTTTCCACAATAGTTAATCTAATTAGGACAGTTCCTCTGTCTGGATATACAGTTATAATCTTCATTCTGTACGTGGCAAAGATTTGGAAATGGAATGAGAGCGGTGTCCTTCAGCTAACAACGAAGTGTAATATTTTGATAAGGCTGGAGCCATGGATGTCTCCTCATCTGCTAACGTGTATGATGTAAAATAAGATGATGTGGCAGACTGGAGATGTATAAAATGGCTTTTTAACTTTTAAATGGGGCCACTTCCTGAGAGGTGAGCAGCTGCCTTCTGTACGTATACTCTAAGCCAGGCATCCCCAAAGTCGGTCCTTGAGGGCCGCTGTCCTGCAGGTTTTACAGATTTCCTTGCTCTAGCACAGCTAATTTTAATTGAAAGCAGAATAACAGGCATTTGCTCAACTGCAATCATAATAATCAGCTGTGCTAAAGCAGGGAAACCATTAAAACTTGCAGGACAGCGGCCCTCGAGGACCGGCTTTGGGGATGCCTGTCCTAAGCAATTTCTCTGATCTGAGTACGATTACAATTTCTATCAGAATCTGTTGCCATGTCTCAGGTTATTTGATACATATAAGTTATTAGGTGTTATTTAAAGAGCTTGTCCTGATTGATCTCTTTTCAGGAAAAAAAAAACGGAAAGGGCGGATCAGGTGCATAACCCATATGTTTAACAAATGGTGTTTCTGCCTGGTTGTGTGTTTAAACGGATGAAGCAGGGAACAATGAGCTAAAACAGAATCTCACTAAAATTACTTCTCCATCATCATCTTCTCATCTGCTAGGGTCATGGTGGAGCTGGTGCCTTTCTCCTGCTCATAATCAACCAAATAGTCATGTTTTTGCACTGTGGGAGGATGCTGGAGTACCCAGAGAAAACCCATGCATGCACAGGGAGACCATGCAAAAATATCATAGAATAGAACCTGTGACTATCTTGCAAGGATCCCATCAGTGCCACCCTGCAACCCTGGGTTGGGTTGGTAACTTGGTTCGCTTATGCATCTGCTTTGCTCCAGTCTGCATTAGATGGGCGTCAGCATGTAGGCTGTGTTTGTCGGTGGTGGGGGTGTTATATGTATCCACAGTGTGTGCTGCTTTCTGTCTGTCAGCTCCGGGACAGTATCGCAGTGGCTGCCTGGGTGAGTGTCTCTGCGCTCCCACCAGAGGGGCTGGATCTCATGATTGGATCCAGCTGTTGCTCAAAGCTCTCAGAGGGGGCCGCCACATCTGCACTGCTCAATAATCTGCACAGCGATCCGAGTTGAAAACGGGACGTTTTCCTTTTATATTTTATTTTATTTTATTTTTACCGACTGAAGGAATTCCCGCAGGAGTTGGTCAATGTGCCGAAGCTTCAGCTCGATCACCCAGCGGTTAATGAAAACATGGTGTCGGCTTTTGCGTAAGGACGCAAAGTTGGAGGAGAGAGTCCCGCAGGGATTCGGGTTCACGGGTCGCCTAAACGTTTCCTCTAACCGGGAATTTGAGCTGGAACCGTCTAACAATGCGCTCTCTCAGGGGTTGTTCTCGTGCGAGGTTAGTATGTCACGTTTTATTTCTAATCGAGATGAAATTTTTTGCGTAACGGCCTGATGCGTTTCTCTGCTCTCTGTATCCACAGGCTATGCGTGTGTCGAGCTCCCATGTCCTCAGGCAGCTGGCCTCCTCAAGACTTCACAACAATAAAGTTCCCTCTTTGCAGATTGTTCGCTGCTTTGGTATTTTCTCTGCTTTGCATCCAGTCTGCAGATGGACAGGTAACACTACACCTTGCTTTGTAGGGATCCCATTCTGTCAAACACTCAAGCTCCCATCACTATCTCTTCTCAGGGCTGCCCACGCGGCTTTGAGTATGACAGCAATTTACAGCAATGCTCAGGTAGGACTTATTTTATATTTCCAACCCTTTGCTGAAGTTGCAGCTGTGGATGATTTGGATTAACTACAAAGTTTCCACATCTAGAGTCTGATATGTGGTGTTCATTCTATGCAAAACAGTTTAATCTCAGAGTGGATAGAGATTTGAATGTTTAACTGCAGATTTACGGTTTGATTTAAGGTTTTACTTTGACTAGACCACTCTAAGATAATGTAAACAGGCTTTAATTTTAACCGTTGCATTCTAGCTTTGGCTGTTTGAATTTATTCTCCTGGTTTAAGTTTAGAATAGAATAGAATAGAATAGAATAGAAAATGCCTTTATTGTCCCACAATGGGAAAAATTCTGGTGTTAACAGCAGCAAAAAGATTATAGAAAACTTGTCACACAAATGTGGACCTTAGAAAAAATGTATAAGAATAACACACTAGTGAAGAGTTAAAATGTAAACAATAAAATACTGTACTGTTAAGTGTTTTAACAATATAAAATTGTGCACCCGGAAAATAAAATAACCAATATACAGCTATGGGCATTTTTAAAGTAATGGTTACTTGAAAGTAGCACCAACATCAGAGATGTGCATAATGACAGCAGCATGTTATTTAACTGACTATGGTAGAAACTGTGCAAAATCAACATCAATGTAGCAACTTATTTAGGTTGTTGGGAACAGTGATGGTTATAGAGTCTTACAGCTGCGGGGAGGAAGGATCTGTGACAACGCTCCCTGGTGCATTTAGGGGGCATCACTGTCACTGAAGGAGCTCTCCTGTTCTGCAGCAGCTTCATACATGGGATGGGAAACATTATCCAACAGAGATGTTAATTTAGTTAGGATCTTGTTGTTTCGCACCTCCTGCACCGAGTCCAGAGGGCATCCAATCACAGAGCTGGCCTTCCTGATCAGCTTATCCAGCCGCTTTCTCTCAGCTACAGATAAGCCACTGCTCCAACAGATGGCTCCATAGAAGATGGCAGATGCCACAACAGAGTCATAGGAGGTCTTTAGGAGCTCCCCCTGCACACTTATTCTCCCCCAATCAGTTGTTACCTGTTTTAATTTCTATGCTGAACAAACTGGTCCACAGAGCATGGTGCTGCCAACACAGTGCATCACTGTACATTAGTTGTATATGTGGTTTAAAAAAATGCTTTACTATAACTAACATCAAAGAACAAGTTGGATCAGAGTCAGGAAATAAACTTAATTGAGCCAAGACATCTTGGCTTGGATTCTGCACAGTCTTCATCCAGAAGGAAGTTGGTCAAGCAGCCTGTAGGATGGGTGGATGGGGTCGGATATGATCCCTGGAGCCCTGCACCTCTGGGGGCTGATTTAGATGTCACCGGTGGAAGGAAAATTTTTACCACTAATCTTGTCAACTGTTTTCTGCCAGTCTATTGCTGACAGCTGCTGTACTACACCACAGATGTCTGGCTCTTGACCATCGATTGGTAGCAGCTGGAAAGATTCACTCAGTTACATTAACTTAAGTAATATTTTTAAGAAATAAAAGGTCCTTTTTGGAGCAGTTTTACTGTACCGTACTCGTTTTACTTGAGTAATGTTCTTGTGAAGTATCACTATTCCCACTTGGGTAAAACTTTCTGGCTACTCTTTTTTTAATTTTTTTTTTAGCTTTGATAGAAATCAGCTGAATATAGAGTAAACCACACTCCAATATATACACATTAATCACAGTAAGAATTGAATATTATACATTTTCTGTTGAAAATGTATCTTTGTAATCAAGTAATTTATTTTCTAAGTGAAATTTAGATTTTAAAATGGCAGAAATTTTACATAAAGTCAGCATTATTTCTAAACATGAAATAAGATGTGACGATTCGTCGATTACCTAATGCTTTGTTACTTGAGTTGGCTTTTGAATACTTGACTACTTTTTGTCTGCTTTGTACTTTTACTTCAGTAAAAAAGAAAAAAAAAAGTGAAATATGCTGGTCTTAAGTACAGTTTTTGCGTTCTCTACCCACCTCTGGTCAAGAGGCTGCTCCACTTCACAGCTGTAATTGGACGTTAGGACGTGTGTTCTTCCCAGTAAATGAGAAATATCTCTGAGCTAAAAACACTTCTGGAGGAAAAAGAAGTTTGGTTTGTCAGGTGATTGAAATCCAATGTTTGCAGGGATTTTCTTTTTTTTCTTTTTTATCTCTCTCTGTCTCATAAATTCTTTTAACAATGTTTTTCCCTTAACACATCTGTTGATGTTCTGCCTGTAGCTCCTACAGAGTTACATCTCTTTGAATGGGATTTCTTAGAGTGATAATTTATACATTTTACAGAGTGATAAAATATACGTTTATTTATGCCTGATTAAGAAACATCTGAGTTTAACATCAAAAATTCAAAGGTACCCAATATTTCTGCTAAACTCTATGGGCCACCGTCTTACAGACGTTCTGGCTACATGAATGTCCTCAACATCACCCCCTCTCTGCGTTTCAGATGTCAACGAATGCAGCTGGTCACAACCTTGCCAAGGAGAGATGCTCTGCGTCAACCAGATCGGAGGTTATCAGTGCCTCTCAAGGGAATTTTACGAACGGCCTTTTAGACCTGCGGGACCCGTCCCACCTGAGCAGGGTCGACTTAGCCTCCCTGATAGGAGCCCAGACACCTTTGTTCCGGCGCCTGCGAGACCCGTGGAGCCAAGTTACCCCATATTGACAAACCGTGTGTTGTGCACCTTGGGGTATGCTCCTGCCACAGATGGCACCTGTAACGGTGAGTAACAGACAACAGCTTTCATCTAAGTTTAGTAGGTAAAAAGTACTGAGCAGGCAGGTCAATTAAATGTCCAAGGATTTATAAAAGAAGGAAAACTTTTTTTTTTAAGAGTAAGATTATTGACTTTCTGGTACAACCTCTGAGAGACAGCAAATGTTTTGCAGTAGGTGAGCTATTTTGACAGTTTTTTTGTGAACCACCCCTCCAGCACAGGGGTGCTCAAGTCCAGTCCTCAAGAGCTACCATCCTGTAACTTTTAGATGCAGCTCTTCTCTAACACACCTGAATCCAAAGGCTCAATCCCCTCATTTAGCCCAGCAGAGGTGTGGTAATGAGCCACTGATTTGATTCAGGTGTGTTAAAAATGGGGTGCATCAAAAAGTTGCAGGAAAGTAGCTCTTGAGGACTGGACTTGAGCACCCCTGCTCCAGCAGATCTCGGGTCAAGTGGAATATTATCTTATATTATAGGAATATTATAAATAACGTTCCTTATCGGGCAAATTCCAACAGTCTCATAGAGATGCCAACTTTTAATTTCTGCCATAACTTCAACAACAACAATCCACTTATTGAACCTTTTCTTGTGCAGTAAGTGGATTTTAATTTCCTAAAAAAAAAAAAAAAAAAAATGCTCTGCTCAGTGAACAGATGCATAATCATCTTGAAACCTTGGCTGCTTTGGGTTGATGGAAGGAGCAACGCATCTAAAATGTTAGTTTTCACCTTTTCAATCACAAAGGACTGCAAGGATGCAACATTTGATAGGATATGAAGTTTCATTCATTGACCATCTGATTGCCAGTAGTATACTCTGCTTCTAACAGTTTTGAATGGCCAAACATGAGGTATATTTTAGGTGAAAAACTCAGAAAATGGTGGGGAAATAGTTAGTAATAGTTGAGCTGATGCAATGTTGAGATATTGTGTGGTTATGATACTAATAAAAGTCACAAAATCAAATCTAATGTATAAAAATGTATATATTTTATAAAATATATTAAATATTTACAATTTCTTTGTCTTTTTAGGTAACTTTATGTCTGTGACTGCATGTCACAGCTATCATAAACAACAATAATAAAAATTGCATCATGCAATTGAATTTATTCAGATTTAATTGGTGCTTTGGACTTTTTGGTGGGTTTTCCAACGTCATTAGTAGGAATTTAATAAATGTATTGTTATAGCAATAAATCCAAATTCCTATTAATGCTTTCATTAAATCTTTTTTTGCTCTTTAGCAGCTCTTGTTTGGTTTTGAACTTCAAACTTCTGCTGATTTCTTTTAGTTTTCTCCTAAACAGTGACTTATGTTTCTAATCATTTGCTTTTTATTTCGTTTTTGATTTTTGCCTCATTACTCCTCTTCATGTTTTTTTTTTTTTTTTTTTTACTACATATTCCCTTTCCTTCTTCAAGGAGTTTAGTCATGCTTTACATTCTTTAATTGACCTCTCTCTTTTGGTTACCAGGTGCAAATGCTCACATGTGCAAAGTGACTCTCTGTTAAACATTTTCACATTTGTGTTAAAAAAGTCCAGTCTCAGCTGTGGTCTTAAAGAGCAACTTTCCATTCAATCAGGTGTGTCAGCCAGATCTGAGTACCTTATGTGACGTCACATCCTGCAAAACAAGTTTTAGGGCCGGATTTATCAAGATCCAATTTTGCGTGCAGTAATTTGCGCTCGCAAACTGGAATTTTGCGCGAGGGGCTGAACCATGGTTTGCGGGTGATTTAACAAGAGTGATTGCGTAACTGGTGGCAGGTGCAAAACTGTTGGAGACACCCTATTTAAATGATGGTTTTGCGCGTTTTGCGGCAAAGTAGTTTGTAGTTTGTACAAACTAGTGCATTAAGAAATTTAAATCTTACAGTGACCTCCAACAAAAAAAAAAAAAATATATATATATATATATATACATATATATATATATATATATATATATATATATATATATATATATATATATATATATATATATATATATATATAAAAGAAGAAACTTTGGCAACCTTTATTCCCTAAGGTGGTATGTGGCTGAATTTCTAATTCACAGTAAAAAAAAACAAAAAACTGGTGTTTTGTATTGGCCTGTAGAAAAATGCATATACCAAATGGCTCACAAGAAGTGACTGTGGATGAGATTACTGCGCGTACGCATCCCCGCAGCATTGGCATGTTGCTCCACAGGCGCAGGGGGGAGGTCTGGTTTCTCCGTTAGGGCGTCAGGTCGACATGGCATTTAGAACGTCAGACAGCACTTCTGAAAAACTAGATTGGGAGATCCAATGTTGCAAGGAGTTTTGTGATATCTGGTATTGCGTGGGTCCTCCTTGTGGCTGGCTCCAAATCCATTCGGAGTTCCCCCAACAGCTCCAAAATGGCAATGCTGGATAAACGATATGTTTTGATGATCGTTTCCTCGTTCATTCCAAAAATATTCACACGGAGTGAAAAAATGCGTTCTCTGCGTCTCCTTGCTTCATTTCGATGTCTCCTTCTTGCGACAATAACCGCTGCCATGTGTGCGCAATTACGCATACAGACCATTTGCACCTTCTTTTGAAACGTGTTAAATATAGAGTCAGATACCGTTAGCAATATTGCTTTCAGGTTTAATAAATCACTTTGCGAGTGCTAAATTAATATATTTACATGTTCTCCTCCCACAAGACGCACTTTTGCGTGTAAACGCCCCATATTGCATATTCATTGCAGAAAAAGTACTTAATGGATAAGAGGCGCTATTTAGCACGTTTTAAAACCAAATCCTTTTAGCACGCTGTTGATAGATCAGTTTGTACATTTTTTAGCGTGCGCAGTGAAATAGCTCACATTTTTAGACACGCAAACCTTTGATAGATCCGGCCCATACAGATGTTTAAGAGGTTCTTAATAGTCCTTCACAAATATCTATATGTTTTTTACTCATGTAATTCTACAAAAACAAAATAAATATTAAAAATCCTTAATGCAAACCTTTAATCATGCTCTTAAAATGTCATTTGCTCTTAAATTGTGCGTCTCCTGTCGGCTCGTGATAAAAACCCCAAGATAAAAGTATAGTTTTTATTCTATTGTGAGTTTTTGTTGCCTTGCCTTTTAAGTTTTTGTAGTTTGATTTTGATTTATGACTTATTGTCCTCTCTGCTATATTAATAAATCAGGAAAGTAAATAATGTTTGTATAAACGTTGGTGTTCATAATTTAGAATATTTTACCCCAGTTGCTGTAGATTTGCAAACTGCACGTTCCCTAACCTAGTGTCTATAATGTATAAGTCATTAAAGAAAAAATACAAACCTTGCAAAAAAAAATACTAAATCAGGGTTAAAATCTTAAGCAAATGTCAGATTAAATAAATGTCTTTAGCTGCATTCATTAAAAAGCAGAACAGAATAGGAAGGCTGTGCAATTATTCAGCCTTGAAGGCTTTGACTCCCTCAGAGATCCATTGTGTGTGGAGGAAAAGAAAATATCTTCCTGCAGACATAACAAGAAACTGAAAACTTAGTTTGAAGATTAGATACTTCACATACAGGGATGCTTGAACTCTCACTGCTTTATATTCAAGAGCTAGTTTTTAATGTGTATCCTGAACTCCAGCATCTCATACTCGTATAAAACATTACAAAACTAAGATTCTTATAAAGGGAAGGAAAAAAGGAAAATAGGAAAGGAAAATTTATAAAAATGTTTTCTTGAACACTGTTTTCTAATGTCTGAGGATAAAAAAATAATTAAAGAAAGAAAGGATTAGTGGAAATTTTCCTTTATTTAAAAATTTTTTTTTTTTTTTTTTTTGTATCCATAATTAATATTTAAAGAAGTTTTCTTCCTTATTCCATCTGAGCTGACTCATGTCTTGTTGCCAAAACTTCAAAATAAGGCCGTTAGATAACCTGAAAAGTTGGATTAGAATACTCAAGTTCACTAAAGCCTTGATGTTTGGCTATTTTAAATGTTGAGGAGCAGAGCATGTAGTTAGATGAACTAAATAAATCATTGAAAAAATAATTTTAATGAAAGGAATGAACTGCTCATCACTGACTGAAATGGCTAATTGATCTTTTGCTTATTTGAACAAGTCACTAACGTAGTAGTGTTTAGTTAAAATTGTTATCTAATACTTTGCTTAGGCATGTTAATGAAATCATTAAGGTGACCTAAAGAGGGAAAAAAAAAACACAAGAAAAGATCTTCATTGCACAATCGTCTGCTTTATAACGATCCTCAGCTGGAAGAAGAAAGATTATGAGATGCATTTTAAATCTGTCCAGGGTTTAGTTTGGAATCCAAAGTTCCTCCCATGTTACAAATCCTGAGCCTGGTAGACGTCCAGAAGGAGGCCATTACTTACAGTACATGATGACACTGGGTGTTTTTGATGGGGTTCTTATTATTATTCCATTTATACTGGAATAAAAAGAAAACCAAGCAGTCAGTCTGTTGTCTGTTAGCCGGTTCTAGCTTCTAAAAGCTTCTAAAAGACTCATTCAACTAAAATGTGTCTCCCTTCTAGAAGAAGAAAATTAAAGTGCTTAGATATAAAATAACTATTTAAAAATCCTCTGAGAAAGTAGGAGCGTTCTATGGTATTATAAACTAGATTACAAGCTGACTGGTTTCTTGAAACTCACTGTAGTTCTTTCTAAAGCCACAGAGCTAAGAAATACAGTAAAACCGGAAAATTTGGTGTGAATCTATCATCTACTGATTCAAAACCTGTTGATTCAATCCAACTTCCATTTTGAGAAAGTTCCCCTGGGCAAGGCATTTAACAGCAGGTTGAAATGACACAAAAAGCACTTTTTAAATTCACTCTGAAAGTATCTAGATTAGAATATAAGACAATCATAAAAACAGTCATGAATAAGTAGAACTTCTGAACTTAGAAAAGTCTCTCTGCACTTTTCATGCGTGCTATCGGAACTGCTTTCGCAGAAGATAAAGCAGTGATTTCAATTTTACATCACTGCTTCCTGCAAAGATGACATCATAGTAAGACGCCCAATCCTGCAACAGGCTAAGATGAACTGAAGAAATCAGGAAATGTATTTAAGTCTTCAGAAACTGCTTACATACCTTTTAAAATTAGATTATGAAAGAATAGAAGATTGCAACATATTTAATCACTGCTAATCAAATAAAAACAAACTTTTTAGACCTTGTATGGTTTAATTTTACTCTGCAGTATACAAGTCAAAGCAAGCTGTTGAAAGTAGTCTCCTTAGAGAGCACTGGGACTGTTTTTTTCTGTCATTTACAATAAATCGACCACAACCCTGCAATGAGCTGGAAATATATACATAGACTGCACTTTTTTTTTTCTTTTAAAAGAGAGCGTTCGAGCTGAGCTCATGCACAAATATGGACTGTTTGTCTTTGACTTTGAGACGGCTTGCCAGGGAATCGGCTCACAACCTTGTTTGGGTAAACCACTCTACCAGAGGGCCAGAAGTGAGGTCATGTTCCACCAAATCTGCACCCAGAAGAGGGGCGGGGAACAAGCACGACTCTGTAGGGGACACTCATTAGGAGGTTAACACACTCCTGAAGGTTTGCATGTGTGTGCTGATGTCATCAGCTGCTGATTGATGATGCTGTGGGGCAGAAATTACACACACTTTGTGATTTCCTGTCTGAACCTTATGCAAAAACACAGCTTTCTCTTTAGCTTACAAGCCCCAGTCTTCTAGGAGTTTCACTAATGGTTCTGCCCTCCAGGAGAATAATGGAACCTATTAAGGATATGCTCTTCTCTCATCTGTATTCTGGGAGTATTTTTTCTAACTAAACGGTCATATTATTACAGTGCAACTGTTCATATATATATTTTCCCCCACACATTTTTATTGCGTTACAGCCAGAATGTCACTAACATCAATCAAATTGTTGCACATTTCATTTAATCTGAGTGTGCCTTTATGCTGCTTGGATCCCCCTGGCCAAATATCCCCACTATGGAACAATTCATCTTTTGTTCCTTTGATTTTTTCTTCCTTTCCTTTGTTTCCTATCCTCTCCTCATGTCTTAATACTTATTCCTAACTCTATTCATGTCTTTAGGATTTGGTGTTGATGTTTTATACACATAGAGAGTATAATTGTGAAATGAAGGGAAGGGGTACTTCTGACTGGATTTAATGACAAATATAAGTTGCAACTGTAGGTTTGCTAATTAAATAATTTACTTTGCTACATGATTCATGCTCAGTCAAACTTGATAGAGAGCATCTGTAAATATCAACATCTGGCTACAGAATTTTAAATTGAATTAAGTTGTAGATTTTGATCAGGCATTTCTTAAAAAAAAATGTAATCTAAATCCATCTCTAGGTCAGGTTTAGAACCAGCTCTAATGGCCAAGTTTAAGTACAAAAAAAAAGAGAAAGCTACTTTTGATAATTAGTAGTTAGATCCAAAATCATATTATGCAAAATAACACTTAAAGCTGCAGTCTGTAACATTGAGAAGAGAGCAGACTTCGACTGAAAATTTGAAGAAAAACGGGTTTCACGCCACTCCCCCACCCTCTCTGCTTCACTCATGCCCCACCTCCAAGCCCCACCCCTCTCACAGCACCTGCGCGGCTACCGCATGCGACCAGAAGCGTCCAAGCAGCGTACGCGGCATGGAGTGTGAATCGGTAAGAGGGATAACACTCACCTCCAAGCAGCTAGATATAAGATGCTGGTTATACCGAAGTTTGCCGTGTAAGCAGTTGTCGGCAGGGGCAGTAAGGGCAGTTTCTCTTTCGCTGGTGGCTGTCGCTCCGCCATCCTCCTGACTGCGGCAGCCGGGCAGGGGGGTGAGCTGTGATTGACACTCCATCAGACGCTCCTCTGGCTGTGATTGGTTGTTGACTTGTTGACTCGTCCCGAATTATTCTTTTCAGATTGAAATACAGGCAGTATGCGGGACCAATTGAAGCAGTTTTTTTCACAGGTTACATATCACATGTACTGCTGTCTGGGCATAGGGACAGTTTTAGCCAATATGACAAAAAAGTGATTTTTTAAAACTTACAGACTTCAGCTTTAAAAGGACAAAAAGCACTAGATGACAATAGGATAATAGCAGTAAGTCCTAGTGTGCATGTGCATCCCATTTTTTGTTCTAATGCAAACTGCCATAATTTTTGCCATAACATGATACACCCACCCACATGTATCCCCTTATGAATAGTGTTTCTTTTGGGTGGGTTGTGGATTTTAAATAATTTTCACCCTACGAGGAAGTTTCATCTAGAAAATCCAATCCAACTTTATTTGTAGAGCTCTTAAAAACAAGACAGTGCACTGAAGTGCCATCAACACCTTTGTTTATAGATGTTGGAGATCGGCCTGTTTTTCCAGTGTAGTCCTGTTTCTTTGACAGTGACTGGCTGGATGTTCTCTTTTCATCCTCTGACATGGGAGTTGGCTCAGTGCTCGCCTGCCTGGCTGTGTGTTTCCTGGACGGGGCCGCCTTTTACAGCTGCTTTTTGTATCTCTGCTTCTGTCTTCTTGAACCCCAATCGGCCTCAGCAGATGGCCGCTCACACTGAGTCTGGTTCTGCTGGAGGTTTCTTCCTGTTAAAAGGGAGTTTTTCCTCTCCACTGTCGCTACATGCATGTTTAGTGTAAGGGATTGCATCCGAGTCAATGAGTTGTTGCAATCAACTGGTTTTCCTTCGATAGAAAACTTTGAATCCATTTGACTGTATGATCTGGTGAACTGCCTTGAGATTATGTGTTGTGAATTTGCCCCATATAAATAAACTGAATTGAAGTGTTGAGCAGAGTCAAAATAAAAGACAAAAATACAGTTTTAAATATAAGACAAAAGCACATAGCACAAATAAAACTATAAAATCTATAGATGCTGCATAAATGAAATCTTAGATGTGTTTACTGTGTTCCCTACGTGGCTCATGGCAGTAATGGATTCCTTCAATGTTTGTTAGGTTCACAACTAAACATTGCATCTACAGATTCTCCAACCTGAGCTGTGAATCCCTGTTATGGATTAACCCTCTCCTAACCTAATCTCTCGTTTTACATGGATAGCCAGATAATTTTTGGAGAAATGGCTAAAGAGCACAAAGGTTATTGTTTAAATGAAAACCTTTAGCTTTAAAACTTATATCTGCTGTGTGGGTTTTTCCTGATGCAGCCATTTTCTGCACTATAATGCCTTGAAGGTTTTGTTTGTGACTGAAAACGTGATTAATTTGATGCAGTAGGTATACATTTGCAAAACATTGTCTCCTTCTATTGGGCTTGGTGTAGTTTGTCTGAAATAGAAGATCAATATTTGACCTCATTATAAAACACGATATTTCTCAAAGTTTGGGTTCTCTGTATACATGAACTTTGAAGGCCTCCTTAATCTATTGGGTCCTATTTGGAGCAGCTTTAACTAATCTCTAACTAATGTTGAAGTTGAATAAGAGAACTAGAATTTTAGGCTCTCAAAGATTCCAGGATTCAAGAAATCTTTATCGTCCCCTGTCGGGCAATTTGGCAACAACAATCACTCAATAAATGAATAACAATAAAAATGTGCATCACTTATTCCAGAGTGCAGTGGCAGCAGGGATAAATTAATGTTTCAGTCTTTTGAACTTTAAATATACTCTAAACAAAACATTTACAAATGGACATCCGTATGGTACTGACATACAGAAAGCCTAGCCCTCTCTATATTTGATAAAAGTACCGATGAAGTTCTAAACATTGTTTTTTCTTTATATATATTATAGAAATGTCTGTTTGTTTCCCCGCTAGACGTTAATGCCATTTGCTGCAGCATAAAAGTTTGAGAACCGTGGCTGTAAATTTATTTTTTTTCCCAATAGCATGTATTGTATTTGCACCCATTATAGTTGTAAGTTAGTTTGCACATGTCCTTACAATACTACAAGTCATTTCCTGCTTATTCCTCTTTATACCTCTGTGTGCCTTTGGGGTAATTTACAGAAATGCACATAAAGCTTTTCCTCCTTGAGCCACAGCTGCAGAAATCGGATTATGCGGCTTAAATCACTGTCATAGATGGAGACATATTTAATCCAAGGTTGAAAGTCAGAGCTTTATGTCTTTATTTAATCTTCTATCATATTTTCTCAGCAGACCTGACTTTGGGGTTTTCTGCACAGTAGTAATTGGCATTCAGTCTTTTAAAAACTATTTTCTTTTTTTATCTTGAGAAAGAATAAGACAAGAGACTAACTAAAAAAAAATAGGAGACACAACATTTCTCTGTCCATTTAACTGTGAATACTTTCAAAGTAGTTTTAGTATTAATTAGTATCTCCTGGCAGAAGGAGAAGCTTCCTTTGTGTAGTCTTACAGACACAGAGGATTAATATTCACTGCCTTTTAACACAAACTGAAATATTTTCACCCTGAGGGCATTTTCTTCTTTTCTATATGTGACTGATCTTCAGGCCTTTCAAGCTAATCCTTTTTGGCATGTCTCATCTGCAGCTTGCTCCAGTTGTCAGCAGCTAGCCCAGAGCTTGTGAACAGCCCATGAAAACAGGGTCTATATAAGGAGGTGATCTGAAACGCTCTTGCAGGTGCTGTGTGGATGATGACTACACATGCTATGCACATGAAGGCTTCAGTCTAACTGCTCGCAGGTGCTGCAGGCCAGTAGCTCTTAGCCCAATGCCCTTGTCCTCCATCACCTCCCTCCTCTGCGGATGGTGTCAGTGACCCAAGCAGGCAGAAAGGGCAATCGCCCCACTTATCGCCTATAAAAACAGCCTGTCCAAACACAACAAGAAAGGCACCCACCCATTTTCAATGCTGGCTTCCTATAGATAGTGACTTCACGGTCTGAGAACCTCAAACGGAGGCTGAATCTTTTTAGAAATGATCCATATCCTCATAAGGAAATGTGCCTGTTATAATTCATTGTGTGAGCCGCTCCAGGGGCGTCGGGGGATTAAGATTGCTTATCTTAACTTGAGCAGAAAGCATTGTAAGAAAATTCCTCATTCAAATATTAAGTGTTTGTGAAAGCGTTTTCTCAACACAAGGTGTTGAAAGCTGGTAGATTTTTTATAAAGGGAGATTGCTGATACAATCTCTGTGATGGCATGGGAAAGGCAGGGCTTGTGGGTGTTTAGGTTTAAGTCTTATCCTGTGACAGCAGAATTTGAAAGGGAGGAAAGCAGACGTGGCAAATTACTGAACAGCTTTCAAAAGAACAAAAAAGGGCCCTTTCCCCAGAGAAAGCCCCTAAAGGTAAAAATAAATAAATAAATCTCACCTGATCTGCTGAACGATGAACGACATACACCACAATAATCATCTGGGATGACATTCATGGGTCAAATGTCCTGCTCATGTAGAACCTCTACAGCTACTGATAATGCGGTTCTCTATCAAAATATTGATTTATATTATAAGGTTTTTTTGTTTTTTAAATATCGGTAGGTAACTGATGCATGTTCGGAATACAGTGAAATGTATATGTATATGTATATATATAGCTGTTGGATCACTGACCTTATTGATCTGTAATCATCACAACAACGCTGTGGATTTGTTGGCTGGATGTCTGTTATGTTAATCTCCTGTTCTACCACATACTTATGTTGCTTTATTGGATGGAGATGGAGATTTACTTGAGTACATTAACAGTACTGTGTCCAGAAATCAGTAGAAATTAATCTGTGACTTGGAGCTTTATTCTGTTGGAAGAAAACATAAGAACGCATGGACTCTGTGGTCATGAAGGGATGGATAAGGTCAGCAGCTTTACTCGGGAAGGATAGGATGTTTAAATGATGCCCATATTCTGAACAGATCATCAATGAGATGTTTTTATTAATGGCTTAGTTGTAACCCTATTTAAACACAAATACTAAATGTTCGAGAGGCTATGTGCTTTCCTCTCCCTCCATCCCCCAGAATGCTGCGCGTTTCTTGATCCAAGTTACTGAAATTATAGAAAAATCTATCTGCTGCATTTGCTGTTGCTATTAATCAGCTGTCTGTTGCTATCTATTATAATACTGTTGTATTTCCCAGCTCTACTGCAGCCTATTTTATTTTAAATTGGTGAATAAATAGCCCCATTAAGACCAAGGTTCACCGGGCTTGTCAGTTTTAAAATGGTGAAAGGTTGAACACAAGAAGGTTATTAAACAATATCCCAAGCTATGAAGACCTTGATCATGTAAAAAGCACAAATGCAAACTCATCCAGACGCATCCAGTGCAACTTCTCCATGGTAACTCTGGAGAAGCTGCACTAATCCACAGGTCATTACCACTATTAGTCATCCCCTCTGCATATATGGCCTTTTATGTTGGTGCAATGGCAAGAAAGTATTCACACCCATTGAATATTTTAAATGTTCAATGGGTGTGAATATTTTGGCATTTAATGAGTTTAAAACATAAATATGTGTGGGAATATTTACCTTTGCTCTGAAATGCTGAGCTTCAATTGTTCATAAAGTAATTTTCAAACTTTTTTAGTGTTTCTTCCTCATTGTTTAAAAATCTTTTATTTCCAACAGTAATTTTATTCCACCTATTTTCTATTTCAGACATCGACGAATGCGAGACAAATTCCCATCACTGCAACCCCACGCAGGTCTGCATCAACACAGCCGGTGGCTACACCTGCTCCTGCACAGAAGGCTACTGGCTCCTAGCCGGACAGTGTCAGGGTGAGAGAACGGCTTTTGCTGATTTATTTGAATAAAAAAAGAAAACATTGCTCAAACTACAGTTGTTGGAGTTTAGGTCAAATATTTCCCTCTTGATGTGTTTTAAAAGGACTAAAACCAAGTATTTGAACATTCAGCAAAAAACATCAGTGTTGTCAGATAACAGGGATGCCCAGATGTTATAGGCAACATGCATGCATATCCAGTCAGTATGCACCCTGTTAGTTTTCACGATTCTCTATTTATTTTAAATACATCTGAATAAACTTCTTATCCAGAAAGTATTATTGGCATCAGTGTTCTTGTAGGGGAGCAGCGCCATCTGCCTGTCATGTGAACAAAAGCAGCTGCATATTTAAGCTGAAGATGTTTAATGTTCTGTAACCAGATTTCATCTCTCCTTGGAAACAGATATTGATGAATGCCGTTATGGTTACTGCCAACAACTGTGCGCCAACGTCCCTGGCTCTTACTCCTGTTCATGCAATCCCGGCTTCCTCCTGAACTCGGACGGTCGGACCTGTCAGGGTAGGTGAATTTAGACAGTCATTACTTCTTTTGGATGATCCTGAAGTATACTTCACTCAGAACACAGAATCCAAGCATTTTGAACACATGTTGTATTTGTATCTTTAAACTCACATTAAAAGGCAAAAATGTGTCTCTGAAGTCAAGATAGATATGTTAAAAGATTGGAAACAAAAACTTGCAGAATTCTCTAAATCTATTTGATAAAATCTTTCAGATTTAAATCACATTTTGCTTAGGCCTGTCACCCAATAACTTATTCTAAGAATTTATCTGATTAGAGAAAAGACCAACAAATCACCGCCTATCAGTCAAACAACAGGATGTCCAGTTAGAAGCAAACTTTTCCTTCTCAGCTAACAGAAATAACAATAAATGTGTTTCTTAACAAAACTAAAGAAGTGGGCAATATATAGAAGTGAGATTCATTCCCACTTTAAACATTGATCATATATTTTTCCAGTGGTAAAATGCGCATTTTCAGTGGTTATAATGGATGGTATGGGCACTGTGTAACTGTAAAGTAAGAAAAAGAGTCAGATAAATCTGTGATGATCATAACCAAACTTTTAATCCCATTTTTTAAATAATATATCTTTTCCCTATTCTTTAATGTTTGAGTTTCACAACTGTATATTTTTTAAATGCATTTTTAAAACCACAAATTAACTGCAGCTCATTTTATTTAAACATTTAAAACATCTCCCCAGGATGAATTGGGTCAGTATTGCTATTCATAGACTATTTAGTGCAATACGGGTTTAGGAGATTATTAGACAGGTGATAACAAACGTCTGATAAGTTGTTTAGTACTAGGGCTGCTGTATTTATGATCTTATTGTTAGCTTTTTAATTATTCCGTATTCAGGGTCAGTAAACCAGGGTTGACTTGCAGAGCTTTGTTTCATCAGCGGTATCTCTCTTGGTTCGGATTGTGGAACTCGGTCGTATGATTATTTCAGTGCTTAAATATTCTTTCTTTCCCCTTTGTTCTTTAGATGTGGACGAATGTGAAGAAGAGCCTTGCTCCCACGGCTGTTTCAACACTTACGGCTCTTTTATGTGCAACTGTGATGAAGGATTCGAGCTCGCATCTGATGGCACAACCTGTATTGGTAAAGATATTTACTACTTAGAGAGTGAAACATTTCAATTCTGCTCAGTTTGGTAACAGTCAATGCATAATATAATTCCCAGTTAGCTCTGTCTGATTTATTTTTTTTTACAATAAAACAAACACTATTTCAATCTGGTTGTGCACATCGAAATAGGCACAGCTCATGTCATTTGTGTGTTTTTATGTTTTGAACCTTAGCTCCATCTTTATGTTCAGCATTGGTGTCCTGGGAAAGCCTGATCTCTGCTCTAGTTTCTAGTCTTTTTTTGGTTAAAGCACGTTAGTTTTTCCATTATACAAAGCATTGGGCATTAAAGCTTGTTGCATACTCCATAAGAATCGAACATTTAATTTTGTTCTTGAGGTGGCAAGAACAAGAAGAAAGTTTGTTTTTCTTTAGGTTATTTACTTTGCTTGAAGCTCATCTATTTTCCCATTCCCTGAAGCTTCCATCACAGCTGTAAAAGAAAACACAACAGACACAGAATGGAAGAGAAGGCATTATTATACAAATGTCCCCAAACTTCCAGCTGATCCTCACACTATCCGTTACATAACAGATCCCTTTAAGGAAGGAATTTTGGACCAATTGCACAACTGTTGTCAGAGATTCTGCTAGACAAAGGTTTTGCCCAAAAATAAAATGATGGTGCTTTTCTTCTAGTGGCTGTCATAGCAATTAAAAAATAAAAACACGTCTTGCTGAGTGAATAACAACCTTTATTGGCGACAGTCACGACAACTGAGTCGGCGAGTGGCTGATTAGGGGAATCCTTGTTGACGTGCTCAAAAGTTCAGTCCAAGATGCAGTTCAGATCCTTTTGTTTTATTGATCTTCAAAACATTCAATGCAGCATACAAAAAAACAAATCCACAGCTTTGAGCCGTGTTCAAGCACAAAAGAGAACAAAAAAACATCCAAAGCTTAAAGTGGTCAGCAAAAAGTAGACATCACCCACTCACTGAAACTCACCAGGTGAGCAAAACAGGTGATCTTACAAATCACTGCTGACACCGCGTGATCAAAAATATGCCTTTCCACCACAAGCTCAATGCTGCTAGGTAAGGAGACTTAAAAATGTCTGTTTGCAAAACTGACAAAGCATGTTTTCTTCCTTCCACTTATCCACCAAGGCCAGATTGTATTGATTACAATGTAGAAAATAAAACAATTTTCTAATCCCAGAGGCAATATTATTTGGTTTTGTTATATGCAATGAGAGTAATGCATCAATGTTGTCACTTTAGCCCTTTATGTAGCAGGATAAAGCTTAAATTGAGTTTGCACAGAAGGAAAGAGAGGTTTGCAGCTAGACTGCTGTGTGCTAGAGGTCAGCACTTTTCCTCACAACAGAAAAGTCCTGTTGTGATGTTTTCTAGACAAGAGAGGATTAAATGTCAGGAATTAAACCCTGGAGGCAAACCTGTCAATGCTTTGGGTTACTACAAAGAAAAAAAAATGTCTCTCTAGGCTGTTTCCATGATTTATACACTCCTCTCAGCGCCTGAGGCCTTCACAGCAAGGCTGGATTTATATTATATGCAGATGGACCCTGTCTACTAATCAGGTGATTGTTGAATATAACCGGAAAAAAAGATTGATGAAGTTGAACCAAAACAAAAAGATCTAAGATCCTTAGGGATGCTTCAAAGCTGCCGCCTCCAAAGCCCTCTGTGTGAGATGAGTTTTCAAATTAGTTTGAATTATATCTTTTTTTCTTTTAGACCTGGATGAGTGCAGTTTTTCTGAGTTTCTCTGCCAGTACAGATGTGTGAACACCCCCGGCTCTTTCTCCTGCATCTGTCCACCTGGATATTATTTATATGAGGACAGCAGAATCTGTGAAGGTGAAGTTTGCCGCGAACTAATCGCTCTAATGCTTCTTGTAATTTCATATCACGTGGAAGTTTTACTGACTTTGATTGTTGTGTGCTTGTTTTCAAAGACGTCAACGAATGTGAGAGTGCTACCAACAACTGCACGACAGAACAAGAACAAGTGTGTTTCAATTTCCAGGGAGGCTTTACATGCCTGGATCCTTTACAGTGTCTGCCTCCTTACATCACTGTCAGTGATGAGTGAGTTATTCCATCATTACTCAGTTTGAAAGTTTTAAACTGCTTTATTTTTGTAGAACTTTTTGTTCTATTTAATTTTTTTTTCCTCTTCTCTCTTTTGTCCTCTCATCTGCAGTCAGTGCATGTGTTCAGCTGAGAACCCTGCCTGCAGAGGCTTGGCGTTCACCATTCTGTACCGACACATGGACCTGTCGTCGGGGCGCACTGTCCCTGCGGACATCTTCCAGATGCAGGCCACCACGCGTTACCCCGGTGCCTTCTACATCTTTCAGATAAAGTCGGGCAACACTGGACGAGAGTTTTACATGAGGGTGAGCACTCGGGGACCATGAATATAAATCATGATGAGGAAAAGGCTGACAGAATCAGTTAGCCTGCATCAAAGGCAGGAAAGAGGTTTCTATGGCGGAAGATATGTCCAACGGCGGTTTGTGTATTTTTGAATTGTGCGCATGCGTCAGTGCTCCCTCCCTCGCAAAAGTTCTCTACACTGGAAACACCTTCACCTGTAATTCTGTATTTCATCTAAAAAGGTAGCAAAGTTATAGGATGCACCCAGTCAGCAGGAAATCTCCATAAGAAGAGGTGTCTGCCAGTGTTATCACTGCAAGTAATTTTTCAACTGCAAGTAATTTTTCAACTGTACATGGTTTATAATTTTAAAAAAAATAGTACTTGATACAGGATTAAATGCCCTTTATCTGCCCAGCAGAAGTTTTACCACCAAAGCATCCCTTTTCAGATCCTTTTGCTCCTTCAGGGCACACCATCTCTCTAAAGAATCTCCTTAACGCACACTTGGCCAGTTTTCTGTCAGACCAGCAGACCCACAGTCAGTAGGCATTTGCAACATGTCAGATTAGCATATGCTTATACTACTCCCGTTTACCCCTTTAGTTTTGTACGAAAAATACACTTTAAACTACTTCGACGGATTTGTATCTCTTAAGTCATGTCCAAAAAAAAATTTAAGGTCAGATCGCCATACACTTCCAAAAACACCAAAAGGTAAGTAATCAAATTGTTGATTTTTTTGTACATGAATAAAGGGATAAACGCCTGTTGAGGTAATTTAAAGTTTGTTTTTCGTACAAACTAAAGGGATAAATGAGAATTGACTATGGATATGCTGATCTGACAGAACAGCTGCTCTGTTCTCTCCATTTTTCTCTTCTCTTTTCAACTACATGGAAAAAAAGGCTTTCTTTTCCTTTCAGTAAAAGAAAAGACTGAGAATGGGATGACTGAGAATCTTCACCAGCATACTTTTCTGTTAGGTTTGTAAGGATTATTTATGCGTTGATTATTACTTTTTGATTATTGATGCTCAAGTTTACACAAAAGAGTGAACAAATAGCTAAATAAAAAAAAAATTAGCAGCAAACGAGCATAGAGTACTTCTTCGAGCTTCGTTGTAATGGTGGACCACTAGCCAAACAGCGTATGAATTACTCTTGGAGCCTAACTAACATACTGGGGGCACGTCCGCAAAATTTTTGATTGACAAACAAGTAGCGAATCCACTTTCGACAGCAGGCAAAGTGGATTGGCTGATGTTTTGTAGGCCCCACCATGGCCAGAGTTTATGGATTTTAATTTTCTTTGGGGGGAACCATACGCCCCAGAATGCCATCCATCAATTCAGTCCAATCTGGACACTTAATTTCTGAAAAAAATCCTCTTTCATACCTTTATGAATGAAAAGAAAACACAAACGATGTGAACATAAAGTTAGAAGAAATTTGCAGGCAAAGCTGTTTTAACTACTGAAAGGTGTGAAAATGCAAATGACAGCTTAGTGGTGTAGGGTGAATCCAAAATACTGCTATTAATTTACTTGTCTTGTATAAGTGAAGGTGCTCTGCATCAAAATGGATCTTAAAGATGCTAAAACTAATCTATCAAAAAGAACTGTGGCTTTATCTTGATTAATCAAAATCGTTTGTCCTTATATCCAGTGATCACTGGGCTGCAGCCAGGGTACACAATGGACAATATAAGATATAATAGAATAGAAAATACATCTATTGTTCGACAATGGGGAAATTGTGATTTTACAGCAGCAGCAAAAGGTTATAGGAAAAGTGGTCACACAACGTGGATCTTAAATTAACAGAATCGGTGACAGAGTTAGGAAAATAAAATACTGTCTTTTTACAATATAAATACTATGTTTCTGAAGAATAAATAATCAGTAAAAAACTGTGGATATTTTTACAATAATGGATATTGCTATAAATCTAAAAAAAGCAGTAATAGCAGGAAATTTGCTGCTTAAAAAGTAACTAAACTTGGCCATTGATTTAAGAAAATGTAACCATACAAGAGGAAGAAGTAATGGCAAAATCTACAGCTCAAATGTGAGTCGATATTGTGACTGGTATCACGATTGTATCCAAGGAACTCTAACCATGGGATTAAAAGCACTTTTATGTTAGCCAGATCTGCCTGCAGTTCTCTACAGTATCAAATGATCGATTGCAACAAAAGCCACGATATCAGTGGCTGTTACAAGGGGACCAAAGTGGGGAGAGTGTTCTCTTTTTTTTTATTGACGCAAAGAGCAAAAGATAAAACAAAAACATTTAACACTTTAAAAGTGCCAAAAAGCCCCTCATGGCTCTAGAGACCCTGATCTAGTAGCTGATACTGAAATTGCAGTACCTTATTGTTTTTTTAAGAATTATCTTAATGTTTGTGCTTCATTTGTTGTGCATGAAGTGTGGTAAATTCCATACGATCAGAAAATGGCTTCATTTAAACACCCTCATTAATTTGGTTCAGCCACTTTGAAGCAAAGAAGTTGCTGGTATTTTCTGAAGGAAAGGGGTTAAAGAGAGCAGACCTTGATTAAATAAAACAGTCCAAAAACATTTTATACTAACAGAAGACGTATAGACGTAAAAATCATGATTAGTTTCATTCCACTCATAGACGACACTCAGGGTCTCCTCGGTAGTCTGACTGCTGGATGATTGTTAGAGCTACACTTTATTGACCCTTGAATATTTTAGGTTTCATAGCCATTGGGGAAAAAAATGTTTCCAGAAAAAAAAAAAAAAGGTTTTTGTGGCTGAAAACAAATCTGTTCTCCTTAACTGTTTACCTTAATTTTACCCACATTATTCTGTTTTACCAATAAGACACTGACTAAACTCTTTCTGTCTGCTTCTATCCATCTTTTATATGGTTTACGTTTGAAATTTAACACTGATAAAACAATGAAACGGTATAACGAGATCATAGCTTAACCTCTCCATAGTTGTGCTTCAATCTGTGCTTCAAGCACATAAGTGATGCTTGCAGCGCATCACCAGTAGATGGAGGAATAAGCACTAAGCTTTCCCCTCTCTCAGACCTTCTCCTTGTTTTGTAGTTTGCAGAACTTTATAACGAAAAAATACTCCTTATATGACAATAACTAGGTTTGACAAAAACCTTAATTGTGCCTAAAGTTAAAGCTGAATTAAAAAGATTAATGCATTTAAAGATGTTTTTGCTGATAAAATATCTGAATAGCTGTTTTTTGTATTTGGTCTCCCTCAAATTAACATTTTATGGTAAACTGTCCGTTCATAGCACTTTTTCAAGTGAGACTTGACTTTAAGTCAATAAGGTAGAAAAGCTACCTGGGACTCACTGACAGAAGAGAGGCTGCTTTACCCAGGCGCCCTCTGACCATCAGTGTCTTTCCCAAGGAAAGACAATTAAAAACTGGAGCTGGGTCCAGAACCAACAACCCTCCAATTGCAAAGTAAACTCCTGCATCTGTCACCACTATCACCCAATGTTTATGACATTTTTGGCTTTTCTGGGAAATGCCTTCATCAGATTTGGACATCTAGAGCTGATTGTTTTTTTTCTCCCTATTCTCCTTTACAAAAGACTTGCTACAAATCTTCAGTTGGATTTCAGTCTAAAGTTTTACTATTCTAAGATATAAAATCTTTGATTTAGCTTTTCCATTATAGCTGTGGCTGTACTTAAAGCGTTGTTGTTCTAAAATGAGGTAAATCTGCACCTCAGTCTCATATCATTGTTTTCTCTCTGGACTTTTCAGGCTTTTTTTTTTTTTTGCTTTTTGTTTTACCATTTTAGTTTTCTAGCAGATCCTCAAAGCTTAACATGTTGTTTCATTGCACATTACTACTAAAAACTTTTATATATCATTACTCCTACCTCAGGGATTTGCAATTTGTGGCTCCGCAGACACTCAAAATGATGAAGAGCCAGTGAATTCTTTAAAATGTAATTTATTTGCATTAAATTTCCAAAAATAAACTGACTCTAAATATAAAATGCATTTTTAAATTTGTTAGTTAATTCTCAATGGATTTCAGCAACCCATTTAAATATATCTATTCTTTTTTTTTTTTACAATTTTTTCCCCTTCCTTTTAAAACCAAAAATTTTAAATGGCACATTGGTTATCTAAGAAGGACAAATCTTCTGTGAAAGATATTTAATAAATATAAGTTATATAAAAAAACAACAACAACAAAAAAAAAAAACATTCATGTTATGTTTGTGGCTCCAAACAAGGTTTATTAGTTGGACTCAAAAATGGCTCTTTGGAATGTAAAGGTAAAAAAATCCCATAAAAACGCCTTTATGTTTGTTGGTTTATTGTTCAGAGAAAAAATAAAAATTTAAGTGTAAACCATGTTATATAATATATAAACCAAAGTTGGCTGACTTTGGATTCCCGTTCACCATTCCTCACATTCCTCCTCTCTTTGTCACTCATTATTTTCCTCTTTCAGCAAACCAGTAATGTGAGCGCCACCCTCGTCCTGACGCGACCAATTAAAGGGCCCAAGAAGGTGGTGCTAGACTTGGAGATGGTCACGGTCAACAACGTCATCAACTTCCGAGGCAGCTCCATCATCAGGCTGATTATATTCGTGTCTGAGCACCCGTTCTGAGAGTCCCGCAGGAAGCCCCGCTGCCCAGGACAGTCGTGCATCACATGCAGCTGCAGCTGCGCTCAGATGTAGCTTATATAAATCTTTTGTTTGAGAATACTCTTTTGTTATGTTATCACCATGCCAGTCAAAACACTTGGGAAATGGACGAGATCAGCTGATGGGACGGCATTCCTTTGCTGAGATGACCTCAGGTTTCCTGGAAGCTGAGCTTTTATGGCTGTGGGCAAAGAGGAATATTTATAGTCTACGATTTCATACATCCTCGTCTCAGATTACTAATTGAGTATTGGTGTTTCTGCTTGAGCATCCATTCTCTTCTCATTTAAGCTGTGAAAGTGTCCGCAAATGCCTTCACTTTATTGTGAGTGCAGCTCTATCATTACTAAAGACAAAAAAAGCAGGTTATCGGAACAAGATGATTAAGCTGCCCTTGTTTTTCCGGCCAAGGAAACAAAAAGTGTTTCAGATTATGTATCAAGCATAGAATATAGGTCACAGATTATTTTTAGAGGAATAAATGACTTCATCACATGGACCATCTGTGCATCCTGGAGTTTCTTTTTTTCTTTAAAGGTTTCTGTAAAATATTATACATACACACCAATACTTTCTAGTTTTAAAGGTAAAAACTTTAGAATAAAATTTTATTTAAGCTAACAAATATTTCATGTTCAGTTAAACTGTGCGGTTCTAGGCAAAGCTTAACTGACTGGAAATAACAAATTCTAACAGGGCTTCAATAAAAGTTATTAAGAGGTTATCTTTAATCTCTAATCATTTTTAGAAATGTCCCTGATAAAGTTGCAGGCCTTTTGTAAGCATTAATTGTTGGAATTTTTGGTTGGCTTTATGTAACTTAGTTTCCTGCCATGGCCACGCCCCGTGAAGTATTTCTTTAAGGACTTCTTCAGAAGCACAGAAAAATCCTTAACTGAAAGCTTCTTAAAAAACTAGTCACACTGACGTCAGTTTGACATCACGCCAAACTGATAGATCCCAAAATCAACATCTTTGAGCTCAATGGGAACTTGCAGCTTCCCTTTAAGTTCCAACTGAATGTCCTCTGGAAGAACATTGCACATCAGACAACACCAAAATTTGGATTTTTAGGCAGAGTGAAACGAAAAACTTCATGGCAGTCGAGGTGTGGCTTTCAACCTGAAGAATTTTGTACTGACTGTGAAGCATGCGGGCGGTAACATTATGCAACGGATCTGTTTTGCAGCCGATGGTGTTTATAAGCGACATCTTTAAAAATGTAAAATTTCCAAATTCTTATCAACAGCTGGTTGTTCCAGTTAAACTGAATTAAATTTAACGTTTGTGATGCATCAAGGAAGATGACCTTTGAACTCTGTGCTCAAGTGGTTCTTCTGTTTCTTATTTTAGATGATGTAGCATCCAAAACCTTGTGAAATTATTGCACATTTAGATAAGTATTTAGTTTCCATCTCAACCCATCTTTGGTCACACAGACACTAGACTAAAGTGTGAATTGAATCTAATGTGACCTGATGGGAAAGAAGTTGTCTAGCATTCTATAAGTACTTCCTTCCGAATGTCTGCATAGCCCTGCGTGAAGTAAATAACCCAAGGACCTTCCAATCTATATATGACTCTCACTGTCTCGACAAAATAACAGGGATTTTATATTATCTACTGGATGCATGCTGCTCTCCTTGGCATCACCTTAACTACATAATTGATTTCATGACTATATGTTCCCTCTCTAAACTCTGAACCGTCCTACACCTTATTTGAAATAATGAGATAAAAATGTTGATTGTTAGGAAACAATCAACATGCTTTCAGAGACACTTTTCTTTTCAGAACAAGAAGCAGCCTATCAGAACTCCTCTCTGGATTATGAAGTAATCTCAACTTTCAATTACAAGACAGTATCTTCTGAGGGCTCAGGAGGCTGAGCACGATTTAAACATCCTTACCACTGGTCATTAGTGTTGTGATTGCTAGCAGGCTTTGTTGAGCCTAGAGCCTTGGACTGAGCCTGATATTACCACCTATTGTAAAAGTTTAGCCTCTATTTATACTGATCTTTAAATATGTTATGGTATAATGGAGGATTTTATACATGTGCAGGAGCATGCCGAGCCCATTTCTCCTCGTGCACGCTCTGTTTAAAAGCTTCTGTATGCATCACTCATACAAGCTTACTTTCCAAAAGAAGATTGGCTATTTTTCCACAATGTCAGACTCACCACTGGTAAGTGAAAATGAGGATGAGCGCGTAGGACGGCCTTATGTAAACATATAACCAGAATGATTGACAATTAGGAGGACAAATTATTTTAATGATCCAACCAGAAAAAGAACATCCTCTACTATACCTTTAGGACATGTGAATATATCAGCATGTGATGAATTAGAGATGCATTCAGCATACTCTGATATTTTAAGAATTGCTAAAATGTTAGGGACAGAGAAAGCAGCGGCTTAATAGACTAATTAATTTTCTTCTCACCTGCAGAGCTGGCTCTAAGAGTAGAGCAACTAAGGGCCTGCTCAGGTCTCCCACCCAGGAGTATGGAAGACTTTTACATAATACCAACATCAAAACTTCTAATTTGAAATGGTGTTTATGAAAAACTAACCTACTTTTAGATTTCACTGTAGTAAACAGCAAATGACAGAACAGGATAAATTCCTTAATGTTGGTTTTAGGTATACAGGCACCAGTGATGTTAACAGAAAAACTGCTGTGTTCTTCTCAGATGGAGCTCTATTTCAACTGTCTTGTTTTTTCTGTGTATTCTTTTCAACAAAGCTAACAAAATCTGGCTCTCCTTTATGACTCCACTGAGTTCATGTCAAAACGGGACACACATTCTGTGACATAATGAAATTAGGTGTGTAATCGTATGTAAAGAATGAAATGTAGAGATGGTACATGCAAGCTATTGTTTTATATATATATATATATATATATATATACACTCACCGGCCACTTTATTAGGTACCCCATGCTAGTAACGGTTTGGACCCCCTTTTGCATTCAGAACTGCCTCAATTCTTCGTGGCATAGATTCAACAAGGTGCTGGAAGCATTCCTCAGGGAGTTTGGTCCATTTTGACATGATGGCATCACACAGTTGCCGCAGATTTGTCGGCTACACATCCATGATGCGAATCTTCCGTTCCACCACATCCCAAAGATGCTCTATTGGATTGAGATCTGGTGACTGTGGAGGCCATTTGAGAACAGTGAACTCATTGTGATTTTCAAGAAACCAGTCTGAGATGATTCCAGCTTTATGACATGGCGCATTATCCTGCTGAAAGTAGCCATCAGAAGTTGGGTACATTGTGGTCATAAAGGGATGGACATGGTCAGCAACAATACTCAGGTAGGCTGTGGCGTTGCAACGATGCTCAATTGGTACCAAGGGGCCCAAAGAGTGCCAAAAAAATTATCCCCACACCATGACACCACCACCACCAGCCTGAACCGTTGATACAAGGCAGGATGGATCCATGCTTTCATGTTGTAGATGCCAAATTCTGACCCTACCATCCGAATGTCGCAGCAGAAATCGAGACTCATCAGACCAGGCAATGTTTTTCCAATCTTCTATTGTCCAATTTCGATGAGCTTGTGCAAATTGTAGCCTCAGTTTCCTGTTCTTAGCTGAAAGGAGTGGCACCCGGTGTGGTCTTCTGCTGCTGTAGCCCATCTGCCTCAAAGTTCGACGTACTGTGCGTTCAGAGATGCTCTTCTGCCCACTTTGGTTGTAACGGGTGGTTATTTGAGTCACTGTTGCCCTTCTATCAGCTCGAACCAGTCTGGCCATTCTCCTCTGACCTCTGGCATCAACAAGGCATTTCCGCCCACAGAACTGCCGCTCACTGGATGTTCTTTCTTTTTCGGACCATTCTCTGTAAACCCTAGAGATGGTTGTGCGTGAAATTCCCAGTAGATCTGCAGTTTCTGAAATACTCAGACCAGCCCTTCTGGCACCAACAATCATGCCACGTTCAAAGTCACTCAAATCACCTTTCTTCCCCATACTGATGCTTGGTTTGAACTTCAGGAGATTGTCTTGACCATGTCTACATGCCTAAATGCACTGAGTTGCTGCCATGTGATTGGCTGCTTAGAAATTAAGTGTTAACGAGCAGTTGGACAGGTGTACCTAATAAAGTGGCCGGTGAGTGTATATATACATAAAACAATGCATATTGTTATGGCCAAGTGCTGCAAGAAAAAACGTTATTAAACGATCCTATAACATGTTTTATTTAGCTTTTTTGCATGTAAAGCCAGTCTTAAATAAGTACTCATTTGTGTTGTGTGCAGCATAAACAGTGGATGGGGCCAGTAATGGTGACTATTTCCTTAACATGTTTTTAGGTGTGAACCTATAAAGTCAGCATTATTGACATACCATCCGAGAGGGAGGAGACAAAGAAGGCAGATGTAATCACACACAGAGGGCAAACAGAGTGAGAAAATAAAAAGTAAAACAGAAAGTGCTGCTGTTCGGGGAAGGAAGTGCGTCTAGCCTCTATACGGGAATCTGAGAAACTCAGACTGAACAAGGAGGGAGGGGGCAGAGAGAGAGAGAGAGAGAAAGAGAGGAACATGCTGGTAACACAAAATCTAACAGAGATCTGAGATTAGTGGCATTCCCCCCTCCTTGTTCCTCCCTACCTGCTGAGAGAGAAACAACTTGGAACTATTTTCAGTCAACGCATGACAGCGGTGAGTTTCTGCTTTTTACATTACCTTTTTCCAGTTAAAGTAGTGATTAGATATTTATTAAACCTAGGCAGAGTCATGTATGAAGTAGCAATCAGAAATGTTCCACTTTGGAATGAGAGGCACCTCCAGATGGGGGGAACCTATGTTAGAAGAGGGATAGAGGGTTTGAAAGTGGTGATTGAAATCTGGTGCTAAATTGGAAAATATCTAAAAAGATTAAATAAGCATTAAAGAATAAATTAAAAAAGAACATCATTTTTAAAAACTCTTTTGGATGCCAAGTTAGACTACTCAATGGAAAGGGGGGGTGGTCTTGGTCAGCGGTTCCCAAGCATGTTAGTCTTTGACCCCAAAATGACAGTAATAGTGACTGCCATCCTCCCAAACATTCATATAGTTATTTCACTTTGTTTATTTATCTATCAATATATACTGAAAATATTGTATATACTTTTTCAGTTATTTTAAAGACATACAATTAATTCATAATTTTAAATGTAACTTGGAGTAATTGATTTTACATTTTATTATCAATGAATGAGTAACATCAAAAGCATGTATTTGATTAAAAAAACAATATATTAAAGTTACATGTACGTATTTCATGGTATATTTATTTTTCTTTAAGGGTCATTTACATTTATTTGTCATGATGTGCTTTGGCCCTCTATATACCTCAGGGATGACATCCTGATGCTTTTAGACCTTTTAGATCTTTTGACCTCCAGCTTGGCGTTTGTTGATCCCCATAGGGCCTCCAACCCACACTTTGAGAGCCCCTTGTCTATGTGATTATCAGCAGTTTTTTCCCCCGCACACTTAGACACAACTGTTTATAATCCAAAAGATCAATAGCCTCATTTAGAATTAGACAAACTTGATTGTGATTTTGTATGCACAGAGTGTATACAAAAACAAATTCCGTCGCATACAGCAGTAAAACAGTGAAATGAACAGAAAAAGAAATAAATTTACATTAATGGTGCAAAATAAATATGAAAAGTTCAGTGCGTTGCAAAAATAAATATGGTGCATTAAGTTGTGTTCTATTTAAAAGGACTATAAAAGTTCAGCGACGTTCGTAGTGCAAAATAATGTTGCAAGTGTGATGCAGAGTCCAGTTTAGAGTTCAATGGTTCAACAGTCTTGTGGTAGTGGGGAAATGGCTGTTACAGCGCCTGCTGGACCTGCAGCGAATGCTGCAAAGCCTCTTTCTAACTGGTAGGGGTGTAAGTACATTGATCCCTTTCAATGTACAACTTCTTCTTTAGGAAATACTTGCTCTACCCTAGGGGTCTAAAGGTCATCTACAGTGGTTCTTGGTTGTGGCTAAAATGATACCAGTTTTAGAAGCTCAAGCTATTGGGGAAAAAATCATCAAAGAGCTTTTTAACAACAGAACTCCATGAAAAAGAACCAATAAAATGTTTATAGATCTATTTTTCAGTCATTAGCTTGGAAAGTATGTTTACATATTTTATACCTTTTATGTAAAAGTTTTTATTTATTCTAAAAGCCAACATGAAAATAAAATTGTAGTTCTTTAGCATATATTTAACAAAAATAATAATCAAAATAGTCTTCTTTTATGAAAAAATCTTTTAATACTCGCGGTTCCAATTGACTTTTATTTAGCTGGACTAGGGGCAAAAAAAGTTGCTTTGATTCTAAAAGCTGCAGAATCCTGGTCTAGCCGTAGTGCATCAGAATATAAACAGGTGATATTTTTTTATTGCTTTGTATTTATTAAGTTTCTGTGAATTGATATTCATGTCAATAAATGAGATCTATTGATAAATAAAATCCCCTCATATCAATTACAGACTTAAAGAATCATATATTTTGGCAGACTTTGAGGTAATGGCAAATGTATTGTTGTTTTTAAAACAAATTGATATGATATCATAGTACAATAAAGCTCATTATTACACCCATATTAATTAGAGGAAGTAAGAAGATTTAAATCAAAAATCTCATGTGTATCTACATGGTTTTTGAAAAAGAAAAGGTGCAATATTAATTTACACTGCCATGTGACTGATTCCAGGTTTTGAACATTTGGTGGATCCCCAGCCTTATTTTGATTTCCCTGCATGCCTGACCAGAGGCTTAGTGCCTCCCGCCGGTCCTTGGATTTTTTGTGCCTTTATCAATATATATGGAGAAGAAACATAGCATGTTGATATGTGCAAAACAATGTTTATGTGCTATATTTCAAATCCCTGTGTTTACTTTCTAATCTGTCACCTCCATGTTTGAATTCATTTTTCTTCTAGACCCAATTGCTATCATGGAGTTTTTAAAAAACTGTTGCAAGAACCTCTCTAAGAGGAACAGGAATGAACAGGAGACTCAAGGTAAGGTAATTGCCAGAAAAACAGCAGATCCACCATCTTTTTTTTTAACCTGGTTTCACATCTGACTGGTTTGTTTTTATGTTTCCAAGTGATCAAAATGAAGGTGGCTCCAAAGGAGTTAACAGCCACGGGAGAGCTGCTGAATGACAGCAATAAGAGCCAGTTAACCCAAGACTACCTTATATCCAAGCAGCCTCCTGGTGGCAAAGAAGTCCCGTTTGTCGTGCCTACCTTCAAGGCCACTTACGTTCAACCCCCAAACCGCAAGTTCTCCAATCAACAGCCAGGACTTCACAGTATGTTGGCCTGTTTGTATTAGTCATTTGAGGTGCTGAAGGATTTATTGTATGCAGACGGTGTAATGTGAGAGGATGATGACTCAAAGCTGTTTGCTGAATCGTTCAATCAGTGAGTTACAGCAACGTTGATGCTTCAGTACCCACAAATTAAACTGAGCTGTTGTTTGCTCTGCTTTGTATCTTTGGAAAGGGATAAACCAAAAGTGTCAATTTAAGGCAGTGATGTGTTGTCATTTTAGTGTCCAAATATATAGAGAGCCCTTTCTTAAATTTATCTAGCTAAGCTGGAAAGGAATATGGACAGCTTCTAACCAGAGAAGTCCAGTTCAGAATTACAAAATGTATTTCCAATCAACATTTTGTTGTGAATTTTTTACCTGTAAACACCAGTTATGGTTATTTTGGCAACTTGTTACGAAACAGAACTAGAAAAAGCAATATCAAGATCATTTTCTCATTTATATTTTTGATTTCTGCTGTTTCTTAAATAAATAAAAAAATCTCAAAGAGTCCTTATATTAGCAGGTAGCTAAGTTAGCTCAGATGGTGCAGCTGAAAGACCAGTTTCTGTGTGTGTGTTGTGAACTATGCATTTCATTTCTCTAGCAAACTTGTAGAAGGCTGCCAATTTTTTTCACACCCAACTTGTTTCATGACAGAGCCTTCCTGTTATCAGCTAACGTTTTTTTTTTTTTTGACAAACCAGTAGCTCTTTGTTTCTCTAATTTTTATTGAGTTTTTTTTCTTTTTAATTTAAAAGTATGCCTAAATCATAAAGGTCTTTTCCAGAGATTTTGAAGATCCCAGCTTAAATATGTACGCTTTGCTAATGACAAAGACATCTTTTTGCATTTCTGCTTTGCAACATTTTAGAACTTCAAATTTGGTTGCCAAGTTCCAGTAAAGCTTATGGTGTATTTCCTGCTGTAGCAGCACAATAAACTCCACTTTGCTCAGCAGTTCTATTTTTCTTCACTCTAACATCTCTGTTATCATTCTATGTAAACTTTTTGCAGGTTCAGCCAGGTCAACTTTTACAGCGAGGAAAGCAGACCTGTTGGGCACCAGTTTCTTCCCTTACAACTCGGAGTCCATCTTTCATCAGGGAAACATGCTGGCATACATTTCCCCCGGTTCGACCCGAAGAAACCAGCAAAGAAACCTCCCCCAGAGCACAGGTACCAGCCTCCTTTGGTCCAAGCCGCTGAAACTTGATTTCTGCCTCTAAGGTTTTAAAGACAGTCGTGAAAGAAAGCACATACGTCTGTGCGATTTTGTAGCATCAAACCTATATAAAATGTTTGACTTTTTAAAATTTTATTATTACTATATCTTGCACCTCTATCTGTTGCTCATAAAAAAACATAAATGCAAATATGACAGAGAAACATATTTTAATCAATAATGCAGCTATCCAATGATTCTGTTTGATACTTTTTTCCAAAATGTAAAATTTACATTTTATATAACACATTTTTTTTATTTATCACTGTGGCACAAATATAATAAAAGAATATAGTTTAATGGTTTTATTTTCCAGGTCAGATCAACCAGCAGAGACGGAGCAGCTCCACTCTTGATCTGAATGCCCCTCAGGGTCGAACGCAGGTGAGACTGTTAAAAAACATAGAAAAAGCAAAAAAACAAACAAACAACTAATCTCTTTTCACACCGTGTTTTTCCGACAGACATAGTGAGACTAAATATAGCCACAAAGTTTGCACAGTTTCTCAGGACTATAGTTAATCATTCTAAGCATGCCATAATGTGACCAGGGGTATTTTAGTTGTAAAACCTGAAACTTAACAGCATTGCATGCTGTTGAATTTGTAATACATTATAATATGAAAGGAAAATATTCCATGATTATATAAAATGAGAAAATACAAGTTATGCATCCGGATAGACCAATTAAAATGAATTTATTGGTGTTGAGACTTTTTCTGTGGTATTTGGCTCTACTAACAAAGTAGAACTCATGTGTCCAATTTATTTTGAAGAGTTCTTTAATTTGTGTGTGAAAATGCTCCCCTTAAAAACAGTAAAATAATCCATTTGCCTTGACCGTCTGAAATGTCTTGATCAGATTATTCCATCATGTATAGTTCACCTGTTTTTGGTGTGGGAGGCAAACCTAATCTGAGTGTTTCCCTTCCCTGTAACCTGTATCACTTAGCATCAACAGCGCAGCATGTCTACATTAGTCTAGTGTTTTGATGACTGTGCTTTCTTTTTTGCTTAAAACTGTTTTAAAGGTTCACATCATCCTAACTGTTTTTGATCTCTGATGCAGTGGATTGACTCCCTGTGCAGCACCATCAGCAGCACCTCCATGGAAAGGAGTCTGGGTAACTATGTTGTCTGGATTGGGCTTTGTTTTTAAGCTTAATAACCTGAGAACTTAACATTATTACATCCACCACTCCAACACAATACATCTGAACTGCTTCAGTATTAAAGTCTACAAACAGAATTTAATTTTTATTTTAACGAAACCTTCCTATTACCTTCGAGTCATACCCCTGAACTACAGTATTTAATATAGTAATGATTAAAACAAGTGGGCAGGACCTATTTGCAAAAGTGTGAAATTGTGTTTTTTTTGTTTAACTTACTTTGCTATTATTCTTGTAAGTAAAGTCAGCTTGACTTTATCTGATGAATACAAACTCCCTCTTAAACTTCTGTTACAATTTTACTGCCTACACGCTCCTCTAAAAACAGATCCCTAGGTTTAGTTAGGCATTTCTACATATTTTCCTAACATATGATCTTTGGATCCATGCCTGAAATGTCTTATTTCTTACATCTAAATGCACCATTATGAAAGTGACATTCTAAATACATCAGTTTCCCCGTTAAATCATACCAACTTCCCTGTCCCTGCTGGTGATAAGCATCCCCACAGCATGATGTGGCCAAGACCATGTGTAAAAAGAATGATGTTCATGTTTCAGAATTAGATCCCTCCCACACAGCTTGTTTTAAGAGTTGGGATAAAGTTCATTTTGAACTTAATTGACCCATTACCTTCTGAAAATACACACCCTTATGTACTGTCTGCTAATTAGAGGACTTTTCAAGGAGATTGTTTGCAGGTGTTAGAGAGCGCAGAATGTGCACTTTTTTAAGATCCTCATGTTTTTAATTTTTTTTTTCTTTTAGTTAATTTAAAATCTGCATTTGCTCATATTTTTAATGGAATGACTCTGTTTTTTTGTTTTTTTTTTTTCCTTTTGGTTTGCTAGAATCTATAGCTTTGTCGGGGGATGAGCAAGAACTGGGGAAGGTCTGTGTCCGGCTAAGATATCAGCAGGATGTGGAGCAGGTGTGGATCACCCTGGTTCAGGTAAGGTTACACGCGGGAAGATTTCTGTGCCTCAGTACTAAAAGCTCCACTGTTCTCTCCTGCAGCTCTCCTCAATGGATCCTTTGTACCTCCACAATGAGGGTCCCTGTTTGCAGATCTCTGCACTCTAATAAGTTTGGCTTAGCCAATCTGCTGCAAAATGATGTTTTTTTAAGGAATAGTTGAGGCTGTTGTTGATAAGAAATATCTTGATAGAAATGGTTGTGCATTTTAAATTCAACACTTGCAAAATATCGTTTCACCAGCTAAAGAGCACACATCCCTAAATTAATGGGGATCAAACAGAGATGAGCGATACCTGATTCCCACCTCTGATTAGATTAGGGTTTCACGTTGCATAAGATTCTTTTCCCCAGAATGTTTGCTGTATTAAGAGCAATGTTCACTGAAATATTGTTTTCTCTTATTTTGATCAGTGTTCAGACCTCTGCGTTCGTCCAGATGAAGAACAGAAGATTGGCTTCAAAGCAATCATCACTGTCCCCAAACCAATACACTTCAAGACCTCTCTTAAAGAGTATCATCAGGTACTGATGTCACAAAATGTTTGAACAGCAGCTTGATCTTTTGCCTTGCAAACATAATCATACTCTATTTTATTGCGAATTGATGATTTCATGTGATAGACCAACACATAGTAACATAAATGGAAGGTATTACCAAGTGATACTAAGGTGGTCCTGCAGAGAAGACAAGGAGGCAGGTCAGAGTTGGAATTTAGCTGGAGGGAGCCAAATTAAGAAAGAAAAACCTCTTTTAGAATGGCTTAGTCAAAGTCCAGACCCAAATGCTATTGACATTTTGTTGCAAAGACTTTAAATTGTTGTTTAAGGATGTTTATCTGTACAGTCTGAACCCGAGTAAATCTCAAAGAAACCAATTTCCGTCATAAGACATGCAAAACTGATAGAGACCTACTGCGCCCATAAATGTAGTGGACACTATTTCTTTAAATTAGTGATTCACTTCTTCTGTTACATATGACTATCATTTTGTTTTAAGCAACAGCTATGAGCTACTTTCAGTTGGTCCATTGCACATAATCCATGCTTAACACACTAAAGTTTGTTATAAAGTGAAGAAAATGTGTAAAAAAATGGTCAGAGGATATAAAACATTTCCCATGTAGTGTACAGTGAAGTTTTCAGGTTTAGAATAAAGTAAGATTTTGATTTTCTCCCCTTTGTGGTCCTTTTCAGGATGTCACCATCATGGAAACCTTTGTGTTTGCGTTGCGTCTGCAGCAGCTCCAACGCAGCGCCTTGGTTCTGCAGCTTAGAACCAACAACCCCAGGAAACGTACTGTGGCCGAGTGTGTCCTCTCCCTGCAGCAGCTGAGTGCTGAGGAGACCGAACACTGGCTGGACCTCAAACAGCCCTCCAAATCCTCAGTATGTTTCACTTTTTGATGTTTTCATTGCTTTCTGGTGCTTATTATCGATATAAAAGATTGTTATGCTGGTAGTCATAATATATATATATATATATATATATATATATATATATATATATATATATATATATATATATATATATATATATATATATATATATATATATATATATATATATATATATGTATTATTATACTATATTATATATATAATATAATATATTATATATATATATATATATATATATATATATATATATATATTATATTATATATATAATATAATATATATTATATATATATATATATATATATATTATATTATATATATATAAAACTGTTTTCTCACCCCTCGTGGGGTGGTATGTGTCATCCTCAAGCTCGGGTCCTCTACCAGAGGCCTGGGAGTTTGAGGGTTCTGCGCAGTATCTTAGCTGTTCCTAGGACTGCGCTCTTCTGGACAGAGACCTCTGATGTTTTACCTGGAATCTGCTGTAGCCACTCTCCCAGTTTGGGGGTCACAGCCCCCAGTGCTCCAATTACCACTGGCACCACTGCTGCTCTTACTTTCCACATCTTTTCTAGCTCCTCTTTCAGCCCTTGGTATTTCTCAAGCTTCTCGTGTTCTTTCTTCTTGATGTTGCTGTCGCTTGGGATTGCCACATCTATCACTACTGCCTTCTTCTGCTGTTTGTCGATCAACATGATGTCTGGTTGGTTAGCCATCACCTGTTTGTCAGTCTGGATCTTGAAGTCCCATAGGATCTTAGCTCGGTCATTCTCAACTACCTTAGGAGGTGTCTTCCATTTTGACCTTGGGACTTACAGCCCATACTCATGGCAGATGTTCCTGTACACTATGACAGCTACCTGGTTGTGGCGTTCCATGTATGCACTTCCTGCCTGCATTTTACACCCTGCTGTTATGTGCTGTATTGTTTCAGAGGCATCTTTGCACAGTCTGCATCGGGGGTCCTGCCTGGTGTGGTAGACCCTGGCCTCTATTGATCTTGTACTGAGTGCCTGTTCTTGTGCTGCCATGATTAGTGCCTCTGTGCTGTCCTTCAGTCCAGCCTTTTCCAGCCACTGGTAGGATTTTTTGATATCAGCCACTTCTTCTATTTGTCTGTGGTATATGCCGTGCAGTGGCTTGTCCCTCCATGATGGTTCTCCTTCCTCTTTCTTGTCCTCGCTTTCGGTTTTCTCCTGCCTGAGGTATTCACCAAGCCATTTGTCTTTGGGGGCCATCTTTCTGATGTACTCCTGGGTCTTAGTTGTTTCATCCTGGACAGTGGTCTTGACACTCACTAGCCCTCTGCCTCCCTCGCTACGCTTGGCATACAGTCTCAGGGTGCTGGATTTGGGGTGGAACCCTCCATGCATTGTGAGGAGCTTTCTTGTCTTGATGTCAGTGGCCTCTATCTCCTCCTTTGGCCAGTTTATTATACCAGCGGGGTATCTGATGACTGGTAGGGCATATGTGTTGATGGCTTGGATCTTGTTTTTCCCATTCAGCTGACTTTTCAGGACCTGCCTTACTCTTTGTAGGTATTTAGCTGTGGCAGTCTTTCTTGCCATCTCCTCGTGGTTTCCGTTAGCCTGTGGCACCCCAAGGTATTTGTAGCTGTCCTGCACATCTGTAATGTGGCCTTCTGGTAGTTCAACCCCCTCGGTTCTGATCATCTTCCCTCTCTTTGAGACCATGCGACCGCACTTGTCCAGTCCGAATGACATCCCAATGTCGTTGCTGTAGATCCTGGTAGTGTGGATCAGTGAGTCAATGTCTCGCTCACTCCTGGCATACAGCTTGATGTCATCCATGTAGAGGAGGTGACTGATGATTGTTCCGCTTCGGAATTGGTATCCGTAGCCAGTCTTTGTGATGATCTGGCTGAGGGGGTTCAGGCCTATGCAGAACAGCAGCGGGGATAGTGCATCACCCTGGTATATGCCGCACTTGATGGTGACTTGTGCTATTGGCTTTGCATTGGCTTCCAGACTTGTTTTCCACAGCTTCATTGAGTTCTTGATGAAGGCTATTAGAGTCCTGTTGATCTTGTACATTTCCAAGCATTCCATTATCCATGTATGTGGCATTGAGTCATAGGCTTTCTTATAGTCAATCCAGGCAGTGCACAGATTTGTCTGCCTGGTCTTACAGTCTCGAGTGACTGCTCTATCCACTAGTAGCTGGTGCTTGGCTCCTCTGGTGTTACTGCCTATTCCCTTCTGGGAAGGGTGCATGTATTGAGCCATGTGCCTATTCATCTTAGCCGCTATGATGCCTGACAGGAGCTTCCATGTTGTACATAGGCAAGTTATTGGCCGGTAGTTGGATGGGGTTGTTCCCTTCTGGGGATCCTTCATGATCAGGATTGTCCGTCCTTGGGTTAACCATTCTGGGTGGGTCCCATCCATCAGCAGTTGGTTCATTTGTGCTGCGAGGCGTGCATGAAGTGCGGTTAGTTTTTTTAAAGCAACTTTTTAAAGCAACTGGATAGCTCAGTAGGTAACACCGACGACTCCGGCACTCCGTTTCCCGGCATGGACATCTAGGTGGACCCTTAGGCAAGGTCCTTTGTACTTAGTGGCCTACCTCAGGCATGAGTGATACCGCAAATACAAGAGCCATACCGGCTCGGACGTCGCCCGGGTTAACAAGGTCCGCGTCAGTTGCTAGGGAACCAGGGCAACTTGATGACAAATTGGCTACTGGAACAAGACATAGATGGACTAGATATATCTATATATAATATATATATATATATATATATATATATGTATATATATATATATATATATATATATATATATATGTATGTATGTATATATATATATATATATATATATATATATATATATATATATATATATATATATGTATATATATATATATATATATATGTATATATATATATATATATATATATATAAAACTGTAACTGGAGCATGTAACAAAAGTAATTTCCCTCTGTGGTTACTAAAGTATTTCTGATTCTGATTCTAGTTAGGGCATAGAGCTTGGAATCCTTAGGTTGTCGGTTCGAAACCCACTCACACAGACTGCCAGACTGGGTCCCTGAGCAATACCCTAACCCCACACTGCTCCCTAGGGCACCGAAAATGACAGCCCACTGCTCCCCAAGGGAATAGGTTAAATGCATAGAGTGAATTTGGTTGCGCTGTATTTGTGACAGTGTAAAGAAAGTGAAACGCTGGGAAAAAAAAAATTCCAATCACTTTCAAAGTATTTGTGAAATTTCACTTCCTAACCCCAGATTTATCAGTTAAATCAGAAATATTACAGACTTTTACAAATCTGTCTGAGTTACATCGAACTCAGACAGGTTGCCATTTCTTGCAAAACCGTACTTATGCCATCACAAACAATGTTGTTCGGAGTGATTCCGTAGTCACAAATGAAACAGAAAGAGGTTAATTTAGTAGGAAACTTTTGGTGCTGGCTTTGTTAGGGGAAAGAAATCAGAGTTCAGACGCTGTAATTTAAAGGATGAGAAGTAGGTCAAGCCTCAAACCATTTTCCCAACAGACAGTGGTTTTTGCTGATAAATGGATGCATGTCTGGCCAGCAGCAGTTGTTTTTGTACTTAGGAAATCAGATGGTGAATCATCACCAGGTTCTCAGCGGGACAATTTGATCCACTCAACGAGTACCCATCTGCTGGACACAAAAAGGAAAAGTAGTTGAAATCACTGTTACAATGGAAGCTTTTAGAGGCCGGGAGTGATTACTGAGTAGTGCACAAAAACAGGGAAGAAAAGAAGAGAGGAACATTTTTAAATGAAACATCTGTGCTATATGTCGAGAAGGCTTTTAATTGAAAAATCCACCTTAATTTGTCCTCTGTCAGCTCCAAGGTTTGCTCTTTACCTGGCAGCTATTAACAATATATAGAGGGAAAAAAGCAAGGTTTATATGGCCTACGATAACTAATTTTAAAAAAATGTGTGTAGTAGTCTGAATTTGCAAATGTAAAGCAACTAGAGATTTATATTTTTTCCTTGTAGTTTTTTCCTACATAGAAGTGATATCAGACATCATATGTATATATATATATATCTATATATATATATATATATATATATATATATATATAGATGTATGTATGTATGTATGTATGTATCTATGTATGTATGTCTATATATATACATACATATATTATACTATATAAAATATATAGTATATAGCTATATACTATATACACAGTAGGCTCTGCATTCATTTAAGGCAGGACTTCTGGAGATGCTACGTTGATGTAGCTTGAAGGTCATGAATGGGGGAGGGAGAGAAGCAGTGTCATGGGAATCTGGGGCTGGTAGCGGATGGGAAGAAAAAGGAGAGTGCACCAATACACCGAGGCAGCTGTCCACGACGCCATCTTGGTGATATCACATGCACAGATGTTCGTTCTAGCTGCAAGTCTCTCTCCTCCTCAGCACGGTGACAAATTAACTTCAGCTATATTTCCGCCACGGGCCGGAATGAAGAAGTCCACATCTTACTGTTTTAAAAGATGAACAAGACCCAAAATTGAGTGTCTCAACAGTTACATTTATTCATTTTCCTTTTCAGCCAGTTGAATGGCAATGTAAAGTAATAATGTGATGCCTTATAAAATGAAAAATACCAAAAGGATGTTAAGAAACAAACCATGTGTCCATACAGGTGTGTAATTCTGAGCTGCATATCAGTACCCTCTTTCAGCCAGTCAGTGGTCGCATCCAGCTTAAGGTCCTTGAAGCTAAAAACCTCCCACCCTCATCCTCTCCTCTCCCCCAGGGTAAGTAAAGATATATTTTGGACGTTTATCAAGTAGGATGATTAATTAGGTTCCTGGCTGTGTGCTTACCTGACCTCTTGCTCTCCCCACAGTTTTTTTTGTCAAAGTTGAGATGCAGCAGTTAGGACAAGGGGCTATTAAGAAGAGGACCCAAGCGCTAAAAGCATCAAGCGGAAAGTGTCGGTGGGATGAGACATTTCCTTTCCTGTTGGCGTCCCTGGAGCATGCCTGCTTGCTTTCGCTCAGACTCTACAGCTGCAATTCTGTCAGGAGGAAACAGTGTCTTGGACAGGTCAGTCAATAAATAGTACCTTTTTCTCAGCTGTTATGTTAGGATCTGCCCAGACCGAAGTTTCAAAGTTTTTACTTTGTCAACAGTCTTTGCTCTGTGGTAAGTGCAGGGTTTGATCAAGGTAGACAGTCACAATGAGAGGCTTTTATTTATTTAGGACACTTTGAAAGCTGGTGGGAAGAGTGATCAAAAGAATTTAATTATACAATGATCAGATTTCTCACTTTGCTTTAATTGATTATTTTGATTCTTTGTAAAGCATGAATAAAATGTTCAGTATTGTTTTCTATAATTTCTAGAACAGCCATTTGCTATATTTAAGCATTTAGTTTCTACCTGCTTTTCACACATAAAGACTGAAATTTTTAACCATCGTTCTTGGGAATTTTAACTAGGCTGTTGAATACTGTAGGACTATGCTGAATATCATGAATATCATTTTATATAAAGCATTCTACTGGCTGCAGGTTTGGGGTCGTGGTCCTGCTGGAATGTGAAGCTCCACCCAAGTCCTGAGTTTTTTTTACACCGTTTAACAGAATTTCTGCCAATATTGACTTGCATCTTCTTGTGTACCCTGAACTGCTTCCCTGTCCCTGTTAGAAGGAAAGCATGTCAAGAGCATGATGCTGCCATCATTATGTTTTCTTTCGCTTTCTGTTGGGCTTACATTATATTGCTCCATAAAAACTGAAAGCTTCAATTTTGGTCTGATGACAGCACCTTCTTCTACATTTTTGCTTTTTACCCTCTATAACCTGCAGCTAACCGCAGATATGACTTACCATCAGTGTTTTGTCAGCAAATCTACCCTGGCAAGCAGTGAACTTGCAGATACTCTATTCTCCTTGTCAGACGATAGATTAAAGTTTATTCGAGGCATTCAAAACTTAGCATATTTACTTATAATATAACTTTGGTTTAAACATCTCCTTCACTTTATCTATGACCTGTTTGATGTGTTTATTGCTTCTGATAGTGCTGTTTGCTAGTTCTCTAACTCACAGAATTTGTATTGAGATACAGTTAAACACTATTTATTTATGAGGTGACCTCTGAAGGCACTCAGTTGCATTTGAAACAGTTTAGGGGTATAAGAGTAAAGAGGGCTGAGGACTGCTAACACACTTTTCAGTGTTCAAATTTTTATTTCTAAAATTAGGAACTACTCTGTGTTGATATATTGCATAAAATCTCTATAAAATGCTTTATGTTTGTGGTGGAGATGAGACAAAATGTAATAAAAAACAAAAATATTTGTGATGATTGCTCTGCTGTTTAAGGAGAGTCTCCAACATTGACCTGATTTCCATCTGTGAGCGCTGCTTTCTGTTGTCATAAACTTCTGGTTTCTGTTTGCATCAGGTTCAGCTGGGCTTTGACAGTCCTCTCCCAGCAGCCGTAGAGCAGTGGAAGGAGACGATGGCTCACCCAGAGAAAGTGGTGACAGCGTGGCATCGGCTGAGTCCTACATAAACCTGCTTCCTGGACTAATGCGACTGGTTTTAAAAACAGCTGTTGGCGGTTACTTTTCCACTGGACCAGCCCCACTCCTCTCAGAGAGACAATGTTCATGGACCAGGCCGCACACTGCAGTCAATGCCCGATGTTACAGTGTAAACAGAGGTTTAGTGTATAGATGCTGAAGATTTTTTATGGGAGAAATACGTCAACCATTTTCTACATTAGGTCACTTTTTAGTTCACTTCACTGCTTCTTTTTTGTTAGATCTGTGTTCGCTAGTGGAACGACTCCTCAGTTTCTGAGCTATAAGATTCAGATGATGCAGATCTGTACTTTTACTGCTGCTTAAAATGGTTCTGTTTAAGATATGTTGAGCATATTCTACTTGCTGTGGATCGTTGTCTCCTTTTGATTGATTTATAAAGTTTAGATCTATCAATTTGGAGAATTCTGAAAGAGTTGTGGTGGGAGAGCCGAGCTAAATAAAGCTCAGACTGTGACGACAATGGAGCAAATATTTACAGGGCTGAATATCAGAAACGGCAAAAGACAATAAAAGGTGCACTTTACTTTAACTTGAGAAGAAGTTTGAAGTGTTGTATTATTTCCTGTTAGTTACATCTACAGTGCCTTGAAAAAGTAATCACACCTTCTGAACGTAACAATATTTTGTTGGTCACATCTACAATCTCCAATGGTGTTTACGGAGCAACTATCTGACAAACTAACACAAAGTTGTTGTTTTTTAAATAAAATCTAGAAAGGTGTTGCTTGGTTGCAAATCTTCAAGGGTGTGTCTCTAACAGGTTTGCACATCTTAGGACCGAGGTTTTTACCTATATCATTGTTAATCAATTCTTGCCTTAGATCCTTAAATGAAATGACTTAACCTGTAGAGCACAATTTAGATTTTAAATTTAAATGGCTTTATATCCATAGCAGGTCTAGTTTGTAAATACATGTGTGTATATATATATATATATATATATATATATATATATATATATATATATATATATATATATATAAATATAAAAATATGTCCATCCATCCATCCATCCATCTTCTTCCGCTTATCCGGGGTCGGGCCGCTGGGGTAGCAGCTTCAGTAGGGAGGCCCAGACATCTCTCTCCCCAGCCACTTGGGCCAGCTCCTCCCGGGGGAATCCCAAGGCGCTCCCATGCCAGCCGAGAAACATAGTCCCACCTGCGTGTCCTGGGTCTCCCCCGGGCCTCCTCCCGGTGAGACGTGCCTGGAACACCTCACCAGGGAGACGTCCAGGAGGCATCCGAATGAAATGCCCGAGCCACCTCAACTGGCTCCTCTCTCTAAAGGAGAGCCAAAACACACTACGGAGAAAACTCATTTCAGCCGCCTGTATCCGGGATCTCGTTCTTTCGGTCATGACCCAAAGCTCATGACCATAGATGAGGGTAGGAACATAGATCGACTGGTAAATCGAGAGCTTTGCATTTTGGCTCGGCTCTCTCTTCACCACAACAGACCGGCACAGGGCACGCTTCACAGCAGACACCGCACAACTCCGCCTATCGATCTCCCACTCCATCTTCCCCTCATTCGTGAACAAGACCCCAAGGTACATCCTCCCCAACCCGGAGAAGGCACTCTACCCTTTTCCGGTGCAAGACCATGGTCTTGGATTTGGAGGCACTAATTCTCATCCCAGCTGCTTCACACTCGGCTGCGAACTGCTCAAGTGAGAGCTGTAGATCATGCCCTGATGAAGCCAATAGAACCACTGTTGCATCTCTGTTATTCATCTGCGAATAACAGAAATGCAATCCTAAGGCCACCAAAACAGATCCCCTCAACACCTTGGCTGCGACTAGAAATTCTGTCTATTAAAGTTCTGTACAGAATTGGTGACAAAGCACAACCTTAGCGGAGTCCAACCCTCACCGGAAATTAGTCCGACTTACTGCTGGCAATGCGGACCAGGCTCATACAGAGACCTAACAGCCTCTATTAAAGGGCCCAGTACTCCATACTCCCGGAGTACCCCCCACAGGACTCCCCGAGGGACACGGTCGAATGCCTTCTCCAGATCCACAAAACACATGTAGACTGGTTGGGCAAACTCCCATGCACCCTCCAGAATCCTGCTGAGGGTATAGAGCTGATCCAATGTTCCACGGCCAGGGCAAAAACCACACTGCTCCTCCTGAATCCGAGATTCGACTATCCGACGGACCCTCCTTTCCAGAACCCCGGAATAGACCTTACCAGGGAAGCTTAAGAGTGTGATTCCTCTGTAAATGGAACACACCCTCTGGTCCCCTTTTTTAAATAGGGGGACCACCACCCCAGTCTGCCATTCCAGGGGAACTGCCCCTGATGTCCACACAATGTTGCAGAGCTGCGTTAACCAACACAGCCCAACAACATCCAGAGCCTTAGGAGTTTAAATAAAAAATGTAAAATATGAATAAAGGCCTGTAGCTGACAATGGTCTGTAAAAAAAGCATGTTCATCTGCACAAAGGTAACTTGCAAGCAAGTGATCAGTTTTTTTGACAACAGTTAAAGTTAAATGTTCAAAGCTATAATGCTTCTTTGTGTTGTATGAAGATAAGTGTTGCATAAAATTGGTCTTTGCTTGTTTAGATCAGTCAACAGTGCACTAATTTTGGAAAACGCCTTTAATATGTTCTGTAATGTAAGATGTCTGACACATTCCTCATCATTCGTCCCCTGGCTGAAGGGATTTTAATGTTGATCTGTAGGTTGTTGCCTTGAAATAACTTCACTGACCTGTTTTACAACTTGGAATCTTTTTCATTTTTTGTATCTCACCAAATGCGTCGGATAACACCGTAATCTCCGTTTACCTGGGGTTACATTTTCAAATGGGGAAGAGGGATCTTGCAGCTCCTTTGATGTCAATTTTAACCACATGATATTCTGCACCCAGGCTGATTGTAGTTTATTCCTGTAGGTTTAATCTGTGGCGGCTGTAGATGGGATGTACCAGGGGAGCCAGGGTGAAACCAGTGTGTTTTTAATGGAGGCACAGAACAGAAGGATAGTATGAAAAAAATTAAATAAAAAAAGTGTTTACCAAAAAGCCTGATTTAACAAATGCAAACTGTGACCTTATCTTAAAATGGTTGAAGCTTAAAGCTAAATGTAACTTCTAGAAAATGTTTAAAGTAAATGTGAAAGGCAATACATTAAATTGGTTTCAGTCTCTTCTGTCAGCAAATATCATTACAAGAAATTAAATTGTGTTCATAATGTGAAAGCGTACAAGTGGGCTACTTAAAATATTAAGTTCACTGTTCAGGACATATTTAGTCTCTGTATCTCCACAGTTGCTTCAGAGAACATTTGTTCCTTACAGACGTCTCATACAACTCTGTTTGGGAACGTCCCCGGTTCAATCCAATAAAGCCCTGGCCCTGTTCCGTGTAACCAGCTGTGGACGTGGACTCGTAAACACACTCCCTGAGAACAATAGGTCTGTAGACTCTGAAAACAGAGTCCTCCGGCTGTTTGCTCGTGACCAGGACAACCGGGTGCACCACGTGGGGCCCACCTGCGTCAGAAGCCTCCATATCCTGGCATGCCACAACACCAACATCTTCATATAGAAGAATTTGTATTTGATTAATGGTTAATGTAACACTGGAGGAATACCAGACACACCTTAATATTTGAGCAGTAGGCTGTCATCTCAGAGAACCATGAATGCCTCTCAGTCAGGGCGTGCTTGGCCGTATGGAAGCAGGATTTTAGAAAGCGATCGTTTCCCCCGTTTAACAGATTCCTTTGGCTTTTTGCCAGCAAGGGCCTGCAGCTTATTCCCATTTCCTTAAGTCCTACAGGCTTGTGTTCACAGTCTGCTCGCCTTGGAGACAGAAAACTTAACTGTGGTCTTCAGCAAAAGGGAGGAGGAATCTTCTTAGAAATTATTATGCTTTTCAACATGATGAGCTTTACTGGACAAGCTTGTTAGCTCTCTGGGGAAAAAAAGCAGAATGACCTGTTGGTAGAATAAAAGATGGTACAACAGTAAAAAGAAATCTTTATCTTATATATAAAAAAAAATGCAATTGAGCCATAAAAGGGGTGTTTTTGATGTAAAATGCAGAGTGATAAATGATTGCTATATTCGAGTCATATTGTGTTGATAAGATACTAGTGGTCAACTATAGCAAAACAAAAACGAACAAAAATGAGGTGATAATAAAAACTGCATGTTGAATCAAGGCTGAGTGCAGCATAACCATCGTTCTTGGGAAAAAGTATGTTTGCATTTCTGGTAGATGCATTATTTTCTCTATTATACAGAAAAAAATTCAATTCTAATCCAAAATCTAAGTGTATTTCATTTGTCAAGAACAACCACTTTTAGAGAATCACATGAAGGCCTGGTCACATACTGACTCACATGCTAGTTTTATTTTACCAAAATAGTTCAGTTTTATTAACTAGATCAGAGACTTATGGTGCTTTAACAAAAAGCCGCTGTTTATGTATTTATGCATCCACTGTCTGTAAAGTTGTTAGCCAGCTTTTATATTTTAACTACATTTTTCCTGTGTTTTTTTATTTTTCTAACTTGAGAATGTACTGTATGTTCTAAAGGGCTCAATTGGATTTAAGCATATCAGGTACAGTGGCAGGTTTTCAAAATGGTCTTCCCAGTCAAAGGTCAGCTGAAAGGCAGTCCACTACCCTGCAACTACCAGCAAAAACCCCTCCAACTTTCAGCCACTGGCCTTCTACTGGGCGTGCATATTTTTTCACTCTAACTCAACCATTTTTACTGATTTACAGGGTCTGACTAGGAAGTGATGCTTTTCTTTAGATATTAATGTCCACAAATAAGGACAGAATATTTTAGTGCAAAGCTTGATGTTTAAGAAAGGAATTGTGGGGAACCAGCCAAGTACCAGACAAGTGGAGAAATTTTGAATGGCTACTACTGTAAGTCATATTTGTGTAACACTTCCAGATATTTTGGTCTATAGGCCCCCTAGAGGCAAGATGGATCAGCATAACCAAAAAATGTATTCAACTAAACTAAAAAAAAACAACAACAGGACAGTAGTCTGAGTTTCCACTCTGTCCGAGTGATGTCTTTGGGCAAGACACTTTATGTCTGCTGGTGGTCAGATGGCCCTCTGATGGAGGTTGGTATTATTAAAGATCAGTAAGTTGGACCTTTTTCAGGTTAATACTGACTCAAAAATAGCTCCTAAAACTTATTAAAACATTTTCAAGCAGAGCAAAGCCACTTCATATGCAATAAACAAGACCCAGTCATTCATAGATACTGTACTCTTTACCCAACCTGGCTGAAAAACCAGGTATTTGCCCCAAACAATGATCACAGAGGGCCCACATGAAATACTGAAGTTTGAGGTTGTAACAAAGGAAATGTCCCTTGGCATTGGAGAGTTTAATATCATCCCAAACTTTCCCAGTAATCCAGAAAAATACCTGAAAATGATATATTTATGTCAAACTACTCTGCCAAATTATTTGAAAATGCAACAACAGCTGAACCTAAATGTAGAAACGATTTAATCCATCCCAATCCGAGGTTTGCAACATTTCTGAAACGTCATCAGAGCAGTTGAAGGGGTGTACAAACAACAACTCTGTCCTCATTTTGAGGAGTTGAACATCCTTCTCTTTCCTCTGGTCCATTCATACGCTTATGATAATCTATGTCTGGAAGCAAAACATGATGCTGCATTGGTAATTATTGTCTCTGCTTGTCTCATTAACTGGATATCCTGTTGTCCCATTTGGATCCAGCTGGTTGAGAGAAGGACAGTGGTCAATTGCCAGCCTCTCCTTTTGCATCAAAATTGAATAAATCCCCTCATCAGTCTGGAGCATGTTCCTGTCTGCCTTTCATTTATATGAATTCCTTGCATACCAAAAGTTATTGAGGATGGAGTTGTTGTGGCATGAGTGCCAGCTGAGCATTACAGAAGTCTTCTCCAAAAGAGATAGAGCGCCACCGTGTGTAAATGAGCTGTAATAGCTTCTATTGGCTGTACAGGTTAGGGTGTAGGGGAAGGGGTGTGTAAGGGTGTGATATGTGTGACTCATTCCCTCGCAGCTTAAAACAGCTGAGCAGGCAAGAAAAGGCAAACTCTTCAAGAACTCACTGAAGAACATGGAGACAGACAAGGAGAACCCTGTTCTGAGAGAGGGGTTCCTGGTGAAGAGGGTAAGAAAGTTGCCATATTATTATTAGTATTATTATACAAGTTTATTCTAAATGATTTACCTGAATCTGAAGTAACAAAGGTGTTTTAAAAATATTTCTTTATGTATACCTAGGGCCACATCGTTCACAACTGGAAGGCCCGCTGGTTTGTTCTGACCCCCGATAAGTTGCTGTACTACAGATATGAAGGAGGGAAACGGGATTCATGTCAAAGAGGGAAAGTCCTGCTGAAGGACTGTGTGATAACTTGTCCTTTCCTGGAGTATGAAAACCGGCCGGTGAGTTATTCAGGAATGAGAACACCTTTACATTTTGATTATTTCAGACAGGAAAGTATTAAATAAATGAATAATTTAGTACAGCTCCAATGGGATTAACTTAAAAGGAGATAGAAATAACAGGAAAAACAGAGTTTATGGTGTATGCTGCTGTTTCTTGTCTTTGAATTTCACTTTTATGTTTTGCATTCCTGGAATGGAAGTTGAACCGTTAAAGAACTGATAGTGTAATATAGATAATTCTGTTAACCCAGCTCTATGATGATGCCCTTTAAGGACCTTTTTGCCCTCTGTGCTACCTTGCAGCCCTGAATGTTTTTTATTGATCAATTTATACTAAAATCGATCTGATCAAAAGAATAAGGGCAACAATCCTGTAATGTCTACTGGATAAAGTAAATGTGGACAAAAACATTTCTACTCCACATTTAACACTGCCGTTGTGGAATAATAACAGTAAGCAGATATTTTTTTTAACCATAAAATTCCTGCGGTTTCGTCGAATGCCAGAGAAAGTGGCTGAATGATTCTCTGTCTATAGCATCAAGTAACAAAAAGATGTGTGCAACAATGCCATTCATCTGCCCTGTCAGCATAAATTTAGGATTAAGGTATATTTATATATATTTTAATTTTTGAATTTTTGGCACCACCTGCTGCACCTTTAACAATGATAACGCCGATTGCTGCAGGGCTGCTGTTTTGTCCAAACCTGACCTCCACCATCTGCCAAAGCTTGAAGAACAGCTTGTAATCTGCCCTCACTACGCTTGTGGTTTCTTCCACCAGCTTGTGTTGAAACTCCAGACCAAACATGGTGTTGAACACTTTTTGGAGGCTTGTTCCAGAGAGGAGAGGGACGAGTGGGCCGCTGATATCACAGCCACCATAGACAAGCTACAGGCGACGGATGGCGGGAAGCTAATGAAGCAGAAAGATCTGCCTGAATCCCGCTTACACAACATCAATCTAAGGTACAATTTTTTTTATACATTTCATGTTGTTTGTTTGAGGTGTCTTCCACTGTCTTGTTCCCTGAAGCCCTTTTACATCAATGTCTTTTACAGTGAAGTGTTGGACTCCATGTATGACGTCCACAGTGGAATCAAGTTGAGCAATCATGTGGAGCAGGGAAGCACCTATAGCAACTGCTTCTCAGGTGATTGGTTGTTTATTTTTGACGTTTAAAGCTCTAACCTGGTCTGGGTTTATAAGTTAGGAGAAGAGAGCAGACAATTCAGTTTTTTAAGGCTGATTCCCACAGCAATTATGGTTCATTAATGTTTTTATTCAAACTTTTTTAAGGACTCTAGACATTCAATAACAAGTAGAGCAGAATGCATGTTTTCTCTACATCTACAAGAATAACACAGGAAATTTTGAATATAGTATCGTGGGAAAAGTTATCACTGATCAAGAAAGTGGCAACAATGAAGTCAGAGGGAATTAACTAAATGCTTTAACAGCTCTTGAAAACAGATGAAAGCATAACAGGATGAACTGAAGGCCTGCTTTGGAACCAAATAAAAAGATCCAGAAAGGACTGTGAAGTGCTAAACGTGACAGACCATTGCTACCAAGAAGAAAACAGCCAAACAATTTGTAATATTGACCAAAATATGCACTTTTGCATGTAGAGCATTATGAGCCTAAGCACCACAACAAAGTTTGTGACGTTTTTGCAGTTTTTTAGAATTGCCCTTCCTTCCTTCCTTCCTTCCTTCCTTCCTTCCTTCCTTCCTTCCTTCCTTCCTTCCTTCCTTCCTTCCTTCCTTCCTTCCTTCCTTCCACCAGGTTTCTGGGTCTCTCCCAAGTTGGGTGGCAACTGAAAAAACAGAGAAATGTCACAGAAAAGACAAAAATACAGCAGAGCCTTCTGTCCACAGGTGTTGTTAACAGGTGTTTGGGGTTAACACAGTGGGTCAACCAACCCTGGACTTTAAGGGCTTTGTTTGGGCTAAGTTTGGACAAGGTGAAAAGGTCACATTTTGAGCCGTTCTCTCTTTTTTTAGGCTAGCCACTGGATAGAGACAAGGACTGGCAAACCTTAAAATGCTAAAAAAAAAAAGAGAGAGGGACATCCAGTGTTTGTAAGGATCCCTTTCCAATCTGTAATGTCCTTGCAGGTTCAGCAGTGGTAGACTGGCTGGTGTTCATGCAGCTCGTGCTAACCCGTGGGGAGGCTGTGACCCTGTCCTCAGCTTTGCTCGAAGAGGGCCTTCTGCGGACCGTAGGACTGAAGAGTGTAGAGGCCTTTCGCACCGCCGGCCTCAGTGAGCAGTTCATGGACGACTCCACTGCTCTCTATAGCTTTGTATGTTTCTCTGAGTTTTAGTTTTGCTAGGAATCAAGTAATCTTTTCAGAGCTGGGCTTCATCTGTGCTACTTTCCAGTCTGACAGCTTAAAGAAGAGAGGAAGCGTTAAGGCAGAGAAGTCACTGTCTGCTGTGGAGCTTAGTGGTAAAGTCAGAAAAAGAGGATATCTGCTTAAACAGGTAAACATTTGTCACATTTAAAAAGTCCTGCATTCAAATGTTGTGATCATAAACCATAAATATTGGATATGACACATTTTTTACAGTTGTAGAATAGGATTAAATTGGCATTCCTTAGTAGGCTGACAAATATGATTTTATTTTGCAATCAGTTTTTACTCAGTCACTCAAACTTTAGAATTTCAGGCTGCAAAACAATAGGAGAATAGGTAGAAGTTTAAAGTCAATGCATGATAGAATCCAATATGGCTTCCATGCATGTTACTACAAATTATTTGCTATTTTGAAAAAATATGTCAGAAGAACTAGTTTTTACAGCGAAAATAAAAGTTTTAAGTTTGGCTAATAGAATTTAGCTCAATAATTTACACACCCACTAAATTAATTACAATGATTCCAAGTAAACAACTAAATAAAACATATAAGTTTAGAATATATGTTGAATGTTAATGAAATTATGTTTAAAAACTGGTTAACGGCTGTTATTTTTCAATGTGTTTTTTACTTGACAAGCAGCCATATTTGGTACAAGTTCTAATGTAATTATTGTGACTGTAAATAATCATATTCATACAGTTTTTTTAAACTGGGATATGAAATTGTTGGGTTTGGTGCTATTCCAGGATATAGACATCATGCTTGTTTCCTGTTGTAAAAACATTGCTGATGGTGAATAAGATTTTCAATTCAGCTTGTAGTTAAGACACGATGCCCTTTGAATCTAAGAGGTCTTCAACAGGCTTGTGTTTGAACTTCTGGTTAATCTTTAACTGCAGGGACACAGAAGGAAGAACTGGAAGGTGCGACTGTTTGTGCTGCGTTCAGAGCCTGCTTTCCTACATTATTATGACCCCACCAAGGTGAGCGCTCACAGGAAGACAACAGAACCAGATCATGCTCAAAGTCTGAATATATGACAAGCTGATCAGAGTGGATCTAAATAAAATTAAACTATGTCTGTTTGCTTTTGTTAAATATTAATTCTCTTTAAGTTATATGTTTGAAGCTGGTATTACTCATAGTGAGCATCATCATCCTCATCATCTTCTCCCCTTTATGTCTGACTCAGTCTCTTTCATTCTTTATCACTTGTCAGGATGACATCAGCCCTGCTGGCGGCTTCTCCCTGCGAGGGTGTCTGATATCCTCTTTGGATGATAATGGAGTTCCCTCAGGTTGGTTGACTCATTTAATAAAGATTAGTTTATCTTAACTTAGTTTAGCTGTACAGAAAACCTTAAACTTAAGAAAGGATATATGAAAAATTAAAACTTAATTAAATATATTAAAAAACAAATCTAAATTGTACCTATCATCCGTCCCTCCGTTCTCCGTCCGTCCATCTTGTTCCACTTCTGTCAGGACCCAAGGTGGGGCTGGTGCCTATTATTAGGCCATCATAACAAACAAATTTTAGAAACGCATTTAAATAGACCTGAGCTAATCTGAAACATACCTTACACCCAAAAATTATGATAAAAATGTGCACCTCTAACATCAACAATTGATGTTAAAAACAGACTGGTTCTGACACAGATGGTTATTAAGAATTTAATTTAAGGTTTGTAGAAAAAGAAAAAAACTTCCGCTCTTCAGATAACTTCAGACTGTTTGGGAGCTAATTCCAAATATATCCATGAAGCTGAAGTGCAAATGAAACCTGAAGAGATTCTAATCAGCTTCACCTGGATCACCTGCGATGTGCCATGTTCAAATTTCCCACCAATCAGCATCGGAACCGCATCCATTATGAAGTTAATCATCATCAAAGATCTCCTTCATAAGCTCATTGTCCAGCGTTTCTCCTGCATACCAAAGGAACTTCTACCCTCCTCCACCCAATTTCCTCCTTTATTCTCAGGCTATTCTCAGTCTCATTCATTCTCTGGGTCGGGGGGACTATTCTAATTCTTTTCCTGAACTATTCATCAGAGCTCATGTCAATTTGCAACATCAAGTCTGCAGCCGGGGTTATAGCCCCTAAAAACTTATTTCATTCATGTCAATAGAAATCATTTTAATCGCAACTTTTCTTTAAGTGAGTCTCTCTGGGTTAAATTGGCTTTAAATGAAAAAGCTGTGAGTGCAAAGGCAGAGGACCTTTTCATAGTGGTGCAGTTTCTGTGATCAGTGGAGGACGTTCCAGTTGTTTATTCAAAAAAGAGATAACTGCATTTTTCGAAAAGAGGTGGAGTAATAATTTTATTAAAGATTCTTACATTTTTATATTATATTGAATTGTCCAAACTAAATATATTGTATTTACTGAGGACATAGCAGTGATGATAGTTAAGGTAAATTGTATTCTTTTTAGATATTTAAGCTACTGTACATTTGACCAACTATATACTTTGTTTTTCCCTCAGAGCTTGACTTTCTATAAAGAAAAAAAATGTTTATGATTAAATGTCCTGACGTTCGTGTAGTTGCCCCAAATTTCAGCTGGTAAATAACATTATCTGCCTAAGGAATGAGTGTTTTGCCCGTAAAATAAGATGATAGATGTTATGCACTTGAAATAAGATAATGGAGCTTGTTTAAATTTTCTAAACATAAATAAAAATCGTTGTTCTTACCTGTTCAAATAATGAAAATATCCTTATATATATATAAATATTAACATTTTTGCAGTGCATGGGGAAAACCTGCAGAAAAGCTGAGATTCAAACCCATAACTTCTTCACATGTTGCACATCTGTAAACGGCTGCTCCGCTATACAGCCCTGAATGCCTATTTGTATTTGTGTTAAATAAAAACATTCCTATTCAATACAAAAACATTTATTAAATATTCGCATGTATCACCATTTTATGACATATTCTTGGGTCAAAATTACATTGTTGAGCAAAGCTACCAGTATGTTATGCTTCTTCTTTAGCAGAATGCTAATGGGAGAGAAACCTGTGTCTGATTGGAGAAAAAAAAAAGCATTAAAACAACCTACCACAATAAGGTCCAATTTAGACCTTCTGGGTGTTAATTTGAGCCTAATATTTATTTTTCTCAGGGTATATATTTTGTCATAAGGTTTTAGCTTATTTATCTTATCTATTTAGCTTATCTATTTTATTTTTGTGTGTTTTATTTTTTATATGTGAAATAACAGTGATGTACCAGTGATACAATCTGCTTTTCTTACACAGGTGTAAAAGGCAACATTCAGGGCAACTTGTTCAAAATCATCACTAAGTCAGACATTCATTACTTCATCCAGGCTCCGACTCACCAGCAGAAGATGGACTGGATAGACGCAATCAGAGAACAGTCGTAAAACTGTTCTTCCCAGAGCAGTTTCAATATTCAACACATCAGCAAGGAGGAACATCTTCATTGTTCTGTCAATGCACTTTCACTATTAGATTAGCACACACTTTAGAGGTGGTCACCTTTCTATTAGTTTGTGTTTAACATGTCATGATCTCATGATTTTGTGTGAATCTTTAAGCTTTTTTTTTTCAAATGTAGCTATTTATTCATTTCTCTTTTGCCTTTTTTGTTATTTTGTATTAAAAAAATGCAATGATTTTTTGATAAAATAATTTTCATTTTCTGACTATATTTTTGCAGCTGTAGGTGTTTGTATATTTCTTTTTCTGTTAAAAAAATGAACAAATTATGTTATTTATTGAAAAAGCTCTGTGTTCTGTCATTCTTAATGAGTGTGTAACATTTGATTTAAAACAATTTTTTTAGTTAGTTTTAGTAATTTTTTGCATCAGAAAAATAGAATAAAATAAGAAACAGAAATATGTAGTTAAGCTAGAAAAACAAAATTATTTCTAGTAGGTATACAGAACTTTAAATCAGACTATTAAGCTAAGTTTGTTTCCCTCGTAAAATCATTCGATCAGCATTTTACCTGCTAAGGAGTTGCATGTTTATTTCAAAGACTGTGATTCAGCTGAGGTTAAAAATGAGAATGAGTAAGGGGATTTAACTGATGGGGAAAGAGGCCTGGTTGTTGTTGTCAACAGGCTAGTCTGAGACCTGAAGTAACCTCTGATCTGCTTGGACTTGGTACAAAAGCAAATCTTGGGTTTATAAAGGCAAAGGAACAGAATGAAAGGATAGACTGGAGAAAGGTGGTAACAGGAATGTGCTTGAGGTGGTTTAAACCGTGTTTTTCAAAATTGACTCTTTATTGTCCAGTGGCCATCAGATCTCGGAGAAAAAGAGCAGGTTTGGTAGAGAGACAAATAATTAAGGTGATTGTGATGTATAAAGGGGATCCAACCTGGTATTATGAATGTGTACCTACGGTAGCAGACATTCAAAACAACCCTTCCCAATCAAAAGCCAGCCGAATGGCGGCATACTCCCCTGCAACTCCCAGCAAATTCCCCTCAAACTTTTAGCCACTGAAGAGACCCCCTCCATCTCCTGGGTGTGCATATTTTTTTACTCTGACTCCACCCTTTCACTGAATTACAGGGTCTGACCAGGAGGCTTCTCTTTAGATCTTAATGTCCACAAATCATGACAGAATATTTTAGTACAAAGATTGATGTTTAAAAATGAATTGTTGGGGACCAGCCAAGGGCCCATCAAGGAAAGAGGGGAGATTTTGAATGGCTACTAATGTATAGACTTTGAAGACTATATTTAGTTATTTGACAATAAACCACTTTCTGTCTTTATAGGGTTCTTCTCGTGTTTTAATTTGTTTAGTTTTAAGAAGTCATAACTTGTATTCTACTTACACAGTCATAAATATGTCTTTAAATTCACATTTAATCCTTTTTAGGATCTGATTTTCTGATTGCGCTCATTTGTATGGAATATGATTAAGGACAATTCAAAAATCAAAGAAACAAAATACTCAAAACCCTTAATAAAACAAAAAAGGCTATTAATCTCTGACTGTAATCTCAGAATTTTTAGCATACTTTCATAATTTCAACTAATTCTGAGATTAATCAGAAATTCTGACTTTGATCTCAGAATTTTGACAGAAATCCGAGATCAAAGACAAAAATTGAATTTAACCTTGACCCTTAGGCATTAAGCTCTTTAATTCCTTCTGGGGATTAAAAACCAAACCTAAGTCATACTGTACCCATAAATTCAATTGTTTTGAATAAACTGATTCACATCCAAACCTGTACTGAGTTTACAGTAGAAGAGGCTCTGCTTGGATTATTTTTACTAGTTTTTAAATTGAAGGGTTCCTGAATTTCAATCATTGTTTTTAGATGAACAAAACTTATTTACCGTAATCAAATTCCTTTACATGTATATCCATACTTGTTTTACCGCAGTGGTTTGAGGGTTCAGGAAATAGAGGTTAAATATTTTTATATTTTATGCTGAGCAGTTCTTAAAAAGTCTTCTAGTTTGTCTTGGTGACAGTCCTTGAGTTTGGTGTTTGATCTGTTGCTTCTAGCTTGAGCAAAGACTCTCTCCGTGAAGAGGAATTGCAGAAACAAGCATAGACTTGAAATGAAGCTGCAAGTATTTGTTGTTCTCGTCAAACTTACAGCTTCAGGGGCTTGGAAAAATCACAGACACAGACAGGCACTCCCACTGAGCCAGCTGAGATCTGCCCTTATCTGGGTGACTCAAACTGAACTGGCCTTGATCTAGTCTGGCTCTGTTTCTATCAGAAGTGGCACAACACATGAGTCATATCTTGGATTTAATACCAAGTCTTAAAAGCTGGCATAAGGGGCAGCAGAGGAAAAGATAACAACAAATATGATTTTATTGCATGGGTATAATTCAGAAATAAGGAAACATACAAGAAGACGTTGCCAGAAAAATTTTAACTGAGCAAATATGTGGATGAAAGCTGCTCAAAATAAAAACAATAAAATCTATAAATGTGAAAATGTATCCATAGAAAAAGAAATGATTTACTTGAATTAAACAAAGTGATTAGTTATAAGACACATGCTAATAGTTAATAACTTATTCATTGATGGAAATAAATAAAAGTTGGGGGTTTATAAGGCAGTACGCAGGAGGATTAGGCCGTTAACAAAAAAAAAGGCCACCCAAAAAACAAAAAAAAGGCTATTGATTTTTTGCTTAATCTCAGATTTCTGACTTTAATCTCAGAATTATACTATTATAATTCTGACCACTTGTGATATTCCTACTTTATCAAAGTTATAATCCTTGGCTTTGCTGATAGAGTCCTAAGTAATTTGACTCTTAATTCTGAAATCAAAAGTCAGAATTTTCTAAATAAAGTCAGAATATGGAGATTAAAGTCAGAATTCTAAGAATGAAGTCAGAAATCTGATATTAGTTAGAATTCTGAGAATATAGTCTGAAGTCCGAGATTAGTGAGACGTCTGTGATTAGAGTCAAAATTATGGTAATGGAGTCAGAATTCTAAGAATAAAGTCAGAATTCTGAAAATAAAATCGGAATTCTGCGAATAAAGTAAAAATTCTGAGACTAAAGGCAGAAGCCTGAGGTTTAAGTCAGAAATCAGTGCATAAAGGGAATTCTGAGAATAAAGTTGGAAGTCAGAGAAAAAAGTCTGAATTCTGAGATTAAAGCCAGAATTCTGAGATTAAAGCCAGAATTATGGAATTAAAGTCAGAATTCTGAAAATTGTCAGAATTCTGAGATCAAAACAGAATTTTGAGAATAAAGTCAGAATTCTGAGAATGAATTAACTTCTGAGATCAAAATCTGAATTCTGAGAATAAAGTCAGAATTACTAAATTAAAGTCAGGATTCTGAGAATAAAGTTGGAATTTGAGTTTTAAGCAAGAATTCTGAGAATAAAGTCAGAATTCAATAACCTTTTTTGTGGTTGTTTTTTAATGGCCCTAACCCTCGTCTGCAGTTCCTACTTTCTGTTTAAAACAGATCATCGTCTTTCAACAAGAATGGTACCAAAAAACCCACTGGCTTGATCTCTAAACCTTCATCCATTAACAACTGAAACATTTTTATGCAGCTGGATAACAAATTTGATACGTTTTGAATCTGGAATAGAAATCATGGCAGTTTCATTGCATGCATATACGGAACCAAAAGCTGTTGGGAGCATTTCAAGTTTTTTCTTCCTTTTTTTTTAAACACGTGGAATTTATTTTAAATGCGACTGTGTGTGAAATAATGAAACCTTTTGAAACAGAGTAATCAACATACGGTGCTGCTTCTTTGAGGACATGCGCTAATAAAGCCAATCTAAGTTTTTTTCACACTATCACACCTGTTGCCGTATTTAACTGGGCACAAAATCACAAACTTTACAATGTTTTTTCACTTGATAAGAGCTTTCAAAGGTTCATTCCAGAAACGTCTTAGATAGGATTCTGAAACCCCCCCCCCCTTTTTTTTATGCAGCTATTTTTCTCATTCAAAGAGCAGACCTTAGATCTCGCTCCTAATGATTCAAAACAATACAAAATAACATTCCTGTTTTTTTTAGGACATGTGATGGCTGCCTCTTTCATTCAGCATCTTCAAATCCCCAGTCAGGTAATCTTAGCAAAGGCTAAGATTACCTGAGGCTGGCCGTCCACCAGGATACGAAACTGCTGGTGTTCACAGACAATCTCCATCTGATGGGAAAATGATAGGAAAATACTTCATATCCTGCTTATCCAGTAGAAGCTTTTAACCCCCACCTAATATACTGAGAGAACTATTTTAATAGTGTGTTTCGGCTTATTAAAATAGCATTAGACTGAAATCAGCTTAGTCAAACTTTTTATAGGTTTAATTCATTGGTGCTGAGTAAAATTATTCTAAAAAATTTTTATAGATTCATATATTTTAGAAACAAGAACTGACGTAAAGACATGGTTCCTTGTAAAAAGAACATCTGAAAAGTGTGCTATTCCTTTATATTAAGCTCTGACAAGTCAATATTTTGAAGAAACATCTTTGCAGTAGCTACAATTTAAGCTTCAAGTCTTTGGGGTTATGTCTCCCCCAGCCTGTCTCAGCTGAATAACATTTCTTTGTGCTTCCTCTCGGCAGAATTGCTTAAGACACCTCAGACTGGATCGAGAGAATTTGTGAACATTTTTAAATCTTGCAGCAGAATCTGATTTTCACTCCCCCCCCCCCCCACCCCCCCCACCCCCGGGTTTATGTTTAGGGGCTGTTAACCTCCACTTTAATCTTAAGTCTGTTGCTGCTGTATTTAGCTTCACTCCTCTCTTTCTCCAAATTAGATACATCCTCACATTGATTACTGTGGAAAACTTTAAACTAGATCTCTTATGATTTTTGTCTTGCTATTCTGTAAAGGGAAGCTGCTGATTAATAATGACAGATTCTCCCACCTGAGCTTTGTGTTGCTGCAGCTCCTCCATGCCTGCCATGGGCCCCCTGGCTTATTCTCTTTTTATTTTATTTTATTTTAGCTAACTATTTTCCTTCCAAGTCTACAACCCAAGTTTTGGTTGCTTTGCTGTTCAGTGATACTCTTATATTTTGGCAGAATAAACAGAGTTCTGTATTCTATTGTTAATCCTAATCTGCCTGCTCTATCCTCTAAGCTTCATGATGCTTTTTCAACATTCTGTAACAAGCATCTTAGTCCTGCATTTATGTAGTAGACAAAATATATACCATTGGTTACTTTGTGTCATTTTCATTCAGTATGAATACAATCTCTGCTAAATGGGTGACTTTCTGAGATTTAATGGGTTTTATTTAAGGGTATCAGAGTAAAAGGAACCGAATACAAATGCTCAATACCAAATTATTTATTTTCAGTTGGTCACTCAGATAAAGTCCCAATAATATGTATTTAAAGTTTTCTTCTGTAATTAAATTTATACTTCTGTATAAATATATATATGTTTATCTATCCTAAAGAGGAAATTATGACACCTGTTGCCATGGTAGATATATGTCCACTTGCACTTAATGAAGGTTTACATGCTGAATGTGCAAAATTAAAGCTGCCTCTAAGTCTCTCAGGACAAGAGCAATCAATAAATTGACTCTCATTCTTTCTTGTGTCATTTTAAAAAGTGATTTTAGCCACCATGTTTTACAACAAATACCTTGAACGCTTCTCCAGGTGCAAAGGGAAAAAAGGAGAGGGTGTTTTCACATGGACCCCATTTTCCAGCCAAGCGGGCGTTACGTTGGACGGCCTTATCCATGAAGGTGACCTTTAGTTGTAGGCCCACATCCGCTTCTGCGTCTTCCCCTTGAGGCTTGCAGGACAGAGTCACCTCAATGCTGTGTCAGCACACAGACACACACACGCATTAGGGAAGCATAAATACTGTATGGTGCAACATACACACCTAAAAAAAAAAAAAACACTATAGATTCTTCAACCTTTGATTATGTTTTCCTAATAGGTTTCCAATGGAGCAATGACATCTGCTGGGCATTATTTGAAATGTAGTAATTAAGTATGTTATGGTTTAAGAAGTCATCTTCCTGAGTCTCATTGATTTTATCCCAAAATTATATATATATTTTCAGTAGAGAAAGATTTGTTGGTTGTTCTTAACAAAGAAATAGCAAAATATTTAATAATTAACTTAAATGAATTTAAATGATTAATTATAATACTCCACATGAAGACATAACTGCTGTTTCTATTGGGAAAATATAATAATACAAAGTAACTTGTTTGACCTACAATAAGATAGGATCTTGATTAACATTTGCTGAAATATTTATTAGAGAACTGAGTGCATTTATTACTTTATGTGCATTTTGCACATACATTTCAGAAAATCTGCATTTGATAAAGATATAGCAGTGTATATAAGGTTTGCTTTAAATTAAATATTGCTTTATTTGTTTATTCTTAAATACAAAAATTTAAGTCCTGCGATGGACTGGCAACCTGTCCAGGGTGTACAACGCTTCTCGCCCGTAGACAGCTGGAGATAAGCACAAACACCCCTCGCGACCCCAGCTGGGATGGGTGGATGGACGGACCAAAATTCTGCGTAATCTAATCTATTTGAATCTCTTGGTAAAATGAAAAAGTCAGATTTTGTGTACATAATTCGGTAATGTTAACACTATATTATACTCTGATTTATCCATATTTAACTGATTTCAATATTGTATAGGCAAGTAAATTTTCAAAGTATTTAAGGAAAGTATAATTGTTACAAAAGTCTTTTGTTAACTTGGCAACATTCTCTAATAATGACGCTTCAAATGCACCCCTTTTATTTTTAAACTACCACTGTTAAATATTGACGATATTAGCATTACTCAATCATGTCCTTTTGGTCATAGGATAAAGCTTTGCAAATCGCCACATAGCTTTAGTAATTAAGTTGTTAAAAAATGTCAAGTTCATTCTTATAGAGCCAGACAAGCAATAACTTGTCATCTTCCTATATGTAAAAAAAAAAAAATCTCAAGATCAATGTTCGCTTAGATATCATGGAGCAGAAGTATGGAATGAGAATGGAGATTGCTTGTAATTATCATCGATATCTAACAACAAAAAATTCTGAAATTTATTTTGCTTTTAACATAGAAGTTTTAAAACTGAACTACATTTAGTATAGCATAATACAAATATTATGTTTGTTGAAGAAATACTGTATTTTTTTAGAACTGAAATTAAACTAAACTTAAACTGTTGCTAATTATAGGAACTACAAGTGTTTTTAATTTGTAATGTCATGCTCAATTGGAAATATAACATGGTCTTATGGCAAAAGCGATATATTTCTTTTAGGGGAAAGAAGATAGGTTTTGTCTCTCAATGTGAGCTGTAAAAGAAAATTGGATTAATTTTTGTGTGGCTCTTTATATAAGCATGTTTAGATTTCTATCACACATTTTCACATATGGTTGTTTGAATTAAGCATATATATATATATATATATATATATATATATATATATATATATATATATATATATATATATATATATGTATATATATATATATATATATATATATATACATATATACACTATATTGCCAAAAGTATTTGCTCACCTGCCTTGACTCACATATGAGCTTAAGTGACATCCCGTTCCTAATCCATAGGGTTCAATATGACGTCGGTCCACCCTTTGCAGCTAGAACAGCTTCAACTCTTCTGGGAAGGCTGTCCACAAGGTTTAGGAGTGTGTTTATGGGAATTTTTGACCATTCTTCCAGAAGCGCATTTGTGAGGTCGCACACTGATGTTGGACGAGAAGGCCTGGCTCTCAGTCTCCGCTCTAATTCATCCCAAAGGTGTTCTATCGGGTTGAGGTCAGGACTCTGTGCAGGCCAGTCAAGTTCATCCACACCAGACTCTGTCATCCATGTCTTTATGGACCTTGCTTTGTGCACTGGTGCACAGTCATGTTGGAAGAGGAAGGGGCCAGCTCCAAACTGTTCCCACAAAGTTGGGAGCATGGAATTGTCCAAAATGTCTTGGTATGCTGAAGCATTCAGAGTTCCTTTCACTGGAACTAAGGGGCCAAGCCCAGCTCCTGAAAAACAACCCCACACCATAATCCCCCCTCCACCAAACTTTACACTTGGCACAATGCAGTCAGACAAGTACCGTTCTCCTGGCAACCGCCAAACCCAGACCCGTCCATCAGATTGCCAGATGGAGAAGCGCGATTCGTCACTCCAGAGAACGCGTCTCCACTGCTCTAGAGTCCAGTGGCGGCGTGCTTTACACCACCGCATCCGACGCTTTGCATTGCACTTGGTTATGTATGGCTTGGATGCAGCTGCTCGACCATGGAAACCCATTCCATGAAGCTCTCTGCGCACTGTTCTTGAGCTAATCTGAAGGCCACATGAAGTTTGGAGGTCTGTAGTGATTGACTCTGCAGAAAGTTGGCGACCTCTTCGCACTATGCGCTTCAGCATCCGCTGACCCCGCTCCGTCAGTTTACGTGGCCTACCACTTCGTGGCTGAGTTGCTGTCGTTCCCAAACACTTCCATTTTCTTATAATACAGCTGACAGTTGACTGTGGAATATTTAGGAGCGAGGAAATTTCACGACTGGATTTGTTGCACAGGTGGCATCCTATCACAGTTCCACGCTGGAATTCACTGAGCTCCTGAGAGCGACCCATTCTTTCACAAATGTTTGTAAAAACAGTCTGCATGCCTAGGTGCTTGAATTTATACACCTGTGGCCATGGAAGTGATTGGAACACCTGATTCCAATAATTTGGATGGGTGAGCAAATACTTTTGGCAATATAGTGTATATATATATATATATATATATATATATACTGTATATATATATATATATATATATATATATATATATATATATATATATATATATATATATGCTTAATTCAAACAACCATATGTGAAAATGTGTGATAGAAATCTAAATAGATGTGAACAACTGAAGAATGTCCACAGTGATTAAGAGTTCATGGGATTTGCATCTCTCCCACGCAAACTCACTTACCCTTATCAGGAAAACTGTTAGCATTACAAATAAATTGCCCAAAACATCTGGGTGACATCCAGCCATGCAATAAAAAAAGGGGTTTCCTGTATGCTACTGCAGACCAGTCACGTCTTATATTAATTGTCATGAAATAGGACTCAGAACTGGTGTATGAACAAACCTTTTGGGCTTTTTATCAACAATTCCCATGACGACCAGTTTCATTGAAGGCCGCATCCCACCTTTAATCTCTCCGATGTACTCCCCCTGGAAAAACAATAGATATAAATTGATAAGATTGTCTAGTTATTATTATGTCATTTAACAGCTGTCAGGGGGCTAAATGCAGGTTCGTAGGTAAACAGCCAGCTGTGTTCATTTTCAACCACTTTCACTGTGCAGCACAGACAAGAACAATAGCTTCTTTGATCCAGATGCAAAAAAAATATATAGAGTGACTCAACCGATCTGACTGTTTCAATCACTTAGATTTGTTGAATGACGCTATTAACGCTTAGAAGCCTGTTTCGCAAATTCAAGCAGAAATGATGATACATACATTTTCTTTCTTGTCCTGGTCATCCATTCCACTCAGGGCGTGATGCGGTGTGGAAGCTGGTGGGGCGGTGATACCAACTGAGCTCCGACCGACTCTGCCTCCAGCTGGCAAATCCCGCCTGTTGCCATGGAGACTGGCTCCCCGTTTGGTGGTGATGATGGAAGGTAGAGGCTGACATGATGCGTTAACAAGTCTTCCATTTTGCGAGTGGCAAGGATGCAAGCTGGGTATTCTGTATTAAAAAGACTCAAGTTTAGGTTTAAAATGTTTTTATGGTGTTTTTTTTTCTTTTTGCCATTATTAATATTGACTGCCTTTAATTTGTCTTCATTAAAAGAAACAATAATAATGATATTAATAATAATAATATATTCAAAAATGTTTAATTTATAATTATAATTACAATAATAACAATGTTTAAACATATGTTTTTATATTTTTCCGATAACACTTGAATGCAACAACCTTCATCCAATCAGCGGCCGAGAATCAGCTGATGTTTGTCACATGACCTCCGTTATGCAGCTAGCGTAGCAGCTTGAGAGGAAGCTGTGCCTCATACACAAAATACCTTGGTTTTCCTCAAAGAAATGAGTAAGTCGCTTTATTCTTGCTCTACTGGAAAACGTCTAAATGTGTTATGTGTGAGCAGAGACGCAGAACAACTCACTTTTACAGAAGAAAGGTCGCTAATCTAAGTTCAACCAGCAACATGAGGAGCTAATATTAGGTATGGCTGGGTGGGGGTCAGCTGTCAAATCAAATAACAAAAAAAGTTCAGTCTTAATAATTTTAATTAAATACCTAAACCTTTGTTTTCTAAACAGACTGTCTCAGTTTCCTGCCTTTGATGTTTTGGTTTGATTGCAATGATAAAGTATGAGGGTTTTAGTTTTTTGTATAAGTAGACCATTAGAATGATTGTTGATTTTTGTTAAATATTATAAAACGTAACATTTTTAGTCAGAGGACATGAAGGCTTCTAATAAAAAGTAAAAAAAAAAGTAATCTGACTGTAAAAATAAAGTACTTCTATATTAGAAGACAAATAAAAGTCAACACTAATTTAAAACGAACATTTTTAACAAATTAGAATTAAATAACTTTAGGGCCTTATAGAAGGATTCATACTATTTTTACTTTTAACATTTTGTTACTCCAACAAACTTCAGTCTATTTCATGAGGATTTTATCTCAAACAAACGTTGTTCAGTAAACAGTGTGTGGAAGACCATGCAACAGAGAATAGTTGGGAGGCTCCCAACAGGTCCACCATAGAGGTGTAATCACATTCTTTACTTAAGTAAAAGTATAAATGCATCTATTAAAAAAAAAAAAAGTAAAGTACTGATTGATATCTTTTACTTAAGTCAAAGTAAAATAGGTACAATTCTATACACCAAAATTGTTTTATTTGAATCTTTTTGTTCACTATTTTGGTAAAGAGACCATGAAAAAACTACTGACTGAAATTTCAGATAAAAGATTGAGCTAAACATCCTGCCTGATCAGCTGACTTTTAAAGCTGTGGTATCCACAGCATTAAAGTTGCAAATAGCATAACATTGAATTGGAATAATCAACATGTAAGTTTAAATTCTAATAAAGGGGGAATGGATGGGGAATGTCTTTCTTCTCATAACCCGATCCATCATCTGCAATGTTTTCCAATCCCTTGTCTTCATCCATGTGTTTTTCTATTAATAAACTGGGATCTTATTGGGTAGATTTTCTATGTGCTTTTGGCTTTCCCTGTTTTGTTGCAGTTTTTGTATCAGTATTTATGAAATTAACAAGCTAGGTGTGAGAAAGTAAGGAGGAAAAAAAGCACAAATATTTCTTCAAATGTAGGAAGTTAAAGTCCTCAAAAAAACCCAAAAATACATAAGTAAAGTACATATACTGGAAACAGCTACCAGAGTGCAGATATTTATTTGATATCTCTGGAGGAGCTGCTGACATTCACAGCTCAGGTGGTTCAGAGGAGACCAAAACAGAGCTGGGTGATATGGACTTAAACTCCTAGCACAATATTCTGTCATAAATAATTAATTAATCGTGATGATAATAAAAACACTTTTTACTACTTCGTCAATGTCATTCTTAAGTCTCTGACTCCATGCCCCTCCTAACATAGCCCCACAATCAGGAATACTGCTATCGAAAAAATATCTAAGTTTAAGACAGTTTTCTTCAGTTTAGCTGTTGCATAAAGAAGTATAACCTATTTAACTTTGAACTGTTTGTCTTTGAATTTGTCAACCCCACATACAAAAAAAAGAAAGATAAAATTTAATGTTCTGACAACGGACACAGAATAAAATTCTCATCATGATTTATCAGGATAGCGATTAAACAATATGATACATGACCACCAACAATGCAAAGTTGAAATCTTTGCAAAAAAAATAATTTCATTACGTTTGCATATTCTTGTGCACTTCTGTAAACATAAATTTCCTGCCTGCTTTCATACAATTAATTCAAATAGTTTCATTACTTGTTGAAATATTTCTGAATACAGATTTAAGAACTGTTTGATTTTATTCATTCAGTTTTTGTTAGTATCTAATTGCACTGCTTCAATTTAGCTTAGACTGATAAAGTTGTGAAATACCTTTGTTTCTTTTTTAAACTAAGGTGTTAAAAGCTCCATAGTGCTGCTTGGTTTCTTTTCGGACTCGTGACTGCAGAGTAGAGGCCTTTTTCAGCAGAGGCCACCATGCATCCCTTTGGCCGTGAAGCTGACGTTTCTCTTCAAGACCTCTTTGAGTATTTCAAGAGTTGCCTGCAGCACGGAGAATGGCAGCTGGCCAGTGCCTGTGTTTCACAGCTGGCCAACTCACCAGGAGGACTTTCTGGAAAAGTGCGAGAGATAATCAAAGCTATAATCTGCCATCCTTACAATTTAAAGTGAGTACTGATATTTAAACACACTACAAGATAAGACATCTTCTGTTTCCAATCAAAATGCATCAGCAGAATTTTTTTTTTTTTTTTTTTGCTCAATGACATTATGAGAAAACCTACCTGTTAGTACAGGAGTGGGGGCGTCATGCTGTGGGGTATTTCTCAGCTGAAGGGACAAGGAGACTTGTTAAAGTCAAAAATAGTCTTCCAAATTGACAATATCATGAAATTATTTCCAAAGTATCTTAAAGACAAGAGAGTCGACATTTTGATGCAGCTTTTTACTGAGTAAGAAAATCCAAAATGTTAAAATCTCTCTTTTTTAGGTAGTCTTAAATAGCCTAAAGTTTAGTTTACTCCAATTTAATGTTAGTTACTGAAGGTTGTGTCTTTTATTCTATAGGTTATAAAACCATATCTGTTTCTGCTTCTATGCATGTTTGAAATACTGATATCCTTTTTTTTTTTTTTGCTGAACTCTAACCAATGGTTTCATAGATGGGCTTCTGTCGGCACTCCACACAAACTGGCTTGGTTTTGGCTGCAGGTCTTGGAGAAATGGACTCAGGATCAGGTGAATATGTGAAGCTCTTCCTGAAAAAGTACTCTGGGGAGCTTAGAAACATTTAATGGTTGCATTTTTTTGCCTTTTAAACACTAAAATGTTTGGGCTACTCCTGGACACTTGGACTGCTCCTCATCGATGTAATTTTATTCTTCAGGTTCCTCCTTACATCAAACGTGAGCTGGAATTTCTGCTCCTTCTTGAGGAACTTGGGTCAGAGGGCATCCCAGAGACTGTTCTCAAGGTTTGCTTATTTACTGCTGTTTGTGCAAGAAAAAAGGAAATAAGGAAATAATCAAACAATAAAAATACATACCTAATTATCTATGCCTTGTTTTTTTGACAGGAATTGCACCAGGCTTTCTTGGCATTGCAGTGTGACCAAAGGCCGGCCCTTGCTGCTGTTGAGTCTTGCCTTCAGACCCTCCTGGAGAAGAAGAAACCAAGACTTGCTCACACGTTAGCACATTTCCTGCAGGTAGAGTCAGACCTCAGGGCTCTTGCTAGCAATAAAATGGTAGATTAGCTAGATTAGCAGTCTGTATAGAGTTTATAACACAGGATGTTTGATCATCAGTGATCTAAAACATGAAAGGAATGCAAGATTATTCTTTTTAGGACAATTGGGAATGGCAACCTAGTGGTTAGGGCATAGAGCTTGGAATCCTGAGGTTGTGAGTTTGAAACATACTCCCACAGACTGCCACTCTGACTCTCTGAGCAAGACCCTTAACCCCCGATTGCTCCCTGGGAGCCCCAGGATGGCAGCCCACTGCTCCCCTAGGGGATGAGTTAGACGCAGAGGTACATTTCTCCAATGTGAGATCAGTAAATTTCAATTATTATTTTTTATTATTTTTGAGGAGTAGAGTTTGCCTTTTAGTGCTAAAATAGTATAAAGAAGATATTAGGTGTTTGTTACAGTTTTCGCTCAAACGATCACCTGACGTTAAACGTGATTATTCTTAAATCTCAAATATTACGTTGTAGGACAGGCGTCCTTTAAATGTTCGGTTACAGGATTCACGCCCTTCAGAGAATAGCCCCAAACTTCAGGGTAGTTAATACGATAAATTAACAGATAGCTGGATTTTCAGCCGCTCTTTGTTTTTGTTTTTTTCTTGATGCTCTTTCTGATGAAACAGGGATCCAAACCTGGATCCTCTGTGTCTCAGATGCATACTTAGCCTGTTACTTTGCAGAGGGAAGCTCATAAACCAACAGTAGTAAAGATGTGTTAGTCCACAACCATTCGCCAAATAAAACATGGACCATGCATTATTATTAAGCTTCCCTTTAATCTAAAATGGGTATTAGTACAGAAGTTTAAATAAAGCAAACTGATAAGATATATGGGGGTTCATGTTTTCCTTTTAGTATGAGATGCTAAAAAAGAGAGGCTCTCATGGGTGAAAAAAAAGGGACTAAAACTTAAAGCATTTCATTCTTATTTTAGAATAGTTCATAACTATTTAGTCTAGTCTTAGTCTCTTTTTAATAATGTTATTCTGTTCTTTTAGTCAAACCCTTTTCTCAAATCGGCCCAGTTTGTCATCTGTGAACTGTCTCCCACAGTGAATTTCTCCACTGTGAGCTCAATGAAGTCCATCTTATCTTACAGGATCCATCGAGCACTGAAGGCCAAACACTGCAGCATAAATTTATAAAATACTTGATGGGGAAGCTTGGAAAACCAGACAGGAGAGCAGAGAATGTGGATCAGTGGGTGGAGGAGGTTTACTCCGTCCTGGCTCTCATACCGTGCTCCAATAGAAGTGATCCACACCTGGAGGCGCTGTGCGAGGCGCTGTGGTCGGCCAGAGGAGGTCCTCTGAAAGAAGAGAGGATCCTCAGCTACTTGCTTCGACCTCGCTGTGACACTCTGGTCTCGGTGTACTGCTCCACCGCTGTGAGGCTGCAGAGAGACCGCCTTCTGAGAAATGCACCGGACACACAGGGTAGGATTTCAGAACTTTAACATTTTTTATTAAGAAGCATTATTTAGCAAATAATGGGTAATAAATCCAAATAACTCTAAATTAATAGTCTGGCCTCATGGTCTATAAACAGTTTAACTCAATAAATAATAAATTATCTACTGCATTCCCATAACCAGCCTTGTTTTTTTTTTTTTTTATTGAGCCTTTACTTCAGCTTATTGTTTCCTTTTCCCGCTAAGTAATGGCACAGTCATGTTTAAAAGGACTTGATTAAATTAGACTCGCAGGATATTCTATAACTCAATCAGGAGCTCAAATGTTTATGATTACCATAGTTCACTCAAGTCCCATGATCTTTGGTCAGGCAATATCAATTTTTTCCTTGTTTGTAAAAAAGACATTTTAATTGAATTCCATTTGAAAATAAATAATATTGAAACACAGCTATGACTAAATCCAGTGGAGTCGTTCTAATAAAGTTTCTGTTGGGAGCTGAGACAGGTCCACTTTCTATCCTTATTCCTCTGGATCTGAGTGCAGCCTTCAATACGATTCCCCTGTAACAGCCGGGGTGCCCCAGGGCTCTGTCCTGTGACCCATACTTTTTATCATCTATCTTCCTTCAATTGGCAGTATCTTTCCAAATTAAATATCAATTTTTTTAGTTCTTCTTGAAAGTCAAATTCCTTCCTAACCCCCTGCTTATCTGAATTAAAAATTATGCTTTGCCTCCAACTTTTTCAAGAGCCGTAGTAACAACACTGCAATCTATTTATCTCCCCATAGCGAAGGTAATAACTAAGGTGCAAAAGCTGTTGGATTCAGTTCACATGAAAATCAAATCTTTCCTAAAGTTTTTTTTTTTTTTTAATGGACAAATTAAATTGAAAATGCTCTGTTTGATCATTAGAGGCATTCTGTATTTGTTTAAAGACATTACTGGGAAGATGAATAAAATAAATCTGTTATGCAATAAAAGGCTGTGGCAACACAGTTTATAAAATACCTGTTAGTTTAAAATGTCCAAAAAAGTCTGCAGGGTGGGCGAAAATAAACATTTTTGATATGTGCCTGTGTTGCTTCAAATAACTACACGTTACCTCGAATAAATGTTTCGAAAACTGCAAACATAACATTTTATAATGTGCTGATTTCTGATTAATAGTTGCACATATGAAGTTGACATTAAGTCTTCACGTATATACAACTTTTTCATGTTCTTTCCCCATAAAACCATAAACATTTGTGTTTTTATTAGTATTTTATCCAATAGAACCAGAAAAAGTAGTGCTTATTTTTGAAATGGGAAGAAAAGGAGAGAAGTTTCCAAACTTTTTTTACAAATACAAAATCATAGTGTTGTTTGGTCATGCATTCAGCCAACTTTACTCTGAGACCCACATTCAGAACCTGCTTTGAATTTTATTGATCCACGACTTTGGCTGGTGCGATCAATGCCGATCCTTTCTCATTGTGTCGCATATATATATATATATATATAAAGGAAAAACGCAAGTTTTGTTTTTACACGTTCAGTTCTGAATGTGTTGCCACACTTTGCATTGCAGACAGGGACTTGATTTACAAGCCATTTATTTTAGGTCTGGACTTAGAAAACAGCTGCATCATAGCTATTAGTCAGAATATGTGATTTAGTCATTCATCCACTTGAGTTTTCACGTCACTCATTTTGAGCAACCAGATTCAAGATAACCCCACATAACTCTATAAATCAGTTCCCTTTCTGATGTTTTTGTGTGGTTAAGTAAGCCAAGGAAGACTTGATTGCATAAAAAGTAATAAAAAAACAACTATTTTGGCCAACGATGAACACAAAACCCTGATCACTTTGCATTCCATATTTTCCTGTTAAAGAAAAAAAAAGTAGACGCAGTTTGCAAAGTCAAATGTATTGAAATGATGCTAATGATTTTGTACAAACAGAATAATAAAATAAACAAACAGAATAAGAAAATAGATACAACTGGTATCTTGAAGGATGAGGATTTACACAAAGGTACAAAGGATAAGAAAAAACAAGAAACTTTACAGAATAAATTGAATAAAGAAAAAACCCAGACCATAGTAATTCCCCTACTATGCATTATCAGCATAGTAGGGGAATTACAAAAATGAAATCTATACATGAATATTTGGTATACAAAAATTATAAACCCTAAATCGTAGCTAAAACACAAACACAAAAAAGCCCAGTGCTGATGAAGCCTGACTGTTTTTATGTTAATAAGATAAGAGATAATTATTACTTTAAAATAGGTTTCAATTCATAGCATTGGGGGAAGAAATGTTGACTTAATCTTTTTCCCCTTTTCTAATTACACTTCTGCTTCTTCAGCCTCACAGCTTTACCACATTTCGACTGCTGTCAGTAAAATTGATGGCTGCAGCTGTCTTTTGTTTCTTCTCTTTTCTAATTTTGGTGGGGGGGGGGGGGGGGGGGGGGTTGTCTGCTGCTTAACCACATATTTGAGCAGAATAAACAAAGTCAGACAGCACAATACAAACGGATTCACCAGCCTTAGATTTTTGTCTGTTATGCTTTCATTACAATTTTCAGTTGTTATTTAGCAAAAAGAAACAAACTTGTGATTCTTTTTTCAATCTAAATTGTTATTTTATTTTGAGGGAGTCGTGTTTGGCCCCATGGTTTATTGTGTTTGTGGCCTTAAACGCTCTCTTCTCCAGAATTCTCTGTGGCAGGACTTCAATGTGGTGTGGAAAAGTGCTTACCTCTAGCTCGCATGCATGGATCTGCACGCCAGCTGCAACTCACTCTACTAGAGATGTCAAACTCAGTTTAAAGGAATAGTACACCCAAAACATGATTAGCCTTCATTTTCTACTCACCCCCATGCTGAACAACACTCTGGAGTACTTTTTTGATATCTCAAATGCATCTGGAGATCTGGGAGGCTTCTTGCTGTCTGCTGACATTCAAATAATGGAGGTCTATGGTGCCCGAGACAGAAAGGTCCATAAAAGTCCACAAAAAACGTGTCAATATTCCTCCATACTGCTCGTCCAATGTATTCCAAGTGTCCTGAGTGGGTAGCATCCAGAATTTACTCGAAACGAAGTCATTTAGAATGTTTTTAGAGCATAAACAGTAGTGTATAGGATTTCCTGAAAGCGCGTTCACAACGCTACGGAAGCCGGCAGACCAAACCAGATGAAAGTGCGCATTCAGCGTCTGCTCTGCCGATAATGCAAGCGTAGAAGAAGAAATGTGCTGTTTACCTGTGCAAAGAAAGAAACAACGAAAGAAAAATGTCTGAGGACTTCAGTGTTGAGGAAGAGCATGAGTTCTTTGCCGAGCTGAATGCGCACTTTCATCTGGTTTGGTCTGCCGCGGTTTCCGTAGACTCGTGAACTCGCAGGCGCGCGCTTTCAGGAAATCCTATACACTACTGTTTATGCTAAAAACATTCTAAATGACTTTGTTTCGAGTAAATTATGGACGCTACCCACTCAGGACACTTGGAATACATTGGACGAGCAGTATGGAGGAATATTGACACATTTTTTGTGGACTTTTATGGACCTTTCTGCCTCGGGCACCATAGACCTCCATTATTTGAATGTCAGCAGACAGCAAGAAGCCTCCCAGATCTCCAGATGCATTTGAGATATCAAAAAAGTACTCCAGAGTGTTGTTCAGCATGGGGGTGAGTAGAAAATGAAGGCTAATCATGTTTTGGGTGCACTACAGGTGCTGGTCATAAAATTAGAATATCATGAAAAAGTAGATTGATTTCAGTAATTCCATTTAAAAAGTGAAACTTGTATATTATATTCATACATTACATACAAACTCATATATTTCAGATGTTTATTTTGTTTAATTTTGATGATTACAAATGACAACAAATGAAAATCTCAAATTCATCATATCAGAAAATTAGAATATTGTGAAAAGGTTCAAAATTGATGGCCCCTGGTGCCACACTCTAATCAGCTAATTAACTCAAACCACCTGCAAAAGCCTTTAAATGGTCTTTCAGTCTAGTTCTATAGGCTACACAATCATGGGGAAGACTGCTGACTTGACAGTTGTCCAAAAGACGACCATCGACACCTTGCACAAGGAGGGCAAGACACAAAAGGTCATCGCTAAAGAGGCTGGCTGTTCACAGAGCTCAGTGTCCAAGCACATTAATAGAGAGGCGAAGGGAAGGAAAAGATGTGGTCGAAAAAAGTGTACAAGCAAGAGAGATAACCGCACCCTGGAGAGGATTGTGAAACAAAACCCATTCAAAAATGTGGGGGAGATTCACAAAGAGTGGACTGCAGCTGGAGTGAGTGCTTCAAGAACCACCACACACAGACGTATGAAAGACATGGGTTTCTGCTGTCGCATTCCTTGTGTCAAGCCACTCTTGAACCACAGACAGTGTCAGAAGCGTCTTGCCTGGGCTAAAGAGAAACAGGACTGGACTGCTGGTGAGTGGTCCAAAGTCATGTTCTCTGATGAAAGTAAATTTTGCATTTCCTTTGGAAATCAAGGTCCCAGAGTCTGGAGGAAAAGAAGAGAGGCACTTCATCCACGTTGCTTGAAGTCCAGTGTAAAGTTTCCACAGTCAGTGATGGTTTGGGGTGCCATGTCATCTGCTGGTGTTGGTCCATTGTGTTTTCTGAGGTCCAGGGTCAACGCAGCCACATACCAGGAAGTTTTAGAGCACTTCATGCTTCCTGCAGCTGACCAACTTTTTGGAGATGCAGATTTCATTTTCCAACAGGACTTGGCACCTGCACACAGTGCCAAAGCTACCAGTACCTGGTTGAAGGACCATGGTATCCCTGTTCTTAATTGGCCAGCAAACTCTCCTGACCTTAACCCCATAGAAAATCTATGGGGTATTGTGAAGAAGAAGATGCAATACACCAGACCCAACAATTCAGAAGAGCTAAAAGCCACTATTAGAGCAACCTGGGCTATCATAACACCTGAGCAGTGCCACAGACTGATCGACTCCATGCCACGCCGCATTGCTGCAGTAATACAGGCCAAAGGAGGCCCAACTAAATACTGAGTGCTGTACATGCTCATACTTTTCATGTTCATACTTTTCAGTTGGCCAACATTTCTATAAATCCTTTGTTTTTATTGGTCTTCAGTAATATTCTAATTTTCTGATATGATGAATTTGAGATTTTCATTTGTTGTCATTTGTAATCATCAAAATTAAACAAAATAAACATCTGAAATATATGAGTTTGTATGTAATGTATGAATATAATATACAAGTTTCACTTTTTAAATGGAATTACTGAAATCAATCTACTTTTTCATGATATTCTAATTTTATGACCAGCACCTGTATTCCTTTAAGAATGTTACTGCTACTTAAAGGCCTGGGGTGTGAAAAAAAATATTTTTAAATGTAACTTGAAGAAAAATATAGTTTCTCTGCAATTTTTTTTACTTTTTTCTTTTTTTGCTATTATATTACAAATGCAATCCATCCCTATAATAGAACAGCAAAAGATGGAATTTCCAGGTGAAAGAAAAACAAAACCAAATTTTTGAAAATTCAGCTGCCCTGAGTCTGTCTTAAAGAAAGTAACTGTTTGCATTTATAGAACTGATCCACTTCAAATTAGCTGTGATTAACCTTCCTTTTCCTGCTCAGTCAAAGCATCTTCACAGCATGACACTGCCACCACCATGTCTCACAGCTAAGATTGCATTTTCAGGGATGTGTGCAGTGTTCCTTTCCTGCAATTGTGTTTGTGATATAGGTGCCATCTACTCTGAATGTCTTTGGATCATCTTAATATTTGATTTTTCAGTACTGTAATCATTTTGATCGTTTTTCAGAACCTTTCTATTGAGTCCCTGGTTCTTTAAGCTGTTTTTTTGTTTTGTTTAGTAATGCATCTTAGAGACCCCCTGGAGTTAAGTTCATATTAATTCAGTTTATTTGTTTTGAGCCAGTTCAAAACTAACAAGTCCAAGTGTATACTCTCTTCAAAATAATCAAACAGTGAGATTCAAAGTTGTCTTAATTTTAATTTGATCCACTCAAGTGCATTAAAGATGGTTAGTGTTGATGGAAAGATATGTGCTGCAAAATAATTCAGATAGAAACCATATTAAAGGCACCAAAACACTTCTGGCTTTGGTAGAAGCTCATTTTCCTGTTTGAGTTTTTTTTTTATCAAAAATTGTTAATAAAAAAAAAATTGGTTAAATGCTGTTTCTATGTACAGTTTAGTGATAAGACATACCTTTTGTCAATGGTGCTATTTTTAAATAGCAGTCAAGGATTTTGTTTGTGTTTTCATTTTTTTGTTTTTACCATATCTCCCGGTCCTAATGGTAAAAGTGGGATACATTTCGTGGAGACAGAAGAAGAGCATTAGATTTCCTCTCATGCGGCCAGCTCTTTGTTTCTGCAGAGAAATCATTTATTTGTTTGCATAAACATTACCTGAGTTCAGAGGCTCATGAAATGCGCAGATTGATACGACTGCTCTACGTATGCATGGAAGAAAATGCTTCCTGTTCTTGGGTGTCTAAAAGTTTGCAGGACATCTACTGGAAAGCATTTTTATGTGGTGGAGCCATTTTAGATAGAAAATCTGCTGAATTTATTTGAAAGATAAACCTTATTTGCATCTGGGCTCAGAGAAAACAAAAGATGGGTTGATTTTAGTACCATAAAGTGAATATGGGCCAGTGAAGTTTCTTCAGTGTAAAGTTTTGATCTTTATTCGATCAAATCAAAAATGTTTGCTTTGGTTCATATGTAAAAGTGTTATCATTACAGAAAATGAAACATATGTAATCGCAATGGAAGCATGGCATGTTTTCTTTTTCTTTTTTTCTAAAAAGAAAAAAAGATACATATAATTATTTTTATTTTATTCTATCCCCCTTTTTTAGTGGACCTACCAGAAGCTGAGAAGCTTGCCCTCAGTTTGTGTTGCTGTAACGACCGTCGTTCTGCTTGGAGGACCATCTTTTTTGAGTGCCTTAGTAGTGGGAAGCATTTTCTCGAGCAGGTTTTGGTGAGTTTACTCCTGGAAAAAGAAATCTACAGCCAGATATCTTCCCTCTTGTTTTTTTTTTTTTTTTTTTTACCAGCTTCATCATGATTAAGTTGAAAAATGAAATCCGGTGTCATAATATCAGACCGTTGTGTTCTGTAGGTCAGTGGACTGGACCTGATGAAACATGAAGATTTTAGTGGATTGAAAGTTTTACTGCAGCTGGAGTTTCGGCCGCTGTCTCGCCTGCTGCTGCTGCTGGGATGGACGCAGTGTCGCAGCCTCAACTCTGCTCAGACCTTTGTTAACATCCTCCATAAAGAGCAGGTTTGTTCACTCTGCTACTAATACCGAATAAATGCTAAATAAATTTCTATACTTTTTTTTGTAATAGGGCAATCTTTACTTTTTTCTTATAAACTGGTCTCTTTCATGTAAAAACACAGAATCAGATTTTATTCCTACTACTGCTACATGTTGCATTAGTAGGAATATTTTTTTTACTTTGTTTCATAAAATAATAAAATCACAAATTATAGAAGTAAAAGTTATAGTAGCAGCAAATAAATAATAGCCTGATAAATGTAATTTTACATTCAGCTGTTTATAAACATGAACAGACTTAGTGTCATGTAAATACAATTATGTATAGAATTACCTATTAATTTATCCAATATGAGAATAATTTTGAACACTGAGCTGCTAAAACTTAGAGCAGAGAGGTTTTAAGCGGCTGCCCTATAAAAATAAAAAAGTTTAAAGTTTTGTTTTTCTGAATTGGGGAAACATATCCTGTCTGTGCGGATCATAGAAAACCCGTCTGATCAAAGCAAAAAAGCAAAACGTCCCATTGAGCATCGAGCTACGTTGCCAACAGGTGCATCTTCACCTGTGTGCATGTCTCATGGCAGGGAGGTCGCAACCGTGAGAGTTGACACACAAAGCATGAAAAGAATGAATACTGAACTTTTCAAAACAGTTTCTTTTTAATTTTTCTTTTTTTTTAATTGTAAAGTGAACAAAGACTACTACACTCATGTGAATACAGAGTGGAATAAAGGTGACAACCACCGGGAGAATGAACAAATAAAAGCAAATGTAATGATATTAACCTTAGTCAGTGAAATAACCTGCTGCTGTCATTTTGCACATCTCTGATGTTGCTATTTTCAAAAATCCATTACTGTAAAAATGTCCATAGCTGCATATTGGTTATTTTTTCTCCAGGTGCACAGTTTTTATATTGTTAAAAACTATTTAGAGTATAGTATTTTATTGTTTATCTTTTTACTCTTCACTATTATGTTTTTCTTATACATTTTTCTAAGGTCCACATCTGTGGGGTGGAAAGATAAGTAAATCTAAACAATGTATTTATAAAAAATATATCTGCAAAATCTCTTATTTTCAACAACAAAAAATACTTAGTTAAGCAAATTGTGCAAAATAGCTAAAAAATTTTAAAAACTTTAAAAATTAAAATATCAGATTTATAAGCCCCACACTACAGATATATTAGAATCTGTCCTTAAATTACAGCCAAACCCATTTACACAGTAACAGATTTACTGTTACTGTAAATCAAATATTACCTGCCACATATCTGACACAATAACCATTAAAACACCTATTTTCATTAATTTCAGATGGACCTATTCACTTAACTATTCATACTTCTATCATATTAAACTGAACTTCCAATATTCACCACTGTTTGGCGGCAAGTACCTTTTTCCTTTGATCAAGGAGCAGCCGACTTGCTTGGTCTCGATGAATCCTGGAATAAACAAGGATAGAAAGGATACATCGGACCCATCCTTCAGATCGGCCAAAAAGCTGGAAGCATTTGTAGGCCGCATAACAAGGAATCTTGAAATCTTACCAGACCTCGGCGCAGAGCTATGATGTAATCGGCCTCTGAATCTGGCCCTCAGAGGACACATCCCATAAATTCAAACGCAGACATGATTTGGGCCACAACATATTCTCCTTCATGTTTCATTAATTCTTTGTGCACCTTTAGTGGTCTTTAATGGGCTTTACAAGGACATTTTGAGCAACCATCATGAAAGATCACTATTTGATTGAACAAAATCATCCAAATAAACTCAGCTTATAAATGAAGTAATTATTGAACTGATTTGATAGCATTTTCTTTTGGAGCATTTTGGATTAAAGAGCAGATTGTTTAGCAGAACAGCTTATTTTCTTTATTAAAATGCTGCCAACTCGCATGTGTCCAGTATTCAGCAGACTGATATATTCGTTCCTAAAGAGGAGGTACTATAAGAGCCCAAAATTGAATAAATAAAAGGAATGTGTATGCACTTAATTTCTTCTCTTTTTTTATATTAAATATATTATGGCAACAAGCTAAAAAACGGAACCAAATCAATGGATTGTATATGTTGATAACAGTGCAGAGGTGGCCTTGCTGTTTGCTTTTATACTGCTGGGCCAGCAGGGGGCAGGCCTATGCTGAAGGCAGCTGCATGATGACATGAGGCTGCACTTTTAGATGCACAAAAATAATCCCGAAATACAGAAATGCTGAAGCCAAAATCTAATTCTAGTGCCAAGGTGCAATCATAAACGGCGGGGAGTCTTTCAACATGTGTAGAACAAAATATTGATGACATTTTCAATTGTCATAATTTTTAGGATGAAAATTTGGGATTATCTTTAGATAGTCCTTAAAAGTGTTGCCTGTTAGGTGGCGTTTTGAAACATTACATCATAAGTGAGATGATTGGAGCTGCTTTAGCCAGCTGACCAGCAGTGCATAACAAGTTGCTTAACTAGCTTCCAATACAAACTAGATTCTAAGAATATTGATATTTTCATTTTGGCTGAATTGCTTTGAGAGTCTTTTGCTTATTCTTTAACTTCTAATTTCTTCAGGGTTCAGCCAATGACTCGGTTCTTCAGCATTTTTGTAATCTGTTGTCATCTCAACTTGGGGTTCTAGAGTGGTGCAAGATCAACAATCCGTAAGAACACTTTTCCTTTTCTTTTTTTTTTGGTCAGTGTTTCAAAGACAATTTTTTTTTTTTTTTTTACATTCTTAGTTTAAGTCTGGGTCTGTGTGTGCAGGGGGGTATCCATGGAAGCGCTGCAAGCACAACTACAGACTCTGGACAATCATTCAGCTCTTTATATTCTGCACTCCTTGACTCCTTTGGCTGAGTATGAAGAGCACAGGATACTAGATCTACTACAGCAACTGCCAAATTCACCCGAAACAGGTTAATAGTGTGCATTTTCCCAGTTAGTCCCTTGAAAATCTCATGGTGTGAAATATTAAAGCTTTCCTTTGGTTCCTTGTTTTGATTTCTTTCAGAAAACGCGGTCAGTCAAAGTTCTGGTGTGCAGAGGAACATTGTTTTGTTTCAGGGATTCTGTGCCATGAAGTATGCAATCTATGCTCTGTGTGTGAACTTCCATAAATACTCCAATTGTGCCGAGTGTGAGTCTAAGCAGCATCACCAAGGAGCTGAAACGGACACAAACAGAACTTCAGCTTCCTCAGAAGGTAGGAGCTGTAGATTGATCACAGTTTTGGCAAATAGAAATTCTCGTTGCTGGTTTCAGATCCATTTGAAACACGATCATCTGTGATATCACTTAAAGATGTTGGTTTCTCTTTCCCAGGTTGCCATTATATGTTTCAGCACTATTTATCAGAGTGTCAGTTGTACCTGGAGACTGTGCCTGCCATGTTCCGCCTGGAGCTCCTGGAGAATATCTTCTCCCTTCTCTTTCTATCCACCTCTGACTTTGTCCAACACTTACAAAAAGACTCCAGCTCCAACCCAAACAGGGGTCATGAGACTCAATCCGAAAGCTTGTCGAGACCAACAGAAACAAATGCGGAGGCGAGAAAATCCAGCTCAGATGAGGCTGAAAGCAGCAGCCAGGAAAGCCCTAAGCTTCGTCTTTGTTTAGCAGCAGCTCATGGTGGACACTTGGACCTAAGCCACTGCCTTCATGGCTGCAGAGGGTTTCTGGTGGATGTCACTGCCATGGAGGGTTTTTTAAAGCTGCTGAAAGAAGGATTGGAGGGCATGTGTGTGGTGGGTCAGCAGAACGGACAGGAAGAGGGAAGAGCGCTGCCTCGGGAGGCTGAGGCAGTGGCGAGTCTGGGCTGTTCTGTAACGGCCGAGACGTTTGGAGCCCGCCTGCAGAGGTTATCTAAACGCACCGCAGAGGCCCAGTGGAGGCTGCAAATCATCACCAGCAACCAGACCACTACAGATGGTGAGAAATAATCAGCTGTATTTTCCATGGGAATCACAAAGTGGTTTATGTTCAACATCCAACTGTGTCCATGTGCCTAAGAGCTCACAGTTTAAACTAATTGTGGATTAATTAATGGTTGCTATTCTTGCAGGTTCAGAAAGTCCCATTCAGATGTCAACATATAGTTCTACTGCTGCTCCTCTGGGATGCAGCAAAAGGTCAAGTGTGAGGAAGAGGAGGAAACCGGCGAGGCAACCTGCCGAGAGGCAAACTTCTGCAGAGAAACATAATGGAGAAGTTAGCACAAGTGCATCAGGTGACTGAGAACAAATATATTAAATCCCAATGAATTACCAGAACCAAAGATTCAGGGAATTAAACTTTAAGTGACCAAAAATAGATTTCTTTAGTTAGCATTTAGAAATGCTCCATTAAAATCCAGTTTAAAACCCTTTTGAAGTGATGGGGAGATAGATTAAGCTGAGGAAATAACAGCTAAAGTGTTAGACCAGTTAACAATGGAGCAGATATAGAGGTTTGCGTTCCATTGATAGGACTGTTGGTGGTTGGGTTTGTAGTGGCAGTATGGGGCTGTTTTCTTTAGCGGGGACATGGAAGCTTGTTAGAGTGGAGAATAAAGTCCCAAAGGAAAAGCTGCAGATCACTTTAGCGTGATAGGAGTTCAGGACAGCAACCAAAAACACAGAAAGGTTAAATTAAAGCATCCTCTCTTATGAGAATGGCCCAGTAAAATAAGCTTGGCACCATAATTCAACCAAGAAGTTCTGCGAAGTTGGCTCAGAAACATGTCAGAAGTTAGGCAGGTGTAGTTACACTTGAAGCTGGTTCTAAAAAGTATTGATTCAAGGAGATGGGATTTCTGCGAATCAGAAAAACATTTTTTTAATCCACTTCACACTGAAGCACATCTGTGAATTGGTGTGACATAAAATCCAACTAAATATCTAAATTCATTAAGGGAGTCTTAAACAGTTTATGAAGCACTTTACAAGTAAGTCCAGCTAAATTTGCTTGCAGCAAGTCATTTTCTTTTTGTACAAGACCTAAAAATGTATTACATTTAAATGTTAATTGAATGTGCTGTATTTCATTAATAAATCCTATCTTTCTGTGTTTTTGGAAGCTGCTTGTAAAAATGGGTAATAGCTTTTCATCTTTATGTACCAGATGGTGGTGGGGTGCCCCTGGCAGGGTGTGCGGAGCTGGAGCTTTGTCCGTGTGGAGGTTCTCACAGCTGGTTGGTTCCTGCCATGTTGTCTCCTCCAGAATCTCTGCTGATTTCCTGCATCCGTCGGGGAAACTTCATGCAAGCACATCAGGTCTTTAGTCATCTGTTAAACAATTAATTGCAGATCTATTTTGCTAAATAGTTTTGTCTCTGCTGCTATAGTAAGGGCCTGATGGCTAATTCCTGGTTTTGCAAATTAGAGCTTTCTTTGATTCTTTCCAGGTGTCTTTAGTTTTTGACCTGGAGGGGGCTACCTGTTGTGGAGAGCTGGCCTTCATGGAGCGCTATAAAGAAATTCTGGTGGAGTTGGTCCAAGTGGAGCAGAAGATGGAAAGCCAGTCTATGTCTTCCTCATCATCTTCCTCTGAGGGCTTGGGTTTAGCCGCGGCTCCAGGTGCAGGGAGAAGTCGGCTGGGCAGCAGTGGTCGCTCAACGTTGCAGGCTATCGGTAGTGCCGCCGCAGCAGGTTAGATGTTTATTTGCATTTTTATTTTTTTTGCATTTGTCACATTAACTACATTTTAATGCTTTTCTTCTGTTTCCCTTCAGGAGTTGCTTTTTATTCCATCTCAGACATTGCAGACCGCCTCCTCAGCACCCCTGCTCATCCGCTGTCCTGCCTGGAGGAAGGATACTGGATGAGCTTCTGCTCCTCTGACACCTCCACCCTTCTGTACAAACTGCTTGAGGAGCTCAGCCCAGCAGCCATGGCTGCTTTCGACCTAGCTTGTTGCCACTGCCAGCTCTGGAAAACATCTCGGCAGCTTCTGGACACTGCGGAGCGCAGGCTCACCAGCAGCCTTGAAGCGCGGGGTATGAACTTTACTGAATTATTTAGTGTGTTATGTAACATAAGAGGTGCATTTATATATAGTTAAAATTGGTGTGTTTTTCTATTATTTAAAAATTTTTCTGTGCTTCCCAAGGAGTAAGAACTGACTGTAAAGTGCCTCATTCAGAAGGGATCTGTGGATTTCCAATGGTGTTGCAGCAGATCAACAAGATTCTGAATCATTCAGCCACTCATAAGCCTTCCATCAAAACAGGTGAATAGAGAAACTTAACATTTAATACTGATGCAGTAAGACTCACTAAGTCCTATTTTACATCTGATACCAAAGCATACATCATTCAATATCCATCTAAGCCAGGCTACCACAAGGTCTTATTAGCGTTTCTCCATTAAATCAGTAGCCAGAGCTTTGTAACTTTGAGATGCTACATGTACTGTGTGTTTGTACTAATGCTCCAGAATTCATCTATTACACAAATGTTGCAGCAATGATCAAATTCTAAAATTACTTTTAGAATTTTAAAAAAAAAATTATTGGTATGCTATGCAGGGTCTTTGTCTGCGCCATTGAATATTTGATCTTCCAAGAGGCAGAATATTTGAATTGGTTCCTGCCTGACATCAATTCCTATGGATTCACCTAATAATTATTAGTGTATTTGGATGCAGTTGTAAAACATTATATTTCATATCTGCACAAGTACAGTTGATTCTTAAGAAATAAGAAACTAAATAAAATTAATATGACACATCAAAGGAACATTAAAAGGAAAGGATCCATTAAAAAAAATCGAAAAGGTTCCTTTTTTTTATATATATTTAGATCCATTCAGCTGATTTCAGAACTCAAATAGAAATCTGTGTGAAAAGATCTTTATTAATAATGTGTTGGTTGGTCTGTTTTGCTTACAGAGTCAGTCGGGGAGGACCAGGTGTTTTCCTTCCCATTTGGTTGCTGCATCCAGGAAGTGCTGCTCTCCTGCCACCCAACACTGAGTGAGGAGAGCATTGCGGCCCGACTTAGTCTAACCCAACGTCTGGAGAACCCGCTACAAATTCTGAGCGCTGCTGTCGATCCGACAGGTTTGTTCCCATCAATTGAACACATTGTTTTTATTAATGCCAGGTTAGATCAACCTATTCCTGTTCTGTGTCTGACTGTATGTGTTATTCAACAGAGGGCAGCATGGACAGCAGTGTTTTGACACTGCTGGTTGAACAGGCGAGTCTGAAGCAGTCGGAGCTGGACGCTAACCCTGTTCGTTCCAGCATGAAGCAGCTCCTTCGTTCTCTGGACCAGCTTTGCCCCTTTGAGCCAGAAGGAGCCCATGAAAGGCCAGATTATGTTCGCAGTTTCCTCGACTACATCAACACACTGGCCTCTGTGTTGGTGCGAAGCCTCTCTTCAGAAGGTACCATTATCTGTCTCTTTTTTCTGCCAGCTGGATCAGTTGTTAGTTTTTTATTATCTCTGCTTATTGTCCTTTCTTAGACCAAAGAAGTCAAGTGAAGCTTGGGAACCCCCTCCTGGTTTTGCGCCAAACTCCGTTTCAACTTGTCTCCCACCTTCTGTTTGACAGACAGGTCTCTCCTGACAGGTACACATATTAAATCTTGTTCTGGTATTTTAACTGAACTTAAATCCCACCAATCAGAGCAATCAGTAAGGCCTTTATTTAAAGGGAAAATATGGTTAGAAGTTTCTCTAATTGCTCTTGCAAAATATATAATCTTCAGTCAAACTGAATGGAGAGCATCTGTAATTGTTATACTGTATTTAGCCGCACTCTGCCTTTCTGTCCTTTCTAATCAGGTCTCCAGTAAGTCAGGGGTCTGCAACTTGTGCCTCTGTCGACCCTCTACCATACAAAAAATATTTTATTCATTGTTTTATTAAAGTAATTTTCTTTATTCAGAAAAACAGAACTTTTTTATTTAGGTCTGTAAAACTATCTTGTAAATTCAGAAAAATTTAAAACATTTGGCATTTCTGGGTAATTTATTACAGATTTTCTGTTCACTACATATGTCTGGTTGTACAAATTAGGTTTTTCAAGAACAAACATATCACACCAATAATGTAGACAAAACTCAAACATAACACATTTATTCTTATAGAGTTAAAAACTAGAAAATCTGATCTGACTGTTGTTTAATAAAATGGGAACATATGTCTCCTATATCAGATATTTAACTAAAAGAAATAGTTGTGTTTTATTTAAAGGTTATGTATTACATAACAGTAATAGTTGCAGCTCTAAACGACATTTATTTAGCTATGCTCAGGGTGAAATGGCTTTTTGCCGGACCCTCCCTAACTCCTAATGAAGATCATCCCTTTAACATAATGCTGTCACTGTGTGTTATGGTAACAGATCTTTTTTTGATACCCTTTTTCATACATTTTTTTTAAGGTATCAGAATAAAGAGGTTAAAATACCAACACAGTAAACTTTTTGTGTTAAAGTGTGAAACTATTAGGAAGGATGATGTTTTTTAATACTCGCTGCTGTTTTATAGTTGTTTAATTTCATCGTTTCTGTTTCTAATCTCCAGAGTTCTGTCGGTTCTGCAGCAGGAGGGGCTTCGGCTGAGCATCCAGCAGGTCATCGTTCAGAGATGCTGCGAGGCTCTGCCTTTGTGGAGCTCCTGTCCGGCTGCTGAAGGAGACTCTGGTCAGGGGAAGAAAGCGGATGGAGCCTTCAGTGTAGACAGTTTATCTGTGCTGCTTCAAACACACGCTCAGGGTTACAGCAAGGCGCTGGGAATGACCGAACCTCTGTCTGATGTCAGCTCTGAGTCCGAAGCCTCAGCAGACGACCCCTTCTCTTCACCCATTAACCTTTCCACATCACCACCATCTCATTCCTCCATCTCTTCATCCTCCTCGACCTCATCGTCCTCAAACACCTTTCTCCTCACCGCTTCAGCCCTGTCTTTCCTTAAGTCTCGCTCCCCTATTCTTGCCACTCTGGCATGTTTAAGCGCGTGTAAAGGAGAAATGACGCGTACAAAATTATCTGGATTATCTGGATATTTCCGCAGCGGCAAGAAGGAGGTTGTCCTCGACAGTGAGCAGATTTCTCGAGAGGCGGACGGCCTCCTGAGGGAATTTCCGATTCTGAGGGCTTACCTCCAGACTATGGTAGAACCTGTGCTGGGGATCGCATTAGGCGAGGAGGAGGAAGGGTCTGCTGGGCTGGGGGGTGCTATCTGTGGGAAAACACTCATCGGTCTCCTGCTCTGTGGGCCTCAAGAAGAGGCGACTCAGGCTCTGGCTGCCGAGGCCTTTAAAAATGCTCTGGTGTCTAAAAACGTGGAGCGAGCCCTCAGTCTGCTGGAGCTGTACGGGCAGGGAGGCAGCCAGCAGAAGGAGCTCACAGACCACCTACTTGTCTGCGCTGCTTTAGAAGGTGAGGAGTCAAAACATGTAAATAACATGTTTTTAAGGCTTAAAGTGATGCAAATGCTGCATAGTGACTGTGAGAGACCAGGATGATTCACTGTCTTGCTGACGGTGATTTTTCAGATTTCCAGTTTGGATTAAAAATGTTTTAAGTTCATTTTTCCAATTTAAATTTTAATGAATATAAAGCATAAAATGGTTGTAATTAAATCTGCTTCAAAGCTTATGTTTCTACTTTGTAACTCTATTCGAACTCAAAAAGTTAGTTACTTCTATTTCTGGATGTTTTTAATGAAATGCAATGGAGAGAAAAAAATCTTCGTCCTGTTTTTGTTCCAGTTGTTTTAGTGATATCACTATTGTTACTTAAAAGGCATCAAATCTGAAGTGGTGTAGTTCTGGTTGCTGTGCAGCGTTATAGATTGATTTTATTGACTTGTTAGTAAGAAAGCCTGCAGATTCAAACTGTTTTTCAGATGATATATTCCCCAAATGAAATGTTGAAATGTAAATGATCTCTTTATTTTTATAATTCTGTTTGATAACAGAGTCCGAAGGTGTTGGTCAGCTGTTCCAGGTGCAAGACGCTGACCTGCGAGCTCGCGTTGTTCTCCAGGCTCTGGAGCGGTGGCCTCTGTCAGACTGTCTGGACCTGATTGACTTTTGCCTTAATGACCTAAACACACAAAGCTCTCTGAGAACAGACCTTGAGCTAAGTAGGACGGAATTAGGCATCTACCAATGGGTAAGGCTACTCTGATATGCATTATTTTAAACAGTGATTAAAGCAAAGAACTGTTTCTGCTGTGTTGCCTTTTAAGTCTTATCTTTGTCTTATCCTATCGTAGATGATGAACTTGCGTCCCTCCTTACCTTGGAAAACTTGGCAGGAGCTGAGGACGGAATCCAAAACTAAGCCTGAGTCAATGCTGTCGATGATCCTCGAGGCAAAAGTGGGTACAAGATTTTAATTAGAGAAACAAACACTGCTTAAAACTATACAACTGTAAGCATTTGGCATTTTAAAAATACAGAAATTAACCAGTTTTTTTCTGTTTTTACAGGAATTTTCTCTTTGTAAGCAGTGGATTGAACTCTTTCCCGTCTCTGAGCAGCTGAAGCGGCAGATGCAGGCTGAGCATCTGCTATATCTGCTGGAAATGGAACAGATGGATGAAGCTCTTCAGGTTAGAACCATTACAGTAAACCTCCAACAATCAAACTGGAGTCTCTAAATCGGATACGTTACCAATGCTTGGTAGGATTAGCATTTATTATACTTTCAATCTACTGGAAGCTTATTTGTAGTTGACAACTCATCTTGGAAAGAGCAATTGTCTTTAAAAAATCTGCTCCATGGTTAACGTTAACTAAACTAGGCAAAATGACAAAAACGAGTATAAAAAAAACATGTTTATTAACTGAAACAGTAAACCTAGCAAGAACAGTTAAAGCGATTTGTAATTAACTGAATTTTAAGAGACAACATTCTTAGTTTACGTTTTATCACAATGCATTAAAGGTGCAGTTGGAGATGTTGGAAAAACGGTTCCAGCAAGCTATATTTTTGAACATACACAACAATGCCTCTCCCTTCAGACCACCCCTCGAAACCACGTCTTCACAACACATGAATGTGCATGTTGTCTGCATTGCGTCGCTGATCTCAGAGCTGGCAGGGAAACAGGCAGAACTAATGATGCAGAGCACTATGATAACTCATCTGAAACGGTTTATTAACGCCTAAATTAACTTAAAATGCAGAAATCTGGCGGCAAAACATGTTCACTTTAATTATCCTGGTGCCTGCAGTTTGGATTACATACGTGAAAAAAACGCCTTCCAGCCGCCGCAGCAAACCGCAAGGAGGCGACCGGGCCAGAGGATGCTGTTGAATCGGATTCCTAGTGACAGCGCACCGCCTGTGTACGTGGGTCTGTTCGGCTCTGACAGAAATATTTGAGGGCAGGATGGTAATCTGGATAAACTGACTGCACTGACGATATTTTCAGGTGGACTTACTCATTTCAAAATAGATTCAAACTACTTTTTACCCACTGATCACAGCAAATAAAGCTGCCATTGTTACAGGCAAAGAAAGGATAGGATAGCTCCACCCAACACATCAGACCCACTTTTCCACCGCGTAGCTAGGGGCAGCAAAGATGCGTCAGCCGCGAGTCAGAATTAAACTTGTACAAGCATAAAAAATGAAGTAGCATGAATGTTTTTGCTGCTCTTGCTGCTTTTAATTGTGGATAGGGTGACCAGACGTCCTCTTTTTCCCGGACATGTCCTACTTTTCATACCTCAAAAATGTCCTGGGGGAATTTCAAAATCATCCGGGATTTTGGTCGACTACAGTGCAGCAGAACCGAGCCGTAAGCTCCGTGGCTGGTCGGGGCAGGGGACGGAGCGACCAAACCCGACCTGGTAACAGTAGCCCGGACACCAGCGGCCCCGTGCTTCCCCCCCGCCTGGCTTACCAGGGTCTAATTTCTGGTTTCTGTTCTAGTCTTTTTGTTGTTGTACCACATTATGGCAGCATTTGGCAGCTACAGCAGTGAGGTCATTTGTGTTGCTGAAGCGGTCGGTCCTTATCTGAGATTAGTTTAAATATTGTTTTCATATTACATAAAAAAGACTAAAACTAACCTGAAACTAAGCTTTGTCAAAGAAGAAAACTAAATCTGGCAAACGCTATAAACAAATCAAACCAGCAGTCAAAACTGAGTAACAGTAAAAACCAATGAAAATTTCAAAACAATTTAAACATTGATCATTTTCACTTTGTTTAGAAAGTAGAATCCTTGGGTTATACATACAAACTTTCCCAAAGGACTAATTAGACAATTTCATACAGCATTGGTGGTTTCTAAAGATGAGTTTAGGATATTTTTTCTCCAGGAAATAGATTTTTTTTACCAACTGAACTGATTTGGACTTTCTAAAGAAGGCCAACACAAAGCCCTGATCTGAACCCTGCTTTAACTAAACCAAAGGTTTCTTAGAAGGTCCAAAATTGAGCCTGCATGTATAAATTTTACCCCATGTGGATTAAAGGTCTATTCCCGATAAATTCCACCCTGGAAAAAAAAAGAACAAATGTATTATTATTTCTCTAATTTGTCCCTTTAGCTACTTGAAGGCATCCCAGATGTTGCGGTGGGCCTCGATGTTTGCGAGCACGCCCTGGATCGGCGTCCTGGATTGGCCGCTTGCCACTTCCTGGCTGACTACCTTACTCTTCATTTCCAGAGACAGGTGTCTCCAGCGCGTCGTCGGCATATCCATGCCCTTCACCTTGGCTCTAAGGTTGGTCGGTTTCTTGACCTTTCAGAAATGATCCATTCAATAAAAAACATATCTGGTAAACATGTAAAAGATGACATGAAAGTTAAATTTAATGCTAAAGGTTATTATTAGGTTTGGTTTTATTTAACCAGTGTAACATTTAATTTCAGAACAGATATTAGTTTTTTTTTAACTAAATTATTTGCGGCCATTTTGGTGAGATTTAGCCATGGCTTTTGGAGCCACCGATCTGCTTAGTTTTAAATCGCCTGGTGATTCAAACAGACCCTGAATTCATACACATCTCACATCTCATGGCTTTAGGAGAGAATCAGGCCCACAGCATCACACATCCTCTGTTCTTAACACTCGACATGAGGGTTTGTAACTGAAAACTGGACACAGTTCCAGTTAAGGTCCGAGATAGAGTTTGGTGAGGTCAATGGCAAATGTTGGCTTGTTGAGGAAATGTAAGGGTTGCCATGGAGGTGTTTTTTTATTTATTTTTTTGTTGACATCCTCTACATTCTGCTCACTGTGCATGAGTTACAGGATAAAATCTCCGTCCAGCTTATTTAGCGAGTGGTTAAATAAAACAGATCTATGCGTCATACTTCAAACCAAGTTATTAAAATGAAGTTTAGTTATTTTAAAGCTTTTGTACCTCACCAGTGTGCAGTTCATTTGCCCAGGCCTGTGCATGCATGCCTGTTTGCATATAACACAGGAAACCTAACTGGTTCCTATAATGCACACGCTCCTGTGAGGTAATTTTCTTTGAAAAACAACACACCCAGTTTACCATGACGAAGGGAGTCATAGCTTTAAAATTACATGTTCCTGAACTCATCTGTTTTTAAAGTTTCACAATTTCAAAGGAAACAAACTGTCCCCATCATGTGTTATCTGCAAGTTTGAAATGTTTGGTTCTCATAGTCTGAATTCTTCTCGATGGCTTATTTCCTGTTCAGCCCTGTTTTTTTCTGTTATGTTTACAATGCATGGATATGTTTCTTCCTCCAGGTACTCCTGACTCTCCCCCCAGCCTCCAGGCAGGAGTATTTCTCCCTGCTTTCAGAACCGCTGCTGATGCTCGAGCAGCTGTTGATGAATCTGAAAGTAGAGTGGGCAGAGGTGGCGGTGAAAACCCTAAAGAGTCTGCTGGTCGGTCAGGAGGCTGGCTTAAACGCTGAAGACATAGATAAGCTTCTGGCAGAATACGCCTCCAAAGCTCTCGACTTCTCATGTGCCCCCAAAGAGAGGTCTCGTTCAGGTTGGGGCTGCAGTTTTTTTTGTTTTGTTTTTCTAATTAGGGTTAAATCCCAGTCTACACTGCATTTAAGCAACAAAAAACACGTCTTTTTAATTTCCAGACTCTGTGATCAGCCTTCAGGATGCGCTGCTGCAGTGCCCTGCTCAAGAGCTCAGTTCTCAGTCATTCACCCGAATTGACTCTCCATCTTCTTCCTCAAGTAAGAAAAGCGATCAACTGGTTTCTTTTTGGTTCTTATTCTCTTCAGCTTTACTTCCCTTCTGTTCGATTGCAGACAGCACCCCCACGCACACCCTGTCTGCTAGCGGCTCGGAAAGGGAAAAGGATCGAGGATCGTCCGAGCGGCGCCAGCGTTCGTCTGCCAAGTTCCAGCCTCCGGACCAGCCCCCGGCCCAGAAGGACTGGGTCCCGGACACCAAGCACGGCATGTGCATGGTCTGCCGGCGGGAGCGGTTCACCATGGTCGGTGGTCAGAACAACAGAACCCAAGTGGAGGAAAATAAATGAATCCAGATTAGCTGCAGATTTTATTTTGGATGAGAAATAGGAAGTTATCATTGTTGTCAAATTAATTAAATCCTTTAATTTTTTTGGATTAACAGAATAAAAACAAAGGACTTATATCTAATATTAGAAATATTGGTGTAAATATTCCATATGTTTCTGTCAACTAGAGGAATTCACCTGAATATTTCTGCTGTCTCTGTATTGTTCTGTCTGCAGTTCAACAGACGGCATCACTGCCGGCGATGCGGCCGCCTGGTTTGCAGCACATGCTCAGAGCATAAGATGCTGGTGGATGGATGTCCAGGAGAGGAAGTCAGAGTCTGTGACCAGTGTTACGTCTACTTTCACCCAGAGTGAGTTCCTCTTTATAGATGGCTATTTGAGCTGTAATATAGGTAACTAATTAAACAAAAATCTATTTTTTTATCAACTTTATATGCAAAGTGTGCTTGTCAAGTGCAAGCAATCAGCATATAAGCAACATAAACTCACTGATAGGGTTAATAATAATAACCCCATATTTTCCTAGAAATGAAAACCAAACAAAGCAATTAGCTTTCCTGCAGGAAAGGAGAGATGCCAGACCCACTGAGGAGTCTGTGGTCACCTCTACCAGAACCTCTCTTTCCTGCTGCTTTTATTATCAGACTTCAAAAAGAATAAAAGGAGTGGTCAGAAGTTGTCAGGAAGAGTCAGAAGTTATCAGTCACCTACGGCAGAATAGCTGGATAATACCAGGCCCTGAGAGAAATATTTGCTCTCCCCATTTAGAACACTTAAATATTCCCGGCGGGCCAGATGTCTGTAACTTAAAAAATAAAATGATAACAGATACATTTTTCTAAGACTCATTAAGATCTCTGACCTCTGATCAGGGCTTCTGTGAGGAACAGGTTTGATCACTTGTAAATCAACATTCTTACTTTTTTTCTTTCTTTTTGCAGTTCTGAGGATGAATCCGATTCTGCTGAAAGTAAGTTGACCCTCTCTACCTTATATGTTTATTTGATAACCGTTGGTGCTTTTTTGTTGTGTTGGTTTTTCCTCTGGGTGAGTTTTTGAAATGAAAGCATTCTGTGAAAGCTCACTTGCAGAGTTCTGTCTGACTTTTGTGTTTCGATGCAGTTATTGGAAGCCCAGTCGTCTCTCAGGAAGCTCTGGATGGGATGCTGCATCTACCTGAAGTGGTCCACCGAGAGTTCAGGCTGAGCACAGACCCCGCTGAGAACCAGCTGCTGCGGACTGGCTTCTACTATGAGCAGGTTCAAATTTGCACAGCTGAGTTTTCCTTGTTCGTCGACATGACTTGCAGAAGTTATCACACCCATTGGCTTCCAAAAACAATCTTTAAAGTTCTTTATCGAGCTTTTAATTGCATCAGTGTTTCCAACCTTTCAAAACAGGCAGATGTTTTCCCCTCCCAAGTCGGTGATTCGTAGAAGCACCTTTCACTGCGATTATTGCTGCAAGTCTTAACATAGGCAGGAATGTTTGCCCTCTCGGCTTTCCACATCAGCACAGGCTCAGTCAAACTAGTTAAGATGTTTTTTAAAACTGTAAAAAAAAAAAAATCTCCCAATTATGAAATCCTGATTTGATGTCAAAATCAGGCTTGTTTTCCAGGTGCCAACAAAATGTTTCCTAACTACCAAAACTCAGAGCTCCAAATGGAAATACAACAATATGCATAAAAATGATTTTTCCATCATTGGTCCCTTTTTGACGATGTGTTTGTCATCTTTAAAGCGTTTATAAAGTGTCAGATACTTTGTCCATTTTTTAACTCAAACGTCTGTTCTGCTTACATCTCCAGGCTCCCAGCGCACACCTCTGTGTGGCCATTTTGTCTCTGCACAGCGACCAAGCCGCCTGCGGCCACCAGCTCATCAACCACAGCCGCTCTCTGTCCCGTAAACTAACCAACCCTGAGGTGGACGCCTGCCTCCTCACCGACATCATGCGGCGGCTACTTTTCAGCGCCAAGTTGATGTTCGTTAAAGTCGGTCAGAGCCACAACCTCGCTTTATGCGACAGGTAGGACCTGATCTTCGCTCACTATTTGAGCCAGTCTACATTTGTTTGGTTGTTTTGTTTCACTCAGATATGAGATGGAGAATAAAGTTTTAAATAGTTGTGATGTTATAAGGCAACGCATCAATGATGGATGCAGAATAAAAGGATTATCATGGAGTTTATGCATTTTTAACAGTGGATTTTTATGAGCTGTTGGGTAAGAGGAGAAGAAGAATGTGACTAAAGGTCTGATATGAAGAACTTTCTGAGAAATAACCCAACATACGATGATTTCCAAAGCTGTTACTCATCGTATGAGCTGGGGGAGTGGCGGCCTAGTGGTTAGGACATAGGGCACTCCTGAGGTTTTGAGTTCAAAACCCACTCCCTCAGACTGCCACTCTGGGTCCCCGAGCAAATACCCTTATCCCCACACTGCTCCCTGTATACTGCACAATGGCAGCCCACTGCTCCCCAAGGCAATGGGTTAAATGCAGAGAGTAAATTTTGTTGTGCTTTACCTGTGACAGTGTAATGACAATAAAAACGCTGGAGGAAAAAATGCATACTGGAATACAACACTTAATGACAGGATGTGATTCGTAAAGTTTTTACTTAATATTTAGCACTGCCTACTTCACAGCAACCCTAAAGGAAGTGCAGAGCCAGTCAGAGATTTCACACTCCTCCTCATATCAGTCCATGGTTTCCTCTAACTCCTTCAGACAGGAATTAAGTGTACATATTTTTAGTTTAGATTTTATTAAATACAAAATTGTACTTTAATATTTAGGTGCACTTCTGCTTATCTTTCATGTCTTCTACAGAGGAACCACATGTTTTTTTTTTTTTTTTTTATAGCCATAAAGATCTATCTAGCTTTTTTTTATGGATATTTGGACATAAAATCCTCCAAAAGGAAACGAAAGGTCCACAAGCTGACCAGGCATTTAACTAAAATCATACAGATACACACGGCTGGATTACAGAATCCAAACAACCTGAATGCTTCCTCCTAAATTTCTGAGTTTTTAGATTCCTGTTTTCCTGTTTCTTTAATCCTTATATACACTCACCGGCCACTTTATAAGTTACACCTGTCCAACTGCTCGTTAACACTTAATTTCTAAGCAGCCAATCACATGGCGGCAACTCGGTGCATTAAGGCATGTAGACATGGTCAAGACAATCTCCTGCAGTTCAAACCGAGCATCAGTATGGGGAAGAAAGGTGATTTGAGTGACTTTGAACGTGGCATGAATGTTGGTGCCAGAAGGGCTGGTCTGATTATTTCAGAAACTGCTGATCTACTGGGATTTTCACGCACAACCATCTCTAGGGTTTACAGAGAATGGTCCGAAAAAGAAAAAACATCCAGTGAGCGGCAGTTCTGTGGGCGGAAATGCCTTGTTGATGCCAGAGGTCAGAGGAGAATGGCCAGACTGGTTCGAGCTGATAGAAGGGCAACGGTGACTCAAATAACCACCCGTTACAACCAAGGTGGGCAGAAGAGCATCTCTGAACGCACAGTACGTCGAACTTTGAGGCAGATGGGCTACAGCAGCAGAAGACCACACCGGGTGCCACTCCTTTCAGCTAAGAACAGGAAACTGAGGCTACAATTTGCACAAGCTCATCGAAATTGGACAATAGAAGATTGGAAAAACGTTGCCTGGTCTGATGAGTCTCGATTTCTGCTGCGACATTCGGATGGTAGGGTCAGAATTTGGCGTCTACAACATGAAAGCATGGATCCATCCTGCCTTGTATCAACGGTTCAGGCTGGTGGTGGTGGTGTCATGGTGTGGGGAATATTTTCTTGGCACTCTTTGGGCCCCTTGGTACCAATTGAGCATCGTTGCAACGCCACAGCCTACCTGAGTATTGTTGCTGACCATGTCCATCCCTTTATGACCACAATGTACCCAACTTCTGATGGCTACTTTCAGCAGGATAATGCGCCATGTCATAAAGCTGGAATCATCTCAGACTGGTTTCTTGAACATGACAATGAGTTCACTGTACTCAAATGGCCTCCACAGTCACCAGATCTCAATCCAATAGAGCATCTTTGGGATGTGGTGGAACGGGAGATTCGTATCATGGATGTGCAACTGACAAATCTGCGGCAACGGTGTGATGCCATCATGTCAATATGGACCAAACTCCCTGAGGAATGCTTCCAGCACCTTGTTGAATCTATGCCACAAAGAATTGAGGCAGTTCTGAAGGCAAAAGGGGGTCCAACCCGTTACTAGCATGGGGTACCTAATAAAGTGGCCGGTGAGTGTATATATTGTAGCAGTCACTGATAGGCTCATTGTTGATCCTAAAAGTGATTAGGATCAGTGTATCAAGCTATGTTGATCAGCCATGACAGGATGAACAGCTGGATCATTTTGATCAAATAAATTTCTATGTCACTAGAGTTCTATCATCATTCCTGCCTGAAACCAGAAGAGATTAATTCCTAATTATGTGAAATCCTCACCATCACTGTTTGTCTCTTGGTTCTCTGTTTTAATGTTTAGCTTCCTCTTCATTCTTCATGTTTACAGTTACATCAGTAAAGTAGATGTGCTCAAGATTTTGGTGACGGCCAATTACAAATATATTCCCTCTCTGGACGACATCCTGGAGACGGCTGCCGTCACACGTCTGCGCAATCAGCTGCTGGAGGCAGAGCACTACCAGCTAGCCGTGGAGGTCAGGCTTTTTAGGTTATTCACTTTTAGGATAAGTTTTGTGAAAAGTGAAGAGCCTATGTGGTTCTGATGCCTCTGGTTATTTGGTTACATTGCTAGGTGTCGACGAAGAGCGGCCTGGATCCTGGTGGTGTATGGCAGGCGTGGGCTCTGGCATCTCTAAAGGCTGGTAACCTTTCAGGAGCGAGGGAGAAGTTTGGCCGCTGCCTCAAGGCTCCGGTGGACCGAAACCAGCTCAAACTGGGCCCCCCGCTGCTGCAGGAGGTCGTCCATCACCTTGAGACAACTGGACGGCCCGCCAACGCCAAGGTGAACAGAGAAACCTTTGTATTTTCACTCATCCTCCATTCATTTGACATGTTTAGACTTCAGGATTTTCCCTATTCTTATTGCTCATTTTAGGTTGAGCTCATCAATAAAACAGATTGAACTAGAATCATTGATTGCTTAAAAGAAACAGTTTACTATTGATATATGATAAAATACTACTCAATTCTCAATCAGCTCTGAGCATTTTTCTTCATTGTTTTAGAAATCCGTTTCTGTCTCAATTCAAAACAATCCTGAAAAACATAACTTCTGTAAAAGGTTGTCCGACTGTTTTATAAACTCAAAGTTTTGGTTTGAATTTGGTAAACTTGATACTTGAACTGCTTTCAGCTCTTCTTTCTTAAACTGATTACGATCAAAGTGGAAACCTTTTGTCTCCTTCCTCAGTCTTATGGTGAAGACATTATGGCATCGCTTCGAGAGCTGGAGGACGCTCTAAACGAGGTAGTTCCTGCAGAGCGACAAGAGGTACCCATTCAGAACAGCTACCTCTTCCAAGAGTGCCTTTATTATTTGAAGACATATGGCCCTCACCTCGCCGTCATCAGCTTCTACATGCGCCATAACTGTGAAACTGAGGCCCTGACTTATCTTCTAGGGAAGGTAAGACCCTTTGTTTATGGATTGTTTTCCTTTTCTGCAGTGTTCTATTGTTAAAGTATTTGTTTTTATACTCAGGAGTGTCCTGATGAGGTGTTTCTAGAGGGGGTGCTGCAACCCTGTTTGGAAAGAGGAAACTTCAGCATGCTGCAAGGCATTATGGTAAAACTGGACCCCAGCCTAGACTCGTGCAGCCGCTATCTAATTGCTGCATGCCAGTTCCTGCAGCGGAAAGGATACTATCACTGCCTATACCAGCTGCAGAAGTTCATGACGGTAGGATCTGCTTTGATATATTTTTTTCTTTTTTTATTGCAGTTATCTATTTTTTTTTTTTTTATCTTTTAAAGAAACTTTTGCATACAAAGTATACCTAAGCCTAAAGTACTTAAATATATAAAAGCATAACCCCAGAATTAACAAAACTAATTTGGTTGTTGATGCTGTTGATGCTGTTTAGAGTTTTATATCCCCTGTGGTCAGCTGATTTCATAGAAATGTTTGTATACTAATAGTTTCGGTCCTGAATCGACTCTTGTAGCCTTTTTGAGTCATTTTTTGAAGCCCAGTGTTAATGCATTCAGGCGTAACAATAGCCTGTTTTTGATTACCCTAAAAATGCCATTTAAGCTCAGTTAAAAAACTCCAATATTAGCTGAGCAGCCCACCTTTATCTATGCTTCTTTATGTTTCCTCCTCTCCAACTTACAGTGGGGCAAAAAAGTATTTAGTCAGCCACCAATAGTGCAAGTTCTCCCACTCAAAAAGATGAGAGAGGCTGGTAATTTTCATCATAGATATACCTCAACTATAAGAGACAAAATGAGGGAAAAAAATCCAGAAAATCACATTGTCTGATTTTTAAAGAATTTATTTGCAAAATATGGTGGTAAATAAGTATTTGGTCAGTTACAAACAAGCAAGATTTCTGGCTCTCACAGACCTGTAACTTCTTCTGTAAGAGGCCCCTCTGTCCTCCACTCGTTACCTTCATTAATGGCACCTGTTTGAACCCGTTATCAGTATAAAAGACACCTGTCCACAACCTCAAACAGTCACACTCTAAACTCCACCATGGCCAAAACTAGAGAGCTGTCAAAGGACACCCAAAACAACATTATAGACCTGCACCAGGCTGGGAAGTCTGAATCTGCAATAGGTAAACAGCTTGGTGTGAAGAAATCAACTGTGGGATCAATTATTAGAAAATGGAAAACATACAAGACCACTGATAATCTTCCTCGATCTGGGGCTCCACGCAAGATCTCACCCCGTGGGGTCAAAATGATCAAAAGAACGGTGAGTAAAAATCCCAGAACCACACGGGGGGACCTAGTGAATGACCTGCAGAGAGCTGGGACCAAAGTAACAAAGGCTACCATCAGTAACACACTACGCCGCCAGGGACTCAAATCCTGCAGTGCCAGACGTGTCCCCCTGCTTAAGCCAGTACATGTCAAGGCCCGTCTCAAGTTTGCTAGAGAGCATTTGGATGATCCAGACAATGACTGGGAGAATATCATACGGTCAGATGAAACCAAAATAGAACTTTTTGGTAAAAACTCTACTCGTCGTGTTTGGAGGAGAGAGAATACTGAGTTGCATCCAAAGAACACCATACCTACAGTGAAGCATGGGGGTGGAAACATCATGCTTTGGGGCTGTTTTTCTGCTAAGGGACCAGGACGACTGATCCGTGTGAAGGAAAGAATGAATGGGGCCATGTATCGTCAAATTTTGAGTGAAAACCTCCTTCCATCAGCAAGGGCATTGAAGATGAAACGTGGCTGGGTCTTTCAGCATGACAATGATCCCAAACACACCGCCCGGGTAACGAAGGAGTGGCTTCGTAAGAAGCATTTCAAGGTCCTGGAGTGGCCTAGCCAGTCTCCAGATCTCAACCCCATAGAAAATCTTTGGAGGGAGTTGAAAGTCCATGTTGCCCAGCGACAGCCCCAGAACATCACTGCTCTAGAGGAGATCTGCATGGAGGAATGGGCCAAAATACCAGCAACACTGTGTGAAAACCTTGTGAAGACTTACAGAAAACGTTTGATCTCTGTCATTGCCAACAAAGGGTATATAACAAAGTATTGAGATGAACTTTTGTTATTGACCAAATACTTATTTTCCACCATATTTTGCAAATAAACTCTTTAAAAATCAGACAATGTGATTTTCTGGATTTTTTTTTTCTCATTTTGTCTCTCATAGTTGAGGTATATCTATGATGAAAATTACCAGCCTCTCTCATCTTTTTAAGTGGGAGAACTTGCACTATTGGTGGCTGACTAAATACTTTTTTGCCCCACTGTATAACATGTCCAACATCTGCTGCACCAACAACTAGATTGTCTTGTAACATCATTTCCACCAAAAGCATTGATATTTAGTTATGTTGGACAATTCTTATTTTGAAAAGTCTTTGTAATCTTAGTTGCCAAAATGAATAAAGCAAACATTCAGTATTTGGATTTGCAAAACTGGTTTTTCCGCTTCCCAGTAATACTCTACTGTGTCATTGTCATAAGAGAAATTCCTCTTTAAGTGGTATGAAGGCCTTGTATAAGGCCTTTACATCTATTAATAATTGTTGTTTTTTATGAATAAAAGAGATACTTTTTAGTGAATTATCTTTTCATAATTTACAAATAGTTTGACCTGGGCAAAAGCTAAAAAAAAAGAAGCTAAATATAGTTTTCACAACATTGCGTCTTGGATGGACGGATAGAGTTTGCTAATTAATTTTTTCATTACTTTTTCGATAACAGAATTGTATTTAGGTGAAGGTAAAATAACACCCCTTTAGGTGTGAATAGACCATGTTTTTGTTTTTTTTTGCTTAGTTACTTATCTGAGGAGGTAATTTTGTCAGTAAATGGCACATTTTACAGTTTGTATAATTCAGTTAGTGTATCGATTTCCTTAATTAGTTTACTGTTTATGTAATAGTTGATTAATAGCTTTCCGCCCTAATTCAAATGTCAACTAAAACCTTCATCCTGTTTTATTAAGTATAATTCATTCAGATAAGACATTCTTTGTTATACTTTGTCACATAGAGGCAGATTCCTGTTTTTTAACTACTGTCTAAGAAAGACATCTAGATTCTACAATCACTGTTAACTTTGAAGTTAAAATCTGTTTCTTTCTGGACAGGACCACGTCCGCGCTGCCATGACCTGCATTCGCTTCTTCACTGTTGGAGCAAGCTCGTACATACAGCTGGGAGAGCAGCAGGTACTTCCAGATTCTTTTATTTTCTGTTGACAGATTTGTTCAAGTTAAACCCGTGGCTGACTCTTTACCTGAACTCTTGCTCAGCGCTGGTTGGCTAGAGCTAAAGAGCACCTGAAGACGTACCTGCAGGAGCAGCAAAGCCGAGGTGCAGGACGGAGAAAACCATCAGTCACCTCCTTTAGAAAGACCATGTCATCCAGTGATGTGTCCAGGTACCTGCTGTCAGTCCTCAGACGTTTTAAATCCCTTTGTTTTGAAACATAAAAATATCTGTTTAAATTTGTTTTTGTTTAGGCACATGAATACAATCGAGCTCCAGCTGGAGGTGACCCGTTTCCTGCATCGCTGTGAGACGGCGTCGTCCTCCGGTGCCCCGGCAGCCATCAAACCGCACTCTAAGTCTTCCAATTCACCACCAACACTGTTTGGTGGAAGCCCTATGAAGATTGAGGTCGCCTGCAAGGTAAAGCCAGATGTGATTCACGCATCTAAGGTGAAAAAAATATGTTTATTAAATCATTGCTTGTTTTGTACTTGTTGTTTTGCAGGTGATGCTTGGAGGAAAAAACATTGAAGAAGGGTTTGGCATTGCTTACAGAGTCATACAGGTATGTTTTTATAAGAGCTGAGGACGTAGCTTAATTTTTACTTGATGTTTTTTTTAATCTTTGTTCAGTTTCATCCTTTCTTTTTCTCTTATGTTCTCTTAGGATTTTCAGCTGGAGGCCCAGGCCGTCTACACCCGAGCAGGTCACAGACTTGTCCGACAGAGGCAGTATGGAGCTGTGAAGCAGCTCCTGAAATGCGTCTGCGAGTCAGGCACGGCCACCAGGCATGACTGCGATGCCCTCATCCTCAGCTGTGTCTCTGTTGCAGATAAGGGACCTGCAGATGTAAGTATCAGGAAATAAAGGAAGCAAAATTTGAAATGTAAGAAAAGAAAACAATTTTCCTATTACAAAACAAATAACTATTATTTTAGTATAAGTCCATAATATCTACTGATATCCCATCTCATTCCATTGACATGTTTTACATTTCAGGACAAACTGACATGTTCGGATTGCTTTTTATGTTTTGGTTTAGGCCAAGGAACTGGAAACCCTCATCTTGGAGATAAAGAGCACAGAAACAAAGGTAGACTGATACTGACTCTGCCATGATTTATCCTTCACATTCAGTCATATTAAATTCAAAAACTCAACAGAAAAGCTGTTCAATTGTGATGGAACCATTCAGGACTCTTTTTTTGTTTTTTGTTTTTTTTTTTGTTTTGTGTGCAGATCAAAGCCTACCTGCTGTGCAGTAAACTGAGGCCAGCGTACCTGCTGGCTGTAAAGCTGGACCCTGGCCGGGCGGGCCCATTGGTCCAGGACGTCCTGCAAGCAGCTGAAGGAGCACAGGACTCTGTGATGCAGAACATCTGTCGCCAGTGGCTCTCCGAACACAGCAAGTCCCCTCAGCAACGTCAGAGCCGGCCCACTGCAAGGTAAGGGGCATAGCTCGAGTAGCAACAGAAAACTGGACTTGAAGAGAAAGGAGCCACTGAAGAAGTTTAGGTGAATTATCAGAGTATTGGACAATAAAGGATTTGCACACTTTGCGTTTGAAACACAGCAACAGTATCCCCCTACCTGCTTATTTCTATCTCCAAAAAGTGGGAAACTGCTGCAGTTATGCCTTAAAACCAATTCTCCACCACCACCAACCACAGCTGTGAAGAATCCACCCAAAGATACTGGTACACTGTGATCAGAGAACCTGATACAGTCCTAATCTGCAAGTTTTCCCCGGAGCTAAATATGAAAATTGCACAAAGTGCAAAGACCCTGACGTTGCATCAACTGAACTCATTGCCACTTGATGACTTGGGCTTCCACAGACAACATGGTGTAGATTTGTATTAAACAGGAAGAACTTTCATTTAAAATAACCTGAGTTTCCCTGAAACCCAGAGATAACCTGTCTGTGCATCAGGTTGACATTATGCAGTCGTTTTCCTTTCTAACACCAACATAACTGACACAGATTTGTGACTTTGTCTCTTTTGTTTAATTTACTGACAATTCACACATAATCGTAGCAACTTTTTTTTAGATAACTAAAACAACCCAGTTTTATTTCACAAAAGCATCTGCTAGTGAGTTAGCAAAAACATCACACTGACTCAAAGTTTAAGAGGTCATTAGTATAGACCCTGCTTTCACTGAAGTCCATCCTTCGCAAAAGCTGTGAATCACCACTGTGCTTTATGGCAGTTTTGGAAAGACGTCACCACTTTACAGCATAAAAAAGGAAAAAATAAAAAGCACTATGAGGGTACCGAACTGAAACACACACTAATTTATGTTGATGTGTTTGTCTTCTACCTCAGCCTAAAGGGAAAAGACTCCTCTGATAAATGTTACCTGTTTATTGCCCTTATTGTCTCTGCTTTGTTTTTTTTATTTGAATGTTTTTGGTCAAAGTGTTACAAACCCAACAACCAACTTTGCTTTTTTGATGTTTCTATCCCAGTGTTTACCTGTACAGAACATGTTTAAAGCAATTACATTTATAAAGGAAAATGCAGGTATTTGATGAAGCTATTAGGTTATAAGGAGTTAATATACCTGTAGCAGATCCCACTCCCCATTTAGATTGATGTGGAGGTGAAGGTTAACCTGGGGGCAAATTATACCATTTTAAAACATCTTCATCTCCAAAACCTTGTAGTAAAACGATGTGTTATAAACCTTTAAACTCTTTCCAGATTTTTATTTAAACTTTTGTTTACATAGGCAGGAAGTGGTGCATCATCCATGATCTTCCTCTTGGAAACATACACTAAAACAGAGAATGTAGTTTTTTTTCCCTATTCAAAATAACCAACTAATGTAAAAGTAAACATATGTAAAAAGTAAAAAATATAAACAGTATTTTTTTTTTATTTGTTTTTATGTTGACTTTGATTATAAATGCTTTGATTTTTACTCACTGTTTCAAACAGGAAGATAAATTGTGATGCACCGCCTCCAACAACTCTCAACATCTCTGTTTTTCACCACAAAATGTAAACATTAGTAGAGGTAAATGTTTCTAAAACAACATTAAAGGGATAGCTCAATTTTCTTAGATGAGGCTTCATAAAATTACCTGTAATGTAGTAGAAGGAGGTCACACTGCAATATTACCAGAGTTTAAAAGTTGGCATCTTCACATTAGACCTTTTTTTTGTTGACTCCTTTCATTTGTGTCTGATGAAGCTGTCAGGTTTATAAATCTGTACAAATTAAATCAATATTGCAGTAGTAATTGAAGTTATTTGGTTAAGAGAGGACATAACAACTCAACAGTATCTTGTAAAAATGTAGATTTTACAGATCCTCACTTTGAAGTATCAGAACCATCCCGGTCCAGGTCACCCCCCCAGGTTAGCCATTAGCTCCTGCTTCTGGTACCGACACATCTGGAGATGTAGGGTACTAACTGCTTATAACCTCTTACCAGGACCCCACTTAAAAAATAAATCTCTAATTCTAACATTTCAGGGCATTTAAGGTTTTATTAATTGAACGTATAAATTTCAGGTGGGATGCAAAAAGGGATCCACTTTTTTTTTATGAGATCAGAAATGTTCTTGCTCATTTTAAGTCATTGTGTTTTCTTTGTCCTCACTGGAAACACTGTCAGGGTCTGTCTGTAAAATCTGTTAATAATGTCATGTAAAAATTCCAAAACAAAGTCATTAATCTGAATTTAAACCTATATCTCTGCTGCTACCTTTCCAGCTATGACTTCCAAGCACTCGGCCAGATGGGGACATTTTAGTTGCCTCTTTGCCTTGTGTCTCTGCTGCACTAAGCAGATCTGATGACAGATCTTCCTGTGATTATTATTGAACTAATGAAAGCATTTTTAGAAGTGAAATCCACCCTAACCTTGAATTACTTTAACTGTTGTGTCCCATCACTGCCGCACTTTATATCTTTAAAATTATTCGGGAAAATTGTAATGCATATAATCCAGCAACTGCTAAAAAAATGCAGGGATAAATGATTTTGAAATGTTTGTCAATTGTAAAAATAAAACTAAAATGATCAATACCAAGATATTTATGGTGTTTGTGTCTTTTAATTCATAGGAATATTTAAAGATGCCACACACTCAAGACTAAAAAAAATATTTTAACTCTAATTTATTTCCAAATTTGCCATTGGGTTAAATTTCCAAGGATTAAATTTCAGATTGTTTCCAGGGGCTGCTGTAGCTTTCTGGGTGCTCAGAGTTGTGAGCCTCTCACCATTCAACAACTTTTCACAAATAATCCAAATGGCTAAGGTGTCATACTAACACAAGTATGGAATATTTTTCCTGCTGTCGTTCTATAAGCAGCAAAGGTTGCTAGGCGACAATCCCACTCAAGTCCGAGAGCAAAAAAAAATCAATAAGCAGAGCCGAAAGGTTTGCGTGTGAGAAGAAGGAAGTTAACTAGAGGAGAAATATCTGCAGAAAGCATTCGATCTGATAGCGGAAACGGATTTGATGGAGAAGGGAATATCTGAGAGAAAGCAGAATTATTTAATGTGAGCATTACAAGTTTTGAATGCAAGTAGAGGAAATCCTGCTCACAAAAAGAAAAGGTGTGCTCTTGGTTTTTGGTAGGAAAAAATCCTCCGTGCACAGGTTCCTATTCCAGCAGCGTGATCCTGGATGAATGAAGGCAATGGACTATATGCCCAACTCCACCTCTTCCTGAACCTCTGCCAGCTTATTTGTTTCCTGTCTTTCATTACTGGACAAACTTATTAATCCAGGTATTTCTGGCTAATGTTGTCATGGTTACTGAGGTCAGACACACCTGGATTCATCAGTTTGTCCAGTAATGAAAGAAAGGAAATGAAGAGGCTGGCTGAAGTTCAAGAACTAGTGGAGTTTGGCATTGCGGAATCAGGGTTTTATGTTTTTGCAATGTGAAAGCGACCTGTCGCATGTATGGAACCAACTTTTCTGTATGAGATGCCACAAAAGCAAAGACAGAAAAACTTTTGTTGTAATGTTTCAGTTTATTTACATAAAATGTAAACATTCAACTCTTACTATGAATGTTGTTTTAGTAAAAGGCATGTCCGACTTGTATAAAACACAGAATGTAAACTCTAGGCAGCTATGCATGGGAATGCTGAGAAAGAAAAGGTGAGATCTTTGAATAGCTGTGCTTCCAGCCGGTAAACTACAAAAGGAAACCTCTGGAGACACACGGACAGAACATTAATGTCATTCAGCTCTCAAATATGGCTCACACTTGCTCTGATAAATGGTAGAATATAATCCCTGCTTCAAAGTTTTTACATTTTTAAGAAAGTTGGCACAAGAGTTAAATAGTTTAACTGCAAATTCTGAAGAAATGAACAATATAAAATGTTAAATAAAAGAATGCTGGTCTTTTACCCTGCATTGACACCTAGTTGTATGTCATGGCATTAGAAAAAGATCAAGTTTAAGTTTTTGCGTTACTGTGTTCACATTATGTTATGAAAATAGTCTTAAAATATGAACTGTTGATAAAGTTGACTGGTTCAAATTTAAGGAGCTGCAGCAGAGCACCGAAATAACAAACTTATTGCGTCTTAATGCACAACAAAAAATCACATTGTTTTACACAATAAAGAAAAGGTTAAAAACCGAAAGGAAACAAATTATATGAGTGAGAACAGAAGTGCGATGGACTCCAAGGAAGCCTGAGAAATGCGAGCAGTACAGAGGGGACTCAATCCCAGTCGATGCCAAGAAGCTCACAGCTGACGTCCCACAGTTTGCTGGCCGTCTCCTTGCTCCTCCCCTGGGGAGCAACGAAGGCGGGGGTGCAGTCACTGAAACCAGGGGAGGAGAAAAGGACCGGTTATTATGTAAGAGCTAACAACTAGCTTCTGTTACCTTGTTCAATGTCTTTGTAAACAACTTAAATATAGGTAAAAACATCCTGAAGATCACTGATCTGAGCAGAATGGTGCAAACAGGACTTTTTATTCTGACATAAAAATCTAAACTGTTCATGTTCATCCTAAAACTCTGATTACCACATTAGTTTAACAAATAAACCATCTGATAAAACAAATTTTAGATTTCTTGTTTTATTCCCTTTGGTACTATATATATATATATATATATATATATATATATATATATATACACACACACTCTTTTTTATATTGTCTGTTGTATTTTTATCTTTAATGGCATCGTGCTTTAACTCTGCCCTTTTTACTCTATATAAGCTACTGGAACCAGAATTTCCCTGAAGGAGTAATACCAAAGGATAAATAAAATTGAGTCTAAGTCCAAGTCTAATTCTTTATGATGATGTGTGTCATTTAATTTGGATTCAGCCTAATGAGGAGAATATAGTTTGAAATGTTACATGTTTGTAAAAGAATATGAGAGCTCTGAATAAACTTTTTTCTATGTGAGATGGCAATTTTTTTTGTTAAACTGTAATTAGCTCCATATCATCCAACTTTGATGGCTTTCTGTTTGATTTTCCAACTGGCACTTGAACTTTTAGCCACTAGGGGCGCTAGACCAATAACATCCTGATTTGGAGCCTCTGAGAGCAGCTGTATGGAAGCAAATCGTTAATATATTTTAAATGAAAAATCATTTCCAGAAATACTTTTTCATTTTAAGAATGTGGCTGCATTGTTTGACTCATAAATTAAATTAGTAATCAATAATCCTGTTTGCATTTTCTTCAACACTGCTCATCCTTTTACTTAATTAAAATGAAAAAGAAAAAGACATTTGAGATTCATTTTTCAAAATGTACCCCAACAAATAAGTTTGCACAGCGCATTAAATACACATCAAGTTCTGTTTACTGATAGAAAAAATAATTTAGAGCAGCAATAAGTAACATTGCTGCCTTAATATATCCTCTTCTAAGCCCCTGTGATGGTAATCTAAGGGTTGATGAGACAAAGGGTTCTGTCATCTCCCCCTTCCATCTCTGGTTGGAAAACCAAACTTTCTGTCTAATGACCCTAATGGTGGTGTGATGATTGATTGATTTTATTCCTCTTACAGTGGATACATTTACTTGTTACATCAGCTCAACTAGTCAAAGAAGGAGAATGTGCCAAAGGAAGAAAAAGGTGCATGGGATATATACAGTATATACACTGCGTCCTCATATGAGCTTTTTTATACATAATTATATATATATATATATATATATATATATATTTTTGTTTAGGTTGATGACATGGAGGAGCCAGCAAAAGAAGGGTTGTAGCTGTGACTGCTATTTTCAAAATGCCCTATATGGGGAGCACAACTAAAAAATACTCGGTGCTACTTTAACATATTTCAAACTAAGCTCATAATTGGATCAATAATTGCCCAGTGTTGCTTGAAAAAGAAAATATGTTATTTTTAACATTTTTACCACAGCTCACCCTTAACCTACAAGCTAGCTACCTGAAAAGACAGCCCGACTAATTACCCCAACAAGTAGAGGGTTTTATACCAATCCAAACAACTAAAAGTATTTATTTCCCATCTATATTATTAAACAGTAAATTATGTTTTCAGATGATCCACAGTTGAATGTCTTCCTCAGTGGTACCAAACATCAAAAGTCCAAATAGGTGGTTTATTTCTGCAATATGCTTAAAGATATCTGTTTACTGTCACTTCCTGGTATAAGTCAGGAGTAATATGGTCCCGGATGGAGAGAGCAGACTCATTAATGAAAAAAAAAAAAAAAATCTTAATTATATTACATTTCTAAAATGACTCGGTCAGGCTTATTAACTAAATTAAAAACTGTTCAGATGTTTTAAATTATTATTATTTTTTTATTGTTTAAATAGTTAAACCTTACTATTAGAAGGATTTATTGCATTGATTCCTTTTTAGTGACTGCTGCTGTATGGAAATGATTCACCCCCCTGAACACAATTCCTTAGACACGCCTGATGCGATGAGTCAAGTGCTTCATCAGTTGTATCAGGTGGGCTTAAAATTAAAACATCTACAGAGATTTCTGGAGCCCATTATAACTTAAATCAGAGCTTTTTAATGACTCAATGTCAAGTTTTAAAATTCCATATTAATATCAAGAAAAGCTCTTAAATGTAAAAAACTGGACTTTAGCTTAGCTGCGGTTCTGATGCACAGAGAATTTTCTCTATCTTTAGTTTCTCATCAGACGCTGATTAAGAAGCTGCAGTCTTTAATAATAAAGGAGATGTGAACATTTTACTAAAAGGCTTTTATGGTATTATGTGGACATTTCTGTGCATCTGCTTCACTTTATAAATGATTTATTAAGAACACAGCAGAATAAGGTCCCACTGGTACTTTCTTTTTAAATTTTGATTTAGTCGACTTTGTTTCTTAGCCTTTTCTTTTTTACCTGAAGTGTTTCCCAGATACTGAGTGCAGCTCCTCTGCTACAGCACAGTAAATGCTGGTCTGAGCTCCTTCCTGAGGCGTTTTCAGGAACATGGAGAAGACTGTGAACAGAATCATCATGAGGGTCGAGTGTCTGGTCAGGTCTGAGTTCACCGTGCCGGGATGGACCGAGTTCACAGTCACACCGGTCCCTAAGAAAGCAAAATGACCACAGCGGAAATCTTTCTATTAGTCGTAGTCAAAGACCCGAGCATGCTCTGTTTATACTACCTTAATGAGAATTGAAAATATATAAATAGGCACTAAAATTACACAATTTCAGTAACTTATATTAAATATATGTTGACCTTTACAAATATTTTCCCCATAGAAAGAAAAGCCATAAATGTTCAAAGTGGCTGACTTCTACCCCTTACATTTAGCTTTTTAATATCTTATGTATTAATAAAATTCACGTTAAGTTTGATCAGCTTTGGATCTGGTAGTTTCTCTAAAAGATAATCAAGTTGCATTACTTTTTCCAACTGATTCACACTAAATAAAAACAATGGACTTTTTTTTTCTTTTTTTATTACTGTGACTTTTAAATGACAGACAAAGGACTCTGAATTATCTCCCTATCTGACCCAACTGTAAACATCATGAACTAACCTCCCATACAGGAGAAGTAGGCAATCACCGGTAGCCCCCCCAGGCTTTTTGTTAAAACAGATTTTTTTATAATTACTATTCAAATGTTTACATTTTTAAGTGTTTTTGCTGCATTTATTGCCACATTCTTTTTTTTCTGTTCCTAACAGCATATCATCTGTCCACTCTCCCATGTGTTGTTTGGTTTTTTGTTAACTGTGGTGTGTACCTTTTAGCCTGTGGGCCAGTTCTCTGGCAAAGAGCACATTGGCCAGTTTGCTCTGGCAGTATGCTAATCCGCTGTTGTAGCTGCCCTGACTGTGAAGGTCATGGAAACGGATCCAGCCAAAGTTGTGAGCCAGAGATGAGACCACCACAATGCGGGCCGGTGCGCTGCGCCTCAGCAGTCCGATCAGGAGGTACGTCAGCAGGAAGTGACCTGGCAAAACACGAGACCCATACCAACAACAGGTGTTGATTCCTAACAGTTCACATCTCCATCGTTGGTTTGAATGTTGAAGCACTGCTTTGTTGCTAAATTATGATGAGGGAAAGGATAAGGCAGAACTATGAATATAGAGTGGAAAAGAAAAACTAGGTTTACAATAATTTAATCAAAATTGACTAAGAACCTCCAGCAGGGCTTCATCAGATGGATACGGCCCATTTCAGACCAGCCGCTGAGTCAACTGCACTTTTACAGGTGGAATTAGATTAACCCAAGCTATAGTTCCTATAAAACCTGAATGCATATATTCTATAAGGTAAAGCCAACTACCTATTCACCATTCAAGGCAAGAGGTTGGGGTTTGCTTTAATGAAAATCAACAGGGTCAGAATAAGTAGCAGAGCATCTTTTAACTTGAAACCCCAGCACAAAAAAGAGGGGAAAGTTCCTTTTTTGAGCCTTTAGCAGTGTTGGCATCATGATGTGAAAATAACCAGATCTTTTGTTCAGTAAAAAAAAAAAAAATCAAAGCAGTTATTCTTTAAGTGCTAAAATACATTAAAATGTAATTTAAATCATCACAATGCTGCAGTCAATCCACTTATACTGACAAAAATAACACAAAAAAAGTGGTGCTGAATAAACCAGGAATATATAACATATCTACTGGTACTAGTAAGACCTAGTCAGGGCAAAAGTAGGCCTCACTCTTCTCTTCCATATCTTCTTTGCTGATTCTGAGCATACAGCTCTGGATGGTTTAAATGTGATAAAAAAATAAAAATCCAGTTACAGCAACTTTAATGGACAAATTTACCTTTAATTTGTTCACTAATATATAAACTTAACTCATAGATTTTAGAAAGAGTTGAACTGAAAGTAAAGCATACATACCATTTTATGTTTACAATAACTTAAATACTACACATGAACCTGTAAAGGTTTTTAATAGCGACGCCAATTTTAGTATCAGTGTAAATGATCTCTGATATGCTTTTCTCTTCTTCCACTTACACATAAAAAATGAAACAATAATTACAAAAGCCACACAAGTCCAAATTTAAAAAAGGTAATAAAAAACATGTCTTCAATAAAACAAAACATTAAAAATAGACGGCAAATGGAGGGAGTGACAACGGATGCATTTCGTGTGATCATGGCAGTTAAATGCAATAATGAATTCAATTAATGCATGTATCGTCCATTGACAATGCAAGAAAAAAATATTTTATATGTCTTAGGCCTCACAAGTCAACATCTATTCCTCCATGGGCTAACATGCTCAGCTGGGAACAACAGACTGTGTTGTAAAATGTTTTATTCATCATTTTGTGCAGGATTAATGAAAATAACTTCTTCATAACAGGAACGAACGGCTGGGAAGAGGACATGAACAAGTTTTTGATGAAAAGATGTTGGGTTTGGAAAGCTCTCATAAATAGAATAAAAGCATTTAGAATCTTACTATTCGACTTGAATAGACAAAAAAAGTGTTCTATTCGTTTTTTTATTTTTCTGAGTTTAAAAGTAACTTTTGTCAGAATGAAAAGAAATTCAGATTAAGGTTTATGTAAATATCCAAAAATACTTTTATCTCTTCATTCTTCACTTTGACTACTTTTAGAAATATTAAAACCAAACATAATTACTGTAAACCTTTTTAATTAATAAAAAAAAATGTTTATTATTACAAAACAAATCCTATGAACAGTTTATCCAGATCAAAAATATAGGTGTAGTCTGCATATTTTCTTCAAAGAAGGGAGACAGAGGGATTTATTTAACCCCTTAGCTCCCATCCCTCCTGGGAGGAGCTGAAAGCCACACCTCCTGTGCCTGTTGACTGACACTACCTTTCAAAATAATATGCTAATTTGTTACTGCAATGGGCTCATGTCTGATTCTTTAGCTGTGGAGGTCAGAGGAAGGACTACACTAAGATAATGCACTACTGTCTGGATCACAGTATTACAGTGTGAAAACTGTAGCAGCCCATTAGTGATACACTCAGGGACAACTGGAACTTAAAACATAGACAGAAATAAACAATTATTATGGAATACTTTCAGGCAAGTAAAAAAGTTAATAGGGATGCAGGTTACCAATTAATAAATTAATCTTAAGCTGAATGATAATACTAATTAATTGATAAGAAGCCATTTATTTTTAGGAACATTACCTTTCCATATCATGACAGGGTAAATATTATTTTTACAATATGCTGAATAAAAATACATTATTATATTTTAACTATTTATATACTTAAAAAAAGTTTCCTTGCACAATAACAAAACAGGAATCTATTAGGTTGGGAAAAAAAGATCAATAAAATAAATGACACGCAATTCCCAAGGTGCAAAGATGTAAAACTATATTACAGGGTATGTCGCTCTTATCTACTGTCAGACTATAGCCCCTTTTACACTACCCTTTTGAAACCGTGGCGAGATCGGTCTGAGCATGATAACCCAGATGACTTTTGTGTGTAAATGGCACGCAAAACTGAACCGGACCGTGCCAGACACAACCGACCTGCGCTAAACTGGTACTAGTTCATGGGTAGGGCTCGGCGCGGTTCAGTTCTGGCTCAGTTCTCAGACACCAAACAGCTCAGGAGCAGGCCGCGTCATTTCCTTAGAGTCAGCCTCCGTAATCATGAAATTTCAGACAGTTATAAAAAATCTAGCTTCCCTACCGTGCCACACGATTACAAGTGATGATTCTGCTTAGCAGTGTGATGAACCTCAACTCCTGTCTTTGTTTCCTGCATCTGTGAGCCCCGTATCCACTTCCCAAAAGCCGACTCTGTCAAGTAAATTCACCAAAGGCTGCCTTCCTTGCCTGGCTCTCCACAAACAACGAAATACTGCATCATAGTGATAACAAAACATAACTTCCTGAATAATACGGGCACAGCCATGTTGGTTTGCTTGTTTACCTCTAGAGAGCAGAGTACCGTAGATCGCCACTAGGAGGCGAGGAGCCATGCTAGCGGGGTGTATAAACGATCGTACCAAGCTCAGCACGGTTAACTGATCTAATGAAGTGGATGCTAACAGTGATATAGCTCTGTGTTTAGCATTATCCCATATTTATTGCTGGGAGAGAGTTTGTGCTATTACCAGTACTTTTAAATTGTTGTTCAGAGGAATGGTAAAACGTGCCGCTATGAAGCTCACAAAACCCCTTTTCAAACTTGCATGCTTTTGGCTAGCATATCTTTTTAATGTGAAAAAACATTTGTAACTCCCTCCATCTTTTTATCATCAAATCCAAAATTTTCTAGCACAACAGAAAAGTTACACTGCTCTGCCACACAGCATGGCTAAATGTGAGCTATTTAGGTAATAATTTCAGGAGTTTATCAAGTTTTCATATTTACAAACAGAACCGACTAAATTTAATTTTACATCTTTGTAAACCATTATAACCATTAAACAGGATAAAGAATCGCGAACTAGACTGGATTGATTCATTTTTCTGCTCAAGCATTAATATGCTACAGTTTTCTTCTGTTGCAATACCAGTAGGCCTAAAGTAAAGAATGAACAGCAGCGCCCTCTAGTAAATGGCAGTACCACTACAACACTTAAAGAAATTCCTTTCAAGCAGATGTTATCATTAAAACAGATGGAACACGCTTTAATCTAATAAACCATTAATCAACAACTAATTTTAAGTTTATTATTCTTTTAAATCCCTAGTTAAAGTCTTAATTCAATGAAAATAACTAAAAATGCATCGATCAGAGTTACTGGCCTATTTCTAAACTCCATTTTGGCCAATTTGGATTTCTTGATAATCAGTAAAAAAATAAGACATCATACAATCATTTAAAAGCTATCACAGCTTGTGTGTGTGTGTGTGTGTGTGTTTTTTCATGTTATTTGGCTTGCTTAGAAAAGGCTGCTTTTGTTTGAAAACGACAAAAAAAAGAAAAATTCAACAGCTCTGCTGAAAATCGAACAGACTCTCCTTAAAAAGATGTCGAGATGCCAACAAAAACATTTTTACAAATCTTTTTTAGGGCAGAAGGCAATGAGACTGTAAATGACTCCAAGACATTTCTGTTTGGACCTACCTAAATGGTTAACTCCAATATGCATCTCAAAGCCATCCATGGTTTTGGTGTACGGGCACATCATCACTCCAGCATTGTTGATCAGTATATGGAGATGGTTGACCTCTGTTTGAAACAAAGCATGTGTAAATGACAGTAAATTCAAATTGGTTGTGAACTCTGAGACCCACTGATTCACTCGCCTCTCAGGAGTTTCTGTGCAAATGCTCGTATGGAGCAGGTGTCTGCCAAATCGAGCTCTCGTACTTCCACCTTGGCTTCAGGATACGCCGCTCGTATGCTGGCAGACGCCTCCTCGCCCTTTTCAACGTCTCGGCACGCCATAATCACACGAGCACCTGAGATGTTAACAAAAGAATAAGAACTAAATTTAAAAAAAGGAATCAGATTTACTAACCAGCCTTAAAAAGGGAGGGGATTAGGGAAATGTCAAACTTAAACTGAAATCATATATATTTGGTAGCCTAGTCAATGACCACCAACCCCCCCTACAGCTGAACATGACAAGCTGTTCAAAATCTAATCCGGGGCATGAAGCTAACTGGTATAAACTCACTGCCTGGCTTGAATACATGCTGTTACATAAGAAACACAGCTGGTTTCCAGTATGCCGACATAATAGGAAAGAAACGGGAAATTAGCAAACATAACTGGTCTACAAAGACACATCTGTGTATCTATAGTGACATACCAGGCAAAGAAAGAATGAATTTAGAAAGAGCTGCAGGGATCCACAGCCCAGGCCAGATAATCCGTTAATACAGGAGCTATTATTCAATGGCAAGAAAACTATCGTTGAAAGGAAGCTATAGGAAATACTGTTCACAAATGTAGCGGACAGTAGGAGATGAGTGAAGATTAAAAAAAAAGACAGCCGTGGAGGAAAAGGTGTTGTAGGTGCTTTTAGATCATCAATATATCCATCCCTATTTCTGACTTGTGATAAACTAAAAGGCCTCAACAGAGAAAGGTATAGTGGAGGATGTTCTTTTTCCGGTTGGATCATCAAAATAAGTGGTCCTTGTAATTGTCAATCATTCTGGTGATCCGTTTATCTAAGGCCGCCCTACGTGCTCGTCCCCATTTTCACTTATCGGTGGTTAGTCTGACATAGTGGAAAATGTGCAAATCTTCCTTTGGAAAGTAAGCTTGTATGAGTGATGCATCTTTGTTGATGTGCATTTTGTTTTTTTAAGTGGAGAGGGCAAGTCTTCAAAAATGTGTGAAAACCCTTCACTATAGATTTAAGTTGTTCTACAGATATTACACCCCTGATCCACCTTACGAGTTAGTTATAACCACTGTTAACTGTTTTTTAAGCTCTCAGAATATGGAGTGATTTTTCTGCCAAAACGTTGTGTACAAAAATCAAGTCAAGTTGCGTTTCCCCATCAGATACTGGTTTCCCCTGCATCTCCGCACAGGGCAGGCGGCTATGGCAAGCCAAGAATGCCAGTATTCGCATCTAATTCACCGTGCAAGCGACAGGAAGCGCGCATGCTCGCTAAAGGTAACAGCCGCCCTGTGCTCGCACCACAGGGGAACTACGGAGAGCGTGAACAATCAAATGTTAGCCTATATGGAGAAAGGGGGAAATCGGGAAGCATTGATGGAAAGATAGATAGCAGCTTGACACCGGCACATTTCAGTTGTTTTGTATGGCGCCTCCTGCTGTCAGTTATTCAGAATGACAATTCTCCATGTATCATGTGACTTTTGGCAGAAACTTACCGCAGAGTGTGAAGAATTGTCTCGTACGCGAGAAGAGGCTGTTTGTATGCGAGCGGAGATCGTTTTGTACTCGGGGACAATTTACAAATTATATTTTCATTGAGATGTTAGGGTGCGGTTTGTAAAACTAAGTTTTGTGTGTGTGCAACATTTAAGGACAGTTTAAAAAAAAAAAGTTTTATTTGTGTGACATTAGAGGAGAGTTTCTAACACAAGTTTTATTTGGGAACAATAAGATTTATTTGAGTGCAACATGTTTATTTGGGAGTGATTAAGATTTGTTTGTGTGAAACATGCTTTATGCATCTGCAACATGCATTTTTGTACACAAAGTTTTGGCAGACAAATCACTCCATATCAGAAGGAGCCAGCAGCAGAAGCTAAGAAGTGTGTGAAAAGACTGCCCTTGTCGCTTACGTGTCTTCATTAAACAAGGCCTTCTTCTATCATCTAAAAGTACAAACTGATCAGAAATGCATAGGAGTGTATATTATCCAAAGTTATTGACTATAAAGGGCTTTGAGGCATGCAAATGGTTTAAAATGACCCAGTCTATTTACTATGACTAATGTACAAGGAGATTCAATTATAATTGTTCAGAAGATAAAATAGTGGTTCTTTTGTGACAAAATATTGCATTTAGATTTTTCTCAATGATGGCAATGCCGACCTCGCATTGCCAGGTCCAGGGCAGTCTCCTTCCCAATTCCTGAATTGGCCCCAGTGATGAGCACCGTCTTCCCATCCAGACGAGCCGTGGATCTGCAAACAGCTCCTGCTGCATATCTTCTGTGTAGACAGAGACAGTTGGGTAAGATAAAGCAGACAGAGCAATTTAATTTAAAGCACTAATTAAGTCCCTGCTCCTCCATCCTAACCTCATTAGGACTGAACGTTTAGGCTGGCAGGGTTAATTATTTATAGGAAAACATGGCATAAGCGTGACCCACGCCACCGTGCAGGACCGCCTCATAACCAATAGTGTGATGAAGTTATGCATGCAAATATAGCCCCTCCCACGCTCTGCCTCCTGATTGGCCGAGCCGCTCAGACGGAAGACCGCCGGATCATTTAGGTGCAAATACTCAAAGGCTCCATCAATTTGTTTTATTGATTTCCACATTCCTTCGTTATGTACTAAACTTAGAAACGCATCCATTTAAAAAAAATGCGACTGAAATGCAACTCTACCATAGAAATAAGCTAAAAGGTTGATATTATCTTTGCAAATGGGCAATGTGGTACCAATTAATGCAATATCTGATGATCCAAAGCATAATCGGCCCGAGATGTGGATTGATATCAGAATATAACTACTTACCGTATATGTGGAGCGAATAAAATCACCAACAGCGTCACCACCCCGAGCCCCAGGATTATTAATAAGACGAACATATCTACCAGGATGTCTCTTCCAGAAAGATGCGGATGAGGTGTGTAGGCAGAACAGCTGATGTCAAAGCAGAACGGGGCGCAAGGCACATAGGGGAGGGAGGAGGGGCAGCCTTGTAGTTCGAATGGAATCATGGGATTGTAGTTTACCATGGCTTTATGTATTTATCATAACAAGAGATAATAAAACGGGTTGTAGGTAAAAGGCATAACATGAAGAAAAAGTATACAGCAATACAGGAAAAAAAAAGACTTATTAACTATATAAAATCATTTCAAAGGAAAAAAATTAAGCCAATTCTGACAAACTTTGCATCTATATTAATATCAAAATAAAAGCCTGTCAAATTTAATAATATTTATTGAAAGAAACATAAAACGTTATTCGTTTTTAAATAACATTTTTGGAATTTAAAGGATGTCTGTATCAAGACAAAGGGTTAAATAAAAAAAAATATATTACGGCCTATTATTTTTTATTAGTGGCGATCGCATTAATAAATTGTTTTTATAATATGGATTAAAAATGGAGGTTTCGGTGTTTCATCTTTAGATCATTTCAGAATTTAATTATCCCATTTATTTTAAATAAGTTATGTGAAGATGTAGGCTAAATTCCTTTAAGCGCACATAGTTTTAAACTACATTTCCTGGAGAATTCCAATAAGCTGTCCACGATAATGCCTGTTTAAAACTATGGCATCAGCGCTTTCTTAGTAGTATTCAGAAACATTTGATAATGAATATATGCATGAATTTACCTTTAAGATAAGAATCTACATTCGGTCAAATTCCAAATGCATCTAAAGAACATTTACATTTTTTAATAGAAGTTTAAGGCACTAAAAGACACGAGGGCCTTCATGCGGAAGTCTCGGGGTTCTTATCACCAAAGCAGAACTAGCATATTTCCCTAAACTTCTGACCCTAATTGTTATTGTTTTCTTTGAAAAAAGAAAATAGTTTATTGATTCTGACAGCCTACTGATTAGTTGAATATGTCGTCGGAGGAATTTGAGAAGTTGCACGAGATGTACAGGTCGCTGTATGATGAGCTGAAGCTAATACCAGACAGAGCCCTGAAAAGCCACGGAGGTAAACAGTGTGAACACCATACATATGAGCAATAAAGGCAGTCTGTGCTGTGAATGATGAATCTGTGCTGTCTCAAATACAGAGGAGAGGAAGAGGCTAGTGAGGACATTTGATGAGAGGCAGGGGGAGGCCGAGGAAGTGGTGAGTTACTCAGTTTGTTTACTTTTTAAATCTTCTTTTAAAGTAATATATTTAGTTTAGCACTTCATCCACTGCAAACAACTATATTGGAGCTTTATATTCTTTATTTCTTCATCTATTTGAATTGTGTTAATTTCTAAATGTATATTTTTTGCATTATTTACAGAGTTTATTTGCAGGTTAATAATGGTGGATTTAATTTATCTTTGTTTTATTATTTTTCTTATTTATTTTTTATGTTTGAGGTATGACGGGAAGTGATGTGATAAGTGTAGGGGCCAGGGAAAGGACCAGCAGGCAGTTTGGGTTCTATGGTTTTTACCAGTGCAAGAGAGGTTAGAAAAAAGAAAAGTTTTTACTCTTTAATTGTTGGTAAAAATAGAAAATAAACCATCCAGAACCATCATCAAGACTGGACATTGAAACTTCTTTCGCCTGCGTATAGAAACTTGACCCCAGTGCCTTATTAGTGGCTTAATTGGAACTTTAATTGGATGTTTGGCCTCGCATACAATCACAACTACATATTTGCATGTAATATTTTTGAGAAAATGATGTTTCCTGTTCCAAACATAAAGGTTTGTTTGTATTTCACCATTCTTTTGTTCACATTTTTTCCACAACCCTGTAACATATAAATGTTAACAAACAATATCCTAAAGTCTCCTGAGAGTGATGGGACTAATACCGGTATAAGGATGAATTAAGGAAAAGTAAGTGGTTTGGAAAATATGCATTCAGTGCAACATTTTCACATTATTCTCATGTTCAGAATAAATTTGGATTAATCCATATTTCTTCCACCATCGTTGCATTTATGTTGAGTTGGCTGGTTGGATGTGTAAAAAAAAAAAAATATATATATATATATATATATATATATATATATATATATATATATATATATATATATATATATATCACCCGCTTGTTTTCAGGTTTTTAGTATAGAATGTATAGAAATTTATAGAGAACCTAGCTTCCTGTCTGTCCACCTAACAGTCATGCAGTACTTGGTGTTGATCTATCATGTTAACCCTAGTAAAATGCAATGCTGTATACACACTTTACATGGGAATTTTGTCAAATAGAAAAAAACACCTTACTAAATCATCTCCTAGGTTTAGTTCTTCTTCGTTCTTTGAAAGAGACAAATCCACTGTTTCTGGGAATCACTGTGTTTTCTATTCATCTGCAGTTACAAGGAATGGAAGAGGAGCTGCGAGGTGCCCCTCCTTCATACAGAAATGCAATGGGTGCCAAGTTGCGCCTTTACCGCAGAGATCTCGGCAAGTTGCAGAGGGACATGAAAAACTCTACACCTGGGTTCAGCACCTCCTCTCAAGCAGTACAGGGAAGCCATCAGAGCGTTTATTCATCACAAAATCAACAAAGTGTGAGTAATAGGTAGTATACGTCCCGTACTAGTTTTGAAATCCTTTGATTCTGTCATTACTTTCTGTGTTGTTGTTTTTTAAGACATTTCCCCCAAATTAAAACTGGTATTTGATTATGTTACTTTTATCTACCTCTGCAGACACACTTGCAGTCCCAGAGAACTCTTCTACTCCAGGGAACAGAGTACCTGAACAATGCCCGCCAGAGTATTGAGCGCAGTCAGCGCATCGCTGCAGAGACGGATCAGATCGGCACAGATATCATTGAGGAGCTGGGGGAGCAGAGGGAGCAGCTGGACCGAACCAGAAACAGAGTGAGTTGAAACCATGCCGTTTGTGGGTGGCATTAAGCTGGTCTGTGGGGAAAATATAATTATGTGGCATCATTCACATTATAGCGGATAAGTGGAATTTCTTGTGTTGTTTTTTTTTTTAAAGTCTAGATTTATGCATGTTATATTAAACATTTTTTGTTTTGTTCTTGGTATAGCTTGAAAATACAGGAGAGAACCTGAGCAAAAGCAGAAAAGTTCTTCGTGCCATGTCACGACGGTGAGTATCACAAAATTAACATATAACAACACAACTGATTATAAACGATAAAGATCTTAATCTAGATTTTTTTTTTCTTCATATTTAGTTCCCTATTTTTTATACTGAAGATAGTTTCCTGGAAATTAGAACAACTTGTCTGTGATGTCTGTATAATAATTTGTGAAACAAGGGCCCATTTTTTTTTTTCGCTCTTCAAAGTGGGAAAGAGAAATGTACCTGCCATTCAGAAAGAGATGTGTTTTGATTTTTTTAAGTCAGAAAATGGCTGAAAAATATCGACTTGTTTAATCCTGCACATACCGACAGTCAGAGCATTAAAAAGAATAAAAATGAACTTGAAACAAAACTCTTGCAATTAACAAACACAGGAGGCATGTTTTTAGGAGGTGTAATATAAAGAATATTTATTAAGTATGGTGGAGAGTCTGGGATTCTGTTGGTATATTTCTTTTTTTAAAGGTCCTTTTAGAGGCTGTGGCATTATGGTAGACTCAACAAAATCAAAGTAAGGTTTTCATTGGGACTATTAAAAAGACAATTAGCAAAAATATATGGCCAGACCTGCTTAGACATGGTTCTTCAGAAAAAGAGAGCTCTGTTCTATGGCCATCAGTCGTTAGACCCACTTCTAGACAAAAATTACTTACTTTAATAACTGCTAACTGTTGACATACATCTACCATGAATTCTAATACAGGTAGAGAGATTTATGAAAGGTAAAAAAACTAACTAAAAATATATTTTTGAACTAATATCAATGCCCATTTTGATGATGATAATACAGTTTATAACTTAAAGGTGCTTCTTCATTATTACTGTAAAAGCTCTGTACTGAAACTTTACTGTGTCGCCACCTGGATTTATCCCAGCAAATGGGTACAAGTCTCACATTGTATTACTACTGCATGGGCCATGGGCTGATGCAGTACTTGCTTCTCATTTCTTAAACAACCACGTTGAGCGACACATCCCGTGGAAAAGATGTCAGTCTGTTTCAGAGGGATGAAATCATTGGTGTACATCAAGCTGAGAAAATAGAAACTACCGAAAATATGTTAGGAGCTGTCCAACACATTATTAGAAACTGTAAGGATGGTGGGGACCCATTGTCTTTGAAAGAAAAAAAATGTGGTGTACAAAAAATTCTGAATGATTGTGGTCGGGGATCACACTGGGATTTAGTGAAATCAAGTTGAAGAAAAAAGAAATCTGGGCTATGTTCCATAATGAAAGTAAGATGATTTAAATACGCTTGATGTGAAGAGAAATCAGCAATTGGGACTGAACAGTTGTGTAGTCTTAAGAAAAGCACAGACCAGTGATGCTAACTGGTTTGGGCTATGGAGCAATGGAAGGAGGTCAGCAGTCTGATGAGTCCAGATTGACCCTGTTCATGAATGATGGGGACATCAGGGTTAGGAGAGGCGGGTGAAACAAATTACCCCCATGCCTAGTGCCAACTGTAAAAGGCTGTGGGGTCATTGATATGATGTAGGGTTGCTGCAGTTGGTCAGGTCTACGTTCAGCAACTGTATGTGCTCAAAGAACGAGGCATAATTTTCACGCCTGGATTTGACTGTTCAAACTTTAACCCCATTGAGAATCTTTGGGATGTGTTAGAGAATGCTTTGCACAGCAGTCGGATTCAACCGCCATCAATGCAAGAGCCTTGTGAAGAATGAATGCAACACTGGGAAGAAAGTTTGCCGAAACAATTCAACAGTGAATACGTGTCGTAATCAAAGCTAAAGGCTTTCCAACAAATTATAGAAGTGTTTGGCTTTTTTTTTTTTTTTTTTTTTTTGGTCAGGCAGTATAAATTATAATACTGTTTTGTGTGGAATGACTCTGACTAAATAAGTTTAAACTAATGACAAAACTAGTATTTTTCCTTTCTCAATCACTTTAATTTGTAATTGATTATTATATCAGTCTTACAATCAATAATTTTCCAAATTTACTTTAATCTTAAGGATGATAAAAAGTTAACTGTGATGCAATAAAAGAAAAATATAGTTATGGAGACTCAGGTTTTTTACGTCTATATTTAACTGGTTAACTCGTTATGCGTCTGGAAATATATTCTGAGTGAAGCTAATTGTTTGGTTGTTTTCCAAAGCACCATACAATTTGAACATGGCATTGTTGTCCTCTCTTGGATCTGTTTTGGATGTGGTTGAATACTTTTGTAGATGTTCATTAATGTTGCAGCCAGAGTTTTTTATATTTCTTTTCTGTCTTGTAGGTTGATGACAAACAAGCTGTTGTTGGGTGTCATCATTTTAATGGAACTAGCCATTCTGGGCGCTGTGATTTACCTGAAGTTCTTCCGAAAAAAATGAAGAAGACATCATCTCCATACAGGGCGAGCTCTGAATCCAGAGCAAAGCCTTGGGGACTTTCTACCACTTTCCTTTTCAGCTATCCAGTGGCAATAATCCTCCTCTGTTGTTCCTGTCACTGCATTGATGCAGTGACCTTTTCTAGTATAGGGTTTATGTTCATGAGTTAGTGGGACAAGGATGGCAAATAACTGACGCTGTTAATGGACCAGAACCACAGAAATGCTCTGAACTTGCATTTGAAATCTTTAAGCTGCTTGTTGATGCCTGTGATGTCCTGCACGATGATGATGATGATGAGGAGGAGGATGATCTGGACATGTAAGCCTCAAATGATGAAAATGAATATTAACATAGAAACCATGAACTGACACCAGCTGAATCTGTTTTGTAGCATTGACCTGAATGTGAACTCTGGAAAGAAGTCCTGCTTTATTCTTTGATCAAATACACATCTAATCACTGTACTCTCAGGAGCCCTTATTTAAAAGTATTAATGTTATTAAAACAGTTTGAGCTCAGATTGTGTTGCTTCAAATGTTTCCACTGGAAAGGTTTTTTTAAAAACACCCATGCGCTGTTGATTCACACTCTTGGACATCTCTGGGAGACGCAGCATTTGTTGCTATGGAATTTCTTCTCAAATACGCCTTGATAAGGCTATTTCTGGTGTTCCCTTAGTGAAGTGGCACATCTGTCAGACTGTTTTTATTCAGCCTTTCCGTCAAGTCTTCCTTCCTAGAAACACACTGAAAAAAGAAAGAAAACAAGCTTGTTTTTTTTCTTTAAGAACATTTCAACGGAAAAAAATGCGTTTTTTATTTATTTAATTTAATCGCTGGACTAAATTTAATATATTTCCCTCAAGAATCAATCTTAAAATTTGTTTAAATCTTTAAAGTTCTGATGGGAACTTTTTCAATTTAACAATTGTTAGAAATAAATTCAAGGTATTGATGTATGAAGAGCGACGAATGACACAATGCAATAAATATATTCCTCATGAAGCAGAAATGTTGAGGATACAGTAAAGTAAAACCAGGTAGAAGTTGTCCTAAGCAAAAGCTCAGTGGGAAACAGCCGATAAAACGTCAGGATTTCTATGGAGACAAATCTAGTCCTGCCTCTTTGATGGATATTTGACAGTTTAAAATAATTGATGCTGTTTTAGGGACAGATTTATTTTATATTTTTACATACATAAATAGATTCTGTATTTTTTTCCAGTTTTAATAAATTAATGACACATTTAATAATGTATTCTATTGTGGCATCCTTCACCCTCCATATTTATGTGGCACCATTGCATAATTCTTTCACTGTATATTTTGCTAATCATAGTTCTTAAAAATAATCTTTCTAGAGAATGGGGGGGAAACAATTTGAGGTATGAGGGAGTTTATTGTTTTAAAATGTCAATCTAATGATCTTCTGCTTAGAAAGAAGAAAGGCGACCATAAAACTTCCAAATGCAGATGGATCTTTGCTCCACAACCTCTTTCAGCTTGAGATCCTCTCTGGATTCCAGCCAGCATGTCGCTCAGTCTCCTCCATCGTATTGTGATACACAACAAAAGAAACCTAATAACACCTGAAGACATGATGGTCGTGTTTTAAAACCTCACACCTGACTGTTAGTGCTGCAGGGTTTCCAATGTGATCCAACAAAAGCTGCTGTTTCATTCCCAAGCTAGATGCAGCATGCTAGAAGTCCTAGTGACGTAGCCTCGGGGGATAAGCTCTCTCACTCACAAACTTTTTAGATTAAAAAGCAGATTCATGAAGGTAAAATCATCATAATCTTGGAGGAAAGTTCATAAAAAATATTAATATAGCTGAAGAGCTATAAACAAGGCAATCAGTGGCTCAACAACCGGTTGGGTTCTTTGCCAGGCTTAAACATTGCTATCATAGTTGATCCTACTCAGAATAGCTTGTTTGGCAAGTGAGACATCGCTGGAAGCAAGAGTCCAGAATTTTATCAGTTTTCCAGGTTTGGATTTCCAAAAAAGTGTTCCCTGGTTCATTGCCAAAATGATAAATATCAGAGTTATTAGTGAATGGATTGTTCCAACTTGCCATCCTCTCTTGCTTTCATCTGTTATAATACATTTAAAACCTAGGAACAAAAAATGACTGAAAACTTTGGGAATCTGAGACCAGAAGGATATAAAACACATTTTAAACATACAAGAATAGTATGCATGTGTTTTAGCTGAAGCTATTGCTAATATAATATCTCTTCTTGATTTGAAGGAGTGATTTCATCAGAACTCAATTAGTGTTGCACCAATACAGATACCAGTATCAGGCGGGGCCCCGATCCAGCACTAAAATGATGGTATCAGTATAGAGTCCCAACAAATAGGGCATTGATCCCATTTTGAGAGCCAAAGGTTTATTCAACTATTGTCACCAATTCCAGGTAGGCCATAAAAATTTCTGCTGGATTCACTTTCTTTTAGTCTTTTTCCTGCTTCACAAAGGTAGGCAGCAGCTTGAAAAATCCATGATGGCAATTATTTTACATCCAAGTAGTATGCAGTTCTTCATATATACACACACGCATCAATTTGAAACAGATGGCATCAGTATTGGGGCAAAAAAAGATTCGATTTTCATTGCAACACTACTAACAGTAAATCACCTGAAATGAAATTAACTCATTCATTTATGTTAAGTAGATTTAATTGTTTTTATGAATTAATATGCTTTTTAAATCGTTGAGCACGTAGAGTCATCCTAGCCTCTGATGCTAGTTAAAGAGGAAGTCTAGCCATGATTTCAGAAATTAAGCAAAGGAGAAAACAGACACACATACAAACATTTATTCACATTCATGGAAGACCAAAATAACATCTCTTTGTAGCAATGAAAATAGTCATTCAATTTGAAACTCGAGGACAGAGCAGTAAACCAGTACAGGTCTGATGAAAATACAGTAAATATTCTTTTTTTTTAGCATTCCTACAAAAAGTTTTGATAAGGGCTGTGTTATATATTTAAAGTGCTTGTACTGGTAATTGTAAAGTTTAAAATAAATGTAAACTAAGAAGACAGTAACCACAGCTGGTCCAAAAGTGAAGAGTGGTTTAACTACAGTAGCTGTAGACTATCTGGTCTGACCAGAAAGCAACCAGAAAGCAAAGTTTGCGGTCCACATCAGACCGCAAACTTCAAAGTCTTACTTTTTCTTGCCTCTAAGGCAGGTACGTCCCTTTTTTTTTCTCTTTTTCAAACACACATCATAAAAATAAAATAAATTAGTATTGCTTTTACTATGAGCAGTTGTTTACTCATAAAGTCTGTCCATTATGCTGCAGGCTTTCCCCAGCGTGACCAAAGTAAACATTTTTAAAGCCCTTTCATTTTATGCTTTCCTTTATGGATCCAGAAATCTCTTTGCTTTTCCCAGATTAAAAACAATAAAAATAAACAGCAGAAAATGAAGTGGTGGAATGGTCAGGCATGGTGTAAAGTTCAAAAAGAGACAGAGCTTTGGAGCTCTCAGAGGCAGAGCTGCTCTGTGTCGCTTTTCTCTGCAGGTATAGCGTCGATGGATGCATGAGAGCCCTCTCTCGTCTGCCCCAGAGACGATGCGACGACGTCCACTGCTAAGGAGGCGGTGGCCTCCACTGCTTCCTGATTTGCTCCCAGGATGGGGTTTACCTCCACCAGGTCCATGACTGACAGCAGACCTGCACATCAATGCAGAAACATGTTACACTCCAAGCCCAGAGGGTCTAGAACGGATGGAGGCATGCAGGAAGTGAAGTAAACTACCTGTGTTATGAATCTCTTCTGTCAGATAGATCCCTTCTCTGTAAGTCAGACCACCGTTCACCGGGGTTCCTGTGGCAGGAGCGAGAGAGGGGTCGAACGCGTCGATGTCAAAACTCAGGTGGATCGGTCGCTGTTTTCTGCAGGAGAAGATTAAAAGTGAATTCAGATTGGCCCTTAAATCAAATCAGCCCGTTCATCAGGACCAGGACGTATTATCTACCGTGCCAGAAGATGATCAAAAGTGACTTCCATGACTCTTTGGATGCCTAGTCTGTCTATATCCCTCATGGTGAAGTACTGGATTCCCAGGTTCTTTAGGATCTGGCTGCAGCAAAGTGCACATAAAAAAAGGTTTTTAAAAAGTTTACATGAAGTAAGAGTGTACATCAGCCACATGGTAGAGATAGCTTAGGTAAAAGCAGCAACTCACTGCTCTCCGGGGTCAACATCCCGCAGCCCAATGTAAACCAGATCACGTGAAGAGAGGAAAGGTTTGGCCCATGAGAATCCAGGAATTTCTGGCATCTGGATGCAAACAACATTCTAATAAATATGTGACCATCAAAGCTAGAAAACTGTGTAACACAACAACCTTTCCTACATTGCTTTATTTTGGCGGAAGAAAAACATACAGAGCCTTACACAATCTTTAAGTGGAGGAATAAAATATACAGGATTTGAAGGTTTTTTCTCATCAGAATCAAAAGGAAAACAATGTATTGTGCAATCTCATTTGTCGTATTAATCTTACTCGTAAAGCCGAAAAATATCTAAAAGCACCAAATGTTAAATAAGATAAAAAGATTTTACTGTTCAAATCTCTTGGTTAATCACTCAGCTGAAGGGCAATAAGATCAGAATAGTGCTGAAAATATTATCAGTCCTTTATTCTGGGTATTATGCTGTGTCTCTTTAGCAAACTTCAAGGTTCCAGACGTCCTGTGTTCCGAACCTTTCTGTTGTGTCTGGCCCTCACCTTGTCTTGCAGCTCTTTGAGCATGAATGCCACAGGCTGGCCGTGAAGGTTTCCCGACGGCGAGGTCATGGGGGTGTTTATATCGGCATGCGCGTCGACCCAAATCACGCACAGATCAGGGCACTGCTGGGCATGTCCGCTCACCGACCCGATAGCCAGGCTGTTGAGAGAAGCCATGTTGAATTTCGCTATTTGAATCCCTTCAGATGCAAAAGCTGAGCGTGCAGTCCCTCCACGCCGAACAATCTGCGCTGCCTTTGTTGCAGCTTTGTTAGATAAAAATACCTGTGATCTCCCCCCAGCATGACCAGAGTGTGTCCGGCCCCTACGGCTCTGCTCACGGCACTGGATAACTTTTTGTTGGCGGCTCCCACACTCCTCGGGGACTTCACGTCCATGTAGGGTTCGTCCTGCTCCAGGTGCTGAAAGCTGAGGTCGCCGAAGTCATGAACAGAGTAGTCTGATGAAACATAATTTTTTTTATTTTAATTATTTTTAATGGATGCACAATCATAGCTTTTAAAAACAACCTGGACAGCATCATAATTCAAACAACAGGTGTCAGTCGATCAGCTCAAGCAACTTGCAGCTCCTGCATTCCATTTATCATGGATATGGCCGACCTTGCACCCTTAAGAGGTTGATGCTTTGGCTGCCAATGGAACATTAGCCACTTTCCACTTGTCCCTGTTCCCATGGGGCTCAGGTTTCAGTGACAGCAAGGTGGCTGCAGACTAAAATACTGAAAAATATGAATTAATTTCAGGACGGACTATGGACCATGAGATATTCCTCTTATCTCTTATCTAGAGGTCATCAAGGTTGAGAATCTGATCCTTGTTAGTCGTGTGGGATTACTCCACTGGCTCATTACTTTGCAAAGGCAGGACAGGAATAGCTTCGACTTGATGCAACCCCAAGCATCTCTTGCAGGATGAACTGAAGAGAGCGTTGGTGATCTTTTCACAGGTTCTTCACTATCTAGTTTGAGCTGTACTATGTGTAAGGTCTGTTGTTTGCTGCTCAAATAGCTTTATGAGGATTGCTTCAGCACGAATGTCTTTTAAACCCGGTGTGAACTAAAGACTTGTCAGTCTTGTCGGGTTGGTGTTTGGTTGCAGATTCAGGACTCCTTACTGATTCCACAGCCGGATCTTTTTCACCACTGGGGAATTGACAGACTCGTTTGCATACACATCGCCTTAAACTTTATAGCAGCAATAGAGGGTAGAGAACATGGAAATTAAACCCAGCACTACTGTACTTTATATTTTTTTGCACAAAATAAAATAAAGAAGCACCCATCCAAGAAATAATTCAACTATTTGGAAAAACGGCTACTAACTTATCAAGGAAACTCATGATCATGATATTTAAAAATGTGTGTAAACCTACACAAAATATAGTTATATTAAAATTCATTTCTTAAAGAATGAAGAAGCCATAGAAAGAACGCTTCCAAAACTTAAAAATAGATTAGATATATTAGAATGGGGTAAATTACACTTGGTGTTTATTGTATTTTCAAATGACCTCTGAATGAGACCCAGCAGATGGAAAATAACAATAAACCAAAAAGCCTTGAGTACAAAATAGAATCATGCGGTGCATCCCACAATGTTCTAAAACTACTTCTAAAAGAATATTTCTTTTTAAAAAGTTACTTATGTAAATGTAACTCAGCCTGTTATTTGTTTAATTATTTTAATTCCCCTTTAGGGCATCAGTGGAACTGATAATAAACGCAAATTACTCAGCTTTTTCCTCTCTCTTCCTTGGATATAATTACTTGGCAGTTGTCGGTTACTGAGAAGCCAACGTGAAAGTAAATACTGCTGTGAAGGCCATGAAGCGGCCGGCCTCACAGACGTTTACCTCATTTCACTCTTATTAATAGAAGGACAGTCAGAGGTACCCCATAAGTGACACAGCGGGGGGTGGAGGGGGAAGCTAGGTTTTCCATGCATCAGCGAACACACCTTCATTTTTCGGATTACCAGTGGATGCAGCATCTGAGGATGGTTAGATATTTCCCTGGCTTGTACAAAAAATTTAACTTTAAAATACCTCCTAACATATAGCGATAGTTTAACAACATAGTGTCAGACTCATTTTTGTACATACACATTTCTACTGTATTTTGTTTAAAAAATGCTTATTTAAAGGGGATTAGCCCTAGAGCACCATCCCGGACTTGTGGCTGACTTGCATTTCATAAATCTCACTGCTCAATGGAAAATTAGTATTATTATTATTTTTATCCTCGAGGTGGTATTTTGCACAGACATGAACTCAGTAAAAGTGTAGAACAGTGATAATAAATGTGGTTCAGACAGTTCCTGTGTTAAACAAGGAATTTAGCAGATTTTTGGATCAGGCTTCAGGTACTTAAGAGATATATGCATTGAATTTCTGTGGGGGAAAAAAAAAGTTTACAAACCACCTGTTGATAAGAAAGCTAAAAACGTTATCACCACTTCATTACCATCTATAACATATTTACTATTTGTTTTTGTTTTGCCCCAGCAGAGGTGCCTATGTCTGGAGAACATCCATGATCAATTTCCAAGTCCTTTGGCACAGATTTAGGATTTAGGCCCCGGCCTTTGACAAGGCCAAACCTTTATAAATCCAGTTTTATGTTTCAAGTAACTGGCCTGATGAAAAAAAATATATATATTGTCATGAACCAGGATCATCCTGCATTTAGTTCCACGGCAAACAATCCTAACACCATATTTTCTCTGCTGAAGAATGTGATCAAAAATTTTTTATTGTTAAAATTTAATTCTTTGTAATTTGAGGCCTTTTTATCAAATTAGTGTTCAGTTTGGTGATTGCAAAAGAAGAAAAAAGTTGTTAACTATTCTTGATGTTGATCTAACAGATACATTTTTAAATTCATTAATCAAACTAGTTCCTGTTGCAGGATTCTTACTGTCCAACATCACATATTCCTTTTTCAGATCTATCTGTCTGGATCAGACAGACTTCAAGGAGCCCTTGAGATGATACGTAAGCCTTCCTCTAAGGCACGTTGTCTCTGTCATGTCTGAGTCACTGCTCTCCATCATGACGCACCGACCCATTGCTTCAGCTTTACAGTAAAGGAGGCGCATTCTTTCCTACCCCAGGTTTCTATTTCAAAGCCGCGCTGCTGTGACAGACGGCTCTGCTTCTCATCCAGCAACCAGAGCATGAATAGAGCCGGCCGCCACGCGCTCATCCCGCCAATTTTATTTGTTTTATTATATTTTTTCTGGAACCATTACACCTCAGTTAACCTCGCGGTGATGTAACAGGCTGGAGGAGGCAGAAATAACAACAATCCTTTGTGTAATAGCAGCACATCCTCCGTTACGTAACTCCTTTATAAAGATCTGACCTTCCTGCTTTTCACCTACCGAGACCGGAGAGCCTTTCTATGAGACCCGCATCTCTGATCACTTTGGGGCCATGCTCCACTCCTCCTCTTTTCTGCCGGCAAAAATACACCAAAAAAAACAACAAACAAGGTCAGCGATGTTAAACGGGGATGCAACAAACTCTTAGTGAATGGTATTACCTGTCCTTTTGAAAACGGGGCCCCCAGCACCGCCACAGACTGAGCTCTGTTTTGTTGGCTCTGTCTGATCTGAGTTCGCAGAAGACGGAGAAACGGTCCTCTTAATGCCATTTTCCTTCACTTATAATAACCCGAGAGTTTCTGATGAAACCTGCTGAGTCGTTGCGCTGCTGGATGCTGTTGGTGCAGAGAGGAGGAGGCGGCTCTCTTATTGCCCCCAAATCCGTTTAATATTCATGAGCTGCTGTAATGAGAGGCAGGGATGGGCGGAACAGGACGAACACGCCCTAATGTAGCCGCGCAAACAACCACATATTTATATATGTGAGGGTTATCTGTGGTTAAAACTGTTAACGTGATGCAACTGTTGTTTATCAAACGGAGCGCCTTCGGATTTTATTTCAAGCCTCCGACGTCACGAGTGACACGCCTTCGGGTGGACCAATGGCAGCTTGCTTTGTGGGCGTGGCTTTTTTTGCTAAGTAATGTAGGCCATGAGCTGTTTTGGAGAAGCTCCCCCTGTCAGCGAAGTGGAAATTTCCAGACTGCTACAGTATTCAGCAGGACAGAATGTGAGCATAATACCCAAATATTCTAACACAAAACACGGCTTCTCTGGTGTCATGCAAACATGGAAGCACGTCTACATGTTGAGTCATTTTTTTAAATATACTTAGCCGACAGTCAGAAAAAGGTAAAAGAAAACTAATCTGGATTAGCACTGGATTATTAGAAATGTATTGACATGTCTTATGCCATACAGAAAAGTGAACATGTATGTTATATCAAAATGGAGCATAAGATTTGAATTTAATTCACTTAAATTAATTTTATGTATAAAGCGCCAATTCACAACAAATGTCATCTCAAGGCTTTTACAGTTCACCAGATCATACAGTCAAACTGATTCAAAGTTTTCTATCTAAGGAAACCCAGTTGATTGCATCAAGTCATTGACTCGAACCCTCACATTAAGCATGCTTGCAGCGACAGTGGAGAGGAATAACTCCCTTTTAACAAGAAGAAACCTCCAGCAGAACCAGGTTCAGTGTGAGCTGCTCACAGAAGCAGAGATTCAAAAAGCAGCTGTAAAAGGCGGCCCGTCCAGGAAACACACAGCCAGGCAGACAAGCTCCGAGCCAGCTCCCATGTCAGAGGATGAAGAGAGCGCATCTAGCCAGTTTAGTCAATTGATATTTTTATTTCAAACGTTTGATCTCATCGTGACTTTATTAATTTGCTCCAATCACAGCCAAACTAAAATGTTCATGGAAAAAGAAAAAATACACAAAAGAAAAAAAAAACAAACAGAATAATTTTAGCTTGATTGTCTTGCTTTAAGTTGTTTTTTATTGGAAATGTGGATATTTCAAATTAGTTAAAATGCCTCTATGGAGATTAAATCATAGGGTCCAAGTTTGAGCGTGTATTTTCAAGGGATAATAATGCATATTAAATATAGATGGCATTAATATAAAATCCATACAAAAAAAAAAAAAAAACATCTGTCAATTAAAATTAAATTGATCACCAAAAAGTACATTTGATATATTTTAAATAATAAAACACAAAAATCCAGGGGGTTTGCTGAACATAAAGGTACCCAATGGTACAATATCAGGATAAATCAAGCTATTCTGATTCTATTCTGTTCCTATAGATAATCCCTCGACCCAATTTTAGAATAATTTGGGTCACTGCAATCATATAGTGTAATCTTTTATTCATCCCTGGGTGCTTAAAAATGGTTTGGTCAAAAGGAGTCAGCATATTTTTTAAATATTTTTTAGCAGGTGGGGCTGCAAGGTGGTGCAGTGGGTATGACTGTGGCCTTGCAGCAAGAAGGTTGGGGGTCTGATTCACGGCCCGGGGTCTTTCTGCATCGGGTTTACATTTTCTCCCCATGCATGCGTGGGTTCTCTCAGTGTACTCAGGCTTCCTCCCACAGTCCAAAAACATGACTGTTAGGTTAATTGGCTTTTCTGAATTTTCCTTGTGTGAGTCTGTGTGGGCATGGTTGTGTGTCTCTGTTTTGCCCTGCGACCTGTCCAGGGTGTATCCTGCCTCACGCCAGAGATAGGAACTGGCTTTGTTTAAAAAAAATATAAATATAAAAAATATAACTGCGGATGTCTGGGGGACAGTGATTCGCCTACATGTTATGAATGCTGGCGTACCATAAAGAATAAATTATGAACAGTTTAGTTTGTGCCTTCAACTCGTTGCCTATAGGAGGACGTTACTTGGATATAACCTAACCGAATATCTTCAGAACAGCTCCAAATTACACAAGACTCATATGGGTGAGTAAAACATGATGTCATAACATAAAATCAAGGGCCCAATGAAATTTTTTAACCTTGAAATAAGAGAATCACATATTATCCATGTCAAATAAGATTATAGAGGTTTCCTAATTATAGAGGTATTGCTCTTTTTTCAAATTTAAATCATCTTATTTCAGGGGAAATCATCTCACAGTAAGAAAAAAAATTACTTATATTTAATATTTGTAGGCTATGCTTTCAGTACAGAGGCCCTAATAGGAGCCAGGGGCAGTTCTACAGGAGCTGGCACATGTTGGCCCCTGTCTAGAACCGCCCATGTAGCAAGAAGTCCACCACAACATGAACTTGACCTTGTAGTTGTGGGTGTTTTACTTTTTGTTACATTTTTAGAAACAACTTTGGCACCACCAAGTGTTAAAACACAGATAATGTTTCCTACCAAATAATGGGGTCTTTGCCCCGAGTTTATTATGTGAGGTAACCAGGACGATTTGTAGTCTGGTTAGACAACTTGTACTTTCTACTCCAATAGTTACCCCAATGGCTTTAAGTGTGATGTTATGAGCCTGATACATGTTAAAGTCCAGTCGTCTTTTATTTTGGCAGCCAAGAATCTCCTGTTCTGAATTACAGAGGAATGGAAAATCTAGGGCAGAGATTACTGCACTATGTTTAGTGTCGAATAAAAACTTTGCATTTCCCTGCAGCCCTAAATTATTTTTTAAATCGGAATCGTACAATTTTAACTACTTAATTTATTCTTTATTTATTATCCGTCCAGACTTGCGTTCAGCCTGCAAGTCAGCGCTGTGGGTTTAGAACCTGGCGGCGCTATCCCATGATTCCTTTCCCAGTTTTTCCTCAACCAGAAGGGTTTCCTTTAGCCCACCGGTGTCTTATACAACCTTTTACTCCTTTCTTCTCTGTCTTTTTGCGTTTTGGGGACTTTTGTATGCGAAACCATAAAACTGGAGTCCGGTTTCTTGATTTAGCATTATTTTGTTGGTGAGTATATCAGTTAATGAACGCCGCAGCTGCTAAACTATACTAGCAAAAAGGGGGCTACACAGCTAGCCGTTTTGAGCTAATTAGGCTACTTAACGTCGCGTAATGCTAAAACTAGCGCGTGCATAACATGTTTAGTCTTAAGTTGTATGTTTTAATTGAAATAATACTATTGTTTATGCGGTTTTTTTTTGTTCGCTATATGTGGGGGAAACGGAAAGCTTTGTCTTCTTTGTCAGTAATAAATAATGTTTTGCACCCCTGCAGGTTTTCTTAGGATGTCTTACTCTCCTCCGATCAACCGCCCACCGATCGGCCTCCCACAGCTGCCCCCTGGGATACCCCCTCCTCAGTATGCAGGCTTTGCTCCTCCAGGTATAAATAAAGTACCTGTCAGGTGTTTGAAATACAGAGACACGTCTTTATAGATATGAATAGCAACACTATAGCAAGTGTTACTACCAAACCAGTTTAACCAAGGTTGTAAAGCTAAGATTTTAATCATATGCATTTGGATTTTAGAATAAAATCGACACAAAGTAGGACATTTGTTTCAGAGAAAAAGGGATGTAATCCTATAAATTTAAGCATATATTATTTTGATGAAAGAGAATCTTACTGAAAATTCATACAGGTTCCACATGGGGGTAATATTATGCCTTCAAAGTCATTTCTAGTAAAGCCCACTTGGTGAATAGCAAATTACAAAAGAAAAAATAGTGTCCTAGAAGTTGCATTACTCATCTGGTAGCTATTTTTAAGCAAAAACATAAAAAAGTGTTAGGGATAGCAGGCCTGGGCTATATCACTATGATATATGGCTATATATCTAATCTTCTAATTTTTTCCCCTTCCAAATTTCAGTAATCAAATTTTTTATTTAATTTTTTATATATGTAGTTATATTTTTCATTCCAACTTCCTTATAAAAAAACAAATGACATATATATCTCTAATTTCAATCATCCCCTCTCGGAGGTAATGATTTTAAAGCAGGGGTCTTCAACGTTTTCCAGGCCAGGGACGCCCAAACTGATGGCGAGATTGAGCAGGGACCCCCTAATTATATATATATATATATATATATATATATAGTATGAAATTAGTTATAAGTTATATCAAACTGTTCCTATAGTCACTCTATTACAGATGGAGTCATTTAACAAAAGTAATTTCGCCCTGGGATTATTTAAGTATTTCTGATTCCTTGTTGATGGAACAGGTGTTGTGAATGAAACGGTGCCCAGCTTAAAAGAGCTCCTGTGTGTCGCTGAATTTGTGCATTCCTATGGGCAAACGACTTGAGGGCACAAACTAAACTGTTCATAATTTATCATTTATGGTACGCCAGCATTCATAACATGTAGGCGAATCACTGTCCCCTAGACATCTGCGGTTATATTTTTATATTTATATAAAAATATAAATATATAAGCGGAGTGTGTATGACGTCATACACGCGCCGGCTGCTGTTCATTCATCCTGTCCGCTGAACTGCTGCTAGTTTTACCCACATGCCTGGAAGATGTCTAGTGCTACTACCACAGATGATCTCACTCTCGAAATGGAATTGAACCATTCAGATTAGCTATCAGAATGAATATAAGGGGTAGAGCGTAGCCGCCTGTGGCCCGGGCTGCCTGTCGCAACTCCAGTCCGAATGACGTCATACACGCGCCGCTTTGTATTTTAAACTATAAATATAAAAAATATAACCACGGATGTCTGGGGGACAGTGATTCGCTTACATGTTATGAATGCTGGCGTACCATAAATGATAAATTATGAACAGTTTAGTTTGTGCCCTCAACTCGTTGCCCACAGGAAGATGTTACTTTGATATAACTAAACCGAATATCTTCAGAATGGCTCCAAATGACACAAGACTCATATGAGCGAGTAGAACATGATGTCATAATGTAAAATCAAGGGCCCAATGAAAAAAAAAAAGCGGCGGTCCCCTTTAAGTGTGCCATAAATCCAAGGTTTCAGACTTAACAGATGAAAACTCTTATCCTACTCCAATAAGCCTGAAGCTTAATTTCTGGCTCTAATTGCTTCTTCAAATAAATCTTAAAGGTGCAATATTCGTTAAGTCCAAGGGACAGTGATCTAAAAAAAAGTTACAGTTTCTTAAAATTAGTGCAAAAATCATAAATAAGTTTATCTGGCGTATTTTTAATAGGAAGACGTTACTTGGATATAACTAAACTGAATATCTTCAGAATGGCTCCAAATGACACAAAACTCATATGGGTGAGTAGAACAAGATGTAATAACTTAAAATCAAGGGCCCAATGTAAAAAAAAAAAAAAAAAAATGGCGTCCCCCTTTAATGTTTGCAGGTAGTGCTATAACACAGTGAGCTAGTTTATTGGTTATAAGTACAAATCTAGGAGAAAAAACTGATGAAGTGATGTCAGTCTGAGCTATGGAAGCTCAAAAATTCGATTTAAGAATTAAATCTTCATAAACAGAAAATTCTATTAATGATAAATTGATTAATTGCCAAGCCTTCGTTATTAGTTACATTTTATTAGCTATCTCTGAATAATATTTAAAGGGGATGTCCTTGCAGAAGTTATGCAGTGAATTTCTGTTTTATTGGGAATGTAGCTCCTACAGGGTTCTCACCAGTGTATTTTAGGGTAGCGAACCGACTGGCACCTGGGCCTCCTTTATCATTTCAGCACAGACGTTAGTTAAGCTGAACCTTTTAGAATTGCAATGGACTTTTAATGAGAGTAAATGCATTGGAAACTCTCTTCTTAAACTCCTCTGCCTCCTTATTTGCATGTAATCATGAGGGAAGTGCTGTGAAGACCTGCAGATTTTCAGATGCATAGAAACCCCCCCCCCCCCCCCCCCAACTATATTGAAGCATTTTAAAAGAATAAAATTTAGAGCTATGCAAACTAAACCTAGCCTGTATAATTACAACATAATTATAATTTGTCTTCTATTAGATAGGGTTTGGGTAAAAACAAATGTAAATGTGATGTGCTGCAAACTTTGCTGGTTTATGGTGTTGAATGTCCAGACTTAGCAACATATTGTTTGTTATGATGGGAATCAGCATCTAAAAGGAACTCCATTTCCGTTCCCGTTTTCAGGGACTCCCATGATCCCTGTCCACATGGGTGTAATGGCTCCTGCACCCACGGTGAGTTAGAAACTGCTCATCATATGTCTGTATTAACTATATTTGATGGTTTTCAACATAACATTGTTATCTAAGACCTAAAATGTGCTCTGATTGTGCAGGTTCTGGTTCCGACTACAGTTACTGTTTCACAGAAGCCCGTAATGACAAAGAAGGACCCTGTCCTCATCAGAAACAAGGGTGCAGAAGAGAGCGGGGGCCCAACCACCACCGTGTTTGTGGGAAACATCTCTGAAAAAGCTTCTGACATGTTGGTCAGGCAGCTTCTTGCAGTAAGTGTTCAGTACATTACTGAGTTATTAACATCAAACTAACATTTCTTTTAAACTATTCCAAACAAAGAGCATTTTTATGCCTTTTCATACATTTTCCGATTGGTTATAAACGACCAAAAGTTTGTTTCCTGAAACATGAATGACTGTGGAGACTTCAGCAGACTTCCTATTCACTCTTCCTCCAGACTCGGAGAGATTTGAATTCCAAATAAAAAACAGAATTTGATTTTATTTGAAACAGGAGCAACCTTCATTAGCCCTGATAGAAGAGCTCTTAACGCTGTCTTTGTTCCAGCAGTGGCCTCCATGAAGACCTCATGTTTAGAGATCATTTATAGCAGGGACACATTTACACCGGGTAAAATAAGTATTAAACACTTAGTCTTAGCCTTGGACAACTTTTATTGTCATTTTGTATACACAGATCGTATACAAAAGGTAATTTCAACACCACCATTTTTCTCCGTAAATATATTTCTAGAGGTGCTTTTTACATGGCATTTTCACCAGATGTCGGTAACAATCGATGCAATCCACACATACAAAGAAATCAAACCACAGATGTCCAGAAATTAAGTTACGTATAATAATTTTAAATGGTACTAGGAAAAGTATTTAACACACTTTGTACAAAAGCCTTTGTTTGCAATGAAAGCTTCAAGATTATTCATCTATGGAGAAATTTGTTACATGCATTGCTCAGGTGGGACTATGGCCCATTGTTCTACACAGTTTTCAAATCTTTAAGGTTTTGTGGGCCTCTTCTATGAATTCTGATCTTTTGTTCTTTCCATAGATTTTCTATTGGATTCGAGTCAGGATTGGCTGGGCCATTCTAGCAGCTTTATTTTCTTTCTCTGAAACCAATTGAGTTTCCTTGGCTGTGTGTTTGGGGTCATTGTCTTGCATAAATGTCCATCCACTTTTCATCTCCATCATCCTGTTAGATTGAAACAGTTTGTTTTTATCAAGAATGTCCTTGTAACTTTTTCTATTCATCCTTCCTTCAATTATTTAAAGTTTACCAGTAACACATGCTGAAATACAGCCGTACTCCATGATGTTTCCACCTCCAACCTTCACTGTTGTTAGGTTGTTTTTATGGTGACGTGCAGTGCCCTTTGACCTCTAAACACTATGGGCCGGATTTATCAAGATCCAATTTTGCGTGCAGTAATTTGCGCTCGCAAACTGGAATTTTGCGCGAGGGGCTGAACCATGGTTTGCGGGTGATTTAACAAGAGTGATTGCGTAACTGGTGGCAGGTGCAAAACTGTTGGAGACGCCCTATTTAAATGATGGTTTTGTGGTTTGCGGCAAAGTAGTTTGTAGTTTGTACAAATTAGTGCATTAAGAAATTTTAATCTTACAGTGACACCCCCTCCAAAAAAAAAAAAAAAAAAAATATATATATATATATATATATATATATATATATATATGGGGTGTAAACGCCCCATATTGCATATTCATTGCAGAAAAAGTACTAAATGGATAAGAGGCGCTATTTAGCACGTTTTAAAGACCAAATCCTTTTAGCACGCTGTTGATAGATCAGTTTGTACATTTTTTAGCGTGCGCAGTGAAATAGCTCACGTTTTTATACACGCAAACCTTTGATAGATCTGGCCCTATGTGTATTATGGAATCCAAAGAGTTACATTTTGGTAACATCTAACAAGATTATATTCTCCCAGCATTTCACAGGCTTGTCTAAATGTTGTGGAGCAAACTTTAAACGAGCTACAACATGCTTTTCCTTCAGCAATGCAGTCTTGCTTGGGGAGCATGCATACAGGACATGGCGGTTGAGTGCTTTACTTATTGTTTTCTTTAAACAATTGTACCTGCTAATTCCAGGTTTTCCTGAAGCTTTCCACAAGTGGTCTTTGGCCCTTGGACAACTCTTCTGATAATTCTTTTCACTTCTCTGTCAGAAATCTTGCGAGGAGCACCTGGTCATGGTGTCTTTATGGTGAAAAGATGTTCTTTTGACTTCAGGATTATGGCCCCAACATTGCTCACTGGAACACTTCAGAAATTTAGAAATCATTCGGTAACCAATGCCTTCATTAAGTTTGCAAAGGTCTTGAGAAAGCTCTTTACTTTTACCCATCATGAGATGTTTCTTATTCTTGTGAGGTTTTATGGTGGTTGGCAAACTAGTTAAAAGTGCATTATTGCCACCAACTGATAAGGAGTTAGGCAAGGAAACAGGAAATGACTACCCCCAGAAAAAAGAAAGAAAGAAAAACTGTTTACCTGAACCCAACATAATAAATATTTTGTCATATTTGCCCTCATAATTTCTAATTTTACTTTAGTTTATTGTCACTCTGCCAGTTTCTGATGGTCCTACTGCATGAGATGTTTCATACCAGAGAGGCCTTTTTATAGGCCATCATTTGGGAATGAATCAGATGATATTAATTTTCACTTACAAGTGGCAGGATTGCTTTCTAATTACTGAGAGATTTCGGTTGGTGTCTTGGCTTTCCATGCCTTTATATACCTCTCTTTCTTTACGTGTTTAATACTTGTTCCTTATGCCATTCAAGATTATTACACATAACTTTATTGTTGGACATCTGTGGTTTGATTTATTTGTATGTGTGGATTGCATGGATTGTTACCGACATCTGGTAAAAATGTCATGTCAATATGACCTTTAAAAACATATTTATTGAAAAAAAATTGTGCCGTGTTCAAAACTTATTTTACCTGTTGTATATCGGGCCACCTTAGTATTATAAGTTCTTTAAGAGATTCTATAACTTGTGTTATAACTTCACTCCCATTTATATTACGAAGTTTTTGCCACGTTGTAGCTTTTTAAAGAACAAATGCCTCTAATTAGACACACATGATTTAGGAATGCATCTGTTTATTAGACCGTAAAACCATGAGTTTAATAATTCTCTCACAATATTATTAATTAATGTTGTGTTTTTATTACCTATAAGACATAATCACTAAAATTAAAAGCCATTTTTAAACTTAAAACTAAAAAAAAAAAAATGTCTCTCCTTCTATAGTAGATCTGCATGAGGTGGCAAAACAATGTAACATTTTCTGCTGCATAGAGGTGGTTATACAGGGGGTACATGGTCCTTTAGGCTTTGATTTGGGTCAAAAACGTCCAGGTACATGTTAGGGCGATAAATTTGATATTTAATCTTTATATGTCCAATCTTGTTCTGAAAAACACCCAGACTGTCATAGATTGTCAAAAAAAATTACTCTTTAAAAGGTATTTATATGTAATCCTTTGGGATTAGAGGAATCCTTAAAATTGATTTCATTTTGCACCAAATTCATGTTTTTAAGATTGATTGAGTTTGATATATTATGATCAACATACCAGAATCGCATAACATTGATCTCTTTATGAAGTCTTAATATGATCATTGATGTCTTGATATGATCAAAAAGTTGTTGTTAAATCAGTTTTTATCTTCAACCAAGAATTAAAAATGTTTTTGTTTATTTTGTTCAAAATAGAAATGTGGTATTGTCCTGAGCTGGAAGAGGGTCCAAGGTGCCTCTGGGAAACTTCAAGGTAAAAAAAAAACCCTTCTATGTAGATTTTTATCTTATGCCGCCTATAGGTTCTAGTTATATTCTGTTTGCTGATTTTTAGTTTTTTCCCCCCTAAATTTGACAATTGCACTTTTATCTGATCCATTGTGTTTATTTTTTGTATATATTTTGTGATATAATTAATTCCATCTGTCTTTGATATGTGGAAGCTTTTGGATTCTGTGAGTATAAGGAGCCTGAGTCCACGCTTCGAGCTCTCCGACTTCTCCATGAGCTGCTCCTAGGTGACAAGAAGCTGCTGGTCAAGGTAGACGCTAAGACCAAGGCTCAGCTGGACGAGTGGAAGGCCAAGAGGAGGAGTGCCAATGGGGTACTGTGTTCACCTTTTGATTAAAATATGTGAAACAAGCTTTTATTTAACTAAAATGTTTCAATAAGTGTTTTAAAGTTTTAAAATCATCACTTGGATTTGACACGTAGGGAACCACAGACGTGTCTAAAAATGTAGAAGAAGAAGAGGCAGAGGTTCTCGATGAAGAAACGCTGCATCGAGATCAGGTTGTGAAGGGGGCGATAGAGGTCCTTATCCGAGAGTACTCCAGTGAGCTTAACGCTCCCTCACAAGACTCCGAGGGCCAGCCTCGCAACAAAAAACGCAAAGAGAAGAAAGAAGAGGTAGTATTTGGCTGTGGCCTATAATAGGCTGAAGTATTATGTGATATTCTATTAAACTTTGAAGTAAATTTACCACGATTACGTTCTATAAGGATATCAATGCCATGGAGTTGGAGGATGACAAGAGAGACCTTATATCCAGAGAGATCAGCAAATTCAGAGACACACACAAGGTAATGTATGAACTTGCTGTTGTTACCTTGAAATAGGAGGAAATGAATCCTGTATGGTTGCAGTGATTTTAAAGTGGTCCAGAGTAATAATACTTCATTATGTTGATTTGAGCCTGAAGACTTTAACTTGAGCTAGACACATCACACAGTGCATGAATGCCATGTTAGATATATTATGTAAAAAAATGCAGTGAGGAAAGTAAGTATATTTTGCAAGTTCTCATATTTAGAAACTAGGAGGGGTCTCAAATTATCATTGTAGGTGCATCCACTGGGAGAGACATAATCTAAATAAACAAAAAAAAACAAGTCACAATGTATGATTCTTTAACTATTTATTTGTGTGATAATGCTGCAAATACGTATTTGAACACCTGTCTATCAGCTGGAATTCTGACCCTCAAAGACCTTTTAGTCTGCCTTCAAAATGTCCACCTGAACTCCACTTATTGTCCTAAATTAGATGTACCTGTTTGAGGTCGTTAGCTGCATAAAGACACCTGTCCACCACAATCACTAAGGCTACGTTAACACTGCAGGCCTTGATGCTCTATTCCGATTTTTTTGTGAAATCCAATTTTTTTTGTGTTGCTGTTCATATTTCCAAATATATGCGACTTGTATGTGATCTCCTGTGTGAACTGCAGTCATACAACGCAAGTGTCCCTGATGCGCAGTAGAGGACGCAATGATGTCACAGGCCAGCGTGCTCTTTTTATCCGGAAGTAAACAGGGATGGTAGTGCCGGAGCAGAATGTTCACATTTTGGACAGAGAAGATGGTTGGTTTAAGAGGGACGTGAAGTAAGCCATCTATGTTAAGAGAGAAAAAACAACCTTAAACCGAGGGGGGTGGACTCAGATTTCAGCTTTATATAAACCTACAATGTAGCACTTGAGTTGATTCTTTCCCGCTATCATCGCAACCCCTCCACCCCCTTACAGGGGAACAGAACACCTCGCCTGTTTAGCCAGACCAACAATGCCCTTTAACGACCCCCCCCCCCCCTTTAGAGACATTGACAGGTAAAGGGTATTGCAGGCTAACAAAGAAGCCAAACGACCCCCATTCAAAAGGGGCTGACCCATTCATCCGGTTCAATTTGCATGTTTTGTAAGCCAAAACAAGGCTTTGTCATTGGTCCTCTATATAAAGCCTAGAACTCAATGCTATTTTGGGGGACACTGGCGTCGGATGTAGGAGTTTGCCCTGAAATCGAAGGAGTGACGGTTTAAGCCTAGGTTAAAATAAATCAAATCCGACTTTCAGTGTCGTTAGGCAAGACAGTTCACCTGCATTGTCTACTGATGGTGGTCAGAGGGCCCGGTTGCGCTAGTGTACGGCAGCCTCGCTTCTGTCAGTGAGCCCCAGGGCAGCTGTGGCTACAATGTAGCTTGCCACCATCAGTGTGTGCGTGAATGGGTGAATAGGTGAATGACTGAATGTAGTGTAAAGCGCTTTGGTCTCCTGACTTGAAAAACAGCACTATATAAGTACAAGCCATTTACCATCTATTTCTGACATTCTGAACTGAAAAAGCAGCCTGGATAGGAAGCGAAATGTCTTTAAACTTGGAAACAAAGCCCAGTGGATTGTTTTTTTTAACTTTTTTGGAGTGAATATGACCTGGATAACTGGTCTTCACCAGCATATTCTCTTATGGGAGAATTATCCTGCCATAATGCAAGAGCACATAATTTCAATTTGAGAAAAGAATTTCAAAAGAATTTCATCTTCTTGCACTCAAAACTTATAATGCTTCTGTTGGGCTCCTTTTGGCATCAAGACAATTATTCTTATTGCCATCTTGCCAGACAGGACACTGTAAAAAAAAAAAAAACTTATAATGCTCACACTCAAAACATGTGCTCTCTCTCAAATATTTTCTCTTCTCTCTCAAATCTTTGTTTCTTCTCTCAGATTTAATGCTTCTTGCACAGATATTTTCTCCTCTCGCTTGCCTCCTTCCCTTCGCGCACAAACCGCGCTCTGCACGAATCTCAGATACGCTCGCAAACTCGTAGGCTCTGCTTGCGGATTTTTTCTGCTCTCTCTCGGATTGCACTTGGATCGTCGCCTAGCAACCATTCCAGCCAATAGAACGACAGCCTGGGAAAGGGTGCGCTTGTTTAATCCTACTGAGTGTGCCTGTGCTACTACGCCACTTATAAGAGCGTCGGCTGAAACTGCTATTTACAGTAGTTTTGTGGCTCGATTCAGCAAAGTTCAGTACTTATGGATAACCCAAACAATTCTGAATTAAGTAATTTTAAACAATCAGTGGTTTGTTATGTAGAAAAGCAAAGAACCGCTCTTATAAGTGGCGTAGGAGCACAGGCACACTCGGTAGGATTAAACAAGCGCACCCTTTCCCAGGCTGTCGTTCTATTGGCTGGAATGGTTGCTAGGCGACGATCCAAGTGCAATCCCAGAGTTTTGAGTGCAAAAAGATGAAATTGTTTTCTCAAATTGAAATTATGTGCTCTTGCATTATGGCAGGATAATTATCCCATATTCTCTTGCCTAAATTATTTTGTGCCATCCCATAAACTGGATGTTGAGATTGGGTTCTTGGATCCTTTGATGTTCGGTGAAAATCATTGTTTGTCAATTTTTTGTAAGAGTTCTTATAGAGAAGTTCTTATCAGAGCCTTTCATAATTTCAAACTTCGGATTGGTGCGTTTCTAGAAATATTGGTTCCGAATGCACTATAAGGTCATGGTAACTTTAGAAAAACAAACACATCCTCCCTGATGGTCCATATAATGGATCAAATCTGTTTCAGACATCCTGATTGATTTTTAAATGACTGATTTTACACATTAGATCTGATATTTAGAGTTGACCTTAATGTAGTTCACATGGGGATATCCAGTCTGTCCTCATGCAGGCAGGCTAACTTCTCCCCTGGATCATTTGCATCAAATTACAACATAAAAAATAATTCCTGCAGCTCCATGTAACATTTAATTATGTGATAAATTGTCAAGATGAAATTGAGCTTTGCTTGTATTCTGTGACATCATAAATGAGGCTTAGCTGTAGCAAAAATATTGCATAGTAATGTATTGATGGCATATAAACTAATAATAGTAATATAGCTTATTTGCTTTTTATTAGCATTCAGATCCACACTTGAAACAGTAGTTAAAGCCTGGATTTGATGAGAAGACAATCATGAACTTAAATAAAATCAGCTGAAGCGTTTGAACTCTGGGTCTGCCAACTCTTTATAAATGGGTACAAGAGAACTGAGAGACGAAGGAATACAACCTTCAGGTAACAAAGCTTCACCGCTTTTGTTGTGGCGAACCTCTAACCTTTCAACAATGAATTTAAAGCAGTTTTTATTATAGAACTTGTTTTTTAAATAAACTGTTTCAAATCTGATTTAACCTGTTACGACTGACCTGTTTTCCTCCCATACGTAGCTAATAGGGTTTAGTGGCAGAGAGATGCTGAATCCATAGTTCATCTCCTGTAAGCTGCACAAATGTAGCTTCAGAAAAAAATGTCTGCTATTTGCAAACAAATAAATCTAAATCCCCACTCAGTTGGAAGTTTAAATTTAAAAATATTTATCAATTTAAATATTTATTGATTATATGAGTTTAAAAAAAGAAACAACTCTTATAATACATTTCTGTTTTCATAAACTGTTGCCAGACATCTCCTAGAAATGCTTCTGTTGCCTCACAAAAAATAAATTTAAACTGATTATGTAATTTATCTAACAGGGCCACGTAAAGCTGAGTAAAGATTTATTTTAATGCCACACTGAGGTGACGTCAGACCAAGCCATTATGTAGCAGTGATTTTAAGTATGTGATTATTGGTTTAAAGCTGACTTTGCAGATTTTGATTCTAAAAGCTTTATGGAAAAGAACCCAGTTATAATAAAATCTCTTAGTTTAGAGACACAAAGCAGTGTCCTAAACACCGATGTATATAGGCATCTGAGTGAGGAGTTATCGCATCTTGTTTATTAGATGTTGTTTTCTTAAGCCAGCAGTTTCTGACTGCGTATTGATCGCAGTGATGAATGTGCGGATAGTTTACCAATGTGCTTTTTTTGCCCACAGCTTAGTTGTTGTGGAAATATTCTCTTGTTACATCAGAGTATAATCGCAGATAGTCTCTGCTAACTGCCCATGGTGAAAGTATTCACACCATCTCATTCTGGGTTTTATTGGGATTTTATGTAACGGACAAACGCAAAGCAGTGCATAACAGGACAGTGGAAGACTATCGGTACATGTCTTTTTTTGTTTAAGTTATGCAACTGTAGTCAGACCAAAATCATTTAGGGTGCGTTCTCAACTTATTTTTTCAAATGTTTAAGTGTTGCTACAGTTTCTTTGGATTAAGGTCCAGGTTATGGATCGTTCTATGAGGAAATTTTGTAATGTGGCTGTATTTCTATTGTCCTGCTGCAAGGCTACCATCCGCATTCCCATCAGTTCTGACCAGCTTCCCTATTCCTGCTGAAAAGGAGAAAGATTTTTTTAGCTTCAACAGATTTGCTTTTGACATCTTCACAGCTTCTCTTATTTAAAAAAGCAGAATGCTGTTTCTACAACCTAACTCTGTTTTAAAGGCCTCCATATCACCATGCCTGACTTTCCTTTGTCTTCATGATGCTGTTTGTTCACGAACATTCTCAAACAAACCTTTGAAGCATGAATCTTTAGGTTATTTACAAGACAAACTGATCCGATTCAGAGCTACATTATTAAATCAGTCCAGTCTTAGAGATCCAGATACATTTAAATTTTACCCTCAGTTAAAATATAATGCAGTAAAATTCAGTTTATAATACTACAGGTGCTGGTCATAAAATTAGAATATCATGAAAAAGTAGATTGATTTCAGTAATTCCATTTAAAAAGTGAAACTTGTATATTATATTCATACATTACATACAAACTCATATATTTCAGATGTTTATTTTGTTTAATTTTGATGATTACAAATGACAACAAATGAAAATCTCAAATTCATCATATCAGAAAATTAGAATATTGTGAAAAGGTTCAAAATTGATGGCCCCTGGTGCCACACTCTAATCAGCTAATTAACTCAAACCACCTGCAAAAGCCTTTAAATGGTCTTTCAGTCTAGTTCTATAGGCTACACAATCATGGGGAAGACTGCTGACTTGACAGTTGTCCAAAAGACGACCATCGACACCTTGCACAAGGAGGGCAAGACACAAAAGGTCATCGCTAAAGAGGCTGGCTGTTCACAGAGCTCAGTGTCCAAGCACATTAATAGAGAGGCGAAGGGAAGGAAAAGATGTGGTCGAAAAAAGTGTACAAGCAAGAGAGATAACCGCACCCTGGAGAGGATTGTGAAACAAAACCCATTCAAAAATGTGGGGGAGATTCACAAAGAGTGGACTGCAGCTGGAGTGAGTGCTTCAAGAACCACCACACACAGACGTATGAAAGACATGGGTTTCTGCTGTCGCATTCCTTGTGTCAAGCCACTCTTGAACCACAGACAGCGTCAGAAGCGTCTTGCCTGGGCTGCTGGTGAGTGGTCCAAAGTCATGTTCTCTGATGAAAGTAAATTTTGCATTTCCTTTGGAAATCAAGGTCCCAGAGTCTGGAGGAAAAGAAGAGAGGCACTTCATCCACGTTGCTTGAAGTCCAGTGTAAAGTTTCCACAGTCAGTGATGGTTTGGGGTGCCATGTCATCTGCTGGTGTTGGTCCATTGTGTTTTCTGAGGTCCAGGGTCAACGCAGCCACATACCAGGAAGTTTTAGAGCACTTCATGCTTCCTGCAGCTGACCAACTTTTTGGAGATGCAGATTTCATTTTCCAACAGGACTTGGCACCTGCACACAGTGCCAAAGCTACCAGTACCTGGTTGAAGGACCATGGTATCCCTGTTCTTAATTGGCCAGCAAACTCTCCTGACCTTAACCCCATAGAAAATCTATGGGGTATTGTGAAGAAGAAGATGCAATACACCAGACCCAACAATTCAGAAGAGCTAAAAGCCACTATTAGAGCAACCTGGGCTATCATAACACCTGAGCAGTGCCACAGACTGATCGACTCCATGCCACGCCGCATTGCTGCAGTAATACAGGCCAAAGGAGGCCCAACTAAATACTGAGTGCTGTACATGCTCATACTTTTCATGTTCATACTTTTCAGTTGGCCAACATTTCTATAAATCCTTTGTTTTTATTGGTCTTCAGTAATATTCTAATTTTCTGATATGATGAATTTGAGATTTTCATTTGTTGTCATTTGTAATCATCAAAATTAAACAAAATAAACATCTGAAATATATGAGTTTGTATGTAATGTATGAATATAATATACAAGTTTCACTTTTTAAATGGAATTACTGAAATCAATCTACTTTTTCATGATATTCTAATTTTATGACCAGCACCTGTAGTTGGTGAGATGGTATCTATTGCTTAAAATCACAACAGAACAGAAAACAAGCATATGGTGACCGTGGGCACAGCTATGCTGAGATTAACATACTCTAAACAGTAGGACAGTAGGTTGACTCTAATTAGTAATGTGTTTCTGAAATCGGTTAAGAAATATTTGATTTAAATGGATACAATAATTTCAGTGTTTCATGTAGTGAAATTTTTTTTTTTTAATTATACTTAGGTTGGTTTATCTTGCCAAGATGTGTAATTTTTTTTTTCTTTGTCGTACCTTCTATTATTACGAGGTTGGAATGTGAGCTTAAAAATGTGGGATTTGGCTTTACAAAGAATCTTGATGAACTTTGAGTTAAATGCAGCAGCTTTTTGATTGATACAGGATCTGTAAAAGGTATTTAGTTATAATTCTTTCATAGTAGTCCAACACATTTATTTGTGGCACTCTTATTGTATGTTTTATTTAGACAGCAACCATTTTAGCCTGTGAATTGACAGGCGGTCACGAGGTAACCATTTTTGTTCAAGTACATGTGTTGCTTATATGTTCTTTGCCTTTAGTTTTACAATCAACAATCAAAAACAATTGGTATACTTGTATAGTGCTTTTTAAAATCAGAGGATAAATAGAAGGAAGTATCCCAAGTTTTTATTTAGGGATGTCAGAGTCAGAGAAACTAACCAAAAGCAAAACCTAAACCTTTTTATCTGTTAGAAAAAATTACTAAAAAAGCCATAAATGTATTTCTTTCACTTCACATACAATTCCTATAATGTTTTTTGAGAAACCGAAAGGAAGTATTTATATTTTAGTAAGGCCCTATGGGCAGGGTAATTAAACAAATGTTTGAAGAACTTTTTCAGACTTTTTCTTTAACTTTTTGTCTCCTGCAGAAACTGGAAGAGGAAAAAGGAAAGAAAGACAAGGAACGACTGGAGCTCGAGAGGGAGAGGAAGGAAAGGGATAAGGAGCGAGAGCGCGAGAGGGAGCGGCGCGACCGAGAGAAAGAGAAGGAGAGGGAGAGGGAACGAGAAAGGGACAAGGAGCGGGAACGAGAGAGGGAGCGAGAACGGGAGAGGACGAAAGAGCGTGAGAGGAGTCGAGATATCAGCGAAGCTCGCAGCAGGTCGAGGTCAGTGAGCAACTATGGTTCCTAACTATTAAAAATGTGGCTCTGGCACAAAAAAGTTCCTCATTGAGCAACTGAACCCATTCAGTCATGTAGCTAACCCTGTGAATGACACCGGGTTTATCCAATGTTTGCTGCAGTGGTCAAAAGGACCTTTGGTTCTATTAAAATTCAGCGATTTTTTTTTTCTAAAACCATACTTTCTGTCTTCATGTCTAATAATTCTACTACATTATCTGTGTCCCCTCAGCAAGAAAATCCCATCAACTGACACAAATGCAGCATATGTGAAACGCTAAAAACCCTTCGTTGACTTGTAGGATATAATCTAATATAGACCCTGTTATTAAAGTTTCAACCATTTAGCTGTTGGTTTAAGGTGAAACTTTAACCCTTTAAAGCCCGATCCAACAATAAAACAAAACAGAAAATTACTTTTTTTTGGCCTTTTAACAAAATATGTAAAAAGAAGAAACAGAAATACATTTTTGATATTAATAATTTATTACTATGCGATAAGTCAAGATTATTTTTTTGTGTAGTCTTCTGCGCTCTGTTATCAGGTATATCTGATTGTGTACAATAGGATTTTGAGCAAAGTTTTTACCATTAAATTATGCAAAAGGTGTCAGACGCAAATCATTTCAGAAACCGTATGTATCAAATATGATACATTTGGCTTTACAGGGTTAAAAGAAGCCAGGTTCCAAGAACCCAGCAGGATGTTCCTACAGGAAAATAATCCCAAGCATGTCAGAAATGGATTTTAAGGGACTAAAATAGAAATTTGTATATGGAACTAAACTGGGGCCATAAAGTAAAAATAGAATAAAAATTTTAACCTGAAAAAAAGGTTTGAAAGATAAGTGTACCTTGAAAACACATTTTTAGCTGGAAAAAAAGTTTACGAAAAACTACTTTTCAGATTCAAGTTTTTTTTTTGTTATAACTGGCAGATTTTTTTTCCTGCTTCAAAAAAAATCATGAATCTGAAAAGTAATTTTGCTTTTGAAGAACTTTTGCCTTTCAGTTTTAATATTTTTTTTAACCAAACTGGTAAAATCTTTTTTTCTTTTTAACAAACCGTCAGCCTGTGGTTGGAAAAAATATTTCCTATCTCATGCCTTCTAATGTTAATTATCAGTGTGAATTTTTATGTACTTAAAGTTTTCCCTCAAGCAAAGCATCTGCAAGATAAGCCTTAATGTGTCGCTTATCTTAAGGAGCCTCAGAAGCTTTCAGTTGTAGATGTTTTCGGTAAAAGGCTAGATTCCTCACCCTGTTCTTCTTAACTAGTTAGTTAAATCCTGTGTGACCATAACAGGCAGGAACTTTGGCGAGACAGTATCTGTTCTCCCTGGCAAGGATTAATAAATGCGGCTTGTATGAAAAGCGCCAATTTTAATTTCTTGTTAAGGGCGTTATGTCTTTAGACTTTTTCCCCAAAGATGGTCCCAATCTGGCTCCATGGTTTTAGCAACAAATTTAATCAACTCCACCAGTTCTGGAAAAAGAAGGTAAAAAGTAAGGATGTCCAATATTATCCTTTAAAACATTAATTTTACCAATATAACTTACATGTATTTGAAGTACCTTTTTTGTGCCAAAATAATTGAGGACTATGCCTGCAGTGGGACTGGGTCACATACATCCAACTGATCTATGAATCTGCCGTAGGAGAGAGATGTTAAAGTAGAAATGTCAGTGGTGTTGATGTTTTGGTTGTTGTTTTTTTTTTTCTCCAAGTTTTAGAAGCAAATAGCTGAAATGCTTTTTGCAGTGACTGAACAGTGTCGCTGCAAACTTAATAATCACAAGACATACCATCTAAACCGTTGCAATGAATGCAGGGCAGCCATGAAGCTGTCACTGGTAATGACACAAAATATTACTACTAGTCTCCGAGCCTTTAGGTACAGCTGGTACCACCAACGTAACCTTACCTGAGATTCATGCAGTTATTTCTCATCTCATTGAGAAACTCATTGCAGGTAGGGGAGATTTACCAAAGACAATAAGAGAACAACTGTTAGTTCTTTTAGCATCCTACCCTTATGAAACATAGGCTGTCATCAATACATGTACTTGTGCGTTCTCATGTGCTGGTGTACTCGTGAAACGTCAGACAAACAAGTCCCCGAATGTTGTTCTCACACCTCCCTATTTAGCGAGTATGCATCAGAGCAAACTTGTCCATTCTTGAGATTGACAGCTGTCCCAGCATGCACTGCGGCAACAGCAGCTTTCAATGGAGCGCTCACAGAGCTCATAGTATTAAGTTAAAAGTTCTCTTTTCTGTTGCTATTGTTCAATAAAAGTAAGTTTTAAGATAATTTGAGGCGAGAATATTATACCTCAAAGCGTCACTATATGGTCCATTTACTGATTTAATGCATAAAAAAAAAAAAAAAAAAAAAATTGAGAGGACCGTGGCAACCAACGGACCTCCAAGGCTAACGACAGCCAGGGCTAACATTAGCCCGTCTGCAGTAGCCCTCTCTCAGCATAGCCTTGTGTGAAGTACAGCTGGCTCTGATGGCGAGGTATTTGTTTTATTTGGCAAAATGTTCATTTGATTTGTGTTTATCTGACTGTGTTAATTATTATTCACCCACTAAATAAAAAAAGTTATAATTTATCTAGAGACTCTAGACGAGCCGGGCATGTGTTGACGTCATCAGTGCGCTTCTGTTCCAATTGGCTCATATTATTTCTTCGTACTCCCGTTCTGCCCAAGTCCATACTTTCCTGTGTTCTTCTCAAGAACATACCTAGCGAGTACACGAGTCTGTACTTCGCGTTCTTGTGAATTGAGAAACAGCCATAGAAAGAACAGGAGTAGGAAAACTATATTGTGTATGTAGGTTGAGGCCAAATATATCAGCATTGGTTATTTGCCATTTGAGATTTGAAAATATAGGCATATCAACCAAAACATTCTATATCTTGCATCCCTATCAGTTAACCAGAGCCCTTCCAGAACTCTAAATATTTTAGTACCTGCTTGGATGATGATCTAACCGTACAGATTTGTGGTAAACACGCATTATCAGAACACTGTTGGTTACTAATTAGCTAGGGAGTGAAGTCACTGGTTGTCTACTCATATTATTGAGTAGAAATACTGTAATGACTAATATCAGTTAAATCCCTGAATACTGGGTCTGTGGTGTTTCTGACCACATTAGCAAGGTAGCATTAGCTAGCATTAGCCTACCCTCATGTCTTAGCTTGTACCTTTTAGTTTGATACCCAAAGTGATTTAGCCTGCCGCCAGCTGCATCATCTGGCTCTTCTTCTGAGCTGTTCAGAAGGTCCTGCATTGTTGCCTTGTGTTTGTGTCACATATGGATGATGCCGCCGCTTTGCTTTGACCACCCCGCCCACATTGGCAGAATGAAGAATCACCTGCTGAAAATAGATGAGCTGATACTAGAATAGAAAAAGACCAAAGATGCATTTAAACCAAAAGTAACAGGGATGCATGGGCAGCTTTATAAAAACCTTAATGGCAGGCTAAATAGTAGAAATATCTACAATTATTTACCAATTCAGTATTAAGTCCTACCCTAATTAGTGTTTTATAAGTGGTTCATTGTTAATAGTGTGTTTTGACCACACAAACTGAAGGAGAAGTATCTTTATTTTTTGCTCTAAATTTGATGGCTGTTTCTAAATATTCGGAGTTTTTCAAATCACTTTGTGTTTGCAGGGAGAGAACCAGAGATGAGAAGAAACGAGAACGAGAGGAGGATGAGGAAGATGTGTACGAGCGGCGGAGACTTGAGAGGAGGCTGAGAGATAAAGAAGCTGCCTACCAAGACGTACTACTGCAATTTTTCTTTTTTCTGTTTGTTTGTATATAAGTGATTGTTAATGTTAAGATCTTTTAATCATTGCTGTGCTTCTGAGTCATGGATTAATGGTTTTGGGGTTGTTTTTCTTGTAAAGCGGCTCAAAAACTGGGAGATCCGAGAGAGGAAGAAGGCTCGTGAATACAACAAGGAAAATGAGAGGGAGGACGAGAGGCGGCGTGAAATGGTACACATGATGAACATGCTGTGAATAAATGATTCTGGACAATTTATTGGTGGTTTCACGATTACTCTCATTTGAACATAAGATAAAAGAAGCCAAAAGACTGAAAGAGTTCCTTGAAGATTATGACGATGACAGAGATGATCCGAAGTATTACAGGTGATTATCTTCACTCATGTTTAGAGATTTCTGTGGTTCTGTTATCATCCTTAATCTGTTTTTCTCATTCTCAGAGGCAGCGCTTTGCAGAAGCGGCTTCGTGACCGAGAAAAGGAAATAGAAATGGATGAGAGAGATCGCAAGAGGGAAAAGGAGGAGCTGGAGGAGATCCGGCAAAGACTTCTCGCTGAGGGTCACCCTGATCCAGATGCGGAGCTACAGAAAGTACACTATATTGCCAAAAGTATTTGCTCACCTGCCTTGACTCACATATGAGCTTAAGTGACATCCCGTTCCTAATCCATAGGGTTCAATATGACGTCGGTCCACCCTTTGCAGCTAGAACAGCTTCAACTCTTCTGGGAAGGCTGTCCACAAGGTTTAGGAGTGTGTTTATGGGAATTTTTGACCATTCTTCCAGAAGCGCATTTGTGAGGTCGCACACTGATGTTGGACGAGAAGGCCTGGCTCTCAGTCTCCGCTCTAATTCATCCCAAAGGTGTTCTATCGGGTTGAGGTCAGGACTCTGTGCAGGCCAGTCAAGTTCATCCACACCAGACTCTGTCATCCATGTCTTTATGGACCTTGCTTTGTGCACTGGTGCACAGTCATGTTGGAAGAGGAAGGGGCCAGCTCCAAACTGTTCCCACAAAGTTGGGAGCATGGAATTGTCCAAAATGTCTTGGTATGCTGAAGCATTCAGAGTTCCTTTCACTGGAACTAAGGGGCCAAGCCCAGCTCCTGAAAAACAACCCCACACCATAATCCCCCCTCCATCAAACTTTACACTTGGCACAATGCAGTCAGACAAGTACCGTTCTCCTGGCAACCGCCAAACCCAGACCCGTCCATCAGATTGCCAGATGGAGAAGCGCGATTCGTCACTCCAGAGAACGCGTCTCCACTGCTCTAGAGTCCAGTGGCGGCGTGCTTTACACCACCGCATCCGACGCTTTGCATTGCACTTGGTTATGTATGGCTTGGATGCAGCTGCTCGACCATGGAAACCCATTCCATGAAGCTCTCTGCGCACTGTTCTTGAGCTAATCTGAAGGCCACATGAAGTTTGGAGGTCTGTAGTGATTGACTCTGCAGAAAGTTGGCGACCTCTTCGCACTATGCGCTTCAGCATCCGCTGACCCCGCTCCGTCAGTTTACGTGGCCTACCACTTCGTGGCTGAGTTGCTGTCGTTCCCAAACACTTCCATTTTCTTATAATACAGCTGACAGTTGACTGTGGAATATTTAGGAGCGAGGAAATTTCACGACTGGATTTGTTGCACAGGTGGCATCCTATCACAGTTCCACGCTGGAATTCACTGAGCTCCTGAGAGCGACCCATTCTTTCACAAATGTTTGTAAAAACAGTCTGCATGCCTAGGTGCTTGAATTTATACACCTGTGGCCATGGAAGTGATTGGAACACCTGATTCCAATAATTTGGATGGGTGAGCAAATACTTTTGGCAATATAGTGTAAGTCCTCCTGCAGGTATCTTTAACAGAGAAGTTTATGGTGTCAGACACAAAAGCTAACCACCAGAGTATATTATGCTCCACAGGTGCATTGGGCTCACCTATTTTGATAAGCTTGAGTTTATATCAATCAATCAATTTCTTTATTGTCAACTGCAGTTGTAATCAAGATTTCAGTTTCTGTACAGGGGGAACGATTTACTGAGGCCATGCGTGCCGCAGAACGCTGCCTTTGGCGCGTTGTTATGGCTGCCAAGGGCCCCGCCGTGAGGCAGTTCCCTATAGCTCTGCCTTTTCTTTACAGATTACCCCATGACTTGGTGTCATGTCTGTCAGCATGTTGGTCCAACTTTGTTTCAGTCTTTTGACTTGATCTGGGAAAAAATCTGCTTCTGAATGTCTCTGGTTTGTATTTGTGCAGTTGGAGGAGGAAGCGTTGCGCAGGCAACAGCCACCTCTCAATCTCGAACCCGAGGAGGATGCAATCCAGGAAAAAAGTCACCGTGATCGGGAAGTGGAGCGGGTTCGTGAACGGGACCGGCATCACGAGCGGGAACGGCATCAAGAACGGGAACGGCATCACGACCGGAACCACCATAGTGAGCGGGAACGAGAGCGGGACAAGAGAGGTTCTGAGAGGCCCACGGAGCCAAAGTCTAAAGCCCCCCAGCATCATTCAGATGATGATGATGATGATAATGGTGCTGCTGACGTTAATGAAAGGCATGAGGTGGACTATCATGAAGGGGAAGACTCCCAGGAAGCTAAGCCTCAGCTTAAACCTGTAATGAGACCAATCACCATTGCCCCATCAGTGTCTTCTGCTAGTGGGAATGCGACTCCAAACACACCCGGGAATGATTCCCCCTGTGGCATAATCATTCCAGGTGAGAGCACTCCTGATGTCCAGCCTTTAGAAGAAAACCGGCCCAAGATCGGTCTCAGTCTCAAACTGGGTGAGTGCAAAAGCAAGCTTTACACACAAGTTAGTGTAGCACTCTTCTTTATAGTCAAAACAGATGTTTGGACCTCATCATCCTCTTCTGCAGGTGCCACCAACAGCCCCAGTCAGCTCAATCCTGGGAAGCGAAAGAAACTTGCGGCGGCAGACAGCGTCTTCAACAAATTTGATGACGAGGAAATGGATGAGCAGCCTCGCAAGAGAAAACTAGTTCCCCTGGACTATGGTGATGATGATAAGAGTTTGGGACTCGATGGGGCAGAGATGTCAGCAGCCAAAGGCGGCAGCATCAACACTGAGGAGAAACGGAAGCATATAAAGAGCCTTATTGAGAAGATTCCCACCGCCAGGCCGGAGCTTTTCTCCTACCCTTTGGACTGGACCATGGTTGATTCGGTATAAATACTGCTGGATCAGAAATGGATTGGAATAATTTATACCTTAATAGTATAGTTAAAGTTCTCGGGATCTTCTTATTCTATCTTTTCTAGACACTGATGGATCGACGGATTAAACCGTGGATTAATAAGAAGATTATTGAATACATTGGGGAGGAGGAACCCACTCTGGTTGATTTTGTCTGTTCTAAGGTTTGTATCTATTTAATGAAGAAAAGGACAACATTTTTCCAGCTGTATAATCACATTTTTGGATTCTTTATAATTCTTATGTTTATAACTTTATTTTAATTGTTTGTTTTTTATCCAGATAATGGCACATAGCACTCCCCAGGGGATTCTGGATGATGTCGCTATGGTATGTTAGAGCATTATCCTGAGTCTACAATTTAGACCTTTAAAGGTCAAATCTAGAGCAGTTATATCATGTGGGATGGTAGATTATCCTTTCTTTTCTCTATGTGGCTGGTCTAAATTGTACGACGGAGTATTAGGGCCAGGCTAGAGATTTAAAAAAAATTCTATTTCTAGAATAAAGTCGTAACATTACGAGAATGAAGTTATAAAATTACAAGAATTGTAAAATTACGAAAATCGTAAAATTACAGGAATAAAGTCATAAAATTGCGAGAATAAAATCACAGCGAGAATATTCATAAAATTACGAGAATAAAGTCGTAACATTATGAGAATAAGGTGATAAAATTACTACAATAAATTCTTAAAATTACGAGAATAAAATTGTAACATTATGAGAATAAGGTATTAAAATTACGAGAATAAATGCGGAAAATTACAAGAATAAAGTCTTAATATTACGAGAATAAAGTTGTATTTTATGACAACTCTTACAAGAAGCACTTTCTTCACTAAAATGAGGAATGTTGAGCATTTTGTGAAGTTATACTTTGGCTCTGGATTGACAAATAAGAAAATCTTTTAGCGCACCTGCATCAAATTAGACAGAATTTCAAAGTTGACTCAGGTTGCTGATTGGTGGTGCTGCCCGGTCGTCATCTGCTGGTCTTAGCTTGAAGGTTTCTTTCTGAAATGTGTTGTTGTATGACAACCTCATTCTCGTAACATTACAACTTTATTCTTGTAATTTTATGACTTTATTCTCATAATGTTACGACTTTATTCTCATAATTTTATGACTATTCTTGTTCCGACTTTATTCTCGTGATGTTACGATTTTATTCTCGAGTCATAACATTTTTAACATTTCTCGATCACAAATAGGGGTGTAAATAATAATCGTTTTGTGTCGATGCATCGGATCGTCTGCTTTTGGATCGAACGTCCGCAAGATAATCGATTCATGTTTTTTTTTTCCTCCGGTCTATTTTTATCCATTTGCTCCTGGGCGTAATTCTCCCTCCCGTGCTGCGGTGCCGCTAAACCTATTTTGCCCTCCTACCGCGCTTCCTGGTTATACTCTTACAGCAGTTTGTTGCTGCAAGCTTCACACAGACATATTTAAATTATGCTCAGTATTGAAGCGTGGTCTGAGCTACACAGATATGGCCGAGGCGGTGAGGAAGTGGGGACGAGTTTAGTCCGACGACGAAGGGACATGAGGGCAAAAAAGAGCGGAGATTCAGCTGGAAAAAGGGTCCCAGCGGTCTCGCGCACCTCGCTCTTCTTGCGGGTCAAACTTCACGAATTGTTTTCTGCAATTTCGGTCATAAAAACAAAACAAGCCGGCCTCCTGTCTGGTGCACTGTTTGCGGTCAGCTACAATCTGGGAGAGGTGCAGCAGAGCGTCTCTCAAGGGGGCGGTGACGTCGACACTCTGGGGCCTTCTTCTTCTTCTTTTTTTTAATGGCGGTTGGCAAACAACTTATAGGTGCATTACCGCCACCTTCCAGAATGGAGTATGGACCAGACAAACTATTATATTCTCCCTAAAATACCCGTTCTTCTTAGAAAATTAAAAATACTCCCAAAAACTACATCCCCAGATGACCTTTGAAACAATTCCGTTATAAATGTAGTTTATTTTTATTCCTGTCTAACTCTCTATGCAACATCTCTCTTTCCTGAGTATATTTATTACATTCTAAAAAAATATGTTGGACAGTTTCTCTGGAGCCGAGGTATTGCATTGAACTCATTACACTGATATTGTGCAGTATTTTTTGATGCAACTATTCTACTTCTGTTATTTGCTGTTGTTTCTAAAGAAAATGCATAATGATATTACAGCTTTCATTGATTTATTTCAAACTTGAAACTTTGTTTAGCCTGTAAGGTGTAAAAAAAATAATGATAAAAAAAAAAAAATAATCGATTAATCGAATCGTGGTGTATTCTTGAGTATCGAAAATAATCGAATCGTTGGGTCAGGAAATTGATACTGAATCGAATCGCCATGATGGATGTGATTTACACCCCTAATCACAAATATAATCAATTGATGTATGCTGGACATTTAACCCCTTCTATATTTTGTATCTCTATAGTTTTTGCTATTGGAGCCCTCTGCTGTGAGACATTGTTTACCGATCATGCATCATTTTATCAAGCCAGACGGATGTTTGTAGCTGTTTTGAGAGCTGATAAATGAAAGAATCCTTTATTATCTATTATTATCTTCATTATATATTCAATATTGTTTACTATAAGTATATGATATATAATAAAGGTGATCGGTGGTCCTTTATTAAACCCAAATGGTATAAAAACTTGTTGAAATCTGTATATGGTATTTTAAAATGTGTTTGAACTGTTAATGTGTCCCTCTGCATTGCCTGATAGTGGGCTGTAAACCGTGTAAGTTAAATTCTTCCTGATCTCTTTATTTATTTGTATTTTTTGTTTATATAGGTTCTTGATGAGGAAGCGGAAGTCTTCATAGTGAAAATGTGGAGGTTACTGATATATGAAACAGAGGCTAAGAAGATCGGACTGGTAAAGTAGAGACTTAAAAAACCTCGAAGCTTTCAGTTGGGCTAGCTACACTTTTTCTGATCCACCAGATGGTAAATATGTGCCCATTCACCCCTCCATTCCATCTGCAAGGAGCTGCTACCTTGTATGTATGTATGTGTGTGTGTGTGTGTGTGTGCGCCTGCGAGAGAGTATGGGTGTTGATATCTGTATGATGAGGTTTGTGAACAGAAAAGGATTGCACAAACCTTTAGCATGGTAAAACATTGGTGGTTTTGTTTTTTCTTGCGTCAATGACATTGTTAAAGAAAAAGACGGTTGCATTTCATTGTCTGTTTTCCAGGTTGTTGAACATCGTACATACTGCTTTGATTTACTGGTGTCCTGTGAACGCTCTGCCGTAACGGGTGAATTAATAAACATGCTTTTTAAAATAAAAACGTTTAAATGTATGTCGTTGGAGTCTGTTTTTTATTTTGTACCTAAAAAGAATAAATAGAGGAATATTAGCTCGTTTCTCCACTTTGAAAAGAGGTCGTTTTGCCTGCATCTCAGACCTTGTACCTTTATAAGCTGGATAAGCTGTCAGAACCAAGGTATCGACTTTCATCGGAATTTAAAAATGTGTCTAATATTCTAATTCAACTAATTTGATTACTGTAGACACATTTAAAAATACAAATACAAACTCAAATAAATAAAAAGATGTCATATTAAAAATCCCAATAAAAGGAAGAAAACCTAGGGGAAGTAACATGACAATTTTAAATTAAACAAATATTAAGAAGCATTAGGGTGGTAGCATCACACATACTCCACTGCCATTAATGTTCTTTTCACAAAGTGGGCTGAATAATCCAAAAGAACCATCTCCAGAGTTCTTTGACTTTTTATTTATTTTTTTTTTTCTTGATCTCAACAGTCTGTTTCAATTGCACAATGATCCCAACATATCAATAAGGGAGTGGGGTTGAATAAAATATCACATTTCTGGAAATTTAACCACTACCTGTTTTAACATTTTATAGACTGTTATTTAAAGCTGCGTAATGGCACACAATAAACTGTACTTTTGAAATTGTTTAAAATACTTGGTGAATCATCCAATTAGAATTATGCTAAAATCTTTTCATGACATAAAAATGGAGGCTATGATGTGTTTATTTTTAACAAAAAAAATAGTTTATCCAAATATTACAGAATGTATTTTAGCTGGTTGGATTCTAGAAAATTCTGAATAGTTCAACATGCCTATTTATAAATCTGTTAATATAAAGTCTCTCTCTCTCTCTCTCTATATATATATATATATAGATATATCTATATATATATATAGATATATCTATATAGATATATCTATATAGATATATCTATATAGATATATCTATATATCTATATATATATAGATATATCTATATATCTATATATATATATAGATATATCTATATAGATATATCTATATATATATAGATATATCTATATATATATAGATATATCTATATATATATATATCTAGATATATAATTTATTTTTTTCATATTTCATAAATATTTTATATTTTTCATAAATATTTCTTAAAAAACTAAAACCTGCAAAAATATTAAATAAAATAACTACAAAAAAGACGTCGCTTTAAATGTATGTCATTCAACGAGTCTCGCAGTGACGTGGCAACCTCGGTGATTGGTTGGTGACCCGGAAGTATTTGACAGGCACTCTAACAACAGGATGTTCTCCTAACAATTTGCTGTTAATCACCTCGGGCAGTTGCAATATATTTTGTTTGATTGGAAATCCTAGCAAAAAAAGACAGAGCACACTAAAACAATGGAGGAATAACGTGAGAGCGTTTCTTTATGATCAAGTCTCCCTGAGACGGATAATTACTAAAGCTAGTTAGCATTAGCGTTGCTACCGAGGCCAGAGGCTGCAGCAGTTCTGATAGTTATCGCGAATGTTTTGAAGCCCGACCGAACCGGTATCATCATATTCTTGTTAAATTATCAGAACTTGGTGAGCTGTAGCAGCTTTCAGGTCATGGTGTTGAACCGGGAAAGATCTGGGTTCTGTTATCAAAGCGTTGTTGGAGTTTTGGTTTGATGGTTTAGCTTTAGATTCGCATTAGGCTAGCTGAAGAAAAAAAAGTGCAATCATGGATGATTTGATCTCGATCAGTTTGCTCTCTCTTGCGATGTTGGTGGGATGTTACGTGGCCGGAACAATACCCCTTGCAGTCAACTTCTCGGAGGTAAGTTTTGAGCAAACCCAGAACTGTGCAACAGCTACTGACAGAGAAATTAACTTTAGCTTAGAATCCCATTGCTCACAGCAGAAACGCTTATCACCATGGAGTAAACAGTACTTGTTCTGTCCTGAGACTGTTGTTTATTGCTGTTTGTCCAGGAGAAACTGAAGCTGATCACTGTTCTGGGAGCAGGGCTGCTTTGTGGAACAGCACTTGCTGTTATAATTCCTGAGGGAGTCCACGCACTTTATGAGGAGATCCTTGAAGGTAAAGTTTGAAATTAGTGGTCATAGCCTTTTGGTTTTGAATCAGCTTTTGATTTAAGTGTGAAGCAAGTTTAAGTTTGCCATTTTCTACTCAAGGGTGTTTATGTCAAAACATGTCATTTTAACTTTTGCACGTTCTGACATGTCACAGTTTGAACCTTGAGTCGATGCAATTACATTTTATATTAGACCAACACAAAGAAGAGCAGAATTGCTTAATCAGCCAAAACTAAATACCTTTAAACTCCTAGTAGCTTCAGATTTTCTTGGATTTTGCTATTTCTCTTTCTAGTAGCTTTCTCTTTCTCGTGTCCCTTCAAAAAAGTCCAGATTTGTGCATTTCTTGTGATTTTGTGTGACATGTCATGTCAAACCACTATACAGAGTCTGTTAATTTAAATTAGACAGGTAATGCTAAAGATTTTCTATCCAATGAAACCCAGCTGATGATGAACCAGACACAATGTTAAAAGCTGTATGGAAAACTTACCGTGAAATATTTATATATTTTTAAATTTAAAGGATAAGAAATAACTTGTGTTGTCTAAGAAATGTGTTGCTTAAAACAATTTCTTGTTTTGCTCTAGTAGAAAAACCACATGACCATGATTAAAGATGATTGTCCAAACAAAAGAGGTAGATTCCAATGAGACGGTTTTTCTTCCATATCTCTCAAATTCTCTGTGGGGTGATCTTTTTACTAGTCTTACACACACTTGAATTTATTTGTAATCATAACTTCCTCTTTTTGTTTTTCTAAGTCATCTCAGTCCTTATCCTTTAGAGATTACAAATCTAAGCTTGACGTCAGAAACTTTTTTCCCCTTTGTTTTAGATTACACAGTCATCGTAAAATGGCTTTCAGTTTAATCTCTACCCTTGAGCGATTTACACACGTTTGTTTTTGATATAACCAAAAAACCAAAAAAAAATGGTATCAATTGGGACCTCTACCTTTTATTTTTAGAGATTTTCTGTTGTCTGCTGTTGGTGTAAGTTGCAGTCCTTTTTGTTTGTATCTCCACGATCATTCCTCCATGTTGGCATTTACCAGTCTGTGTTTCTCCAGGCGTGCACCACAGCCACAGTCAGCCTGGGGCTGTGCAAGCCTCTGAGACAAAGGAAGCAGAAGCAGCCCTGGACGCCACTGGTGCTCATGAACACAGCCACGAGCAGCTCCACGCCTGCATCGGTGTCTCTCTGGTGCTGGGCTTCGTCTTCATGCTGCTGGTGGACCAAATAGGCAGTTCTCATGTTCACAACTCTGAAGGTCAGAATCACAAAGAATGAGCACAAGATGAGCTTGCTTGGTAGAAAATGGAACGGTTATGAATTTGTGACCCAAATAGATAATTAAAAAAAATATATATATGTGCATTTTAGATCCAGAATCGGCAAGAGTCACCAGCTCTAAAATCACCACTACTCTTGGTCTTGTAGTCCATGCAGCAGGTAAGTCCATTTCCTCATTTTTTATTTGCATTTGTAACAAAAAATCCTCAAGTACTAATGTTATTTAACATAGGACTTCATATTATGACTGTAATATTGTTGATTAAAGTTATTTATATTAGCTTCATGCTAAAGCAGTTTTTATTTTGTGTATTTAATGGTAAATATGTGAATATTCTTCCCATTGTTTCCAGCTGACGGAGTGGCGTTAGGAGCTGCTGCCTCAACATCTCAGACTAGCGTCCAACTCATTGTTTTTGTAGCTATTATGCTACATAAGGTAAAAATCCAACAGATCTTATAGGATGTAGTCAGTTTTTAAAATCTGATTTGTGTTGTGGCTTTGTTGTTATATAGTCATAATACTAGTATTACTCCTTTTCTATTTCGTTTTATTGAAATGTTTTTATCTGTAGTTTATCAAACTGCATAAATAAATGAAAAGGAAATCCTGTCTTCTGATCATTGAACGCATCCTTCTCTCTGGGATCTTTAGGCCCCAGCAGCGTTTGGTTTGGTGTCGTTCCTGATGCACGCTGGTCTTGAGAGAAACCGCATTCGCAAACACCTGCTGGTGTTTGCCCTGGCAGCTCCTGTTCTTGCCATGATCACCTTTTTAGGTCTCAGTCAGGTACTATGTTTGATAATAATAAAATAAGTAAATATTTCATTTGTCTTGACACCTGATTATAGAGGTATTGATGAAAAGTAAACAAGTATTCATGCTCCTTTATCCTTGTCACATTTTGCCCAATTTAGGATCGCAAATGTAAAATATTTTGGCTTTTTTTCATTTCCTTTTTTTTTTTTTTTTTTTATAGATATTTAAAAATGGTAAGATGTGAATCTCAACATATACTTATTTTTGTAAAGTAAAAATCTAACAGGATTACTAACAGGTTTGTTAAAATATTTTATACCGTCATATTTACTTTGATTCACCTAAATAAAGTTCAGCACTACCATCTACATTAGATGTCAGATACTTTGCATCAATCATTCATGCGCTGCTCCTTTTTCTCATGGGCGAAGCGTGTACACTCCAGAGCAGAAGGTGGCGGTACTGCGACCAAAGCCAACCACCAGTAGTAAACAAGAAGAAGCAAAGCAGCGTAGCCAGGTGTAGCAGAAAAAAAATCAGCTGTTGTGGAGAATTGTGTGGGTATGGCGAGTGGGAAAGAACAGGAGTTGGAAGACGCGCCAGCAGCACTTTATAGGTCTGCTGTATGGGACCACTTTGCATTAGAGTGACCTACGATGACAGCGGAAAGAAAGTTGTAGATAAAAGTGCAACAGTGTGCAAGCATTGTGCAACACGTGTTTTTTATGCTAACAGCAACATGACCAACATGTCAGCTTAGAGATTTTCCTGCCAATTAAAATATACCGAACCGAAAACCGTGACCACGAAAGCGTGAACCGAACCGTGGATTTTGTGAACCGTTCCACCCCTAGTCGCTATTGAGAAAGTTGTTCTTACATTTACGTCAGTTAGTAATGGCGATGCTGCTTCCAGTGTTTTCTACGTGCATAACTGCAATGTTTGGACGCAGACAACAGAAAAACAGCTGATCATTCTTATGAGTGAAAGTTTGCTACGTCTGAGCTGATTCGGAAAAAGTGTTTGTATCTGTTTACTACATAAACCTTTTTTTTTTTTTTTTGCAAAAGCCAAAAACCACTTCAACCAGCATTAAAAACCTTTTTGCAAATATAAGGGAGTTTTTTCAAATTTTCTTGTTTCCATCAAGCTTTTAAATGATCCTCTGATTTGAAGACAGGGTTTCTGCGGGTCATTAAAAGTCATTAAATTGTTATTTTTTAAATTAAGGCCTTAATTGGCATTAAAATTCATTAAATTGGATGATAGCAGCACTTATAATGCTTTATTAAAAAAAAAACAAAAAAAACCCAATTTGGTCAGATATATCGGATATAAGTGGTTCCGTGTGTTTGTGCAGAACTGTCTCTAGTTGATCGTAAAGCCGTACGTTCGAAAAAGAAACTCAAGGCGGAGAAAAAGCTAGATAATGGAAAAATGCTAATTTCAACAGAAGTGGCTGGAAAACGAGTTGCAGCCTGTCAATGGTTAAGATGACAAAGGATTTCACCATGTTTTTTATATATATATATATATATATATATATATATATATATATATATATATATATATATATATATATATATATATATATATATATATATATATATATATATATATATATATATATATATATATATATATATATATGAGCGTCATGGCATTAAAAGTATTTCTAAGAGCATTAGAAAGTATTAAATTAGAGTTAATAATTACTGTATAAACCTTGGATGAGGAAAATCTGTTTCAAAGCACAACATGCAGCTTTACACTCTACGACTATTCTTTATGGAAAGAGGAACACCGTGTTAATTTCAGTTTGATTCACCTAAAACCATATGAGGCACACAGCTAGCATGCGAAAGCAGACACTGAACCTTCTACAAAGATTCATAATTCTGTTTGTGGCTCTTTACCTCTCCTTGAATGCACCATTCCCAGCAGGATGTGGCAGCATTATGCTGCAGGGATCTCCCCCCCGCTGGTTTTTGTTTTTCACAGTTTCTCTCTCCCTTTCAGAGCAGCAAAGAAGCTCTGTCGGACATCAACGCCACCGGGGTCGCCATGCTCTTTTCAGCCGGCACCTTCCTCTACGTGGCCACCGTGCACGTCCTCCCTGAGGTGGGCGGTGGTGGCCACAGCCACCCTCCTGCAGGAGGGAACGGAGGGAAGGGACTGAGCAAAGTAGAGGTGGGAGCTCTGGTTCTTGGCTGCCTCATTCCTCTGGTGCTGTCCGTGGGTCACCACCATTAGACCCACAGAGGGAGAACTTATGACGGGTGTACAGGGGAAAATAAGGGGGACTGAAGACATTTACAGATTCAAACGTCTTATTGACCGCCATTGCTGGACTCAGTGGAACAGATGGATCGCCTCACAGGGGCGTCACATGACTTATTTGAGCCAGGATGTAGTAGTGCAGGTGGAATCAGAGCTGAGACAACAAAGGATGTTTTATCTGCAGAGTCTGACACAATACTACTACTGTATGTATACATTTATTCCCCCAGAAATCTTACTTTGAGAGAAAGTGGAACTTTTTTTTTTCCTTTTGTATTTAGATCCAAGCAGAGTTTCAGTGTTTCGTAATCATGTTTGTTTAAATTCCCTGAAACACCCTGGTTTTATAATCTTTTACTGGATGGCTGTTGCACAGTGAGATTTGATGTTGGTTGAGTTTGTGAAATTCATTTTTTTTATATCTATAAAACTGTACAGAGTGTAAATGACTCTAACTGAATTTCAAGTGCCATAACAGGAAGTGTGAACCCAGTAGCAGGAGAGGACGGCAGCACCGCCAGAACCTTACTATTAGAGGATCCTATTCTCCCAGATAAACCTGATGAACCAGGTCAACCAGCTGGAATCCTATGGGTTATAAGCAACACTTTGTCAATCAGGCGAAGGTTTCCTAGAGGTGGATAACTCTTGGTAGGTTGATGCATGGATTCCTGGAACGTCACATGCAAATACCCGCTGCTGTGCCACTTAAAAATTCCCACTTTTTATTTCTCTTGTTTTATGGTTTGCTTTCTAGCTCCAATGATTTCTTTTTCTTACAATCTTACTGTAAATGGAAGTGCTCTGTATATAATTGTCTTACGTGATTGTAGATTTCAGCTGGGGGTCGGATCTGGTGTTGCTAAATGAATGACAGAGCTGTCTTTTAGAAAGAAGCCTTTAGGGACCATCAGCTCAGGAAAACTATTGTACGTGGGAAAGTTTTTAACATCTTGGTCAATTGTCTCATTCTTCAGGACGAGCAATAAATCAAAAACGAATGGCGAAATTTTTGCGAACTGCTTTTGTTCCCCCTTCAGTGAAGCCTGTAGAGTGTACAGTGTAGCACTTGTAATGTAATTCCTAAGCAGAGATCTGTGAGCTCTGCCTCTGTTTCCCTTCCCAATAAAACTAAGTTCTTTTAAATCTGCGACAGGTTGCACATTTGTCTGGATGTTGTTCATGTATCACCTGTACTGCTCACAGCAGGGTTCATGTCTGCACACCTGTATGTTTGTACGTTGTTTGCAGCTTAATGATTTATGTCAGGAAAAAAAAAAAATTCTCTTAATGGAATTTCTTGTTTCTTTCAACCAAGATGCCTCTGATAAAAAAAAAAATGACACCAAAGTATCTAAGAACAAAAATATGGATCAATTATTTTTAGAATTATTAGCCCTTGTTTAAATTATTTCAAAAATGAGTTCTGAAAATGTTTCGGAAAAGGGGCCCTAAAACAAATCCAACATTGGACCAACCCTGTTTTTACCTATAGAATATCCATGCTTTGTTTTTCTCTGCTACCCTATAAATGTCTGACTTGCAGACTCGAAACAAACAAAACAAAAAAACTCATGGAAAACTTGCTCCATGGGAGTTTAAAGGTTTTAAAAGATTTTAAGCATAAAACACAAACTATTAAAACATAATGGAAAGCCAAAGGAATTTAATGACTTGAAAACCAAAGGTTTTACCACAATTTCTTATTTTTAACTAAATATTTTTGAAATTAATTTAACGGCCCCAATTGACTTCAAATGACATACGGCATTATCCTGATAGACTGAATTTTTTTGGGGGGGGGGAAAGATTTGATCAACCATTAACAGACAGAGGCTTTTATACATTCCCTTTTTCTTAAATCTAATCATCTATATATCAAGACTTGGTTTTTCTTTGTCTAAAGATTTAAACATAAGAATTTGTCAAATCTACCACTCACTAAAACATATTCTACAATTTCTCCAAATAAATAGAATAATTACTATATGTGAAAATGGAGCTGATAATTTTTTTTTCTTCTTAAATAAACCAAAATTACACCCAATACCACAGGTTATGCACATCCTGCTATTATTTGGAATAGCAGAAAAAGCATTCCCAAAGGATGATGCTGCCACCACCATGTTTCTGCACAGCCTTTTGCAGACCTGTGTGCTGGTCCTCATGCATAATGCTGTTAATGTCTTTTCTGTTGTTTTCTGAATCACTCACATGAGACTTTCACAGAATAACTGGTTTTAGGACTTGAAATGGCTTCTGAAGGGAAAATTAGGAATGGTGGATTTGATTTAGGAGTAAAAGAGTCTGAGTAAAAAATTCAAGTTGCATCTTTTTTATGTTTAAGTGAAAAAAACAGAGAAAATACAATTAACTTTTGTCATCTGGGTGCTCTCTGAAGGGTTTATATGTTTCAGTGGACGTTAAAGCCCAGCCGTCAGTATCTTTATAATCCAACGCCTGCAGTCCCACTCAGACACGTGCTGTGAATTAATCTGACACTAATGACATCGAAGCTGCTCTGCCTCTCCATCCTCTTTACTAGAAAGTCATGCAGCCGCACCCTCTGGAACAGATGCCCCCCCCTCATATGCTGCTTCAGTAACAAATGAAGGGAGCAAAGGATGGATGGGAAAGAGAGAGAGTGAGAGAGAGACCTCATACCTGCCAAGAGCTTCAAGCTGAGAGTGCTGTAATCTGAATAACAGCTTTTACTGGCCGGACTATATCGAACGGCCTCAGATTTAGCAACTCATTCCTAAAGCTTCCCTCCCTTTCTGACGTTTTCATTGTGGCGTCCAGGCTGTCTGCCTCCAGATGATGAGCATATTGGCAGCTGCATCACTTCCACCCTGTTGAGTTATTGAGATTAGTTTGCTGCTTTTTCCTGCCTGGTATGGAAGCTGGATGTGCCTGCAGCACCTCTGCGTGTTTGTTTCTGATCGAAAGTTGTTGGGGTAATTGTTATTGACTGACTGTATACCCTCCCCCACTTTTTTCTTTTAAACTTATATATTTATTTTTTATTTTGACCCAACCCTCCACGGTGAGAGGGATTCTGCTGAGGGGATGTTCTCCTCTTCATCCAGAAACTCTTTGTTGTCGCCTTGGACGTCCATGGAGCACTCCGACTCTGAAGCGCTGGACATCAGCACCAAGGTGCAGCTGCACGGCGTGCTGTGGAAGAGACCCTTTGGAAGGCCATCAGCCAAGTGGTCCCGCAGGTGAGAGGGGTGCATGTGTTTGTGTTTCTGTGTAAACTCTGTCTTAACTTGGTTTTATTTATTATTTATTATTTCCAACAGTTTGCTAAACTTCTGCATTTTGTACTGCACATGGAGGTAGTTTAAAAGCATTCAGAAGGATCTAAAATTAATAATTAAAGAATTATGGTATTTAGTCTGATTCTAAAATTCATAAAAGGTAAATCTGTATTTTCTGTCTAAAAAGAGACACTTAAGAGTTGATCTAAAGAGCTGTTTGTTAGAGAATAACTGCTTTATTTCAAGAAATTCCCCTAATAGAATATAAAGATACTCATCAGCTTTACATTGTGACCACTGAAGTTTAAGTTGGACTCTGTAGTTTGATGCTAAAGGAAACCTTTCAACAAGGGCTTGGTTGAATTCTGCAGCTTTCCAAACATCTTGATTCAACAATAACAAATAACAAAAATAGACTAGAAACAATAGGAGAATTCTAAAGCAAAATGAGAATTATTTCAGAGAAACATCTCTCAAACATGCAGCTTGTAGCATTGTGGCCCTCTTGCTGTTTCTGGGTTTGCTGAAACAGCAAATTCTGCTCGCTTGCTGAAAAATCTTGAACAAGATTGACTCACCATCAGTTTGGGACCTTGAGCTTAAGTTCTGCAGCAGAGCGATAATCCAAAGCACTGAATATCCAGCATTAATGATATAACAAAAAGCTTTGTCAATTTAATTTTATTCAAGTTTATTTATATAGTGCCAATTCACAACAAATATCATCTCAAGGCACCTTACAGAGACAATTCAATCAGATCATACAGTCTGATTTAAAAAATCTGATCAAAAAATCGATCTAAAAAAAAAATCTAATCGTGTCACGTTATTGACTGTAGGATTTGCTCCTCCTCGATGAACATGTGGCTACAGTATCGAGCATTCAACATGTTGTGCTCTGAGCAGTCAGTCAGTCCCAGCAATAGCTGAGCCCACAGCTATGTTTAGGACAGAAACAGGACTAAACACACACAAAAAAAGGTCCAACTATCATCTAGATTGAAGGCGTTGATAGTAGCAGCCCAGCTGATATTTTACCCTCCAGGATGGAGTTAGAACCAACAGAAAAAGACAAGAGGAAGCCACTATGGCGAGAAAAATCACAGAGTTAGTGGTTGAACTGACACATAATGCAGAATTGAAGAATAGAGATAGAATGAAGCAGAATTATGAAAAGTGGTCCCTATGTCCTCCAGCAGTCTAAACCTATGGCAGCATAACTATAAACTTTATCAAAAAGGAAAGTTTTAAGCTTTCCCTTAAAAGTAGACAGGCTGTCTGCCTCACTGACTAAATCTGGTAGTTGGTTCCACAGGAGAGGAGCCTGATAACTAATAGACCTGCCTCCCATTCTTCTTCTAGAAATTCTTGGAACCAGTAGTAAACATATAGATTCAGAGTGCAGTGCTCTGTTAGGAACATACGAAATTATCAGATCTCTGATCTATAACAGGGAGCTTGGTTAATTAGGGCTTTTGTGTGAGAAGGAGGATTTTAAATTCTATTCTGGATTTAAAAGGAAGCCAATGAATGAAAGCAAAGATAAGAGAAATATGATCTCTCTGGCTGCAGAATTTTGGATCAGCTGAAGGCTTCTAACTACAGCTTGTCGATTTCCTGATAGTAAAGAATTACAATAGTCAATAATTTTTGTTCTGGACTCAGATCCGGTGCTGTCTGACGTGGCTTTAAACAGGTCAATCATGCTTGAAAACCTTCCAATGTGGCTAAAAAATAAAACTATTATGCAAAGAAGAGTTAGTTTAGATTCCTTTAAAGTGACGTAAAACTGTTTCTGCAAATGCTTGGTGGTAGCTACCAAGGGTTGAACAACTCATGGGTTAGGGATTTAGAGTTTGTGATTTTTCATCAGCTGAAAATGCATTTTGTTTCAAGGTACCAAACTTTCTGAATGCATGCACTTTTGCTATTTTAAGCTTTTTGCAAATTTCCTGTTGGGCCATTAATAGATGTTCACAAAAAGTGATGAAATTGTTCTGTTTCAAATGTATTAAAAGGCTGTAATGCACAACACGTTTAAACCTCGACATAAAATGTGCTTTGAGAAATTCATAGCAGTGAGTATTTAACAGGTTAATAATGAACAAAATGAAGTTAGCTGAGCTGCCTAGCAGTTCTCCTCATGTAGAATAGAGAAGGAGAATTGGCAGATGTTGTTTCACTCAATGCTGCTCTAATTTTCTCCCCGCTACAAAGATTCTTCGTCATCAAGGACAGCTTCTTGCTCTATTATGCAGAGAACGAGAAGAGAAACTTTGAGAGCAACAGGTATTTCAATATCCATCCCAAGGTGAGCAAGCGCCTGACGACCATCAGCAACAAGTGTTAGAAGTGTGTCTCTAAAGGCCTGTTCTGATTCTGTGTCAGGGAGTCATTCCTCTGGGAGGATGTGTGGTGTCAGCCAATGAGGACATGGGGATGCCTTTTGCCATTGTGGTCAACCTCGAAGATTTCACAGTAAGATCACTGTTACTATGCAAAGAATTATCTCTGTATTCATATCATTTAATAGATAATTTTATTCAAGAAATTAATTAAAACCAAGATGTCTGATTTTATATTTTGCTTTATGATGAACTGAAAACTAGATGACAGGAACCCAATGTTTAACAGGCTGGATTACCTCTCATTCTTCTCGAGAAAGACTCTTACTCTTCCTTTTTTTCAGCTTGATCATATCCTTTCAATCCTAACTAGCAATGGATAAATTTTAGCAAACTTTTCCTCAAAGTCTATGCTGAATCCTGTTCCACCATCTAATGAATTCATTTTAAACCTAGAAGGGTTCATTTAAATTGATATCCTGGCATGGGCCTGGTTATGAAGCATTATAAATACATTTTCAATATATGGTTAAACTGGGAGCAACCCAGAAACGTAACCAATTCCAGTGAAGTTTCAATATTTATCATAGTAGAGGACCCAGTAAAGTTTTCTGAGGTTTTATAAAAAAAAAATATTATATCTTACACTTTCAAATTTTATTATTCAAATTTCTCTCTTTCATATTGACTTTTATAACCTGCATTCTTTTTAAAACGCATTTTACAGATCCCATTTTGTTAACGTCTGAGGTGGGGAGTGAAGATACATTTCTTTTGGTCTGCTTGCACTTTAGCAACATTTGTACTGGGCTTGAAGTGAAGAGAATTCGATCTGTGAATTGCAAATTGAAAATGTTTGTAAAACGATATTGAAAAAAACCTAAATTTGAAAATATAAAATGTGTATAAATGTTGGACAGAAAAAATATCATTAGAAATAGATTAAATCTGAGAAAACAGTAAAGTATCTATCAGAAATGTTTGATTATTGGATTTGTTCATATTTATTCATTTGTGGAATACAATTTTTATCTCAAATTATCACTTAGAAAAATTTATTTCAAATGTGTATTTACAAAACATTTTTGTTTGCAACAATAAAGGAGCAAAATTCCCTGCGTACTAAATTTAAACCTTTAAGAAAATTTGGATCTGGCTCCGTTTAAAAGCCAAATATCTCCCCGTATATATGTTTTTTACACCTGGATTAGAAGACAATGATTTAATTTGCAAAAATAAAGAAATGTATCTAGTTAAAGCCTTGAGAAAGTGTCGGCTGTCAAGCATGGTGATGGTATCATATCCTGAGAGCACAAAGTTAATGGTCAGTGAAGAAGAAGGAAAACCTCCAAATACTGCAGCAGCTTGATGGTTGAAACAGGCAGAACTGGGTGTTCAGACAGTAAAATATACTCAAATGTTAACAAAACCAGTTTAAGACTGGATCAAACTGGCTAACAATAAGATTCAGAATAACGAACCAGTGTCCACCCTGTTGATAGTTCAGTCACTATGATTTAAAAGCATTTTCATGCTGGAAATAGAAGCCAAATGAGCTTCATTAGAAGCTTTATTAGCATTATTAAAAGAAGAAATGTCTCAAATGTAGCCAGAACTGTAGTAGCAGCTGTTTATTTGGCTCAAAAAGTTGGCAACTTTGCTTCACTTAACATTTATCCAGATATTGGTGGGGATGAAATAATTATATCAAAGCTGTTTGCACAAATCTTGTTTTTAACAACTTTTTCAGTTTTTATTTTGTTTTATTACTTCAGCTTGGGAAAAGGCAGTTCAAATGCATAATTGTAACTTTTATTATTAGTACTATGTGTTTATAAACTTCTGCTTTGACCTGTAGATTATAATATATTCCAAAGAATTAAACCTCACCAAACCATCTGGCTGTTTTTAAGGGTTTGTCCTCTTTATTTTAAGAAATATGTGACTTTGAATGAACGGCTGAACTGTGTCCATCCTCCAGGGTACCATAGTCCTGGCTGCTGAGTCTGAGGAGGAGCAGGTCCAATGGATGGAGATGCTCCAGGACTCAGGGAAAGTGTGAGTATCCTTATAAAGCTCCATCTCTGGCTGTAGCCAAAAGATCGAAAAGTGATTCGTTTTTTAAGAAATGTTAGAAGTTTAAAATTTCCTCCTTGCATTTTTTTATATGACTTTGATGACGGTTAGCACATGGAAGAACTCCCAGCTCGGGGAGGCCATGATCGAAAGCCTGGAGGCTCAGGGACTGCAGCTGGCCAAGGAGAAACAAGAATACCTCGGTAAACAGGAGGAAGGTCATTGTGGAGTTAAAGATTGTTTACTGGAGGCCGGTTTTGGTCTAATGTTTTTGTTTCCTTTAAGACAAACTGATGGAAGAGACAGAGGAGCTAAGCCATCAAAGAGCACAGCGGGAGGTGAGACTGTTGTTTTGGTGTTTTTTAGATTTGTCCTTCAAATCCTAGTCCACTAAATTCTGCATGTCTGCAGGAGCTGGAGCGTCTCAACCAGGTCCTGGAAGAGGAGAAACGGAAGTTTGAGGAGGTGGTTCTGGAGCTGAAGGCAGAGCAGGAGCAGATCAAACTGTAATCAGTATTTTACAATAATGATTCCATTGTCTAAAGCTATATTGAATGTATTATATACCCATTTTTTTTTTATTGTGGTTGCAGAGATCTGGATGGTACAACTAGGTCCCTTAAAAGTGTTGACCGAGAAAAAGAAGAGCTGAGTTGCTTAACAGTTACACTTCAGAAGTCTATAGAGGTATTGAACCATTCAATCCAAAATGGTTGAGCAAGTCTTCTGCACTTTATGGTTGAAAGGCTTTGTTTCTTCTCTGAGATACTCTGTGGAGTTCCAGATAGATTCAACCCTATAGGAGGCGACTCTGTACAGTGGATAAACCAGTTAATGTTGACATCCAACTGGTTGCTCACATGCAGACGAGCTGAGAGGCTGAGTTCACCTGCGACTATGGGGCATATGTCCTTATGAAGACCAAAATTCTGGTCCCCATATGGTAAAGTTCTTATCTTTGAGCCGGGATTAGGTTTAGGACTAAGGTTGGAATTCAGTTTAGGTTAGGGTTAGGTATATGTTGGTAATAGTTAGGGTTAGGGTCTGGGTTAGGCCATATAAAAGGGTTATGGTTAGGTCAATGAAATGTCATGAAAACACAACAGTGTGTGGGTGTGCGCACATGGTTTACTTGTGATTGACAGGTTAAAGCAGCAGAATTTGACCTGTTAGTTTGTGTCTTTTAAGTAAAAATGTTCGGATACTTCTAACAATATAATAAATGTGGGAATTATTTTTCCCTGTGGGCCATAAGCAAAATTTGGTTTAGGGGCCCTCTATGTCTGTCAATAATATTGATTGCTGTAATGAACAGTTGGATGATCAGATCACTGATGCACCTACTAATAACTCCTTGCACCTCTGGAGGTGATGTATACAGTCTACTATCTATATGCATCATCTAGTTTTGCTAAAAAAAAAAGTAAAGGAAAGTAGTATGTAGTTCACTTACAGTTAAAGTATCATGTGGTTTATACTCTCTGTTCTCAGCAGCAGCAGAAAAAAACAAAACTAATAATAATAAATAATACTGAAAGATCAAATTGTACAACACTGACAATTAAATAATATAAACTGTAAAATATTAAGAATGTTCTTAAATAGTGGAAATAAAAATTATGGAAATATATGTAACCAGGTTCTATTTAAAAACATAGCTCTCATTATGAGCGAGATGAGTGAGTAAATAATGTCTGCTGTAGGATATTATCTCTATCTGACTGTTCCTAAAAAAAATAATCTCTGTGTCAATTGGGTCCTAAGACTATTTTAAAAAAAAAAAGCGATGATTTTGAAGATGTATTGATTTAAAAATGCACATGAATTCATCTTTTTATGTTGCTACAACCATACAGAAACTATTATCCAAGGAAAAAATAAACAAAATTGTCCTTGGGTGGCTTTATGTTTCCCCTCTGCATTGGGTCAGGCATGATTTTTCCCTGCTGAAACGTTCTTTGCATCTTGATGCACCATGGATCCCTCCTGTTCTTGTTTTTTTAAGGAACTTTCTCAGGAGAAGCAGCGTAGACTTCTTCTGCTGGGGATGAAGGAGGAAGAAGAGAGGGAGGTGGACAAACAGAGTTTGGAATCAACATGCAAGGAGTCTGTGGATGATGAGGAGCCTCAGGATCCGGAGTTGCTGCAGGACCTTCGACACATCGAGGAGCAAATGAAGATCCTGCTGAAGGAGAAAGAGCAGGCTGATGAGCAGTGAGTGTCTCCAACAATCATAAAAATCTGATTATGAAGAAACCTGCGGGTTGTGGACTGCAGGTTGTGGTGGTCATGCTGCATGTCCTCCTGTATTAAGTTCTTCCAGGGGAGCGCCTATGCTAATGGTACAGAGGATGGTGGAAATCTGTATTGATCTGAAAACAAGCAGCTCAATGATGATGTGCACTAAGTGGGATGGCACGGGTTGGTTTTATTGATTGTGAGGCACTAATGTTCAGCTTCGAGTGCTGAAACATGCAATCCATAGCACAATGATCGGGTCCTCAGACTGACAGCTGGGCTTTATCGGATGGACAACTTGCTGCATGAACGGACCGGCTCCTACTCACACGACACACAGCATCACAGCAAAATCCCTCTCACACGCTACACACACCAGTTAAACTTTCCTCCTTTCACAAAACAGGATTTTATAAGAAAATAGAACCCAAAAACAAAATTGCTTCAAGAAATAAAAAGCAGCTTTTTTAAACAAAATGATCTTATATAGTTTTATATATGAGTCTGGTTTTTTTAACTATCTACAATCTTTATGTTTTTTTTAATTTTTTTATTACTCTCATTTTATTAGTTTTGTTGTAGATTTAATATTTTATAAAATCATTATTTTTTATTTGTTTTATTCCCTGGATTTGTAAAGCACTTAGGTTCCGTTTGAGTGTGTAAAGTATTCTCTACACATAAAAAAGGATTAATTAATAAAAAACAACACAATGGTATTGAGTAGTCACTTTCATTAATTAAAAATATATAGCAATTAAGGAATATCTGAATGACATGTTAGTGCGTTAAGATAAAATAATACCTAAGATTTCCAAAAAGATTAAAATCTAAAAGATCTCAAACATCTTCAAACAATTTATTTATATAGAGTACATTTACAAAACATTAACAAATAAAATATATTTTAAGTGAATCTTTTTCTTTCTTTCTTTCTTTCTTTCTTTCTTTCTTTCTTTCTTTCTTTCTTTCTTTCTTTCTTTCTTTCTTTCTTTCTTTCTTTCTTTCTTTCTTTCTTTCTTTCTTTCTTTCAAAACTGTTTTCATGTTTACCTGTGCTGAAGCATGGTGGTGGCAGCGTCATGTTGTTGTGCTCCTCTTCTATTGTCTGATGCTAAGTCTTTCTCAGATTAGTTTGACTAAATTTGAGCCATTTTGTGAAGTTTAATTTCAGTCTATAAGACTAGAAAAGTATCCTTCTCTTTTCTTTGCATTTTATGGACTACTCTGTTATGATCCATCACATAAAATCCCAATACTGAAGTTTGTTACCGTAGGTTTACGTGGAATTACCAAATAAACAGAGCTGGTAATAAGTAGAAAAGTTCAACATTAACACTATTTTTGCAGGACAACAAATTTTTGAAGAGATTCCTATTTAATTTAATTTTCTGTTCCACTGTGTTTAATTGCTTCAGGCTCCATGACAACGAGCAGCGATCTAAACTCCTGCAGCAGGAGAAGGAGTACTACTCCACTCAGGCTCAGACGCTGCAGCAATCGCTCTCTCAGCTGACGGTGGACAAACAGCAGACTGAGGCTGAGCTCAAGGTATCAAAGCATGGCTCAGCAGCTCCCAGGCTGCAAAGACACCTCACCAAAATTATGTTTAATCTACAATATTTAACAACATAATAATTAAATCATATTGCTGTTTATTAACAAATAATAGTCATTTATGAACTCTATTTGAAACAACATTCGATGTGACTTTGATTGCGGCTGCCACAAGGCAGAGATCCAGTCCCGCATGGAGCTTGAACAGAGGCTGAAGCAGGCTGAGGAGGCTCTGCAGGATCTGGAGAAGGGCCTGAACTCACTGGAGCGAACCAAGGAGAGAGATGAGAAGATGAAAGGCGATGTGACGCATCTGAGAAGTAAGTGTATTAGCAGCTGATGCTTGTTTGCATGCATTAATCAGCTCACTGTGTGCGGAAGATCTGCGTTAGGGCAGATGGGAGCTGCCCGATGGTTCCACAGGGAGAAAGCTCTGTACTCCAGGGTGGCAGTCTGTCCCAGACTGTCTTCAGTCTGCTGGAGATTTGTTTAGGATCTCTGTGCTTCTGCTGACCCGTTTTGTTTAAGAGCAGTTGAAGCTGTTGGACAGGTTATCTCACATATGACCGTAGATCTTCTTATGCACTGTGGTCACAACAGTGAAATCTGTTTTCATTTGTGATACTTAATTTTTATTGAAAGTTTCCAAACCAGCATTTCCTGTTCTTCAAGAGCAAAGGGTCAAATTACTGATTAACTTATCTTAGTTTAAGCAGCATTCACCATGTCTGGCAAATCATTGACTCTCCAGAGTCTGGTCCATATGCTCAATCTTTTGGAATGGATCCTCTTTTAATCTCAATTGAAAAGAAATGAATTATGTTCCATTTTTGTTGCAAACAAAGAACACATTTTGTAAATGGAAATACAAAAAAACTAAACAAAAAAACAACAACATGAAAAATCTTAAATAGATTAAAAAAATGCAATCCAGAAATGAAACTATGAAATCCTTTTTTATATAGTATAATATATCTGTTTTTTAAAATCTCTAGTTTTACGAATTGTATCCTTTCCAAACTGCATTTCATAGGTAACATTTTCTTCCCTTTAAGCCCTATACAAACATTCTCCTTTGACGCACATACTGACCAATAATATGTTGTTAATAACATCCATTAAGACCAATGGAGATGTCTTTGCTCTCCACTCCATAGTAAAAACTCACCCCAGAAGTGAAAATAAGGTGATCTATAAAAAGCAATTTAAAGCTACAGTGTGTAATAATTACAGGGATATACAGTCAGAAATGTAATATATTATACATAACTATGTTATCATTATCTACGAGCTCAGCCTCTTAACCTTAATATTTGCGTTGCCTTAGAATTCGTTATTTATAATTACATAGGAGCGGGTCTCGCAGCCATGGAGGCAGACATCTTTGCGCTACGGCAGCGCAGAGCCAACAAACTAGCGATTGCTAAAAAACTATGTTTTTGACAATTTTTTTTCAAAGTATCATTTCTGGATTGCATCTTTTAAATTTCAATTTCCAAAACGTGTTTTTCAAATTTCCATGTGAAATAAATGTTTTTTTTTCTTGCAACAAGCATGGAACAAAATTCACCACATAAAAGTCAGTGTTACCATTCTGTGAGTCTCCTAAACTGTTTTTTGAGTAATGCATGGCACTGAGATCTTTTAGTAGTTATTTATCATTAGATTCTAGACCATGAGGACTGGCTTCTAACAATAGTAAAACTCCTATAAAGTTCTTCGATTGATGAAAGATGAAGGAACTGGGTCTAGAGGAAATATTTGGACCATTTCAGATGCCAGCCCAAGACTTCCAAAATGAAGTCTTGTGCTGCAGTTAAAACCAAATATCTAACGAGGTTTCTCTAAAAATAACCTTCCAGGATGTTTTATTTTTGGGCAGGACCAGAGAATGTGATGGTGGTTTTGCATTTTTGTTTCTGCAATTTTGAAATTGTGAAAGGTGCAACTAAAAAAAATCCCATTATCACTGAAGTTTTTTTTATTTCATCACTTATTATATTATACCAAGAAGCATTTTTGGCTGAACATTTTTCTTCTGAAGATTTTGTGTAGTAAGTTTGTATTTTCTGATTAAAAAAAAAATTTAACAGACAAGAGAAAATGTCTGATAATGTTAGACTAATTCTAAAGATTCAGTCTTGGTCTTAGGAAGTCCAGTCTTAGTTCCTGTCTTAGCCTCACAGGATCCAGTCTGAAGCACAAACTTCATCTCTACCACTCTACCAACTCCCTTGCTGCTTTATGTTTAAAAATTTTGAATAAATTTGTTTAAGTTTAAAATCTGATTCAAAAGTGGGTCATCTGAGAACTCCTACATGCAGATTTAGTTTCTTAAACACTTGAAATCAGGACTATGGTGAAAAATGGTGTCATTATTTATCCTGTATTATAACTCCACTATTATATACGTAAATATTCCATATTCTAACTTTAATATTTATTTTATAACCCGTTACAAATACTAATGTACTTGTGACAGTGTAATGACAATAAAGTAATTCTATTCTATTCTATTCTATTCTATTCCAAACATGATTGCCTACTAAAGGAATCAATTCTTTTAGGCATCTTGCTGCGTGTTTCTGATCTCCAATCAATGCTTGTTTCTGAATATTTCCCCCCATTATGCTTCTCCTTCCACTTTCCGCCACAAGAATCATCAAACCACTTTATCACTATTTTAGGTTGAGCTGTCAGGAAATAATCATTAGGCTTTGGTAGAAATAAGCCTCCTTAATCTGGATTTAACTCTGAGTTTCTTCCAAATAAAACAAGATATCAGTTTGTCTGACTTATTCTGATAGGCGGAGATATGAATAAATAGTAAACTGTATTTAGAATTCTTTACTGTCATAATAACAGGCTTTGATGGTAATTTCTGGATATTCCCCCAGTTCATAATGCTCCTGGATCAGTGCATACACTGCCACCTATTGACCAGTCAGTGTAAGTTCATGAAAAATATTGTGCCAATATGAGACTCTCATGGGAAGAAAAAAACAAGAAAATTTTTAGGATCAAATAATAATAATAATAATAAAAAAACAGAAAGAAAATACATTTTCTTATTTGACTTTATGATTCTTTGTAACTCCATTTAATATTTTTTGCAGGTTCTATGGGCTGTGTCTGTTATATTTGATTTCTGTTTTTGTTCTGTAAAGTTAAAGTGTATTAAACTGATTCAGGGAGGTCAGTGGAGCTGATGATGCTTGTGTCAATGCCAAAAGAAGGAATTGGTTTTATGAGATCCTTAAGTTACTGAAGATGCCGAGAAAGATGAGGATTTACTTGCTGCTATATTTTGTCATATCTTAACCTTATTATAGCCCTTATATACTTTTTGTTTTTTTTCTTAAGGATCAGAGTTTCACTTAGCATAATTTGAAAATAGTCAAATATTTGTCCAAATTAGCTTAATAGCGGCAATCCTCTTAGAAATGTTAAACTATAGCATCCTTAATTTGTCCCTAACATAATTTGTTCATTTCCTCTACTCCTTCTTTCTCTCTCTGCTCACTTCCTTTATGATTATTCTTTGTCAAAGATACTAGCATCACAGAAAAAGGTAAAAAAAAAAAAGAAATTGGGTGGAAAAATCCTAAGTGAGTTTATCCTAAATCATAAGTCAAATGGCTGCACTTGTTTGCCATTCAGACAGGTTGTGTTTTATTCAGGTCAACAAGATGTTTTCATCATATGGTATCAAAACAAGCCCGTATCATGAGCCTTCCACCACCGTGCTCAACACATGTCGATTTGAGCAAGGTCTTTGTTTTGGTATCATTTTGGTTATTATGTTAACATACTGTTATTATATTAAAATGGTTGTTACAATATTCCAGATTACTTCCTTCATACTGTGCAAGAGAAGGTTTTTACCAGCTAACCTTAAAATAATCAGTATGTATATTCTTACTAGATAAATGAGTAAAGGTACAATGGTATTTGAAGGCACCCTGGTTATAAAATGTTTGTTTAATCCAAGCCTCCTCGATGTTTCCCCCCATGAAGACTAACACGCACCTCTGATTCCCCCTTTTATATTTTTTCTATTAACTCAAAACTTCTTTTTTATCCACTTTTGAAGTTTCTAATTTCATGATTACATTTTGGTGAAATTATGCGATGCAGTCACCACCATTTAAACAGTAGAATGAGTGCATAAATGTATTTTGTCTGATCTGTTTATCCAGAGTTCTTTGAGGAGTGTATCTGTGCAGCGGAGATAGAGGCGAAGCTCCCAGCCATAATGAAGAACGCTGTTTACCTTCATAAAGCTGCTGCTCGGAGAATTAAGAGCTGCCGCATCCAAAGGAGAGCCTCCAGACACCACTGGTGTAAGTCTAAGCTTCTCACACTGACCAGGTCCATGACACACTTTGAAATTTACATCTAAAGATTTATTTTGAAAGTAAAAATCCAAAAAGTGTTCCTTATATTCAGCTCTCTTTATTCTTATACTTCCTTATAAATTCCCCTGCTACTAACTGCCTTAAGGAGCTTTTTAGTGCTGCTTCCTCTGTCATGCAGAGGAAGCAGGAAGCATGCAGAAGAAAGAGCTCGGGTCAGTTGAGACTTATTATACTGGTTGACTAACATTCCTAATACAATGAGTGGAAAAAAAAACTATGTCTTCTCATCAACCTGAACTGTTAGTTCCTATGAGGTGAGGGTAGTGGAAGCACCATCCTGTGGGGATTATTTTCTTTTTTTCAGAGACTCTCATCTTTAATAGTGCTTGATGAAAGATATTAGACGCTGCAAAAAGCTAGTTATGTGATAATAATGGTGAGATGCTCACACTATAGGACTGCAGCCTTTTTTAATCCAGACAGCCATTTCTGACGCCAGTCCAGCAAAATAAAACGCATATAGAGAAAATATGTGATCTTTTTTTATATTTCAAAACTAGTTGAAACATAAAAAAAAATCTACTATGGGAACTTTTTTTTTTAAATAACCAACATTTCATCTAAAGTTTAAAAACCTTTAAAAGTATGCCATTTCCTATACCTTGAAAAAATGTTAAGAAAAAATACGAATATAAATCCAAAGTCATTATTGCATAAAAAAGTTGAAAAACTCTGTATGTTCTGTATGCATCTCTTTTTACAAAACACTCGCTGAATAATTTTTCCAAATCTTTTGAGAGCCATTTTGGAGAGTCCAAGGAGCCACTTCTGGCCATTGAGCCACAGGTTGATGACCCCTTGATTTAGACCAAAGAATATTGTTGTGTTCCAAAAATCCAGAAAAAGAAATTCAGATCTAAATCCATTTGGCAAATGGCAACAAGATTTTAAAATGGATGGTTTGGACTCTTTCCATCTCATATGAGGAGGTTTAAGCAATCGTTTGCAATAAATGGATACAACTGGTAGTGATATAGCCTAGAATACTTGCTGCTATATATGCAGCAAAACCTGGCTCTAAGTGTCTGAATACAAATCCCCTTTACAGGTTTTTACTTTTTTTTTTTTTTAAATCATTTACAATTATTGTGAAATACATTGAGGTCTGTGATTTTAACATGAAAAATGTAGAAAAACGAAAACAAATCTTCCACATTTTTGTTGTTGGAAACAGTTAAACTGTTCAATGTGATCAATTTGATTTTAGTGAAACACTCCAAGTCGTTTGCTGTGGCTGACCCTGACGATGGCAGCATGGAGGAACTGAGGGCGACGGCTCGAAGGCTGACCTCTGACAGCAGCTTCAGGGAGAGCGTGTACAAGATTGTCGTTCGCAAGGAAGCCGCAAACACCATGATGGACTGAACGGAGGATGGAAAGGCAGAAATGGTCCTTTAGTTTTATTTCAGTCAGCAGATATTTGGAAAAAAAAGAGAACCTGATCCCAAGCGTACCATTAATGTAGCCACAGACATCTGTTCAATGGCAATCTTGGATCCGTCAAAATAAAGTAATAATAAACAATTCAGTCAAATTGAAACTCGATTAATTTAAGTAACACAAAATGCTTTGGAAATGTTTATGTTGCTTATGGATTGTTTTTTTTCTGTTTCTATTTTTGCACTTTATTTTCTTGGTTTCTTAAATGTTTCAAACAGAACAAACATACCAGAAAAAAATAAGTTCAGCTAAATACAATATATATATATATATATATATATATATATATATATATATATATATATATATATATATATATATATACAAAAAAACCTTAAGATCAATTTAATTTATTTTTGGGGGAAACATCATTTAATGTTTGCTCACTGGCTTAGTGTTTAATCATCCAATTAATTTACAGATGTTTTACTTTCTGTTTGGCCATTCGTGCCCAGAAATGACTGTACAAGTGAAGGTTATGGGTATTTTTTCATCTTAAAAGAAAATCATTCTGCTTTTTAAAAAGCAGAGCAGTCCCACACCATTACACTGCCTACACCATGTTTTACTGTCAGTAAAAAGATAAAATGCTTTGTTAGATTATGGGTGGTGTAATCTGACTTGTGGATAGTGAAACTAAGCCTAACAGAAAAAGTGTTTAATCAAAGTTAATTTTTGGTTTAACCAAATGGGAAAGGTCACCTTAGATTGCTTTTGCTTCCACAAAGAAAAAAATATCAGTATCTTTTGGGATTTACTCCAGTTATATCATCTTAAAATTTATTTTTTTCTTTTTGCCTAAAATATTTAGGTAAAAGAAAAAGGTAAATACAGAAGACAGAGTATTTTAATGGAGCTTTGATTAGACTTTAGTAGACCAAAGATTTCCTGTAACTGCAGAAGTGCAGAAGCGTTGCTTTCTGACAATACCCTTTATCTCTTTATAGCTTGTAAAGAGACAGATGTTTCAGCTGGATGGAAAAGTGACAAAGTTTTACAACAGATGATTCAACTAGTTATACATTTCAATGTAATCCGGCCTGAATATTCTCTCTAATCAGTTTTTCTTCCATTTATATTAAAAAGATAATTAAAAATATAATAAATAGTGCTGCACTGATTAATTATAATTTGAAATGATTGGAAGCTTAATAATAAAAAAAACGAATATTATGTATAAGTTTTAATGTTAAGAAATCCTAAAAGATTAAAAATTATTAAAGTTATAAAGTACTGGAGAAGAGTCAGCATCCTCCACACTGATTGGCAAAGGTCAGTACAAAGCCTTATAATCAATCTTTTACTGCAGAAGCACTGTCTTATTTATATTTAAAAAAGGGTCTTTAGTTTGACTACATTGATTCAGTGAGGAAAAAACTGAGACACGCAGAGACGGTTATCTGATGAACAGTTCTGGAAAGAAGTTTATTTTCTAAAGCAACTCAAAAATTCATTTTGGAGAGAGAAAGAGTTACCTTTTTACTTTGTTTTAAAAGCTAGAGTAATTAACTCTTAATTAACACATTTTATACGTGATCATGAAGCTATCGTCCTTAAGAAAATAAGCTTTTTCCGCCTCCTATTTGACAGAAAGAATGTTAAACCCTGGGAAACTCACCGGGTGCTGTTTGTTCCATCAGAAAAAATGATCTGATGACAAAAAATGCAGACTTTGATGCATTGTCCTTTTATTTTTTATTTCTCCACTGATCTGACAAGGATACAGAAAAAGGAAAAATGTATTACTTTGAACAAAAAGTTGTATGGAACATATCAAAGATAACATGGAGTACATTTTCCACCTCTAAGACCAGCAGAACTTCCAAGTTCACATCTCAGTTGCCGCCATGTTTAGAGGCCTTCTGATGAACATTTTCATTCCTTATTGTTTGATATCAAATAAAGTGAAAGGAAGGATAATACAACCTTGAAGTTCACTTTATTTATCCGTAACAGTTTTTTTCAGCTGATAAACCCATTAATTTAAAGAAAAAACATTCAGCTCATTCAATAAAAAAGGGAAAAAAGCCCACATGAAAAACAGGAAGATGAGAAGGAACAATTAACAGATTGATCAGCATGCCTTGCTATGAATAAAGCTGTTTTTGAACCTTAATGCAGAAAAGGCAGCTGCTTCTTCTAAGGGTTCTTCTCGTAGCAGCCTATCACTGATGACGATAAAATACCAACAAAAACGTAGAAAAAAACACTTTTTTATAGTTGTATTTCAATCAGAGGAGAACTACTTGTTTTGGGGAAAGGTTAGCGGGTGGCTGTGTTTAGTCATCTCCTCTCAGTCATCTCTGAGACCTGCAGCAAATAATAAAGACAATAGAATAAGACAATTTAAGACAACTTTTCAATATAGTGTCAAATCAAAGCAACCATGTTATCCAATAACTTTTAACAGACTTCAACATTTTAACATTTAATAACATAAAAAGCATAAAGAGAAGAATATAAGGTAGAATAAAAACCCAAAACATTAACAAACATATGCTTGAGCTCTAAGACGATAACCATGGATGTAAAGTCTATATCTGTGACAAAAACACATGGCAGTGGCATAAAAAAAAAAAACTTTGAAAATTAATTAAATAAAAGTTATGTGATCCAAATTGCTCTTATTTAGGTTTATGCTCCAGTTGATTTATTCAGTTCATTCATACAGACAAACAGGCACTGCAGTGCTTCAAATCTGCCTGGTTTCATTGGGACATAAAGCTGTGTGTCATCTACATATAACTGTATTAAACAATCCATTCTACTCCTTATAGGTATTTTTGTATTCCTTAAAAAAAAGGAATAGTTCATTGGTTCACCTGAGTCACAATTATATCCTGCATATTTTTTTTATCAAGATACAGGTATGCAAGAGATCTCAAATAAAAATGAAAAAGTTACAATACTCTCCTGAAACTCTCATAATAACTCTATTCATCCTCAAATAAAATGTCAAATTAATATATTGTTGCAATCTCCCCTTCAGGCCATGAAGGGAATGTTTAGAGGCTTTTTTTTAACAAACCAATGAATTCCTGAGGTCTGACTTTGCATTTTATTTTTTCTTTTCTAAAAGAATATGCAGCCTCAAAATTCATTTTCTGAAATTTTGTTTTCATTCAACAAATAAATGTCATAAAAGGGTACCCAACAAAAGTGATTAGCTTATTTTACAAAGCTCATAATAAAAAAAACAACAAAAGATTAAGATTATCTCCATCTGTGTATTACCCTTTATCTGTTTCTCATCAGATTTAAATCAAAGTCATCTACCAAATATTTTCAGTTGATGTTTTTTATGTTAAATCCTGAAAGAAACGTTCCATTTTGCAGCATTTACTAAATATGTTTTACTACTTTTACTCTAGTGGAAAACTTTCCCATGTAGGCTGGCTTATTGATACATTTTTGTAGTTTAATATTGCTGTTCTCATTTTTTAAGTGGGGTTTGACACACACGTATTTAATTCACATTACTTTGTCACTTTCTTAAAAATGTCTGCAGAGGTTCTGTCTTCAATCACTGACACACTGTACAAACGGATACCTCCAATTCTGAAATACAGTATTAATTCATTACTCTGAGCAGATGCCTGAATCTCCCACATTTATTTCATTCAGACCCCAACTCAAACTATTACTGGTTACTTCAGAAGTGCAACTGTTATATTTTAGAATAACTTCTTATATAAAAAGCACAGACAAAGGCAAAAGGACAGCAAATCTGCTGTCTCATCCTGCCCCTCCAGCCCCCATGATAATCTGCTTTAAACGGTGCTCAATCAGTCATAAGCCTGCTGGCTTGATGCTGATTCAAATTCTCTTTGGCTTATATCACTGCCTTTCAAAAAGCAGATATGAAATACAGTGGGGCAAAAAAGTATTTAGTCAGCCACCAATAGTGCAAGTTCTCCCACTTAAAAAGATGAGAGAGGCTGGTAATTTTCATCATAGATATACCTCAACTATGACAGACAAAATGAGAAAAAAAAATCCAGAAAATCACATTGCCTGATTTTTAAAGAATTTATTTGCAAAATATGGTGGAAAATAAGTATTTGGTCAATAACAAAAGTTCATCTCAATACTTTGTTATATACCCTTTGTTGGCAATGACAGAGATCAAACGTTTTCTGTAAGTCTTCACAAGGTTTTCACACACTGTTGCTGGTATTTTGGCCCATTCCTCCATGCAGATCTTCTCTAGAGCAGTGATGTTCTGGGGCTGTCGCTGGGCAACATGGACTTTCAACTCCCTCCAAAGATTTTCTATGGGGTTGAGATCTGGAGACTGGCTAGGCCACTCCAGGACCTTGAAATGCTTCTTACGAAGCCACTCCGTTACCCGGGCGGTCTGTTTGGGATCATTGTCATGCAGAAAGACCCAGCCACGTTTCATCTTCAATGCCCTTGCTGATGGAAGGAGGTTTTCCCTCAAAATTTGACAATACATGGCCCCATTCATTCTTTCCTTCACACGGATCAGTCGTCCTGGTCCCTTAGCAGAAAAACAGCCCCAAAGCATGATGTTTCCACCCCCATGCTTCACTGTAGGTATGGTGTTCTTTGGATGCAACTCAGCATTCTCTCTCCTCCAAACACGACGAGTAGAGTTTTTACCAAAAAGTTCTATTTTGGTTTCATCTGACCATATGATATTCTCCCAGTCATCGTCTGGATCATCCAAATGCTCTCTAGCAAACTTGAGACGGGCCTTGACATGTACTGGCTTAAGCAGGGGGACACGTCTGGCACTGCAGGATTTGAGTCCCTGGCGGCGTAGTGTGTTACTGATGGTAGCCTTTGTTACTTTGGTCCCAGCTCTCTGCAGGTCATTCACTAGGTCCCCCGGTGTGGTTCTGGGATTTTTACTCACCGTTCTTGTGATCATTTTGACCCCACGGGGTGAGATCTTGCGTGGAGCCCCAGATCGAGGAAGATTATCAGTGGTCTTGTATGTTTTCCATTTTCTAATAATTGATCCCACAGTTGATTTCTTCACACCAAGCTGTTTACCTATTGCAGATTCAGACTTCCCAGCCTGGTGCAGGTCTATAATTTTGTTTCGGGTTTCCTTTGACAGCTCTCTAGTTTTGGCCATGGTGGAGTTTAGAGTGTGACTGTTTGAGGTTGTGGACAGGTGTCTTTTATACTGATAACGGGTTCAAACAGGTGCCATTAATGAAGGTAACGAGTAGAGGACAGAGGAGCCCCTTACATAAGAAGTTACAGGTCTGTGAGAGCCAGAAATCTTGCTTGTTTGTAACTGACCAAATACTTATTTTCCACCATATTTTGCAAATAAATTCTTTAAAAATTAGACAATGTGATTTTCTGGATTTTTTTTTCTCATTTTGTCTCTCATAGTTGAGGTATATCTATGATGAAAATTACCGGCCTCTCTCATCTTTTTAAGTGGGAGAACTTGCACTATTGGTGGCTGACTAAATACTTTTTTGCTCCACTGTATGTGACAGTGGAGTCTACTTTCTGGTTGCATACAAACTGAGGGAGCATCAGTGAACCTTAAGAGTAGAAAGTACTTCATAAACCCTATCTTTCACATTTTATCAAATTAACCCCCAAACTACAATCAATTTTATTTAGACTATGTAATAGACCAACATAAAACAAGTATTGTATGGTGAAAGCAAAATGTAATATTCATACTAACTAAAAGAGATGAAGACCAACAGTTCACAGAAAGAATCTGTGAGAAAACGTAGAAGTGCAATCTACCAATCAGGCTCTCACTGATGAAACCTATAAAATGGGGAAAGGAAAGCTACAGTATGAGAAGTCCTGTTTACAGTTACAGAGCAAACATTTTTATGAGGATGCTCTTATTAAACATGCAAAACATTTAACTTTTTGAGCTACATGCAAAATTAGATAGCTGGTGGAGAACTGTCACTCAGAACACTCTGATACATGGTGGTGGCAGTATCATGCTTCATAAAGAACATGGAAACTGGTCAGAGTGGAAGTGAAGATTAGCAAAGGCTACAAATTATATTTGTGGATCAAAGCATTTGTTTCCCGCGATTGCCCATAATAACTCTGGAGGAACTGTAGAGATCCATAGGTCAGGTGGGAGAATCTGTCAGTATGGCGACTATTACTAACGAAGCACACAAATCTCGCTTTTAGACAGTAGTGGATGTTTTGGAACTGATGTGCATTTTACCCATGGCCTTGTTCCAGATACATTAATATAAAAACTCATCTTGACAGAAAACCTGTTAGAAGCAACAAAATACTTGAACTGCATATTAAATATAAATGGGCTATAATATATAGAGGAGCACATATAATAACTAAATATCTATCAAGAATTTAATAAAATACATAAAAAAACAACAGCATATTTGGTATCATCCTACAAAATACCCAAGTAATATTTTGCATAACACTGCTTTATATAAGCATTTAAGTGTTTTTTTTTTCTACATGCAAAATATTAGATGCAGTTGAAAACTATTTTACCCAAACTAGCATAAAGCATCCCTTCAAAAAGTATTGGAATGGTTGCATCATGCTGTAGGGATAATAAAGTTGTTAAGAAATTAATGGAGGATGTATGGAGCTAAAAAACCTGGTATGGAAGGCTAGCTTCGAGCACTACCCTAAAAATACCTCAGAGATTAAATTAAAAAGCTAAAATGATGTGTTAGGGTGGCCCATTTAAAGTTCACACCTATATCTAATAAAAGAAAAATCTATGACAAAATCAGGCATGACAGATCCTCTCTATTCATTCTTACTCAACTTGGTTTATTCAATGTTGTATGGGCAACATTTTCAGTCTGTAGAGGTGCAAAAAAGGTGCACACATATGCCTAAAAGACTTGCGTTTTTTAATGTGGATTATGGTATGAAGGATATAAAGGAAACTGAAACGTTTAAGACTTCTTAAGGGCTATTCTAAAAAAAATTAAACCATTTATTCATCCTCACACTTCCTTTTGCATTGGTTTGCCACATAAAATTGTAAATGTGGTTGCACTTGACTTAAAAAAAAAACTCACTAGAAATGGCAGAACTTTGATTAAATACTTCTGCAAGGCGCTGTAACAAGTACAAGACAGTTTTTAATACCGACATTGTGCCTTGTTAAAGAAACATCCAGAAAAAGCAGCCAGTGAACTATCCTCCGTGCTCTGTTACTCCTGCAGTTCTAGCAAGATTTGCATTGCTATGGCAACAGCTTCTTCTCAGTGCAAAAATCATGAGTGTTTTGGACATTTTTTCATCTGTATAGCTCAGTGATTTTAAGATTATTGCATCTAGGGGTCATTAAAACTACAATTCTCTGATTGGTAGTTTCATGCACCAGAACAGAGAAGGGGGTAAAAACACATACCTGCTGACTATAAGGTGGTCCCCATGGTGCTGATAGAAACAGGAGGGTGGCAATGGGAGTTTTCTTTTCTCTTTTAGTGCTGACTAATTCAACATGAACAGAAAAAAAAGAGTCCTTGAAGGAATTTGAAAGAGCAATGCTTGTGGTGCAATATCCAACGTCCTGTGCACCTCCCAGCACTGCGCTGTCAGCAATGAAGCAACGGACAAGCTTTCAACCTTTGGCCTAAAACTTCCTGTCTGGCTGTGCCTCCGTCCATTGCCTCCGTTTGTACAGAAAGGGCCTGTCATTTCCTTGCATTTGCTTGGAACCATATTTAGTCAACTTAACCCTCAGGCTTGCTTTTCTACTAAAAGGAGTGATTCCTTAAAAGCCTATGTAGCAGTTGGCGAGTTTGTGCTTCAAGATAAACAATGACTCTTTTCATTCCAGCACGGCTTTCAGTCCAGGGGCTGAAATAAGACACAGCCAAGGATAAAAGACCATACAGAGAAAGTGGTGGAGGGGAGAGAGGGGGTGTTGCCACAAAAAAAAACATAAAACTATTCTGTGCAAACTAAATCTTAAGTTGGTTTCCATATGCCTTCTGGGCTTTACTCTTACGTTATAACTACTGATATGAATAATTTTCCTAATACAGAAATGATATCAAACTGGATTTATTTGATTTAATACGAACTTTGATAAAAGTGGAAAAAGCAGAGGAGAGCTGCTAATGTGTAATGGCATGTAAATAAAAAAGCCACTAGTGTTGTTGGAAAGAGGGGTAACCTGTTCTGCGATAGAGGAAAGAGTCATTGATGTGACCAAGTGTTTACAGGACAGTTATGGGTTTACTTTTTCATCTAGGCTTGCTTTGAGTTGAGCTTCCAGGGCCATCTTATCAAAAGTACGCATGTTGGTCTCCTCCCGCACTTTGTCCCGCACGTGAAAGGATGCCCGGGCCACGGAGCGGGCACACTCCAATACTGCCTTCTTTTCCCTAAAGATTTGCTCGCTTTTCTCGAGCTTTCTCTCGATGGACTGCAGGAGCTCCAGGCGCCTCTGCCTCTCCTCCTCCTCAACACGCTGCCTGTTGAGCTTCTGGAGTCTCTCCTTTTCCTGCCGACTTTGGATGGCTCGCTTGGCTTTCTCCTTGGCCTTCTCCTCGGCCACCACGGTGGCCTGCTGGGCTCGTTTGGCAGCTTCCCTGGCGCGTGCTTCAAGCAGCTGTTGCTGCTGCTTCTCGCGCCTCTCAGCTGCCTTGCGAGCTTTCTGAATCTGTTTCTCTTCGCGTTTGGCTTTCTCTTTAAGCTCCTGCCCCCGACGTTCAACTATCTGCTCATAGTTCTCAAGGGAGCGGTTGAGCTTCTCCTCAGCCAACCTTTTAGCTTCATCCCTCTCTTCTTGTTCTCTACGGGCAATTTCTTGTATCAGGGCAGCATGACGTCTCCTCTCTGCCTTATTTAGACCTCGTCTCTCCTCCTGGGCCTGGTGCTCCCTCTCTTGCCTCTTCAGCTCAGCAATGGTGAGCTTCTCCTCTAGGAGTAGTCTCTCCTGCTCTAGCATGGCAGCCCTCTCCTCCTCCAAGGCCTTCAGGTTCTGTTCCTGAAGAGCTTTCTTGTGCTTCTCTTCTCTTGCCACCTGCTGTAGCCTCAGGAGACGATTCCGCTCCTGCTGCTCCGCAAGCTCCTTCCACCTCTCTTCATGCTCCTCTGCCTGCCGCAGCTTGGCAGCAGCTGAATCACGCTCCTGCTGGCTGATCTTCCGCTGACGTATTGAAACCTGCGTCTGCCACACACGCTGGCACTGGAGCACTGCCCGCTGCTTCTCCCTGTCTTCCTGCTCCCGCCGCAGCTCCTCCATCCTGCGCTCGCTGTCCCACTGAAGGTGAGCAACATAGCGGGTCTGACTCATGATGTCTTCCTCCTGATACCTAGCAAGCATTAAAGCTGCAATCTTGCGATCACGCTCAGACACAGCCTTGAGGCCCCGACGCTTCACCTCCTTGACGATGCGCTCCACCTTCTGTGTTGTTTGAGGGGAGTGGCTGAGGTCTCCGAGGCTGAGGCTACGGCCCATTAGGGAGTTGAAAGTAGCCATAGTGCGAGCTCTAGGGCTAGAAAGTTTAGCCCAGTGGTCTCGTGCACCATCCCAACTGTAAGAAGAGGAAGCCCCAGACTCTGATGAGGTGCATGTGGTTGTGGTGGTGGTGGAGGCTGAGCAGCAGGCTGGATCCATCCTTCGCTGTAAAGACTCAAGGGAATGGCTTCTCCCTCGGGTCTTGGAATGTAATCCAAGATGCCCATTGTGGTGAGAGAAAAGCCCTCTTGTTACTCCATTGACTTGTGTGTTGGTGCTCTGAGCGGCAGGCTTTGAAACTGATGATGTTAATGTAGAGTTAGCTCTAGGAAAAGAGGGAGGTTTCTGCACTGATCTCGGAAAAGTGTTTGAAGGTTTACCAGTGGTGGATTTCTTGAGCACTGGTGAGGGACCAGATGAAATTGGACGTGTGCTTTTGGTATGATCAGATGACGGGACCACTGAGGCTTTGGCTGAGCCTTGAACTGAACCCTTGGAAAGCGGTAGAGATGTTTTGGGACCAGACTTTGGAGACGGTGTAGTTCTTGGTTGAATGGATTTTGGGGAAGTACTAAGAATAGAGGTGGGGGCTTTGGACGAAGGAGTTGCACCTGATGGTGCAGCTTTAAAGGAAACTACTGCATCATGGGGTGAGCTAGAGGTTACTGTACTAGATTTAGGAGGCACATTGATACCAGATGGAACTTTATCCACTGAGGACAAAGATGTGCTGCTGTTGACAGCTGCCTGCAGAATCCTTCTTTTCTCTTCTCTTATGATCCTCTCTCTCTCTTCCCTGCAGTGCCTGAGTTTGCCATGTCTGTCTTTCTCATAGACTTCAAAAAGACCTGTGGCGACACGCATTGACCGGCCAGGCGCCTCACGGATAAAGTCGGCTAGAGGGCGCGGCAGCAGCTCCACAGGTTTGACTCCACATCGTGCACACGCCTCCAAAGAGCGGGGGCTTGTCAACACATAACGACTGCCCTCCGCCTCAGGTGAGTCAAAATTGTAGAGGTCCAGGTGAAGTTTAGGGGACAAATCTGTGTCCGTCTGAGTCTGTGGTTGCTGAGATGCAGCCCCCTGTGTGCTGACCTGCGGCCCTGTCGGAGAAGCAGTGTGGCAGGGACTGGGCTCTGAACTTCCGGTCGGCGGTGTCTCAAAACCAGCATCACCTTCTTCCTCAGTTGTTGCGCCATCAACCGGTTCTGATAATCTAGAGATTTCAGCTGCCACGATTGGTGTGTCAAGCTGTGGGCCTTTACATTTATTCTGCTCCTCAATATCTGAGGGGTCGACCATAGTGGGCTTACTCTGCAGGTAATGAGACAGAAAAGGGGCGATAGATCAGAAAAGGGTTGGAAAAAAAGACAGAGGAGGGTTAGATCACAATTAAAACATTTAGCTCAGACATTACAAGAGAGAAACTGTCTGTGGGGGAAGGGTCAAAATGTAGATTCATGCATGCATGCATGAGCACATGTTCATACACCCAGTGATTTTATACCAGATGAGACATTTTACCTTCGGGGGAAGTGGAATAACACACAAAAACAGCACAGCCCTTTAAAATAAGATCTATTTTTGGCAGAGTTACTAGGCTGAGAGAATTTGATTACTCACAGCCCCATTTTCACTCTATAGCACACAAATGCACTACAGACCTAGACACATCAAAGCCTTGGAAAAATATGGATCAAATTAGCTGACAGTAGCCTATGATAACAAGAACCAGGGTGGGCCAAACTGGCTATAGGCGCGCACCTGCCAATGGGCAGCAAAAGCCTGGACTTTTTTCCCCACTGTGAATAAAGCCTCTACTTGTTTATCATTGCAGTCTAACGTCATAGTGCTGCTTCAACCGAAATGTGCTCATCAACCTTCGTGAACATGCGAACTGCGTGTGATTTAATGCGGTTCCAGCATATTTATCTCCACTGACCTGCCAGAGTGCCAAATGTTTTCTAAACCAGTACTTCGTTCCCCTTTAATCCTCCTAGTCCTCTTTGCTCCTTGCATAATAGCAGGCTTTCACAAACAACGGCTCCGGCCGTCGATCCAAAGATGGAGCATCACCTCGCCGCAGCCTCCAGCGACGCGACGGAGACAGATGGAGCGCCTCAGTGCGCGTCAGGCTCTCTATGCTGCGGAGCGCCGATCTGCGCCTCCCGATCGCCGGTAGAACAAAAAGCAATCTACAAAAAGATTTTACTCTGTCTCCACAACGGCCGATGTTTGCTCCCCAGCATCGACTAATCCTCCCTGAGCGAAGCGAAACGCGTAAACATCCAGGGTCTCCACCTGCCCCTCAGCTTCCCTCATCTGAGCATCCTAAGCTCCGCCTGCTGCAAGACAGACAGAGGCCTGGCAGCTCAGCTTACAGATTTATATTGTTTCACACACAAAAAAAGAAAAAAAAAAATAACCTAAATATATGAGTTAAAACAAACAAAAAAATAAATAAATAATCAAATAAATACATAAATATACATATAGGCTACAAATATATATAAATAAATATAAATAAATAAATAAATAAATAAATAAATAAAACCGTCTTAGGCTAAGCTGCCTGCTCAGCTTTCGGTTTTACTCTGGTAAAATATGGCTCATGCATTCACGTTATAGAAAAGCAATAAATACGAATAACTAATCAATTTATAAAAAAAGACAAATAAGGAAAACACTAAACACATATACAATAAAAATGAATATAACCGCCTTAATAAACAAAAAAAAAAATCCTAAAAATAGCTTCAATATGTAAACAATTTAAGATTTAAATCTATCACACGCGTGCCCCATAGGCGGTTGTAGACAGTGGCCAACGGGGGCCAGTGCCCCTGTAGATCATGTCCTGGCCCCTGTACTGAGGACATAATATTTAAAGAAATTCTAAGGATGATATGCACTGGAACAGACGTGGTTACTGATAGGTCCTTTGGTTCTATTATATCTTTTTTTCCTTTACAAATTCTGTTTTACTAATTACTTTAAAACAATAGCATGATAGCTTCAATGGTATTAAGACCCCAGTTTTCATCTGCTAAAAGTTTTTTTTTTTTTGCAGAACAAATTGAATTTATCTGTTTTTCTTTAGTTCTAATTAAGATTTTATAAAAAACGGTAATTTTAAATGAAATTAAGTGGAAAAAAAAAAAGTAAAAATCCTAAATTATGACGCCCCTCCTGGCCCCCTGGTATATTTGGTCTAGAACTGCCACTGCTCCGCCCAATTATGGAGGACCAACTCTGCCATATTTAAAAATAAATAAATGAATAAATGCTCAATAAATAAATAAGCATACATTTAATGGCCCCCCAAATACAATAAACAAATAAATGTAGGTAGAAATTGAATTATACAGTGAGACATAAATGTATATATCTCTTTTAATTAGCTTCTTCATTTATAAAAAAATTTGTAATAATTACCTTATTTATTTATTGTACGTTATAACCTTCAACTTTATTTATTTATAACTTATTTTTTTTAAAGTATTCATTTATGTGCATGTGATATTTTTGTCTTTTTTATTCTTCCTTTGTATTTTTTTAACCTATTTTTTTCTTCAACATTATTTATTGCTGCCTGTCGTTTTTACATTTCTGTATGAATTTCTGCCTCATTATGCAAAAGAGGAGGGGGGGGGGGGTGTAATTATCTGGTAATTATAATAGCACCAAGTTATTTATGTAGCATGGTGCACAATACTGCCTAAAGTATCTTCAGCATCTTCCATTTGGTCATCTTGTCTGATTACTGCTGGTGACTGAACCAGTGTGTAACTAGTTAAAATAGACACCAGATGGAGCTGCAGTAACGTTGGCAGGGGATTGGGCGAGGCGTTCAGGATTGTGGAGAAGAGCAGAATTTTGTAAAAAGCTTTCAGGGGTAAAAAAACACACAAACTTACAAAAAAATATAAAAACAAGAAGCAGCCAAAGGAGTATTAAGCTGTTTTTTTTTTATTTTAGTAGTGTTTCAATTTACTTATCATTTTTCTAATCTAAATCTAAAATTTCTAATTTCACAGAAAACAAGGGTGGGAGTCTGGAAGTCTCTACTGAGACTGCTGGTCCTGGATGAAGCAGGAGACAATGAGTTCGAGTACAAAAAGAGTAAAATAAAGGGTTTCGTTTATGTTCGTAGTTGGTAATTTACTCCAACATCGTAAATAAAAAATAATATGGAGAGCTTTAAACACATTATTCTTCAGCACTTGATCTTTTATTCATAAAAATTATCATTTTGCTAAAACCTATTTTTCTATTTTTTTAATTTATGTCTGCAAAGAAAGTGTTTTATTAGGTCTTACATGAATACTAATCAAAATCAGAGGATTATTGTTAGGTAAAAAGGAATGCAATTTGTAAAATGTGCAACTAGTGCTTAACACAACTTAATCTCTGTATAAATCCAAGACAATCTGTATTCTCTGGGTTGTGTTTTTTGAGAAGATTAATGAAAAAAGCCATTTCATTAAAATTTGGATATATGGAATCAGGTCGGTATAAAGTTATGGATTTTAAGCAGGTGTTAGCAGGGTAGGCTATGGTGTAGTATCCAGAATGTAGAGCATATTCTTTAGTGCAAAGGAGAGTAACCAACAACAAATAAAATACATGTCAACAGCAGTATGGGGTTGGAATTGTATATTCCCAAGCTTAAAATTTTACAACACATTTTATATGACCAAAAAGGAAAAAAAGAAAAAAAAAAGTACTACTGTATGTGCACATAGCCGAACACACAATGCTTACAGTAACACATGGTGGTGGCAGTATTATGCTGTGGGAACAGAGACCTGGTCAGAGTCGATGGGAGTATATATAGACCTGAGTATAGTTGGATACTGAACTTAGTCTATGTCTGACATCACATACAGCAGCCTGGCTTGTTTGTAAACGACAGTGGATAAACATTTAGTCTCCAGATACACTCCACGGGACTTGCCGTTGTAATAAAGAGCGGTACAGGCAGTTATTGTATGAGCAGGTGAGCACAATTTATTCAACGCTCCGAAGGCCACCTTGGAGAGACTTGGTCGTCTTCAGCGACGATTAGATAACGCTGATTGAAAACCTCAGTGATAATGACCCACTAAACTCCTGACCCATTGTGAGGAACAGTGCCAGTTTAATTGGCCCCCGCTTGCACATCGTATCAGGAGGACAGCGGGAAGCAAGTGACAACAGGGAGCCTGGTAGCTGGCTTGTTAACTGTGGTCATAGGGTTTGTTTGGAGGGGTGGGCGGATGGGGGGTGGTGGTAGAGCAGAGCAGAGCAGGGCGAGGTGCACAGTTCACTGCCTGACAACATTTTAATGTTTCTGTTTTTGGTGGGGCGCACTACCCATCACCAACAAGGGACTGAGGGGTTCACCGAGAGGTGAGCTGCTCGGTGCAGACACAGGGACCACTGCAAACACCAGCTGGGGGTTTAGGACTGATTCTGAGGGAACCAAAGAAAGATTTTTCCATCTATATTTCAGTGGCGGCTGGTGAAAAATATTTTTGGTGGGGCTGATATAGCCTAGTGTATGTCTCCAACTAATCCGGAATAAGAATTCAAATAAACAATTGGACAATACATACAATTTAACAGTAATGATTTAATTTACTATATAATAACAGTAACAGTGATGATTTGGGTCACTGTGACAGAGTTCTTTGGCCTCCAAGAATCCAGGCTCAGTCGGGTTACCGGTGTTGGTGATTTATTGTGCTCAAAAACTCAAAACAGGGTGCAAAAGAAACTAAACACGTACAAGATACTCTGGGCCTCAGCCTCCCTCCAGTTACCAGCAATGTAACAAAGAAACAGAAAACAAAAATTGCCGCTTTTCTTCCCACAGCCCTCATTAAATAGTTTAAGCCCCTACAGGCCTCCTTATTTCTGATTTCTTCTCATTAATCAGTTTTGTCCATATATTACCTCCACATACAATTGATGTACAAAAACAAATAATTTTTACAACTTAATTATTTTACACAGATTCATTGACTTATTCAATTACACCAAACTGGGTTTGAACCCAGCAAAGACAACGCCAGACTGAAGATGACAAGTCCCCGTAGCATAAACACACACCCCCCCTCCCCCCCCCACACACACACGGCTAACCCCACTGAAATATTAAGTGTGCACCCTCAATACGCCAGCAGGTAACCAGGAACAGCTTGTGTGTTTTAAGTTAATGGAGCTACTGGGCTCAGCGCGAGCGGATTGGTCCTCACAAGCACAGTATAACAGGAATGTGTGTGTGGCACGCAAAGTTTTAAGCGACGAGGTAGATTCGTCACAGTCACAATAACCATGACATGAAATGTTCCTACCCTACAACAGGGATGTTCTTCTGGCAAACGGGTAGATAAATAAGGATCTCACCGAATTTGGTGGAAGCTGCATCTCGTTCGTTACATTCGCCATCTTCCCTCTAATTGTCTGCACCTGCGCTTGGGTTCAGAAGCCTGTTAAAGCGCAGTATTTTCAGAGCCCCAAGACCATAAAGTTCTGAGACGCTGATTGGCCATTAAATTCACTAGCAATAGTACATGATTGACAGATTCTCTGCAAATGTGGGGCTGTCTGATCACAGCCCCCAGAACAGAGACGGTAGGAGTCTGTCTGTGGAAATCCACAAATTAATGACAGTAGATAGGGAAATGTAGTTTATATAATTTGTTTTGCTTATAGGTACACACTCTAGAGAGTAAAACTGACATTTATGAGTTAATTTCTAAAAATATATTTTACGTTTCTCTCTTCTTATCAGTGAGGGCGGTGCCCCAGCGCCCCCTATGGGCCGGCCGCCACTGCTATATTTATAATTTCTATACAGTTTTTTTTTCTTTTTTCACAAACATTTTTTTTAATCTCATCTACTGGTGATATAATGACAGCCTGCTTTGTCATATGATTAACAAGTATTCACCACCATAGTGTAGAAAAGCTACTGCTTACATTTAACAAATGTAATGTACAAAATGACACAACAATTCAATATAAAAGATATTTTTACATTAGAATCTCTTAGATATAAGGAAAAAGAATATCCATGCTCAGGACCAGCTGCTCAGGAGACACTGTTTTAGACTTCAAAAGGGAAACTTGTTTTTCAATCTGAGATGTGCTCAGCTTTGACTTGTACAGATAAAGATAATGTAAACTCCTTAAGAGACTTTAAAGCAGAGAAACAAGCACTCTCTCAGTGTATGCGCTGCGACAAACCTCTCATTTTGCAATTTGCCTGTTTTTCAAAACACAAATAAGATGATTTAGAGGAAAGAATACAGTGAATTTTTCCGGTTTTCATACTCCATGTAATTCTCCCTTTGTAATATGGAAAATTTTATGGTGTTTTGTTTGGATTATATTAAATAAACAGAAGAAAGGTGTGTAGAACTGTAAAGTGAGAAGATTTCTTTCTACAAAACTAAAAGTGTTTAAAGAGAGTGTCTGTGAGTCCTGCCAATTATTAGAAAAATAAAATCCCTACAGTGTTAGGATTCTATTCCCAAGTTAATGTACACAGTTACTTTTCCAACAAAACATTTTGTTGTGAGCTAAAGAAATATTTTTTTCTTCGTCCAACTAAAGCATCTTTCTCTGTTTGCTTTTATCCATCCATCCATCTTCTGCCATTTGTCTGTCAGGGTCACAGGGGGCACATACAGTGGTGTAAACTCTAGGTAGATCGCCAGTCCATAGCAGTGCAACACATAGACATATAACCATCAATCAGTGACTCACAAGTTGTCCTTCCAAGTTGATTAACCAAGTTGATTTGATTCAGTGCTTACAAATGCAAACAGTTCTTCCAATCACTGTTTTTCAACAACCTTCTTTCTAATTTTGAAGAAAAAGCATAAGCATGGATCAAATATCCTATAGTTTTTTGCAACTCTGTGAATCCCATAGAACATGATGCCCTTCCTCTTGGTAGGCTTACACCTGTGCCATACTTGAGATCATAAAAGTTAATGAGCATGGGAGCTCAGACTGGGGCCGATAGGGGCAGTGCATCTGTAGAGCTGATCCTGGTCCCTGTTTTGACCCCTGTGCTGATGACATAACACTAAAGAAACCATTACTGATTGGTCTTTTGGATTCATGTCAGTTTCTACCATTAATTTTAAGTTAATGCTTATTTTGAAATGAATATTCTTCCCTTTTAGCTTTATCTGTGTTAGAAATGTAGTTATTATCTGCTAGATTATGAGTCTGCAACCTGCAGCTCCAGAGCAGCAAGTGGCTCGCTGACTGTGTGGGTCACTCTTTACATTATCATTTTATTATTTTTTTATTTGCCCTAATGAAAACAAACATGTGCCCCCATCCCCTCATGAGATTATAAAACAAAGTATATTGGTTTGTAACCATATCTATTTTACACTGATCATAAGAGCTGCATTTGAACTCCTTATATTACTTCAGGAGGCAACTCTTGCAGTGGATTCTTTTCAGGGGTGTCAGAGTAAATGAGATTAAATATGACTAAAAATGCATGTTTCTTTTTTTCAGTGTACTTTAGACAGTTGTCACAAAATACAACAAATGTTTTTTTTGTTGTTGTATTTATTGGACAAAATAAATAGATTTTTTGAAAGTCTTACCTTTTTTCTACTTTGAAAAGCGAACAAACACTGAGAACCATTGCAAGAACCTTATAAGAACCACATCTCCACTCTTGATTAAATATTTATTTTGTTTCTGAATTAATGATGATAATAAAAGACTGTTCGTGCAGATAGTTAGATAAAGTTTCAAAAATGCACCGCTGTGGTTGCTCATCTTGAGCGTCTTTTTTACAGCCTTTCTCTTCTCTGTGCTGCACACTTGCTGCCCTGCTGGAACTCTCTGGGCCTGTGAAGACTGAGACCTTCTGGCCCCACTTCACATTTCCAGCCTCAGTTTGCTAACAGAAAGGGCCATGTTTTTTTGGACAGTTTCAACAACTCCCCCGCCTGACCCTTCTCTTTCTCTAGGAACCAACACCCCCCACCTCTACCGCTTCTTCAGTTCTGTAGTCCGCTGGACCGGACAGGGGTCTATTTTTGGGTGAGGAGTACTCCCCCTCCTCTGCTGAAGGGGCGAAAAGGTCCCAGAGACCGAGCTGTTAATTCAATCAGGAGAGCGGCATGCTCAATTAGGCATCCATAAGGGCCCTGGATGGGTCTTGGGGCCCTGTAGAGGGCAGGCAGGCCAGTCCCCAGGAGGTATTAATTGTGGATGACAGTGTATAAACAGTGGGGTGAATAGACAGCGCAGGTGCGAGACCCCCAGTCAGACTCAATGGTCCTTTTCACACCCGCGACTCTCTGTTGCCACTTTTCCTTTCACTCACTCAGTACAGGGAAAAAAAAAGAAAAAAGAAAACCACCACATCCCAGATAGATGTCACAGTTAAACTGGCTTCGCTGGGTTATTTATTTGCTAAGCATTTCCATCTCCAGGCATGCGTCCACAACAGCATTAAACAGCCTGTTTATGTGTGCGTCTGCGCCTGAAGAGGGTAATAAGAGGCCGGAGCTGGGGGCCAACTGAGGCCCTTACATGGCTCTTCAATTTAGATGCAAGTGGAAATTGCAGCCAGTATATGTAGAATATGTGGAGTTTGAGAAATTAAATCCAGATGATAGTTTAAAAACCGAAGGTCTTTCTATCTGACCCTCAAGTTTTTTTTTTGTTTTTTTTGCTCAGCTTGCCACCATCCCCCTTTCCTCTGCTTGTCTCTTATTCACTGTTGTAATTGTATATAGTTGTGAGGGATGATTCTAACTTTTTAAAAAGACTTTCTCATTTATTAGAGACCATAAAATTGAGTAAAAAATGTAAAAGATATTTACTTTTTAAATGCTTAAAAAGTTTCTAGGATTCTTTAATTAGAAACTGAAGACTTTTTGCCTCCTATTTCTTATTGTATGATATGTATCTTATCATAATGTGCATTGTGCTAAATGGGTATCCATTCCCTCCAAACATAGATGCATGTTCTTTGTGAACTTTAACTGGATATTTGTGCTTTGATCTGACTTAACAAATAAACTAATCCATCCTTATAGGATCTTTCAAAAGAATAATGTTCCAATACATGTGGCAACCAAAAACTTTGTTCCTTTAGCATGAATATAAATTCCTATATGTGAAGAGAGGGCAAAGCACTGGATGGTCCATAGCAATTGATTAAGGAGGAATGGGGAAATATCCCCCTGTAAGCTTTAACCTTGTGAAATGCTATTAAACATTGAGTGGGTTGTACAAATATATACTGGTATAAATATATATATATATATATATATATATATATATATATATATATATATATATATATTCATTGCTACATTAATGAATCCATTTATTTCAAGGCTTTTTACACTTGTTCGCCAGAGGTACCGAAGAGTTAAACTGGCACTGAGGGACAAAGGTGTTTTTAACTGCTTTTCATGGATCTAGATTCATGCAAACCTTTTATTTGTAGCAAAGTTAATCAGTTAATTCGCTAACTGGGCGGCGAAAACCTCTTTCTTTTTTCCCCTCTGTTATGCTTATGGATTAATTTAACTTTTTCTCATCCAGGGCATTTTTATTTATAGAGTTTGTGATGTTTTCTTCATCAAACCTGGGTCCCAATTACACAAACCTCACTATTACTATTCAATATCTCTAAATTTCAAAAAATACATTCAGAAATCCTATATTGTTTAAATGCTCAGCTCTGTTTGGGGAAATGGTAACAGTAGGGACTGTACAAAAAAAAAAGAGAAGCTTTTACCATCCAGAAAAGAAGGGGGAGACATGGAGGAGATGACAGTGCAGCTCTTATTTAGAAACATATGGGGTTTACTAATTAGTCGCTGTGTTCTAACGCCTCTCACCCCACCATTCAGCTGCCACAGCTGAACTGTCTGTGTGTGTTTGAACTTTTTGCTCATGTGAGATCATGACCGAACATCTGTGCTAAATCTGCCCCTCTGCAGATCTCTGGGTGGCCTCTGCACTGCCCTCTCTGTTTCTGTGTCTACAGACACCTGCTAATTTCAGCCGTGTGTACTTGATGTAAGCCAGCGGGTGGGGGGGGGATCGAAGGGCCGTCTCTGGCTGGGCAACTGCAGTAATTGGGAAGTACGTGGCCTTTCGGCTTCTCCATCCGCCCCCCTCTTTCTCTTGTTTTGAGGTTTTCTTTCATGTCCAGCCAGATGACAACAGAAAGTGTCGAGCCGTGCTTTCCCTACAACAACTTCACTCCCCTGAAAACCTGCTCTCCTTTTGTTCAGGGCGGATGGTTGAAGAGCGAGGAAAGAGCAGATATAAACTGATCTCGTTAACATTCCAAGAGACACTCCTGTCCCCCACTCCCTCCCTGCTCCTCATCCTCACCTTTCCATAACGTTTTCTCCTCTCAGAACATGAGTGGACCAGCTGCTACGGGAAGGAGGGGAGGTCTACATATCAAGAAAAGGCCTGAATATTAAACACACACATTGTTCTAATAAGAAGATTTAAACTTAACCTTCGCTCTTTTGTTCTATCTCCAAATATGACGCCCCCCTTTGAAAATACACTCCATCCTTTCTGAGCAGCCCTCTCTCGCATTAAAGCCTGCATCTGAAGAAATCAGCAAGTTTGACCATAATTGTCCAAATTTCAGGACTTCAATTGATCAGAGGCCCTTCAGCGAGGCACCCAAAAGCCTCTTTAACTGTCAAAACCAACAATTACAAATATCTAAAAGCACAGCATACGGACCTGGGGGGTCAGGTGGCCCTTTTCAGCTCTTAAAAGACTAATTTCTGTGAATTTAAAGCTTTTTTTTTCTAGATCTGGACACCTGCCTGCATTTCCTTTTAATATGCTCTCTACTTCTTTAAAAGCGCCTCTTAGTTGGGGGAAAATAGTGGGAATGGGAATGTGAAGGCCAGAGTCTGCTTTGTTTGTTTGGCTGATGTGGTGGCCCGTAATAATAAAATAATAAAAACAATGGTTGGGACACGGAAGTTACTTTGTAAGTTATAGTCGAAATCAAAAAGAAAAACATACTCTCTATATAATGGGAACATGTTTGTATACTTTCGAAGGTAACTTAAAAAGCTCAAGAGATTCTATGAGATTTTTAATGTGAGATCCTATAAAAAGCAAGCTTCATTAGACCTAATTCCTAAATAAATGTATACCTTGTGTAAATCATCTATGTGGTGGCTTAGTGGTGCAAACAGGCTGCAAATACATGAACGAGCTGCAAATAAAAAAAGTTACTGAGACAAACATATAAAGGAAAAGTGGCGCAAAGATTCTCTTCTGTCAAACATGTTCGGTTGTTTCTTTCAAACAGACCGATCACTTGTGCCCCCCCTCCATTGTATAAATAACCATCCAGGCTGAATATGCTGACTGTTTAAAGTGTTCATGAAGCAGTGTTTGTATAAACCTGCGACTGTTTTCAGACAGGAATTATTTTGAGATGTCAGGACTCCAATTTGGTGTTGGCCCATCCGACAGGCTGTTAAATCAGCTTATTAGGAATTAAACTACAATGAAGAGTCAGAGACAGGCATCTCTACAGCAGGGAATATGTTGACCACACATAATGCTTTGAAAAAGACTCACGTCAAAGATTTTAACTCTTTTTGAGAAACATACAAACTGAAAACATCTTTCCCGACAAAATGTCACATTAAATGTTGTATAGTTATCTGCATGTGTTAAATCACACCAACCCAAATAAGGACAATGTATATATACACAATGTACTATTTAGTGTTTTATACTAAAATTACAAAGTAAGAAATTGTCTACATCCTAGGGCTGGATAATATGGCCAAACACTTCTAACACAATATTCTTTTTTTAAATTTAGGTGGAAATGGTAGTTATAATATTGATATAAATAAAACAATCCCCCCAGAAGACTTCCAAGAAGCCAACAATATATTACTATACATATACGCCTGCCTGTACCAAAAAAGATAGCTAACTAGGGACGAGCATGTAGGGTGGTCTTATGTAAACATATCACCAGGATAAATGGCAATTAGGTTATTTAGATGATCCACCCGGAAATAAAAGATCGTTCTCTATACCTTTAAGTCATATTCGAAATATAGAATAAAATAATATTTCCTTATATTGATATTTAATCATTGTTTCCTAGAAATAAAGCAGTGTTCACCAGAGAGCTTATGATTATATATGTTGTGTTACTGGGGAACATATAAGCTCAGTTAAAACTAAGAATCGTCATTGAAACATGTGATAAGAAAAGGTTTCTGTGTTGAAACAAGAATTCCGATTTGTTATTCAGCTTTAGCATGTTTAGCAGCAGTGCTAACGCTTATAATTAACTTGGTAACAAGATGAGCTTCGTACCCCATGAATATCTTAATTAAATTTCAACTCAGTTTATTTATCTAGCGCCAATTCACAGCACATGTCATCTCAAGGCACTTTAAAATTCAACCAATTTTAGAGAAACAGTTTAAATGCTAGCCTGTCAGAATTTATTCCAACATTTTACCGCCAAGTTTATTATATTTGATACTTGAGATTTTGAGACATTTCATTATCAATTTTATATTTTTGTTCTTGAAAAAGCTGACAGATACAATCAGGCCCATGGTTAACCAGAAAATCTATAGTAAATTGTATGGAAATGACTAGTAACTTATCTAATTTAACTTATTAAAAATTTATGTTTTTTTCTTCATTTATCAATGTTTAATGACGACTAGTTAAAAGAAATTTGAATTTTCAGACATTTCTTTAATGATTTATGCTCCCAAGGATTAATGTTTTATTGCTCCCAGAAACAGTTTGTTTGAATTCAAACTGTTTTTTGTTAGTGTTTTAACACTGAAGCACTATTAAGATAACCACAATGATGCAATTTAACCAGGAATTCAATGAATTTACTGAAGTGTCATTTATATACAAATATATCTATAAATAATGCACTTGCATTTATACAAAGCACCCTCATTGAATTGTTGCCTTCAACTGTTCTAGTTAAACAGTTCAACTGAAACATTGTTAGTTCAACTTTTTTATTTTCTTTAGTCCAAATGTTTTTAATGTTCTTTTTTGTTTCTGCAATTTTTCCCCTACTTGCTTTGATTCTGTTTTATTTTCCTATATTTTAATCATGTAAAGCACTTTGCATTGCCTTTGTACTGAATTGTGCAATACAGATAAATTAGCCTTGCCTCGCCTTATGTACCACTTTTGAAAGGAACATCCTTTGTAGTGTTTTGGCTCCTCAGTTTGTTTCATTGCATATCTAAACTTAGACTTAGATTTATTTGTCATTTTGCATACACAAGTGTAAAACAAAAAGACATTTTGTTTAAAACAGCTCTCTGGACAATTTCATTTTTTTTTTTTTAAAAGTACAGCCTTGAAAAATAGTAAAAAATATATAAAAACAGTAATAATAAAAACATATGACTGCACATATACAGTTTTAACATTTCAGGTTTTTTTAAGCTTAGGATAATCATTTGTACTCTCTTGCTGACTCACATTCTGAGATTTCTCTCATGCTTTGAAGCTCTCCAGAGAGGCTTTAATATTTATTGTGTTTTTGATCACGAAAATCCTACACTTATACATCATTTAAAGACTTTCTATGCCTGCTGTAAATAAATTCCAATAAAAGGACTGGTTTGGCCCAAATGTAAGGATGGATCAACAAAGTGGCTTCTTGTTAAAAGATAACGTGGGGAAAACTACCTTCATGATGTTTTTAAAGTTAATTGAAGACCAAGGGTTTACTGCCTGGTGTCAACAGCAAAAACTGAAAAACATAATATTAATTTAAAAGATTGAAGCAAAATGTTTACACTGGTTTAAAAATAATGTTGATTTAGACAATTAATAAAAAAAAAATAAAAATGTTGCTCCTGGAATGGTGGACTGACAGCCAGATCTGCACACACAGGCGGCCCCCCTGCAGTGTCTGTGACAGCTATTGACTTTACTCAATAGATGTTTCTCATTGTGACCCAAGTATAGAGGCTAAATGTCACAGCAGCAGGATTCTGGTCTATTATAGAGCATTATATGTCTCTGAATGGGGATGAGAGGCTAAAATTTGACCTCACAATTGCTCAGCCATTGTCTCTGCTCTCAAAGACTGATGATAATACACTGAGCGTCTCTGCAGCTGCTGCCTCTCTTGACTCCACTGGAGCGCATTTCTCCAAATCCTGGACAGGGTGTTATACTGTGGGCGGGGCCTGCTTATTAGGCGACGCTGCCATTGGTTCTCATAGAGTGTCATCAATGATGCTGCATTCAGCTTTGCTTTTAAATGAAAGTGCAATGAGACCCAACCTGTGGAAACCGCGATGAACAGCTGATCCTTCCACTGTGGATAAAACCTTCCACGATTGTCTCCGTCAGATCATGATGTCTGCTCCTACGCATGGCACTATGTGATTAGTTATTGGACTAACAGAGAAAGGAAGTTATTAAAAGAAGAAAGATAATATAAATATATATTATATTGGACCTCAAAATTAAAGATAAGGTGTTTGATTTTCCTTGGATCGGACCGAGCCCACTGTGCGCTGTTCGGTGCGTAACCGACTCTCCATCATGATATTGCCAAGGGCGCTTCTCTTCACTTTGTCTTTCTTTTTGGCTACATTCCTCTGCTACCTGCCTAAAGTCTCAGCGCAGAAGTCTGGATCACGGGTGAGTGGACCCACGCGTGTCTGCAGACTCGCACTCTGCATATTTTCAGATCATTAACTGGTAAAGCAGTGCGTAAAAGACGCGTTTCCGTTTAATCTTATATTCATTCAGGTGATTTTTTTTTATTTGCCGGTAATTTGAGACGTGATTTATCTTTGTTTTGTTTTGTTTTCACTACAAAACGTATTCAAATAGAAGTATAATGGTCCATCATATGATTTTGAACCGGAAAAAAATTAGTCACATACCAGGTGAAAACGATATTTTTTTTTATTGGATGATGTGTTGGACGATGTTAACCACGAAATCTGTCGCCCTGCGTCTCTTTCTTTAGGTGAGAAATTATCCCACAGCATCACTGGTCCTCCACCGTTCTTAAACCTGGTGTATCCTGTTTTGAGACACATTTATTTCTTGTTTCCATCCAAACCAATGAAGGGTTTGTTAGTCTAATAGAAGATTAAATAGATTAAAATCAGAGTTATTCTAAAATTCTCACTTAGGGTTTTTTCTATTCCACTTAATTGTTTATTTTAACGCATTTTCTACATCTGTTAGGGCAGTCATTTTTGTAAATTTTATTATCGGGAGTGGATGATTGCATTATCCACTATACTATTTGGAGTGTTTTTTTTTTAAATATTCTTTTAGTTTTTTGAAACTTTTAGCAGCTGGTAATAAATTCAAGGTCTTTCCAGCCTCAGCCATAACATTAAAGCAAGCTTAGACAAATGAAATACCTTTGCTATGGCCTTGTTGGGTAAAGAAATATGCTCCAGATGCACTTTGAAGGATTTGGAGCTTCAGTTGTTAAAGCTTTATTCAATCATCCTGAACCCGTCTGATTCACACTCCCTAAAGGATTTTTCTGTGCCAATTAGTTTTTGTTTTGGAAGGAAATGGGAGTTCTGAGTTTTTGTCCTGCAGTTTCCTTTAATTTGAAACTAGTTCAAAATCTGTGTAATCCACCAAACCGGCTAATTCTAGACAAGATTTTTCTCCAACATGGTGGATTATAAGGGGACAGCTCTGACCATATATTTCCATGCTCTTTCTTCCCCCCACCACTCCATCCCTACTCCTGTTCCCTCCTTCTTTTCTCAGACAGATCTTTGTCACTGTTGTGTCTCCTGATCCTGTTTATTCCCTTCTCCCTTCTCATGCACACTGCTTTTCTTGTTCCCCCTCTGTGCTCTTTAATTCCTTTCCAAATACCCAAGGCACCACCGAAGGCAAAGAGGGAAATACGTGATGCGAACTGGAGAGGACCTGTATTGTTTTGGTTTGCTGATGCGCTGTAATATTTGCGGTTGTGGGGGAAGATGACTCACGGCAGGGGGTGAATATGTAATGCCCCCTCACATACTGGAACTATTTCACAACATCTTTGAAACCTCCTTGTGAATCTGCACAATGGATTTAGACTTTATCCATCTATGTTTCTTTTTCTGTAATGGTTTGCTTTGAGTTGTATAATTAGAGCGTCTAAGACGTATTTGATCCTTTTTAGAAGCTTTGGTTGCCCTTAATGTTTTCAGTGTTTTGAAATGAAATCTCATGTAATTGATAACCTGACCGGCCTTCCTGTGATTAGCTGCAACATGCGTTAATGCAAATGAAGCAAAAATAGCTGCCTTCTTCTGATGATGAGATTCTTTTATGTCCAGCTTTGATAAAGCTTTCTAGAATGCACCTCAGCCAAATCTTAAAAACATAGTTGAGAATAGAGGAAAAAAAAACTGTCATTGAGAAGGTTGTTACTATAACCATTGGTTGTTATCTCCTGAACTCCTTTTCATTGTAGCCATGCAGGTTAAAAACACACACTCTGATAAAAGGCAAGTTAAGTTACAAACCAACTTTGGATTATTCATTCTTTCTTTTTTAGAAATTTCCCTTAACATTTTTTGTTATGGCTCACTGCTCAGGGTGGCTTACTGTTTAGGAGAGGCACAAACAGTTATTTGAGTAATTGATTAATCCACTGACTATATCAATAACCTTTAAAATTTTTAAATGCAATGTCAGTGCAAGAACCTGTAAGAACAATTTAATTAGATACTTAGAAATACACTTAAGTTCTTTCATAAGAAAGATTTTGTCTTGAATATAAATTGCTTATACATGTTTTACATTTTTGGCTTAATTACTACACGGTAATAAGCAGGTATAATGATTTAGAGTCTTTATACTCCACTTAATGATTATTTGATACCCAAATCAGTTGACATTATACCAATAATCACCTATTTCTTTGATTAAGCCCTAAAACACATATACCTCATAAGAGCGTCAGCATCCAAAATTATTTTTTTTCTTGTTATTTATCTGTTTTTCCATTTCTTTCAGGAAATGGGAAAGCTCTCCTCCTTAATATTTAGACAGTGCAACATCTAAGTAGGTGGGTAGTTAAAAAACCAATGTTTTATGCAGTTTTAAAGTATTTGCAGTAACATTTAAAAAAAAAAACAACAAAAAAAACTACAAAATATTCTCTTGGATTGTAGGAGGCTGTCTGCAAGATCTGGATTCTGTTTATGTTACACAAGTCCAGAAAAGGATCAGACTCATTGCCACGGAGCTCACCTACCAAGGCTATGAGTTGTTTTCCCTGCTTCAACCGGGAGAAATATTCAGGAACATTAGATTTACAAGAAATAGGCTTAAAAACATCTTGTTTCTCAGAACTGTGAGCCTCCCCACTAGACATAAAACAGTAAATTTCCTGACCAACATGTATTTATGGGCTGCTCTAACACAACCTGCACTTTATTTGAAAATATCCTCCTGAATCCCAATGAACATATTTTCAAACATATTTTTTCAGTTGACGTGCCTTTATCATTTTTATGTGTTTTCTTTTTTATCTTTGACCTCTAAAGTGTTTTAAATTTGTCTGTGTTCTATTTATGTGCATTCTGAGCCAAGTTTCCGCATTAAAAAATGTAATTATATATCCAATAACAATTCTGATTCCTATTTTAACTTCTTTTATTGAAAACAGAAAACCACCATGTATTGTAGCTAGTACTAAAATCACTTGAAATATTCATCATTACTGCCTCAACAAAAAATATATATATATATATATTTAATATTTCATACCCGAATTAAGAGAAAATACAGAATGAACTTCTTTAAAATCTAGTAATACTTTTTGTGTGCAGAATAATAATATCTTTTTCCATCCCAGACTTCATATTGATGACTGGGCCTCCTTTTGCTTCCATGCTATAATTAATGCAGTCAGAGAAATCTCAGGTTACTGTTAGCACTTTCTTTGATATGTTGTCAAAAAGACTCCAAAAACATGGCATATATTTTTGGGATCTTGAAAATGTAGCTATTTGAAATCTTGGACTTTCTAACTAGAAACTGACTGTAGGGATGTAGGTTCCCATGTGGAGGCTTAGGTTAGTCATATTGCTAATTTCCTCCAAAGAAAGAAATGTCTGTTTATTTTTGGCAAAAGAGCAAATTTGAGAACAGAATATATGAGTCAAATTACCAAAATGTTATTGTGCACAAAAATACACACAATATTTTCTTGATGAATCAAATTGTATTTTTTTATAGTAAAGACAAAAAAAGAATAAAAACCTGGCCAGTGAAGAGCCATCTAGTGACACAGCAGTGACTTCCAAAACTGTTTGAGGCTTTCGGTCATGGTCGCTGCAGCGCCAACCTTTTGCGACATGCACATTTCTGATTTGTTTATTGGCATAATTATGTTTAAATTAAATTGTGTTGCTTCACAAGTGCTGGTTTGCAGCTCGAGCCACCTCCTGTCCCCCCCACCTCTGCTGCTCGGTCAGGCAGCCCAATCACAGGAACATAGGCTGGGACATTCAATGTTTGCTGTTTACTGCTTGAGTAAGACTCAAACCAACAGCAACTAATCTTCAAAATTGCCAGAATTTTCACTGGTTAGAGCCACTGTTACTTTAAGATGTTCTAATATTTATGTACCGTTTTCAAGTGGTGTCAAAAGAACACAAAGTATAGATTCGGCAGTTTAAAAACACTCTGGTAAAAGTTGAAGTATCAGCTTGACCTCTTTACTCGACTAAAAGTGAAAAAGTATGTGCTCCAAAAACTACTTAAAGTATAAAAGTCTAAAATGTAACCTAAAAAAAAAACAGCCAGATGCCACTTTATGATTTGAAAGCTCAATTTTTCGACTATTTCGACAAATTCTTTGAGATAGGGCCAAGGATGAGGGAGGTGTTGTTGGTCTCCGTCTCCATCTCCTGATACGCTCTCGCCTGTGTCCAACCTTTCAGACATTTCAAATTTTTTTTTTTCTGAATCCAACATTGTAGCATGGAATAGACAATTCCCATTTGCAGTTTGAAGAACACCTGCTTGCTTCTGAGCATTTCCCTTGGCGTCAGCACAAATTTGACGAATAACTAAGCAATGAGTGTTTGCGTTATATGACTCATCCAATTACACTAGTTTTCACTAGATGTGGATGTCACCATCGATCTGCATTGGATGGCGCAAACAAAATAAATATTTATATACATTAACCCGAAGCCAAGAGTAATGATAAACATTTGTTTTAAAAATGTAAGGAATAGAAAGTACAGATACTTTTGTGAAAATGTAATGAGTAGAAGTCAGAAGTAGGAAGAAAAATAAGTAATGGAGTGAAGTATAGAGACCTAAAAAGTGTACTTAAGTACTGTAACAAAGTATTTGTACTTCGTTACTTGAAACCTCTGCTGTCTTCATAAAGTTGTTGGAGGGAGCGCTATTGGTCCTGATGTTTGATGATGTTAAATGCCCTTTCTACACAACAACCGTTGATTGGAAAAAGGGCTTGTTTTTTTTGTTCCAGTTAGAACCTCTACTAAACAGTGTTTTACATATGATCTACATACGCACACCAGGCTAGATGGTTAAAAACTGTCCTTTAACTGCCACACAACTACTAAGCAGTGTGTTCTTTACAATTCAACAACGTGTGCATGCATAAACACTCCCTGCTTAAAAAGCTGCAAAGCATTCTGCATCAGGCTTCAGTATGCTGGAAGATACTGTTTTCCTGCTTCTCTTGACAATGTAGACAGGGATGTTTTCTAATTTGTGTGACCGAGTGATACGTGTCAAATCTGACCACTTTCAAAAAGTAAACCTTACCATTGTGGTGTACCAAATAGTAGAAATTCAGCTAAACTTTTTGGTCTTGACCACTCATGTCATGCAAACAGGGCATTTGTTTCTTCTTAACATATTTCATTTGTATAGTTGGGTGCTACAAAAAAAAAAAGTTTTTTTATTTTTTTTTTTAAAGAGGACTTTTGCAAGATTTAAGTTGCATTTTCCTATAAGTGCAAGAAGATGTTAAGCATTTTTCTGGACTTTACCCGGCTTATGAGACAGCTGGTGGCGAGTAACCCTGATGGAATGTATTGAAGAATTGGGGATCAAAAATGTCAAATACAGATACCCATGTATCCCTAATCCTCCTCATCAAATCAACCTGTTAATGTTTGTTAAAAGATGCAACAAACAATTAGCGTGCATACTTTGGTGACAACATCAGTGAGCTCTCATAAAGTCACTGAGAAACTGAGATAAATAACCAGGCTTGGGTGTTAGGGCAGCCAAGAATGCATACTTTCATGTTAGGAGAGTAGAGCCGCAGTTCAGCAGGAAAGCCTTTTTTATTATCGTAATGTAGATCACAGCCTTGCAGGTGTGAAATGCCTGCATCTGTGTCCTAATGGATGTACCGTGTGTGAGTATGGTCAGCCGGAGACTCTAATTAGGCTCAGAGCTCTTGTTTTCTATAGAAAAGGCCAAACATAGATGTGCACATAAGTGAGAGGTTAAAGTTGTTCTGAATTGAAAACAATAGTTAAAATATCTCAGATCGAGAATTTGGACCCTTTCCGATCTGTACATTTATAAAGCTTTGATGTGCTCATATAGATTTAAGTAGATTCTGAATATTTATTGTAAAATGTTATTAGAAGAATTTTACATTAGCAATTAGTTCTATTAACACCAATAGCAGCGCTACCTATAAAAGTCCATATCTGTGTATATTGAACACAGAATAAAGGCCCATCCCTGAAGTCTGAGATTTCCAAAAAGGTGCCAAAATTTCTATATTTACAGACCTTCCTTTTCTGGTATCTGTTGAAATCAACTATAGGGTTTTTTTCTTTCCTTTTTATGTCTGGAAAAATTCAGATTCAGATGAAACAACTAAAACAATATGACATTTCGAAATGATCAGCACCTGCCAATGTTTAGCTCTCCTTTGAAGAAGCCTATTTGAATGGTTGATGTTCCTCTGTAGAAAAGCATGAGAGACAACTTTTTCCTTTCTATTACTATTCTTTTAAACACGTCACTGGTAGTTTAGTAGCTTTAGGGTCATCCCCTTGCAGTAACAAATTCAACACTGAAGAGTGTTCAGGTGTTTGGGATACCTGGTAGCATCTCATTTATAGTGTTGACTGATCAGACAGTGGTTCTTTTGCTAAGTGTTTGATTAATTGGTCAGGTGTAACAGAAAGTTAGTAGTTTTATCTCTAGAAATATATTTATGGCCTGGTTGTCTGAGAATTGAGTTCAATAGTTGTGAATCTTGAGTGATTTTAATGCAGTAAGAACTAGGGTGTATTTTCAACCAATATTTTTTATTTTGAGGGTTTGTTTTTTCAGGAACCGGAAAGCTTGCTTGTCCAGAGTGTGTTAAATGCAGGACTTAACTGTTACATTACTGTGAAAAGGGGCTTACTTCTATTTGCATATATAAATATGGGTGGTGTCTTCAACTCTATTTTATCTTGTTAATGTAATGAGGCTTAAATCATCTCTGATTTGAAAATTGTGTTAAATTGCTCTTATACTGCAAATGCAACTCAGTGACTAGCTGTAGTAGGGTTAGGCAATGGGGGTTGGATTCCAGTTTGCTTCTTCCCAGAGGCAGACTGGCCATAGGGAAGGCATTATTATGAGGGGCATCATCAAATGAAAAATCTAATAAAAAAACCCCCAAACATTTGTGTTAAATAAGCTATTTGTGTTTCTATACACGTCTCATAGGATTTCCAGTTTACTTCTGCCGCAAAGCTAACTCCGCTACGTATTTCCGGTTGAGGTTTTCTCTGATTTTACATGTGATAGTAGAGAGCTCATGCAGGTGGAAACAGCACAACTCTTTTATGACTTAATATAACCCTATATAGAGTTGCTGTCTTCAATCACAACTCAGATCGCAAACCATTACATCTCAAGCTCTCCCTTCCGCACGGCCCCAAGTGCTCTCTAAAGACATTTCCGGAAGTTGTTAGCAAAACCAACAAAAACGTTGGCCCTGTAGGTCTGGATTAGGAACTTGTCTATAAGTGAGATTGTTTTGAGCACCGATGCAGAATCTACTCCGTTAACCGTCCATCCTGCAACCTTACAAGGCCAAGCCAGCATAGACTAAGGCTGTACAATGTTTAAGCCTACTGATAGTGTAAATATCATACATACAAAAGCTAAAGACAAATATTAATTGTACATGTGGTAGATTTGGTGGAAACTATTTTAACTATTTCTGACATTCAGTGGTTTTTATATTTTTGTCCTAAACTAAATCTTCAGGATAATCTGTGAAGGTACCTAAAGATAAATGAGATGGGGTTTATCCTATCTCAAATAAAACCTATAAGTGCAAACATCCAACAATCTGCTCAGGTTTATTTTCTGTATTGCCAATTAAGAGTTTTCTAATAATTATTTTCAAAATGTGTTCTGAATTTCTGACCTAAGATTTCTTATTACAATAGAAGTGACAAACTTTAGGAGCAATTTCAGATCAACATAATGTAGCCTCTTTTTTTTTCTAAAGAAAACATGTCTTTTGTTAAGAAAAATGAGATGCTAAGAAAGTAATTTTCAACCCCAAAGCCCCAATTTCTTGTTAAACCTCATGAAATGTTTGCAAATATATCAAATACATGAGCTAACTGACTAAACTACTATGAAATCCCCCTAGACTGCAGGGCTCCACTTTGATTTCATTGGACTCTAACAAACCCCTTGAAGGGCGATTTCACCAGGGAACAATCATATTAATTACATATGTTGATTTTTAACGATAACTGCATGATTAGGATTTTATGCCCAATTTCAGGACTCTCTAATCAGACTAATGGAAAGCAGCCATCCTGCTAAATCAGGCCAGGAGTTCCTGTCAGACATCATCACTATCTTTTCCAACATTTCCTTTCTCCGTAGATCTTGATGATAGCTGTGGCTTGGTTGGTATTTACATATTTTGCCCTCAATATGAGTTTGAACCTAAATGCACGTGAACTTGCTTGAGAGTAGGAGTGCATGTTGAATGAATTACTTCTCTCTTAAATCCTTGAAATATCCGAAACAGCTGCAAAGTTTCTGTCTTTTTATCGGAGTTCTGCAAATTAGCCTCTGTTTCAGCCTCATATTAAGGTTTGCTTTGATTTGGATGAGTGTGTGGTCTTAAGCAAGCAATTTTGGATTTATAATTCTATGGTAATGTGTGATGGTTACACACACTTTTTCCTCTGCACTTCTTCCAGAATGACAGATACGACTGACTGTTCTGTAGCCAGGATGTAGCATTAGTGACAGAGAAAGCCATTAATTGGGGTCAGTCATATTTGAAAACCAAGAACATGTCTCCTCGCCTCTGGATAAACCTTTTTGATTTCTAATTTTTCTCACAACTTCAAGGAAAAATGGGGATGTTATCCAGCTCATTAATCCTATCTTCATCCTTGCATTGTTATCAGGTTCAGATCTGTTTTCAGCGTGGCTTAATAGTACAGTGATGCAAGTCATGATTTTAAAACTTCAAGCCAATCGAAACTACATTGGCAAATACTAAGCTGTTAACACTAAAGAATAAAGTATTTAGATTTTAGTTTTGTCCATAACAGGGAAGACAAAGGCATTTTTGAAGTAATTTGAAACCAACTTAAATCCACACTTTTAACAGTCTTTTTTATCTTTGTATAAATGATAAACCTGTTTTTTTTCATCGAAAACATAAAAAAATGTTTCGATAAAATACAAGCTTTAACTTGAGATTTTGTATATATTATATGATTATTCAAATAATCTGGTGCTTTCTTGTCTGATCTTAAGTTATAGTGGAAGTTTTTTGCTAATATTTGAAAAGATTTGCAGTCTCCACTTACAAAAAAAAAGTGCACATGCACAACATTGTACCCGACCCGAGTGGGAACGCTTATTACGAGATCATCCACAAGCCCATTTCTCCTCTGTTTAAAAGTTTCTCTTTGCATCACTCATACAAGCTTACCTTCCAAAAGAAGATTTGCAGTTTTTCCACTATGTCAGACTCACCACTGCTAAGAAAATGGAGATGAGCACATAGGATGGGCTTACATAAACATATCACCAGAATGATTGACAACCAGGAGGATCACTTATTTTAATGATCCACCTGGAAAAAGCATCTCCTCCTATACTGTATACCTTTAAGAAAGCATTTTACAACATTAACCATACATTACTCATCAAATCTTAGTGGATTAAAATTTACAGTAAGACAGATTGAACGCTATCTACTTAAACACTATTAGTTAGTCAGATTTAATAATTTTCACCCGCCTATCTTCAAACTGTTCAGAGGTGTCCCACAGGAATCTATTCTTTACATAAAAGTCTAAAATCTATTCCTTTACATAAAAGATTCTTCATCTGAATGTTAAATATTGACATTCAAATGTATGCAGATGACTTACTAATATGTACGCACAATTACAACATAGCTTAGGTCATTGAACAATTAAAAAAAATATCCGCAGGATGATTTAATAAAACCTGTTTAAAACTGATTCTTTCTTATTCTTCCTTTGATCTGTTTATCTTATCCGCTTGCTTGTGATTTGAAGAGTTTTAAAAACAGCTGGTGATTATTGGCAAAAGATGGGCCTGTCCAAGTATTCATTTGTTGTTGCACTGATTGTTTTTGCTGTCTTATGAGGATAATTAGTTCACACATTATAGCAGGGATATGGCAGATAGCTCCAACTTATACAAACAGCCATTCATACTGAATAGGGGGAGACTGTTAAAGTATGACAGAGAAACCACTAAGTTATCAGGCATTACAGCTTCAGTTTATTTGGTTCTCGATCAAAAGACCTCGTACACAACAGACAGGGTGTAAATAAAGTCCTATTTTTGTGTGAGGGCGTCCACCTTAACAGGTAGGATGTGAGCTTGGTAGATGTCAGCTGAGCATTCTGGATAAAATGCAGACACACGATAGTAAAAAGGTATTGCATTTTGGTTTCTGATGAGTGTCATTCTCTCTGTAACATGAATAGAATGAATCTTGACAGAATTCACTTATTGAATGGAAAAGTAATGCAGTAACTACTGCCGTTACACTCAACACTGGTCAGTAGGCAGCCATTCTTTGTTTTTCTCCAGAAGTTTTCTTATATCATTTCTCTAGAAATACCTTTTCTCTTTTTATTGTCTACGTGGACACTTCTTAACACAGGGACCATCCCCACAGCATGTTGCCACCACCCCCATGTTCTATATGAGGAATCTGTCACATTATGAATGAGTTGGTTGAATGATTAGTCTGTCTGTTTTCTTATTTTGCATTCATGGAAAGGAATTTAGATTTTGAATAAATCAAAACAGATATTTCTGTTTTGCTTGGTCCAAGAATCTCTAGGTTGACTTTTACGTGGTGAAATCTGGTTGCAATCTCAATCTGTTCATCTATCACAATCCCGTGATAAAAGGTTGCATTAACAGAGGGTGGCTTGGAGCTCCTCTTAGGTGACAATTGGATTCTCACTCAACTTACGGAAGAAGCTTATCTGGACTGTCTCATGGTTGCACTTTTTATTTATATTTATTTATGTTTTGGATTGGCAAGACCTTTGTTTCAATAAAATCTGGTTTCACGGGACTAGAAGTGGTGTGACTTCATTCTTGGTGCTAGTTATTATTATTCTCCGAGATCTTATATAGGAAAGTGTGTTTTACTCCACATTCGATTTTGACTGTATGAGCTGGTTGAATTGTCCTAGTAAAGTGCCTTGAGATGACATGTGTTGTGAAATGGCGCTGTATAAATAAACTGAATTGAATTATACTAGGTTAAAAGAGGTGGATAGTTAAGAAATGATTAAAGGGTAATCATTAAAACCAGATATATCACGCTACTTATGAATACATTTTTTTCCTATTATTATTTAATGTTTTATGACTCTTTCTTTAGTAAATTAGTAAAAATGTCTATATTTTTCATACTTTAATATGGGGTTACAGTTTTGTTTGTAAAAAAAATAATATAATCTGTTCTGGAATAAAGCTGTTTAGTAAAGGTGAACTGGCATTTTTATAAAAACTGTAATTCATTCTTTATGCATCTCTGCATGGCCAGCATTGCTTTAAAAGGTCACTTGACTTTACACTGTGTGCAGAATTATTAAGCAAGTTGTATTTTTCAGAATTATTTTTGTTATTGAGCCATTCTAAATCAACCCAAAAGACTCCTTAATATTAAAGTTTCATATTTTCGGAAGTTGATGTGTTTTTCTTTATTTAGATTTGGCCATTTTATGAGGATGTCTGTGTGTGCTGGTAAATATTACTGTGCAGAATTATTAGGCAACGTAATAAAAGAACAAATATATACCCATCTCACTTGTTTAGTTTCACCAGGTAAACCAATATAACAACTCAAAATTCAGAAATATACGTTTGCGGCATTCAAAAACAAGAACAAAAAAACAAACAAATCAGTAACCCAATATAGCCACCTTTCTTCACCATTACGCTCAAAAGCCTTCCATCCATAGATTGTCAGTGTCTTGATCTGTTTGCGATCAACATTGCATGCAGCAGCCACCACAGCCTCCCAGACACTGTTCACAGAGGTGTACTGTTTTTCCTCCCTGTAGATCTCACATTTAATGAAGGACCACAGGTTCTCAACAGAGTTTAGATCAGGTAAACAAGGGGACCATGTCATTATTTTTTCTCCTTTAAGACTTCTTCTGGCCAGCCACGCTGTGGTGTATTTTGATGCGAGTGGTGAAGCATTGTCCTGCATGACTATCATGTTTTTCTTGAATGATGGCGACTTCTTCTTGTACCACTGTTTGAAGAAGGTGTCTTCCAGAAACTGGTCCATCCATCTGGCCCATCAAGACTCACTCTCATTTCATTAGACCAAAAAACCTTGGAGAAATCAGTCTTCAGATATTTCTTGGCCTAATCTTGACATTTTGTCTTTTGTGTCTTGTTCAAAGGTGGCCTTTTTCACCTTTCCTTACCTTGGCCAGGTCCCTGAGTATTGAGCACCTTGTGCTTCTTGGCACTCCGGACATGTTGCAGCTCTGAAATTTGGCACAACTGGTGGCTGTTGGCTTCCTAGCAGCTTCACGCTTGATTCTCTCAATTCATTGGGAGTTTTTTGCGTCTTCTTTTTTCAACACGCTTCTTGCACCCCTGTTGGCTATTTGCCATGAACCGCTTGATTGTACTATGATCCCGCTTTCCAAAGCTGGGCAATTTCCAAACTGCTGCACCCCTTTGAAAGATGTTTGAAGAGACTCATGACCAGAGTTGGAAGGATCAAGTATGAGTCTCAGGTCAGGACAGGGTCAGCACAGGAAGACAGTGCACACATTAATTGGAATGATTCAAGGAGACTGGCAGAGAGAGGCAGGTTTTAATAGATATGATCATAGCTTTTTTGGGGGATGGGGGGTTTGGGTATTGGGGAGATTATAAAGTAGAGCCAGATGTTTCTGATCACTCTATTTGACAGAGAGGAGCAGAGCAGAGAGCAGGAAGCAGCATGTAAGCAGCCAGACAACCAAGCAGAGGCCGGCTGCATGAAAATAGATGCATATTTGACATATACATTTGCGGCAAGGGCTCTTGCCCTTTATTTTACTTGTGCTTTTTGAAAGAATAAACATCACCTCACTGGTTGTTACACTGTTTTTCTTGTATTTATATACAAACACCAATTAAACGACTCTTAAAAACCTGTAATAGAGCATTCAGTAACCCTGAATATAAAAATCCAAATGGGACATCTTTGGTGTGTTTAAATTTGGTTTGTGCAGCAAACCAAATACAAACTAACAATCAACAAGTTAACCAACCAGTCTCCAAGATGAATATTTTTAGACTTTTGATAGTTTTGGTGATTTCTTCTTTAGCCAAATGATGTTCAATTTTTATTCTAACTGATAAAATAATATAACAAAAAATAACGGATAATAAACTATTTAGAATTGTTATTTAATCATTTTGTGTAATGGATTCTTTCCATTAATTTTTGTGTTCATTGTTTGTCCTTTGCTATGTGTATTTTGTCTTAAAGGAGGTTAACAGTTAGAAACTGCTCCTATAGTAGTTCCACTTTGAGTGGATGATGTGTTCAATGAATATCAGAAAATTCTGCCTCAAGTTTAAGGACATAAAAAATATCTGGTAAAAAGCATAAAATAACAAAAAGTAAACATTAATGCTTTTCTTTCAAAGTAAAGGAAAGTGCATTATTTCCAGTGAGAATTGTAAGAGAACTACTAGCTTTGATCCGTAAAAACAAAAAATAGTAAAATAACTTGTCATCTCATTATTAAGATAAATCAAATTACAATTTAAAGTTAATGTTGATTTTATATATATATATATATATATATATATATATATATATATATATATATATGTATATATATATATATATATATATATATATGTATATATGTTGCTGAATATAAAAAGATAATGGAAATGGACATTTTCTTTATTGAAAAACTTGTTGAAAGTGTTGAAAAAAAACTTGTTGAAAGTGGTGTGATCAGTTTGACAAAGCATCACATTTTTCTTTGCATCTCTAAGAAGTATTACATGCAGTTTTAGGTTCTACTGTTTATCAGACAATGTGGTAATGCTCTACAAAATAGTTTGCTTAATCTTTACTTATCAGCTGACAGTGTTCATTAATGGTAGCATATAGTTTGTTTAAATGCATCGAAAGTTTTCTGAATATAATTCTATCAAGAAAAAGTGAGCGTGTATCAGAATGGCCTGTGGTTGGGAAATGGACTCTGTGTGAGCCATAAGAGTCCCAAATTAGTTCTATTAAATATTTAATTAACTCTCTGATTAATGGCCTTGATCAACCTTTTTATTTTTATAGTAGTCACATTACAGGCAAGACTATACTAAGGTGACAACAACCTTGATCCCCACATATTCATTACTAGGAGTATTGGCCACAGGTTTTAAACACCCGATATTTAAATCACACAATTTTTTTAATAACTTAGTTTATAATGCCTGAAACTTAACTTCATAAGGAAATGTTTTCAAACATTGCATTCGAAATAGCTTTTAAAATCCTTTAAATATTCTAAATGATTTGTATTATTTCCAAATAGTTTCAGCTTTCTTTTGAGGAATATCATTTTAATGTTATAACCTGCTCAAATTAATAATGCAAGTTTACAGGTTTTAGTTTGGATCACTCACTGTCCTGAAATAACAAACAGGTCACTAAAATTTGCTGTTTGATTATCTTGAAACAAATGGATGCTGGAACTGGACAATATACAACATGTATTGTTTACAAATTAAATAAAATTTAATTAACCAGAACATGAAAGAATGCATTTGTGAGGTAATTTCTCTTTGGGACTTGAGGGTTTATAGTTTTAGACCACTGTGAACAGTGGTGAAGACAGACACCATAAATAGCAAAGAACTGCATGAATATTTGAGATAAAGCAAATGAAACCCGTAAAGCAAAGTTTTGTCTATAAACCAATAATTCAGAAAATTAACATCTGAGGTAGCAGGAGACTCTATCCTGTAGAAATCTTAATTAGGCCTACTAAGATATGGAAAACCTAGGAAGAATGGAGAGAAGATTAATCAGATAATCAGACAAGAGACCCATGTTAACTCTGGTTGAGATGCAGAGATCCACAACTAAGGATGGAGACACTGAGTAGCATGGTAAATAATTTGCATGGGGAAGGGAGGGTTTAGAAAATCTGTAAAGACCGAGATTAGACCACAGCTTTACCTTTTAGAAGGAAAATGACCCTGAACCTACGCCTGGCCACCCAAGTGTTAGATTGGTCCAGTCAACATCCACACCTATGTCTCATTACTACTGTGAAAATACTTAAAAAAAGATGATGTACACAAACAGTCTCCCAAATTACTATTAGCTTCAGTTTTATAAAGAACAACTGGCATGATCTCAGTCTTTCATAAACTAAACCGTATAGACACATACCCCAAATTTCTACCCATTGGTCAGCTGGAGTTAAACAGAAAGTTGGTTGGAAAAAGCTTTAATGGGGCGCCTTTAATTTCAACTCTATAGCTATTAGTTTCCAGAAACATGTGCACCGATGTTTGTTTTGCTGCCTTTCTCAATCTTATCTGGGATATACATCTGCAGACACTGTTAAATAAAATACTTTTATTTAAGTAACACCTGATAGGTGTGATAAATCAGAAACTGGGATCAATGGTTTAGTATGTGTTATGATTGTTTTATGGCTTAAAGCTTTCCAAAAGTGAAATGCACTCTGAAATTCTATGAAAATTTACAGATTTGGTTACTACCTGGGTTAAGGATGCATAGCTTTTCCTACCATTAGCCCCATAAGTAGGCATAATAAAGTATAATTTTATAATGATATTTGCTTATTTGTCTCAATGCCAAAACTCAGACTGGAACAGATTTGCTGCCAGTGATGGCTACAAAGCCCTTTTTCTGAAGCTGTAATGGTTGCACAACAGGGGTTGCGTTTCACTTATTTTATGAGTGGTGCAGAGAGAGCTCAAGGGGTCTGTGTTTTTCTGGCTTAGATGTGTGGGATACTGTTCGTGCTGGGGGAATTTGGCTTGTTAAACGTGAGAATCTCATTGCTCATTATTTCCCGGCCGAGACATCAGTACCATGGCGTCTTGATTTGATGTCAGGAAAAGGCGACTATCAAATCATGGCAGTGTCGGGAATCGATGCTTTCTCCCCCTCATGTTCTTCTTCTGTTATATTTAAAAAGTACTGAAAGGGATGTGTTCATTACCCTCGTTGCTCTGACGTCTTTCATGTCCCCTTTGGCTTCCTGTGATGTTAACCCTAGCTTAATGATCAAGAGCTTAAAAGGTTCACCTTTACATGTTTTGGTAACTGATGTTTTCCTGGCTTCTCCCAAACCAAATCAAACAATAATAGCTCTTAAACCGTTTTACTGTGTTTAATTTAAATATGTTTGGTTTTGATAAATGGGTGGGACTGAACCTCGGCTATTGTTGGCAGAACTGGAGGCTTTCAGAGGCTGCCAAACTGTAAAGGCCAAGACTTTAATAACAGCTTTAGGTTCCAATTGACCTAGACAGGTAGGGTTTACCACATCAGAGCCTTCTGGAGAATATTCGGTGAGCCTGCAGAAAATAGTAAATAATATAAACACAGTCATGGGAAAGAAATCGGCTATGATGAGTGTTTTTAAATAAAATTTCATTTATTAACGTCTAATCTCTATTTTTATCTCTCTGGAAAAGAAGGCGTTTTAAATGCAGATAAAAAATAACTACTAACATTTACTTACGTCAACATATTGTCTGTTCTAAGAAATACTTTTTGTTACATCCTACCATTAAGGAGCACAACTCCATCATTTTTCTTTTTTCTTAAGGCATCCTTCAGCACCTTTGAAGTCAGACACTCTGGATTTGGCTTTATTTGCTTTAATTAGTTGGCATAAAAAAAAAAGTTAACACCTTTTTAAGCAAGAAAATATACCTAAAATGCAATCTGTGCAGTCAGTTTATCAGAATTTTGGTTCTTCTTCAATATTCTGCTCCTATTCACAACTGCAGACCTCCCCATATACCTGCAGGCAGCGGTGCAGGGAGTTCCTGGTGAAAGCTGTCTTAAGCCAGCCAGCCTGTCAGGGATTTCCCGCTGCCATTTTTCCCGGCTGAAAGAGAATATAAAGTTTTTTAAAGTTTGCTGTAAAAACTGCCAGTACCAGAATATTCAATTCAGTTTATCTATATAGTAACATAATAATAATAACACGTCATCGCTAGGAAATTTACAGAGACAATTCGACCAGTTTATACGGTCAGATTGGTTCAAAGTTTTCTATGTAAGGAAAACCAGTTGATTGCATCGACGCACTGACTCGAAAGCAATCCGTCACACCAAGCGTGCATGTAGCAACAGCGGAGAGGATAAACTCCCTTTTAACAGGAAGAAACCTCCAGCAGACCCAGATTCACTGTAAGCGGCCATCTGCCGAGGTTGACTGGGGTTCAAGGAGGCAGAAGCAGACATACAGAGAGAAGCAGTTGAATCTTCAGGTTTTTCAATTTTTATTTAATGTAGGAATTATTAATTTAAAAACTGTTTCCCCGCAATTTTAGTGAATGTATAATGATCAAAGCATTCTGTATTTCTTTTTCATTTAGAATGCATTATCCTGGCTTTTTAGTAAATATACATAATGGATATATATATATACAAATATATATATATATATATATATATATATATATATATATATATATATATATACGTATATATATATATATATATATATATATATATATATATATATATATATATATCCCCCAGGTTATGACTAGACAGTACTTTTTGCAGTGTTAAAATAACACTTAAGTTAGATTTAACACCAATCCAAGTGCATTTGTTCCCACTCTGGATTAGCGTTAAATTCTTCTCTTTCCATATTGTATAGCTGACTCCTTCTGTTCTTGTAATATATCCGAGTCAATGTGCTTTGACACTTTGGAATTTATTGTGCTGCAATTGAACTTCTCCAACTTTTTGAGAACCTAATAGTTCAGATATTTTATTTATTTTCTCTTTTTGCACACAGTTTATGCCCCTTCCTATAAGCCCTACTGCAGAATCTTTACAGAGTCAAATAATGTTACTCACCTTGGTTTGTTTTTTCCCAACCTTAGATTTATTTTAATTTTCATTTGTATTTCAGAACCCCCCACCATGAACTGAAAAGCTTTTCCGATCCATTTGAGTCTCTAATTTCACTTTTACAGGCAACTGCGGTTGGGACAGTGTGAGTCAGAAATGTGGGAGACTTGGTAAGAGGGGTTTATTTCAACTAACCAGATAATACCGTCTCAAAATGTCACTCAGCACTTTGTTGTGATGAGGAAAGAGGCTGCATCCATTAAATGAGTCATGAGCATGGAGGACAGGTCAGTCTGTGGGAGGAGGACAGACGCCAAGGTTCTAAATCTGGATTTTTTTGTTTTTTAGAATGGCATGGTTTGGACATTGTTAGACCTATTTAATATTTAATCATATATACAAACCTCTTGCTTGGAGCAGTCAGTATATTTTTAGCCATTTCAGTTTTGGAAGGAATAGTTTTTCTTTCTTTCTCATACTCTTAAACAATTTTTTAAAAATCTGATAAATTGCAGATGCATTCCACTTTTCCAGCTGGATATTTCTTGTCCTCTAGCAGAGCCAAAAGGAAGACATATGAGTTAAAAATAAAATAATCTGCTGTGTTTCTCCATGTCCACACTTATTCGCTGTGAAAATATCATATTTTAGTTTCACTCGTAATTGTTTGACCAGAGATTTTTTATACTCATTTGAATGCCAAGGCTGGAATCATGCTTAACAGTCTGGCTTGTTCTGGATGTACTATTCAGAGAAAAGGTATTCTGTTCCAAACATTCCTCTTATTTTTATTTTTTTTACATTAATTTGTTATATGTCACAAACAGAATAAATAAAACTTGCCATAAGGGGTCAAAAACACTGTAAAATAGAGATAATGTAAAGAACCGTTCCTTTTATCTACACCCCTAGCCACCATGCTAACATATCGTTTGATTTTATCTGGCAGATGCTGCACCTCTTGTATCTTCTTTTTATTTTTGAAAGAATCTTATCTATGTTTCAGCTCTTTAAAGTCATTGCACGAAGATTTCTTCCCAGCAAAAACAAAAGTGATCCATGTCACTTTAGCTGGAAGCATCTCATTTTTCAGTCATGGTAAACGAAGCATCCAGTATAAATATATATATATAGATATAGATATATATATATCTATATCTATATATCTATATAGATATATAGATATAGATATATATATATCTATATATCTATATCTCTCTCTCTATATATATATATATATATATATATATATATATATATATATATATATATATATATATATAAACCAAACTATGTAAAAAAAAATATATATATATATATATATATATGTATATATATATTTTTTACATAGTTTGCATGAAAAATATATATTTATATTTTATATAAATATATATTATATATATATTTTTATATATATTTATATATTATATATATATATTTTTTTTTACATAGTTTGCATGAAAAATTTTTTTATTTATATATATTTATATATATATATATATATATATATAAATATATATATATATATATATATATATATATATATATAAATATATATAAATAAAAATTTTTTTCTCTCTAATAACTTTGGTGTTAAGAACTACCATCAATTTTTGTGTGAGTGTTTACTTGCAGTGGACATACTTTTTTTTACAGAATTGGTTAGGTTTCACTAACCTGGAGATTTTCGGAGCTTGAATAACATCTTCTTTTGATATTTTTAGACTATGACTAGAAGGCTTCAGAACCTTCATTTTTCTGTTTTTAGCCATTCCAGAAGAAGTCCAGATTTGAGAACCATGGCTATTTAAACTTATTGCGACTCAGACATTTTCCCCAATGATTGGGTTGGGAGGAGAAGTCATGATTCCTTTAAGGTGTGCAGGCCCTGAAGTAGCTAAGCAGTCTGAGGCCATCATGTTCAAATGTCACTATGATTGTACAACTGATCTTGTGGGTATGTTCCATTTTTTTTTAGCTAATATCAAGATAATTTTGGCTAATATGAGATGATATTTAGTTTTTGTTTTGGTTAGAAACGGTTCTAGATTTGCGGACTCTCCCATTGATGCGGTTTTTGCCCTGTTTCTTTCTTATTGTTGAATTGTAAACAATGACCTTAACCGAAGTAAGTGAGGCCTGTAGTGCCTCTGAGGTTGTTTCTTGGCTCTTTCGTGGACTTTTGGATGAATTTTTGATCTGCTCTTGGTGTAATTTTGGGGCACCTCTGGGTACCTTGTGTATTCATATCACCATTTGTGACTATCCCTCTCAGATGACAAGTACAAGTGTTGCCTTTTGAGATCATTTAGCCTTCTTTATGTTGTTCACTTCAGGTTCCCTATAATTGATGGCTCCTGAAATCAAAACTGATTTTTGTATTTAGTTTTCAGTATGACAAAAAGCTAATAGAAAACTTCATGGCAAAGCATAAAATCAGTTAACGTGCATCGAAAGCATGTAATTTACATTCACTTTAAGTTTGTTTATGCAGACATTTCTCCACAAGCTTATTTCTTTATATTTTAAACTTACCAGACAAAAAGAAGCAGTGAAGTTTGTCACGAAGTTTGGGTCACGGACCACAGAACCAGGCGCTGTGTCGCATACAAACATCCTCTATGTTACCAGACAGGAGCAAATATCTATCAATAACAGAATAAGGAACATAAAATTTTATTATTAAGTGGATGTTTGTATTTTTATACTTGAGCCAAGCAGCCATCTGCGTGTTAACTAATGCTTTGTAGTGGGATTTCTAAATGTGAAATATGAGTTGCTTATTTCAACAGCTCTATGCATTGCCTTTACAAATTACTCACACGATTTAATCCTTTTCACATTCTGACACATTTTCACTATTCACTTAAATTGGTTTTATTTCTTTTTTTGTGTGTTCACTAGAGTTAACTAAAATAAAAAAAGGCACAATTTACATTTATTTGTGCAAGTAAAATAATTAAATTTAATCTGTGTTTAGTCTAAGAATCAGCCAAGAGGCCATTGATAACTCTAGAGGTGATGTTCAGGAAGGGAAATCTTTTGACCGATTAACAATTTAATGATATAAAACGAACTTTACCTTTACGTAAGTGTGGCAAGAAGAGCTATGCCCTAACTGTGTTTGGATTGGAGGTTTTTAGTGAAACACGTGTTTTCCTCCAATTCTCTAAGACAGAGTGTACAGCAAAGTGTTCCTCTCTATATGCTAAACATTGCCTTGCTGATTTGCACTGCTCTCCTAATGAAATAGATCACTTTCTCACCACTGAACTCTGTTTTTCCAAAAGGTCAGAATAGGAAGAACTGCATACGCAGTCATATGAGCTGTCATTTCTGAACAGACTAGTTCACCTTTAAAAAGACTTCATAGTAACACTGATGTAAATGCAGAGAAAAGACCAGATCATGCCTGAAAACTCCAGGTGATTCATCTGTGTATAAAACCCTGTCATGCGCCAACTCATTTGTGACATCTGTGGTTTGGCATCATTACGATCTAAACCGTCTGATAACTCTTTTATATGTTCAGAGAAAATCTGTCTCCAGGCAACATTTCAGATGTTTTCCAAAACACTGTGTTTTATGTTTGTTTGGAGTTCGGGCATCGAAGAAGGGGGGACCAACTCACAGCCAGCGCAACTTCACTTGTACTCCTATAGCAGATCGTTTTGCAAGTACCTTCAGATTATCAGATAAGATAAGAATGTTACCCTTTTTTTTCCCCTTTCATCTGTTTCAGATCTTATTTTCCATCACCTTCTTCCCTCACTACCTGCTCTTTAAAAGATCTACTGTTTCAGATCCAACCAGCAGTCTGGTTGCATGCAAAATAGTACAGAGGTATTCAAATGCACTAATTTCCCATGGGACAACCATCTTATTTTAAATTATATATTATTAAACAAGATTTTAAACTGCTCTAAAATTGCTTGTGTGACATGAAAGATCAAAGTCGTGTGAAACCTTTGAAGAAGAGCTTTTGCAGGTACTGTATACTAAATTCAGGTTCTGGTTGCTCAACACATGCAACCGTTTATGTTTGCCTTGCAAAGGTCTGCACCCCTCCAGAATCTTAGAGCTTCACTATCTTGTGGACTGCTGGTAAAGCTAGAATGTTTTGTTCTGGCAGAGCGAGCTATGTCCTATCAGTAGATGACTGGCAAAGATCTTGAGAGAGGGAAAGTAAATACTAAGACTTGTCTTCATCAAACCTGTTGATAAATTTGCCTTTAGGTTTATCCTCAGCACCGACCGGCTCGAAACTTTTTTGTAGTGGCCAAAACAAAGAAAATCATCTGTTGGCAAATGTTTAAGGAATGCAGACACGTTGAGGCATAATCGCAGATGAAAGTGAATGAGTTTAGACAGTAGAGAACAGAATAGAAATGTTTGATTTCTAAATATCTGTAGTTTTTTTATTGTATAATAGGAGTTCAATTAATTTATCATTTTGCTTAATTGGAATGTTTTTTTTTCTGTGAAAACAGTGGCTGATTGGGGAACGAGACAGTCACTGCGGGACTATCTGCTCACGGACCCTCGGGAAGCATGTGTGTGGCTCTGATGGGCGGACCTACGAGACAAACTGTGAGCTACAGAGGGCCCGCTGCAAAGATAAAACACTGACAATGGCACATCGAGGGAGGTGTCGAGGTGAGAACTTCACAACGTACCTGGGCTGGGCTTTTCTGTTCTTTATTTCTGCAAATAAGGAACAAAAAATGTTAAAAACTCATCTTACCCATCAATACAAAACCGCTGGAACCTTATTCAGATCAAATTTAAAATAAAACTGAATTTGAAGATAACTTTAAATTGGTACTTTGTACTATATAGTCCCAGGTAAAAATATGTAAAATTCAGTCTATAGAAGATGACTTATTTGTAGAAATCCAAACCTGAACAATTGGCATAATCTTTTTATTCAATATGTATGTAAAATAAATAAATTTGTATTGTTTACACCTCTTCTTGTTTTTTTAATGTTTTTATATACAAAAGTTGAAAAAAATATATAAAAAAGGAAATAACTCAGTAGATGAAATGCCAAAAGCAACATTAAAAGAATATAGCGTTCCTATCAAATACTCCCAAACAGACAATGCAAATGAAAATGTATAGAAAATTCTCCAGATAAACTCAAGATTTACCTGTAGCTGTCACGAAAACTAAACTGTATATTTTAAACTGTATCTTAAAAGTTTATGTGCCTAAAACCATAAATGGTTTGTTTGTCTTTCAGTGAAGTTTCTGTTGCCGGCGGCTCCAGCGCCTACCTCCCCGTCTGACGGGAGAGACCCAGAGTCTAAAGGTAAGGATTGAGAAACCTCAGACCTTGGCTACTGTTATATTTCACCCCCATGTAGGGGAAAGGTTTATTTGGAGGAATGATGTTTTACTGAAACCCAGAGGTAGTTGGATATAAACCTTACAGAACCACAAAGAAATGTTTTAATGAGTCAACGCTCCGTTTATTATAGTTTGTCTAACCACGCTCTATGATACTGCTATATTCAAAAATAACTCGAACATCTCAGGAATTTTTAGAAAATAACATTTGTGCTAAGAAAAGTCCCTTTTCAATTTAGCAACAGAAAACCCATCAACAGAATTGTTTTTTGTGAACAATGCAATAAAAAAGCTATTACTGTATGCCTACTGCCAATCTGAAATGGTACTCTTGCTTTTTGTTGTTGAGCCATAGATTGAACAAGAATCCAGGTTGCAACTCGTTCAGATGATCTAAATTCATTTAATATTCTCATTCAGGACTTTGAATTTGATGCAAAATGCTCTAATGTTTTCTGTTCGCAGATTTTAAACGCACTGTTTTCTTTTAATGTTGGGTTTTATTGCAGAGGAAGAATGAATTAGCAATGCGCTCCAACTAGGACAGGGAATCATTTTTTCTTGCTGTCAGCTCCTTGTTGGCGTTTAGATGACCATCCTCATTGCTTTCTTACTTAGCTGACATTTACACTTTAGTTTTGCAATAAATATGCTAGATAAAAGATTTTTTTCACTTTCTACATGTTACTCATAACGATATAAACACCAAACACAAAAAAACAAACAAACAATAAAGGCATCTATTTGTAGATCACAAAGGTTCAGCCACAGAAGCTAAAGGATAAAAAAAGGAAGCTGAATGAGAAGCTCTCTATTTACATGAATGAGGTTTGACAGGTGATAATCTAATGTTACTCTCGAATCTTGATGCCAGCCCCTCTCAACAACAACAACAGAGACTGATATATTCAGATTCATTTATTCAGTGTTGGACCTTGGCATTTTCAATGTATTTTTTTTGTGTTGTGTTGGAGTAACCGTCAACTAGTCTGATTAATCGTTAGCTGTTGTAGATTAATGGTACACAGTCTCTAAAAAATGCAATTTGCTGAAAAAAATGACCTAACTTCAGCAGTAATTAAGACTTACCTCTTAAAAAAAAAAACATTCTACTTAAGTTAGAAATTCTTAATTTCTGTATACACTTGTATACAGTTGTGCTAAAAAAATATAATAAATTCACAGCAGTCATCCACATAACACAAAACTGAAAAAAGTAATTATAAATAGAAATTCTTTAAATGATGAATGATGAAAATTGAAGAACACAAACTGTCCCAGAAAATTATAGCTCTTCTGCAAATATTTGAACATGTGTCAATTAGCTAGAATTCTGACCCTTGAAGACCTGTCGGTCTGACTTCAAAATGTCCATCGTTACTCCATTTATTATCCTAAAATAGATGCACCTGTTTGAGGTCATTATCTGCATAAGGACACCTGTCCACTTCATAGAATTGGTAAGTATTCAAGGCCCAATCCCAAACCAGCCCCTAAGCACTAACCCTCCATTTGCACGTTCCCGCGGAGGGTCCGCCACATTATGTGCCGTCCCAAACCATGAGTGTCCATAGTAGTTCTAACACACTTGATGGTTAGCTACCAGCATTTATTTTGTAATAAATTTATTGTACCACTAGATGGGGCTACATCTTACACACTGTCCCTCAAAAGAGAAAAACAACAAATCAAACAAAACATTAACAATGGATAGAAAATTGAGGAAGCAGCAATGCAGGCATTTCAACTGATTTCAAGGCATGGCTGCTGAATGCACAAATGAATCTGCAAAACACATGCATCTATTAGTGATGCAACACTATTATTGCATGGAGCCCCAGTCTGAGGGAGATTGACAGTCATATTTAGCTTCTTCCATTTTCTAATGATTGCTGGACATTTTTTCACCAAGATCTTGAATTTTCCTGTAGCCGCTTCCAGCCTTAAAGAGGTGTACAATTTTGTTTCTAGTGTCTTTGGACAGCTCCTTGGTCTTGGCAATGTTAGTAGTTGGGCTGACTCCCAAACCGCTCCTTAACCACAAACCCTTAACTATCAAGAGTCACTCTCAATAAAGTCAAACTCACAGCTGTGGAAGGTCCCTGGATTGTATATAGGGAGTATAAACATGAATTAGATGGCCTCCTTCCTCCAACGGAAAGGGAAAGCAGTCATTCCTATAGCAACACAGTGAGTTGCTATTTCAAAGAGGACCTCCCAATTAATGGAGTTCTTTTTTATATTTTCAAACTTTTACATTTTCTCTAATTGCGACACAGATGTTACATTCAGGGGGACAAGCTAGTTGCTTGCCCTGTTCCTAACATAATGCCAAAACAATCTTCACCTGTTATCCTTCCAATTAAATAGTCTTAACCAGTTAAAAGATGAGCTGATGTCATATGGATGTTCCTGCATTGCCACAGAAGTAGAATGTAGATCCATATATGGTCTTTGCTTGTTTTAAACTCAGATGTAGGTAAAAATGTGTAAGGCTGTGAAGTTTGTTCCATTTCAGCTACTATGATGAAAAGTACGATTGCAAGACGGCGGTACATACTGTGTGTACCGGCCTCTATCTATTTATAAACTACTAATTCTAAGCTATACGAATGCTTTCAGTTCTGATGTGATGTTATTAGACTTTAACAGAACATGTATTTATTAAAGCAGTACTTGACTTTTGCTATTTAAATGTTGAATTTGGTACACATTGGCCCTTTAAATTAAGACTTGCACTCATCTATATAAAAAGTTTTAAATCTAATTAACTTGGAATCACAGGATTCCAATATATTGACTCTTTATCTGTAAAATGCCTTGTGTTGGAATTAAATAAACGCTTAAAATAAATTAACTGAATTGAATTGGTAGCATAAATAGCATTTAAAAATTTCACTTTTTGGCCCCTTACACCATAATCCTTTTGTTTTTTTAATATGTGGTTACATGTATTTGTAAATTATTATGAACTACAAAAAAATATATGTATATATATGTTTTTATTATTATTTCTAAATAGCATTGATTGTTTTGATTGAAACTTATTGGTGTGTTGCAATTGCAAAGTGCTTTTGTTCCTAATTAGGATCTATATCAAATTGTTTATCGAAAACACTCCCCATCCAAACTAACGGAGTTGTTAACCTAATAAAAAGGAATGACCAAAAACTGCAGTCTTTTATTATGTAGTTTGTAGGATTAGTAGGTTGGTTATTTTTGGAGTGTTTTTGGACTGTTGGGTAAAAAAATAGAAAACCTTACTACTTTATATTTGGCCTTTAATGTATAATAATACAATAAAGGTTTTTAACTGTAATGTGACAAACTGTGAAAAAGTGCATGGTAGACTGTGTGTAGTTTTAGAAGGGTCTGCTTTTAAAAATGCCCTAAAGAAAGGCACTTGATTACAAGACAAAATCCAACTGATCTGAGTTACAGTGGTCAGCCGAAACAGGGATGTCTGCAGCACCAAACCAACAACAGCGTTGATGTATTTGCATAAGCAGTGTTTGAGACTATACTGCCTCTGTCACTGTGTTACAGATGCAGGCCAGTCAAAGTGCCTTGTTGAGAGGAACCAGGCTCTGGAGCAGTCCAGGAGGCCTCAGGAGTCCACGTTTATCCCAGAATGCAACGAGGATGGAACGTTTGCCCAGGTGCGTGAGTCTCATACCATTCATACATTTTTCCTTCCTCTGAAACATTTCATTCTTCATCTTTTTTTATGTCATCATCTTCATATTATTAAGGAGTTTGTTTATTGATCTCATGTTCTAACAGTACAGTAAATGCAATTCTAATATAGAATCTATTTGTATCTGCATATGTTTGTCTTGCTTGTGCAGGTCCAGTGCCACACTCTGACAGGTTATTGCTGGTGTGTCACCACCGACGGCAAGCCAGTGAGCGGTTCCTCTGTGCACAACAGGAGGCCTGTTTGTTCAGGTACTTTGAATGGGTGGGGCGTTCTAGTATCAGCTATTTTTTGAAGGAAATGTGCGTTGGTGTTCCAGGTTCATCCTAAAATCCTTATCATTTAACATCTGAATTGATCTTTATCAATTTGATCTTCAAAAAAGCAGTGAGGCCTTGGATTTTATTAATTTTGGACATAAAGAATTTGGCTACATTAGCATTGGTGGTACAGCACATGAGCAATACTGCTTTTGAACTGAGGCGCAACTGAAACATTTGGCCATGACCTGCTGATATCACTATTTTATCATATTTTACACTATGCAGTTGCTTTGACTGCACTAATTAAAGTCTGATGATGCTGGACTGTTGAATTCTCTGAGAGGCTAACAATTACACCCTAACTAGGTCTCTGATTCAATCGGCAAACTCCTCTATCATTTGTCTAGGATTTGATTGGGTTGATATTTTTTATATTTAGAAAGAGAAAAAAGGGTGTATGAAAAAAAAAGAAGATATGCACCAAAGACCCTGAGGTCAACAGTTGTACCCCCAAGAGTTAAACCTTTTTTCGCTAGATGCTTAATTTATACTTACAACATTGGACACAACAGGACAAAGTCTTGGCAAAACCAATATATCACTGTGAAATTAAATCAATCTTTACAATGCAGACACACACTGTACAAAACAAGGCTCAGCAAAAACACGCACAAAAGAAGGGGCAGATATTGATGATCAAGACGACGTGTTTCGCTTCCTTACACAATTACACAGATTTGCTCTATTTATTGTTGTTCTTTACAGAAGTAGTTTCCTTGCTGATCTTATAGCAAAGATCTTTGCGCGGTCAATGTTCTGGTAAATTAATGATTAGCCCAGGTCTTCGTTTTTTTTACTGTTTCTTTTAACCCGGAGAATGAAATGGATAATTACGAAAACCATTTCGTTAAATTTTCAACTTGATTTTTAAAAATAATTTGTCTTGTTGATGAAGCCTTTGAACCAGTTCTCAGACAACACTCTAGTAAATGTGTTGTACAGCAGGTGCAGTTCAACAAAAAATGCTAATGGCTGGAACATGCAGGGGCCTCTCCACTCCTTTCCTCTAAATGCTTTCAGCAGGACGGAGCAGGACTCTGCACTCATCCTACATGGGAACACTTTATGATAATAGTTTCCTCCATCCAGGGATCATTGCCAGGATTGGGTTGTAGAGCCACTAGAACGAGTGTCAGGTGGAAGTGTTCACATCTCCTTTTGAAGTTGTTTAAACATACTTATGCGTAATAAAAGAAGAGATTTGATAACATTTAAAACAGGAAAGCTTAGAATACAGCTTCTATCAGAACATTAAAAAAGACAGGATCAATTCTCTAAATGGAGTCTTAACAGATTTTACTTTTGTGTTCATCTTACTAGTAAATAGTGGTTCAAGATGAAACCACGTTAGGGTTCTGAATATAAAGTCACCAACCTTTTCCACATAAAAAAAAAATTTCTAAGTTTTAATTTTTTAAATCCAATTAAACCATTCAAGCTTTGGTTAAGATTTACCTCTTAAACAATTCCCCTCTTTCTTGATCTGAAAATATTCTTACTCAACTTCTGCCTTTTCAAACCCTCTTATCAAAGTCCAGTGCTTGCAACCATCTAAACCCCTCTATCTGGGTGCATTTCTCAGGAATTCTGTACCTGCTGGGAAAAAAAGGGTTAGGGCACATTTTAAACAAATGCAATGAAGGATGAGACTTTGCCTGTTGGTCCTGGAAGAACAATGTTAACATTTAAGGACTGTTCCAAACAGAGCCTGAAAAACAAGCATATTTATGCAAAACAACCTCAGGTGTGCAGGTGGCGCAGTGGTTGGCACTCCTAACCCATCCACGGAGGCCTTAAGTCTGATTTATTCTCAGAAACCAGGTCGTCTGCTTGTGTGTCGCAGTTAACACAAATATGCCCCCGCCCCTTCCGAAGATACTCTGGTGTGCCTCTCCAAAATTGTAGGTGACCGCAGACAGTGCCGTAGACAGGAGGCCTCTGATTGGTTAAATCTACATCCGCTCTGCACTATCCGTATTTCCTGTTTGGTACCTTACTGGCTTGTTTTGTTTGTATGACCGCCATTGTGGAAGTCGACTCATGAAGTTGGCCCAGCTTGAAGAGCAAGGTGCGCGAGAACGCTGGGACCCTTTTTCCACCTGGATCCTGGCTATTTTTCCCTCCTCCGTCATCGCACAAACTTGACCCTTGCATTTTTCCTCTTCCTCTTTCAGATGCACAGATGGTTCATGATTGTCCCTCATGCGTTGGTGTGTGGAATAACACAGTGCAGACCACGCTTCAATATTGGGCATAAATCAAAAATATCTGTGTCATACCTGCTACAAGTTCACTCTGACACACTGCTGCTGGAGTATAACCAGCCCTTTAGTCCTCGACGCAGCCGACCTAGGTTAGAATCCACACAGAAAAAGAGGCTTGTCTCTCCCCCTCTCTCATTCCCCTTTCCTGTCAGCCTACTGTCAAAAAATGAGCCACTACTGACGTAAAAACTCAAAAAAAAAAAAAAAAGCTCCTGATTCTCCTGAACTAGGCCTTCAAATTATCATGCCTGCACACTGACAAATTAATTGTCACTATCTACAAGCAGGGAAAAGTAGGTGGCTTCTCTGGTTTGCTAAGAAAAGGAATTGAACAGTTCGTCAATTAGTCAACAGTGAATCATGACATTCAAGAGAATCAGTAGAATTTAGTAGGTCATGAAAAGAAAGTAAGGATCAGATGCATAATGAAAGAGAGTGTTAGTAATGGTTAGAGTTGCAAATTAATCAGTTTTTGCTCACGCAGTTTCCCAACGGCATTATATACACAGATAAAAATTAATTCCTGCCAATTGGCAGGAGCAGTTCACAACTGAGCTACAACAGTTACACAACTCTAATTATTAGCTCTGACATGAGGTGAACCACAAAATGGCATATATTTTGTCGTTTTCTGTTTTTTCACATTACAATAAAAAAATTTGTGTGATATGTGAGTTGACAAACTAATGGCATGAAGTTGAAGGGAAATGTTACAAATAGCAAAAAGTCCTAACTAATAAAATTCTAAAACATGTGGCATGGATCAGACCTGCCTAACCTGATACCCTAGAAAATTCTGAGCAGCTAATTGGCATCAGAAGGCACCATCTTAAATATAAATTGATTCCACCTGTGTGTAATATAATCTTGGGCTACATACAGCTTTTTGGTTCGATGTGAGTTAGACAACAAATTGCATCGCAGAGACCACAGAACAAAGCAGAAAGTTCAAGGAAGTTTAAAGAGCAGTTCTGTTGTAAAACCAAAAATATCAATCATATTTTTGATGGCAGTGTGGCAGTATCATGCTGTGGAGACGACTTTTAAAAAATCCTCTTAATGCTGGTTCACACAGCAAGATAGTTAGCGTGATTTCTGCCCCCATCCATCCCTGCCTATGATAATAAGAATTCCCTAAGATATTTCTGCCATGTTTGGTGTGTTAGGAGTGACTTGTCTGCTCAGAAGGACGTCCTGACCTCTTTGGATTATGCAGCTTAATGATGTGATAATTAGCCAATCACAAAGCAGTTGAATGGTGAAGGAAACCAAACCAAAAAGTCACCACTGTTTTCTCTCCTTTAAGCGACAACATTTTCTTTTTGTAATGTTTATTGCTGTTAATCTTGGTCCACAAATTGCTGCCTCCTCCTTTTGGTCATTTTTACTTACTCTAAACTCATGTTTGATATTTAGAGGTTTTGTGAGATTTTCCATCTGATTTGAACTTTCCTGAATTAAAATTTATTTTGTGTGGTGTGCTTTGCTTGCTGTAGGGTTCCACACCACACCCCTGCTGGACCTGTTATATCTACTTTTTTTTTCTTCATGTGTGGGTCTATGTTTTCAATATCACCTGAGAGTTTTAAAATCTTGCCCTGTGAACCAGGCATTAAAAGTTGCAAAAGGACTTCAGACTCAGGAACGGCTAATGAAGTCCAGATCAAAATCCAACTCAAAAGTGTCTTCAAACGATTTTAACAAATTATTTCCAGTGTCTACATCTGAAATATGAGTAGAGATTACCAAAAAAGACTTGACACCAGTGAAAAGTGTGCCTCAGGACACTGACTCAAAGATGCCCAATACAAACACATACCTACTCTTTTCATACTTAATTTGGTATTTTGAAGTTGAAATATTTTGAAATATATCAATTTCCTTCCATCGGACAGTTCTGTACTACTTTCTGTTTGTCTTTTGTATAAAATCCCAACTGTTTGTTTTAAAGTTTTTTGTCATAGCTGGACAAATTGGGAAAAGGTTCAAGGGCTGCAGATTCATTTGCAAGGTCCTTTTCAGCCCTGTAGGCCCTCGATGACATAAACCACTGCAGACATATTTCTACTGTAGTGATAGACATCTGAGTGGAAAAAAATTAAGAAAAACACAAATTCTCTGCTGTTCACTGGAGACATTATTCCGTCTTCTGGTTTTAAACAAATCTTAAACAAAAAGTGAATCGTATTATGCGATGACGCCTTCATCACCTCCCTCGCTTCTGCCTTGCATAAGGTCCAATATCTTCATGGTTTCTTGCAAAGGTATGTATGGTGCTGAAACCAGAATCTGGTTGCTGTTAAACTGATCTATAGGCCTCTCTGTCATGCTGCAATCAAACTTTAAATGATGACCCAAATGAATCATCTTGCATACATTTGCAGGAAACTTCAGTGAAAATATGGGAACTCATGCTGGAACGCGTGGATTCTCAGTTAGTAAGTTTTCTTCCAGTTGCTTTCACTCAGCACTCTCCACTTGGCCCTTCTTTTGTAATTGGTTGGGTCAATTGATTACTTTGTTTCTGAAAACAACCATGCATGAAACTGACTATCTGCATGCAATGGAAAAATTCTTTGAAATCAGAATTGTGTAATTTTGTTTTTAATACCAGTAAAAGGGCAATTTCAATTAGTAAGGCATAGGTATCAGGCCAGTGAAATGGGTGCAATGTTACAGTGGGGGAAGGGGCTCCAGTCAAGTACTAAGATTCTTCTACAGCAAGACATCGGACAGTATCTGTGACCAGTAGTGTTTCTGTTGGTGAATATCCCGTATTTACCAACAAGCTTAGTTAGAAATATTGAAAAGAAACCTGAATCAAGTTATTTTAAGGTGAAACTCTTCTGTTGCTCCTGTTGTCTGTTTTAAGCGTTGCTCTTTGTTTGTGTCTCCACCCCTATCACCTCCCCGCCCTCCAAATGTCACAGGGTCAGTAACTGACAGACCACCTGGGCCCCCAAATGCGGGTAGAAAAGGTGAGTTGAGCTCTGTTGCATGTCCAGTGGTTCTGTATGTGTTGAAGAATGAGTTCAAAATGTCTTTTGACCCAGTTTTGTACACCATTTGTCCAAGTAAATAGTGCCACAAGAGGAAAAGGAATCCTCAGGTATTCACAGTTAAGAATAGTGATGGTAAGAGAACATTTTTGTTTGAAATTTTAACAAAAGAAAAGTAGAGCTTCAATCAAGAGTGAATTATTTTGTAGCATTTGTGCACGTTTTTGTGTCTTTTTAGAGTAAAAGTGCCAGTGAACAACAACAACAACAACAAAAAAAATCTGTTAATTAATGTTTATGATGAGATTTGAAAGTAGATTTTCACAGTTACCATTTGTGTGCTTATATGAAACACTATTTATTTACAGTGGTAAATAAGCTAAATCTTTATCATAGTAGTAATAATGATAATAAATACATTTATTCTATTTTCCAAGTTTACTTTTTTCATCCAGGAGGTGCTTTTGGTCTTGTTTCAGGGATACCTATAGCATGATTGTCATTTGATTAGTCAAAGCTAATTCTTTTGGTGTGTTTAACACTTTAGTTCGTAGCTACCCACAACCTGGAAGAAAGGGAAAGCAAAATGAATCACTATATAAGTATGATTTAAAGCCTATAATTTTTTAAATATGATTTTTACCTGCAAAAGATATTTTTTTATGTATTAGCACTTGATCTCCTATGAAGGACTCAGATGTAATATTTGTAGAATGACTTCCATTCAAACGTTTTCTGTTGTTTGCTTTTGACCTAATTATTCCCTAAGGAATTTTCCAGATTCTACGAAACTGCACTGGGGTGGTGAGTATTCTAGGCAGAAAAATACAGTTAGATATGATTTATAACAGCTTGGACAATGGCTGTCAGCATTATCAGTTTACATCATATTGTCAGGGGTATCAATATTATATTAAAAGAGACAGTATAAAAGACTAATTTAAATCATCTATTTTGAACCATACGCACCATGAATTTTTGTTTATTAGGAATTAGTATTTGGTGCCAAATTTTAATATTTCATGAATCTAAAAGTCAAAACTACAAATTAATTAAGCCTCTTTATCCTTTCTAAAGCCTGTTTTAATGTTGGCTAATTTTCATGCTGAAAATGCCAAATGTCAAAGTTTCAATCAACTGTGACCCAAACCGCCCCATCAGAAGAAATGAAGTTAGTTGAAGTTAAACAAATAATCCAGAATAAGAAAAGTGCCAGCCTACGATAAACTGAAGGATAATGAAGTGTCATTGTTATTGTAGATCAAATGAGCATAAAGGGGCGCTACTGTTAGGCTCAGAACAAAAGGACTCCGCTTTCGAGGCTGAGAGACAGTAGGTTTCACAAAATGTTTATTTAAGATGGAACTGTAGAGAAAGGCATCTAAGGCAGGAATCTCTGCAAGGGGAGAACACAGGTTAGTGACCACGTCTATCTTGCGGAGGTTAATAATGAACGTATGAGTCACCGACCTGCTCTTATAGTTCAGCCCGTGCCCTGAAGACAAAGTTGGTTCCAGCTGGTCGGCTTCCAACAAGACGCAGCGGGCGCCGCCCAGAGAGTCCCAGACGCTGTAGTCCCGGATGTCGGAGAACAGGCAGGAGGTCAGAACCAAGCATACGAAAGAAGGCAGGATAAACCAGAGCACAAAACCAAAGCCGGTGTTGAGGACGTGCTAAGGATTAAGAACCAGCTGTGATTGACACTCCATCAGACGCTCCTCTGGCTGTGATTGGTTGTTTTGACTCGTCCCGAATTATTCTTTTCAGATTGAAATACAGGCAGTATGCGGGACCAATTGCAGCAGTTTTTTTCACAGGTTACATATCACATGTACTGCTGTCTGGGTATAGGGACAGTTTTAGCCAATATGACAAAAGAGTGATTTTTTAAAACTTACAGACTTCAGCTTTAGGAGAGGCTGAAACAGGTGGAATGGTAATGAGAAGGGGGCGGAGCAAGGCAGGTGAATGAAATGGGTAATAAGGCCAGCTCCAAGATCAGGACAGCTACAAAAGAAAGAACACCTGCTTCTTCCACTTCAGCCACACCAAAGTCTGACTGCCGTCATTGGATCATGCCAGTTTAAACCCAAAATTTAGGCTATGATAAAGACCAAAAAACAGAACCATGCCTTGACATGGTTATAACTACCAGTGTTCAGAGTTTATTAATCAATTCTTATCTGGACCCTGAAGAGAGTTGTTTGAACATGAATGTTCAATCCTACCAGCTAAATGGAATAAAAGAAGATGAGGAAAAAACAAATCAAGAAAGAAACTGCAAATCAAATACTTTAAAAATGTCTCATGGTGCAGGGGTGAAGAAGTGCAGGTGCACAGCTACATGTGAACAGCAGAAGTAACAGCAGACAACCTATGAGATGGATTTCTTTCTGCCTTTTCTTTTTCTCGAACAGTGAAATACTGTAGTACCAAAACAGTGTGTTGTCATCCATCACATAAAAGAGCTTGAAAGTTAGGAAAATTTAGTTCCCCTGAAATAATCTGTTGACCCAGTTGCACAGCCCCAGTGTTGCTGTTGCCTCACATGGGTTGTGTGTTTGTCTGACACAAGTGGATCCTCCTCACCAGTCTGCTATCTGCTAACCCGAACCACACTGTGTTGATGCCTACTGTAAACCTAAACATATCAGGAGTTAAGCCCTCTGTGGTCACGACAGAAGGTGGTCATATAGATTACTTCAGATTACTTTAGGGGAAGTGAATTTAGTACAACTATTGATATTAAAGTACATGTGTAAAAGCAAACTGTGCCAACCTAATGTATGAATTTTCACACGTTTTTTATCTGTAGACTAATCACTAGTATTGGAAGAATGGTGTTAATTTATGTCCTTAAACGAGGAGCTAAATGGTTGAAACTTGGAAACCGTTTTTGGTTTCAAGTGGCATAAACAGGTGAACATTGAAGTTGTAGTCTCAACACGTTAGCGAAAAATCCTATTAAAAAAGCTGTGCTATGCCAGAAAACTAACTCCCATATGCAGTTTTGAAATTATTCAGATGAGATCATTCTCGTAAGTGAAAATGCATCATCGTTGCATTTTCACTTACTCTTAGTTATCTGGGAAATGGGAAATGTTTATTATTCAGTAGTGCACACAGATTGACACTTGAGTGACCTAGGCTCAAACTCTAAGATAAATTATAGGATCTAGTAAAGCTGACACTTGATTTGGACTCCTGTTTGGGAGTCAATACTTCTAAAATCTATGGTATAATGCCTTTACAATTAGCTATGAAAATCAGCACAAACTACTTTCCAAAATAGAACATATGGGTATCACAAAGCCCTATAATTATTATTACTTACAGAAACATTTAAAGGTTATATGTCTTTTAAATGTCAAAATGATCTGATTTGAGCTCCGCAAGAGACCTGGTGCAGTATGGGTGGCACCAAAGTTTCTCTAAATAAAACCATGTTACTTCAGAAAGTGAATGCAGCCCAAGTGCTTGCTGATATTTTCCTTTGCATTAGTATTTTTTGTCACCCAACCATCAACTGATTCTTTTATTGTGACAATGGACGTTGTTTAAATCACCTGCAGCTCACTGTAGGCTGTGAAGAAAAGCTGAAAGTGGATTTGAAAGGAATGTTGAGGCAGTCTGCTGAGTGTGCAGCCCGTTCATGTTGGCGTGTCAGTGATTTATAGATACGGGCTTCCACAGGCATCCATGGGTGGGTGGTTGTCCTGAGATTTTCTGTTATTCCTTCTGTCTGTCTGTTTTTCTTTCTCTCACTCTCTCTTGGCCGGGCCATGTGCAAATCCCAACAATTCAACAGTTCTGGAGAGTAGATTGTATTAATCTCAATAATGGTAGTCTCCTTCCGTTTCTTTCTCACTCTCAACCCAGACGATGGCTCCAAGCCCACACCGACCATGGAGACCCACATCCCCCCCGAGGGTGAGGGTAAGCTTCCTCTAACAGTTCTTCCACCAGTAACGTGGTTTTGAGAGGATCACTTTGACAACTAATGTGCATACCAAAGATTTATAATGACTCTCAAGGGTTAGATACGGCTTCCAGAATTGTTCCTTTGTGTGCTTATGTTCATCATATTCCAGCAAATTGCTGCAGCCACAGCTTGTCATCAAGTTCATATCCAAACCTAAGATGTAGTATATTCTTTTAAAAAGACACCATTAGATTTAATGCAAATGTCCACATGTTAAAAACTATATTTCATATTTCTGTGAATGCCAGGATTTTTATGCTGTTTTAAAGTTTGTGTTTCTAGGCAAAAGCCTGACTCCGTATGTTGTCTTTGAAATTTTTAAAGCTGACTAAGTTAGACACTTTTATGTAGCAACCTCAGTTTGTGAGAACTGTGGACCTCTTTTCTGTCATGCTGTCATTGCAGAGATAACTGCTCCAACACTATGGATAAAACATCTGGTGTACAAGGAGAATAGGCAAAACAGCTCATCTTCTAGAAAGCAAGGTGAGATTGGAAAACGTACCTTCTCAGCTGCACAAGTTCTTTACAGAAGATCTGTCTTGATTTGAATGTGCTTATTAAATTACATTCTTATGAACTTTTAACATGGTTTGACAATTTAGATCAGTTTAAGTGAATCCAGAATATAGTTTTTAATTTCGATTTTTCACTTTATGTTCTGGATAATAACTAAAAATCCAACAGGTCTTTTTTCAGATCTTAAAGCTGCTTTCATGGAACTTTCTTGGTACTTTCTTGGAACTTGAAAGTACCTTTCCTGAAACTTAAGTTACTTTCTTGAACCATTTTTTAAACCTGCTTTTTAAGCACTTACCAGGTACTTTTCCAGAACCTTTACTTTACTTTACTTTGTTATTATGGAACATCCCTGGTACTTTCTAAAACTTTAGTTTATGTGACTTGAGTTCTGAATAGTATTTTCTAGCTTTGTGAAAGTTCCTGGTATGTTTGAGAAACATCCTGTTTAGGTCCATGAAAGTTCAGGTATCAGGTAAGTTGTGGAAAAAGGTCTGGGGAACTTTTGGAAAATTAAAAAAAAATATCAGAAATGTTTCAAGAAAATTATGGAAAATTGTGGAATTTCTACTAAAATTCCTAAATGTATCATGTGCTTTCAGTCATTCAGAGCTGAATGATAGATACTGACAACACATACTTTAATTGGTCCGACGATTTTTAACGGAAGATAATGTTCTAATTTTAAGACAGTCCACTCTGTGATATCTCTTGATTCGATGCATGTTTCATCTGTTTAATCCCATTGCTCTTAAAAAATTCTTTAATTCAATTATGGTTCTGTTTTGAATCGAGCTAGGAATGAATTTGAGGGTAAAGACAGGACAGATATGTTGGTTAGGCCCCTGTGGATCCATTGTAAAGAATTAAACTAGTATTACTGAGGCGTGCAAGGAAGCACCACGAACACGATCAGCATCTTGTTATATGTGATAGAGATTTATTGTTCCTCCTAATGATGACAGTAGCAGAAGTGTGTTGATGATGAAGGGCCTGCATGTTTCATCACTTTGACCTCAAACCAGACTGGGGGTGTGATCAATTTCAGAGGCTTCATCCTTCAAGGACCCGGTCTATCTGGACTGGATCCTTCGAGGTCCATTAAAAAAAGAGGCCGGAAGAGTTTGGTTATGTATTCAAACAGGTCAAGCCTTCCCCCGGTTTTCACCGCCAGGACGCTCTGTCCCCTAGCAACTATTACAGTTGACACACAAGGCTGAATTCGAACTCAGCAAGTGTCTAGCTCAATAGTAAATGTTTGCGTTAAGATGTTGCTACACGTTGTGATTTCCTGTAGGGAGATGGTTGCTAGATGGATAAGATAAGAAAAGTGCTCAAAATTAAAGCTAAACTAGGCTTAGGAAACCTAGAACTGTTTTATTTTATAATATTGCTGTTAACCTGACTGGCGACCTGTACAGGGTGTATCCTGCCTCTCGCCCGTAGACAGCTGGAGATAGGCACCAGCACCCCTCGCGACCCTGCTTGGGATAAGCGTGACGGAAAATGGATGGATGGATTGCTGTTAACCTTTATTTTCCTCACTCTTTTCTTTCTCCTTTATCTTTGTTATGTTCTTACTTCCTGGTCACAAAAAGTATTCCAGCTGTGGGAATGAGGATGGTAAACATCCATCCAACCAAACAAATATGTTAATGGTTTGCAGAGCATAAGCACATGGATGTTGAGTTACAACTGCCTCCCTAATACTGCAGCTGTCCTCTGTGACTGCAGTATTTCAGATTATGATACTGTGATGACAGCTGCCTTTTAATATATACTGTGCAGCTCTGTTTCTAATACGCATCTTCATTTTCAGTAGACTTGCAGAGATTTTTTGGAATGCATGCTACAAGCCTTGTTTTTATACAAACACTAAACAGTCTTCTTTTTCTCTCTGAATTTAGTTTTTATTTCCTTACCTTCCATTTCATGCACTGTTAAAAGCAATAGAGGAAACAAGGACTTGATCCACTAACATGTGTTTGTACATATTTTGACTGATCTGAGGAAGAGAGGAAACTGCGGTCTGGCCTGCTGTAAAGATCGTATTAATTCTGAGAGATATTTGCAGTGACAACTCTTTGAAACTGCTGTGGAAAGTCCAGCTTCCTGGTTCCAATTAACATCTGAGCATCATAAAGAGGGAATAAAAGAGTCTAAGCCAGACTGAGGGGGGTTGTCATCGCTTACAAGACATAAATGAAGTGTGTGTTTAAATCTGTAATTCCATACCGTGTTTTTTTTTAAATTTCCGATTGGAAAAGTGTGTAACGAAGGTGCCGAAGCCAAGTTCAGTGGCCACTGGAAAATAAAGCCAAGCACAGAAATGGTTAAATATATATACAAAAAATAATGTGTGAGTTTACTGAAAAAGCAGTGGCCTGCCAGGTAATCCAGAATTCTGCTTTCGGCATCTTTTAGCTTGCGTATGTTGTGGAGGATTTTTTTTACTTCTTTATTAAGGAAAATTATGCATATTATTTTCACTAGTGTTTTACAACCCAAACTTATGAAGGGTGTTTAATTTTCTGAGTAAGCATTCCAAAATGATCAAAGGTGAGAATTTTTTAAGGGAGCATATTAGGTGAGAAATAACTCTAATTAAACATTTTCTGAGTAGTTTGCTAAACTTGGTTTATTTCTTTAAAAACAGATACCAGTAAACACTTTTAAAATGTCTTGGGGGTGGGGGTGGGGGGTTGGTTCTGCATTATTCCAATTATGCTAATATTGCTGTTACACAATTGTTACACAAGTCTGAGATAACAGTTTATTACCAATTTATAGCATACAGAGGGAACGACAATGCTCTTCATGGCTCAAAGATCTGAAAACGTGGTTGCTGAATCCACCAATGAATCAGCATAAGCATGCACATTTTGGCCAATACTGATACAATAAACAGTACGGTCTGGAATATTGTCAGGTATCAGCTTATCTCTACTCCAAAGCTAAAGCTGCTGCCTTCTTGATGCAGATTGTGGAGCAAAGTCTCTGTTGCACATTCTTTCTTTTTTTTTTACAAACTGATTTAGCTTAAACTGCAGAACACATTCCATCTGGGTTTCATAGACAAATGTCAGAGAACATGATGCCTCAGTTTTTTACATAAGTGCTTTAAGTTTTTTTGTACTCATGCAACTAAACTTTAACCCGTGCCTACCTAAGCTTCGATAATGAGTTTAGGATTACTTGAAGGGGACAACAGAGCAATAAAGAAAGGAGGTATAAAAGCTGTTTTAAGTGAGACGTGTAAACTTTTGAGATGCATGTTGAATCTTTTTCTCTGACTGGGTGCTAATTCTATAACTTAGAACCAAGTTTAACATGGCTAAAAACGTTAATAAAATGGTTAAACCAAAACGGGTGAGGAAAGCATTGGAGTGTTGCAAAAACAGACCTATTTTGTAATGAGTTGGGAGGTAATTCATGAAAAAAAAAAGCTTTATGCTCTAAGCCATCTCTGCTAGTTGAAAGCTGTTCAGTTTATGTTTAGCTAAATACATTATCTAAATACCAGCCTGATCAATGGTGTGTGTGACCTGTGTTTTTATTGGAAGCACTTTGCTGTTCCCTGCCAGTGTTAGAGGCCAGAGAGGCTACGATTGTTAGTCATCTGTAGAGATGATCTGATTACACAGGCTTTGTGACTAAAAAAAGAAGATGGCAAGTGTTCACATTAAGGCACAATAATCCTCTCTGTTTAAAGTTTTTAATCATTGCTTCTTCCCAATGTTTCTTATTTAACTGGAAAACTCTTGAGTTCTCACCAAGTGAGCTCATGAGTGACATCGCCCAAGAACCGGCTGAGAGGAGTGGAGTAAATGTTTGTGAACAGTGTTTGCTTAAGCAAACAAATGCAAAGTCCATTTTTAAAAAGATGGGTCACTGCCAGACTTTTGACATCCAAATATCTAATAGAAGTGAACACAGACACTTAAAAATGCACTAATCGTAAATTTTTCATACAAAAGCATCAACTTTTACTTTTACTACTGATCTTTTTTTAATTTTATTCGAGTCATTTAGTCTTGTGCTTGTGCGGGATGCACATCTTTCAGGACAAAAAGCGAAGACAGAGAAGGAATAGAAATAAACGGTGTGATGAAAAGCTCTAATGAAAGGAGCCCAGGTTTTCCGTGACTGAACCCTTAGTCCACTTAACTCTATTGATTTTAAGCTTCTTTTAATACACCTACTGGCCTCCTTCACACAAATTCCTGACATTTAGAACGTTTTAGCTGTTTTAACTGCAGTGGAGGCTTCCTAGAAACAATATTGCAGTGATTACTGCACAGCTGAAAGCCATTGGAGTGAAGTGAAGAGGAGAAAGTGCTTGGAGATTGGGGGAGGTGTTCAGGTTTAAAGAGAGACGATCGGGGGAAGAAACAAAGTGGTAAAGAAGATGAAGATCTGGAGAAGAGGAGAGCTCTTTTTATAGTCTCACCTGGATCTGAGTCTGAATAATCATGGCCAGAACAGAATGAATAAAATGGAGCTTATTAAAGGTACTTTAGATGTTCATCTTCCCTCCATTATTAACCTACCAGAATACAGAGCAAACATCTCCAGTGACTCCTACTTGCTCTGGTGTTGGTGTTCCTTCGTGGGATATTTGTTTTCAGAGACTTTGTGTTTCATATATTTAGGTTCTGTGCAGGAAAGCAAAGTAGAAAACAAAAATATTTGGAAATGGAGATATTTATTACAGGCTTCCAGCATGAACTGTATTTAATCTATATAATCAGTTCAAAAGCTTTTTATCTTTGACAATAGTTTTCAAAAAGGAAAATAAAAAACAGATGAAATATTCTGTTTATATGTGTTATAAACTAAATTTATTTATATCAGGAGGATATATATAGAAGTTTGGAAATGAATGGCTACAGTAAATATTGAATAGATTAATTACCTTTTTAGACCCACTATGGGGAAATTCAGGTGCGACAGCGGCAAAACAGATAAACCTAATAAAGCTTAAGACTTGGTAATATAAAAAAAAACAAAACAAAAAAACAGAGACTAAACTTGGCAAAAGATATCATAACAGAAAGTTTAATATTTTCTATATTTTTACTAAAGTTTGCAGTTATTTCCTGCTGTAATTAAACATTTGTCCATTCTAAATTGCTTAGCTTCTAACATCATGATGTATGTTTAGCTTCATCCATCTTCCTCTCAGTGCTGACCTGTGTTTTCCCACCAAATAAAAACGTTTTCCTCTAGAATAATGCCACCATCACCATCATGTTTCATGTTTGAGAAGTAAAAGTATTTGTATTGAAAATATCCAGTACAGTGCTGTCAGTGTGATGTGTTCTTGTACCAAGTGAATAAAGCCTTTTTGTATACAAATGCAGAATATTTATGCGCAGAACTAGATGTGCAATGGACTATTATTAAGCACAACTTTTAGAAGTGAGACCAAAACAAAGGAGTACTGGCAGCTAGCTCTAAGCTCTGCTTATTTTGGAACATTGAAGTTTGTCATACAAAGGACAAAAGAAAAAAAAATGGAGTAAATCTCACAAACATGTTTTTAAAAATGTTAATAGTGCAACTCGCTCAGCCCTAAATGTTATCAGTTGAACTCAGAATGTAAACATCACAAATGCTGAAAAAAAATCAACCTGTAGCATCTAGTTAGGCTAAACGTTTTTAATATGAAGAAGCTATGAAGGCTACATTCAAGTACAGCTGGGACATTAGGTATTATTGTAATATAAAATAATAAAATATAAACTAAAATATAAAACTAAATAATTTTAGATATGGGCACCTCATCTCAGCATCTCTGAGCTTCCTTTTGGACAAACCTGCTGTTTGCTGACCTAAGGGGCTGAGAAAGTGATAAATTGAATAGCTCTTTGTGAGACCTTTTTGTAAATCCCACCTTTATAATGCTGTTTGTTCAGTGATGTTCTCTAACAAATCTCTGAGGCCCTTTTGAGGATAGCTGCTTTTATAGTGAGATCCAATTACACAAACCTGAAAGCTGCTCTCTGAATAAGCAAACAGCTAGAACTGTATGGCAAGCCTACTTAACATAAATTCGGTTGTACTGCCTTTACATTCAAGATATCTCACAAGAGTTTTATGACTAGTCGTTGTAGCGATTTAAGATATCTCTAATTATATTTTGACTAGTCAAAATACCTATTCGGGATATCTCTAATTACATTATGACTAGTCGAAATGACGTCAGATTTACCATAAACTTGTATGGAGACGTCAATTTAAGATATCTAGAATGAATTACTGACTATCTGAAATACACATTTCAGATTTCTACGATTAAATTATGACTAGTCATAAAGCAATTTCAATATATCTCAATTTTAGTTTTGACTAGTCATAATTCTAATTAAAGATATCTCAAATGCCACCATAATTCAATGTATCTTAAATGTATTTTAGGATAGGAGATATGCAGTTTTGACTAGTGAAAAACTCAATTAAAGATATCTTAAAAGCAAATAATGACTTGATAAAACAAAATTAAAGACATCTTGAATTGTAATTTCGACTGTTCGAAATTCCTTTTAAGATATCTCTAAATTAATTAAAGATATCTTGAATTATTCAGGATACCGGATATGTGGTTTTGTCTAGTGAAAATGTATTTTAAGATAACTGGAACGTAATTATGGATGGTCAGACAAAACCGAATTTATGTTAAAAAAGCTTGCCATAAGAACTGGACCGTGTTTAAGGACCTCAGAGGGTTCATTACTAATGCAAACATCATTTTTGTATCAGCAACCTTTAATTCTTTAATTTTGTACTAATCTATGTCAGTTTATCGCCCAAATCTTGTTGGAATTTATCAAAAAATTATCAGATATGTAGGTTAACAGTATTGAAAGAGTATTGTCTGTTTACAGGTACTAATTTGGAGTTGGGTTTTTCTGAAATGTAAACATTCGGTTACAAAATTTTTCCTCGGGGCTTTTTATTGACAAGATGAGACATAAATGAAGAATGAAAGAGGGTTGAGAAATAAAAAGCTCAGTGTAGTTGGAAGTTTATTGGTTTCTGGGTGATCAAAAATGTGAAGGATGAAGTAAATCCCGGGTCAAATAGGTCCTGATGGTGATCCACATTTGGAGGCACGCTGTAAAAGAAAAAAGAAGTGAAAACATGCTGAAAGCATCAATCTGTGTTTGATTGGAAACCAGTGCACCGTACAATGGATGGACAGATGAATGAAACACCGCAGACTCATGTCACTTGTCTTTCATGCACGATAACATTGTTGGATTAAGTGTTTTTCATGTATTCATAACATCCACCTGATTTACCAACTTTTTATCTCTGCCTTTTTCCTCTATGCTTTAACCTATTTTTCAGAAAAGGTTCCCTCTTGTGACCAGGAGAGACAGAATGCTCTGACTGAGGCTCAGCAAAGTTCTCGAGAGTCCATCATCATCCCAGACTGTGGGTCTGGAGGCCTTTACAAACCAGTCCAGTGCCACCAGTATACTGGTTACTGCTGGTGTGTTATGGTGGATACAGGACGGCCCATCCCTGGAACTTCAACCTTGTAAGATTTTTATATCAAAAATACACTGAACAAAATAGCGTTGATGGTTTGGTCATTTTTCTTTGTGCATACTGATGATTAATGTATTTATTTACATCCATAACTGTATAATTACTACAAATGGATTTAGAATCACTTGGCTGATTCTGTGAAAGTGTGAGAAAGTACTGAGTCAGCTCAAGTTCTAATATTAGGCAAACATAATTGTTGTGGTCCAGTTTTGATGACACAAAAAAAAGTGGAAATCCACAAAGGCCACAGATGCACCATGGACTAATTTTACGCAGGCAAAAAAAAAAAAAATTTCCAGGTAAACTCTTTAGTTTTCTCAGTTTATTTTTTTTCAGGCAAGCAAACAAAAAAAGACAAACATTTCCTCCATGTTTCTCTTGCGCTGGTAAAAAATCATACGCTCACCCAGATGCATGCTGGTCCTACCATTGACTGCCTATTTATAAAATAGAATTAACCTAAATTAATCATAACTAACCAAAAACAAAGGAACATAAATAACCAAAAAACATAATCTCACAACAGATATCAAACAATAAAGTAAAATAAACTGGAAAAAAGTTAATTGTCAAAGTTTCATTTCTCGATTTCATTTATTTTTTTTTTCCTGATTTACAAATTTTGCTCTATAAAGATGCCATACTGTATATATAACTGTGACAGAATCATGTAAGGCTTCTTAAAAGATGTTTTTTTTGATACTGTAAGAACAATACATACCTTAATACTATTTATGTAGACACTGTCTGAGTTGATGAATGTTCACTCACCAAATTCTGTGAGCAGGACAAAAAAATTCCAGCATTCATTTTTTATTGATTCAGCTAATTATTATTTGACCTATTTTAGGAGATTTGTAATAAATTAAATGAAACCTGGAACAGTTGCTTTTGTTCCCAGAAATCTTCCTTCTATGTGTTTTTTTTTCTGAGCTTCTCTATAACATGGTGAGTGGTTCTTCCTTTAATTAGAGTGGTATTTACTGTGGAGTCAGCCATTGAATGTGGGGTCAAAGCCACTGTTGTAAAAATTAAGGCCGTGGATTTTGGATTAAACTATCAATGAATTGGCAATGTGTATCGAGTCACAGTGACTGCACTTTCTAATCTTTCTAGAGTGACCGTTAAGTCACTGAATCTGAAAGAGCTTTAGCCCACAGGCATTAAGAATTGAAAAAAAAAAAAGTCTGCTTTCTGCATGCCTCCAGTTGTAATGCTCAAAACAGCAAGGAACAAGAATGAACTTTCTTAACAGAAGCAGAAACACTATTCTCATCATAAAAAATGTTCCGCTTTATATCTCCTTCTTCCAGACAAACTGATTGTGTTGTCTTTTTAATGTATCACTTAAGGAATTAAGTTAAAAAACTGAAAACAAATCAAACAAACTAATCAAACAAACTCTCTAGTAAACATAAAGGACATTTACCATGCATTTTCATAAAATAAAATGCATCACACAAGAATATGGCTTACCATGGTATTACAAGATTTCATTATAACAGGGTTGTACGTGGGTTTACATGTCAGTTTTGGCACATATGGGCTGAAGGGGGAATGAACAGGGGGGATGATGGATGTTTGCCCTGGGTGGGTGGTACCGCCCCTTTGGTAGCCAACTCTACACAGTGGCGAAAAAGGAAATAATAGTTTCATTAAAGCAACTCTCCTTTATATTTATATTTATGCATTAGTTTTTTTCTTACAATTGATCTACTCTTTATTTGGCTACTTATATTGTTTTATTAATATTTTTTAGCTTTTATATCATTACCATTTATCATAACTATTATCTTTTTTCTGTTTATTGTACTATTCTATTTTTTTCATTTATTTATCACATATAACAAGCACACTCTTTCAAAAATATTTTTGCATGTTTTGTCTTGTCTTTTCACCGAATTGACTTTTTGTTGACTTCCTTATTCACATCTCTATAACAACCAGAGGAAAAATTCAATTCAATTCAGTTTATTTCTATAGCGCAAATTCACAACACATGTCATCTCAAGCACTTTACAGTTCACCAGATCATGCAGTCAAATTGATTCAAAGTTTTCTATTTAAGGAAAACTAGTTGATTGCATCGACTCATTGACTTGAATGCAATCCCTCATACTAAGCATGCTTGTAGCGACAGTGGAGAGGAAAAACTCCCTTTTAAAAGGAAGAAACCTCCAGAAGAACCTGGCTCAGTGTGAGCGGCCATCTGAAGAACAACAACAAATAACTATTTCCGAAGTAAACATAAAAAAATGCTTTCTGATTTAAAGATTTTTTCCATCGCCAGCTTTAAGCGGATTAGTAGAGGCATGCCCTCCACTGCAAACAAGTAAATCAAGAGTACTACCTACCTGCCTGCCTGCCAGGGCTTTACTTTCCAGTAAATTTCTTCCCAAGTTCAAATGGCTCAAGAAAACTACCAAGAAATCCTGGTTCTTTAAAAGGTTCCTGGCATGGAAATGTGCTTGTTGATCATTGAAACACTGGCAACGGCTGTTTACAAATAAAGTCACTGGTCCAGATATTTTCTAAAACTTCAACACCCTCCCAGCCCATACGCACCATACAAAATTGAGCAGTATGGAAATTGAAAAATATGCTACACAGACATGACATGGTGGGATGTTCCACATAAATAGCTTAATTCCTCCCACATATGAAGTTTTTCAATACGCCAGAATGTTTTTTAAGGAATCTCTATCAATTTTCATCGAAATTCATGAAAGAAAATCAAAAAGTGCCCCAAGCTTTGGACCCAGGCAGCTCTTAAACGTTTACTTAACAAAGTGAATAATTTCAAGCAATGATGTAAGTATCGGTTAGCTAGGTATAAACACTTAGCCTCTAAAGGCCTTGTGTTTTCAGTTCAGCCTCTGCTGTTTACTTTGCTTTTAGCCATTGGCAGAGATCTATATTTATAGTTGGTGTTGGTCTTTGTCAGAGGGATCTCTAAAACCAGAAATATGATAAATAATGATGCTTTAAACTAATGTTTACTGAAGCAGTATCTTGTTCAGTTTGTGTTGAGAACATGGATATCAGACCTCGAACTGAAAACAAGACAAATAGATGTTTGGATAACTGAAACTGTGTATGAGCACATAGATAAGAGATGGTTTATGTTTCAGAGGGTAAAATAAAAAGCAATATCCAATTATGCAAAAAGTAAACGTTTTCTGTTTTAATAAACAATGTGTCAAATTACAGATCCATCAGATGCCATGCCGTTTTATACAGCAGCATGAAATGGAAACCGAATCCTAGCTGGACCGACCAGGCTGAACTTTTTTTTTTTTATCAAGAAAACAGGGAAAAATAAGCTTCAGCCGTTTTATTTTTTATTCTCTTACCTAAAAGTGTGTTGCATTTTGCATCTTTCCGATTTCTTTTCTCCATGCAGCATTGTCCAAAGTTAGGTCACAGGCTGTGCAGACAGTGAAAACAGACATGACAACTCGCTGTTGACTTGAAAGAAGCCAAATGAGGCACACATGCTCCATTTCTCACTGCATTCAAGAAGCACTAGACCAGCCAGGAAAAAAGGAGTCATACCAGATTTAAAGCCAAATAATTTCATAGGGGTCAGGAAAAAAGGCTCCCTGTTTTTTTTTTTTTATTGTAAGATTTAATAAGAGGTTAAGTTAATCTTTGTCAGTTAGATCCATAAGAGTATTTTAAAACATCTATTTAATAAAAGTAATAGCTGCTTTAAAAAGGATCTGTTAGACTTGAGTGTTTCACCAGCGATAACAAGAGAATTATTTCACCTTTACTGAAACAATCTTTGGTTTTAGGTTTGTTTGGTGTTGTTGAGCTCCTGGATATGATAAGTCACTCCTATTTACTGTGACCATGTTAATCTATCACACATATTCTCCTTTTCTTCTGAGCCTCTGTCTCATAAATCCCCCCTTTTTTGTGTCTGTAAAAGGTACAAGACGCCGGAGTGTGACGAAGGTGCACGGTCTCATGCCGCAGACACAGAGGATCCATTCAATGACAGACCCTTGCAAGGTTCCCTTCCTCTTTCACACTATTTGCTTTGAGCTCAGTGTTGGATTAACTTTTTCTGAGGTTTCAGAACTGATCAGGAGCCAGACTAAAATGGTAGATAGTAATCTACTGAGCAAAAGTATTCAAGCCCCTTGAACTTTTTCACATTTTAGATTTGTTCTGAGTCTGGCTTCCTGAACATCTTTTTCTTCAATACTTCTCAAAAACCTTTATCTACCTCGACAATCCCAACTTGCAGGTGTAGCAGAAAGGAAACAAAAGTTAGATTAGTATTAAAACAGACTTTTTAAAGACATAATTAATCACAATTATGTAGGAAATTAGCTCAGAAAATAGATTTAAATAGTTTGTAATAATCCAAATATCTTAAATAACTGCGGCGATGTCTACCTTGTCTTTTATTCAGTTCAATTGAATTGATTACATTGCCCCAATTCACATCAGCTGTCATCTCAAGGCGTTTTATAGAAAAAATCCAATCAAATCTACCATGTATATTAGCTAATAGTTATATCTCCAAGAAAAAACTGCTGATTGCATTGAGTTACTGACTCTACAGCAATCCCTCTCACTGGGCATGCATGCATTGCAATTGAAGAGGAAAAAACTCTATTAAGGTGTAGAAACCCTGCAGCAGAACCAGGCGCAGTGTGAGTGGCCTACTGCTGAGGCTGACTGAGATTCAATCAGATAGAAGCAGATACATAGAACATAGAAGCACTGATCCATATATACTTTCTATGTTAGAATTTTTTTTACCATAATCTAGCTTCATTGTTGGCTTTTTCTGGTAAAGAAACAGTTAAGCAGATGAGCTCTGAGCTAGTTTCCGTGTCAAAAGGACTGGAAAAGAGCACATATGTATACTTAGTTACAGCTAAATCTGAGTCCATATAGGAATTGACTTAACACTTAAAAACAGGCCTGATTCTATCATCTACAACTGGAGGTGTTGATGGCAGCACCCCAGCTGATATTTATCTCCAGAATGTTGTCACTCCCAAACAGGAACAGATCAGATGAGGCTACTATGACGAGAAAAACTAAAGAGAACGTACAGTCAGGGGTAGAACTAGCAAATACTGCAGAGTGGAAGAATAGGGGCAGAATTTGGCAGGTTGAGTAAACGTGGTCCCTATGTCTTCCAGCAGTCTAAGCCTACAGCAGCATAACTATAGTGAAAGCTCAGGATAACCTGATGGCGTCACTGCCAAACAAGAACAGACCAGAAGCTACTATGACAATAAAAAACAAACAACACTTGTCTTGTGTTTAGCTCCATCTACGTTCCCATTACCATAGCACCTATGTCCCTGAACAAAAGCATTACCAATGTATGATACTGTCACCACAATAATGCTAAGTCAAGTTTTTGTGAATTACTTTAAAATGTCATATGACCAGAGTATCTTTTTTCAACGATCTAATGCCCTACATTACATGTGGAGATCTTAAATTGGGACATCCTGTAGATTTATTTGAACGCCAGGGTACTTCTTACTTAAACCTCCAAACCTTCCTTAAAATGAAGATTTTTTTTCAGTATGCAGCCAATAGTTTGGCTGTTGCAGACTCTCCTACCTGAGATGCAGATTTCTCCAGCTTCTTCGAGTTTCTCTTTGTTGCATCTGATTAATGCTGCTATTGTTCAGCCTGCTAGTTCAGTCAGATGGCCTGTCTGACTGAACATAACTGTGACCTAACCCTGTTCTATAATGCTCCACAACTTAATCCTTGACATTTTTTGTGTGCAGTTAACGACATTTCTTGTTCACTAATGTTTTTTTTAGCCATCTCTTTAGGCCTTTACAGATCAACTGGATTTATTTGAGATTATATTACACTCTGCAGGATTGTATTTCTTAATTGAGTGACTATTGAAGGCAGTTGGTTGCAGTGTACTTTTATAAAGGGTTGTAAACTGTGCTGAATACAACAAGGACTCTCCAAACTTTTTAGACAGTTTTGAAAATAACTAAAATAACTTTCATTTTTCTTTTTCTTTAAAGCTATCTGCTACTCTGAGCTGGTCTATCACATAAAAACCTAGTTAAGGAATATGTGACATCATGACAAAATGTAGGACGTTCAAGTGGTATGAATACTTTTGCACTTACTTTTCCCCCAAAGAAATTATATAAGAAAACATCTAACATGAACATTCATGTTAGATGTTTTCTGAAAATAATTTTGGTTACAGTAAATTTGATGCAATAGTTTAGAATCTTATGAGTTTAAGATTCATGTATAATTAACACGTTACATTGTCGTGGAAGTTTGGCATGCTGCCTAGAAATTATTTTGCAGATGAGCCAACAAAACCCCAAAGTGATTTCTACAGAACTCTCTCTTTCTTACTTATGCTGCTGTCTTTACTGCTCCGTTAACTTTTCCCCAATGTTTCTCCAGTATTTAGGGGATGCATTGTAACTCATATTTAAATATCCATCTGGTGAGTTTACAGAGTCGAGCATACTCCTGACTGTGAAGCAGATGTGTGGCAGGTTTTATGGAAGGTGCAAGTTTTGTGGGTTTGAGTTGATAGGGGCTGCAGGGCCAAGGGGGCGGTTGAGGGTGTTGAAGACATTTTTATGTACTGTAGAAGGATTTTTCTTAACCACCACAACAAAACCAAACTGCTTTGCATAGAAATCCAAATTTTATCTGATTTGTTTAAATTACAGTCACAAACTTCAATTGATGTTATGAATTAAATAAACCGATAGGAGGGGATAATTTTGCAGCTCACCTGTATAAAATAAACTAGCAAGGAGAGCATCAGGCAGAATTGCATCGAAATTAGGGAGGACAACAAATATATTAGAGAGTAAGATGCGGTTGGAAGAGACCACAATGAAACTTTTTAGCCTATGAGCCTAGATCCGACATTTGATTTATTTAAAATCAGGATTTATTTTAAAACTTGCAAAACTGCACACACCCCCTGAACACCCTTTATTTATTCAAATATAAGAAAATTTGATTAGGTCACTTTCACCATCATAAGAGGCAATGTTTATACCAATTTCTGTATGTAAAAAATATGTATTCTAACCTTGCCCAAGCTCAGAATACTCAGTAAGGATTAGGGAAAAAAAGGGGGTAAGGAGGGGATGATGTCCAGTTTAGTTCGGCCTGGGAACCCAGTCCACTCATCCAGGAAAGGAGGGGACAATGAGAGGATGATTTCTTCTTCAGGGAGACTGTCCACTCATCCAACAGTCAGCTCTTGGAGAGACTCTAGGTATTCTGACGAGAAACAACTGAGGCGGATCTGCAGGGTTTAATTTGATCACTTGCAGCACCTTTGAGAGGACGTCTTCTCAGGGCGGCCGCCAATACAGTAGCTCCATAGCAATAGCAGTAGCTGCATAGCTTCCAAAACGCGACCTAACCAGTGGGGCGTGGTTCAGCACTTCGCAGTGGCACATCGGCAAATAGCAGTGGGGCCCGGGCTGTTCTGTTGGTGGCAAATGAGGGTCAAACATTCGGAAGAACTGGATAGTGTTTTTAGTCATCTGGTTCAGCATGCGGGTTCGCGATGAAAAACATTGTGTTCAACTTGGTTTTTCAGGAAGTAAGCACTATGTTCACTATATTCTCAGTTCTCTCTGAATCTCTTGCCACTGAGCGCAGACTTTCCCGCAGGAAAGGTGACTACGTAATGTGGCTTCAGTTGAAGACCGATGTGTCTGACCCTTTAGACCTGAGGGGCAAATGGGCAAAGATAGAGAAAAATGGGGGAGTCCGATCCTTAAATAATCTCTGTCGCAGGGATGTGACGTTAGGGGGTAGTCGCTCTCACTTACATTATAAGACATTTGTTCTTCAACGCTCCCAAAGCCAGCTGCATAACTTGGACCATTTAATATACAATAGTAAGACCATATCTCCTGGGATAAAGGGTTTTGATCTATCAGCCTTAGTCGGTTGAAAAGTTATTTTAACTTAAATCCAACATTATAATACTCATAAGGAAGCAGTTAAGTGTACATCATAGAAATTGATACCAATGACACAGTAGGGCCTGGCATGACTGTGCCATCCAAAGTGTGTTAAATACTGCCAGAGGTTCTTTACTGCCCCTAAACAGGACTATGTTGCAAAGTCATTGACATTTTTCCCCTTAAGCTGTGTATATTGGTTTGTGCTTCATAACACCCCAATTTCATGCTTGGATTAAGGCACAGCAAGGTAGTGCCTCTCCAAGCTTGTCCTGTTGTTCAAAATGCTAATTGGAATCACCTGGAGAGTGAGCAAAGGCATTGAATTCATACAGGTGTCAGTAAACGACACAAACCACTATGAATGACTGGGATGTCACAAACCTTTGAAGGCACGGGCTTAAAAAAAGTCTGATAGCAAGAGAGATAAGGCTTAAAAGAGACTAAGAAGAACATTAGCTTAATTTGCAGCTGTGTTTGAAGTTACCCTACAAGAGACACAATTAAGAGGGAAACGTTTGCACAGGTTAAGCATGCTGTTAAAACCATACATCTGGGCAATTAAAAGGAGCTACTCGAGGTGTTCGGAATTATGTCATAAAAGTTAACTGGTCTTCTCTGCTCAACAAAGCTCCCACGTCTCTCCATGTGCATCGGCTCTGTTTTTGTACAAAACCTCTCAAAAAGAGCCAACAATGTTGTCTGCATTAGAGGCTATAGTTTATGAACCTTAAGCTCTAGCTGAGACCTGTACCCTCACAAATAGCATTTAACAGATGGGCCCTATTGTTGAGATCCGTCCTGCTGATTCACTGCTATGGAGGATTTAGAGGTACATCAATTTCGCTGCACCACAATTACTCAAATTAGTGGTAACTTTGATGCTTTGTTTTTTTTTTGTGTTTGATTTGCACTAGGCTGCCCGGAAGGAAAGAAGGGGGAATTCATTACAAGCTTGTTAGATGCCCTCACAACCGACATGGTGCAAGCCATAAACTCACCAGCCCCCTCAGGTGGTGGGAGGTAAGACAAAACTAAGAGCAACATAATGATGTCCTTATATTTTGATGCACAACTTTTTGTATTTGTACTGTTCCCTATTCACCTGTGTGTAATTCTATATAGATATTTTAAATTAGTAAATCATTTGCTTACCTTAAAATACTTAATGCTTTCATGTGTCCTTAATATGTTGTGATAACAATGACTGCTTGCATGTTTTTAATTGGCTATGTTTGAACTATATGTTCTGATTTGAAGAAAGGTTTAAATTTAGCCTTATGAGTATAGGCTGCCTTTTCAAAGTGAGGCTATAGCAGGATAATGTAGTCAGTTGCCAATTAACCTAAAAGTTATGTATTTGGACTGTGTGAGGAAGCCACAATACTCCAAGAGAACCCACGCATGCACGGGGAGAGCATGCATATTCATTGCAGAATCTAACCTGGACAATCAGTGTTTAAAAATGTAATATTTTTGTCTGATAACAAAATGTATTTGACACTGTCAGATTTACCATAAATGACAGAAAATAAACAGCAACAGAAACTGGTAGTTTTGCCTCATGTTTACATACAGTCCACTGTGTATTTCAAGTTCTCCCTCTATCCATTTCTAGGTTTGTTGAACCTGATCCCAGTCACACTCTGGAGGAAAGGGTGGTGCATTGGTACTTTGCCCAGCTGGATAACAACGGTAGCAACGATATTACCAAGAAGGAACTCAAACCTTTCAAGAGGTACCTGAAGAAGAAAGCAAAACCTAAGAAATGCGCCCGCAAGTTCACCGACTACTGTGATCTGAATAAGGACAAGGCTATTTCGCTGCAGGAGCTGAAAGGCTGCCTTGGTGTCAGCAAAGAGGGTAAGACTATAGGAGGTTTTCTGAGGAAGAGTACTTTAAGATTTAGTAATTTGTGTTAATATATATCCTATTGGAATTAATTTAGAAAAAAAAGCATAGAGTAAATTTCAATTTCAGTGGCTTATTCTACAAAAAATACAGACCTATTTGATTAAGTCTGTGGAGAGAAAAAATAATGCTGAGAAAAAAACTTTTATCAATAGTTGCAAACTTATCGCAAAAGGAGTTAATTTTATCTTTGACTCCAATATTTGGCAAGAAGCATACAAACACAGAACACAGCTCTGTCTTATAGCATAATCTGTCTTGATCACCCTGTGTCATGATTGGTTTAAGAGACTTAACCCACATGCAGAACACAAACAGAAACAGAGTAAAAGTTTAACAGAGTTTATTAAATGGTTTGCACAGAGGAAACATGAACTGGTTCAGGCTTGGGTCCGGGCAGTCTGATGATTAGTCGAATTAATATTTCCAGAAAATACCTTGAAGTGGTCCAAACTGATTTCTTGTGAGGGAGGGAACCGGTTGGGTCCAGAGACTGTTGGTTCAGCAGAGTGCTCAGCAGCAGCAGTGTCTAGCTTCTGACTTAGGGAGTGGCAGACCTTGGTTTGGATTTCCAGCTCTTCCTTGAGAGCTGCAGGTGGAGTCCAGATAGAAATCTTCAGGTTTGGCTTCTTGGGCAGGCAGGCAGGTTGCAGGCTAAGCTCATCCAGAGCTTTAGACTTAGACAGGTTCCTGTGAGCAAGAAGACAGAGGCAGGTTAGAATCAGGTTTCTCTCTAGAGACAACTAAGATTCTGTCAGAATAACTGAGGCTCAGGTTCGCTAACCAAACTTGGTCAACACTGCGGCGTTGAAGGAAGGTCTGGCTGCTGCTTAAGTAGGAAGGTCTCCTGATGGGCTGATGAGCATCAGGTGTGCTGGAGGGCTCCAGCCCAGGAGACCCACAGCGCACTCTGCTGGAGAAAGGTGGTAAATCTCCAGATCCCAACACCCAGAGCCCAAGATGCCTGATATACTCTTATCTTCACTTTACTCCACAGGATTTAATCAGGATTTACATCCAGAAAGTGTTGTTTTTTAGCCTTATTCCAAATGTTCTCAAAATTTTTAACCCAGTACCTCATTATTAAAATATGAAAAGAAATAGAGATTTTTTCAAAGTTATTGCAAAAGAAAAACTAAGAAATCACATTTATGCAAGTATTCACAGCCTTTGCTCAGTACTTTGATTATCTATCTTTGGTAGCAGTTAAGTTTTTCTGAATAAAATGCCATGGAAAACAATAATGATATGATGCCATAAGATTAGGGCTGCCATCTTTAGGCATTTAGGCCTTGTCTGCACATCTGAGGCTCCATAATGTTGGAAGGGAGACATCTGTGCTTAGCTCTTTCACATGTCTTTACGAATGCTCTTTGGGTCAATGTCATGCTTAAAAAGTTATCCGTCACTCCAGACTGATGTCAAGAGCGCTCTGGAGCAGGTTTTTTATTCACCGTGTCTCTTTGCATTGAGCTGTCTGCCACTTACTTCTGCTAAAAAACATAGCCATGTAGGGATGATGGTGGCCTGGTGATGAGCAGTGCCTGGTTTCCCTAAAACATGAACCCTGGCATTCACACCAAAGACTTCAATGTTTGTCTGATCTGACCAGATGTTTCTCATAGTTGATGGACTGCCATGTGCCTTTTATTAAGGAGATGCTTTTGTCTGGCCATTCTACCATTAATTGGTGGACTGCTGCAATGATTATTCTTCTGGAAGGTCCTCTCTCTTTACAGAGACTAAGGTCCTTCTGCTTCCTTGCTCAGTTTTGAAAAAAACCCAGCACTAGGAGGAGTTTTGGTTGTTCCAAACAGCCATTATGCTCCCTGAGACCTTCGAAACATCTATCTGTATGCATTCCCAGACTTGTTTTTTGCACTCTGACATGCACTGCCAACTGTAGGACCCTACAGTATATAGAGGTGTGTGTTGTGATTCTTTTTCAAAGAGTACCCCAATAATTTGTAATAAAGCTGTAAAATAACTAGGCTAAATGAAAAATATTAGTGAAAAAAAGTGAATATCTTCCAAATGTACTGAAGTTCGATGGCTGATTTTGCTATGCACTTAAACAAGATGCCGGGATCTTAAGACATCATAATGGGCATGATTTTAGAACAGAGCATTTTGAGCACACATTAGCTAAGAGGGAAAGTCAGCAAGAGAGAGAAAAGTGTTTTTTTTTTATATCTATTTATGATCCTCATACAGAGGCTTTAGGACACATTTGAGTGTTACAAAGTCTTTATAAAGTTAATTTTGCATAATATGGAAGCTTTAAATAACACATCTGAGTAGCAAGACTATTGAAAGTGCTGTAGATAATAGGAAAACTCACAGAGAACAGTTCATTGCAAGATAACAAAAAAATATATACTGTTTGTATGGTTAATCATAAAATGAAAGGAAGTTGAACAACAAACTAATAAATGCCACTCTCAAGAAATCTGTTTTTAATCATGATTTAAAGCAACTTACTGTAGAATCTCAGCACTTTTCAATTTGTTGGGAAATCCTTCCAGATTAGTGGAGCAGAATAACTAAATAGATATAAAATTTTAGAAAGCAACTTACAGTTTTAAAACGCCCCAAATAATGTTATACTAAACCTTTTGTATTACCAACAATGAATGATGTTTGTATTAAGAACAACACTGCAGTGATCTAGTGATGAAATTACTGAGTATCTTAATGTCACTAGTCAATCTGAACAAATACTTTGGAATAATACAGAAACATCATGACATCATGTAATCATTACTGATGTTAGGGCTCATTCTTTTTTTAATGCTTTTTGTAAAGAGCATTTCATATAATCTAGAACAATCCCACCTTCAATGCTGAAATTGCTAAAAACAATGATTACTTAACCAACTAACTAAAGGCCCTGGAATTAAAGGTTGATATTTCAATGAAGACAATATATAACTGCAAATTAAACTAGAATTTAGTTTTATGCTATTTACACCTTTTCAACTCTGGAGGTTTCTGCTTACAGACAGACGAGAAGTCAGACAGATTGATACAATGCTCACTATGAAATAACAAAAATGTCTTATCTTTGATTCCTTTTATTTTGTTATTTTTGCAGGGAGCTCATTGACAGCTGGCAGCCAAGGGACAAGGCAAGGGACAAAACTGTTCAGTAAGCAAACAAATATGCTATCATTAACACTGCTGAATATATTAAGCATATTTATACAGTCCTATGTGTATGTTCATATCATGACTTAACCCCCATTCAACTTGAATTGCAAGTATATGGACAATGAAACCACAGTGAACCCTTTGTACATCGGTACATAAATTTTTTTTTTTTTTAATAATCACATGTATTCTTCCAGTTTTTTGATCATTGTCATTCAGCTACACATTAAAACTGTGTGCTACTCAATCTTTGATATGACATAAGATTATTATGCCTTTTTTAACCATTTGGGAAGGCCCAGATGATAGATTTAGCCTCTTATTGGTCAGTTAACAACCAAAATCAAGTAATGCTTTAGGAAGAAAAGTAGGGATCTTCACAATTCGGGTTAATCCGTAGAGACATTTTCAAGATGCTTAAAGATTCAACCTTAGGTTTTTGAGATACCTGAAGATGCAACATTAGTTTTTTCAATCAGCCTATATACTATAGGAATGTTAAGTGTTTGTCTGGTTATGGAAGCAGCAGCTCTGTGTTGAAGAGAAGAAATTTAGGTACTTCGTACTTAAAAATTCCAAATGTATATGCTAATCCTGGAACAAAGGCATGGGAAGATGGCAAGACAGTGTCTTTATCCACACCGAGTACTTTACTGGACCAATCAGAAAGGAAGAAGTCAGTACTTAAATCAGGGAATAAAATTTCAGCATTTACAAATGCCCTTTAGAGACATATTCTTTGGTGTGATGAAAATAGATTTTTTTTGTCTGGATATTGCGATCTTTGCTTCGATTACTTCGGTCAAAGCTTCGGTTAAAGCTTGAAAAGTCTGAGGAAACCATCTCAATTATACACTACAGGGGTGGATGCATCATGCTGTGTTTTGTTCCAGGTGTGAGTGATACACTTCACAAAATAAATGTAAAGGAATGTTATAGTATGTGGAAATATTAAGGCAACAACTCAACATCAACCATAACGGTAAAGCTTAGGTATGAGGTGACTGGATCTCCCAAATGTATAATAACCATACAGTTAGATAAGTTATGAAGTGGCATAAAGACAACAATGTTCATGTTTTCAGTAGTTGTTTTCAAAGATGTGTGTCAGGCAACTTGCGAGATTGACCCAGTTTTGGAAGGAGGAATGGGCCAAAATACCACAAATGAATTGGACAAAATCACCTGAGTAGGCTTGTTGAAAATGAAAAGAAAAGTAAAATGAGTAAAAAAAAAAAAAAAATGTTTTCCTGAATTCAAGAGTTTACTTATCAGTCTATTTGTATTTTTGTTTGCCTTACTTGACAATTTTTTCTGTGATTATTACACTATATTTTTAGAATTTATATGAATCTAGATATCTAGTTTTACTCTTAAATTGAAAACCATGTATATTTTTACATACTTTTTTATTGTCACTCTTATGGTCATGTCATTGAGCACCTTAAAATATTGTGGAAAAAAACTGAAAAAGAAACACTTTGGTAAATCATCTGGTTTTTATTTACTAATCCTACTGTCAATACGTTTGTTGTTTCCATCTTAAACTGTTACTAATTGGAATGGTAGGAATTTTGGAAAATTCCCGAAAGAAGAACTGACAAAGGCTACAAACCAAAGAGGTTTTATTATCTTATTTCAAGCCAGTTTTTTTTTCCAGCTCTCCTACCGTCATGTCTTCATCATCTCTCAATTACTCACTCTGTTAGGATTCTGTGGAATTCATAGGCTGATTATTATTCCCGTCGGTGCTGCAGAGTCTGGCTACTGGGCCCACTCAGTGCCACAAAACACTGAAGTCATGTGTTTACCCTGGCTTTGGCCTGGATATCATGGAGAACAGTGGTTCAAAACAGGCATAACGTCAGGGTATTCGGGAGTGAGCCACAGCAGCCAGAATAAACAGCCCCAGTAGTGTTGGAGCAGAGGAGTAGGCTCGGCTGGTTGTTTGTGCTATAGTCACTGAATCTTTCACTTACATGTTTAGGAGCTGGAAGTGAATGTCCTGACAGCTTTATATGGCTCTTATGGTACCACTCAGGTACACCGAGCTAGTGAAAGCTGTGGAGAGAGTGAGTTATGAAATAAGTAAAGGAGAGACAGAAAACGTGTGTGGAAGATGATGGAACATATGGCTCCACTCGAAGTTGACTAAGATAGACAACCATTGTGTTCAGGTATGCTTTGCTGCTCTTTAATGGCCTGGATCGCTTTAAGTCGAGCTGCTTTTACTAGGCCATAAATCTTTTCATGTCCTCTCGCAGCCTTTGAGATTCACAGCAGTGTTGTTGCTTATATATTTCCAATTTGCTCTGTGCTTTTTCCCTAAGATTTGCAATCATTTCAGACAGATTATCAGTACTTCCTCCCTCTTCACATACTGGCAACGGCAAAGAAAGCAATCTTAATCCTATTAGTTTTAGTGAGGTGCCGGTACAGTACGGTACAGCTGACTTTAAAGAGACAGTATTCTCTTTAATTTTATCTTATGAACCTTGTAAATAATTAGCTAAAATGTGCTCATAGCATGTTTTCTGATTTATACAATGAATATTTCTGAAATGAATGAGTGGACTTAAGTAAAAGACATTGCAACCCTATATTTTGACTTGGCTAAAGTTGGTAGAACTGCAGAACACAAACGGGTCTGTGCCAGAATTATAGTTTATCTTCCAGAACTAATCCGGCACATCCCTGAAACTTTCCTAGAATTAATCAGCTGTTTTCTTGGAACCTTACTTGAATTTACTTTGTGAAACTTACCAGGTACTTTTCTGGATTTTTTATTGCACTTTCAGAGATGAAGAACCAAAGAAGGCTGTTTATTTTGTTTACCACATTTTAACAATAGGACAATCTTAAATGCTGTGGACTACAACTTTGACTCATAATCATTCAGTTATAGTTTAAATTAGAATAGTCAAAAGCAACTTTAAATAAAAAGAGTTTTAGGATTGATTTAAAGCAGTGATTCTTCAAATGGGTGACGCCTCCCCCAGAGTAGTTTGCAAATGGGGCATGGTGTATTTGAATTGCATAAAGTATTACATATATATAATTGAATAAATTGAGATATATTACATAACAGAAAATATGTACTGACAGCGATGTTGTATTCTATTACACAGTAGAATAAACAAACCGAAAATACTTATATCTTTAAGGTGGTAGTTTTGTTTTTTAAAGGAGATTGTAGTTGACTTGGGGGACATGAGGGATGACTTTTCGTAAACCTAGGGGGGCCCAGTAAGAAAACCTTGGGAACTATTTAAAAGAACTAAAGATTTTAGCACCTTTTGTAGACTTCTCTGAGGTTTTTCAAATATTTTGAGCAAAAGAACTAAAAACTTTCCTCCATATTTGGTTTTGTTATGTATATGCAGAACATAAGATTTCTAGGTGTTAATACACTGACAAAAAATCTGGCATGTTTTTTTTTTTTAAGCCATTCAGTGATTTATAGATTAAAATAAGTATTTTAACATCTATCGTCTTAGATATGACGAGTTGGTTGATGGACTTATGGGCTGAGGTGATGTGCTCCACTTTCTACATATTGGTGAGGTTGCAGGCAGCACTCTGGAACTGCTGCTGTCTGAATGATTTTAATTCTTCGATTTTTACGCAACCCTTGAAGACATTGTTAGAGTAATCAGTTTGACTTAAAATAAAAGCATGGAGGAGTTTCTCAGGGTCCAGCAAGGACATTTATGCTTTAATTCTGGAACTGTTCTTTAGGTGATAAAAGGCAGACATTGTACAGTACATGTCCCTCTGACCCCTCTGAAAGTTCAGGTATAGGTGGATATTTTCTACAATTTAACATATAGTTTCCTAGAACTTTCTAAAAATCCAACAGCTGCATGTTAATAAATCTGAGTTTACTTTCTGAAACATATGAGGAACTTGTAGAGCTTTCATGGCACTTACCAGATACTTTCACAGAAATTAGAGATCATTTCTGGAACATCAGCCAGGTACCTTGATGGATTTACTGGAAGTTTAGGCACCTGGATCTAGTTCAGTACTTTTTAGGAACTTGGAGGTAAATTTACGGGAGTTGCCTTTTAATGTGGAGAACCTATCATTTAGTTTCTTGAAACCTCTTGAGAGAAGTAACCAGATGTTATGAAAGTTCATGGAAAGTTCCAGAGATGGCTCAGTAGGCTCCAGGGAATTAACCAAAAGAGTCCATAAAAATGTTACTGAAATACCTGTTAAATCCCAGAAAGTTCTTGGTAAGTTCTGGAAAACATCTTCCAAGTTCTGGAATGCAACCTCTGGAAATGTATTGTCCAGTCATTTTTATATAGATTAGTAAGAACAATCATTTTATGGTGTTTTTTTATTTATTTATTAGAACTGCTGATTAAATGCTTTGGTCGTAAGGGTTGTGAGTGTCAGCTTAAGCTCATAACAATCATTGGACACATCAAAGAAGGTTTCAGTATGTGTGTTTTTTGTTCTCTCTGGCTCTGTCTGCAAAGTGGAAATAGAAGAATAGTGTTACTAAGTAGGCTTGGGACCTGAGCTGCAAGTCTGTTAGAAAGCCCAGACATGTCCTTTTAGAGCCAGAAAGCTCAGATCGACACATTCAAGGATAAATAGGAGCAGAAGTTGCAGAGAACATTTTAAGATAACAATTTTCTTTCTGAGATAAGTGCCTTAAAAACTAGTCAATTCTTTTTTTCACTAGCTATAATCTTTAGTAGGTTGTTGTCACCGTATACTGATGTTGTACAATTCCCAGCTCTCTAGCCAAGTGTTTTTACTGGCTGCTCCCAGGTGAGTCAGGACGATTTGGTGGTAGGCAGGATCTACTTTCAGGTCTTTTATCACAAGTGGGGCCAATATGTCCAGGGAGAGGCTTGGTAGCTTTTTGTTGTTAATGGCAGAGATAATATCCTCAGTGACCGGGAAGAGAAGAGAAGGAGAAACAGTCAGAGCTCTGGAGCCTGGTAATTGCAAAGGCAATTCATGGGCACTGATATCACTCGACCCTGAACAAAAGAGACAGTTATCTTAGCTAAAGAGAGAAAAAAGCATGACTTCAGTAGAAAGGGGTGTCAGAAATAATTGCATATTTATTATTATAACAGCTTTCAATGTAAAAAGATCATGATGTGGATTTTTTAACTACATATAACAAAAAAAAAACAAAAAAAAAACTCCAAATATCAAAGCAGAATTAGATACATATTATACCTAATCATTCCTAAAATCTTTCCAGTAATTTCATAATTTAGATTTCAAGAAATAGCACTACATGTATGTATGTATTTGCTCAGTAAACTATTCAAAACGGCTAAACTCTGACACAGCCATTTCATCTGTCACATACGTAAAATAGCAGGCGCATTCCATGTATTGTGTTTGCTTTTATGAATATGAGTTGATATTAACAACAGATGTTTATTTGGATCCAGTTTCTTTTTTTAATTTCAGGCGGGGGGTACGGATTGGTTTAGTGTTGTTTAGTCTGTGAAACCGATAATGATGTAGCAAAGGATTTTGGGAGTTTGTCTGAATAAAGAAGCTACTTCAACACTGTGGTCAGTTAATAGTGTCCAAAGGGCAGGGATGCATACAGGATACAACATTGGTAATTATGGGTCATTAGCCATAACTAGCCTGGCCAGCCAGATGGACTTACACAGAGCATAAGTTAGTTTAGCAAAGCTCACTACTCTTCGGTATAAAACAGACCAGTCACAATGTGGGCATACAACAGCATTTTTCTGTAACCATGACAGTCAAGATTACTGCTGCAAAAAAGCAATGTATTAAATATGTCATTTGTTAAGTCACAAAGGTCTTTGTTTATATCATTAAAAATTGAACATTTTTTCTTTAAAAACGGATGTTTTGCATCACGTACATGGATATAGTATCTTATTAGTTTTTAACTGATTTTGTTGACTGTTAGTTTTCATGACCAATTTTTATTAATTCTCCATATTTGGGATGATAGTAGATTAGGACCTAAGAGGGAGACTGGCTGGTTTGGTTTAGATTATTTTACTGATTAACACATGTTTACTTGACTTCAAATACTAAGAACATTTTTTTCCCCCCAAGCATTTTTTTCATTGTTGATTCATGAACTAGGAGGCTTGCAGTGGTTCAGATGAATGTAATGTCCTCTTCTTTTGAAGTGATGACTATATGTTGTCCAGAAGACCTTGGAAACATTAACTGTTGTTTATTGTATCTCCATTTTTGGATAATGGCTCTCGCTATGCCTTAGTGGAGTCTGAAGTTCTTGGAAAGGGATTAATAAGATTCCCAACACAAGATCTTTCAGCCTTCTTCAAGTTGTCAGACAGGTGCTGTCAAAGTGACTTCATTGTACAGCCCATGCAGTGATTACAGTAAACCTATGCCTAAAACACAGTTACTTACAGGTAATTCATGATTGAACAAAGGATGCTATCCTTTTTCCGCATAGGATTTCCATGAACAGCTTTTAAATCTGTAGTCATTTAAAGCCACTGTTTAAATGACAATTTTGATGTTTTGTATAACTTAATTATGTTTTGTGGAATATTAACATTTACCTGGAAAAACAAAAAAAATATATTTTATGGGATTTATTATTTTTTTATGCTCTGTAACCTTCATTCAGTTTTTTTTATGTCCGCTACAGTAAAAAAAACAAAAAAAACTTCTTCCTTGTTTTCTTCTTCTAACTGCAGACCACTTCAGTCAGAGTAACTCTTACTCTCCTTTGCCCGTTTTCTTCAAAAACTGGACTTTTTAGGAAAACTGCACAAGCACCACATTATTTTAGGGGAAATATTTTACGTAATTATGGGTAAGATGCCAGTTGATGAAAACATCATGGCTGTACTTCAACTTTCTGAGTGGCATGAAAATTGGTGTGCATGCAGAGAAAAATACAGAGGATTTCCTTTATCTGCAGTTTGAAAAAAAGTATTATAACTATTATATATTAGAGTGACTATGTGTATTTTGTTTGTGTGCAAATCATGTCTTTTGGTATTTTTATTTAGGAGTACCTGTAGTAGAGAGTCCAAAGGAACTGTGTAACACGTTGTTGGAGAATTAGCACCAAACGTACCAGTAATATTATTAAAATGTCAACATTATTTTTTTGCAATGTATTCATTTTCTATGAGGAAACAGTTTGTAATCTTGGGGACTATAAGTTATTTTCTGTAAAGTAGAAACAACAACGATACTAAATATTATTTAAAGCCTCGGATTGAAATTCTCCTGTTAAAGTGGTGGTATTGTTTCTGCTGCAGGATCTGCTCACATGGAGCGTAACCTCTGATTTATTGACTGTGAGATGAGATCTGATGCATTTAAGTTTAAACAGCAAACCTAGCTGTAAATACTTCACAGAAGCCTTTAGAGTAAAATCAGATGGACCTCTAATTCACTGCTTACATGACCATCACTGACAAGGAAGCCCACCTTTGTGACTCCGCCCTCACCAGCTCAGAAACCTCTCCCCATCATAAGAACACAACATCATGTAGGCCATAAAGTTGAGGAGATGGTCCTTCGCTAGCCTACTTAATTTCATATGTAGAATTTGAATTGTAGAGATGTGCGCTGCAGAGCCACACCTTTCATGCACAATCAGAGCTTTAACAGGGTTCAGATGGACGCCTGTTTTCATTTGACAGTCAGGCCATCTGTATGCAATCTGGGCTCCTTACCCATCCCCTTTTCTTCCAAACCCTTCCATCTTTCTTTGTTTCTTCCTTTCCTTTCCACCCCCACCACCAACATTTCTGACTGATGAACAAGCAGGACACTTTGCTGGGCAGTTTTGGCATGATTGCAGAACAGATCAGGATCTTTAAGGCTTGCTTTAATGTAGTATAATATGTATTATGAGACCAGATGCCCTGTGAACATACATTATTCATATTTATTTAACTTGGTCCCATTTGGTCACGTTCAAAGAATCTTCTCAGGAGCTCAGCTTATCTTTCCTCTGAGGTTCGTTACAGAACATTACTGGATTAATAGCAAGACCTGGGTGTTCTCCTAAACTGGCTGGATGGGAAACTGGTAAAAAGAAGCAATTACTGAAGGAAATTGCAGAAGGAAAGACATAAAAGCTTAGTTTAAAGATTGCTTTAAACTATGCAAAGTGCTGGCAAGGGTTTTAGTAATAGCCTAGTAAATTAGCCCCACCCACCAGCGGCCAAAATCATTTTTGCCTCCGAGTGGTCTAGCCTCGATCAATGGCCCAGACCCTAGAACTGCCGGGCCAATTACAACGCAGAGATGTTTTTTGAATTTTTGGATCCAAAGCAGGCGGTTTTTGAGGGTGTGACGACAAAGCTGTGTGACGCTGGAGGAAGAACAACAAGGAAGATGGCAACTACTAATGAACAGTTCTTGTTTGACTCAGCTGGAACAGGTTTAGGAAGGATTAGATTTAGGGTTTTCATTGAAACAAGAGCAGGAAGAGGCTCTACGCTCATTCAGCCTGTTTGTTTACACTCCCCCACCAGCTTCCTGTCATACGTCCTAATTCACAGTCAGTGGCACTCATTGGTCAAAGCGTTGGCCAATAGGCATGGGCACGGTTTGATTGGTTTATAAGGCTATTTTAGTAACAGAATCCCCAGCACTCCTTTTAAAAATTGGATTTACAAAAAATTTATAATTGTAGAATGATTCTGGTTTTGTTTTTCTAAATCCATAAGGTTGTGCCTAACTGCGCAGCAGAAATGCTGCTTCATCCGCTGTCTTTAACATGTTCTACTCTTCCTAAAGTTACAGCTCAACAAACAAATCCAAAAGGCAAAAAACATCTGCTTTCTGATTGGATTATTAAATATGTGATTAATATGAGGCTGACCGATCAGATTAGAGGGAAAAAAATACAGTAAACATTGCGACTTAAGTTGAAAATTACAACATTGTTTTACGTTCTATTGTTATGCTTTGTTTCTGTAAACAGACCTTTACAAAAAAAGTTTGTAATGTGTGTAATTTTTCTTTTTTTTTAAACAAAATATATATGTTATACTTGTACATAAATCCCTATGGAGGTACAAAGATTATATTCTCTGACATTTTGGTTAACCTTTAAAACATTTAGAACTACACATTCTAATTTACAAGCACAGCATATACAATATATGATTAAAATCTGTGCCTATACAAAAATTTCATTTCTAAATGGGTAACACTGGCATAAACATACCCAGACGACTTGCAGCTATTGTAGGGAAAGGTGGTTCAACAAAGTTTGACTCGATGTTATGTGAAAAATAGGTAAAAATTTCCTTTGTAAAATGTCTAAAAAAAAACACTTATCTTTTTTCTTTCCTCTTCATCGTTTATGCACTCATGTTGTTTTATTATAATAAAATAAAATGAAAGACATTGAAGTTTTTTTTTTCATGTGAAAAGAGGTTGCTGTATAGAAAAGCTATGGGTTGATGTTCTGAAACTTTTTATGATATAACTTAAAACGGCTCTTATTTATGTTTCTAAATTAAATAAAATGTATTTTCTTTAATTGTATAACATTTCAGAATAGTAGTTGGTCTTGGCAGGAGGTCCACAACTGATTCAACATTTATTAACTGACTTATTAGATGAAATGGACATTTTACTTAAGCACATTTCATTCAAAGCTAGCATATTTCCACTTTAAGTGTGTCATATCTTGCAAAATCTGTGCAGAAAATGAGTCTTAACGCTAAATTCAGCAACTTCTCCAACATCTTGTTTCTTTGTCTCAGTAGGCCGTCTGGTGTGAAGAGAGAAGGAGCGAAGCGGCTGAAAGGAGAGCAGAGGGGACACAGGCGAAGCACCTGCACGCTTCCTGACGGGAAGTAAAGACGGAGCAGAAAAATAAGGAAGTTTCTGAATAAAAAAAAAAGAGAAAACAAGAAAAGCAGCAAAGCGGCGCCAAAATATTTGCACTTTTTCCTCCCTATGTCTGACATATTTCTTGCTTTTACATGTTTTTTATTTTTTATTTTGATGTGACTGATAATTCACAAAGTAAGAATGAGAATATATTTGTTAAGAGACAATAGGCTCACCACTGGAAGAGCATGTATGAGTGTTTCCTCTCCCCTGTTTGTTAAGTCTGCTGTTTTGATTTGTTCAGTCCATGTTCTAATCCGAGGCCTGTCCAAATAAATGGTACGCCCCCGTTCTGATGAGCAGGCAGATCAGTAGCAAATCTTAAAGTTCGATCTAACTGTTGCCTGATGAAGACCCTGAACAACTAAAAATTGTAAATTTAGTTTGCCTAAAACATGCAATTTTAGCTAAAACGCACACATGTCCAATGAGTGTAACTACCATTTAATAAAATCCATGAATTCACTCATGCTGCATGGATAATTTAAAATGCATTGGATTTTTGCCACAAGAAAACATGTTTTTCATAAATATATTATGCAAGAACAAACTAGCTGTAACTACTTAAATATACTGCCCTAAAACTACTGCAAGACAGCTAAGCTTTCTGAAAAAAAAAAAAAAAACTTCACAAACAGTAAGTTCTCCAAAAGTATAAATAGACAAGGTCAAGAAACGAGTTTTCGGGCACACTGGAGTTATTTAGACACAGGCGCTGTAGTAGTGTAGCATATTAAAATGTTTTTGTTTTTTTTTAGACCCAACAAGTGCAATGTTAAAGCAACATACCAACCGTAAACAGGACAAATGCCATTATGAAGGGATTATTTAAATTGGAGGACTGAAATATTAATCCACACACAACAGCTGTAATATTTCACCTACTTCCATCGTCATTTGATTAAGTTATAACATTGCTGTGTATCATTGTGATTTAAAGACAAACCGACATGCATTACAAGGAAAATGAGACATGATTTTACCATAATCTAGAAATAGAAATCGGAAAAGTGTGCATGTTTGCTCTGAGCCCCCCTCCCTTAATTGAATACTTTGTTGAACAACCTTTTTTCTCCAATAACAGCTGCAAGTCTGTTTCAGTTAGGGAATGGTGTTTACAGGGTGATGGGGTGCGGTTTTCTTGAACATATCCTCTTTAGCTATTGTTTTAACTATTGGCACTGCTTTAAATTATTTCCTTGGCCTTTATGCTGTGGTCTTTATGATGCTGATGGTTCACTTATGTTCTCTAGTGAATCCTGAGGCCCTCACAGGATTTTTAAATGTTAATTAGGTGACATCTTAATCAGGATCAGAATTACCTTATTAATTTCTTGCAGGAAATTATTTTCCTGCAGAGCATCCGTTTACAGAAGAGATGAATAAGATTGTAAGTAATTAAAGCATACCATTGGATTTTTATTCAAGAGTATCAGCATAAAGGGGGGATGAATATAAATGCAAACCACATTTTTCAGCGCCTTATATGTAAAAAAAAAAAAAAAAAGGTTTGAGAACTGTGAATCTTTTTTACTTCCATTTCATGCTGATGCAGAATATTGTGTTGGTCCATTGCAATAAAGGAAATTGAAATTTGAGGTTGTTAAGGGTGAAAACTTTGAAACATTTAGTTAATATAGCGAGACACCTGGGTTCGTTACCTTGGTGAAATTTCAGCATAATCTTTTACATGAAATTGTAATTTGTCCAGTATTAGGCTAGGTAACATCAAATGATTCCTTGTCCATCTATTGATTTACAACCTTATAAAGTAGAATTTTGAACTAATATGAACATCAGGTTTTTGAGAAATGTTCGTTTAAAAATCAAAATTGCTGATCATGGTTTACAATAATTCAAATTTATCAGCTACCTCTGGAAACTAACCCTGCCAGGTGATTGAGTCTCTTTCAGTTGGTAATGATTTAGGGTTTTCACAGGTGCAGAAATAGATTTTATATATTTGTGTTAATACCAGAGGAAAAATAAAGGTTCAGTTAACAAGGTTAGTGATTTAAAATCAATTACAGCAAAAGTAAAATCTGGCATGCACAGACTTCACTTCATTTTACAAATACAAACACATTTTATGTGCAGTGATAAAGTTATAGTTTGTCCCAGAAGCAGCTAATGTCTGCGTTTGTCCTACAATCAACCAGGACCCTCAGGATCAAATCTGTCCCACTGTAGATATAAAAGCAGGAACCTATGATTGGGAAAAGAACAGATCAGGGAGGGGAAGAATCTTTCAGGAATGTCAAGTATAAAAATTCCTCTCCGCATTTGGGAACAATTGGGTTTCAAAGTTGGAGAAAAAAAATAATAAATGCCTTCACTGCTGAGTTCTGAAAGCTTGTGTATTTGTTTTGAGTTGTGCTTTTTTTTTTTTCTTCCCACGACTCTGCAGCGTCTAATGAACATGAAACAGAACAGGCTTTTGTTGTAAATATGTACGATAACCTTTGTTTGACAGTTTTACTAAATCTCACTACAGTGGCATAATTTCATGTACTCCACTGTCCGCATAGCTTCTTGTAAAACACATCCTTTTCTGTCTGTTTACCTCATGTCAAACATTTGGCTTATTGAGTAACTCATTCACATTTAAATCCATGGACTGGTCTGTTTATTTTATCTCTGCTTTGCTTGTTTTACTCCTTCAGTTTGTGTCCGTCTTCATCACTGCTCACCAACAGGAATGTATACAGCATCTGGTGCTTACTTCACTACAATCATAATTTCAGTTATTTTCTAAGCTGAACTGAACCTAATGCTCCAAGAATGATAGAATAATTATCTCATCCTTCCTTGAGTCCTGTGCAATCTCTTGATTTGCCTTTTTCCCCCCACATCCAGGTTAGAAACACAAACCTTTTGTATTTCTGCTGAAGTGGTTCCAGACGCCAGCAGGCTGCAGATTTTTTGGAACATCCTAAACAAACCAATGAGCTAATAATCAGCATCAATGTCAATGGGATGTGTGTATGTGTGTGCATGTGTGTGTTGGTTGCTGCTCTTCAACTTCAGTTTTAAAGATAACTCTCACTCAAAGCTAAAGGATAAACAAAAAACAAATGTAAGTAAAACCCATTTTTGGAGCTGGTCATTAAAGTTTGATTTAATTAGAAGAGGGTTAAAGCCTTACAACAGGAACAAACACCTGTTCTAGTGTGTTATCCCCAAAGTAAAAATAATAAATACAGCGTTGGTTCAATGATGTTCATAAATTAAAGATTTGTTTCTATCATGCTTTGTCAGGACAGTGGAAAGAGGTTTAGAGATAATGGACTGCAGCAGTCGGAGGATGAAGCGAAACACTTCCTCCTAGTGGAGAGGATGGGCAACTGCACTCCTAAAACAACGTACAATTTCTAATATTCTTGCAAAGTTTCTTTCTTTTCTTTTTCACATTTGAATCCCAGTTTCTCGGTTATAACAAAAACCCTAAATATGTTTTTTTTTTCAAACAGTCACAAATTTTTCCTACCTTACCAGTTTTTAAAATACCCTTACTCATTTAAATTAGTTGAATTACATCTAACTTTAACATTTATTTCCTAATTTAGGTAGCTAAACCATGTTTAAAAAGAGGAGACATAAAATCTGATTTGTGATGAGGTTAATGAACAAGTGAAATAGTAATAATGGAATTATTTTGAACATGTGTCATGGACATATTTGTAATAACAACCATAGTTCAGAGGGGCTGTTTATTGAATTGACAATGTTTGTCCTGTGGAGAAGAAGCAAGGCTCTAAAATATGTCAGCATGCTTCGAAACTTGAATTTAGGATGAATTCTAGTTTTAAATGAGCTAAAGATGGATAAAATAAATCAATAAATTCCTGTTCCAACAGTGATTTATTTATGTCCTTACTGTTCTCTGCTGAATTCTAAACATTACAAATGATGCTAAAAGTTTCCTCAATCATCATTTTTGAGATGTATTTTTTTATATGATCATTTTGAACATTTCTTCCCTAATTCCAGTAGGGATACATATAGTAGCTAATAGATTACAAAATACAAATAATACAAATGTAATAAGAAAAAACCCAGAAAAAAAAACAAACTTTATCCATTTTCACTAGGCTCTTTATAACAAAATTCAAAAATGCAAACATTTACCGACAACATACTGACTTATATACTTTGAATAAGCCATAGCTGCTTTTAATCTGTCTGCTTTGCTACTATGAATTCCCATAAAACCCTCTCTCACCCTTTTCGTAAAAATGAAATACAATAATCTGCTGGATAATTTTTAGGTTGTTTTATTAAAAAAAGCCACGAAACTTAGAAATAACGTTATAGATTGCTAACAGTAAAGCATTACTCCTTTATTTATTTTAGCCTTAACTGGTCAGAAGTGGTGACTGCATTAGTAACCCTTAAAAAAAAATCAAGAGGTTAAAAAATAAATTTCTTTTTTTCATGTATCTAATTCAGATATATATACAGATCCCACATTAAATATAAATCAGATCTAATCTTATGTTTTTTTTGTGAAGATCCAACTCACCAAATGCTGCAAAAATGATTAAAAATATAAAAACTCATAGCTTTTCTTTTTTCAGTCAGTGAGCTGTTTGAGATGTATTGTCTAAAAACTAAAAATAGAGGCTAAAATCATTTCTAGGGTTACTATAACCTCTCTGGGATAATACCAATTGAGCAAATTCTATTTTTGACATTTATTTGTGCGTCTGATTTAGTGACGAGACTTCAAAGATGCGGATGCTGTCTGTGTGTGATGGAGCTGAGGTTGCTGTGATAAGTGTGGATTTGTGCATGGGGGGGGGGATAGGCATCATAGCGGAAACTGGAGCCAGGAGGCAGCTGCAGTACATCTGTCTTGGAATGACACATGTGGCATTTGACTTCTAGTGTGAGGTTCAAAAGAGTTTTATAATGACCCAGCTGTTTAAGACTGTTTGTGTCGGTGGGAGTGGTTTTGTGGGGGTGTAGCTTTTCTTGAGAATGGGTAAAGTGTAGGTGGGTTGCCGTCGGGTTTCACAATTGACGGATGGATCAGAGCGGAGAGAGGGGTGTGTGGGCAGTCCAGGTGCAGGATGATGTTTTAGGGAAATTTAATTGTTTGTTAGCTTGCAAACACTGACCACACCAGCAAAAAAACAGGTCTGCAGTTATATATCAGCACTGAACAACTATAAAATAAATTTATGTCTGTATGATTATAAAAATTGCTCCACTTGCTTGTCCTTTTATGATTTTAACACCATTTTCAGCTTCATACCACAAACCAGTATTTGATCAGAAATCGTATGGTAGACCTACAGTTTTGTATTAAAACTAATAATGTGATAACTGTGAATAAACTTAAACTGTGCCCCTTTTCCATTAATATCCCCAAATAAAACTTCATGAGAGTGTTAATCACAGAAGCATGCAGATAACTCAGAAAGAGCTGCAGAGAGTTTCAGCTAAGTGGGAGGATCTGTTTAGGAACAGCCTGTGTTTCTGCTGCGTACTTCCAAAATCTGGCTTTGAAAAGTGACTAGAAAAATGATCTTTTAATGTTTGCCTCTGTGTAGTGGAAAAATCTCTGAAAAAAAAGAAAAAGCAGATTAATCTGATGAGACAGATACAACATTCTGTGTCCATGACACAGCTAAGCATGGTGGAGGCAGCATAATATTGGATGCTCTTTATCAGCAAGTAAATTCAAGCTGATTAGAGTTTTAGGTCATCTTAAAATGGAGACACATTTATAGAATCATGTGAGAAAACCTGTTAAAAGCTGCAAAAGACTTGAGACATCCAGCAGGTTAAGACCACTGAATAATCTGGATGTGCAGGTGCTAAACAGCCCAAATAATCTGTGGCTGTAGAGTAAAAATTATTTTAATGGAATATCTAAAAAACAATGATTCACCATGTATAGGATATTCTAGGATACAATATAAAAACCTGTAACATACATTAAAGTTTGTGGGTTAATGTTGCAAAATAGGTTTTGAATACTCAAAACCTATTTTTGTACACAATGTGCTCTTACTGAAGACTCAATAAACTGGTTTCAACAAGTATAACAACATGGCAAACTATGAAAAGGGATAAAAAGCTATAAATAAACAATTATTTCCTTTTATCATGGTTTAGAATTTAGTGTTCATTCCAAATAGCCTCCACCAACTCCCCAGATGTTCTGAAGAACTGCTTCATAATTTCCTGTCTTTCTTTTTTTTCTTCTCTTTTTGTGCATTGAAACACTTAGGAATAGATGAAGAACCCTATTACAGGTAATTGAGAGAGAGCTATTAGTTTGTACTGTGTTTAGGGTGTGGGAGGGTGAGTGGTGGGCTATGCACTGCTAAAAATCGGTGTCTGGTGCCCTCTGCGCCCCTTTTGACTGCAGCACCTGGCCAGCTGTCGGAGCGCCAGGGGTCATGGCGGGGGATCCAGGGTTGCCTACCAGGAGGCCAGTACCAAGGGGTGAAAGGTCACATTCCAAACAGGCGTATCCATTAGCTGATTACAGACTCAGCTGCAGGAAAAGAGTCTGCAGGTGGATGATGGATTAAACAACATAATGAAAAGTACTCCTCTTTCTTTTTTTAAATTGAAAATATAAAACTCTTTACAGATTTAACTCAAATGATTAACTCTTACATCATTACTCAAGAGACTTTCCAAAGTCCAAAATGTGCACTATATCTTATTTAAAAAAAATAAAATATAAAAATTTAATTATTAATTATTATTATTTTTTTTTAGCAAATGCAAAAACATGAACAAAAAAATTAGATTGAATATGTCAAAAGTCTTAATGGGTCTATAGAAGAACTTGCAAATCATATAAACTAAACTCACATTGGAAACAAAAGTGTGAAAATTTACCGGTGACAAGTGAATCAAAAAGAAACCCCAATACAGAAAGTGGCACAAATGAAAACCCAGGTTGAAAAATAAGCCTAGTTAGGTAACTGATGCATGACAAAAAAAAAAATTATATATATATATATATATATATATATATATATATATATATATATATATATATATATATATATATATGTACTAAGAATAATCACACAAAGGAAAAAAATAAAGGCAAAGAAAATCTGAAAGCAACTTTTTTAACAAAAGCTGCTTTCGAAGGAATATAATCTATTAAAATTTTCTATATAAAAAATAAAGAAGCCCCACAGATTAGAAAAACCTAGAAAATATATAAATCTCACAAATGCAAAGTATTCAATTGCTGTTTAAATGTCAGAAAAATTAACATCTTCTCACAAAAATGTTCACAATTACACTTGTAAATGGTTTATGCTGATCCTTATGCTGGGCAGCAGAGAAGTAGAAAAATAGATACAAAGTCAGTAATGGACCGGCTAAAACTATCTGCCTGCTGTTATCATTTCTAAAAAATATAATCAAGACCCTTGGTTACATTTTTAAGGCAGATTATTTACACTATCAATGACACAATTAACATTACAACCTAAAGAAAGTTAAAGCATTAAAAACATTGGAGGAATAATATGTAGAATTATTATAACAAGAAAAGTAGATAGCCTTTAGATGTGGATTTTGTAGCCTAATCTGGTTATTATTGGGTTATACTGAAATATGTTTGATTAACTAAAGTATTTAACTGTGACAAAGCAAAAAATAAAACAAATTGCTGCTATGACAGAAGTCCATTCAATATAAGAATATAAGAAGATGGGTATTCACAGGCTAAATGTTATTGTTAGAGGGTAACAAATCTCCAAGCATGCTGTACAGAGCAGTTTGCAAGGTATAACAAATGCAACCAATGCATTTCTATTTCATTTGACCAATATTTTAAATGCTCTAAGAATTGCAACAAACAGCTTGACCTCACCCGCACAAGCCCAAACACACCTTACCCTAATGGCTATTTCTCTCCCTTTAAAATGCCTCCTCTGTGCTTCAAGTTCATTTTCAGCTCAGACCAAAGCTGCTCGTTTTGATGCAGACAAACAGATCCTCTGTCAGCTGGAAAGCAGAAGAGGCCCTCCTGAACCGCTTTACCAGGTCGGCTCCAAATACATCGGCTGGGTGTGACTTTGTAAATGTACAGGCTGGTCCAAAACGTCTGTGTTCCAATGTTCTGTCATTTCTGAAGCTCATGGAAAAAGAACGGATTACTTCCCTATTTTGACAGTTATGAAAAGTTTTTAAACATTATTTCTTTATGCAATTTGGACAAAAATTAGATCTTGTTCATCTGTTACAATATTGGTATAGAAAGATTATCTTTGGGCTTCAGGGTTAAACAAGAGATTTTTTTCTATCCACCATCCAGGTAAGTTTGCTAAAGATAATCTGTAATTCTTCAAGTAAATTTTATGTACTTAGATTACAATATAGATAAAATCTGATTAGAGTGTTTAATATTTGTAAGTAAAAGATAAATCAGTGCTTAGAAAGTTTTTTTCTTATTTCTTAAGTTGATTTACTGACATATAATAACATATGAAAAAAAAATCAACTACTTGATATCAGATCACGAGTCATATCTTCTGCTGTTATCTTTTGTCTTTTATTTGCTTACATTTAATGAATTTTTTTTTTCTAGATAAAGAAGCTTAGATTTATGAAGTTGAAGGAAATTATAAATATTTTAATTCTTTTGGATTGTGAATTTCTTTTTCCCCTTATATGAATCAATGCTTTGTAGAACCACCTTTAACTTGAGCAACAGCTGTACATCTTTAGCTATATACTGTAGCTTTGCACATCTAAATACATCTCAGTCAGATTTGCTGAAGGCTGTCTGTGAGATGCCAAATTCTAGGACCATATTTAGGTATAAACCATTTTGATACATGAATATGGTGTAAACTAAATAGTGTCCTAATAGTGTCTCTGGGCTGGCATGATATTCAGGTTGGTTGTCCTGTGGGAAGGCGACCCCAGTAGAAAAAAAATGTAACCCATAAAAGGTCTATTTACAGAAGAGAATAAGGCCAGTAAAAAAATAAAAAAGTCAACTGATTTTTAGATTTTATTTCAGTATAATATGAGAAAAAATCTCAGAATTCTGACTTTGATCTCAGTATTCTGACTTTAGATTGGTTAGTTGATAGGTCAATGGAATGAGCTATGTTTTTGGCCATTCAGTTGGAAAAGATACGCAAGAGGATTAGGGCCACTGAAAAAAAAAAGTTTACTGATTTTAAAATTTTATTTCCGTTTGGGGAAAAAAAGTCAGAATTATGAGATTAAAGTCAGAATTCTGAGAAAAAAGTCAGAATTGTGAGATTAAAGTCAGAATTATGAGAAAAAAAGTCCAAATTCTGAGATTAAAGTCAGTATTCTGAGAAAGAACTCTGAATTCTAAGATTAAAGTCAGAATTCTGAGATCAAAGTCAGTATTCTGAGAAAGAACTCTGAATTCTAAGATTAAAGTCAGAATTCTGAGTAAAGTCAGAATTCTGAGATCAAAGTCAGTATTCTGAGAAAGAACTCTGAATTCTAAGATTAAAGTCAGAATTCTGAGTAAAGTCAGAATTCTGAGATCAAAGTCAGTATTCTGAGAAAGAACTCTGAATTCTAAAATTAAAGTCAGAATTCAGAGAATAAGTCAAAATTCAGAGATTAAAGTCAGAATTCTGAGAAAAAAGTCAGAATTCTGAGAAAAAAGTCAGAGTCCTGAGATTAAAGTCAGAATCCTGAGATCAAATTCAGAATTCTGAGAAAAAGTCAGAGTCCTGAGATTAATAGTTACCCAAAAACTTCAATCATCCCAGAGTACAATGCTGTCACCACCATGTTTCCCTGTAGGAAGGATATGAAAATATGCAAGCAAGTCTAAATTCAAACATACACTGCTTTATATTTCTGTTTGTACAACATTTTGATAAAAAACAATAAGATTTCTCCTAGGTTTAAATATTTCTTTAAACATATTTGTTTTTCACATAAATGCTATAAACATTTTTTCATCTGCTTTAGGGATTTGGCCAGACATTTTAACCAAAAACTGTACAATATGATGGAGGTATAAAAAAACAGATTTCAAAAACCAAATCCTCAAAAAAGAAAAAAGCAGAGAAAATTAGGTTTAAACTTTAAAACATTACAAGATAAGGAAAGCACTTGGAGAGCCCAGACTTCCGCCATGTTGCAAATCTTGCCCTAAATTGTGACTTAAACCTACAGTAGCTAAAACTCACACATGATCTGGATTATTGTCAAATTGAATCGAATTGTTCCTTGGCATGAGATGCACCTGTGGTAAAAATGTCCATAAAATGTGTTCATAAGTATCCAATTCAGCCTACCAACATTCTTTTTTTCCTTTTTTTTAATCTTCAGTAAAATTCATTATCTGGACTTTTTGAGTCCAATACAGAGGCTGGCAATAATCAGTGCTGCCCCCCTCTGGTTTAGTGGGGAACTGCTTGTTCTGCCAAATTTCCTTTTCTCACAATGTTGGAGAATCTTTTAAAAAGTTAATTTATCCAGATTATTATCTGGATCATCACCAACATTTAATATATTATTCCTTTGCATGAGGGAAACCTCTGATACAAATCTTATTAAAATCCGTCAATAACTTTTAAAGTTATCCTCTACAGACAGACACAATCATCTCCTAAAACTCTCCTAAAAACAACCTGCTTTGCATTTTGATTATTAAAAATTGTAGATAAAATCATTTGCATTATTTTACTTTCAGAAAACCAAGACCAGAAGGCAATAAATGCACCTGCTTCCCAGGAGAGATTGTTCATTTTACCTTACAGATGACGTCCAAAGAGGTTTGCTTGATATGCTTCTTTAACTTAAATACATGTTATGAATTAAGCGTTTTTAGCTTTTACCGCCTGGCTTTTACAAAACCACACTGTATAATCTTCCAAATGCTAAATGAGGAAAACTTGCTAATAGTTAAAAACTCGTACTGTTCACAAACTGGCCTTGTTGAATTGTGTATTTGAGTGATAATTTTTTTAGAAATGTGGGTTGATATCATTGTTTTAAATTTATATTTTCAAAAAAATCTAGAATAAAAAATTCTTGAGAATAAAAAAATATATTTAACAGCTTCATGATAAGAATTTATTCAAGGTTTACAGTTTTACAATGTTTTTTGTTTCAGAGCCATTTAACAGCAACACTTCTGACCTCCATCCTGGGAGCTGTACTTGGCCCACTGCAGATTGGCTACCATACTGGCAACATTAACGCACCAGCTAAGGTAACTGACCTGCCTCCAAATCTAACCTCCAGACCCATTATTTCAAAAATAAATTTCCCTTTTTGTACTTTGATATTTCATTTTAAACTGTTTGTATCTATCTTTCTATTATGGCGTTTTCAATTTTTTTATTATCTGCAAAACACTTTGGACAACACCAGCTTTGTTGGAAACTGTTTTATAAATAAAGTGTATTAGACTGATTGATCACTCCTTAAACAAACCCTTGGGATCTCCACAAATTTTCAGTAAAGACCACCTTAGTTAGACAACACCAGCTATTACACTCCTGCTTTTTTTGTGTTAAATCAATAAAAATGATAACTGCTTTGTTCCCACTAAATTAAAACCCATTCATCATTGACAAAAAAAGAAAAAATAGAAAAATAAACTTAATTTCCTATCCAAGAGCAGAATAACACAATCGCTATACTTTTTTAGATTGTCAATGTTGTTTGGTTGTTTAACTATTGATTTAATGCCAAACAGGTATCATTATTTCTTTCCTCCTGTATCTTCATTTTTAGAATATTCTTTATAAATGTGATTTTTTTTTTTTTTGCATAAGTCTGGCAAAAAAATGGCAATGAGCCCTAGAAAAAAACAAGATGGTCAGACAGTGGTCGCCTAGGTCTTGGAAATCTAAAAAAAATAAATAAATAGATCAAATGGACAGCAGGAGGAAATCAAAGAAAGACAACACAGGATTGTGAATTTAGCAATATCCTAAAAGCTCTATGGCTCAGCTCCACAGGTTGCTCCCCCAGTTGGCAGATTTCTCTCTCCATCCATACATTTTCTGTCACGCTTTATCCCAAGCGGGGTCTCAAGGGGTGCTGGTGCTTATCTCCACCCGTCTACGGGTACGTCCTAGACAGGTCGCCAGTCCATCACAGGGCAAATTTTCTTTCTACTAAACATAAACCAAGCAATCTTTGTAAAGCACATAACTTAACCTTTTGACCAAACTGGAAAATCCACCTTACCAGGAGGTTTCCTGACTTAGTGGAAGGCAGTAGGACATTAGATTGCTAATGTTCTACTGTCTACTGATATATAGCCTCTTCTTTATCACTTATCTTTAGATCATTGAAGAGTTTTTCAACAGCACATGGCAAGCCAGACACAACCAGTCAATGACAGATCACAGCCTGACTCTACTGTGGTCACTTTCTGTCAGCATGAAGGACTTTGGAGCTTTGCTGGGGTCTCTGGGAGTTAAATACCTGGCAGATTCATACGGCAGGTGGGAATTTCAGAAAACAAAAATAAAAAGTAGCAGGATGTCTGCAGTCTAGATGAATATTTGTTTTTGTTCTCCCTATGCAGACGTAACTCCATCCTGATTGCTAACTGTCTGTCCGTGGCAGCAGCATGTATTATGTTTGCCTCTAAGGGCAGTGAATCATTTGAAGTTCTCATCCTGGGACGAATGGTGTTTGGTCTGTTCTGCGGTCTTGTGATGAGTCTCAACCCCCTTTACATCCAGGAAGTGTCCCCAACCAATCTGAGGGGAGCCTTTGCCACACTTAATCAAGTGTCATTAACCTTCGGGACCTTAATAGGGATGGTAAGGAGAGTACAACTTTTCTTTTGTTTGGGTATCTTATCTTGTTCTTAAAAATCAGTACATGAAGGTTAAATAAAGTCTTTGCTGTTTGCATCAGGTGGCTGGCCTGGAAACAACGCTGGGCACAGAGAGTAACTGGGCAATGATGCTGTCCCTGTCTCTAATCCCCGCCCTAACACAGTATCTGATCCTGCCTTTCTGCCCTGAAAGCCCTCGCTACCTCCTGATAAACCAGAGAAAGGAAAGGAAAGCAGAAGCTGGTGAGTGAGTCCCACAATACGGGCGGCTTCTTCTTCTTTAGGAATCACCGGAGATAAATTCAACTTCAGAGCTACAGAACAGCTCTTAAAGGTTTCACTAGTAAAAATACCCTCACCTTTATTATTCTGCATTTTTTGTACAGTATATGAAAAGCTAGAGAATCAATCTTTAAAATATTCATACACATTTAAGAGTATGTTGCATGCATTTGAATATTAAAAACATCTTAAAGGGACAATTATGAGAGAGTAAGTTGAGGTTAAGGAAACCTCAGCTGTTGTTATGTTTGCATTTGTTGTAACTTCATATGGAATAAATGTTATTCACAGTAGAATCAGGAGGGAATACAAAATGGCTAACTGATTCATATTTTAATAATTTTTATGATGACAGATTAATCTGATAGCAAAACATGGTTCTTAGGAGTTTTAAGTGAAGCTAAATCTATCCTTTTTAAGGATTGAGCCAATATGGTTTGGTTGGTTGCACTAACCTCAGGTTAATATTTAACTGATCACAAAATTAGTTAAAGATTATTTCAGTCTGATTCTAACTGTGTGATCTGGTTGAATTGCAAACTCCCTTAAGATGACATGTGTTGTCAATTGGCACTATATAAATAAACTGAACTGAATTGAATTGATTGATTCTTTCAGCCTTGAAGGAGACTGGGATGGATGGTGTGATTTATATTTAAATTTTGGTTTCAATATATTAGCTTTGTCCTGCCAAACACAAGGAGAAATGTGCTGAGTGATTCCTCTGTGTAAAACACACCTGAAAACTGTTTCTAGGAGGAAACAGTACTTTTAAAAGTCTAAATACAGAAATAATAATAATAATAATAATAATTTAGAAGCAGAAGTTGGCAGTTTCCCCTTATAAAATACCATAATTTTAGGAGAAAATATATCTGTGGGAATATTTTGGATGCAAGTTGCACCCTTAACAAAATAGAGGAAATCATGAGGAAAGAATATTGTGTGCAAATATTGAAGAAACAACATAAAACAATAGCCAGAAATCCCAAAATTTGGATGCAAATAGGTAAACCGAAAGACTTATAATATTTAACATAAATTCAAATTGGTTGCAAAATGACTTAAGGTAAAAAAAAATCAGTATTCAGGAGTGACCATGAAAAATGACCTAACATACAACCTAACTAGATTGAGGGTAGGTTTGAGATTATTGTTATGAACAGAGTTTAAAAAGGCCACATCTTCCACAATTTATAGAGCCATATTGTTTTAGAATCTTACTGACCTAAGACAGAAAAAAAAAAAACAACAAAAAAACTTTTAGTCTAATTTAACTCGAGGCAGTAATGAAAATTATTTATTTAAGCATCTGGTACACTTATATGTGACCTCCACTAATTACAAAACAAACTCTCTGTAACCCCAATCCTTACTATTTTAAATGTAATAATCAATGCAAGTGGCTGCATGGTGAAAATGGTGCATTATTGCAAGACAAATTTAAATCCCTCCCTGGGATCTTTCTGTGTGGAGTTTACATGTTCTACCTGTGCATGAATTGGTTATCTCTGATTACTCCACCCACAGTCCAAAAATATGCATGATGGGTTAAATATTTCCTTTCTAAGGCATAGCTCATCCTCTCTTGGTAAGATCACTGGAGACAGATACCTCTGTATTACCAATAAAGAAGCAGATATTGCTGACCATTAATGTGAACAGGGTTTTAAAGCTGCTCTTAAATAATTTTGTTGTAATCATGATATTTCAAATGGTAATAGTTTTCTATGTCAAAGCAAGTTAAAAATGATTTCAAACTGCAAAGAGGAATTTAAAAAACCCAACAGCTACTTGTTAGACACCACAGAAACCATGTTAAATATCTAATAGAACTGTTAGAAAAAGCCTGAACAAGTAATGCTTGTTTGTAATGTTTGCCAGAAGCTGCCATTGGATCAAATAAACTGTGAAAAAAATTTACACCAGAGTGAATTAAGATGATTTAATGACATGATGTATTGTCTTTCTTATGTTGAAAATTGTTAAACTTAGCTAAAATTTTTAATTTTTTTTTTTGCTCTTTAACAGACGTTAATTGATTGGACTTAGGTTGTTTAATAGAAACTTAAAACCATCAAAAGACAAAAATGCAACTAAAATTAGATTGAGTTGAATGTTTGGTGTTAAATTCCATAAAATCTCTGATATATCTTCATCCTTAAGCCCTGCTGAGACTGAGAGGTCATCCTGACAAAGTGTCCCGTGAGCTGGAAGAAATAAAGGAAGAGGCTGCACACACTCAGACTGGCGTCACCATCCGGGATTTCCTCCACAAACGGAGCTACAGGAAACCAATCCTTATTGTTCTCCTCATTAACATAGGAAGCCAGCTTTCTGGATTCAATGCAGTAAGTCACCATGGAAAACACCTATTCCTAACTTTCAGAGATTATACTCAAAAATTATATATTTCATAAAAGGCAACAGTTAAAAGAAAATAGGATTTTACCTGCTTTATTTGGTCTTGAAATAAATATGATTTATCTTTTCTTTTTTCCCCACAGATTATCAACTACTCCACTAAAATGTTTCAGGCCAACTTTGATGAGGCCAAATATCTGACTCTAGGGGTGGGAGCTGTCAATCTCATCTTCACTTTAGTTGCTGTGAGTACAAATAGACTCCAAACTTAGTGAAAGTACTCCAACATACTGTACCTGAGAAATAAGCCAGAATGCTACCTGAGCACATATGGACTAGTAACATCTAAGTTTGGGATAAACTGACTTGTTATTTGGGGTTTCAGGGAAATACATAAATAAATGCATGCTATTGAATATTGCAATATTTAACCATACAATATTTGTGGACCTGTCCAGGCCGTTCCTCTTTCCTATAGATTGCCTGAGACACCAGCTTAACTACCGACCCTGACAAGGACTAAGATTCAGCCTACTTGTTATCACCACCATATATTATTTTGAAGATTTAATTTCTGCAATGAAATGCAGAAACTTGTATGACGTCAAGCAGAAAAGCCTGGCTTAATCAAAACAAACATGGCTGCACTGGTGTTACTATGTAGAATCTGGTATTCAGTCTGTATTAGCTGGAATATAAGCTTTCCTTTTTTCAAAGTGAGCAAAACAATGTGATTTGTGCCTTTGTGGATAGAATTTTGGTTTTTTGCTTGTTCTTCCTGACTGGATTTGATCAGAGTTTGATTTTTCAGTCAACTCTGCTGGTTGTGAAACCAATCAAGGATGTGATACATCACTGCTGCAAGTGCTGCTGCAATGGGGAACATGAGAGCCAGATGCCATTTGGTGATTTACCCAATCAGCTTAAAAAATGTTACTACCTTTTTTGCGAAGACTTTCCACAGGAGCCTTTCCAGATTGCTACTGTGGAGAATTCAAATTGAACTATTTGTATAAATCTGGCTTATGACAGGTGTACTGAATACTACTCATAACAAATATATTAAAATACTTTTAACATCATATATCCACACAGCCAGCTCTGTTGAATCTCTGTACATGATGGTCTTGAGCTTTTGGTATTTAATGTTCTACCTAAACTGTCTCCAGTTAATCACAGGCAGTCCAGTTTCATACAGTATATCCTCAGTTTGATAATTATGATTGACTTTATAAAAATCAATTATTAAATTGACCCATATTAAAACCAATGGACCCAGATCCCCATATTGTGCTTATATGAATAAAGCTGACATTTACTGCTGCACACCCGAACATAAACTTTCATGCCTGATCTTTAACTTAAATTGAGATTAGAGCAGATCCTGTCTTTTGTTTTCCATTTTAATATATTAGGAAGTCATTACGAAGTAATGCAAAGCATGACAATTTTTTTTTTTTTTTTAAATGTATTTGGTTCAAGGTTCAATTACTGTTCTTATTTATCTACAGCTCTTCTTTGTGGAGAGGGCAGGAAGGAGGAAGCTGCTGCTGATTGGCTTCCTCTCTATAGGAGTGTGCAATTTACTTATGACCATCATTGATTCTGTACTGGTAAGTCTACCCTAGTTTGATTACTTTTGTGCTTGTTTAAGCACACCTTTAAAATAAAACACTGACTAGGTTAAGTTTTAATGAGAAAAAAAAAAACTTTCTCTGAAACACTGTGGATGTCCATGGGCAACTTTTGTTTTTGCTACCGAAGACTGATCTGCCTGTGATTTGAATAAACACAGATATTTAAGAAAAGTCTTCAGTAGTCTATTGTTAGCTTTTGTCTCTAGAACCAGCTCATTTCTGAACTTTGAACATCCTCAGACATATGATTGGTTATTTAAGGTTTGCCAGTAGGCTACTTTTTATTTATTTATCCTGAAAGAACAGGTTAAAATTTGAAGTAAACAGGTTGTGAACTCTGGATTTTTGGGCTCGGCTCAACAAAAAGTTAGCTTTTCAGATATTAATTGATACTATTGATAATACTGATGTGTGAGCCTTACAAAATAAAAATGTTAAAGAGACCAAATGACAAACACACTTGCTTTTGAAATAAATCCAGCATTCCTCAACACTTAGATTCTTTAATATTGAACATAAGCCCAAGCTGCAGTATTGAGCAAGGGTCACTAGTAGCAGCCTTGTTTATGTTGTTCCTCATATCCGCTGCCATATAGTCACCTTTACATATGACTGCTGCTCCAATAGAGACAATCCTGCATTGTAATAAACAGTTATGTTGGATTAAAAAGAAAAAATATGACAGTAAGAGAGGAGAGGAAAAAGTAGATCCTAATCAGGGCTTGGAAAATCATTCATTTGAAAGATCTGATTCATTCTTAAATAAAACACCAGCAGCGCAGTCTGTAGGTTCAATTAAAATGAATCCTAAACAGCAGTCTTGGTTTGTCTATCCGAGCCCAAACCAACCTCTATCACATTTAAAGATCAGTTAGAATACAATAGAAATCTGTGTGTGAGTGACAAAAGCATACAGCCAAAGATTTTCCTTTTAAATATATGTCTATATATATATATATATATATATACATACATATATATATATATATATATACATATATATATACATATATATATATGTATATATATATATATGTATATATATATATACATATATATGTATACATATGTATATATATGTATATATATATATATATATATATATATATATATATGTATATATATATATACATATATATGTATACATATGTATATATATATATATACATATATATGTATACATATGTATATATATATATATACATATATATGTATACATATGTATATATATATATATATATATATATATATATATATATATATATATATATATATATATATATATATATACCACTTTAAGTGGTGGCCTAGTGGTTAGAGCATTGCGCTTGGATCCCAGAGGTTCTGACCTCAAGCCACACTCCCACTGACTGCCACTCAGGGTCCCTGAGCAAGACCCTTAACCTCCACACTGCTCCCCAGGCGCTGCACAATCGCAGCCCACTGCTCTGCAAAGGGATGGGTTAAATGCAGAGAGTACTTGTGACAATGTAATATAATAAAGTTGAAATCTATTCTATTCTACAAAACTAAATCCAAGTCATCTGTCACTTCTAGCGTAACATTTACTTCTATTGCACAGCACCTGGTTCTAGAGCTACGGAACCTGCAGGTCCTACTGGTGTTCTGTGTGGTATCGGCTTACGAACTGGGTCCTGGTCCCATCTCCTGGTTCATTGCTGCCGAACTGTTCGACCAGCCTGGAAGACCTATAGCCATGGCCTTCACCAGCATGGTCAACTGGGGAGGAAAGTTTTTGCTTGCGCTTCTCTTTCCTCCTTTACTGGTAAGTTAAACATCCAGGAGGACCTAACCAGACTAAAGAGAGCTGAATGTCTTGGACTTTACATCTTCCACCTTCCACAGTCAAACACAGTCTATCAACATGTTCAGTCTGTTTATACTAAACACATATTGAAGTTCAGCCTGTATTTGAGAGCTTAGAATAAAACTTATTGAATCAGATGTTTTATAGCTTTTTCAAGTTTTATGATGTTAAATCCTTCAAGACCCATTAAGTTATTTAAAGTTGTAATCAAACTCAATAAATGCAGTAATAATGTCATTTTTTTTTGCAATTTCTTACAGAAGCTCTGTGGGTCATACGTCTACTTGATTTTTATGGCTGTGGCTCTGCTCGCCTTCGCCTTCATGTGGCTCCGCCTCCCAGAGACAAAAGGCCGTACGTTTGATGACATTGCAGAGGAGTTCAGAGGAGCAGAAGGAATCCCACTTCACAACAGCAGCGGGTTCAACACTTTTACCTGAAGAGCCACTCATTTATTCTCCATAATGATCCAGGAAAAATCGATAGAATTTTAGCTCAGCCTGCCAAAATAAGAAATGTTTCTCATATGTTAATAGAATTTTATAGAATAAATTTTATTTTATTCATGTTTTGAATATTCTATGGAGGTTCACCACACCTCAAAAAAAGCTCCTTTTCATCAAAAATCAAATTTTCACTTAATGGGGGTGAGTCTTAACCTGACAACAGCCAGATGCATGTCTCGCTCCGCCTAGCTCCACTCACATACATCTGGGAACCCACCATAGGAATTGCCTTTACTGAAGGCTGGGCCTTATCAAAACTCCTTGCATATGATTGGATAAGCCACTTGTCTGTCATCTTTATTGACGTGCTATTTCAACCACTCACACCGAAGCTAACCCGTGACGCTGTGAGAGGAGGAGCCATTTGGTAGATCAAGCTCTTGCCAAATCCGGTCGGGAGAAGGGCGAACACATTGTTTCCACCAAGAAAAGCCTTCAAAGCCGTTCTCTGATGTTCTTTTAATGAAACAATATCAGATAGATTGGACAACACAGAAGAACTAGCAGCATCAATGCAAACGCTTGCTTCCTCAATGCGAGCCGCCATTGTTGTTGGAATCTCATGGTCGCTTCTCCACTCCAGGACACACCCGCCCTGCGTCCTGATTGGACGGACCATAAATTCGGTAGGGGAAATCACTTTCAATGAGCGGGTTCCCAGATGTATGTGAGTGGAGCTAGGCGGAGCGAGACATGCATCTGGCTGTTGTCAGGTTAGGTGAGTCTGACATTGTGGAAAAATTGCAAATCTTCTTTCAGAAAGTAAGCTTGTATGAGCGATGCAAACAGCAACTTTTAAACAGAGTGTACACAAGTAGAAATGGGCTTGGGGATGCTCTTGCATGCGTCTCGGGAGTGGGTACAGGGTTGTGCATGTGCATTTTTTTTTAAGTGGAGTCTTCAAAAATTTGTGAAAATCCTCCACTACAGCTGTAATACGAGTCACCTTAAAGTCGTAGGGAAACGGCTGTTCCAACCGTTGTATTTCCAAATTTTCTCCAGTGGTGCCAGACTTTACACGAGTGAATAAAGTAAGTTAATGTGATTGGTCGTTTATCAAGAGGGCAGGATTGTTGTGGCAGAAGGTTTGCAAGCAAGATTGATTGGGACCAAGTAGCACTAAATTTGTGACTTAGAAACGACACTGTCAAGGAACGCTATGGACAGCGGAAACATGCAAGAGAAGGAGAGTTTTGTGTCAGATGTCGTGGATGAGTCTCCTCCTTCATAAATTTTTTATTTAGAGGAGGATAGCGGGGACGAAGATGTTGTGGAAGAGGACGCCAGGGCGGCAGAAGCTTTGTTTGGTGTAGAAGGCTTACAGCTGCACATGTTTGAGCCCTTGCCTTTTTGCTGTTCTGTTCTGTTAGCTCTATGCCTGCCGAAGACACAGACGTCCATCCCTGTGAACACTGGGACAGAACTCAATGGTAAAGTAAATGATTCTTATTTTTATTTCAACCGTTGCATATATTAGCTGCGACATATGAATCAAGATGCTATGACCGAAAAAAATTGATTGATTGATTGACAGATGACCGTTGATATATAATTGGTCAAATTTAGGTGTACAGGCTGACGTATAACTAACTGGCCTGTATAAGATAACGATAAAAAAAACAACACAGATTTTAAGACAGGATTTTTAAAAATGATTTGACATTTAAATATAATTTTCCTACGACTTTAAGCAGTTACATGTAAATTGTTTTTTTTTTTTTTTTGTTTAAAATCAATCTTAATTGGTATTCTAAACAACTTTATTATAAATGTACATAAGGAATTAATTTGAGGTTGTTTTAAAACTTCACTAAAGTTTATAAAATCAATGCCACATGTTCTGCCAATCTTTATAACTATTGAAGTTCTTATTATTACCTCACCACAGATATTTTTTCTTGACATTTATAACAGGAGCCTCTGCAGGACAAGTAGTAATATCCTGCTCCTATATGAGATTACCTGGGCTGAGAAAGCTTTTGTAATGTTCTCATCCAATGCAGTTAACATACAACGTTTTGCTTGTTTTTCCAAACATTTATCATATCCATATCTTATTCAATACATACAAGGGAGTCACTTAAAGTCATCTCATTTATTTGAATGCCTGCCAGTTTCCAGTCACTTTCCATTCAAATGCTATTCAGGTACTATTCATTAATGAATTAATATGTGTGTTCTTGAATTGAAAGGGACATCAACTCTTCAAACTTCACTGCACTGTGTATGGATTCTTGAGACCTGATGTAACTTTATGCACAAAACAATTTTTTACAAGCTTTGATTTAGGTAACTCCATTGTTTCAGCTAATCACAAGAACGAACATACTGTAGGCAAAGATTTTATTATAATAAAATAAAAGTAGGACCTTATATCTCCTGCTGTTAGCTTTCTTTGCTCCAGGGCGTGGTACTCTGTCTTGTTCTGGCAAGGTCTCAAAAACTCCATTGGGGGTTTGGAGGACGATAGCAGTACATCTGACCCAGATGCTCTGTCAATGTAACCAAAGCCGGGCAGAGGGTGTGGATGGCTGAGTCTAGTTCTGGAGGCTAACAGGGGAGTTTGAAGACTGTGGAGAGTGTAGAGTGGGGTAGAGGCCAAAACTAGAAGCTATGCGAGGAGGGCGAGGGATGAATGATTTAAAAATCCTTTTAAAAACTAAATTAAAATAGCTTTTTGAAAAGTCGCCCACAAACCTCTAAAGAGCAATTCTTACTTTATCAACATTTTTCTGTCTTTGATTAAAAATAGCTTTTTTTTTCACATCACTCGTTTTCTTATTTCAATTTTGAACAAGAGTCTTATAAATGTAGTTGGAACATACAATTCTGTAATTTATTTACTGCTTTCCATAAATTCAACCATAGTTAGAAAACATAAATAAAAATGCATGAAGGTATCCATGAAGGTTAACATTGATCACAAACATGTCAGTAGGGGGAACCAAAGTACTATTTTTATCCATAAAAGTGTTGTTTAAAGGGTGATATTCCTGAGACTCTCCAACATGTTTTCTGTGTAACTTTTCAATTAGACTGACACCGTCTCTCTAAAATAATATGGTTACCTCTATCTCTGCCAGAAAACAGAATCTTTACAACTTCCACTGATGTAGTACTCCACATGAGGACTCTTATTCTAAGATTTTCTTTCTATAAAGTTAGCATAATTTTGATAGACGTTATGTTAACAATGTTCTATTTCTTTGTGAAAGCCAAGGGGAAAACACAATAATAGACTGTAGCCATACCAAAGGTTCTTCTCATTAAATGAATGGGAAAGGCCGAATCATATTTGCCAGAAAAGCTTAAAAGGAAGATGACTGGTGATTCAAGATCACTGGTGATTGAAAGTACTAAGATTTTCATTAACTAAATAAATGCCTTTGGTTGGTCAAGTGGATTATTTACTGAGACGAATCTGGAATATGCTGTAATTGCTCAAATATTTGTGAGAAAAAAAACGTAATCACATGCATATTTACCAGCCATACAACCAAGAGCTTTTGATCTCCTTTAGAGTCTGGGTCTCACCACAAAGAATTTAACAAACCCCACCTGCAGCAGTCTTCCTCTAAATGTGTCAGTTAGGGGTTTGATTATGACGCAGAGATATTACAAACTACAGTTTGAAATATTTATAATGGGGGGAAAACTAAGTAATAAAAGTAATAATGTTCTAAATCTACTTATCAAGTGTTTTATGTCTTGTTAACATAATATGTTAAATGAATAAAATTGTTGCAGTAGACCCAGATTTCTTGTTTCTTTTAACTTTACCTACTAAGACACAGTCATACAGACGTTTTTTTAACACCTCCCACTGTCAGTGGGTTTAATACTGATGCTGCTGCTAAACAAACAGGACCTGAATTTAGATTTAGCCTAACCGGATCACATCTCCGATTCTTCAACATGATATTTATCGTCTGCTTCTTTATTTTTTCACTTACACCTGAAATTTACGGTAAGAGAAACACGTTTTTTTTTTTAATATATTACAACAATACAGTTTGTAAAAGTTCCTCCATTTGAAAGAGTTTTCTGCTTCCCCACAGGCGCTGCTGACTCCAAACAAGTTGACCAAACCCCTCCTTTCATTATTAAGGAACCTGGCCAGTCTGTGGATGGAGAAATCATATGTTCACACAACATACCAAATTATGAGGTCATTCTGTGGTACAAACAAGACCAGCACAAAGCTCTGAAGCTCCTGGGATATATAAATCTGAGATATCCTAGTGTTGAGGAAGATGTTAAAAGAAAAATCAACTTTAATGGAGATGGCAGCAAACAATCCAGTCTCAACATATCTGATCTTACATTGAGTGACAACGCAGTGTATTTCTGTGCTGCCAAGAGGGCACAGTGTTGTACATGTGCTGAAAGTCAGTGCAAAAACCTTCTTTCTTCTGTATCGGTCGCAAAAACAGACAACTTAAGCCTTTTCTACAAACTAAGATAATCTCAGCAGTATCATCCTGTAGTCAACAGAAGAATACATTATTTACATGCAATAGATGAAACATATTTGAATCTACTTTTGCAGTTTACATATAAGCAGTACAAGTCAAGTTAGATTTGAAACCAAAATCTAAAAAATGTAAATAAATTCCTAAATATGTGAAAAAGAAACTAATGACTACAGTAAATGAGTGTTTTTCCTCATTTGTACTGAGAACTGTTTTAAAGTCCTAATAAAGTCTTTGAAATGACTAAAAGGTTTTAATAATTAAAATAAATAAAATTGTGCTTTTCATATTGTCGTTTTCATCTTTAACTAGAAAATCATTAATCACTTGGTTTTTTTATAATAGTATGATGAAACATATGAACAAAATCCACAAAAAACAACCTTCTTCAATGCAAAGCTGGTACAGTATTTAGAACAAAACTTAATAGAAAAGCCATAAGAAATAAAGAGATTTCACAGCAGAAGAGAAAGTGCTGTCCTTTTTCTAAAAGTAGGTTATACAAAACTAGTCTTAAATAAGTTACTGTAGTGAGTATTTCCACACCAATGATCGGTCTAAAAAGTTTCAATCAAGTTTTAGAGCTCATCACAGCCCTTAGAAAAGCACTGGTGAGGATCATTAATGATATGTTGAGGCATTGTGACTGTACTTGTCATTATACTTGTCCAGTAAGATCTCACAGTTGCATTTGATGTAGCTGATCATGATTTATTTATAAATATTTTATTTATTTATACTTAAATACTGATTAATCCCATCAACTAGATAAGTAGTTTCAATCTTCCCTATGTGCCTGAGCGAATTGGCTAATGCACACATATAATCTGGCCCTAGAATATGATGTTTGTATGTTCTATTCAATACAGTTTAAAATCAGTTTACTTCTACAGTGCCAATTCACAACACAATGAGCCAATATTTGAGTCAGGTGTATTGAGGCAAGACACAATACACTGGGCCCCCTGATTACTAAGACTTCGCAGGTCTTTAAGGCATAGAAATTTAGATTGCTTGTAAAATTTCTCTCCGTGACAAAAGTTGTGTTCTTGTTTGTCTGTGTTCTCTTTATCTCAAGAATTCCCAAATCTCACTGTGTAGTATTGCAATTTGAAAACTTAACTGATATTGTCTATTTTTATTCCAATAAAGCTCTAAAGCCCAAATATATTCTTTAATATGGACATAAAACTAATATAAAACATCCATATTTGCAAATCTTCAAATAGAAACAAAATGAAACCAGTGACTCAAAGTCTTACAAAAATTTTTTCATCACATTGTTGTTTTGCCCATTTCATAAAATATTTACCAATAATGCAAAACATTGTGTATCAATAGGGCACGTAGGAACAAAGGTGGATCTCTTTAACCATGTATTCCATTATGTAGTTTTGTTGTTGATTGAACAGCAGCTAAAAGGACCAATATCGCAAACTCAGCCCTCCCCTTTTTGAAGCGTTTGTATTTTTGTAACTAGATCAGAGAGGGTGATTTCAAACCTCCCAGAGATGAATAGGTTCATCATAAAACAAGCTATCTTCCAATTATTGGCATCATTATTATGGAACTCAGGTAATTAAAAATAAGCATTCAATTTAATATATCTCAGAACTGCAGTAGGCTAATGGTGTGTAACATTTTTTTGTTATACTCAGGTTTTACTACTGGGAGTGATGTCACCCAGACCCCCTTTTTGTGGAAAAATATGGGTGAAAATGCAACAATAGACTGTAGCCACACCAAGGGTGACTTATACTTCCAGATGTACTGGTACAGACAGCTGCCGGGAGAAACTATGAAACTCGTCGTTTTCACCACCACAGGCCAGATCAAGCATGATTTTGGAAGCTTCAGTGAAGAGAAATTTTCAACCACCAAAACTGTTGCTAAGAGTGGAACGTTTACAGTGAAGAACCTGGAGCCCCAAGATGAAGGAGTGTACTTCTGTGCTGTGAGTCACCACAGTGATCGAGAGAGACAGGAAAGCTTTACAAAAACCCACAAATGTGATATCAACATAGGTTGATGATCTGGACTGTAGGGGGAGTCCAAGTATCGTGTTCTTTCTCTCACAACTACAGGTTCTACACACACTTTGTTTAATATCACAGGAACCAGAATACTCTGATATTTGTACATTTAGTTTATTTTAGACAACACCATGTTTAAAAAAACAAAAGATTATTCACACCAATAAAACTTTTTCAAAATCTTAACAATCTTTTCCATCCACATCCCAGGTAGTCTTTACTTGGAATAAGCGTGTTAGAAAATGGATGGATGGATGGATGGATGGATGGATGGATGGATGTGAAGCTTTTCTCTCTCTGTACTATTCAGCTAAATCCAGAAGGTGGCAGAAAATCTTCAGGAAGATTTATGAACTGCTTTTTTAGTGTTTGCTACATGAGGGCTCTATCTTAGAAACTAAAACGATTCCACTTGAGGAGTTCTGGGTAGAGCACATTGACAGACGAACAAGGTTTTTTATTTTAAATGCTAAATGTTTATATATGTGTTTTACAATTTTGGTATAATTGCTGCTCAAAGGTTGACGATCTGTCACCTAAAGGCATATTTTACAGTCTCTAAACTCCATTTAACGATTAATCACTTACTAAATTATTTGACAATTATTACATCAATCGATTTATCATGAAGAAGAATTTGTTAACTTGCATAAATTAGGCCTCAAAATAATAAAATTAAAATCCAAATGCACGTAATAGTAAAATAAAAAAAATTCGGAATCATTTCCCAAAATATTCATACACAATCTATAAATTGTGCAAGCCAATTTTAATACATTTTCTTTTAAATCTTGCTCTCACCACTGGGGGTTCTGCAGCACCCCGACTTCCAAGGTCATGCCTAAGTTTGTGTAACTTGTTTTTTTTTGTTTTTCAGATGTCTGTAGTCTAATTTTAACCTGCATTATTTATGTAAGTTACTGTTGCAAAATGATGTTAAAGTCTGTCAGGATTCAGCACAGCCGTCCACACTTTCTCTTCCAGCTGAGCTCTTACTGTTGACTTCATGAAAGGTGTGGGAACAGGAGGTAGGGGCTCAAATTTGATGCTTTAAGATCTAGCTGAGGAATGTGCCTTAAGAGGAGGAGGAGGATCATTTGACACTCCCCACTATAGATGATGAACAAGGATGCAGCACAATCAGAATGGTTTCGGATCTGGTAGGGAAAGTTTAATTTAACCAAATGTTTGGACGACAGAGAATGATCATCTTTTTGATTTGCTTAAGTTTAAACAATTTCCAGATTTCAGGTAAATTATTTATTATAATTTCAAGGTTTCTACACTTTAACTTAATGACTGCATTATTACATGTTTCTTAATTGACATCTCATTTCATAAATTGCTAAAAGTGTCTTTTAATTTTTCCACAGTTTCCTCTCAAAATGACAAAGTACAGCAGGATCCATCTGAAATGGTTAAAACTCCTTCTGACAATGAAGCCGAAATTCATTGTTCACATAAGGATGATAGCTACAACCAAATCCTCTGGTACAGGCAATCAAACGGAGACCTTCAGCTCCTGGGATACATGTATGCAGGGAAAGCAACTCTAGAGAAAGATGTGAATGTGGAAATAAATGGAAATGCAAATAAAAATGACATTTGCAAATTAAAAATTAAAGATCTCAACATCAAAAGTAGTGCAATGTACTTCTGTGCTGCTAGATACCACAGTGCTGCATATCTCTGCTCCTTAATACAAAAACCTCCTGCTTTCACAGCTGTGTGTTTTTTATACCGTGGAGGTGCATTCTCACCAACATTTAATCAGGGATTGAAATGGGAGGTTCCTACTACATGTACAGAGCAGCAGCTTAAATCCTCCTACCATCTTCTGTAAAAATTAAAATTACCATTTAGAATAACTCCCATATAAGTTCTCTTATAGGCATAGAACTGTTATTGTGGCACACTGGTTCAAGAGATAGACACTAATATGTTTTTTATTCAACAATCATCTCATGAAAACCACAATTCTCCTTTATTATATATATTATTCAATGCTTGAAAAGGAAATGCCACACAGCTGACTGTTAATCCTTGATTTGCCATTATTTAAGGTAACCTTCCTGAAGCAAACCTAACACAATAAGTACTTCATAAGTTACATATATCATGGTTTTTGTCATTCTAATGTGCCCCTTCAAGACTCGCCATTATCTCTTGTGCCAGCTTGATATAACCAGTGTTGGCCATGTTACTTTGAAAAAGTAATTAGTTATAGTTACAAGTTACTTCTTCCCAAAAGTAACCGAGTTAGTAACTGAGTTACTCCACAATAAAAGTAACTAGTTACTAGTAAAAGTAACTATTGCGTTGCTTTTGCGTTTCGCGCCCCCGTAACCCTCACCACCCGGCCCCCACCTTCCCGCCGTGTGTTACAAAAGCCAGCATGACGACAAAGACAAGTTCCTGCAGAGAGTTTTGCATTTATTGCAACTAAACGTAAATTAATAAAGCTTAAAAAAAAACAACAAAAAAAACCTTAATTTGGAACTTCCTAAGGACACATAACTCCGCCCACATAGAATGTGGGCGGAGTTATGCATAGACCTTCCCTTTGTGATGAAATAGCCCCCATTCCATTGTAAGCACATTTGTGAATTCCCAGTGGTTTGATCAAGAGCTCCACGCATTTCAAGTGGTGTTAACAGGAAAACCTCTTTGGAAAAACAATTTTAGAGATTCATTTTAATTCTTCAAAATATTCTTCAACATTTTTTTAGAACAAGATATGGAAGATATGGAGAATTATTATTTTTTAGAATCCAAAACAAGCAAATACTGCATTGTAGAATATCTTGGCTTAGGTGGAACAGCAGAAGTTATGGAGTATAGAAACCAAGAAACTGGAGAGATTGTTGCAATAAAAACAGCAATCGATAACAATGAACTCCGTATACATGAGGAAAAAAAGGTCTTAAGGAAAATCAAGGCGCTTGGATCGGAAAACTACAACATAGTCAAGTTTTATGAAGATTTTTACTACAAAACAAAACAATTCCTTGTTTTTGAAAAGCTGGATATCGATTTAGAAAGTTTTACAGAAGACATTGTAGATGGTGGGCTAAATTTGAGTGATATTCGTGTTATTGCTCAACAGGTTCTGGTTGCATTAAATTTTCTACATAGTAATGGAATGGCACATAGAGATCTCAAGCCTAATAACATAATGCTGGTAGACCGCTCGTCACTAAAAGTAAAATTAATCGATATGGGTTTCACTGAGGAGATAGAAACAATGGAAAATAGTAGGTGTAATCCCCTGCTTTACATACCTCCAGAGGAAATTTTGCTCATAAAGCCAGATGCAAGTGTGGATATGTGGTGTCTAGCCCTCACTTTGATCTATCTCTACATTGGAGAAAACCTGTTCGACTATAACACCATGGAAGAAACATTGGCAGCAATTGTTAAAATGTTGGGTGAACCACATTGTAGTTATAAATGTTCCTCTTCTTGTCAAAATGATTTCAGGGATTATGATCCAGTGTTGAAGCTGAAGTCTTTGGATGACCTGCTGAAAATCCGGCCACCAACACAAGACCCCATTGAAAGGGAGGATTTACTAAGTTTCATCGATCTTCTAAAACAAATGCTAGTTACTACACCGCAGGAACGTATTACATCAGCAGCCGCACTTAAACACAGCTTTATTACAATGAACCATTTTTGTGACTTTATCAGCAACAGTTCTTATTATTTTGAGGCCTATGAGGCGATGAGAAATCACAAATCTTTGACGGCAGAAAGGTTGGGACCCGAATCATTATATCCCAAAGGAGTTGTATCCAATTCTGATGAATCTTCGTCCTACAGCTCTGAAACTCAAAGCTCCCCTTCTGACAACAGTTACAGTGTCACTTCAGGCAACTACGACCCACCCAAAGGGGATTTGTTTCATGCTAAGACTGGAAAAACCCCAGAAAGCTTGTCAGTGCGCTCATATGACAGGACCTCATCAAGTTGGTACAGCAGGACCCTCTCTCTTCAAAGACACCCAGAATCCCTTGCTGTGACATCCCAACTCTCCTCTAAAACCTCTGATCTGGGAGATGAATCAATGACCTCCTTAAAGCCTGATGGTCAACAGCCAACCGATTGTGGGAGATTTTTTACAAAATTATTCTTGGAGAATAACTTTGTTTTGGAATCTGAAACAAGCAAATACTGCATTGTAGCAAATCTGGGCTTAGGAGGAACAGCAGAAGTTGTCGAGTGTGTAAACCAAGAAACTGGAGAGATGGTTGCAATAAAAACAGCAACAGATAACATGGAAATCAATTTACATGAGGAAAAAAAGGTCTTGCGGAAAATTAAAGCGCGTGGATCGGACAACTACAACATAGTCAAGTTTTATGAAGATTTTTACTACAAAACAAAACAATTCCTTGTGTTTGAAAAGCTGGATATCGATTTACGAAGTTTTACAGAAGACATTGTAGGTGGTGGGCTACATTTGGGTGATATTCGTGTTATTGCTCAACAGGTTCTGGTTGCATTAAATTTTCTACATAGAAATGGAATGGCGCATAGAGATCTCAAGCCTGACAACATAATGCTGGTAGACCGCTCGTCATTAAAAGTAAAATTAATCGATATGGGTTTCACTGAGGAGATAAAAAGAATGGAAAATATTAGGTGTAATCCTCTGCTTTACATACCTCCAGAGGAAATTTTGCTCATAAAGCCAGATGCAAGTGTGGATATGTGGTGTCTAGCCCTCACTTTGATCTATCTCTACATTGGAGAAAACCTGTTCACCTATAACAGCATGGAAGAAACATTGGCAGCAATTGTTAAAATGTTGGGTGAACCACATTGTAGTTATAAATGTTCCTCTTCTTGTCAAAATGATTTCAGGGATTATGATCCAGTGTTGAAGCTGAAGTCTTTGGATGACCTGCTGAAAATCCGGCCACCAACACAAGACCCCATTGAAAGGGAGGATTTACTAAGTTTCATCGATCTTCTAAAACAAATGCTAGTTACTACACCGCAGGAACGTATTACATCAGCAGCCGCACTTAAACACAGCTTTATTACAATGAACCATTTTTGTGACTTTATCAGCAACAGTTCTTATTATTTTGAGGCCTATGAGGCGATGAGAAATCACAAATCTTTGACGGCAGAAAGGTTGGGACCCGAATCATTATATCCCAAAGGAGTTATATCCAATTCTGATGAATCTTCGTCCTACAGCTCTGAAACTCAAAGCTCCCCTTCTGACAACAGTTACAGTGTCACTTCAGGCAACTACGACCCACCCAAAGGGGATTTGTTTCATGCTAAGACTGGAAAAACCCCAGAAAGCTTGTCAGTGCGCTCATATGACAGGGCCCCATCAAGTTGGTACAGCAGGACCCTCTCTCTTCAAAGACACCCAGAATCCCTTGCTGTGACATCCCAACTCTCCTCTAAAACCTCTGATCTGGGAGATGAATCAATGACCTCCTTAAAGCCTGATGGTCAACAGCCAACCGATTGTGGGAGATTTTTTACAAAATTATTCTTGGAGAATAACTTTGTTTTGGAATCTGAAACAAGCAAATACTGCATTGTAGCAAATCTGGGCTTAGGAGGAACAGCAGAAGTTGTCGAGTGTGTAAACCAAGAAACTGGAGAGATGGTTGCAATAAAAACAGCAACAGATAACATGGAAATCAATTTACATGAGGAAAAAAAGGTCTTACGGAAAATTAAAGCGTGTGGATCGGACAACTACAACATAGTCAAGTTTTATGAAGATTTTTACTACAAAACAAAACAATTCCTTGTGTTTGAAAAGCTGGATATCGATTTACGAAGTTTTACAGAAGACATTGTAGGTGGTGGGCTACATTTGGGTGATATTCGTGTTATTGCTCAACAGGTTCTGGTTGCATTAAAATTTCTACATAGAAATGGAATGGCGCATAGAGATCTCAAGCCTGACAACATAATGCTGGTAGACCGCTCGTCATTAAAAGTAAAATTAATCGATATGGGTTTCACTGAGGAGATAAAAAGAATGGAAAATATTAGGTGTAATCCTCTGCTTTACATACCTCCAGAGGAAATTTTGCTCATAAAGCCAGATGCAAGTGTGGATATGTGGTGTCTAGCCCTCACTTTGATCTATCTCTACATTGGAGAAAACCTGTTCACTTATAACAGCATGGAAGAAACATTGGCAGCAATTGTTAAAATGTTGGGTGAACCACATTGTAGTTATAAATGTTCCTCTTCTTGTCAAAATGATTTCAGGGATTATGATCCAGTGTTGAAGCTGAAGTCTTTGGATGACCTGCTGAAAATCCGGCCACCAACACAAGACCCCATTGAAAGGGAGGATTTACTAAGTTTCATCGATCTTCTAAAACAAATGCTAGTTACTACACCGCAGGAACGTATTACATCAGCAGCCGCACTTAAACACAGCTTTATTACAATGAACCATTTTTGTGACTTTATCAGCAACAGTTATTATTTTGAGGCCTATGAGGCGATGAGAAATCACAAATCTTTGACGGCAGAAAGGTTGGGACCCGAATCATTATATCCCAAAGGAGTAGTATCCAATTCTGATGAATCTTCGTCCTACAGCTCTGAAACTCAAAGCTCCCCTTCTGACAACAGTTACAGTGTCACTTCAGGCAACTACGACCCACCCAAAGGGGATTTGTTTCATGCTAAGACTGGAAAAACCCCAGAAAGCTTGTCAGTGCGCTCATATGACAGGACCTCATCAAGTTGGTACAGCAGGACCCTCTCTCTTCAAAGACACCCAGAATCCCTTGCTGTGACATCCCAACTCTCCTCTAAAACCTCTGATCTGGGAGATGAATCAATGACCTCCTTAAAGCCTGATGGTCAACAGCCAACCGATTGTGGGAGATTTTTTACAAAATTATTCTTGGAGAATAACTTTGTTTTGGAATCTGAAACAAGCAAATACTGCATTGTAGCAAATCTGGGCTTAGGAGGAACAGCAGAAGTTGTCGAGTGTGTAAACCAAGAAACTGGAGAGATGGTTGCAATAAAAACAGCAACAGATAACATGGAAATCAATTTACATGAGGAAAAAAAGGTCTTACGGAAAATTAAAGCGTGTGGATCGGACAACTACAACATAGTCAAGTTTTATGAAGATTTTTACTACAAAACAAAACAATTCCTTGTGTTTGAAAAGCTGGATATCGATTTACGAAGTTTTACAGAAGACATTGTAGGTGGTGGGCTACATTTGGGTGATATTCGTGTTATTGCTCAACAGGTTCTGGTTGCATTAAAATTTCTACATAGAAATGGAATGGCGCATAGAGATCTCAAGCCTGACAACATAATGCTGGTAGACCGCTCGTCATTAAAAGTAAAATTAATCGATATGGGTTTCACTGAGGAGATAAAAAGAATGGAAAATATTAGGTGTAATCCTCTGCTTTACATACCTCCAGAGGAAATTTTGCTCATAAAGCCAGATGCAAGTGTGGATATGTGGTGTCTAGCCCTCACTTTGATCTATCTCTACATTGGAGAAAACCTGTTCACCTATAACAGCATGGAAGAAACATTGGCAGCAATTGTTAAAATGTTGGGTGAACCACATTGTAGTTATAAATGTTCCTCTTCTTGTCAAAATGATTTCAGGGATTATGATCCAGTGTTGAAGCTGAAGTCTTTGAATGACCTGCTGAAAATCCGGCCACCAACACAAGACCCCATTGAAAGGGAGGATTTACTAAGTTTCATCGATCTTCTAAAACAAATGCTAGTTACTACACCGCAGGAACGTATTACATCAGCAGCCGCACTTAAACACAGCTTTATTACAATGAACCATTTTTGTGACTTTATCAGCAACAGTTCTTATTATTTTGAGGCCTATGAGGCGATGAGAAATCACAAATCTTTGACGGCAGAAAGGTTGGGACCCGAATCATTATATCCCAAAGGAGTTATATCCAATTCTGATGAATCTTCGTCCTACAGCTCTGAAACTCAAAGCTCCCCTTCTGACAACAGTTACAGTGTCACTTCAGGCAACTACGACCCACCCAAAGGGGATTTGTTTCATGCTAAGACTGGAAAAACCCCAGAAAGCTTGTCAGTGCGCTCATATGACAGGACCTCATCAAGTTGGTACAGCAGGACCCTCTCTCTTCAAAGACACCCAGAATCCCTTGCTGTGACATCCCAACTCTCCTCTAAAACCTCTGATCTGGGAGATGAATCAATGACCTCCTTAAAGCCTGATGGTCAACAGCCAACCGATTGTGGGAGATTTTTTACAAAATTATTCTTGGAGAATAACTTTGTTTTGGAATCTGAAACAAGCAAATACTGCATTGTAGCAAATCTGGGCTTAGGAGGAACAGCAGAAGTTGTCGAGTGTGTAAACCAAGAAACTGGAGAGATGGTTGCAATAAAAACAGCAACAGATAACATGGAAATCAATTTACATGAGGAAAAAAAGGTCTTACGGAAAATTAAAGCGTGTGGATCGGACAACTACAACATAGTCAAGTTTTATGAAGATTTTTACTACAAAACAAAACAATTCCTTGTGTTTGAAAAGCTGGATATCGATTTACGAAGTTTTACAGAAGACATTGTAGGTGGTGGGCTACATTTGGGTGATATTCGTGTTATTGCTCAACAGGTTCTGGTTGCATTAAAATTTCTACATAGAAATGGAATGGCGCATAGAGATCTCAAGCCTGACAACATAATGCTGGTAGACCGCTCGTCATTAAAAGTAAAATTAATCGATATGGGTTTCACTAAGGAGATAAAAAGAATGGAAAATATTAGGTGTAATCCTCTGCTTTACATACCTCCAGAGGAAATTTTGCTCATAAAGCCAGATGCAAGTGTGGATATGTGGTGTCTAGCCCTCACTTTGATCTATCTCTACATTGGAGAAAACCTGTTCACTTATAACAGCATGGAAGAAACATTGGCAGCAATTGTTAAAATGTTGGGTGAACCACATTGTAGTTATAAATGTTCCTCTTCTTGTCAAAATGATTTCAGGGATTATGATCCAGTGTTGAAGCTGAAGTCTTTGGATGACCTGCTGAAAATCCGGCCACCAACACAAGACCCCATTGAAAGGGAGGATTTACTAAGTTTCATCGATCTTCTAAAACAAATGCTAGTTACTACACCGCAGGAACGTATTACATCAGCAGCCGCACTTAAACACAGCTTTATTACAATGAACCATTTTTGTGACTTTATCAGCAACAGTTATTATTTTGAGGCCTATGAGGCGATGAGAAATCACAAATCTTTGACGGCAGAAAGGTTGGGACCCGAATCATTATATCCCAAAGGAGTAGTATCCAATTCTGATGAATCTTCGTCCTACAGCTCTGAAACTCAAAGCTCCCCTTCTGACAACAGTTACAGTGTCACTTCAGGCAACTACGACCCATCCAAAGGGGATTTGTTTCATGCTAAGACTGGAAAAACCCCAGAAAGCTTGTCAGTGCGCTCATATGAAAGGGCCCCATCAAGTTGGTACAGCAGGACCCTCTCTCCTCAAAGACAACCAGACATTTGCTACAACTTATACCCAGAATCCCCTACTGTGACACCCCAACCGGCATCAGTTAGTGTCTCTGACCAGAAACAAGCATCGTCACCAAGTTCCACATATAAGGTGATAAATAAACAAGGCAATTCTGAGGAACCGCTCCTAAAAGGATCTGAAGACACCAAATCACCTGGCTTATGCCCAGAATCCGCTACTGTGACACCCCAACCGGCATCAGTTAGTGTCTCTGACCAGAAAGAAGCATCGCCACCCAGTTCCAGTTATATGGTGATAAATAAACAAGGCAATTCTGAGGAACCGCTCCTAAAAGGATCTGAAGACACCAAATCGCCTGGCTTATGCCCAGAATCCCCTACTGTGACACCCCAACCGGCATCAGTTAGTGTCTCTGACCAGAAACAAGCATCGCCACCCAGTTCCAGTTATATGGTGATAAACAAACAAGGCAATTCTGAGGAACTGCTCCTAAAAGGATCTGAAGACACAGAACCGCCTGGCTTATGCCCAGAATCCCCTACTGTGACACCCCAACCACCATCAGTTAGTGTCTCTGACCAGAAACATGCCTTGTCACCCAGTTCCAGTTATATGGTGATAATCAAACAAGGCAATTCTGAGGAACCGCTCCTAAAAGGATCTGAAGACACCAAATCTTCTGGCTTATACCCAGAATCCCCGACTGTGACACCCCAACCGGCATCAGTTAGTGTCTCTGACCAGAAACAAGCATTGTCACCAAGTTCCATACATAAGGTGATAAACAAACAAGGCAATTCTGAGGAACCGCTCCTAAAAGGACCTGAAGACACCAAATCGTCATTTCAAGATATCAACATCTTAACAACCTTTGATGATCCCTCACAGCTAGCTAAAGATAAAACCCAAAATAGTTGTTGGGAGAGAGTAAAGACATTTTTCTCCAACATGAACTGGTGTTGCCTTTGTTCCCAAGAATAAAATAATATCAGCAGCCTTACTGGAAATTAAATGAAGTTAATGGATTAACTTAAGTCTATGGACTTAAGTTAATCCATTAACTCAGTCTCTTCCTCCCTACACCCCCTCATTCCTTTCTCCATTTATCCCCTCATCTCTCATCCCTACCTCCCTTCATCCCCTCACCCTTTCTCCCTTAATCGCCTCATCTCCTCCTCCCTTCACCCCTCTTCCTTTCCTCGCTTAATCAACTGATTTTAAGTTTTGCCATATTCCTTTCCATGTGTGGGTTTTCTCTGGGTATCCCAGTTTCCTTCCCACGTAAAAAAAAAAAAAATCAAAATTAATATCAAACATTTTACTGAACAAGTTTCCCCCTTGTTCTGGTCTGTATGCAAGATACCGATTTTATTTTATTTATTTAAATTTTATATTATTTTATTTATTTTGTATTTTAAGTTTTGCCCTATTCATTTCCATGTGTGGGTTTTCTCTGGGTACCCCAGTTTCCTTCCCACCTAAAAAAAAAAAAAACTTCAAAATTAAAATCAAATATTTTACTGAACTTTTTTTTTAAATAAAAAAAAAAACGACTTAAATTATGCTTAATTTATAAGAATTGCTAAACTAGTAGTGATAGATGATGGGATAACATCATAACTTGGAATATGTACCCCAGGTATATCCATGTATAAGAAAGAAATGTTTGGGTTATTTTGCATTTCAGAATTTGAAAGCTGCACTTCACATTTAACAAATAAGGATACTACAAACCTTCAACGCAAGAAAGGGAGTTGTTCTCCCATCCACAAACATTAACCTGCCTTTAGAATGGGTATTTCTTTCATTTCCAATTTCTTGATTAAGTCTCGCATTGATAGATTGTCCCGTATTGTTAAGAGATCAGGCAACAGTTATGTAGGAGATTAGATCTGGAGAGGTGGAAGTAAAGACATGCAGGTGAAGGCTTAATCTCTCTTTATTTCAAAAATAAGTATTAAAGAAATCTTACATTAGAACATTAAGTCCATTTTTAAAAAAAAGACACTGATCCATTTAAAAATCTATTACAGTTTGATACTATCCAACGTGTTGATTAGGAGCTAATTTGTAGCGATTTCTAGTCAAAGGAAGAAAACTGTGTAGCATTCAAGTGACCTTAGTAGAATCACATTTGAAAGACAAAGAAAGCATTGAAGAAACTCGTGGAAATAGTTTTCTATTTATTGCTGTGATTATTAGTGTTTATTATGTTAAAGTTAAAACTTTAACTCAAACCCGATAGCCCAGTCCTAATTTCAGCATGTGAGGGCCGGCCCTCCTTAAGGCCCTGTCCACACGAAGTCAAAATGCGTGTTTAGAGGCGACGCTATGACGCATGCGTGTAAAAAAAAAAAAAAATGCGGTTAGAGCTTAAAGATGGAAACGCGAAAACGGCGTTTCAAAATCTTCCCACTCTGAAGGCTGAATAAAAAAAAGATCGTTTACAGACCCCGAAACGCCGGCTTCGTATGGATGAGAGGCTGGTTTGGTGAAAAATTTGTGCGTTTAGGCCAGGGTTTGGCTTCGTGTGAACGGGGCCTAAATTATACTGGCACCAAAACTTACTCTCCGGTCGAAGCACCTACCTGTGAGAGTAAATAACTCAAGGAGCTCAAGAAGTAATACAAGGTTAACTATTTAAATGATGCATGCACTATATGTAGCCCTTCCTTGTTATTCCCGAAAGCACTAATATTGACATACCTCGACTATTGCCCAGAGGTTTGGTCAAATGCCACAGGGGAATATATAAATAAATTACAACTTATACAGAATAGAGCTGCTCGTGTAGCACTCAGGTGCAGCTACAGGAGAAATATAACATTAATGCACAAAGATCTTAATTGGTTGTTGGTCAAAGATAGATTGTTAAATTTTCATAAGAAATATTTCTAATTCCAAATTTCCTTCTGTTTTGTTCAAGCATCTTTCTTTCAGTGTAATAAATCATCAGTACAGTACTAGACATGCAACTAAAGGTAATTTCACTTTACCCATAGTGAGAACAAATGCCATAAAAAAATACTGTTGTGTTTAGAGGTATGAAAGAATGGAATAATCTGCCAAAACATATCCTACTTGCTAATAATGTTAAATAAATTCAAATTATATGTAAAACAGCATTTATCAAAATAATATAACTGAATGTTTATATTTATATATGTGTGTGAATATGTATGTATATGTGTATGTATGTTTACAGGTGTAAGTGTAGAATGTGTTTTATATTTGTCATATATCACACCCGCATGAGGGTACATATGTACGTTAATATGTTTATATATTATATATGTATTTGTATATGTGTTTGTGTATTTTCTTTTTCTTTCAAATATTGGTTGTATTCTTGGTTTTGTTTTTAATGTATATATTTTTTCAGGACCCCAGGAAGAATAGGGATCCTTTAAATAAAACTAAAACTAAGAAACTAAAACGGTTGGCATATGGTGTAATTTTCTATTTCTTCAAACTGTAAAATCCTTGCAACCAAATAAATTATAATAAAACTAAAATGTTTTCTTTAAACCAAACTAAAATGTTCCTCTTATATTTGGCGAATTTATGAATCAAATATTTTGCAAAAATATGTTGCGGTGCATGATGGGGTTTTGCATCTAAAGGCTAATGTTTCCAGTCTTACATGTATTGTTGCCAGGTTGGGATGTTTCCCAATCTGGCAGTTTAGGTTGGCCGTCTATAGGTAAAAAAAATTTTTCTTTAGATTTATAGCCTAAAAGATCAATAGACTTCAGTTTAAATTGAGCAAAATTTCATATATCCAGGTGGCTAATGAAAATTTTTTGGGCTGCAAAACGTGAGTTCGGTTAATCCACAATGTGTATTCGTGTTGTGTTTCACATTTGAGACGCACGCCTTTGACTGTGTTTCTATTTGTTTTTTGGGGAGGGGGGGTCATAAGTGGGCCTTACTCAGAGTGTCTTCTGTCTCCGCTCTCCTTAGAGCCAATCACGTTGTTTTATTTCCTGATTTAGTCAGGATGATTTTGTCGTAGTTTTAAGCATAAAAAAAAAAAAAATTCACTAGGTCCGTTAGACACATTTGGTTTTAAAAACTTTTTAAAAAGTTTTTAGTTTTCAGTTATTCTGTTTTGTTGATCTTTGGTTTATGAGGCAAAGGAGCACAGGTCAGATCTGAACCCCAGTCCTGGTCGAGGACTAATGCGCTAACCCATCAAAGCTTGGGAAACATAGTCTGCTTAGGGGGGGAACAAACAGAAGAAAGGGGGAAGAAGGGGAGGGAGAAGAAGGGCAGAAGAGAAAGAGAGAATCCAGGGTTGTGGGTTTGATCCCAGAAGATACAAAGTTATGTTGAGTGAAAAATTTTCCCAAAGTAAAATAAAGTTCAAAGATATTACTAGGAATTTTAATGTAAAATTAATAAATCCCTTTTTAGATATGGCAGTAGAGGCATTTGAATCTGGCATTCTTCCGACATCAATGAGACGAGCACTAATTGCATTACTACCAAAACCAGGAAAAAGTAATACAAAATATGAAAACATGCGCCCAATAAATCTTCTTAATTCAGATACAAACATTTTATGTAAACTGTTGGCACAGAGATTGGAAGCAGTATTACCTTATTTAATTGGAGAGGACCAAAATGGTTTTGTACAATGTAGACAAGGATTTCATAATGTTAGAAGGCTTCTTAATATCCTTCATAACCTAGGGTGACCAAACGTCCATATTTCCCAGGACATATCCGTATTTCACGTCCTGTCCTGGGCGTCCCGGGTTTTTTTTTAGAAAGTGAGGAAATGTCCTGTTTTTTTAATTACCTTCATTTGACCATTAAATATACAGGCACTAGGGCACTCCGCACGGCGCTGCGTGTGACGTAATCCCTGAGCCGCGTCAGTGCGGGCAGCCCTGTTCTTAATCAGAATATAGATTGCGTGGCTGTCAGTACGCCAGAAACCTGCCAAAGCGCAAATGTATGTTTACCGACGATTTACAAAAGAGTTTCCCCGCTTTCACACCGGGTCGAGAAAAACGGGAGGCCTTGTGCACAGTGTGCAAAGCAGGCACATATGTCTCTGTGTCCAATGGAGGTGCAAGGGATCTGAAAAGACACCTGGACACCAAAAGTAAAGATAGTCTATTGATATGTTTGTTCGTTTTTGGTACATTTTGAGTTATTTTTGCTACACAAGAGGTATTTTTTGTTAATTAGCTCATTTGTTAATTTATTTTTTCCAATAGCCTACAGAACAGACATTATTTCGTTCATTGCTGAGGCTGAGTATCATCTGTTATTGGGTGTTGAGAGTTATTGTTGACTTTTATTGTTAAGTGAGGGATGTTTAGATGAGACATTATTTCTTTCATTGTGCTATTCATTCATTACAGGAATTGTTAAGCATTATTAATAAATACATTTCGAATAAAATTATCATTTGTTATTGGAGTTATTGCTTTTGAATTTTACTGAAAAGCATTTTTTAATAAACCAACTGTAAATATCATGTTATTGTAGGATTACGTAGGCCTATGTTAAGTGAGTGCATGCCACAGACATTTATATGCATGGGAACAGAGATTCCCCCTGCCGCCGCCCCCCCGCTCCAAGGTGTCCTGGTTTTACCAAATGAAAATATGGTCACCCTATCATAACCAGCAGAATGCACCAGATACTGCCGTTTTATCGTTCGATGCACAGAAGGCATTAAACCTTATGACATGGCTTTACTTATTTGATTTATTGACTAAATTTGGTTTTGGGGAGAATTTTTGCAAATGGGTTAAAATTCTCTGTAATGACCTAGCAGCTGAGGTACTTACAAACACTACAGTGTCAAACCTTTCAACATATCGAGGGGATATTAGCAGGGATCGCCTCTTTCTCCTCTCCTCTTTGTAATTTCTATATAACCCTTTGCCCTTGCAGTTAGAAAACATTAACTGGAGTTAATGTTGGCCAGATGGAACACAAATTTGCTTTGTTTGCTGATGATGTTCTTCTTTTTCTTAAAAGTCTTACCGTTTTTTTTTTTAGAGCTCATCTGAACTTTTTGGAAGATATCACGATATAAAGTCAATTACTCAAAAAGCATGTTAATGTTACTAGATGATAACAATAGGGTACATTTCCAGAACAACAATACAAATTTTCATTTAACCGATAGCTTTACATATCTGGGAATACAAGTTTTACCAAAGCTAGAGAACATAGTCTCTGTAAATTATGTAACATTATTAGAAAATAATGTTTTATTATGTTTTGAAATGACATTAATATTTTAAAAATAATATTATAACCAAATTACTGTACTTATTTCAGTATATTCCTTTACCACTGCCAAAGCACCTTTTTATGAAACTTACTAAGTTATTCACCAACTTAATTTGAAATAATAGGCGTCCCAGGCTCCGCCTTTCACTTTAGTACTTGCCATATGAAAGAGGGTGGCTCCAGTGCCCTAATGTGCAATGGTACTATTGGGCGGATCAGAACCATCATGGGGTTTTTTTCTACAGAAAGTCCCCCATCGTTGGTTAACATGGAATCAGCGGAAGTCACACAGGGTCTGACCTTAAAAACGTATATATACTCAGCTAATCTCAAACACCACCGGAAAAACTGTTCAAACCCAATTGTTCTTAATATGATTAAAGTACGATATGTGGTGAAGAAACATCTGGAATTCCTAATAATTTATCTTGTTATAGCCCCATTTGGGGTTATATAGACTAGTTTGTTTATTTGTTAATTTGTTTATTTATTATTGGGATCCCCATTAGCTGTGCTTTACACCCAGCTACTCTTCCTGGGGTCCACATCATTAAAATACAGTATACAATGTAAATTCATGAACATGTTTGATAGATGACAAATATCATATACATATCAATAAGACTGAACATTCATAGAAAAGAAGAAAGTTACAATTTAAAATTTTAATATTTTATGAATAAGTTACAAAAAATTAGAATATGAAAATATCTCATTTATAGATAAGTTGCTCCTAAAAACTTCTTAAGTTGCATTTTAAAAGCAGATTTATGTAAAATTTTTTATGAGAATTAATGGCAATGAGTTCCATTCTTTCATTGCTCTGTAAGTAAAGGTGCATTTGAGAAAAATAGTTTTCGCCCTAAAAATTACAAATCGTCCTTCAGCTGCATGTCTCGTGGCATAACCATGAGAGTCCAAATTATTCTTAAATTGAACAAACATAAACAGTGGACTCTGGAGTTTTAAGATTTTCCACGTTGAGAATAATAGCGAAGCTAGTGCCCTGTCATAAACCTTTAGCCAGCTTAGATTTGAATGCATGGTATTTATACTGGTCCTATAAGAACAATTTAATGCTACACGGGCAGCTTTATTCTGCATTATTTGAAGTTTCTTTAAATCTTTTCTTTTTGCATTTGACCATATTGTTTGAAAGTAGTCAAGTTGAGAAATTATTAATGTTCTTACTATAAGCTTAGTCAAATCCGCTGGCAAAAATTTGCTACATCTTCTCAATATAGCTAAAGCTCTGCCCATGTTCTTTACAACAGCTTCAGTGTGTCTTGACCAAGACAGTTTATTATCCAAATAGACAACAAGAAGCTTTGCTTCTGTTACTTGCTCAATGAGTGTGTTATTTATTAACAAATTTAACTTTGGGTCATGTTTAAGAGACTTGTTTGAACCAAGTACTAAAGTTTTTGTCTTTGAGATGTTCAAAACTAATCCTTATTAAAAATGGAAGTTAATTCACATATTGATTTTGCAGATGCATAGACAGTTGTGTTATCTGCATACATTGTTAATTTAGCATATTTTAATACTAATGGTAGATCATTTGTGAAGATGGCATATAAAAGTGGCCCAAGGCAACTGCCTTCTGGAATTCCACAGTTTACTGACACCCTCTTTGAAAAAGTACCATTGAAATACACACTCTGTGACGTATCTGATAAATAATTCTTCATCAATGTTAGAGCTGATGGTTTAAAACCATACAGCAGAAGATTTTCAAGAAACAGTGTATGATCAATCACATCGAACGAGGCTGAAAAGTCTAATAGGACTACTCCACCTATCTTTTTAATGGTCCAATTCTGTGTACTAATCATCGGTCATTCGTGTTAATGCTGTACATGTGGAGTATCCTTTTCGATAGGCATGCTGGAAATTTGTTAAAAGATTATTTTTTGAGGAGTAAGATTGTATTTGGTTAAAAATGGCTTTTTCAAAGATCTTACTTAAAGCTGGTAACAAGCTTATTGGCCGACTGTTAGGACCACAAAACGGCTTTTTTTTTTATCCTTAGGCAAAGGTGTAATCTTAGCCTCTTTCCAGGCCTGTGGAAAAATTGCTGTTTTTAAACTGATGTTCAGAATGTGACAAATTGGATCAGCAATATAATCCGCTGCTAGGCAGATTAATTTCTCATCTATATTATCGATGCCTGTTTGCTTGCCTTTACATACAACTTTAATTTTTTTTTAAATTATTTCTACATTCAAATTAGAAATTTTAAAACTACAGGGCTTGTTTTTCATAAATTCTTTCAAATTATTTACTTCTAACCTGTCTGTTTTATTTGTTATTAATTTTCTCAAATTGTCCAATTTATTACTGAAATAGTCATTTAAATGGTTAGAAATATCTTTTGGCTTTGTGATAATAGCATCTCCACTATCAATAAAGTTAGTCTTTCTGCTCAACACACTATTTAGAGTTTTCCAAAGTTGTTTCTGGTCATTTTTGGTTCTTTCTAATTGCTGTGCAAAATAGTTCTTCTTTTTCTTTACATTTAATTTAGTGACAACATTTCTTAACTTCCAGTATTATTGCTTATCTTCTACAGATTAAGTTTTTTGTGCTAATTGATTGGCATTATTTCTTTGAGATATATAAGTCTTTAGTTCATGATCAACCCAAGGTGCTTGATACCTTCTCACAGTCAGTTTTTAACAGGGGCATGCTTGTTTATAATGGGCAGAAGAGTGTTCAAAAATATATCTAGTGCGGTATCTGTATCATTTGCTGGGGGGCCTCTTCGGGGCTGTCTCTCCTCCTCCCTTGGTGGGGGTCTGATTTCCGGGGCTGGCCCCTCCTTGGTGCCTTCGCTCTTGGGGTCCCTTTGGGCGCCTGGGGCTTTGGGTTTCTGGGGGGTGTGCCTCTTCGGCTCTCCACAACCACCATTGAGCATTTTTTCTATGGATAAACTTTAGATGCACAAGTGCACCCTCACAAACAATTACAGGTGCTTGGCTCCAGGTACTCAGAGATTCAGTTCCATACAGAAACCCCACATTCATATCTTCAGGTAACACAGAGTACATGTCAGATAACATTACTTTAGCGATAGTTTAAAGGTGTTGCTTTATTGTATATCTCGTACCATGTCTTTCGGTTGTGCTGTTCTTTTTTTCATCTCATTACAGGTGATGAAGCAGACTGAAAATGTTTTGTCATTATCTCCTTTCTATCTCTTCTTTCTTTCATCTTTTCTCTTTTTTTTCTTTTTTCCTTTTCTTCTTCTGTTTTTCTGCTCTATTTACATTGCAGTGTCCATATAAACTGTAAAACTCCCTGCATAAGTATAATAAAGCAATTTATATGCACGAAACAAGTGGAGCAGTATGGCAATTGCCATACTGCTACACTTGTGAAAGTAAAATCTGTTGGGCTCTTTTTGGCATCAAGACAATTATTCTTATTGCCACATTGCCAGACAGGACACTGTACATAATGGAGAACAGTGAGCAGCCTCTTCATCAGACAATTAAACAATAGAATTTCTTCGGTCAAAGATTCTCCACTTCCAGGTGCAAGACAGACACTACAGTAGATTCTTCCTGGCTACAGGTTTCAAAATTCACAACAAATCATTGAAAAAAGAAAGAGTTTATCCCTTTATTAATTCCTTTAGGATTAATAAATTTTTTTTTTCATTGAATTAAGTTCACAGATAAATTGAGATTGAAGCTCTTATTTGAATTATAGGTAATAGAGATGTGTGTTAATGTGCTGCCAAAAAAAAAAAACACATTGATGGTAAAAGGTTTGAAAAACACTTCCCGAAAGTTTATCTATTGGAAGGTTGGAGAGTTAACTGTCATGATGGGTTTAAGGGTTCTTAGCCCACATGCAGAACACAACGGAGGCTGGGTAAAAGTTTAACAGAGTTTATTGAAAGTTTCAACAACACAAGATAATGTACTGGTTCTGGAACTGGTCCGGGCAGGTTCACTGAAGTCTGCAGAGATGATAGTTTGGTTAGTGGAGCAGGCAGATGAGTTATGAGTTCTTGATTATTCAGATTCTACCTTGACTGAGTCCAGGCTTCTCTTTGACAGAGAGGGAACTGTTGGGTCCAGAGACTGTTGGTTCAGCAGAGGATACGACCAGCTGCAGCATCTAACTTTGAATGGCAGACCTTGATCAGAGTTTCCAGCTCTTCAACAAGAGCAGCAGGGGAATCCACATAGGAGTCTTCAGGTTTGGTTCACCAGGGCAGATTGGCAGGTTAAGCTCACCCAGAGCTTCAGGCTAGAGACAGGTTTCCTGTGAGGCAAAAACAGAGAAGAGTTAGAATCTGATCTCTCAACAGAGACTACTAGATTCTTTCAGTTTCAGAGGCTCAGGTTGCTAACCAAACTAAGGTCAACACTGCGGCGTCGAAGCAAGGTCTGGCAGCTGGTTATAAAGGAGAGGTCTCCTGATGAGTAGATGCGTCTCAGGTGTGCTGGAAAGCTCCAGCTCCAGGAGACCCACGGCGCACTCTGCTGGAGGAAGGTGGTACAGCTCCAGATCCCAACAGTACCCCCTTCTCAACGACCGCCTCTTGGCGGTCCAGAAGATGTCGACGGGAGGGAGCTCTCATATTCCTCGATAAGGGATGGATCGAGGATATACGAACCAGGAACCCATGTGCGATCCTCCGGACCGTAGCCCTCCCAATCGACGAGGTACTGCCAACCGCAACCTCGCCGACGGGAGTCCACGATCCGGCGGACGGTGAAGGCAGGATGTCCATCGATGTCCCGGGCGGGTGGAGGGGAGTCGGACGGTGGGCACAGGGGGCTAGAGACAACAGGTTTAATTTGGGAGACATGGAACGTGGGATGGATGCGAAGACTCCGAGGTAGGTGCAGACGGACAGCAGAGGGGTTGATGATCTGGGCTATTTTATATGGGCCAATGAACCGAGGGGACAGTTTCCGAGACATACCCTTGAGGGGAATGTCTCGTGTAGACAGCCATACCTCTTGGCCTATGGAGTAGTCAGGGGCCGGGTGTCTCTTGGAGTCCGCGAAGTGTTTAGTGGAAGCTGATGAGCGGTTGAGGGTGGCGATAGTGTCCTTCCAGACTCTCTGACAACGGCGGATGTGATGTTGGACTGATCGGACTGAGATCTCTCTCTCGTCTGCAGGGAAAAGTGGAGGCTGATAACCGAGAGACACCTGGAACGGGGATAGACCAGTAGAAGCAGATTCTAATGAATTGTGGGCATATTCGATCCAGGTCAGGTACTGACTCCAGTCGGTGGGGTTGTTTGAGGTCAGGCAGCGGAGAGTGGACTCTAGTTGCTGATTCATTCTCTCCGTCTGCCCGTTAGACTGTGGGTGATAACCAGAGGTGAGAGATGACTTACAGTTTAACGCAGAACAGAAGGCTTTCCAGACCTGAGAGATGAACTGTGGACCGCGGTCGGAGAGGATTTCTTGTGGGATGCCATGGAGTCGGAAAACATGCTTCACGAGAAGCTGGGCCGTCTGGAAAGCCGTGGGAAGTTTCCTGAGGGGGATTAAGTGACAGGCCTTGGAAAAACGGTCGACGATGGTTAAAATGGTGGACATACCTCTGGATATCGGAAGACCAGTGACAAAGTCTTCTGCGATATGTGACCAAGGACGGGTTGGAACAGGTAGAGGATGCAGCAGGCCAGAAGGTGGTTGGTGAGAGGGTTTGTTTCTGGCGCAGATGGGGCATGCCAAAACGTACTCCTTAACGTCTTTGTGTAAGGATGGCCACCAGAAACGTCTTGTGATCAGGGCAATAGTTCTGCTTACTCCAGGATGGGCGGAAAATTTAGCAGCATGCATCCACTGGATCAGTCGGGATCTGACGGAAGATGGAACATAGGTTTTATTTGGAGGACCGTTACCTGGGTCAGGTTCAGAGGCTAGGGCAGCGTTGATGAGATCAGTGATCTCCCAGGAAACCACTCCAACAGTACAGGAGGCAGGGAGGACAGGCTCGGGTGTCTCAGGTTGGTCCGCGGAGTACAGACGAGAGAGAGAATCGGGCTTGACGTTCTTGGATCCAGGTCTGTAAGAGATAATGAGATTGAATCGGGAGAAGAATAATGACCATCTTGAATGACGTGGATTAGATTGTTTGGCTGATTGGAGATAGGCCAGATTCTTGTGGTCTGTCCAGACCAAAACTGGATGCTCGGCCCCCTCGAGCCAGTGTCTCCATTCCTAAAAGATGAGATGATGGGAAATTAAATGAATTTAAGTTATAACATCTTTATAGATTAGAGGTTGGTTTACCTTTGTCATCCTTGGTTTGTACTAAAAAAGTTGTTAAACAGCTAATTATATTATTATTATTATTATTTTAAGTTTAGTATAATAAGACTTTTGCTGGCAACACTGACATTTTCTTTAATGTTTTTGGAATCTGGTATTCATGTAGTTTCAATAGCTAGGTTGACAACTGTATTTTGTTTTCCCAAAATCAACAATTATTACATCTCCACAAAGTAAAAATTCTGGATACCATTTTAAAAAGGTAGATATGGATATCCAGATCAGCTATAGGGAAACCCTTGGATAAATTCAATTTAGAATGAAATAGTGGTGCACAACCAGTGGAATGTGGGTTGCTGTTTTGGTATTAAGGAGAGCTTTGTAGATAAATTTATTCAAATTACTGTGAAAAGAGAAGTGAAAATGAACAAAAGAAGTTCAACATCTGCTGTGACATTGCAAGTTGGAACTTTTTTTATGAAAGCGTAAAGTCCAACATGAATGTTTTTCTGTTCTGTTTTAAAACTTGCCAGAATTGTTATTGACATGAGCTTGTTTTATGTAAATGTCAGTTATATTGGATTTGAGGTTGTGGATGATAAGAAAAAATCTCTAACTTTCTTAAAATTCCAACTCTGATGCCTATCTATTTTTCATTCCTGACCACAAATTAGAAAAAAAAAATGTTTATCTTTGAGTCAAAATGTAACAAATTACTGTATCTTATTTCATGATTATAATTTGTTATTCATATATAAGCTTGTTAAACCCTAATATTACCTGCCTGTTAAAGGGGAACGCCCTATTAATATAATAATAATATATTATTCTCTTATCAGTTCTTCAGTTTGCTGACACTGTTTTGTCTTGTTTTTTTGTTGTTGTTGTTGTACTTGTTTACTGTTTTGCTTAGGGGTGTAAATAATAATCGTTTTGTATTGATGCATCGATCCAAAAGCCGACGATCCGATGCATCGACACGTCCGCAAGATAATCGATTCATGTTTTTGTTTTTCCTCCGGTCTATTTTTATCCATTTGCTCCTGGGCGTAATTCTCCCTCCCGTGCTGCGGTGCCGCTAAACCTATTTTGCCCTCCTACCTCGCTTCCTGGTTATACTCTTACAGCAGTGTGTTGCAGTAAGCTTGACACAGACATTTTTAAATTATGCTTGTCGCTACCCGATCCGTACCGGTAGCACGATCCGTACCATCAGCTCATTTGCGCCTGCGTGAACAGAATAACTTCCGGGTCGCCAAAAAATAATGTAATTACGGTACTGAAAAAACTTTATTTATATCCTTAAATAATTAAAGAATACTAAACTACATTGTAAAGACAATATTGAAGACTTTTCTGGAAGAAATTGATGCTTTTTAAATTCAATCCATTGTATCAATGAAAATCCTTATCAATGAAAAACTGCAGGTCATGAAAGGTAGCAAATGAATCCATTGTGGGATCAGTACTGCTGGAGTGTATAGTTAAGTACAGAGTAAATCAAATATTTAAACAAATTTAAATATATACGCTGTGTGACGTATATTTGCGCATGCTCAGAGCAGTCAAAGTAACTATCACAAGGCGATTGAACTTTTTTATGTATTTCTGTTTTTTTATTTTTAGAAAATGCAATATTGACGAAAATACAAAGATATACAAAAAGAAATCCATGCCTCTAAAAAATACAAAAGAATAAAAAAGTAAGAAAAAGGAAATATTGCCACCGGAAGTTATTCTGTTTGCGCACGCGCAAATGAGCTGATGGTACGGATCGTGCTTCCGGTACGGATCGGGTAATGACAATGCTCAGCATTGAAGCGTGGTCTGAGCTACACACTGTGGGTCTAGATACGGCCGAGGCGGTGAGGAAGTGGGGACGAGTTTAGTCCGACGACGGAGGGACATGAGGGCCAATCAGAGCGAAGATCCAGCTGGAAAAAGGGTCCCAGCGTTCTCGCACACCTCGCTCTTCTAGCGGGTCAAACTTCACGAGTTGTTTTCCGCAATTTCGGTCATAAAAACAAAACAAGCCGGCCTCCTGTCTGGTGCACTGTTTGCGATCAGCTACAATCTGGTAGAGGTGCAGCGGAGCGTCTCTCAAGTAGGCGGTGACGTCCACACTCTGGAGCCTTCTTCCTCTTCTTTTTTTCGATGGCGGTTGGCAAACAACTTATAGGTGCATTACCGCCACCTTCCAGAATGGAGTATGGACCAGACAAACTCTTATATTCTCCCTAAAAAACCCGTTCTTCTTAGAAAATTAAAAATACTCCCAAAAACTACATCCCCAGATTACCTTTGAAACAATTCCCTTATATCTAGTTTATTTTTATTCCTGTCTAACTCTCTATGCAACATCTCTCTTTCCTGAGTATATTTATTACATTCTAAAAAAATATGCTGGACAGTTTCTCTGGAGCCGAGGTATTGCAGTGAAATCATTACACTGATATTTTGCAGTATTTTTGCAGTATTTTTTGATGCAACTTTTCTACTTCTGTTATTTGCTGTTGTTTCTAAAGAAAATGCATAATGATATTACAGCTTTCATTGATTTATTTCAAACTTGAAACTTTGTTTAGCCTGTAAGGTGTAAAAAAAAAAATAATAATAAAAAAAAAATATTAACCGATTAATCGAATCGAATCGAATCGTGGTGTATTCTTGAGTATCGAAAATAATCGAATCGTTGGGTCAGGAAATCGATACTGAATCGAATCGCCATGATGGATGTGATTTACACCCCTAGTTTTGCTGTATTTTATTTTTTCTCTTTTTTGTCTTGTCCGTTTAAATCTGAAAATGCATAAATAAAAAAAAAAAAAAAAAAAGGGGAACGCTGGTTTTGTTTTTTACATTGGGCCCTTGATTTTACGCTATTAAATCATGTTCTACTCACCCATATGAGTTTTGTGTCATTTGGAGCTGTTCTGAACATATTCGGTTATGTCCAAGTAACGTCTTCCTATGGGCAACGAGTTGAAGGCACAAACTAAACTGTTCATTATTTATTCGTTATGATACGCCAGCATTCATAGCATCAAGGCGAATCACTGTCCCCCAGAAATCCGGGGTTATATTTTTTATATTCATATCTTTAAAAAACAAAGCTGAGTGTGTATGACGTCATCCAGGCGCGCCGGCTACCGTTCATTCATCCTGTCCGCTGAACTGCTGCTACTTTTACTCACATCCCTGGAAGATGTCTAGTGCTACTACCACAGAAGATCTCGCTCTCGAAATGGAATTGAACGATTCAGATTAGCTAGCCGAATGAATAGAGGGGGTAGAGCTTAGCCGCCTGTGGCCCGGGCTGCCTGTCACAACTCCAGTCCGGTGCGCGGATGACGTCATACACACCGCTTTGTATATGTATATGGGTATATGTGCTGCCATTTGTTTTGACCATATTTATCTGAATTTATAGATTTTTATCTCCATGATAAAAATGACACTATGATAAAAGATGTTACACATGTCTCAATTTAAACAAAAAGAGACATTTGCTGAAGAATAAAACAAAACGTTAACAATGTATTGCAAAATGAGGGAGTGGAAATACATGCAGCTGTCATTATCTTGGCACTGATGGCTGGCTTAATTGCTTATTCCATTCACCTGTCAAACTCTGCCTGGTTGCTCATCACTGCTCATCTGATCCTCTTGTTTCTATTAAAACAGCTCAGTCCCAGCTATCAGAGCCAGATTATTGCTCCTGTTCTAGTGCTTGTTCTCTTTTTAGCATTTCATAGTGTTTCTGATTTCCTGATCCTGACCTGTTCTGCCTCTCATCCACTGAGCGTGTCTGTTCCAGTCTGATCTCAGTGGAGAGAGTAGTTTTTAACATACCGAAGTCTTTCTGATTTCCTGATCCTGAACCGTTCTGTCTCTCAACAACTGAGCCTGTCCGTTTCCATCTGAACGGTTTGCTTCAACTGCCTTTGGACTCCTGGACCTCTGAACCAGCCTGTTCCTATTCTGACCTGGCTTCAGACTCCTGGACCTATGAGCCTTCCTGTTCTGGGCTGTCTCCCTGGCCTGGTTTTGGACTCCTGCATGTTCTCCAGGGCTGCAGCACCTGGGACACTATGTGTGCTGAACCCCCTGTTAAAAGGGAGGTTCTCTTCTCGACTGTCACTACAAGGATGCTTGGTGTGAGGGATTGCCTTCCAGTCAGTGAGTCTATGCAATCAGCTGGTTTTCCTTAGATAGAAAACTTTGGATCAGTTTGACTGTATGATCCTGTTGAATTGTAAAGTGCCTTGAGATGACATGTGTTGTGAATTGGCACTATATAGTAAACTGAACTGAATGATTACAAACTGTATATCTCTGCAAATTGTATATTGTTTGATTTGATAGTATTTTTAATTGGTTGCTGCATGCGGTTACTATGCATACTTCCCTCTTTTACTGGCCTATTAGCAATCTCTGAATCCAATTATCATAATTATAACCTTCATGACCCCACCCACTGTCATCATAGTATATTCTAACACTTCTGCATTCTTCTAAAGTGGTGCGAAACAAACAGGATTTGAAATGAGAGCTGCTTTCACAGGATCAAGTCCTAATATATTCAACATTATAATGATTGTGTTCACATTAATCTTCTTTTATTTTCCAGTAAATAATGGTAAGGGGTCGAGCACACCTAATATTACAGATCTAATTTGAGCATGTATATATTTTAAACAAATTTCTGTTTCTCCACAGGTGCCTCTGACTCCAAACATGTTGACCAAACTCCTGCTTTCATTATTAAGAATGTTGATAAATCTGTGGACAAAGAGATCAGATGTTCACACAGCATACCGAGCTATCAAGTTATACTGTGGTACAAGCAAGACAAGCACAATACTCTGAAGCTGCTGGGATATCTGAATCTGAACTCTCTTAGCATTGAAGAAGATGTAAAAGGAAAAATCAGCTTTAATGGAGATGGCCGCAAACAATCTAACTTGACTATTTCTAATCTAACACTGAGTGACGATGCTGTGTATTTCTGTGCTGCCAGGTTGGCACAGTGCTGAATGTAACTGAGAGTCAATGCAAAAACATATTTTATCTGATTGTCTCACCACCTGCAGCCTGCAACAGTTTATACCAGGAATTTGATTTTCTTCTATGTCTTCATACTTATTAGAATTTAATTCAGAGGTACCTTAATGCCAAGTTGATTGATTACTGTTGATCACTTATGCTCCAGAAGATTTGTAATACTTAAATAAAACCTTAGAAATATAAAATACTCTATCCATAATATAATAAGGGGAATTTAAAATATTAATCTTTTTGTTTTTGTTTTAAAATTAGCAAGTGTTAGAACACTTGCTAAGTTTAAAAATACCTTTAAATGTTTTTATTTGGGTGTTCAGTCCAATGTCTCCTGCTCTCATTACAAAATTATAAATCATTTTTAGCAGATGTGCAGACATGGACAAGGTGACTAAAGATCATTTGGTATAAGAGGTTACCTGCAGAACCTTCCTTTGATGTCTTCATACTTTCATAATTTGATTCAGAGGGACCTTAATGCCAAGCATATATTGATCACTTAAATTACCCCAAAAATCTGTTTTTTTTAATTGTATTTCTATAATTCCACCAATTCAAGTAATCATAATACTTTAATACTGTAAAGGAAGGTTAAACATAAAGCAACAAATATTGCACAGCAGATTAGTCACATGGTGTGTCATTTTCTCAAAGACACGCTACAGGGAAAATAAACATTTAATCATGAATGCTTATTATGTATTTAAGGCTATTTATTAATTTTGATAGTGGGCTAATATACACGTTTAGGAGGCTTATATAAGTCTTTTACATTTTTGCAGCTTCAGACTGATCTGTTTTTGTTTGTTGTTTGGTCCAATATTGCTCTTTGAACATTTTGGAATGCGTCTGCTCTAAGCTCTTTACGAGACAATTTAATCAGCCTATACAGTCAGATTTGTTCAATGCTTTTAATCTAAGGGAAAATCAGCTATTGATTCATTGAGCATGTACGCAGTGACAGAGGAAAAACTCGCTTTTTACAAGATGAAACCTGCAGAACCAGGCATAGTGTGAGAAGCCTTTTGCCATGCTTGACAAAGGGATTAAGAGAAACAGAATTACGATAGGAACATAAAAGCATTGATCCATGTCTACTTTCTATGTTAGACTTCGTAAAGGCAAACTAGCTCCATAGATGGCTCTATCTAACAAAGTAACAATAATGTAGACAAGCTCAGAGAGACTTTTCATGACAAAAAGAAATGAAAGAGAGTACATACACATAGTCTCAGTAAAAGCTAAGCCCATAGATATGCCTAGGAGGGGAAAAAGGACTATCTACTGAAAAAAGGGCCTGTGCAAACAACTCAACCTAACTGTCTGCCAACTCAGCCTGTTCTGATCTGTTTGCCTTACCTGTCTTCAGACTCCTGCTGGATTCTGCCTGCTTATGACCCTGGATATGTCTTCTGACCCCGACTTGGATTTCACTTTGGTACCTCTTTGGATCTCTTATCTTGTGACCTGGACTCCTGTTTACCTCATCAACACTGGTTCTGGCTTTGCCTTCTGGAAACTCCTGCTTTCATTCGTCTGCTTGGTTCTGCTCTTCAGCCAGTTCAGGCACCTTCTTGGCTTTGGCTCCTGGAACTCTCTGAGCAGCGTTCGCCACGTGCTGTGGGAAATCCTCCAGTTGGATTCCACTTCGTGCTCTGGGCTCGGACTGAACTTTAAAACCAGGTTAGTTACTCACACGCTCTTAATAGTCCTCCATCAGATTTGCAGCGTAACTAACCTGAGTTTTCCCCTCTACAGAGATTCCAGCCTTTTTCGTCCTAGCTGCTGAGTCGCAAATTTGACGTTTTGTCAATTGTATAAGTCTGTTAACCTGAAATTCTTGGCCCAAAGTTCTGAATTCTGTCAGGCTGAATGCAGGAGTAGGTTTAGACCTCCCCATAGTGGTGGATGGAGGTGGGGGGACATGGTGGTCTGGGATTGGGCATTACCTGGTTTGGCTACAGTCCCCTACTGCCCTCTATGTGTGGGGATGCATCCATCTGGCGGGCAGGCTTTGGCCTCTGTATTGTGTCTCTTAGTGTTTTGAGCAAGCGGGGTGGTTGGCCCGCCAAGTGGACTGCTTGTGTCATGTTGGCTAGTCGGCTATTTGCATATGGAGGGGGCCTCTCTCTGGCTCCTCTTTTCCAGGGACTGGCAGCGCCTATCTTGGGTAGGGAATTTGATTGTCGAGGGTGCTTGGGGATTGGGTTTGGGCATCTCGGTTGTGGTTATCTCCTGGTGCTTGGCATCTCACTCCCCTGGTGAATGATGGCGGACAGGGTGCCTATTGTAATGATAGGTGACGCGATGCAGGCATGAGTCTATCAATCCACCAGAAAAGAGTAAGAGGTACAGTGGGGACCGCTGCTAAGGATAATGGCAACGCGCCATTGGGACTTAAACTCTGGAGCGCCTTTGTTGATGGAGAGGGTAGCCGGCGATTTTACTATTTTTCCTGACATATGGACTAATTTTGGACGGTTAGCATAATCAAATTTGTCACTGGGCCAGGATGGCATCCTATGAAGATTAGGATGAAATGTAGAGACATAAGGATGGGTAAAGATTTTAAAGTATATCAGTTTTGATGGAGTTTAAAGGTACATTATTCCCAGAGCCGGTGATAGTAGGTTGTATGAGCTATTGCATAAGGGGGGGTTTCCTACCTCTGCTTAGTTGTTATAAATATCAGGGATATAGCCATGTAGCAGAAGTGTACAGAGGGAAGCAGGAGTGTACTATTACCAACAAATGTCCAGTTTAAGTACTTTAATTGTGGAGGGCCACATACTGTTACATATGGGGGTTGTGAAGCAGTGGAAATTTAGAAAGTCAAGACGGTGAATAATATTTCATACGCAGGGGTGATGAAAAAAGTTCTATAAGACATATGAGGATCTGTAGCAATAAGAAAGAACAGGGGGAGAGGCAAGTTCTAAACAGTAGAGAGAAGGTGCCAAACTTCCAAACTCCAAGGCATTCAAATACCCTAATCTGTCGCTAGGCCACACCCAATGGCCACAAACCCCGGAAAAATACAGAAAAAAACCAAAACAAAAAAACAAAACGCAACTATATGCATACTATTTACATGCACCTACTGAAAAAGATAGAAAAAAATATGAAAAAAAACACTTGACTAGTTATGTTCCATGCGCTCTCTCTTCTACTCGATCACTCACACTCCTCACAAACAAAGAACAAGGTTATTTTAGATATGTGTACGTCTGTATATACAGCATTCTTTAAAGTTTGTCTAAGTCTGATTCTAAACAGACTGTTCTGACTGCCTTAAGGTGAGTCTCTCCCCCAGCTGCTCGGAGAACAGAACCTGGGTATTTATCAAGATGGAATTAGGAAAAGAAAAAAGAACACATCAACCACATAACAACGATTCATTTACCAAGTTAACATAATGTGGCAGTCAAAATGTAACCAAAATAAAATAAAACAGTGCTAGTAGTGGTTTTTCCTAGTACAAAAGAAAATATATGTCCTGAATTCAGATTAAACAAATGTGTTTAAATCAGTGTTACCCAAAGTGCAAAAATGTCAGTTTAACCTTTTCTTCCTTACTTAATTAAAGCTGTTAGGTGGCAGCATGTCCTCAACTAAAAGTTTAAACCAGTTCTGGTAGATATTAGGTTTATGACTTAAGAGGAGGAGATTCAATTATGACACTGCCCTGTAACGTTGACTTAAATAAGGATGCAATAAACAAACTACACACTCTTGTAAACGCATGAAGATATTTTTCAGATTAAAGCTGTATTTTGACAGATTTTAACAAAATGTTTGCTGAACAGATAAGGCTTACCTTCTTTATTTGTTTTAGTTGTGGCAATGTTTTTGTTTCAGGTAATGAAACTAAGTTAAACTTTCTGATTTAACGTCTTTTTGAGCCAATGTTACTAAATTTGTGTTTTTCCCTTTGCTGTCTTTTCTGTCTTGTTCTTTCGCAGGTTCTTCTGAAAGCAACAAAGTTAAACAGAATCCAGCAGAAATTTTAAAATCCACCTCTGATAAGGAAGCTGAGATGAGCTGCTCACATAGTATTACTTACTATGACCGTATCCTCTGGTACAAGCAAACGGCCAGAGACATACAGCTCCTGGGATACATGTATGAAGGCACTGAAACTCTAGAGAGTGGAGTTAATGTGAAGATTAAGGGGAATGCAAACAAAGGTGATAACTGCACATTAACAATTAAAGAACTCAGCCCAGACAGCAGTGCAGTTTACTTCTGCGCTGCTTATCACAGTGCTGCATGTGTCTACTCATCACTACAAAAACCTCCTGATCTTGAAAACTCTATTCAACTCCGTCTTAGTTTACATCCCCTTGCACCTGCCTTTGCTTCCTCTTCTGATTTCCTCAGGAATCTGTTAATGTCTGTGCTTGTCGACCAAACTCCTGCTTTCCTTTTTAAGATAGTTGGTGAATCCGTGGACAAAGAGATCAGATGTTTACACAGCATACCGAGCTATCGAATTATTCTGTGGTACAAGCAAGACAAGCACAATAATATGAAGCTGCTGGGATATCTTGACATTGAAACTCCTCGTGTTGAAGAAGATGTAAAAGGAAAAATCAACTTTAATGGAGATGGCCGCCAACAATCTAACTTGAATATTTCTGATCTAACACTGAGTGACAATGCTGTGTATTTCTGTGCTGCTAGCTTGGCACAGTGCTGAATGTAAGTGAGAGTCAATGCAAAAACCTATTTTATCAGATTGCCTCACCACCTGCAGCCTGCAACAGTTTATACCAGGAATTTGATTTTCTTCTATGTCTTCATACTTAGAATGAAAATTTAATTCAGAGGGACCTTAATGCTGAGTAGATTAATCACTGTTGATCACTTATGTTCCTGAAGATTTGTAATACTTAAATAAAACCTTAGAAATATAAAATACTCTATCCATAATATAACAAGGGAATTTTAAAATATAAATCTGTTTCTTTTTTCTTTGAATGTTTTTTCTTTGGGTGTTCAGTCCAGCGTCCCCTTTTGCTCTCATTACAAAATTATAAAACATGTTTAGCAGATGTGCAGACATGGACAAGGTGACTAAAGATTTTTGATATAAGAGGTTACCTGGAAAAGAGGCTCTGATTTTCATTAAATATAGATATCTACCTCTGAAAATGAAACAAAGCTAAAAATAACTAATTTTTCATATATAAACTGAATACATTTGAATACTACAAAATTCCTCTGCTTCTAGTAGATGACAGTATATCAAACATCCACCTATTTGGTAAAAAAACATTTTCTACATTATTCTGAATTCAATATAAGGGAGTTGCCTTTGATGTCTAAACAGCCCATTGTTATTGCACTTGTTTGTTTGATATTACATGCATGTATTTTATAATAACCTGCAGGAACCATCAATGCATGACTATTTAGTGTCAAATAAACCACAGTATATAAATGCTAACTTAAAAAAAAACTAAATCTAATAATGACCCAGTGTTTTATGGTTTGAATGTTGAACCACACTGAATACAGGATCTTTGAACGTGTATGGTTAGAAATTGAATAATTATGGCAGAAATGTCATGAGGTGAACAGTGGAACACAGAAAAACAATAGTGGAGAAAGCAATGAACAATCAAAACAAGCCATCCTATATAATGTAAACTGAGGGAAGTTTGCAGGATAAAATTAGATTCAGATCAGATGCATGGGAACTTAAAACACCTGGGGGAACAGAGTGTTTGGTGAAAGTAAGGGAAGGCAACTAATTAGCAAATATGGAACTTAAAATACAAGGTTATCCTTGGCATGGACTAGTAAGCTAGAGCTGATAGCAGATGGATTGAACTAAATATAAACAGTTGGAGACTGTATTGGACATGAGACTTTTCATTTTCCAAATTCCAAAAGCATAAAGCTAGATAGAAATATTTACATCAAAGCATATTCATGTGATTGAATGGCTCTAAATCTGAAATGAGAATTCAGGTATGGCAAAACAACAACAGCAGTAATGTTTTGTTGTATAAAAGTATGAGTCATGCGGGTTTTATAAATGCACACCACACAGTTAGGTTTCCTCTGTTTTCATAATGAAAATCACCCATGATGTTCATTATTATGCTCTACAGCATTACACAAAATCTATCTGGAATACAATAGCTGTAATGTACTAAATTTAAAAAAGGTTGAGGTGACATATACTTTTATGTATATTTAAGATTTACATAACTATTAATTGAGTCATTTCCTGCTCCTCCTCCTTATTCACAAAAAAGCCTTGCAGAGACTTCAACTTACTCCTCAGTTACATCATGAGGCTTCATCATCTCATCATCACTCTTTGCTGGATTGAGAGTATTCCTGCAATTTTTCCCTTTTAAAAATCCAAACTTAAAAAATTATGTACAACATGATTATTGTTTAAACACCTGCTTCACTTGTCTTCAGGAGTTTACCTCAGTAAAGAAGATCAGGTATTTCAGTATCCTGCCAAACTTCTGATGAAACCGGAGGGTGAAGCAAACCTGAACTTCACACACAAAATCTCAACTTCACTTCCATATCACTTTCCCCAGCACTAAGCAACTTTGAGGAGTGTGGGAGCAAACCTGCCAAACATAACTACACATTTGCAGGCTCCTTTACGGCATACTTCACTTCCCCCTTTCTATACCTGTACATGTGTTTACTGTGAAATTTGGAAACATAACATGATATTTATATGTTTCAGGGCACTAAACTTGTCAGTACATTAGCTGCTGATGAGGGGTGTTGCAGAAATACGGTACAAAACTAAAATGAAACGTTTCTTATGTTCAACATCGTCATATGATATTGTTTCAGCACAGTTGCATTCATTACCTCATCACTATTCATCTTTCACAGAGCCACAGGAAACAGAAAAGTTTATCAGTTCAACTGCAGGTGACTCTGAGATCAGGATTTTTCAACACAATATGCTGCTCCTCATGGGAAATGGGGTCTTCTTTCCTAGGAGGAGCCAAAATAGAGCAAACCTGAAAGTTCTTTAATTGTGCTTTGATGGCGGTCACTTCTTGTTCGATTTACTGATATGTTTTGGATTGCTGCTGGTTCCTCTTCTACGTAAATTACAGCTCAACACCGTTCTAGACTTCTCTGCCTACATCTAATATTTGAAGCCTGGCATATCAAGGGACATAAGGGTGGGTAAGAGCTGGGCATGGTCTCAGCTGTGAATGGCAGATAGATTGACAGCGACAACTGGCAATGATATTCGAGGAAATCTAACCGACACTCTCCATTCACAACTTTTGCTGTGCTCATTAACAGGGCAAAAATATTTATCCTTCTATATTACTTACCCAGCTATGTTACTGTACTTACTATGCCCAAAAAAAAAAAACAACCTCTTGAGGTATGAACACTTGCATGACTAAAATAATTAAACAAAATGTGACACACAGCACAGGGCTTTGACCAGGATACAGTAATAATAAACATTTAATAGTTTTATTCTATAAAAAAAACAACAACAAAAAAAAAACACAAAGTTGGAACAGTTAAGATATCCACCAACTAGCATTGATACTTTAATTGGCATTAGGCAAAGAGCCCTAAGTTCAAATACTTCAAAAGAAACGGTGTAATGACAGTTTTGGATATTTCTGCACTTTGTCAGATTATGTGTTGCAAGTGTGTAATATTTTAACACTCCTTTTGAGTTTCCAGTTGATGCTGCTTCATGGTGTCATGAATTTGCTGATGGTGCAGGAGCCAAAACAGCATTGTAGGTGTTTAGGTTTGAGGCTGATTCTTGTGCAAAAACCTTCAAAACCAAAAGGGAAAGACAGTGTGCTACAAAACAAGTGGAAATGTTACAAAACAAAAGGAATTGGTTGATACCACACACTAATAATGGAAACATACAACAGAAATTGTTGTATTAAAAGCTACCAAGCAGTCGTTTAATGCCCTTTACCATTCCTTACAGAGATATCAATTAAATACTAGTTCACAGGCAGCTGCTCCATAACAGGATATTTATATTTGACCACTTTAGAGCTTGTTGTTAGTGTAAAAACCAAGTTGCAAAATTCATAGGTGTACAAGCAGATCTGGTCTTAAGGACCGGAGCCACCACAATCAAGTCACTTTCTGCCCTGTTTAATGTGTCAAGTATTTGGTTGCAATTTCTCCCATGGAGTTTTCTTCAAGTACTTAGGCTTCCTCCTGGACACAAAAAACACAGCTGCAAGTTTATTCAGTCTCTCTTCATGTCCCTGATGAATGACTGTGCCGGTTTGACCTGTCCTTATTGGTATCCCGCATCAACAAATGCTTAAAATAGGCACCCGCTGGCATGGCATCTTTCACTAACCAATGTATGTAATGTATATAAAGATATCATATGAATAATCTAGATTACTGCTGTTTCATGCAAAGAAATAAAATCTAATACATTTAGCTGAAAAATAAATTTCTTGAAAAAACATATACATGAATATATATATGTATATATGTATATTATTACAGAGATATTACTATCTGATTTATATAATAAACTTTATTAGAGTGAAAATAAAAAAAACCTGCTTCTTTCATTGTGGGCACTTGAATCACACAATCTTAAAACCACCATGTACTGTAGTCTCTCCCCTTGTTTTTCAAACACTGCTGCTTTCCTCCTCCCTGCTGGTGCTGAGCAAGCAGGATATGAGAAGCAAGCTGCCTTCAGGGGATTCAATCTCAACATTGCTACCATGCGCTTTTTGCTCTGCATTCTTATTTTATTTCTTTTCGATGGAAATAATGGTAAGAGGACTAATTAATATTTCAGAAAAGATTTAAAGATACTGTAAAAGAGTCTCAATTTTAAAATATTTTTTACCTCTCCACAGGTGCCTCTGACTCAAAACATGTCAGCCAAACTCATGCTTTCATGATTAAGACAGTTGGTGAATCTGTGGACGGACATATCAAATGTTCACACAGCATACCGAGTTATCAAGTTATTCTGTGGTAGGCCTACAAACAAGACAAGCGCAATGCTCTGAAGCTGCTGGGATATCTGAATAATGATTTTCATAAAATTGAAATTGATGTGAAAAGAAAAATCAAATTTGATGGAGATGGCAAAAATCAATCTAGCTTAACTATTTCTGATCTTACTCTGGATGACTGTGCTGTGTATTTCTGTGCTGCCAGCTTGGCACAGTGCTCAATGTAAGTGAGAGTCAATGCAAACACCTCCTTCATCTGATTGTTTCACCACCACCTGCCACAATCTAAACAAAGAATGTATGTCATAAATTAACCACTTACTGGTTCAAATAGCCCATATACATATAAAATGTATCAACAACTTTTCTGTTTTTGTAAAAAAGATATTTAGTCTTCAAAATAAAAAAAAATTCTCTAAATATTTCACTGCAGAATCCAGGAACTGAGAAAAAAAATATTTCACTTAAAGTACTTTTCTTTCAAAAGAATCATAAATATTTGTTATTTATGAATCATAACAATTATCGAAACCAAAAAATAGATGAGCTGTAAATAGAAGAGGTTGTAAATTTGTTGGATATTGCAAAGTTACATCTTAGTAAACTACAAGATCTGTAGAGCAGAGTCCTTTGGTCAGGTTACCATAAAATACACTCACCGGCCACTTTATAAGGTACACCTGTCCAACTGCTCGTTAACACTTAACACTTAATTTTCTGCTGCGACAATCTCCTGCAGTTCAAACCGAGCATTAGTATGGGGAAGAAAAGTGATTTGAGTGACTTTGAATGTGGCATGATTGTTGGTGCCAGAAGGGCTGGTCTGAGTATTTCAGAAACTGCTGATCTACTGGGATTTTCACGCACAACTATCTCTAGGGTTTACAGAGAATGGTCCGAAAACGAAAAGACATCCAGTGAGCGGCAGTTCTGTGGGCGGAAATGCCTTGTTGATGCCAGAGGTCAGAGGAGAATGGCCAGACTGGTTCGAGCTGATAGAAGGGCAACAGTGACTCAAATAACCACCCGTTACAACCAAGGTGGGCAGAAGAGCATCTCTGAACGCACAGTACGTCGAACTTTGAGGCAGATGGGCTACAGCAGCAGAAGACCACACCGGGTGCCACTCCTTTCAGCTAAGAACAGGAAACTGAGGCTACAATTTGCACAAGCTCATCGAAATTGGACAATAGAAGATTGGAAAAACGTTGCCTGGTCTGATGAGTCTCGATTTCTGCTGCGACATTCGGATGGTAGGGTCAGAATTTGGCGTCTACAACATGAAAGCATGGATCCATCCTGCCTTGTATCAACGGTTCAGGCTGGTGGTGGTGGTGTCATGGTGTGGGGAATATTTTTTGGCACTCTTTGGGCCCCTTGGTACCAATTGAGCATCGTTGCAACGCCACAGCCTACCTGAGTATTGTTGCTGACCATGTTCATCCCTTTATGACCACAATGTACCCAACTTCTGATGGCTACTTTCAGCAGGATAATGCGCCATGTCATAAAGCTGGAATCATCTCAGACTGGTTTCTTGAACATGACAATGAGTTCACTGTACTCAAATGGCCTCCACAGTCACCAGATCTCAATCCAATAGAGCATCTTTGGGATGTGGTGGAACGGGAGATTCGCATCATGGATGTGCAGCCGACAAATCTGCGGCAACTGTGTGATGCCATCATGTCAATATGGACCAAACTCCCTGAGGAATGCTTCCAGCACCTTGTTGAATCTATGCCACAAAGAATTGAGGCAGTTCTGAAGGCAAAAGGGGGTCTAACCCGTTACTAGCATGGGGTACCTAATAAAGTGGCCGGTGAGTGTAGTTAATGGTCTTCAGTTTTTTCGTTGTTTTTTTATTTTTTATTTTGAACCTTTGAGCATAATCCTCTAATTCTATGAGGAGAGTTAAAAAGTTAAAAGGGAGAATGAATATGAGACATAAAGAATGATAAAGAAAGTGCAGACAAATGACAGCATATTAACAGTTGAGTTAAAGCGAATCAAAGACCTTTACCTTCAAAGGTAAAGGTTTGCAGTTGCTAAAAAAAAACCAACAAAAACAAAACAAATACAGCAGCAATTTTGACCACCACTAGGGGGAGACAAATCCTCAAAGTTTACATAATAAAAAGGAAAGAAATCAACTCCTTTATATATGACACCTCCACAGATTCATGCGACTAGTGATGAACTGCATGCCACAGCAATGGAGAGGAACCTTCATCTCATCATGTTGAACAGGATCTCACTGATCTATTTATTGGTTCTTTCTCAACTACCAGATAATTATGGTGAGTATTCCTGAAAAAATCAGACAATGAATAATTATTAATACTGATTTACCAATGGGTAAATTTATTTTGTTTGCCAACAGGAGCTTCTGAAGCTTACAAGATCTTCCAAACACCCCATACCATCATTAAAAAACCTGCTGAATCTGTTCTCAATGAGATTCGCTGTTCACACAGTGTACCAGCTTTTGAGCATATCCTTTGGTTCAAACAAAACAAACATGGAGCTTTCCGGTTCCTTGGATACCTGAACAGAGACTTTCTTTTCCCAGAGGACGACGTGAAAGACAGGATCAGCTTTGTTGGAGACGGCAGCAAACATTCAACCCTGAATATTGGTAATCTTTCAGAAGATGACAGTGCAGTTTATTTCTGTGCTGCCAGCAGACACAGTACAACAGAACCCTCCTAAGTAATACAAAAACTCTGAGGAAAGATAAAGATCTAAACACCTGCAGCTTCCATGTAAAAAAAACACATCTAGTTTCTGTCTAGGTTGGCTAACCATTGACCAATAAGAACTTTGTAAATCCAAAGTCTATATTAAGAGTTTAATAGATAATCAGCCATTGAATTAAATGAAATTGAGAAAAAACTGTCAGTTTTTCTGAAAGTCTCTTTAAACTTTTATATACATACTTCGATAATCATGAGTAAAATTATTTTACTCATGATATTTTACTATAATATTGTTTCTTATACGGATTTTCAACATAAAGTACACACCCACATTGTGCATTGTGGGAATGTTTATTTTAATCAAGGTATACTTGTAGATCATACCCTTGTTGCCTGTAGGGGGAGAAACATTGTCACTTTTTTGCCATCTGTGCTTCAATTTGCACTGACACTCCCATCTTTATTTTCTCTGCACACTTTTTAAACCTCAGCATTTTCTTTCACATAAGGTTGAACTTATAACTTTACAATGAACAGCCTGCACTCCCAATAGTGGTGGTTCTAGATTAATTTCACCTCACTGTTTTTCAAGGGGGACACAGAAAACTGTATAAAAAAAAAAAAAACAGTATGTTATCTTATTATATATAATAAGTTAGCCGTGGAAGCATAGACCCACTTGCAGCTCTAAACTGAAGGTCGTGAAATGTCCACCTATTTTGGTCAGATTCAAATTTACAGTTGTTAAAAAATAAGTACTTGTGTTTTAAAACTGTTAATTATACTTAAACTAAAATTGAAAACCCCTTACTATGCTAAAAGAAACTGAAAATAATGTTTTAAGCAACTGTTGTTTACTGCTGCACAACATCACAAACTGAAAGTTTTATATTATTTAAAAGAACAGTTAAAGGATTATTATAATTGTAAGACTTGAAAGGATATTTAAGATGCAAGCCCTGTTTATGGTCAGTAAATAATAATAGACTAAAGATAGATAAATTGGTTTTACAAAAATATTTAGTTTGAATAAACGTAAATATAAATGAAAGATGAAATTTTTTTTCAATGTACTTTTAAGATTCAGCAATAGCACATAATTCTGACCGATTGGAAATGAAAATAATTAGTTTTATTCAATTCAGAATTAGAACCTGAGTAAAACCAATTAAAGGAAAAGTCACGTCAGCAAGGAATATCCAATGGGTAACAATACATTTGTAATTTAATACATAATTTAATGAAATTAGCATTAATCAGTAAAAAAATAAAAACAGTATTTTGGGTCGCGATCACGGAGTCAGGGACTGGCCATTTTTGCCCAAATATAGTAACACCTCACTCCTGACATCTTCCGGCAGTGATGTCACGGTGCGGTAAGCCTAGCGCCATTGTCCCGGCTTTACAAGCAAAATCAATGGGAACTACTAGACACATCTGCAATCGACAACAATTATTTAAGAGGACACACATTGAAATCTTGAGAGCTTTAATTAAACTGACAATGCCCACATGATGGCATTGGATGCTGTAATACATCTTCTAGCAAGAGAGAAAAACACATTATTAATCCGTCGATCTCTGCTTCGCATCGTGCACTGATTGTCGACATCATTGATAACAGCGTGTTGTAACAAACACCAGATACAACACTGGGACTTGCTCAACAGCCGATACCGCACTGTGACGTCACAAACCGGTAGGTGGTAGTAGTGCTCTTTGACAAACATGGATGTCTCCGGTAAAGCTAATTCAAATTAAATTACTCTTAATTAAAAAGTCTAAACAATTTACTGAAAAGTATGTAATGATTTCATACTTAAAGTACTTTCAGAGGTTTGACTTTAAGAACTATAAAGCCAAAAATAATTGTGCAAGGAACCAATCAGTTATGGTGTCTGAGCTACTGCATATTTATACATACATTTATTTAGTAATATGTCTACAGAACAGGGGCCATAGCAAGGGCCAGGACCAGTTCTACAGGGGCACGGGCCTTTGTTGGCCCCCGTCTAGAGCTGACCATGACTATGCAGGTTGTAACAATGTAGTTATTATGAAACTGTATGAAAAAAGTTTGTTTAGAGTCTAAATAGAAGCATTTAAAAATAATGGTAAAACAAATGAGGAGTAAAATGCTTAGTTTCAAAACTTAAATGAATGCATGTTCAATAGTAGATCTTGAATAAGTAAGTTGGCCCGAGGTGGTGAAAACCTTATCTAGACTTGCTACGCATATATATTCTTCCTCAAACCTGTCCAAGTGCTGTGTGAAGAAAACAGAAAAGGCCCAATAATGGGTCTAACCCCACTGATAATGTGATTTTTTATAAAATGGAATTAAGTGACACCCAGGAAAAAAGTAGAAAGTCATGAAATATTAGGATGACTCATATTAGGATTTACGTGCCCTTCTTTCTGCTCTACATTAACCTATTTATCAATTCTTCTAAGCCTTCCCAAAGTCAATGACTTAAGAAAGTCCAAACTATTATGAAAAAAAACATTAAGTGCATTTTTCAGATGGATAAAGCATTTGATTATATAAAGCACTACCAGTTGATAATACCTCACCTTTAAATTTTTGTCATTTCCCTTTAACTATATAGCTATATAACTAATGTTTGTTTCATTATGTCTTGTCAATCGAATAAATAATCATTAATAAATATAATTGGCAATAGATTGATTATTGTCTTTTAACAAGATACAATCATTTAAAACTGAAACAATCATTTTTATTTTATTTTATAAATTTTTTTAGCCTCCTGTTTTGTTACTATAGTTTTGGGAATAGATTTCCCAGAGCTAGATGATCGCCCAACAAGTTTTGCTTTCACAAGCCGACCATTATGACTGCCGCCATAAGGTTCCACATTGAAAAAACTTTATTGTAGATAAAACTGGAATAAAACTGACACAGAGACGGAAGAGAGGTGAGCAAGAAAGAGGGTATAAGAACTAAGGGGAGAGAGAAAAAGTACACAAATAGAGAAAATAAAACAAAACAGCAAAAAAAAAAAAATTGTTAACTTTACACAAAATTGTGCTTACAACAGAATTTTAAATTAACTTCTTAGAAACATCACAGTCAAACCAATGGGCTAGTGATTAATTGTTGGCTAATACACATCTTATGGTGTTTTATTGTAAATCAACACATAGATCCATCCAGTAAGGTCCCACTTATTTATATTTCATAGGGGGCAGCATGGCTTCACTCTGAACTATAAACTGTGGGAGGTTTAGATAGAGATGGGGAGGATCCACTTTAAAACCACCCTGTAATGATGAGTTTTACAAGGATCTAACCAAAGCATTAGAGCCTCAGATGCAATGAAGAAGCAGCAGACTGTCTTTGTTTAGTTTGTACCAAAATAATTATTTAGCTTTCCAAAGGTTTTCAGGAAGATGAAGGTCTTTTGTATTTGCTTTAGTTGTATTACTTTCCTAATTTCAGGTAATGTCTTCAGGAGTATTCAATTTACTGGGTTTCATTTTACAGCCCTAGTAACTAATTTATAATAAAGGAAAAGTATGTTTATAATTCTTTACACAATTGTCTTTTTGCTGATGTTAATGATACTTTGTTCCTTACGCAGTTTCCTCCAAAAGTGACAAAATCCAACAGTATCCAGAGGAGCTTCACAAATTTCCTTCTGAAAACGCCGAAATCAATTGCTCACATACTGATGATTCCTTCACCCGAATCCTGTGGTACAAACAATCCACCAATGACTTGCAGCTCCTGGGGTACTTGTATGGAGGCACTGGAACTCCAGAGAAAGACGTGAATGTGAAAATAAAAGGGGAAGCAACCAAAGGTCGAAACTGCACATTAATAATTGAAGGACTAAACATAAGCAGCAGTGCTGTTTACTTCTGTGCTGCTAGTCTACACAGTGTTTCCTATTGCTGCTTCTCAATACAAAAACCTCCTGCTCTTATGGCTATGGTTATCGTATTACTGTTCCCCTCCCATTGCACCTGCACTCTCACCAATGTTGGTATTTTCTCTGATTCAATCAGAGGTTTGAAAATGAAGGTTGTTACTGCAGAGCAATGACTTTAACCCTCACCTTCCACTTTCAAATGCAGCAAAACTTTGGAATGATACCATGCTACCAGGCCAGCTAACAGCCTTAGCTGGTTCTGGGACAAGATCAGCCCTACCCTTGGGTTTATAATTTTGTGCCTCCACTCCCCTTTTCAACACTTAAGGTTTTCTACTTTCTACTTTCTAGATCATCATCCTGCTGAGGCAAAGATCTCTACAACACTCTGTAAAATGTTTTTTTTTTCAATGTTACATTAGCTCATAGAATTGCTATGTTTGATAATTTTGATTACAGTGGGAATATACCAATACTTGTAAGGCTTTTATTTATAATTAAATGCAGAAAATAAATCTGGACATCTATTTAATCAAATATGACAAAACATTATGCATGAAACATTCTTCTAAAGAACTTAATTTAACTTCTTGTATTAAAGTACATGATGAAAGTCAGTTTTTACAATAAAGAAAGTAATGTAACATGTCATAGATCTCAAGTTATATTGACATACAGTACTTACATTTAAAAATAGTAATATTGCAAGTTTTACATGCATATAATTTGGGTCCCTTTTGGTTTTCCTCTGGTAGCATTTTTTCCTAACAGGCTTCTGCTTGTGTTTAGTTTGAGGTCAAACTATTAAGGATATAACTTTTCTTTAGTTAATTTTCACTACAGCAGTGTTTTCACAGGTCTATGTAAAAAAAAAATGATCAGACAGCTGCAGATGATCCAAAACACTATTGCACACATCCTCAGCAAAACCTGGAGAAGAGCATACAGTCCCATTCTTTTTTGTACCTAGGAAAAAACAAAAACCTAAGTATTTTGAATTTTCACATATTTTGGACCCATCAAATTGTAAAACGTAATTTGTTATAGTCAATGTTTTCTTCTGGAAAAAAAAGTATACTTTCATTTGACAGTCAATTCTGACAGAATTTTTTTAAGACAAAAATTTTGATATAACCATTCAAAAACTTACAAATAAATCAATAATACATTGTGAATCAGTGGTTAAATTACATTGTAATTTTATACAAAGAGGTTACAGGAGAGTTTAAGAAAGAAACTTTCGAGTTTGGAAGCCCTTTTCAGTAAATTTAATGTCCCACTGTTTAAAACTTTATTTAGGATGATAATGTTTAATTTCATTCCATGATGTGGCAGAAACTCTATGATGTATGGCAATAATTCTCCAGCAGAACAATGCAATAAAGCCGCACCCACTAAGATGCACATACAGTTGTGGGGAGGAATCAGTTGATGATCACGGTTTGCAGATATCTAAATGAAACCATGAAGTACCACATGGCAGTCTCAGTCTTTTGCTTGACATTTATGGTTTTTTGGCTTCAAGGTAATTTAAAAGTTGGCTCTAAAACTGATATTTCATTGTTCTCTTTATTATTTAGAATATATTTTTTAGTTGTCTGTACTGCTTTCTCCATAGGTACTTCATACAGTGAAAGAGTTCATCAGACTCCATCTGATTTATACAAAGAAATAGAGCAGACAGTAAAAATCAGCTGCTTGCACAATATGAACAACTGCGATCAGATCCTGTGGTACAAACAGATAAAGAATAAGCAGCTGGAGTTTTTAGGGCGAATGTTAGCAAACATTGGCTATCCAGAGAAAGGAGCAACGATGAGGATAGATGGCAACGCCAACAAAGGCCAGACATGCACTCTGACAATTGAAAGACTCAGGTTGAACAGCAGTGCAGTTTACTTTTGTGCTGCCATTAAACCGAGTGATAAATGAAAAAACTCCCCAGTTCAAAAACCTCAAGCATTTCGTATTTCCACAGCGCCCAGCTTCATGCACCTGTCTTCTCTCCAGGGTTTATCGGGGTTTGGATCTTTGTGTTAAGGCGCCATTGTACATGGGGAAGGTAAAAAAAAAGGCTGTGGTTTTAATATTTAGTGGAAGAGGAACGTCACTGAAACTAGAGATGTCCTGATACAACTTTTTATTTATGATGCAATACACATATTGCAGGTTTTAGTATTGACCTATACAGGTAATAATTGCACACAATATCAACACGATACATCATACATACTTCTATTACTCATTTTAAAAAAAGGCTTGATAAATGATAGGACTCAAACAGAGAGCAATAGTCCGCAACAATTGGTATGAGAACAACTGTCCATTTTACCTAATCAATGCGTTACATAAACTTCAGACAAAAGTGTGTTTCCATCAGCTTGCTTGTATTTGGGAATTTAGATGCAGGTCCACATATTCAAACATCAATTATCTTGGCTAATACTGGACAGATTTTACCATAAAGTATCAATATCTGACAGGACATCCCAAGTTGATACGACCCATATAGTGATGAAGGAAGAATAACTTAGAAGATACTTTTTATTGACAACAAAGCAACATGATCGTAGTTCTCTTTTGTATTAATTTGAACACAACATTAGATATTTGAAACATTTTTCAAAAACAAAATAATGTTTATGCTTGACAGTTTGAATTATTGTTTGCATGTGTTTTTGTTATTTGCTACATAGATATGAAAATGTATTTAGTTGTTTACTTTATGTATTCTTGATGAGAAGATCCACCAGAATCCAAATAACATTAACAAACATCCACGGACAAAAACAAAAAAATTTGATATATATGTTATTTTTCAACTAAATAACACCTACATTAAGAATGCAAACTGAACCGTGCCATGTGGGGTTACATACAAGGTACAAAAGGCAAACATACCGTAGTAACATACCATGAAAAATCTAATGACAAAATGACAATAATCTGATTTAACTGTATATTCAACTATTTGCAATTGATATTGTATTTGTTTTACATATGGAAACCCTACACACTGAATTTAAAATATACAGTTTGTATTTGACTTTTGTCTTTCTTCTCAAAGGTCATTACCAAGATGTGATTCAGACACCTGAAATCACTCGGATCTTTTTGGCTTAGTCTGTGGCTTAGCATTCTGAAGAGAAGAGGTCTTTTTGAAAGTGTGCACATGGTGTTTGGCATCGAAACAGGAATCCTTACTAAGGAAAACTTTGACTCTGATGACAGTGCTGTGTATTTCAGTGCTGTCAGCAAACACATTGATGTGATATGATGTAAAAGCAAAATAAAAGCTAACTGCCAGTTCATCCTATTGGGAACCTGTAAAATTTCTGTTTTATTTCCAGTAGATGGCACTGGAGCTCCATGGACATTTCAAAGTGAACTATATGAGGTTTGCAAGGGTTGGGCCTGTTCATTTAAAAGTCAATGCTAGACAAATATAAGACCCACATTTTATTGTTGTTGGTAAGAGGGATCATCATGCTGACATTTCCCTTTTTATTTTTGTTCACAGGTAAAGCTTAAAAAATATATATAATATTACTTAAAAATATGAATCCTGATAAACATTTCTAATACTAATACATCTGTTCTAATTTTCAAGGTATTTGTCTGAGCATCGAAGTCCATCAAAGTCCTCCTGCTGCTCTGGGAGAACTTGGACAAAGCATTCAGTTGGTCTGCAGCCATGAAAAGACAGATTACATCCTTATGCAATGGTTCCAAAAGTACCCTAGTGACCTAGCTTGGAGAGACGGCAAAGAATGGTTCTCTGTTCATCCTGGACTTAAAGACTGAACACACTGCTGTTTACTTCTGTGCAGCTAGCTATGCACAATGACAAGAAAACTGTTGCTCTTCATACAAAAACCCAGAATCAGTCTCTTTCAAGTCATTGGTTTACAGATAATATGAATAAGCTCCACCCACTTTTTGATTAAGTGCTAAAAATTAGATCAGACATTGTTTTTGACTTTAATTTAGTAGAAGGGAAACAGAATCTGCCAGTCTCTCTTTGGCTTTAAAAAAACAGAAAGGGGAAGGACAACATCGTTAATTTTCTATTTCTTTGTTTGGTCAAATGTAATGCCTTGACTAAAATAAAAAAACTTTGGTTCTGAAGGCAATTATTGTGTAATCAGAATCAGCCTCTTCATCTGTTGCTTCTTCTGATTCATAATCTATATCTACACCTATTGCATCCTCTTAACTGGTTTGTTGGTATGTTTCACTCATCACTGATGCACCTTCTTTTTTCTTGGTTTGTCCAGAGAGATGAGTTCCCTATAGCTGGGAATGGGTCCTGAATAAAATGCAATTATTGTGTCATCAGAATCAGCCTCTTCATCTGCTGCTTCTTCTGATTCATAATCTGTATCTTCACCTGTTGCATCTTGTGATTGGGTTTGTTGGTGTGTCTCAAATATGTCAGACATAAAATTTTATTTTCTAGATTTACAGCCTTATAGTTTATCATTTCCCCCTTATCTTTTCTAAAGTAGGGTTAAAAATCACGGAAGTTAATTGCTTTACTATATTGTCTTGCTTCTCTGTTTAAAGTGGCAAAATTTAGTTTTAAAACTTGAATCTTTTGTTTGACAACACTTTAATATTCTCCAACTCTGTAATCAACTCTTCTGCCTTTTTTTTCTGTTAACCATTTTAGTTTGATATGAAAGTTGTTTTGTCAAAGTTCTAACCTCTTCCTCCATATTCTGTAAGGCAGTGTTTTTCAACCCTGGTCCTGCAGGCACACAGGACCAGTGTTTCTCAGCTTCAATACACCGGATTAAGATGACTGATTCAGTTCAGCAAAGCCTGTTAATATATTATCAATGAAGGCAGGTATGTGAAAGCTGGGAAACATCTAAAACATGCAGGGCAGTGTGCCTGCAGGACCAGGGTTGAAAAAAAACACTGCTGTAAGGAACAGGGACTGGACCCAGAATTCAAACCAGCACAGGTCAGTGACGTTTGAAACAAGCTTTATTTTAAAATAACTTGGAGTGGGGGTTCGGGAGCACACAGCTCGCTGTAAAGCAGGAAACCTCCTGATTGCGAGGTTTCCAAGTCAGAGGGACCGACTTGGTCTGGGGCTTTGGGGGGTAACTGTTGGTGCGGCCAACAGGCAGGCAGGCACTCCGTTCAGGGTTATCAGGGGGCGTTATCCAGAGAGGTCCGGGGTCCATATACAGAGGGGAACAGAGATCCAGCAGATGTACCAGTAGGGATTTTCCAGGGGCATAATCCAGAGGGGTCCGGGATCCAAAGACAGTACAGGGTCAGGCAACAGACAGGCAATAAGAGGGGGAAACGCTGGAATGCTCATGTGAGAGGCTAGAGACAATCTGGTACTGGCAGCTGATCTGCAGAGGGTTTATATGAGGTGAAAACAGGTGGAACCAGTGAGGGCTGATTGCGGTGGAGCAGGTGTGATGAATGGAGGATCAGACCAATTGCAGTGCCGAGACTGTCACATATTTTTGTTATTTTTCTGGAACATTTCCTGCTGCTATTTTGTAAGCTTGTACTTACATTTCAGCATCATTGGATCTATTAACTGTTCTTTCATATTTGCCCACTGGTGTTTAATTTCACCATTACTTTGGGATAAAAGTTTTACTTTTTCAGTTTTTGTAGTGATTTTTTCCATGAAATCCTTTTGGGAATATTGCTCTAGTTGAAGCTTGTTCATTCTGTCTTCATATTTTTTGCTTAACGTTTCAAATTCCATCAGATTTTTTAGATCAGGGTAAGACACTGTTTTAGAAAAAAAACTTTTGAAGATGTTTGTTAAGTCCTCAGAGTTCTTGGATTTTTCTCTTATTCTTTTTACGCATTTCTTTTAGATGAGAGAGATCGCTCTTCTCAACCTAACAAAACATTTTGAGATTTTTCTTGCGGTTTTAAAGCAAAGCAGCTTTAAGGGAAAACAAATAACGCAGATTAAACAAGATAAAAAAGTATTAACTCGGGGAGCCTTTTCAAGTGCACACCACAATACAGGCTTATTGTTGAATAAACATTTTTTGGCATTTTTGTTTCAGAGTTATGCTCTACACCAGATCTACATATAAAAGAAAAAAATAAAATACAGTAACATCTGGGTATGATTTGTGACAAAACAAGAAAAAGTGGAAGAATAAAACTTTACACTGAGTCATTTACTGCTCCTCCTCCTTATTCACAAAGCCCTGCAGAGACTTCAGTTGGCTCCTCAGTTGCATCATGAAGCTTCATCATCTCACAATAGTCATCATTGCTCTTTGCTGGGTTAAAGGTATGCCTAAATTTTCCCTTCTTCATTTTCATACTACAGAGCTAAAAAACAGATAATTTTTTAACCCCATATTACTTATTTTCTTCAGGGGTTTACCTCAGTAAAGAAGGTCAAGTGTCTCAGTCTCCAGCTGAACTTTTGATGGAGCCACATAGTAATGCGAGCCTGACCCTCAAACACACAATCTCCAGCTATGACACAATCCTCTGGTACAAGCGCTCACCAGGAGACACCTCCTTAAAGCTCATAGGCTACACATCTTATAAAACCCAAAAGATTGAGGATCCATTTGAAGGCCATTTTAAAGTTAGTGGAGATGGAGAGAAAGAGGCTTCTCTTCACATACTAAACCTGACTCACCCTGAGGACAGCGGAGAATATTTTGGAGCTGCGAGTAGCACAGTGAAAAAGACAGAAGCTTTCTCATACAAAAACCCCTATAATATGATAGCAGCACAGCAGGAAACATCTAAAACCACGTGACACAACAGATACATGATACATAAATACTCAATCACAAAAGAAGTCAGCACAAACAGAAATAGACATTAAGAAGTCCCTTTGAACTCTAATTAAAGTCATTGCAAAAAGCACTACCCCAAGCACACTCCGATACAGTGTAGAATTAATGGAGGATTATGTGACACTGTGAAAGGATGATTACACAAAAGAAATTAATGGTACTCCCACCTCCATGCACCAAAATTATGTTCTTTTTTCTTCAATGCTGAAATTTTCTTTACACCAAAATATATTTTCGCACCTATAGCCCTTAAGGTATTACTATAAGTTTTAGGCTCATCTGCTCAAAGAACATTGCAAAACTTGGATACTTTAGTCAGGTATTCATGTTTTTGTTTTTTTTTTCTTTTAGAGAGGAGAAGGTTTAAACTCGATCACCTCCACTGGAATTTAAAAGTATACAATATGTTTATGTATGGAAGTTTAAAGTTTGCATATGGTAGGTCATATTGTAACAAGTTAAGATTTTAAGTACACTTTTTTCAGCATCTTCACTGAAGTTGCTTGAAAAACCAGAACTGTTCATACTGCCATTTGTTTTGAATGTCCTCCACGTCTACACACATTTCTGTACATGTTAGGGTATGTTTGTAACTCTGCTGTTAGGATGATATGTGTGCCGGATACTATGTTGTATATCTTATATGCCAAACAATTCAACTGTGTAATTTTAGGCAAACGAGGTTTGGAATACATTTGATTATGTATTATATTATAGCTTAATTGAGGAGCTTATTTTTATATTGCCTGAGTATCTAAGTTTGTTTTAAACTATATCAAATATCCATATTTAATATCCACAATTGGTAATAGGCACTTAGGTGGAAATAAATTGATGGGAGAAAGTTGTTTTTCTGTCTCTTGAAACATTTTTTATTTGTGTTTTTTATGTTATTCTGTTAAAAGAGAACAAATGAGGATCAATTTTCAACATCCTGGTACAGTCCATCATTATTCCACATTAAAAGTGTTGTATATCTGTTGGGATCTGGAGATGTACCACCTTTCTCCAGCAGAGTGCGCTGTAGGTCTCCTGGGCTGGAGCCCTCCAGCACACCTGAGACGCATCTACTCATCAGGAGACCTTCCCTACATAAGCAGCTGCCAGACCTTCCTTTGACGCCGCAGTGTTGACCTTAGTTTGGTTAGCAACCTGAGCCTCTGTTACCTGAAAGAATCTAAGTTGACTCTAAGTGAGAAGACTGATTCTAACCCTCCTCTGTCTTTGCTCACATGAAACCTGTCTCAAGCCTGAAGCTCTGGGTGAGCTTAACCTGCCTTCCAGCCCTGGTGAGCCAAACCTGAAGATTCCTATTTGGATTTCCCCTGCTGCTCTCTGTGAAGAGCTGGAAACTCTGATCAAGGTCTGCCATTCAAAGTCAGAAGCTAGACGTTGCAGCTGCTTGTGTACTCTGCTGAACCAACAGTCTCTGGACCCAAGGGTTCCCTCTCTCACAAGAGAAGCCTGGACCCCGTCAAGGTAGAATCAGAATTATCTAAAAGGACTCTATAATCATCTGTCTGCCCAGCTAATCAAACTATCCATCTCTGCAGACTTCAGTGAACCCAACCCGGACCAGTTCCAGATCCTGTTCATGTTTTTCGTGTCAACATCTTTAATAAACTCTGTTAAACTTTTACCCAGCCTCCGTTGTGTTCTGCATGTGGGTTTGAACTAAAACCAATCATGACAATATCAAAGTGTTGATTTTGTCTAGTGCTCCAAAAAGTTTAATTTGAAAGACTAAAGAGCCCACATCATAACTCATACCCTACCATACTTTGCCTGAGATGATTTTCACATATTCACCCTTATTTTTTTTGCAGACCCAACTGCATTGTTTGCCATCAAAAAGCTTAATCTTAATATCACCTGATTACTGTGCAAATCTTTCCAGAAAACTAGAGATACATCTGTGATGGGAGGGCAGAACTTTCTTTGTTATTTTTATCTAGCAAATAGAAGAAAATGCATAAGCAGGGAATTAAAGAGTATATTACATGATTAGTAATATTTTTCTAGATATTCAAATAAGCATGAAAAGTATAAATATATGTACTATGAACATATAATTCCTACATTCCTTGGTAGTACAAATATTAATACATAACATCCCTTAAAACAAAAACAAAAAACTTTTTTTTACTTAGGTAAAAAAAAAAAAAAATACATTTGTAAAACTTTATCTGAAGGGATATATATAAAACTAACATTACCGTGTCATGAACACTATTAAATACAAGTTGACATTTTTTTCAAATGTCTTCGTTATGAGAACTTGATGTTAACAGACACAAAAACATCTCTGTAATAGCAACTTGATATTAAGGAAACCAAAAATTCCTTCATGACTTTACATTAAAGAAATATTAATTGTTCTTATTATATACATTTAAAAAGTTCTTGAGATAGCTGTGTTAACCTAACATTACAAGGTCATAAGGACTGTTATTAAAGCAGTAATAACACTTAATGACATCTTTTTTTCAACTATTAAGCTCCGACTGAGGCAACCTCAATACATACATTTATACCTTACAAAATCCCAACACACACACCCTCCCCCAAGGGGAACCAACCCACCCCCTGCATAAAGAACTTTCTCACACTTAAACATTTGGAGAAAATACAACTTGAGTTCATCAAGGTCCTTCCATGTGGGTTAATAAATCTTTCACTGGCCAGATGGATCTTCTCCAAAAAACAGCCCCTCCCCTTCATGGCATGAAGGAAGAGGTGTAACTCATTATTATCTCTCGTGACCTTTGTTTGCAGCCTGTGAGGCCAAGAACTGACATACTTCAACAGTTTTTACTCCACATTAAAGAAAGACTCTAAAAAAAAGTTATAAAATTCATAATAATTTCTATATGTTCATGCCCGGTGCCATATATATAATACAGTTTAATGTGACATCTTATGCAAAACTTATAAATTAAAGTATTAACAAAGAATATATTTTTTGGTAACAGAAATTTGTGAGATAACATGTCTCACCATATTCAATTGGAGCAATCACACAGATCAGATAATTTTTTTCCAGAAAAATAAGTGAAATAATTTTAGCTCTGTTTTTTAAGTTTAGCCATTAGGATTGAAGGTTATCTATCTGTGATATTGTTCATATTTTACTCTTTCTACTGTGGACTAAGTATCTACCCTGAACAGCAGAGAGCAGTAGAAACCCATGGAAAAGTTGATCTCTGAGAGCTCCTCCTCCTTAAAAAATCTACAAAATATGATTACCCTCCCATTTGTCTCTCACAATACCTCTGCATGCCTGTGTTATAAAGAAAAAATGATTTGAGCAAGGTTTTTTTTTCAGTTAACATAATGTGTAAGACATTGATCCCCTCATTGATTTTTCTGTCTTTTTTTGCAGGTAAATAAGAAAATATTGGAAAGAAATCAGTAAATCTTCAGTATTCAGATTTTCTGTCTAGTTTCAGTCCTTCTTTTCTGTTTTATAGACACTATGGCGTCACCACCTGTAATCCAGCAGGCCCCTGCCTTCATTCAGGTAAAATCTGGAGAAGAGGCATGTCTCGAATGTTACCATGGGGATAACAGCTATCCCTACATGCTCTGGTACCAGTCAGCTGTCAGAGGCCGAAAGACCATGAACCTGATTGGACTGCTTCATTATGAAAATCCAAATCCTGAGAAGGGCTTTGAAAGCCGTTTTAACTTGACCGGTCATTCAAAAGGCAAAGCTTGGCTGGTCATCTCTGATACCAAACCAGCAGACACAGCACAGTATTTCTGTGCAGCTAGTCAACACAGTGCTTTAATTCCTCTGGCTGCTGCACAAAAACACTGCTGCTCATATCTAGCATGCACCTGCATGAACTGATGATAAACATATTTATGATTTTGAGGTGGGTTTTAATGCTTTTTCAGTTAGAAAACTTGAACACAGAGGAAATGGATGGGACCAACAGAGATAGATACGCCTTCTGTATCTTCTGTACATCTTTTTTTTTTTTTCTTCCAGAAATGACATCACTTCCTCCTGACAGATATGAAACACTTGGCTTAGGTCATCTAAATTTCTTTAGTGTCTGAAGGCAAAATGACTTCATCCATCACAACGTGGGCATATTTTTTATTTTGGGCAGCAGGTAAACTCAGTATTATAATTCTCAAAAACCATAAAGCACTATATATATGTTCTAATTGCATATTTTTTGTACTTTCTCTTTTTTTCTAGGTGTTTCTGAGTCTGTCCTGATCTCTCAGTGGCCCCGATACATCTACAGTACTGCTGGTGATCATGCAGAAATAAACTGTTACCAAAACGACACTGATTATGATTATGTGTACTGGTACAGACAGCTTGAAGGAGGAGAAATTCAGCTTATTGTGTACTTGGTAGCTGGCACTACAAACTTTGAGGCAGACTTTAATTCTGGCTTTAAGGCAGCGCAATCTCAGAAGAAGCAATGGTCTCTGTCTATACCCAGCATTCAAAAGAAAGATGAAGCTGTCTATCTGTGTGCTGCCAGTCTCACAGTGCAGCAGCAGACCCGATGAGTGTGACAAAAACTTACAATGAAGAGAAGAGAGGATGCTGATTGTTTCAACACCTGCTTCAAATGTTAATATTTGGACTAAAGACAAAACCAGACAGCACCATGTGTGTGTGTGTGTGTGTGTGTGGGGGGGGAGATCATATCACATATCTAACAGTTATAAGCCCAATAATAAACTATAAAATAAACTCATTTGCATGATGTCAAACAAAACTTGCTGTGTTACTTTTTTGTGAATTTTATTTTTGTAAATTATAGTTAATATTTAAATCTGGAAGGACTCACACAGAACAAAAAGCCACAATTAGAGATTTTTTTAAAAAAAGAGAGAAATATAGCCTTTGGTGCTCAGACCCTGTTGGAAGACATAAATAGAGAGAATATCAATGTTATGATTGAGCAGATGAATTAGGATAGGTATGTCCTCCCAACCCTGCGAGGCTGATATGGCTGATGGAATGGAGGCCGAACGAGGACGGGAGCCACATAAAAAAAAAAAAATATATATATTTTTTTTTAAAGATCTGTCTTTAGGTAGTTGTCAAATTAAAATGGTCATACTTTCTTTTTCTTTTTTTTTTATAAATGGAAATACTGCTATATTACAAAATTGTGACAATATTCATAATGGTAAATGATAACATACATCATTAGGGATAAGTTATTAGAGAAACAAGAGCTTGCCAAAGGTTCCAACTGTAGGTCCACACTGAATGTGTAATAACCAGCACTGGGGGACTGCACATGCTATGTTGGCCTTATTCGCAGTAGAAAGAGTTAGTTACATATTTGCAACATCAGGTCTCAAGAGCTTAAATCAAAGTCCCTGAAGATGACTGACCGAGGTGGCGGCGTGCAAAGGGCTGGTAGGCATTCAGCAGAGCGTCAGAGGGTGATTTGATGAAAGGTGAAGCTGAATTAAGTCCTCCTGGCTAAGTTGTCTTTTTTTTACTTAATTTCTGATCATCAGGCCAGTTAAAAACCTTTAAGGATCTTTCTTTACATTCTAAGCAATTACTCTACAGAGTTCATTACTTTTTTAAGACTTGAAAAATTCCAATAATTTAAGTATATATATATATATATATATATATATATATATATATATATATATATATATATATATATATATATATATATATATATATATATAAAAACAAACAAACTGTTTTCTCACCCCTCGTGGGGTGGTATGTGTCATCCTCAAGCTTGGGTCCTCTACCAGAGGCCTGGGAGTTTGAGGGTTCTGCGCAGTATCTTAGCTGTTCCTAGGACTGCGCTCTTCTGGACAGAGACCTCTGATGTTTTACCTGGGATCTGCTGTAGCCACTCTCCCAGTTTGGGGGTCACAGCCCCCAGTGCTCCAATTACCACTGGCACCACTGCTGCTCTTACTTTCCACATCTTTTCTAGCTCCTCTTTCAGCCCTTGGTATTTCTCAAGCTTCTCGTGTTCTTTCTTCTTGATGTTGCTGTCGCTTGGGATTGCCAAATCTATCACTACTGCCTTCTTCTGCTGTTTGTCGATCAACACAATGTCTGGTTGGTTAGCCATCACCTGTTTGTCAGTCTGGATCTTGAAGTCCCATAGGATCTTAGCTCAGTCATTCTCAACTACCTTAGGAGGTGTCTTCCATTTTGACCTTGGGACTTCCAGCCCATACTCATGGCAGATGTTCCTGTACACTATGACAGCTACCTGGTTGTGGCGTTCCATGTATGCACTTCCTGCCTGCATTTTACACCCTGCTGTTATGTGCTGTATTGTTTCAGAGGCATCTTTGCACAGTCTGCATCGGGGGTCCTGCCTGGTGTGGTAGACCCTGGCCTCTATTGATCTTGTACTGAGTGCCTGTTCTTGTGCTGCCATGATTAGTGCCTCTGTGCTGTCCTTCAGTCCAGCCTTTTCCAGCCACTGGTAGGATTTTTTGATATCAGCCACTTCTTCTATTTGTCTGTGGTATATGCCGTGCAGTGGCTTGTCCCTCCATGATGGTTCTCCTTCCTCTTTCTTGTCCTCGCTTTCGGTTTTCTCCTGCCTGAGGTATTCACCAAGCCATTTGTCTTTGGGGGCCATCTTTCTGATGTACTCCTGGGTCTTAGTTGTTTCATCCTGGACAGTGGTCTTGACACTCACTAGCCCTCGGCCTCCCTCGCTACGCTTGGTATACAGTCTCAGGGTGCTGGATTTGGGGTGGAACCCTCCATGCATTGTGAGGAGCTTTCTTGTCTTGATGTCAGTGGCCTCTATCTCCTCCTTTGGCCAGTTTATTATACCAGCGGGGTATCTGATGACTGGTAGGGCATATGTGTTGATGGCTTGGATCTTGTTTTTCCCATTCAGCTGACTTTTCAGGACCTGCCTTACTCTTTGTAGGTATTTAGCTGTGGCAGTCTTTCTTGCCATCTCCTCGTGGTTTCCGTTAGCCTGTGGCACCCCAAGGTATTTGTAGCTGTCCTGCACATCTGTAATGTGGCCTTCTGGTAGTTCAACCCCCTCGGTTCTGATCATCTTCCCTCTCTTTGAGACCATGCGACCGCACTTGCCCAGTCCGAATGACATCCCAATGTCGTTGCTGTAGATCCTGGTAGTGTGGATCAGTGAGTTTATGTCTCGCTCACTCCTGGCATACAGCTTGATGTCATCCATGTAGAGGAGGTGACTGATGATTGTTCCACTTCGGAATTGGTATCTGTAGCCAGTCTTTGTGATGATCTGACTGAGGGGGTTCAGGCCTATGCAGAACAGCAGCGGGGATAGTGCATCACCCTGGTATATGCCGCACTTGATGGTGACTTGTGCTATTGGCTTTGCATTGGCTTCCAGACTTGTTTTCCACAGCTTTATTGAGTTCTTGATGAAGGCTATTAGAGTCCTGTTGATCTTGTACATTTCCAAGCATTCCAGTATCCATGTATGTGGCATTGAGTCATAGGCTTTCTTATAGTCAATCCAGGCAGTGCACAGATTTGTCTGCCTGGTCTTACAGTCTCGAGTGACTGCTCTATCCACTAGTAGCTGGTGCTTGGCTCCTCTGGTGTTGCTGCCTATTCCCTTCTGGGAAGGGTGCATGTATTGAGCCATGTGCCTATTCATCTTAGCCGCTATGATGCCTGACAGGAGCTTCCATGTTGTACATAGGCAAGTTATTGGCCGGTAGTTGGATGGAGTTGTTCCCTTCTGGGGATCCTTCATGATCAGGATTGTCCGTCCTTGGGTTATATATATATATATATATATATATATATATATATATATATATATATATATATATATATATATATATACACACACACATACATACATATATATACACACATACATACATACATATAAATACACACATACATATATACACACATACATACATACATATATACACACACATACATACATATAAATACAAACATACATATATACACACATCCATACATACATATATACACACACATACATACATACATATATATAAACACATACATACATACATACATACATATACAGTATATATACACACACACATACATACATACATATATATACACACATACTAAACCGCCTTAAATCTAAAACTGCAGCAAACTCAGAAGCTTACAAACAGGGTATAGCTTAAATATCTCTAGCATCACACATCTTTCTTCATTGTTATTTAAACTCTAGAATATTAGATTGATCCATACCAAAGCCACCAAAATAGAAGGGTTAATTTTATAACTGCTGTCATACATACACAAAAACAAGTTTTATGGATGTAGTAGATAGCCAGGGCTAGGACTTGCTTATAGCTAACACTACTTTAGATCTATGAAGCTGACCTTGCTAGCTTTGAAACTTAATAATATAATTAACACTTTGTACCACAGGTTCTAGCTTGAATTGTAAAGTTATGTGTATTTTTTTGTGTCACCATGTTTAGCTAATAAATTCAAGCTTGTTTTCATCATTAGCCAATCCAACCTTCAAACTCACGGTTCTATTTCCCCTCCTTTCTGGATTTTTGAGAGCAAAGGTAAGACGAGTCATTGATATGTTCAGCTAATCTGAGCGAGACGAACAAACACAAATTGGACAATCAAGGCCTAGTGAGTGAATGTAAAAAAAAATCAGTATTTATTTCCTTTATAACAACTATCTCTATAGACTATGAGCATATTTATAAATCTGAATATTTAATGTCAGTTTCAACAAACTGAGATATTCAATCAATAAGTCTAAAATTAAAAAAACAAAAAACATTTACTTAATGTAAAATGCAATACAAATTCGTAAAGAATTTATTTTGTCTCCAAAATGAAACTTTTCAGTAAGGAATCTACTATAAAAATATTTAGCAACATAGATTCAGCTGGTCAGACTCACATGCACTTAAATTTTCTATTGGATATTTTTCATGGCATTTGTGAGGTTATTTCTCCCACTTATTCAATTATTCAATTTGGGTGACAACCTCAAATGTTAAATCTTTATAGAAATAATTTTATAGCTCTTCTTAAAAGTGTACCAATTAAGTTTGAAGGTCGCTCTATGTGTGATACTGTTCATACTGTACTCTTTCTACTGCGTTCTGAATATAAACCCTGAACAGCAGAGAGCAGTAGCAACGCATGGGAATGTTGATCTCTGAGAGCTCCTCCTCCTTAAAAATCTACAAAATATGATTTCCCTCCAGTTTGTCTCCCATAATACCTCCACATGCCTGTGTTTTAAAGAAAAAATTATCTGAGCAAGTTATTTTTTCAGTTAAAATAATGTTTGAGACATTGATCCCCTCACTGATTTTTCTGTCTTTTTTTGCAGGTAAAGAAGCAAATATTGAAAAGAAATCAGTAAATCTTCAGTATTCAGATTTTCTGTCTAGTTTCAGTCCTTCTTTTCTGTTTTATAGACACTATGGCGTCACCACCTGTAATCCAGCAGGCCCCTGCCTTCATTCAGGTGAAATCTGGAGAAGTTGCACGTCTCGACTGTTACCATGGGGATAACAGCTATCCCTACATGCTCTGGTACCAGTCAACTGTCGGAGGCCAAAAGACCATGGACCTAATTGGACTGCTATATAACCAAAATCCAAATCCTGAGAAGGCCTTTGAAAGTCGTTTTAACTTGACCGGTAATTCAAAAGGCAAAGCTTGGCTGGTCATCTCTGATACCAAACCAGCAGACACAGCACAGTATTTCTGTGCAGCTAGTCAACACAGTGCTTTAATTCCTGTGGCTGCTGCACAAAAACACTGCAGCTCATATCTAGCATGCACCTGCAAGAACTGATGATAAACACATTTATGATGTTGAGGTTGTTTTTAATGCTTTTTCAGATAGAAAACTGGTTGGGAAATGGGTGGGACCAATAGAGATAGATACGCCTCAACACAATAAGATTGCAAGGAGCTTCTGTACATCTTTTTTTTTTCATAAATGACATCACTTCCTCCTGACAGATATGAAACACTTGGCTTAGGTCATCTAAATTTCTTTAGTGTCTGAAGGCAAAATGACTTCATCCATCACAACATGGGCGTATTTTTTATTTTGGGCAGCAGGTAACTCAGTATTATTATTCTCAAAAAACATAAAGCACTATATTATGTTCTAATTGCATTATTTTTGTACTTTCCCTTTCTTTCTAGGTGTCTCCGAGTCTGTCCTGATCTTTCAGTGGCCCCGAAACATCTACAGTACTGTCGATGAACATGCAGAAATAAACTGTTACCAAAACGATACAGATTATGAATATCTGTACTGGTACAGACAGCTTAGAGATGGTGAGATTCAGCTAATTGTGTATCTGTTAGCTGGAAATGCTAAGTTTGAGACCGATTTTAATTCTGGATATAAGGCGGAGGTGCGGCAGAAGAAGCAATGGTCTCTGACTATATCAAGCCCTCAGAAAAAAGATGAAGCTGTGTATCTGTGTGCTGCCAGTCTCACAGTGTAGCAGCAAACCCGAGGAGTGTGACAAAAACACACAACGAAGAGAGGATGCTGATTGTTTCAACACCTGCTTCAAATGTTAATATTTGGACTAAAGACAAAACCAGACAGAACCATGTGGGGGGGGAGATCATATCACATATCCAACAGTTATGAGCCCAACAATAAGCTATAAAACAAACTGCTTGACGTCAGCAGATGTCAATGTCAATAAACACCAAAACATTTGTTAAATACTTTTCAAATTTTAGAAGTTTACATATAGTGAGTTTTTTAAGTTTCCAACACCCACAGCACACTCGCCTAATACCGAATAAAAATGTTGATATAGGATTTTTTACCAAAGTAGAGTGAATGTTAGAATTTACCCAAAATTGCACAATTATGTTTTTACATTTAACAAATTTGCAATGCTATTTTTTGCACCATTCAAAATCATAATATAAATGTAGAATAAGATTAAAATAAAGACATCTTGCCTAAAAATATTACTCATGTTTTTTTCAATCAATTTAGCCTTGCTGTGGTTCTTAGAGAACAGTGGTTTGTGAAATTGTCCTGCTCTTAAGTAACCAACAGGTGGAGCCACAGAACACAACATGCAACCTCCATCAAAAGCATGTGTTGATAGTTTGGCCTACAGTAGGTGGCCCCTATTTTTTACCCTGTGCAGTTCTTTCTTTCATATCATTGCTTCACAATGTTTTCACCTACACAGACTGTTGGCTTCCTCTTCATATGGTTTCTATGTAAGATTTAAAACCTTTGATGCTAAAAATTGGATTTTGTTTTAAATACTGGTCTAATGTTTTTTTTTCTGCTTCTATTTCTACAGATCAGGTAAGCGCTGCAAAGTTTCAGCAGTCCTCCCCTGTCATAGCGCCGCAGAACAGTGAGGTTGAAATTACTTGCAGCCACGATGATAGTTCTCTCATATTGATGCTCTGGTACCAGCATAAAAGCGACACTAGCTCAATGACCCTTATTGGATACGGATATGAAGACTCTCAGAACTACGAGGGTCAATTTGAAAAAGAATTCTTGCTCACAAGAAAAAACACAGTAGAAGGAGCTTTGAAGATACCAAAGGCGGATCTGTCCCACTCGGCTGTTTATTTCTGCGCTGCCAGCACACAGTGATGTGGTTTAATGCCACTCCCTAACTAAAAACCCTCGATTTGTCTCCTGTGTAGGAGATGTATTTGTACATCAACCTCTGTCTTTTTACAGATCCTGGCTGGAGCAGGAGCAAAAAACTGCAGGATGCCGCTAATGATGTTCCTTTTTCTTCTCATCTTGCCTCAGTGTAAGTTATGAAACATTTATGTATGAGGGGAAAAAATCTTAATTTACTATTTTCTTTAACTGAACACAATTGCCTTAGAGCCTGATTATTATTCTTTTTTACCCACAGATCAAGCTAAGAGTGTGAAATTTCAGCAAACCTCCTCGAAGATTGTCAATATCTCAGAAACAGTCAATTTTCACTGCAGTCACAATGACAGCAGCCTTAATGTAATGCTCTGGTACCAACAGACAAAAACTGGTATAATGAATCTAATAGGATATAGCTACGTTGGGAGTGAAGCTGTTTATGAAAAGCAGTTTGAAAGCAGCTTTAAGATTACAAGAAATGTCACCCAAACAGGAGGCCTGAATATTAAAAGTGTAAAGGAGTCAGATACTGCGGTGTATTTCTGCGCTGGCAGTACACAGTGATGTGGTTCATGAAACCTCATGACTAAAAGTCCCATTGCTTTAATTTGACACCGGAATCACTGTGTTGCTTCTGTTTAGCAATTGGGTTTTCCCCCAGTATAATTAGCCAGTAATTCCTATTTTACATTTTTATTATAATGTTCTCTTTGTTTATTATTTTACCCTTCCTGAGATGCAAAGACATTTTTGGGGGCAAATATGCCAAATAACAGGCACAATTCCCCAAATATAATCATGAAATACAATGAATACTAACAAAAGTATACATTTATGCCACTTGACATTGTGTCATAACAAAAAATTGTAAATGAAGTAAATAAATGCTGTACTGTTCGCAATGATCAAAAGTGACAGAGTGTAAGCAAACACTAATGCACATGTGGACAAAATTGTTGACATTATACAGAAACGTTCAGACATAGATGTTAAAGGTAAAGGCTAGAAGACCATCTTCAAGTAGCTTGATGTCCCTTGGACAATATTTGACCATGTAAACTGGAAATTGAAGATCCATAGGACTGTAGCCAACCTCCCTGGACATGGCAAAGAGGAAAACTTATGACAAATCAAAGGGGCAGATAATATGAATAGCAACAAAAAAAGCCCAGAAAAACATCAAATGAGATTATAGATTAGATTCATTCTCAAGGAAAATCTGTGTTAGATCACACACTCCGTTGTTCTTTGGTAAGGTTGACTTAATAGGAGATGACAGAGGAGGACATCATTGTTAAAAACATTTTTGTATCTCAGAATTTAAATTGTTAAAATTAATCTTCCATCAATGCCTCCCTTGGAATTTACTTCTTCTTTTTCAGGTTTAAGCGGGTCTAGATGCAATAATGTACTTGTGAATTTCAGTGGGGTTGGCTGTGCTTATATAATCTGGCATGCAAAGGATTGTGGGATTCCTTATAGCTCTAGGACCCTCACAAGGAACTATGACAGGAATCATACAGGCATCCTGTCCTACCTGCTTTCTTACTGCCAACACTATTTGGACAGTCTTACCATGGTGACCACTGAGACAATTTTGCTTTGGCTTGAGAGTCTTACCAATGTGTTGCATTTGGATTCAGCCTCAGACTGCTTCTAGGCTCATTTGCATACTGAATGGTGTCACTGTTAAGGTGTGAATGCTGCAGATATACTAAGCTAGCACATAGCACAGAGGTGAGGGGACCGAGTGATGAGAAAGTTCTTCCTTTCAGCAGATTTGATTTGAGGCAGTATTTGCCGCATTTTGGATGGCCTCAAGAAAAATTAAAGGACATGTGAATATGTGTTGATTTAAATCCTTTCCCTGTTACATGAAGAGAAGACAAACGAAATCATGGAGGGGGAACACTGGAGACTTTATCAAGGTTTTCCATATGTATTAATAAATTAAAAACCACATCGTCTCTAAACAGGGACTGACATGCGTCAGTGACCCTTTAGGAACTGGTCTGGAACTGGTTTTCTTTTGGATAATGTTAAACTATCCCTGGGCTACAGAGATCTGAGCTGTCTTTGATGAAGATCAACTTCTGTCCATTTTCTAAAACAATCTCAAATGCAATATTAACAAGTTTTGGCACGACTTACTTTCTACTTTTGAATGTAATTGGCCAAATTACATTATTGTATACGTAAACCATGGATGTTAACGTACATCTTAATGAAAGACGCTTATAAAACTGAATTTTACCAGGAACCAAACATCTTTGGTTGTTCAAATAAGAACTGGAATCCTACCTTTGGCTTTAGAAACTGGAAGATTTGACCAAATCTCATAAGAAGATATATGCTGTGAGTTATATGACTTAGGAGCAGTAGAAAATGAAGTACATTTTATTTTATGGTCTGTATGATGTCTTGAGTTGCTTTGGAGTATTGACTATGAAAAGATGGAATAATGTCTAATGTCTAATGTCGATAAATTGGCCACCTTTATTAGTAAATTCTAGAAGCATCTGCAGAATTGTTTATATTGATAGACAGTAGCTCTGTTTTTTCTCTATCAGGAAAACATTTTCATTAAGCTCTTTGTTGTTCTGGGTATGTATTATATGCATGATATAATAATACAGCTTGTTCCTGATACTTGGTCCTGACATTTCTTATAGCCCCTGTATTTAAAAAAGTATCAATTTATTTATTTATTTTTACAGTTTCATTAAAAATATATTATAAATAAAGTAGGCTCACTTTTGCTGCCAAATTTAGACATGATAATAGCTTTATCTGCTATACCTTAGGTATCCATATCTGCAGATGGATATTTGGCTCATTTAATACTTTACTATACTACCATTAGTTATTGACTGCTTTTTTTTTAACTGCCACTGTTGAATTGTTGTCTCTAGGGACTGAACATGAGGTACTGACTGGTGTAATGACATCATGTGACCTTCTCGTGTGTCTGCTGAACAAAGAGGAGCTCTTCCTCATTCAGCTAAGGGATCCTCCTCAGACAGCATGGTGATCACACGTTTTAATCTGTTCCTGCTCTTACACTTAGGTGAGTGCAATAAAACCAGAAACAACTTTCATGATGAAGAACATACAATGTATTTCAACTTTAATACCACATTTTGAGCCACAGTTGTGGAAAACATTATTAGATCACCTGTGTTTTTTCTTCAATTTCTTGTTCTAAAGTATTCATTACCTGGAAAATACAATGAATGTAACAAAAAAACAAAACAAGGGGGATTACATTTTTTTCTATGAGTTTATAATTTAATTAAATGTTTTGTTTGAACTAAAACTAAATATTTCCTCTTCTTTAGGTCAGAATCTGTCAACAATGGGGGTCACTATTGATATCTTCCAGTCTTCAGATCTCCTTTCTCACCAGGGAGACAATGTGACGTTTACGTGCACAAGGAGAAGTGGTTACATGAATCATTTAACTATGTACTGGTACCGTCAGAAGCACTATGGAGCTCAAATTGAGTTTCTCATTAGAGAATATCAGAATACTGTTGGACACTTTCAGTCATCTATCAATCAAGCAGAAAACACCTTTTATCTTCATATATATGGCCTGTTTCTAAATGACAGCAGCACCTACTACAGTGTGGCCGGGCACAGTAAAGCAGACAAACCACGATCTCATACAAATAGCATGTCTATGACAGAGGCATGCAGGAAAGAGCTGCGGGTTGTTACGCCTCTACAGTCTTTACGCTATCCACAGCAAAAACACATGGGGGATATAAGAGCGTTTGAATTATATAGGATGGTTTCTAAGGTTTAAACATTCAGACAAGAGTTCGTCCAAATTAAATCTTGTTAAACTAATTGGGACAATTCTACAAGGCTTACAAAGAAATGTTGCCATCTATCTATGCCTTATATTTCTTATACATGGCATAGATTTCATGATTTCTCTGGTGCAGCGCAGCTTATTCTAATGATTTAATAGCCATCATGTGCTTTAGATTACTAATTAATTGAAGTCTTGTGTGTGGCAACAAGGAGACACCAAAAAACTCAGTGCTGCTTGAGGAGAAGATATGAAAAAATCCTGATCCAGATCATCTGGACCTTTTTTTTTGTCTTCACCATCAGCATGGGCAGAATCAATGAGCGAGTAATCACACCTTGGCCTTTGCTCTAAAAAAAAAGGGATAAGCTGCACATAATGATATATGGGTAGAATGTCAATCACTTGTAGGTACATATGAAAACTACAGTCACCAGATTATAAATGATTAAACAAATCCTGTCTTATAGCTTCCTGGGAAAAAGCCACAGGTCCAGTGAGTATTTCTGCTGCAAGTGAACATTTGCAGCAGGGTTTCTTAACCCTGTTCCTTCAGGACCACTGTACCACATTTTTCTCTACTCAAGCACACTAATTCAAAGGATTTCCTCCCCGGCAGCCATCACATGCTGCAAAAGCCTGTTGATAACATTCTTACTCAGGTGTATGGAGACAGGGAAACCCATAAGACATTGGGCAGTGGTTATCAAGAAGCTAATGCTTACCAGAAGGTAACCCATGTTGATATGATTTGAGCTTCTGATTATAAAGCTAACAGGCTTTATTTGTCTAAGGGTTTAAACACTAATAAGTTACCCTTTGTGTTCCCTGATATCCTCATTACTTTTGGTTGCCAAAATATGACCAAAAGAAGGTCAGAGCTAGGAAATTATCAAAACGGTTACTGATTTCTAATTTATATTACATATACATTGTTAATTGGTTTGAACACAATTGAATTTCTCTAAATTAATTAAAAGCTAATTTGATCTCATTCTAAATTCTTCAAGAGAAACTTTGGTTTCATTCCAAACTGTGGCATCATTGCATCTTCTTATCGACTATGGTTTTTGGCCATTTATATATTTTTTTCCTAGTGTATATAGTAGCTTAGTCTAGCTTAGTCTTGTTTTAGTTTCTAAGTGAAATGTTTGAATTGGAATTTAATGATTTTTTTTATTAATAAAATGCCCTATTTGTTGAAGGGAACGTTTTGTGAATTTATACATACAACTAGAGCCTAATTGCCAGGATTTCATAAGATCATCAAGATGGGTGTTGGGCTTTAAACTGCTTGTTTGGGTCTTTTTCTTTGTTCAAACCACCAATTTGTCTTCAAATGTTTGACTCACTCAGCAGGTGCTGGAGTATCCAGTACAAAATGCAAGTCCCATAAGGAACATTTTGGTTAAAATAAGAGATACATTTAAAAGTAATGCTGCTTTGTGTGACGTTCAAAATAAAAACTGTTTATTTGCATGTCTAGTTCAAAAGTAAGACAAATCAATCAGAAAATGGGTAACTAAAGGAGAAATAGATTGCCATCTTATATGGAGAGCATGAGTATGTTCAAACAGGAACAAACAAATGTTATTTATACAGAGTGACGTGACAAACCCTAGGGTTAAATGTATACATATGTAGTGTCACATACATACTGTATGTGTTTTAATTTATCATTGTTGGCCAGTAACATATGTTCAGTTACTGTAGTGTGTGATCAATTTGAAAAATCAAAGTGAGAGAACAGATTACACAGGAAACAAGCAGCTGGATTGTTATATGGTAAACGGGTAGGATTAAATGCAGATGCCTCTTCCCACTGCTTTTGCTAAACGTAATGTTAGTATGGTTTAAAGTGTACACAAATAATTTAAATGTTTTTATTCTATATTTTCCTATTGTTGTGATTTTTTTAGTAAGACTCACACATGATTGAAACATTTTCTTATTCAATGCTTATTTTGTAAATATACTTGAGAAAATGTGAAAATAAACTTTTTTTTTTTACTAAAAAAGCAACACTGTTTTTCAGGGTGTGGTTTCTAATGATTTTATTTGGCAGAACGAAAAGGCAGCACACTTATGACAATCTTTTAGCAATAAAGCATATACAAAATTAATAATATGTAGTTGATTGAATATGATTATTACATCTCTATCAAAAAAACTGTGTATTAATATCTCTAAATGAAAACATTTGTGTACGAAGCCAATTCATCTAAGCACCAAATTTTACAATAACAATAAAAAGTTAAAAATTACCTTAAAATTCTGTCCCAGTGGACATGTCTTGTAGGTACAATCCACAAGAACAGAATGAGTCAATCAGGAGGTATTTTCTGCCTCAGCCAATGAGAATCAAGACAAGCTGCAGGAGTTTGAGATTTTTCTAAGAAGCACCAGAAGTTACTGCCTCAGTTTTCAGCTTTCATCTGTACTGCAGAAATTATTTCAAATTCACCATGAGGAGGATGATTATCTGTGTTGTAATTTCAATCATCTTGTGTAAGTTTTTCAATTTTTTGCTTTAACTGGATCCTATATTCACCACATGAATAATTTGTTTTTTATTTTTCTTTCTTGTTTTTCAGCTTCCTTGAAATGTACTAAAATCAAGCAGTCTCTGTTTAAATTCTGCCATGAAAATGATTCCTCTGTAACTTTAAACTGTGAGCAGGATAACGATGATCATTACTACATGTACTGGTATAAACAGAAAAGCACAGGGGAGCTACAATTAGTAACATATTCTTTTGGTAAAGATACATCGGAAACTGAACCTCCTTTCAATAAGTCCAAATACACCATGTCACGACCTGCGATTCTGACGTCCACGCTGCAGATTCACAGAACACAAGCTGGAGACTCAGCCATTTATTACTGTGCATCAAGAACAGCACAATGATTCAGTGAACCTCTGCGGCTTAACAATAACCTATGAGAGATCAATTAAAAAAAGATGAAGGGAAAAAAGTTTGAAATAAGACAGTCAGCAGGGCTTTTTATATAACAAGAAATAAGACATAAAACAAACACATCACATGTTTTAAATTGAAAAGTAAAAGCTCATACATTAATACTTGTATTTGCTTTATACAGTTCTAAAACACCACAAAGCTGATGTGTTGAGATTAGGCTGCAGGTGTTTGCTGGTTTAACTTTCTTAGCCCCACAACAATCCACCCTTATAATGTCTCATCTGAGTCTACCTTTACCTCACAGGTCTTTACTCTTTAATACAATTTAACATTTGGATATCCAGACAAAGTTAAAGAAATTATGTTTAACAGGTAATCATATACTGACCTCTAGAGGGTTCATGGTAGATTGCATTTAGATATCATAGAGTAGCAAAAATGAAGTTGCCTTGTTTATCATACATGTATTCATTGCATTGTAATTTGTGTCACCCTCCGAACTTAGCCAAAGAGTCAGGGAAGGTTAGCTCTACAGTAAGGTGAAAATGGAGAAAGGCATAATCAATGTTAATCAAAGACACATTGGAATATATTTGGTTCAAATGCAACTAAACAAGTTGAACAATTTATAAGGCAAGGAGACATTAAAAAATCTGGGAAAACATGAGAACTTAAAAGCTATTAAATTTTTCTATTTAGAAGCAAATGATTTAGATGAGCTGTAGTGGTGGAGACCTTTGCTTCTGTGAGAAGAACCAGTTTATTGAACAATTTGAACAAAGATTCACAAACAATATTTTCAAAAGGACAATAAAAGGCGATAAAGTGAATATGTCAGTTTTGACTGACAGTATATAATCATGTCAAATATAATGTGTTTTTTTAAGAGGAAATAGATAATAAACCTAGAATAAAATGTGAGGACAGATAGTTCATTTCATTTTATATTTATATACAAGTTCTTTGTAAATGTATTTCTCTAGTTAAAGCGGCCAGATAACATAATATTATACTTGTTTCTGCTCCCTTTCATTTAAGATTTTCGAATGTTTGTTTTTATGTTTGTTTTGTATGAACTTTAAAAAATTAAATGTAACATTGTGTTTGCATAAAAACTTCAAACTTTACTTCAAACATTAACATAAGTTAAAAACATCAGACTTAATAACATCTTAATGGAAAAATGTTGATTTTTTTTTTCAGCCCCTATTCATTGCCTATGTTGTATTCAGTGCCATCACTTCTAGTTTGATGAGATTTTTATTTTGATTATAATGTCGTTGTAACTTGTAAAATCAACCCCCCTTTAGGGACATGAATTAGAATCTGAAAATGATATGAGGACAAAGTTACATTTAGAATTTAATTGATTTATTCTATTATATGTAATGCACTTTGCCTAGGCTTTGGGGCTCCAGTAAATGGTAGAGAAAGTCTAAATGTGCAAATAAAGAAAACATGCAAATTAGCTTATGTTTACCAATATTACACCAAGAAATAAGCAGGAACAACAGCTGCTGATCTACAAGCCTCCCCACCTACAGTAAGGTCAGGGCTAATAGGAAAGACTTTGGGCAAAATGCAGCATCCATGGGAGAAAACATAGCTGACTAAATATGACACAGTTACTACTAAAATTTGAAGAGTATAAGAGAGATAAAAGACTTCAATTAATGGGATTTGAAGATTTTTCTTTGAGCTTATTATTGTTTTCTGACTTTATAATTAATATACTTAATGTTTTTTTTTCCCCCTTGAATATCAAGATATACAATCATCCCTGTCATGAAGTTTGGGAAACAAAGTCAGATCAAGGAACATCACAACATTACACACCTTTCTTTTCTCTCTGCTAACTGATTGGCTGAAGAGTCATGACCAGCAGAGATGTCACTTCCTGTCAGTAACTTCAAACAAACAAAAACAAGCAGCAGCTTCCTGTCCTCTGTTCTGCCTTCTTTTCTTAGCTGTCACAGAAATAGCAGCAGCCAGCTTGGAGCTGCTCCACCGTCAGTCAGCCCAACCTGCACAGCTGCTCCCACAGAGACACACAGAGATGGAGGCTGAGATACGGAGAGAGGGGCTGGGGGAGGAGGAGAGGGGGGAGAGAGAGAGGCATCAGGTTTTTGTATGATGCTTTTTTACCGTGGGGACAGGGGGCCACGGTGATACAACCCCATAGAGCCGCCGTACAAAAACCTCCTTCCATTAACATCCATGATGTAGGCGGCTGAATGGATCTCAGAAGGCCTCAGAGAGCAGGAAAAGAGTCAATCTGAAGGTGGGCAGGATGGAGGCTCAGCTTGGCCTTAAAAACGAATCTAATATGTAGAATCTGGATCAGAAACATGTTTTAGAAAGAGATGTTTGACTTTGTTTGTGGAGCGTTTGGATCATGGGTTCCTCATCTAAAACATTACAGCTTCTCTAAACATTATGAAGCTCATCCTGCAGGTTTAACCCTCCCTGATAATCTGTGTTATTACAGTGTGTCTGAAGAAGATGATTCTGGAAAGATTTTGGACTTTTTAGTCAACAAGAGAATCAGTGTGACTCTGGAAGTGAAGCTTACTTTGGAAAAGGGACAAAACTAACAGTTCTGGGTAAGTGCGACTTTTAACACTTTCAGTTCAACAGATTAGATTTGAATTTAATGGAAATCTTAGATTTAAGAAATAACATATACTGGGAGTTAAAAAGCTGTGATGTATTAACCTGAAGTTAAAGCAATGTGACCTACACTGATCCTGCTTACTTTGGTGGAGGAACCAAACTGACAGTTTTAGGTAAATATTTCACTTTAATACAGTTTTAATGGATCCTGCTTTGATTAAAAATTTGGTCCAGAAGAATCTGTCTCTAAAGGTCTTTGTAAAGATAATTCTGGTAGAAAAACAGTTCATGTTCACTATTGCTGCACTGTGACAATGCTGAAGCTTACTTTGGACAAGGAACTAAACTCACTGTTTTGGGTAAGTTGGACTTCTAACATGTTCAGTTGGTTTAGATTTCATCAAAAGTTTCCCTTGAATCAAACTAGAATGAAAAGTTGTTGAGTTTTGACATTTTAATATATTGAGTTGGGCTGAAAACACTGTGAACTACAGAGAACCTGCTTACTTTTTATATTCAATGTTTTCTTGATAGGAAGCTGAAGCTCTGTGCTGACAGAGAAGCTTATTTTTGCTCATTTTAGGGCAAGAACAAATCTGAATGTCTTAGGTAAGAAACATTAAAAAAAAGGCATTAATAACAAACTTGTCCTACTTTACCTGATAAACTCAAACTATGTCAGAAAGTTGCTTGTTTAACTGGATAAAGGGGTCATTTCTGTCTGTATAGAGGACTAACATTCAGCTTTATGAGCTTTTCAGTCTTGTGTGGTATAAAATAACTTTATTTACCTTAAAATAAACAGAAGAGCAAAGGGAAATCAGCCTGTTGAGCTGTTTCTAGCACTGATTCAGCTCACTGTGCGACCACGTCTGAAGCTATCTTTGGTGGAGGGACTAAACTGACTGTTTTAGGTAAGAAACTGTTTCCACATCTAAATGACTGCATACTATGATATGCTTTACAGCTCGACCAGTATTATAAATGCTAATAGAACTTTAAAGCTGTTAAAATGCTCAGACCTAGTGTAATAATATTAATGCTAAGTGAAGCTAAACAGATTTGTGGAAACAAATCATTGAGTTATTTGTGTGTAATAAGTTGAGAGACGTCCTGAAAAGATCTTAAAAATCAGAAAGAAAGTCGGAATCTTTTCTGAGGGCTGTAGGGAGAGTTTGTGTTGCAGCCTGGAGTCTCTGTGCTCCTTGGGCAGCGAATAGGGTGGCCAGATGTCCGGCTTTAGGGCGGACAGTCCGGATTTTCATTGCACTGTCCGGCGTCCGGCGCCGCATCCAGCCGGACGTGTATTTGCCCTCCTTTACACCCAGATTCCACATACTCTGTCAGCGCTCCGCTCCGCTCAAGTACGTCGTGCGAAGTACTTGTCTGTCATGTAAATCAATGAGAGCTGTTCCACATCCTCCGCTACTCCTCCGCACGTCTCTGTCCACGTACGTCTTCTCCGTCTTTCACCGTCAAAATACGGAACTGAGCTCTTTTTGTCTCCGCTCCCGTCAGCCCAGATCAAGACCCGCAATTGCAATCGCACCAAACAGGATAAAGAATGTAGTGAAGACCCGGTTTGTCAAATTAAATTATAGTAAAAACAGGTCGGTTACTAGAAATCAGAGCATAGTTCGTATATATTCCCAAAATTAAGAGCAATTAATTAAATAACTGGATGCAGACTATTGGTGCTTCAACAGACCAAAAAATTCTTATTGCAGGAATGGATGAAGAGATGATGAGTTTGGAAGCGGAGAACAAACATAGTTCATACAAACTATGGATGATCCTGTTTATTCCTGTTACAAAAATCCACAGCAGAAAGAGAAAATATTTGGGCAGAAACTGAACATCTGCTGGATGATGATGGGGATTTTTTTTAATATGTCATATTAAATTAAACGTTCACAGGGTTTATACCGGAATGAGGAACTCTAATTTAATGCTCTTTTAATGCTATTAGAAATCATTTTAATTTCATCAACAAGTATCATGTACACAAGTTATTAGTATACATGAAATAAGGAGCTGTAAGCACAGTTCCATGACTCAAGTTTGTGTATATATATCTATATATATACTATATATATATATATATATATATATATATATATATATATATATATATATATATATATATATATATATAGATATATATAGATAGATAGATAACATGGTGAAATCATCTTTACTCTCGACAGGCTGCAGCCATGTCACGAATTCCTCTTTTCCAGCCACTTTTTGACATTTGTATTGTCCTATTCTCTAGCTCTCTCTCCGCCTCAAGCTTCTTTTCCAAACAACTGCTTTATGATCAATTGCAGCAGTTCTGCTCAAATTAATCGTGTCAAAAAATAGTCACTTTTTAAACACCACAATGTATTAAATAAATACAAATGCTGGGAACCAATTCTTTTTTTACATCTCTTTAATATTTTGTTCTATTCAACTACACAAGCATCATCTTTAAACTACTAAGAATTGTACTATAAATGTGACTTTACCCGATTCTTATGTACACCTTAGTAATTGATATGCCGCACAATGTCCTCCTTTTTGGTGCTATAGAAATGGCCACCCTAGCAGCGAAGCTTATTTTGGAGCTGGAACTAAACTCACTGTTTTGGGTAAGAGAAAACTGAAATATGAAATACAGACACCTAATGCATGAATTCAGCTTATCCTGAAAGCACTTTCCATGTAATCCAGTCGGATATGGGCAGCCACTAAATGTTTGGCTCAAAGCCCAGATTATTAGTCTGTCAGCCAGTTTTTATCAGCTCTCTGAAACACTGTGACTACCAATTCTGAAGCTTACTTTGGAGCTGGAACTAAACTCACCGTTTTAGGTAAGACCAAATAGATTGCAATGGGAGAATCTTTCAGTAATGGATTGTGTATGCAGTGCTTTTATTTTCCTAAAATCACCAGTAATCCATTAATTCAGGTTCGTGTTTACATAAATTAATCTCTTCTGTACTGTTTTGATGCCACTCTGGGCTGGTTTGCACAGAAAGGTCAGTTGTTGGTAACAGAAGAAAAAAGAAAGTCTTTAGTTTTTACAGCTGCATTTTTTTCTGTAGTCATGTCTCACTGTGAACAACTTAAACCCTGCTTATTTTGGCAGAGGCACCAAACTCACTGTTTTAGGTAAGAAACAAAGAAAATTCACTTAAAAAAATAAATTCATCTTAAAGAGGGACTGGTAAGTAAAAAAAAAAACAAAAAAAACTCAAATTAAAGCTTTTCAATGGTTTAAGGTCTATGAACAGGCCAAAAAAATAATTTTCTGTATAGTTGTCTTGACGCTAAGTTCTTGTGCACAAAGGGTTCAGATTTTTAGAAATATAATACGACAAAGTAGTTGTTGCTTTGCACTGCTGAAAGCTTCAGCAGCTTTAACTGCAGCTGTTTCTCAGTGTGAGCGGCTATAATCCTGCTTTCTTTGGTCGAGGAACAAAACTCACGGTTTTAGGTAAGAAAACAGACTCTTAAAACTAATTTTTCTTTCATTTCACTTTGAGGAAGAGTTCTAGAAAGAAAAAAAAAATAGTCAGAAGTAGAACATGCAAAGTTTTGTGTGGTGCGAAGTATTTGATTACTACCAATAATTAATTTATCTATATCTTCTCAAAGAGGCCAAAAATCCTGGCCTTGTATTTCAGCTTTAGTTAAAAGAAGAGAAAAAGCAGTATTTAGCTCTCAGCACTGAAAGCTTCAGCAGCTTTTCCTGCAGCTGTTTCTCAGTGTGGCCAATATGATCCTGCTTACTTTGGTCGAGGCACCAAACTCACAGTTTTAGGTAAGAAATCAAGAAATTCACCAACCTTATTATTTGCAAAACTGAACACTAAACAAATTCAAAGTTTACAGTTTTGATATGTTGCCTTACATCTTTAGCTTGAAATTGAAACATGAAACTATATGACTAAAACTAAATTGATCTAGGGACGGATCTGGTGAACTTTAACTAGAGGAAGCTCATTCAGTAACATCTGTTTTGTTGGTCCTTCAAAGTACAAACTTGGAGAATTTGTGTTGTTAAAACAAAGTTATGGAGATTTTCAGACCTCCTAGACCTAAATCAGTTTTATAACAGCAGCTGAGCTCCGGCTCATATCCTGCTGAATTTGGAGCTGGAACCAAACTAACGGTCCTTTGTATTAAATATTGCTATAATTAGTGTATTGCTGGTAAATATGTGGTTGTGTTAATTTAATAATTCTGGGATTAGTCTGTTTAAGAATGAAAAGGTAGATGATATTTGTGCTTAAGTTTTCCTCTTCTCTTTTTATTTCTGCATTCATTCATGTTTTGTAACTTTGTATATATATTTTAAGTTTTAAAGTTGCAAAAACATTCAGAATCATTGTGAAATTCAAACATGAAATCAAAACAAGAAAAAAATAGAGTATTAAACAAAAGGGAACAAGGTAGAGTAGATACCAGACCAAATGTTTGGAAACTGTTTCCACCCCTCAATTTTAATCCCAGCATGTAAAATTCTGTTAAGTTGATTAATATTTAGGATGTTTTTACTGTTTTTATTGATATGCATGAATTTTCAGAAATATAAAGATATTACAGTCATTTCTGAGAAAAAATGAGCAGTGGAAAAGTTCTGCTTTGTTTTAGAAATGAAAACATTAAAAAGGGTCTCAGCTATGAAAAAATAAAAAATTAAGATCAAATAGAATTAAACCAAATTCTTTGGAATTATACTGAAAACTATTTACTGTAATTAAGGTGTTTTTTTTTAGATAATAATCATCTTCACATGGTTGCAAATTATACCTATGAACTTGTCCATTTTTGGTATAAATGTTTTTCTTTGCTTTTAAGACCTTTTTCTCATAATGCAATTAAATTTAAACTAATCCTAAGCCTTTTGTAAAAGAGATAAAAGCTCAAAGACAGCAGTTCCATTTTATTGGAACCTCTTTATTGAGCTGATAGTCTATTATTAGTTCAGGTGTTGTACAGATGTTGTTAGATGTCGATTAACCTTTTTATAACACCTTAATATCATAACTTGGGCGATTGCAGCTCTAATTTATTGATTTTGTTTCTTCTTTCAGAGCACGACGTAGCATATCCTACAGTGAAAATTTTCAGCCCTTCAGGAGATGAATGCAGAGACTATGACAGGAAGAAGAAGAGGACCCTGCTCTGCGTTGCCTCTGATTTCTACCCAGATCATGTCAGCGTGTCCTGGAAGCGCAATGGAAGGGAAATCACTAATGGTGTGGCAACTGACCCTGCAGCCAAGAAGGGGGAAACATATTACAAAATCTCCAGCAGGCTGAAGATCCCTCTGGAGGAATGGGTTGATCCAAATAATGAATATACCTGCATCGTCACCTTCTATAATGGCACTCATCACCTTCCTTACAGTCATACCATTACAGGTTTGTTCCTTTAACACATAATTATCCTAGATCTATTATTTTAGGTCATCCTTATTAATGTCTTATCATGTCGACTCTCAATTCTTCCAGTTCGTCCTAATGAGACAGCCCTCACTCGAGGTAAACTGCAACATTTCTCTCTTCCTGACTCTAAAAGCAATTAAAATGTTGCCTTCAGCACCTTGATGGGGCTGAATTAACTGATCTGTTTGTTTAACCAAACCTTCTGACTCCCTGCAGGGTATTACATGAGGGTCACCCAGAACGCCAAAGTCTCCTACACCATCCTGATCGTGAAGAGCTGCGTCTACGGAGCCTTCGTCTGCTTCCTGGTGTGGAAGCTTCAGGTCTGTGCAAAACATCCCTGTTGGTTCTGATTAACTGTCCTGTGAGTAATAAAGAGCTTCTGACACTGAGGGACAATATTCTTCTGTTTTTCAGGGAAAACGTGGAAAGCAGAGAAAGTGAGAGCTCAGCTAAAGCTTTAACTCTTCCTCCCTGTACATAATAAACCTGATCTGATGTTATTCTATAAAGCCCTTTCATGTTACATAACAGATCTAATGAGTGTTATACAAAAAACATTTTTTTATTATTTCAGATACTTTCTAGGTAAATGCTTGTTTCTCTCTATGTGCTGTTTAATAAAATTGTTTTACACACTTTTGGATTTCTTTGGTTTCTCTTTTTATCTGCAGCTTGTTTAAAAAAATATTTTGAAATAAATTAGGTGTTAAACTTGATGTTTTAATGTTGTAAAACAAACTTAAATTAATCTGTATCAGACATTACTCAGAAACAGCATAGAATCCGATTGAAAATGACAACAACTGTCAGTAAAACAATTCTACTAAAGCGTCACTTATTCCACAGATAGTGTTAGATATTTATAGCTGACTTCTGAGAAACGGCTCATTTTCTGTCCCATGTACTCCAAGCATCTCACTTTCAGGGCATTCACATCAAGGTTCTTTGTTTTGCCAAACAAGAACTTTTCCTGTTAGTTTAAACATTTTAGTAGGAGTGTGAGAGTGAGTCTGCTACATGAGAACAGGAAGTCAGCATTGTCATCTGTGCACAAAAGAAGGTCAGAGATGCTGGGGGAGGAAGATGCAGAGAGAGCTGGAAAAATTGCAGAGGAGCAAAGTGCGACAGCGAGGGCAGGATGTGGTCGCAGAGCAGCCTGCAGCTCCGTCTCCATGCAGAGAAACAACGGAGGTGCAACCCTCAACTTTTACCGCAGCATCCGGCTCAATGGGTGCACCTGCAGCCGCCCCCCAAACACACACATACATTTTTCACACTTGAAAATGATGTTTTAGCAACCAGCTGCTTCAGGCCCCTTTCTGTGTCAACTGAAGCTAAAAACTGAACATGTGCCTGTGTGTGTTATAAAACAAACAATAAACAACAGATGGTTATTGCGATCTGGGGCAGACAGTTACAGTTGAATGCATTTCTGCATATTTTCTGAACCCATATCATTTGCATATGAAAATAAAACAAAATAAATAAAGAGATGTTTTCAAGAATTTAATCTACGTAACTTTTACATTAAGATGAAAATAAAGGACTATACTCTATCAAGTTCCATTCTTGCTGTAAATAAAGCATTATCCTACATGTTATTTGTTAGGATCTTACCAAAAATCTAAGTGGAAACTGTTTTTAGAGCTATTTTCCACTAAAGAACATGTTTTTTTGACCTACTTGAGATTAACAAAAAATCTATCTGTGAAGCAGCAACTATCAAAATGTTTACATGTTTAATCTGTATTTTGATTTCATTCAGGCTTTAAAAATAATTAAATACTCAAGTAATGCCCGGTAGTGGATTTTTTTATTATATTTTATTGTTATAAAAGAGGAGCAAAACATTAATCACTTGCTTTTTATTTGTGATAATAGATTAACTTAAATCAATTTCATATTTGTTTTCATTCTACAAAACTTCCTATTCTTCTTAATAATAAGTTAACATTTTCATGAGTGTTAAGTCATTGAAACTAAACTTATTTGGCTTTCATTATGTTTTTACTGAAAACTCTATTTAAAACCTTTTTTTCTTTTTTAATAAAAAAAGGATTTGTTTTAAAGGAAAACATTTATCCAGCAGAGCATAAAGAGACTCTTAGACCAACAGGCAGATTTAATTACGGTAACATCAATTTAATATCTGGAGTCAGCATATGGTATAAATTATTTCCAGTCAGGATGTCAAATGTTGGTTCTGATCAACAAAAACAATATTACCATTTATTTAGCTGATAATCTTTATGACAGCCATTGGTGATCTGTTAAACATGGGTTGTAGGAGTCTCATTTATAACAACATTGACTAGCAGATGTATTCTAGAGCCTTTTTTACACTAAATGGCCTCCCAGGTTTTCACACTCCAAATACTTGAGTTTACGTTTTAAATCCTCGCTCTTTATAAATTACTGCATCTATGGAAACCCCTTGTGCCACAGTTATCAGTATCCCAGCTGTCAATACTTTGTACAGCCTCATTTTCTAATGGATCAAGAGTTTTTCTTTGTTTATTACTGCTCAAAAGCCTGGAACATGCAAAGTCGGGATAGTTTGAGTAGTCATTATAGTGCATTCCCTCTAGATGATAAAGAGTCCTGACTTCTCTCTTATGCTATAATATTGCCAAAGGACACAAGGACCCAGACGAACAGAACAAAGGAGACAAGCTCTTACCTCATGAGCTAAATTCACCCACAGCTTACAATGACATGTTTAGCAGTTCACCTTAAAAACACTATGCCAAATCTGAAGCTCAAAGAATCAGGAAATCAAGATCTGGACTAAAGAAAGGATGAATGGAGAAATGCGACTAGTCCACAATTTTAGAATCTGAAGTTTAATCAACAAATAGTTAAGAGAACTTCAGAGTGGTTTAAAAAATAAAAGGAAAAGTGCTAGAAAGTGTTCAATCAATAGAAAGAAGCAAAGATCAGAGTCTGTGGGAAAATAGCCAGTTTAAAAATAGACCTGAAAAAGTTGTTTTTTCACTAAACATCCTGGGGCCATTACAATTAAGAAAAATTATAGTGAATAGTTAGATTGCACAACCTTTATACACTAAATTAGAAATAAATTCGTGATTGAGAGCCCTAAACTACAAAAACAGCCTGAATCCTATGTGGCCAATTTTATTTATAAATGGAAAAAAAAAAAAAAAAAAAAAAAATATATATATATATATATATATATATATATATATATATTATTTTCTTTCACTTTACAAAGGTTTTGCTACATCTCTTTCCACTTTGGAAATTAGCTAGTTGCTTATTCAGACTTTCTTATTTACATCTTCATAGTCATTGTCAAACTCACAAGTTTATTTGATACCTGAACATTTTCCATAAGAGCTTCTCTCTGTTGTCAAATTAAAAACACCGTTTAGAAACAGGGAAGCCCTCCCTCTGCTGGACAAACCTAGAACACAGCTGTTAATCAGAGCCAAAAATCTCTGTAACTTGATTTTTTAAAAATATAATCGCTATGTTGAAAATTTAAATCGATAAAGAAAAATTTTCTACACACAGCCTGAATTTAACTTTTGTAAATGTACAGCTCTAATCTGGACCTATATATTTTTCAAAGGAAGTTTTTATTGTCATATGTCTGTTATTTTCAAATGAATCCAGTTTTTTGTGTTTCAAATTTACATCTTTATTGAAAGTGAGCAAATTTTTACAGTACACATATATATTAACCTGGATCTTAAAATGGAATAGTTAGAGTCTGACTGTAAGTGGCGAAATTGCTTGAGAGGTTGAATAAAAAGTCTTGTTTCTCTCAAGCTTTAATGTGAAAGAATCTCCTTCTAAAAGGTCGATTGACTTTTTTTCTATTAAAAATTGTCAGCTGATTTAAACCCGAACAGTTATCCAATATTTAAAGCTTACCTAGAGGGTAAAATATATACAATGACATGGTTTAAAAAACTAAGGAGAACATTATCAAATCAGGGGTGGAATATAAAATTGATGGTTAAACAAATCCAACTATCTACACGTGTTGAAAAGTTATGTGTGAAATAAGATATCAGGAGGCTCCTCCCAGTACCAATGTTCTCTGTTTTATCCAATAGACACATTTTTTAAAACCCAAAAATCCTGTCCCACAATGTACATCACATGATTTTCCCACCTGTACCTCACAATAACTGAACACCCAGATGCTTAAACCATGGAGTTTATCTTGCAGAGACATATTTTCCTCACCCTTTCAGGCTTTTTGCTTTGCATATCAGGTAACACGGAATATATATATATGTATTAACTTTTACTAAAATTTTTGTGGCTGAAAAATGTAAAACGGAAAACTGGAAGACTTCAAAAGTCACATTTATATTTTAATTTATCCACAGACTATACTGATGGGAGTAACCAAGTGCTCCAGACCCCTGTGCTGTGGAAATATCAGGATGGCAATGCCACGTTGGAGTGTAGTCACACAAAGGGCAGCACATATAGAGAGATGTACTGGTACCAGCAGCTGCCTGGTCAGAACATGAAGCAGATAGTTTTCACTACAGCATACAGCCCTCATGAATATGAACAAGGTTTCAGTAAAGAGAAATTTCCTGCAGAGAAAAATGATGCAGAAACTGGATCTCTGACAGTCGTGAAGCTGCAGCCTGAAGACAGCGGAGTGTATTTCTGTTCTGTGAGAGACACAGTGATGCAGCTGATTAACAGCGATACACAAAAACTTTGCTGGAGTCTAAGGGAAGAGAAGATAGTTTTAATTCAGCTGTAGAGGGGGCTAAAGACCACTTTAGATTAAAAATACCTTTTAAATTAGGTCACTGATATAAGTTAATGTATTTTGTGTGTTTATTAAGGTGTTATATTGAATGGGTTTCTCATAAGGATTTTAAAAAAAGGTTCAATTAAAACAGGGGTATTTCTTTTTAAAAAGTGCTAATATCCATTTAAATTCTGGCATTTTATTACACTGCAATCTAAATCAGTATTCCTTCTTTTTTGCAGACATTATCAGCCAAGCATGCCTAATAATGCATATATATGTTATTCTATAAAGGTCTTAGTCTCCATCTAAAAAGCCTATTATGAACAAATACTTGGAATAAATACCATATGCAACAGCTTGTTCAAGTTATATATATATATATATATATATATATATATATATATATGTATATTTTGAGAAAAAATAAAAATGAAGCAAAGATCCAATCGCCTGTCCGTTCACCTTTGACAAGAGGACCTTTCCTAGTCAAGACCTGCCTCATACAGCTGGGCTCATTCTTATCTGTCGAGGTTTTAGTTGTTCACATGCTCCAGACATCACACACAGACCAGAGCAAGTCAGACAGAAATCAGACAGGTGTGCCCCTCACACAGACCAACACCAATCAGATCAGTGCAGGTCTTGCTCATCTCAAATGCACGGACTGTGTGCAGAACCGACCACTCTAGATAGAAACTCTAGATCACACTTCAGTTAACTTTACTGTGCTAAACCACAGTAAGCTTTGCTTATCACACTGACCACCAGCTGCTTTGGGTCTCTCTTATTTTGTGACGCTCCATCTCATTCCCTCTAGAGTCTAGAGGCTAAAAGTCCAATTTTCAGCAAATCACACATCTGCCTGGAAGGGGTTCAGACAGATCGCAAACTACAGACTCAAAGACCTCCACTGCATAAACAACTCTTGACTGGCAAATGAGCTAAACCAGTTCTAATGCAGCTTTGAGAGTCAACCAGTAACAATCCCCCATGGCTCAGGTCCAAACCCCAGTGCACCATCTTCTCTGTCTCTTAAGGCTTGGCCCACTCCACCAACTAGCCCAGCCGCTCCCCTCCAACCCTTCCCATCCCTTTCAGAAAAAGGAGTAAATTGTCTGTGTAAGGGATAGGAATCCTAAAAAGCATCTGGGTCTGACTCTTTCTTCCAAACCATCATGTTGCCCTGTGCAGATGTTTGTGGAATTAACTAGAGATATGCCCTGTGGCAGCCTGCTTCAAAGCCACCATCAGCCACATTTCGAAGACACCAAGCACCACAGGACTAATCGACTTTATACTGTCGCCCTGACCTCTGCGGTAAGGAAGACAATCGAGAGCCTTGAAATCCTTCACCGATCCATTTTCAGTTTGCTTACAGAGCCCTCAGGTCTGTTAATAATGCAGTAAACATGGACTTTCACTATATCCTGCAGCACTGTAATTCACCAGAAACGTATGCCAGGATCCTGTATGTGGACTTCAGCTCCGCTTTAAACACCATAATCCCAACCATGCATCAGGGCAAGCTCTCTCAGCTACACGTGCCTGACTCCTCCTGTAGGTGGATCAAACACTTCCAGACAGCCAGGAAGCAGCACTTGCAGTTGGCAAAAAAGGGCTGTTTCCAAATAGTGTAATGACTCTGCACTTTTTGGTTCTGTTTAAAATTTTTTATTGATTTTTCAGTTCTACTTTTATTGTCTGTGTTTTCAAGTATATTTGTTTCATTTGCATTTTGTGTTATTCTAGTTCTAGTTATTCTTAAGGAATTCTTGTTTGCCCTCTGCTGCCCTCTTGTGTCAGTCTCCTTTTCCCTAGCTCCCTTCTGGAATCCTCTGTCCACACCTGCTCCCAATCTGCTGATTAGCCTGGTCTTTGTTCAGTCTCCCATTGATACACCTCATGTTCAGTCACTGTTTGCTGGTTCCTTGTTGTTGTTAGTTGCTTCCTCATCTCTGGCTCCCCACATGAGTTTTCTCTGATGTTTTCTGGTTTCGCGGTTCTTTATATTTCTGGATGTCTGCCTCAGTCTTAAGCCAAAGCAGAAGTGTGTTACCGGTTGACATGATGAGTGCCATCTGAATGATGCTAGCAGTAAGGAAGGAGGCAAGAAGAGGAAGCAAGATGCTTCCTATCACTAGTTCATTTAGCATAGAGACCTCGCCACATTCCTATCCATCCCATAGGAGCTGTAGGGTTGTCCACAATTAATTGTATAAGAGGACATATAGGCACAGCTCAAATCACAGTTTACTGAAAAAAAAACACTATTTTGTGACATTTGCTACATATGACAGATGCTAATTTATGCATCTTCATGTCTTTGGGTTTTTTATGGAAAGCTTCAGCCATTTGCTACTTTTGTGTAACACTTGTATGTTGTAGTTCTTTTCTGAAAGACTTTAGTCCCAATCTGAATATCCTTAACATGGGTGTCAATCCTGTAATGATGTACATAAGGCTGAAGGCTTTCTGCATTCAGACAGTTCCTTTCCTACCCTGGAATGCATTTTTACAGCTGAGGCATTGAAAGGTGCAGGGATATAAGCTATTAACAGAAGGTAGGAGACACAATTTAGCTTATTCAAAATCAACCCAGGTGTTTGATACCAAGAGCATAAACACTGGAGCTACACATCAACCTCCTGAAGTTTGATAACAATAGCCTTATTGGGCTCATCTCTGGGGGGACTTGAGTCCAGGTGGAAGATAACCATTCTGTGACCTGGTGCAGCCCATACTAATATGGAGCTCAATACTCATAAAACATGGAGACAGTTATGGACTTAAGAAATAGCTCAGCCCGGGTATGAACATAATGTTGCAAGGCTCTCCAGTTGTCTCTTTCCACTTCCTGGGTACCATCATTGCTGAGGAGTAAGTGCACTGATGGTGCACTTATTCTCTGCTATCAGTCTATTTTCTCCTCCATAACCATCTGGTCACCACCAGAGACAGTGTTATTAATTCTGAAAAAGGGAAATTAGCTATTTTCCCTCTCTTCAAGTACTGCACACCTAAAGGACCTGGAAGTGAGCAGAACAAATTTTAACTGACCCCTCCCACCTTCGTAAAGAACATTTCCAAAACGAGCTTCTTCCCATCTCCAGCCAGCCTAATTTAGAAGGACCTGGTCCCCAGCTACGTAATAATTTACCATTGAAGAAAATAAGTGAATATCGTAAAACTGAATTGTATCTTATCTAATTTCTTAATCTTATTTTATATTTTTAATATGCATATATAATTTGTGTTTAAATCATAGCAAAAATGATAAAAGCACATGGAAGAGAAATCTCTAATCAGCTCTGGTCTCACGTGTTCTCACTGTCAACAGACACTCCCATAGAAAAATGTTCTTTGTGGTGCTGTCACAGCTCTAACACCGTCTCTGAGTTCAGTCTGCTCATACTTCAATAATGAATCCGGCATCTCTGCTTAAGTTTTTTGCAGCTCTACTCTGTGTTGTAGGTATGTCCTGGATTCAGTAGTTGTGACCATTAAAGAATAGAAGCTGTCTATGTAGCTTAAACATTATTTTCATAATTTATTTTCATTGTATCTGGATATTTAATTAATTCTAATGTTGTATGATGTGATATTTGAATTCTGCAGGTCTAAGTGATGGGAGTGATGTCAATCAGACTCCTCTGTTGTGGGTTATAGAGGGTCAGTCTGCAAACATGAGCTGCAGTCACACTAAAGATCATGGCTTCGACCAGATGTACTGGTACCAACAGCTGCCCGGTCAGAACATGAAGCAGATAGTTTTCACTACAGCATATAGAGCTCACCAGTATGGACAAGGCTTCAGTGAGGAGACATTTCCAGCAGAAAAGAAGGATGCTCAGACTGGATCTCTGAAAGTGAAGAACCCTCAGCCTGAAGACAGTGGAATGTATTTTTGTGCTGTGAGTAAACACAGTGATGCAGATGATAAACAGAGCTGCACAAAAACCCAACTGATGGAGTCCTGGAGAACCAAAGACCTTTTTGTTTTAAATTAACTGTAGGTGGAGCTATAGACCAGAGTAGTTGTCAATAATACCCTTAAATTAAAATATGTTCCTAAGAAATTAGATAGAGAAAAAAAATAAAAATAAAAAAATAAAATAAATAAATATATATCTTCCATTATATGCCTGTATGCTGTTGTCGCAGAGAAAAAGTTCTTTCAATGAGAAATTTGAAAAAAAAATGTTGAGAACAGCTCCACTGCTTTTCAGTAACTAACATGTTTTTTTGAAAATGCTGGAAAATCTTGTTTGTATATATTGAGACTTCTGTTGTTGTGCATTATTAGATAGTGGAAATACAAATTGAAAATCCTTTTTTTTTTTTTCCCAAACTGCATTTACCCAAAACAAATCCAAATATTGTGTTGTGAGGTTGTAAAGAGTGCAAGCCAATGCTTTGTGGGATCATTCATCACTTTATTTACACTTGCAGGTTTCGTCTGTATCGGCTTTGCACTGCTAGAAACCTTTATTCCATTAACTTATATAAAACAGCTCAAAGTTGGATTGGATTTTTCTAAGTCTTTTATTTCCACATTCACATCATAAATGCACCAATAAATTTGTAGATGTAATATGGCAAAATGTGATAAGCGATTTCTTTGCTTTCTAATTTATATTCAGAAAAAAATGAAGATGACCAATTAAACAAATCATTGTGCTAGTTAGATTTAAAATAGCTTAATTATAACAGTTTGCAGCAGTTTTCAAAGAACCAATACTTTAATGATGAAGTCCAAACACTATTTCTGTATCTAATATACTTTATTTAGCACCATTTCAAGCTTTAACTTCAAGATTACTCTATTTGTGTTTGTTCCTTTTTTAAATAAAGCTTAATTCCACACCATGGAATATTGAGTTCTGTATCTTATTTTTATTCAGTGAAGCACATCTCTAACAACAATCAGCAGATCCTTTATTTGTTTAAACACATAAGTTTAGATTGGAATACACTGGAGCTTTTCCATAACCTGACATTTTAGTTGATAGCAGAATGAAATGCTTTGTTTTATTTTTCACAAACATCTACGTTATTTTTTCAATTATTCCAAGATATTAAGAGACAATATCAATAAAACCCTCAGCAGCAAAGACACCCAGCTTGCACTAACCACAGTGCTTGAATCAGATCCTGCTGTGATCCTGCTTTATGTCTCCTCCCCTCTCAGTTAGTCCTCCAGTGAGTGTTCAACATGTCAGTCTCTGCAGAGATAAAGAAGACAATAGAGACATCATGATCAGGAATTCCAGCAGGACTGTTCTGCTGCTTCTTTGCTTCTTAGGTAGGATCGACTCTACTTACTAAGGTATCAAGAAATTTATAATTTTGTTCATCTATTCTTAAGCACATTATCTTATCTTAATGCAGGTTTGTCTCTGAGCAAAGAAGTGCATCAGGATCCACCCTCGATAATGAAAAACACTCAGGATCCTGCAACAATCAACTGCAGTCATTCAATCACCTCATATGATACAACACTGTGGTACCAGAAGCGGACTGGTGATTCTGCTCTTAAATTAATTGGATATATTCAGTATTCCAATGATGTGCTTGAGAAGGAATTCAAAGGTCATTTCAACTTCACTGGAGACGGCTCAAAATCCTCTAAGCTACATGTAGAGAAGCTCAAGGCAGAAGACAGCGGCATTTACTACTGTGCAGCTAGTCCACAGTGACTCAGTTAGCGTCTCACCTCTACAAAAAACCCCTCTGATAATACACCACATGAACAAACTGGGAGGAGAAGCCCAGCTGCATCAATGTGCTTCAAACAGCAACCTGTCATAAATATCAACAATAAAACCTCTTCTTTCATTAACCCTTAAAGCAGCATAAAATCACTTTCCTGCTGAAATTGAAGCAAATAGCTGCATTAACTTACAGCTTTATTAAAAACCTCAGATTATCAGCTGGAAAGTGGCGCCAGTGTGTGTAACACCGTACCTCCCAGTCGGCTGATTCCAGGAAGGAAAGTCACATAACCGATTGACTTGCCTTCATCTCGTCATATGCGCTTTATTAGACTATCAGATTTAATGAGACTTTTAGTTGGAGAGAGTTAAACTGTGGAATGGCATTGGGATGTTAATTTTTGTCAACAAGGTGAAACGTTTGTAGCTGGAACCAAAATGCAGAGGCTGAAGGAGAGATGACTTCCTGAATATTTAATGCAGCCAAAGTACATATCCAAAATGAAACATCAGAGGAACACCAAAATAGAGTTACCAGGTGAGTGATAGGAACTGATGAAGGCATGACATAATCATGGCAACCCAGCAAAGACAAATTGCAGAGGAAGGTTATACTGATGAGGAGACTAACAGGAAAAAGTCTGGAGCAATGATCTGAGTGGGAACAGGTGTGCAGAGAAAGAACTAAAAGAAAATCAATGGAAAGGAAGTTGACACTAGGGGGCAACGGAGAGTAACTGGGAAATATAACCTAAAGATAACAATAAACAATGAATGACAAAAATTAAATTAGAGCAAAGACTAATGACTGTTGGGTGGGAGATAACTGAAACAAACAGCAAACAGGAACAGTAAGACTAACAAGTAATTCAAAAAAGATAACTCCTAACAATAAAAACAGAAGAACATGAATCCAAGCCTAACTGAAAAACCAAAGTGAAAACTAAACAGAACCATAAATCCCAAAATGACAGATCATAACAATTTTGGCATCTCAATGGATCCTTGTGAATTGTTCTGTTTGTGTGGTTCACTCTGTTCCCTTACATCCAGTTACTGCCTGCGAACATTTTCCCATCTGATTTCCATTTCTGTGTATTCTATATGACACACTTACTTGTTTCAAGCTGTTTTGTTTTTAATTCATTTATGTTTCAAGAAGATCATCAAATGGAAAAAAAACATATTTGCATGTATACAGTACATATACAGGAAAAATATATTTAGCTAAAAAAGGAATGAGAAGGAGAAAAGTTATCAATTCTCTGCAAAGATTTAATAAGAACCATTACACAATATATGTATGTAATAAAACACACTGGTGTGTAACAAGTAACCACTTCTCCTAGGGCCTGAAAAGAGGTTGAAAATAGACACTCTGGATGAGGATTACTGGGGGTCTGTAGTATTTTGCAAAGCACGAAACCGTGTGGCATCAATCCCCATTTTTTTTTTTTTTTTTTTATAATATCTAAATATTTACTGTGTGTACAAAAGGGGGCCCCTTGCCAGTTATATAGGACTGTTGTGAAATATGTTGAATAATAATAATAATAAAAAATAAAAAAACACCCACAGATATTGATCTCATCATGTCGAAATTGTTTTTTCAGCTGCAGACATCTGGAAATTTAAAACATCAACTGTGGACTTATTTTCTTACCCATTCATGTCTTAGAAAAAAATCTAAGCTGTTTTCACATTAGCTCCACTCAAACATTGTATTACAGTTAGACCCTCCCATATCCAGCCGTTCACATCTCTGTAGTAGAACTAAAATCACACACACTGACAGTGGCTGTGGTCTCTGAGTTTAGCCTGCGACACAATAATGATCCCAGGTGTTTTGATCAAGCTCACTACAGCTCTGCTTTGTATTGGAGGTATGTTGTGACTTTATAATGCTCATCACTCTTAGGAGAAGCTGCCTCTTAAGCTTTAAAGTAATTCTCGAGAATTTATATAATACCTGACTGTCTATTATAAATGTATTTGAAATATCACCCTTGCAGATCTAAGTGATGGAAGTGATGTCAATCAAACCCCTCTGCTGTGGGTCAATGAGAGTCAGCCTGCAAACCTGAGCTGCAATCACACTAAAGACATTAATCATAACCAGATGTACTGGTACCAGCAGCTGCCGGGAGAAAACATGAAGCAGATAGTTTTCACTACAGCATACAGCAGTCACCAGTATGAAGAAGGCTTCAACAAAGAGAAATTTCCAGCAGAGAAGAAGGATGCTCAGACTGGATCTCTGACAGTGAAGAACGCTCAGCCTGAAGACAGTGGAGTGTATTTCTGTGCTGTGAGTAAACACAGTGATGCAGCTGATAAACAGATCTGCACAAAAACCCAAATGCTTTTGCTTTGAAATTAACTGTACTGTAGGTGGCGCTAAAGACCACAGTAAATGTTGTTACGACATAAGATATTTTGATGTCTTCAACATCAGGAAAAAGGTAGATGTGTCTTTTCCAGGTAAGTAAGTATTAATTATTTTTTACTGTATTTAACATTTGTTACAGTTTAGGGCCTGTTTTCCCAAGATAAACCCGTGTTTTCTTTCCTTCCAGATGTTTGGGGGTTTCAGTGCCATGGTAGCGTTTTGATAACATTTACCCTGGTAATTTTATTTTCCCAGTGTTTTACTTTCTGTGGGCTTTAGTCCCATGTCTACAATAAGGCTAAAAAAAAAACATTCCCTGGAACTGCTGGAAGGGCAATGTTCAGTTCAGGAAGATATTCTGTAGTGCTTTGGACCACCAGCAGTAACTTAAGAAAATTAGTTCGCTAATTGTTATAACAAAAGTTTTTAAATTGTTTTTAAAGGAAAATAAATGGGTTAGATGTCAAAGCATCACAACAGTTTATAAAAGTTTGTTTAAGCAAGGCAAGGAAAGCTTATTTGTATAACACAATTCAGCACAATTAATTGCTTTACATAAATTAAACAATACAATAGAATTAGGGCTGCAACTAACTATTAATCAAAAAATAATCAGATAGCCAAAGATTCTTTAAAAAAGACTTTTAACGAAATTAAACCAAGTTAAACCCAGACTTTTCACAGTTCTGAATAGAGCATATTGATGGATGGAAAAAAAAACAAATCTTCAATTCAAAATGTTATATATTGTTTTACAATCTTGATGTAATTATTGCTCTAAGTGGTTTGCTCTGTGAGCTAAAGGCATGTCTTAGAGCCTTTCCGTTTAACGATTAACTGATTACTAAATTAGTTGACAATTATTTAAATAATTGATTAATCTGATTTTTTCAGCACTACATAGAATGAAAATAAAAGCAGAAACAAACAAGTACAGATAAAACCATCTTAATTTCCTAAAAGAAAGGGCATAACTTGGTTAACTTTGTGTACTTGAGAGAGATACCATATAAGTGAATGGAAGCAGACTATGAGATTTATGTTTGTGCTGTAATCCCTGTTTGTATCTCCTCCCCTCTCAGTTTAAACTCTGATCATTTAGCGAGTCAGTCCCCAATGAGACAGACAGAAGGATAGAGACATGATGGTCAGAGATTTCAGCGGGATCGCTTTGCTGCTCTTTTTGCTCCTTGGTGGGTCTCACTCTAAATTTATTAAGAATTAAAGAAACATTTTGTTTAACCTGATTTTGCTTTTTTGTTGTTGTTTTTTTTTTTTTTACTGATTTTTCCCTCACCATCATTGTCCAGCAGGATCCCCCATCGATAATAGGAAGTCCAAAGGGTCCTGCAAAAATCAAATGCAACCATTCAGTTAGTACATATGATAGAATACTGTGGTACCAGAAACCCATTGGTGGATCTGTTTTTAAATTTATGGCCTATAATCTAATATCTGGTGCAACACTTGAAGATGAATTCAAAGGCCACTTCATTGTTGAGGGAGATGGCTCCAAGAATTCAGAGCTTCATGTAGAGGAACTCCAGCCAGAAGACAGCGGCATTTACTACCGTGCAGCTAGTAGGCACAGTGATTCATACAGTCTCTTCCCACTACAAAAACTCCAGAACATAAACACAAACTGAAGAAGAGTACACCTGCATCAAAATACTGGTTCATCAAACTACAGCAGCGAGATACCAAGAAAATAGCATCAAAAACTCCTAGTTTCATGTTTGAACTTTTTAAACAAAAGATTAAGAGCATTATAATTGAAAGAATCAGCCTTTTAAAACATTAGAAAGCAAACACTGAGTAGTTCTGTCTCACTCTTTCCTGCTCAGAGTTTATGGTTTCATCACAGAGGGCTGTTTGAGAAAACCTAAATAGCAGATTAAGCCACGGGTTCCTTGATATCCTGCCTTAAATAAGCCGTAGCTCAGTTTCATAAATATAAAAACATATGTTGCCAGAGTTATTTCTTCTGCCAGCTAGTCTGCTCCAGACCAGGCTAACATCCAGTTTTAGTAATCCTGATGCCTTATCTGTTCAGTCAACAGTCACACTGATCAGAAATCAATGAGTTTTGCCAGTGATTTAGTTTTCTTCTCTGGGTGTTTTGGTATTTATTATCAGCCAACTTTAGAAGACTGTCCCCAAATTAAGCAGCGCACAGAACAGAGCCATGCCTTGACCATGACAGTGTTGGGCTCAGATGTTTATTTTACAGAACATGTTCCTGTCTGCAGTAAAAAATGTTGAAAATTTGAGCAAAATCACTATTTGCTGCACCATCAGAAGTGTGTATTTGGCATAATCCAAGGGTGCTGCCTTCTTTTTGGGGTTTATTCTTATTTTTTTCCCTCCTTGCTATGTTTTATATGGGACATTCTGTTCATGCAGTTATTGCCTAAGGTTTCCCCCGAGCTATCATTCTGTGTAATTTTAGTCATTTCACCAGGGCTGCCCCGGTTCAGTTCCCATGGTGCTGCTAAACATTCACTCTATCAGGCTTATATATTCATCCCTCCCTGATTTAATCCACTCCCTATTAGATTCTTATTTTCTAACCAGTCTCAGTCTGGTTAGAGTTTCAGTCTAATTTTTGCGAAGGTTCCATAATGTACAATAATGTTTTAACAGGATTGCAGAAGGCTTTTAATTATTACCATAAACAAGCACAAAGTAGAGCTATACAGAAACATCCCACATTAATAAGTCCCTCCCATATCCAACTGTTCACGTCTTTGCATTGATGTCATCAAACACTGACAGTGGCTGTGGTTTCTGAGTTCAGTCAGCTCAAAACAGTCATGATTCCAGCTGCTCTAATAAAACTCTCTGCAGCTCTACTCTGTGTTGGAGGTATACTCTTGATTTTATTATACTTAATCTGAATCTTAAAAGTTGTGCAAAATGTTGTTTTTATTCTGTCTGACTAAATACTTTAGATTTATCAGATTTTATCACATGTTATATCCAACAGTGATGGGAGTGATGTCACGCAGACTGCTCTGTTGTGGAACACAGATGGTCACTCTGAAACCATGGACTGTAGACACAATAAAGATGATACTTATACCAGCAGCTGCCGGGACAAAACATGAAGCAGATAGTTTACACCACAGCATACAGCAGTCACCAGTATGAACAAGGCTTCAGTAAGGAGAAATTTCCAGCAGAGAAGAAGAATGCTCAGACTGGATCTCTGACAGTGAACAACTCTCAGCCTGAAGACAGCGGAGTGTATTTCTGTGCTGTGAGTAAACAAAGTGGTGCAGCTGATAAACAGAGCTGCACAAAAACCAAACTGATGGAGTCCTATTGAACTGAAGACCTATTTGTTTTAAATTAACTGTAGGTGGAGCTATAGACCAGAGTAGATGTCAATAAAAACTTTTAAATACAGTATGTTTCTAACATACTATAATTTAAAGGTTTGTATATATAATTTAATGCAATATAATCTAATGCTGTGTGCAAAAAATCACATTAGATTATATTGAATATATATATATATATATATATATATATATATATATATATATATATATATATATATATATATATAGGAGGATAATGAGCCAATGTGAGGGTTAGATGTGATCATTTTGGCTTTCCAGACATTGTCTCTGAAGTGAAACAGTTATATTAGAAATTTGAACACATGGAAAAGCAACTGTTAGGATCAGAAAATGTAGGTTTGTAAAAGAGAGAAATTGAGTCTACACAGGAAAGAGATTCAAGCAACTTCTGCAGGAGTGGAAAGAAAAAGCCCAACACAATTTCAAGCTTTCTTTCTCCGAATCTCCTACTGCAGCTGTCTTTTATTAACAGAACATAACACATGGTTACAAAACAGTATTTGTTCTGACAGAACCATTGATCAGTTCATAAAGACGGCATGCTCCATCAGAATGACAAGGCATGATGGTCTCCTGACGGAATCACAAGACACAGTGGAGCATCCCCTTGCACAAATGTTTCAAAAGCCCACATTAATTTTATAATCATCATTGAATAAACCTAACAGCAACAGAACATAATCTACTGAAAACGTGCCCTTAATGCTGTTTTTGACTAAATTGCATTTTATTATGAATTATCTATCATGTAATTATGAGATTGCATCCTATACTCAATAGCTATCTCAATAGATATCTCATAATAATGATTGTGTCATGATCGTAGCCCAGGTACAGTAGCTGGTGTAATTACTCACTTCATTCACCTGCTGTTGCCTCCCTGCTCACTAATTATCATTTATCTTATTCACCTGCTTCCTCTACTATATATACTGTTCAGCCCAGCTATCCGGGCTAGACCATTATTTGTGTGTTCTTAGTTTATTCATATGATGTTTTCGTGTCAGTTATTGCATGTTTGTTTTACAAGTTTTAGTTATGTTCCTGGTTCCTGTCCTGACTCTTGGAGACCAGTAGATTGAGAGGATTTAATGTTTGTCTCCTGATCCTGTCCTGGCTCTTCTCAGCTGAGCCCTCAGGGTTTTGGCTCGTAATGCAGGAGAGGTAAGATTTAGTTCCCCTAAGCCTGGCTCCAAGGTGGAGACCAGTTTAAAGTTGGCCATTTTTCCAGGTACCAAGTCTTGTTGCTCTCTACCACTGAGCCTGACTGTCTTCAACTGCACCTGTATGTCTGAGCAGTCTGCTGGACTCATAGAACTCTGAACGTGCTTCAACGCTCTGTGGATTCCAGGAATCCTGGATCTGTCTGTTCCTTTTTGGATCGGAACCCTTGGTCGGGCTACAGACTCCTGGAACTGTCCGGTTCTGAACTGCCTCTCTGACCTGGATCGGTCTCCGGCCTGCTCACTGGGGTTGCTGGATGGGGACACTCTGGACACTCTGGATGGCACTTGACGTGCTGCATCTCGTTTGGCAGTCCATCAGCTTTAATTTGACTTCCTCAGAGAGGATGGACTGTACCGTTTAATTAGGTAAGTGACTCACTCTGATAATCATCCCCTGTCAGGTGATCGTGGTCGCGTGGTTTCTCCCACATCCAGAGTGCCAGTCATGGGTAGTGCCCCGCCCCCCTGCAGCCGCTGCAGTACGTTTACCCTCAGCAGCCCGCATTTCAGTTCTGTTCTGTTTTATTATTTCTGTCATTAAACGATTTGAATCTTCCTATTGTCTGACTCGCCTCGAATACTGTCATCTAGTCAAGCCACTAAACCAGGTGAGTCCAATGTGCACAGTGAATTAAAATATGCAGTTTGGACTGTGAGAGATACATGACATCGAGATGACTGGTTGAGTTAACATCTATCATCTCATAACAATGAGATAGTATCTAATAATTATGATATAGTACTGTACACTATCTCGTAATACAAATGCCATCAGGCAGTGAGTACACAGGAGGCCAGACTTTAAATACTGCTCTAGGTGAGCATCAGTCTCACGTGTGTGCAGCCAGCTCCTCCCAAGCCACACCTATCAGAGAAAGAGAGAACACAACCTGAACTGCACCCAAACAGGTTCAGACACCACAACTGGGGCAGCCTGAGGACAGCGTAGTCTGTTTCTGGGCTGCCAGTGATGCACAGTGCTACTTAAAGAGTGCAGTTCTAAGAAAAGGTTTCCTGTTAGAAGAGGAACCATTATTCACCTGCTGATTATGATCTTTATGAGAACCACAGCAGATGAACATCACTGTCCACTAGGGGGCGGTGTTTCTCAAAATATGCTTTTCAACAGAAGCATTTTCAGTTTACAACAGCTAACACAAAGGCTTAAACAATTACATCATAAGCAACAGTGGAGATTTCTTTACTGTTTCAAAGATATTTGAAAATGAATTTATAAACTATAGTCATAGTTTATTTAAATTATCTATGGAAGACATGAATCACAACACACCTTCAATGGTTCTCCCCTTGTGGACTTCTGTTTGCGTTTGTTTTTAAGTTTTCAGTTCCACTTTGATTTATGTTATTCTGAAAAGAGACATTGTCTCTTTTCCATTTAGTGTTATATTTAAGCAGTCTTGTATTTTCTTGAGTTTCTCTCTGTTGTCCCCTTGTGCCGGTCCCCTTGTGCCTTTCCCTTATGTCCTTCTGGTTACTTCTGTCTACGCCTGCTCCCTATCGGTTCATTAGTCCAATTGTTTCTCTCTCCCTTATATACACCACCTCTGCAGTTCCTTATGGCTGGTTTCTTTTTGCATACTTGCCTAACCATGTGTGTTTTCCCCTGATGTCTCCTGTTTTTTGGTTTCCTGTATTTTTAGTTCTTGGATTTGTTTATGCTGCATTTTATTTACATTATACGTGCAAGATCTCATCTCTGCCTCCCTCATCTCTGCATTTTGTTTCTCAACCAACCTCCACTAATGCAGTGTGTCAGAAGAACATTATTAATTGGAGAGTATTTAATATTTGTTGAGAAAGTTTCACTATAATTATATTGGTTGTGAATTTTTTTCTGTAAGGTCACCCTCTGTCTAAGGACTAGCTGATTATTTTTAATAGTTTTGATCCAAGCTTTGACTCATTTACTTTTAGAAAAGAGGTAGATTCGATAAGGTTTGAAACTGCCTCTACCACAGAGCACAATTTTAATTTTAATCTTGGCTTTAATGTTTAAGATGTAAAAGCTGTAATGGGAAAAAGCAAAATAATATAAAGTCGAAGCCTTGATAATATTTCCAGTCGCTGTTCAGATCAACTTGTTCCATCATATGTCTAAGTGCTCCTTGGAGCAGCAGACAGTCATCAAACTTGTGGAAAAACTCAACCGTTGTGCCTATGGCTAAAGTAAAATCTCCAAAGTCTGTTAATGACTACTGACCTATAGACTATAGTTATGATTGTGTTTCAAAAATTAATCAAAAGAGAGTTGATGTTCCTACAATTTGCATACAAGAGTAAAAGAGGCCTGGATGAACCAGTCTTAACACCTGAACTTTAATTTTAAACTCTTTGAAGACCTGGCCACCCAGTGTTTTTAGATTTTACTTTGACCTTTAATAAAATCCAGCTCCATATTTTAGCTTTGAAACTATTAGTAAATGTTGTGTTATCTCCTAACATTGTTGGCTGGATCTTATTTATTTTTTAACAACCAGTTCACAACGTGTAAGAGTCTGTGGTTCTCTGTCAGACATCCTTCTTTCCTCCACCTGTTCCCCACAGGGCTGTGTCGTCTCGCCCATTTTATATAAACTGTACACCGATGCCAGGAAAAGCTTACATCCTGAATGAGATATTTTGAAGTTTGCTTATAATGCAGTGAGAGTTAGCTTTCTACAGGGAGTGGACCTGGGGTCACTGGTGGATGATTATATTCATTGGTGTAACAATTATGTCTTACACTTGTAATGTAACAAAATCCAAGGATATGTTTATTGATTTTAGAAAGAAACCAAACCCACCACCTTTAACTGTGATCAGCGGAGAGGCAGTGAAGTAGGTCAGCAGTGTTAAATATTTGGTGTTGTCCTTGATAGTAAGCTGTGTTTTAATGAAAGTAGAAATGCTGTTTTCAAAAAATCACGGCAGTGGCTGAACTCTCTCTAGGTGCTCAACCAATTTGGGGTTGCAGAAAACAAATGGACATTTTTTACCACTCCATTGAATCTGTCCTGAGCTTTGCCATCCTCAACTGGTTTGGCAGCCTCTTATTGGCAGATAAAAAAGGATTACACCATATTACAAAAGTTGGAAGTATTATCATCAATGACTTGTCAACTTTTTATTGGAGGGGAAATTCCAAGTCTCAGGACAATATAGCGTACCCTTACGTTGAGCTCTTAGCTCTAGCAAGGAGATTCATATAGCTAAAGGCTAAATCCAGCAGGAAGCAGAACTAATTTTTAACCAAAGCCATAAGACCGCCAACATTGAAAGTTAAAAAGGGAACAGCTGTGATTTGTCCTAACATTTCTGCCCTCAATTGTCTTTGTTTCTGTGATGTACATGAAATTATTTTATATTCCCATGTTTTTCTTATGTTTCTACCCTCCTACAAACAGAACTTCCCTCAGGGGACAATAAAAGTAAAGTTCAGTTTTAAGTCAGCACTTAGACACCATAAGTCTGCATTAAAGTAGTTTTTCTCCTTAAAAAATAGTTGTTTTTACTAAAAATACTGCTTTAGGAGGTTATGTTAACAGAAATATATTCCCACACTATTTTACATAAGTATTTTCACACAAGGAGAAAAAGTAAGAAGCTGAAGCTTTTGTTGGTAGCTATAGGTGTAGACTGATCAAGCCGTACAAGAAATTATCTGTATAAACCATAGATACCCTGTCTGCTTTATGGAGAGGTTACACAAAAACATAGAAACACAGAAAGGAGTGCCACTTATTCCGCTTAGGATGTTTTTATGTAATTGAAAAATCCACATGCATCCTAAGGAAAATAAGAAGTCTCTTATCCACAGGTAGTTATTTGGTAATATCATAATTTCTCCATACTTAAAAAAAAAAAGACATTAAAAAATGCATGTGTTTGCAACTGGCATGAGTATTGTTGTACTGCAGTTAAAATCTACTGTATGTTTGCGTGCAACTTCAACCAGGTCCACTAAAATCCACCCAGTTTAAGTCTCCACCCCTCTCAGCTGATCTCTAACATAAGTTGGACTTTTCGTCTCTGCAGAAACAAAGAGGAAGATAAACACATCATGATTCAAAGCCTCAGCAGGATCGCCCTGCTGCTGCTCGGCTTCAGCCGTAAGTTGAATATTATTGTGGAGAAGAATAGATTGATTTGATGCTCATGTGTATTTACTATGTTTGTTTGTTTTTTCAAACACAGATCTTTCATTAAGCAAAGATGTCCATCAGGGTCCACCTGGCTTATTTAGAAGTCCTCAGAGTTCTGCAAATATCAGCTGCAACCATTCAATCAGTGGATACTATACGATATTGTGGTACCAGAGGCAGATCGCTGATTCAGCTCTTAAATTTATTGGATACGTTTATTATGCCAATGTACTGGTTGAAGAGGAATTTGGAAATAGATTCAGAGTGACTGGGCAAGGATCAGAGTACTCTTATCTTCAAATAAACAAACTCCAACCAGACGACAGCAGCATGTATTACTGTGCAGCTAGTACACAGTGAAACATTTGGTGTTTAACCTCTACAAAAACCCTCTCTGATCATCCAGAACATGAACACAGACTAAGCAGGAGCACAGCTGCATCAAAGGATATTAAACTATAGCAGCGAATCATCAGACATCAGAATAGAAACCTCACCTTCCTCTTTTAACTTTCAGATGCTGGTCTGAGGAAATGTGACATTTGGGTTATCCCTCCTCTTTTTTTGCATTCAGACCTTCCCTCATCCTGATAGTATTATTAATATTGTCTGCTTCTTTAATAAAATGATTTTTTAATTCTGTTTACAGCTATTGGCTCTAACAGGTAAACCATTGTTAAAATTTTCAATACCTTTAGGATTTAACAACAAAGCTTGCACTTAAAAAACTGTAACACTTCAAGTTAACCGGCATATATTTTTGAGTATATGATGTTTAAAAATGTTTTCATAAGAAATAAATATCTAAATCTTTAAAGTAATTTATAGTGGTTATCTGGATGAACCTGTTAAAGAAATTTTCTTGAAAAAAATCCAGTGGAAATGATCCTGGTTCCTATTTCTCAGTTGATCTTCTAATGTGGTCAGTGAATCAGTTTGTGCAAAAACATAGGGACAATTAAGAAATCATAATCACAGGATGGGAGAGAAGACTGCGGTCAGTTCTACTCAAATTGAGACATGCTTATATAAAGTGTAAGGTAACACTGCAAACGGTTTAATAAGCAGTTTAATTCACTGAAACATCCCACGAGCAGGTCAAATAAAGCAGCTGCTAACTTCCTATCAGAGACAGACTTTTAGACTGGCTCTATAAGAGGTTGTACTGTGATATTATATCACCACCCAAGCTAGGACACAGAAATAGAGCTGTACTGTAGGCCTAGAGACCCTGTGTTGTTGATGAGAAGGTGACAAAAACATGTTTTTGATCTTTTTTCTATGGGTTTGGAACATTTCTGTGCTCCGTTAAGCTGCAACCACTTTGTGTTTTATCATGTTTTCAGGGTAAATTTACAATAAATATTTAAAGTTCTACAATTATATGAGATCAGGTTCATAATGAACACTGTTTGCTTGTATTCAAATTTTAATCAGGATTTTACTTAAAGCATATTCAGTGGAAATGATCCTTCTCCTTTCTCAGTCGATCTTCTAACAGTCAATCAGTTTGTCTAGAGGCGAAGAGGACAGTAAAACCATTTCGATCACACCTGATGCAGACTCCTCCTTCTGCTTAAAAGCTGTGCGTCCAACCCACACCAGCTCTGGTTTCTAGTTGGTTCATTTCATTTCATTTGATCTCCTTACATTTAATAAACATTACTTCTCAGCGGAATAACAGCAGAAGGAAGTGATATTCTGCATCATTTTATGTGTGCTTTATAAAACTGACAGATTACCAAGTTTTCGTTTGATGTTAGTTGTAAAATATGATTCCCTTTAGACCCAGATTCTTCAGTGTGTTTCCTTTTGTTCTCTGGATAACAGGTAAGATAAGTTTTTCTTTTGCTAAGCAGGAGGTTTGATCAGTTGCTTGATCATCAGCTGCTTTGCGTCTATTAATGATCGTTTAAACATGTGCAGGTCTAACTGATGGAAGTGATGTCAATCAGACTCCTTTGCTGTGGACGCCGGAGGGTGAGTCTCCCACCATGAGCTGCAATCACACTAAAGGTGCTACGTACTACCAGATGTACTGGTACCAACAGCTGCCTGGACAAAACATGAAACTAATAGTATTTACAACAACAACTCCTCCACATAAGTATGAACAAGGCTTCAGTGAGGAGAAATTTCAAGCAAAGAAGAAGGAAGCTCACAACGGATCTCTGACAGTGAACAACTTAAAGCCTGAAGACAGTGGATTGTATTTCTGTGCTGTGAGTGAACACAGTGATGCAGCTGATTGATAGACCTGCACAAAAACCCAACTGCTGGAGAACCACTGAACTGAAGACATTTTGGATTTAAATAAACTGTAGGTGGAGCTAATGACTAGATTTTGTTAAAACTTCAGATATTTTTTTATGTGTTTATATTCAACATCAGCTTGTTTTAATGAATAAAAAAACAGTTTATAGAGAAAAGACACATAAATCCCACATTGTCAAAAGGTAAATTTGTCATTTACAAGTGATGAAGTGTATTCCAACTTGTGTGTCAGTGGGTGTGTGTGTGTTGCAGTTTAGGGACTGTTTTCAAGGCCAGGGTAGCGTTTCAATAACATTTACCCAGTTAATTTAACCTTTCCAGGGTTTTACTTTTTGTGGGCTTTTGTCCCATGTATGGTAGGGCGAAAAATCAAACATTCCCTGAGAGTGCTAGTGGAGCCATGTTCTGTTCAGGAAGATATTGTGTAGTACTTAGGACCACAAGCAGTAACTCAAGAAGTTGAGTTCACTAATTTTCACAACAAAAGCTTTTCAATTGTTTTAAAAGGAAAAAAATATGTCAAAGCATCTAAGCACCTCATAAATGTTTAGGCAAGGCAAGGAAAGTTTATTTATATAGCACAATTCAGTGCAAAGACAATTCAATGTGCTTAACATCGATTTTACAATAAAATATGTTATGGGAAAAAGGTATTCAACTAATCACTCCAGTTAACTGAGTGGATTTCACTCAGTCAGAACTTTATTATACTTTGCAAAGCAAAAAGACAACAAGATGATCATAACAGCCATAACAGCATGAAGTTCTGCCCTCCTCTGATCTAGACAGCGTTTTGTACCTTTCTAATTAAAACTCTGCAGAAAGAGCTCCAGGGTCTCCACATATTGTGACCCAAGCAAAGACAGACACTTGAAAATAACACACAATATAATGAAATAATCCCTGAGAAATAGCCTAGTTTGTTACAATAACCATTGTTTTTATCCCAAACACTCCCTATAGGATAAACAATCCCTTTCACTTAGATATCTTGTAGCTTTGCAGCTCTGAGACCTGAATGAATGAAGCTCAGCCCTCATAAATCAATATATGTAAAAGGGAATTACTAGGAAATTATTTCCCAGTAAAAATACAAGTAATGTAAGAGCAGAAAAAAGCAGGTAAAGATAAAAACATAATAATTCCCAGAACAAAAGGACATAACTTAGTTCACCTTGTACAGTATACATTAGAGAGAAAGTGTATAATTGGCTCCTCCTTAATCAGTTGATCTTCTAACATGTTCAGTCAATCAGTTTGTCTAGACACAAAGAGGACAGTAATACCATCTCGATCCCACCTGATGCAGACTCCTCCTTCTGCTTAAAAGCTGCACTTCGTCTAACACAGACCTTCTCTGGTTTCTAGTTTGGTTCATTTCATTTGATCTCCTTACATTTAACATACATTACTTCTCAGCGGGATAACAGCAGAAGGAAGTGACTTTCTGCATTATTTTATGTATGCTTTCTAAAACTGACAGATTACAAAGTTTTCGTTTGATGTTAGTTGTAAAATATGATTCCCTTTAGACCCAGATTCTTCAGTGTGTTTCCTTTTGTTCTCTGGATAACAGGTAAGATAAGTTTTTCTTTCGCTAAGCAGGAGGTTTGATCAGTTGCTTGATCATCAGCTGCTTACACATCTATTAAAGGATCATTTAAACATGTGCAGGTCTAACTGATGGAAGTGATGTCAATCAGACTCCTCTGCTGTGGACGAATGAGGGTCAGTCTACCACCATGAGCTGCAATCACACTAAAGATGCTTCATACTTCCAGATGTACTGGTACCAACAGCTGCCTGGACAGAACATGAAACTAATAGTATTTACAACAACAACTCCTCCACATAAGTATGAACAAGGCTTCAACAAAGAGAAATTTCCCACAGAGAAGAAGGATGCTCAGACCGGATCTCTGACAGTGAACAACTTGAAGCCTGAAGACAGTGGATTGTATTTCTGTGCTGTGAGTAAACACAGTGATGCAGCTGATTGATAGACCTGCACAAAAACCCAACTGCTGGAGACTACAGACAACATTCCTCTTAATCATCAGTAGGGGGAGTTGTCTATTCATGTTTTGTTATAGCTAAACATGTTGGCTGAATGAGTATTAAACAGTGATTTCCACAAAAGTGTAAAGTGTTTTTATTCAGTGGATTTCTGCTAAACATGAAAACATAGTTTATTGTTGGATAAGAATATTATTACCAAAACTAGAAGAGCATTTTATTGGGTATAAATCCAGGCGCAAACAAGTTATTTACCTTTAAACTCACAATATAAAAGACTGTTAACATTTGCTTTTTTAGGTCAACACAATCTGACAATGTCTAAACGTTCCATGTTGGCAAACTCCTCCTGCAAAATACCCAGGTTTGTCGTGACAAGTCGGCAAGCACGCATCAACACCAGAGCACCATTCGTCGCAATACAGTGCTGTATTCCATCTTTTGTGTCAGTGCTTGGAAAGTTGGGAACAGTTAAAGAAGGAAACCCGCCCAATAAACACTGGAAAGCATCCCAAGAAGTAAAAAAAAACTGGCATGTACTAACAGCCCAAATGTCTGTTAGCAACATCCACAAGCAGTCCATCAGCACAGAGGAAATCAGTGCCTATGATGGGGACTGAGCTCACAGCTAGGAGAAAGGTCCACTGGAAGTCCCAGCAATCAAAACAGTCCCCCATCTTACTCCGAATGTCTTGATGGGAGAGCCATTACTGTAGAAGAGAGGACTGCAGGCTTTATTCCTCCAGCCAGAGTGATTATGGGGGAATCAAGCTCCTCTGTGAGCCTGAGTCAATCAGAAAAGGTCTCCCCAACCCTGAATGTTCTATGAAAAGCTGTTGTTCCATGTCTCTGATGGCCAAAGTTGCTAGAGGGCACCAGCTTGTCAATTTTCAGGAAATGTGTCTCAAAAATGTTGTTCACATGTAACCTGATTTCTGTCATTTTGTCTGTGTGTTTCATGCGATTTGTGTACATTCATCTAATGGTGAGAGTAGAGTCCCTTCGTTTTCCACCATAATATAATTGATTTTATTTACTAGATAACAGCATAATTAGAATACATTTCCATTTTACTCTCGCAGCAAGAAGGTTCGATTCCTGGCCCGGGGCCTTTCTACATGGAATTTGCGTGTTCTACCTGAATATGCGTGGGTTCTCTCCGGGTACTCCGGCTTCCTCCAACAGTCCAAAAACATGACTGTTAAGTTAACTGGCTTCTCTAAATTCTCCTTAGGTGTGAGTGTGTGTGATGGTACCCCGTCTCTCGCCTATAGACAGCTAGCGACCCCGCTGGGATAAGTGTTATGGAAAATGGATGGATGGATGCTGCAACATATTAACCCTAAGAAGTTTAATATGATTTGTGTCTGAAGACGAAAGAGACCTAAATTAGAGAGGGATAGAGTAACAATAACAGAGAGTGAGCACCAGCCTTGATAAAGCTGTTATTAATTAGATCAATAAAAAGTTATTTCCTGATTGTTTCACAGCGGTTACATTCAGTAGGTAGAAATGCCCATGACAGCACAGCTCAGCTCCCCTCATCCCCCACCTCCGCTGGTTGCAAGTTTTCCTTTTCCTTTCTGAATGTCGGCTAAAACTGAATCTGTAAAACGTACTGTCTCTATGTAAATCAGATTTTTCAATAAAAGGTATTACTGCTCTGTATGTAATTATAGTAAAGAAATTTACCAACAGCAACATCAGTGTAGGCATGATGGGTCCCAACACTTATGTAGCCAGGTAGAGGCCACAGGCTAACTTTGTACTACGATATGTAGAAGGAAACCTTCCTTAAAGGGAAGTGTAGTTTATTTATACATTTTTATTTTGTGAGGATAAAACATGTAATGTAGTTATCAGATCACCCTTACATTTCTTGTCTCGTGCACCTCCAAGTGGTAGCTCAAACACCCCTAGGGGGTCCCTGATTTCAATCCCATCCTGACTAATGAATCAGTTCCTTTTACAAAGACTACTTAAAAGAAGAGAACTGTTCTGTCTGCATCCAAAAGCAATAATTTACCAGTCATCCAGGTTCTTATGTCTACAAGACAGTTTATAATGGGTTTGGTTCATCATGATTTATGGACACATATACTGTAGCTGAGTATCATCAGCATAACAGTGGAAATTAATCACACACTGTCTGAAAATGTATATATTATATATATATATATATATATATATATATATATATATATATATATATATATATATATATATATATATATATATATATATATATAAATGTATATATTATATATATATATATATATATATATATATATATATATATATATATATATAGATATATATATTATATATATATTATATAGATATATATATTATATATAGGATGCGTGTGGTACTCCACTGGTAACCCTAGTGCTTGAGGAAGATTTATAGTTAACATAAACAAGCTGAAATCTGTTAGATAAACAAGATTTAAACAAGAAATTATTAAAAACTCTTTCTGGTGTAAGTGGTCACACACTTGTTTAGAAAGTGTTTTCTCTAGAATTTTAAAACTGAAAGGAAAATTGAATATAGGTCTATAATTGAACAAGTAATTTGGGTTTAGATCCAGGCTTAGGTAAGATTTAATCACAGCTACTTTAAAAATCTGAGGGTAAATATCCCTGTATCAGGGATAAATTATCAATATATATAATATATGACTTGGTTTGAACTGGATCTAACATACGAATTAAAGGCTTAGATGAAGATGATAATTTTGCAAATGCTGAAGCTCAGTTGGAGGAAAACAGTTTAAACTCAATTATCTTCTGTAGTTGCCTCAGAGGCTGCCTCACCTTCCAGAGATTAACCAATTATATTTAGAAGAGAATCAGAATCAGAAATACTTTAATAATCCCAGAGGGAAATTACTTAAAGAGTGACAATGATCTTATTTTTAATTGAATAAATCTTATTTTAAAATAATCCAATAAAATCATTACTATTCAGAGCATGAGGATGAGAATTTGGCAACTGTATTAAAATATGCTGCTCTTGCTTAATGAAGGGTCATTTTATACATCGGGAAACTGTTTTTCTTGATTAGGCAAGATTTCAGTAGGCATGTAGAGCACCAGCTTTTTTTTTCATATTTCCCAACATTTTGCTTCAAAGCGCACAGTTCTGTATTAAACCAAGGAGCCAGCTTCATATTATTAGATTTCTTCTTTTTTAAAGGGACTGCATTGCCTAGAGCTGTACGCAGATAGCTAGTGAACCCATAAATAGAATCAACAATTTGTGATTTGGAATAAATTAAGTAGTTGCCCCCTGCAATATTTCAGCACCGCACCTGGTCGACTATGCAAAGAGACATAAGAGGTTTTGTTGTTTGACAATTTGGATGAGGGGAACTAAGGGTTAAACTTTCAAAATAATTGTAACTATTAACTGAACTGGCTTTGGACTAATCAGTAGGTCAAGCTGAAAGATTGTTTCTACTCCTTATTGCCCAGAATTTCTGGGCACATGGACATTTAAATAGGTTGAGTGAGAAAGCATGAGAGAGTTGCTTCATTTATGTTATCATCCTCTTGTTGAAGCCAGGTTTCTGCAAGACAACAACTAATTAACTAATAAGCCTTTTGAAGACGGAGATCTTATATTTAAATAAACCAAATTTAATTCCTTTAGCATTTTTCTTAATGGAATAGAAATCTCCACTTCATCTGTTACTCCTTCTGAAGAGAATGATTAATGAATATGACAGCATAGAACGTCGCCCCCTCCTCCCTCTTTATATGCAAACATCCTTATGCAGTCTGACAGTATCAATGCAGCTTTGTATTCACCTGGACTGGAATCATGTTCAAACTCTTCATTACGTTTTTTGCTCTACACTTCTGTTCTCCAGGTACATTTAAATTATTTTTTTAATAACTGCTTTGTTCAAAGAAGATCAGTGGCTTTAAACCTGTTTATCTTTATTATTTACTTTAGCAGAGCCATCAATGAGCAGCGTTCTACAGAATCCAGCTGGTGTGATGAAAGGACCAGGAGAATCTGTCAATTTAAACTGCAACCACTCAAACACCAACTTTAATATGATCCAGTGGTACAAACAATCTCCTGGGAAAATGGATATGACTCTACTGGGATATACACGTTTGACTTCTAATGTTGTCGAGGATCAATTTAAAAGCTTGTATAATGTGACTGGTAATGGCCAGAGTCATTCTTCTTTTGTTATTCTGAAGCTGAGGCAGCCTGAGGACAGCGCAGTCTATTTCTGTGCTGCCAGTGATGCACAGTGCTGCTTGAAGCCTTCAGCTCAAACAAAAACCTTCTCTGATAGAAAATAAACCATAATTTAGCTGCTGATAACATCATTAGCTTCAAATGAACCACAGAAGAAGTAATTACACAGCAGTGGAATATTACTGTCCACTAGAAGGCGGTGTTTATCAGAAGATGCTTTCCTACGGAGGTATTTGCTGTTTACAAGAGCTTACAAAAAGGATGAAACAACAAAATAGATGACAATAAATGTTATTTAGAATTTCAAATATTTATATAAATAGATTTACGTATTATAGTGCAATGAGCCAGAGTGACAAGACCACCGTGGAGTGAAAAGTAGTGATCATCCATCTAAAATCAGTTGACTGAGTCCAGTATATAGTCCTTCCTCAATATAGAGATTGAGTGGTTAGGGAGCACATTGGGACAAATCCTTAAAATCCTTAGAAAGTTAGTCTTCAGATAGTTTTCTCAAGTCTTTTGTTTGTCCATAACTGCATAATGCACTAACACTGAAATAAATTATCAGTAAAATTTCGTAGAAACCGCCTTTAAGAAAAACATCGACAATTGAAGTTGTCGATGTGAAGTGAACTGAAGTGAACTGAAATTCAATTTCCTGTGTTCTCCCCTTACATATATTGATTTATGAGTGCTGATTCTGCATTTACTTATTTTATAAAAGTATTTACTCAGGCCTCAAAGTTGCAAGGCTACATGGTGTCTGAAGGAGAGGAATCGTTTATCCTATTAGGGAGTGTTTGGGATGGAAAATAATCATTCTTATAACAAGCTACGCTCTTTCTCAGGAATTATTCATAACATGTTATCTTCCTCAACAGTTTTGATTAACTCTGTATTAAAACCTTGACAGACTTTCTGCAGGGTTTATTGTAAGTTAGTGAGTGGAATATTTGTCTAATCAGAAAAACAAAATGTGACAGGTCCGATAGGGCTCAGGCAGGCTCAGAGAATCAGGAGGATTATTTAGGTCAGAATCAGGCAAACAGAAGGGGTTTACAGGAATGCTGGACTAAACTCAGTGACAGTTTATTATAATCTGGCCCCAGTGACTGGCCTTAGAGCTGATTATATTGCCACGTGAGCGAGTTGATCTGATGACGGCTGATCCAGAACACGGTGGAGCTGACAGGTGTGCTGAATGATGAACTGGACCAGTACTTGTGCCAACAATTATGACACCTCCACCTTTAAATACTTTAAAGCAAAACAACAAAAAATGGTGTTTGGGACTTGGCTGAGAATCAGGTTTTTTTTTATGTGATGTTTTACTGTATGTAACAAAATGGCAGGTCAGATGTAGATGAAGACTGGAAAGGGAGAGATATAGAAAGGGGTAAAAGGGAGGAAAGGTGGTTTGAGAATAGAGGAAATAAACGGGAATTAGAAGAAAGCTGTTCAGATGAAAAAAGAGTTGTGCAAAGGAAGGTAATTAGAGAAGTGACGAAAATAATATTTAGACCCAGTGGTGAGAAAAACAAAATAATTTGAGCCCCATGATGATTTCCAGAGAAATGAAAAAGAGAATTGGGAAAGTTGAAACGGTGAAGGAGTTGAGAGAAGGAAACTTGCTGGTAATTTGCAAAAATGAGAAGAAAAACAAAAACAAAGCATTGGGTGTTGAACACCTAGGGAAAAGAGAGGTCATAGAAATAAAAGTCATAGGAGAGAATAACACACTGAAAGGCGTAATAACAGGAATACCAAGTAAAGAGGATTTAGATTGATTAAAGATTAACTTTTTTGGAAGTAAGATTAACACAATACAGAGACTTTATAAAAACATACAAGAGGAAAGGTTGGCAAGTGCATCACTGCTGATAGAGTTTTCAGAGTCATTGAAACCAGAAAGAGTTAGAAGAGGTTTCCAAGTAAAGCCCATTCATTCCGCCTCACCTCAGGTGCTACAGGTGTCAGCGCTACGGACACAGGGCAGCAGTGCAAACATCTGGGGAAATATGCTGATAAAGATTCTCAATCATCTAGGTCATTGCAAAAAAGTTAAAAGAGTAAAAAAAATAAAAAAAAAACACTGAACTTTGTTTTCGAAGTTTGAAGACGTTTTGTTTGAAAAAGCTTCCTAGATGGGAAGCAAAACACATGAGGTAGGAGTCAGTTCCAAACACACTGGGAATCATAAAGACAAAGTGTGCAGTAAAATGTTTGCACATTGTTTTAGACGTCATTTCTCAATACTACAAGTTTAGAAATGTCTTGCTAACACCACCTTTTAGTATGATAGCTGTGCTCTCTTTTTTGCATGTTATGCATGTTTTTGACAGACGAGGACCTTAACTCAGTAGAGTCCATGGAAATTACCTCAAGCTGTAGGATAGAATGGCTTCTATTTGTGGCAGAACATAAGATTCAGAAAGGTTGAAGAACTAGAGCCAACAGAAAGCCTTTCTATAAAGGGTCTGCATCACCTTTATGAGATTTAGTTGGAGTGATTTTGTTAGCATGATATGCAACAGATTTTCTGTTCATAATTCAAGTCCCCCATCCCCTCAGATTTCCTGAGTGATTTTTATTGGAGTCCTGTGAAAAATTCTAACAGTCTGTTAGCTGAATACCTGTTAAATTGTTTATTATATAGTCAGTTCTTACAAAAAAAAATATTTTTATTATGTTGCTGTTACTTAGGAGCAAAAACTTGTCAAAGACTTGTCTTTCAGAAAAAAATCTAAATGATTAGAAAATTTATAAACTTAACATTTTTACTTGGAGTAAAAGTCTAAATTAGGGTGCCACTTCAAAAATGTTCCATCAACATCCACCCAGTCTCCTCCCCTCTCAGTTGATCCTCTAACATGTGTTGAACTTGTCAGTCCCTGCAGAGACAAAGAGGAAGATAAACACATCATGATCAGAACCCTCAGCAGGATCACCCTGCTGCTGCTCTGCTTCTGCTGTACGTAGCATTATTCTGGATATAAATAGATCAAATTAATACTCATGTGTATTTATTATGTTGTTTTTTTTTTCCCACAACAGATTTTTCACTAAGCAAAGATGTGCATCAGGATCCACCATCCATATTTGGAAGTCTTCAGAGTCCTGCAACTATTAAATGCAATCATTCATTCAGTATTTACAACACAATACTGTGGTACCAGAAGCCAGTTAGTGATTCTGCTCTTAAACTGATTGGATATGTTTTTTATACTGATGTAGTCCTTGAAAAGGAAATAAAAAATCGGTTCAATGTGAGTGGAGATGGATCAAAGTACTCTAATCTTGTAATAGAGGAACTCCAACCAGACGACAGCAGCACTTATTACTGCGCAGCTAGTGCACAGTGACACAGTTTCTGTTTAACCTCTACAAAAACCCTCTCTAATCATCCTGAACGTGAACACAGACTGAGGAGGAGCACAGCTGCACCAAAGGACATTAAACTACAGCAGCGAATCATCAGACATCAGAAATCAGTCATTAGTTTTGTTTGTATCTCTACTTAGATCATATTCGACTCTGTTTACACCCAGAGGCTCTGCACCTTTATTTAAAATATAAACCAGAAATAAATTTATATCCAAAAAAAAAGGTAAGATTTTTTGAAAAAAATTTCCCCTTACTTTGAAGGTACTGCAGAACCTTCAGAAAACAGCGTATTTCAGACTCCAGTTGCTGTGATTAAACGACCAGGAGAATCTGTGAATTTAAACTGCAAACATTCAAACTCCAACTTCAATATGATGTTGGTACATGTCACTCTACTGGCTCTACTGACTGTATATATGTAGTTATAACCTCATGGTTATTGGAGCAACAGATACCTGAAAAAACATCAGAAATGTCTGTCCAGAAGTGCGCAGCCCTAGGGATTGAGTTAAGTTTCTTTCTGCCACATCTTGATGTTCCTACCAAAGTTAATATTAATTTGTAAACCTCTGTGAGAACACTACTATATACAGTAATACAAATGTGTCTTCTACAAGTATTTCTTTGACCATTTAGGCATGTAAAGAAAACAATCTGGTTGTAAAGTAAATAAGTATTTTATTTGACAAGCAATTATCAACGTTCAAGTTCAGAGCATACAGCTGTAACTCAGACAAAAGGGCAAATCAGAGAACTAATTGGTGCATGTGCTTTTGACAAGATCTTGGAATATGTCTCCTCCCCTCAAGTTGATCCTCAAGCACATGTTCACTATGTCAGTCCCTGCAGAGACGAGGAGGAAGATACAGACATAATGACCAGAAACCTCAACAGGATATGTCTGCTGTTGCTCTGCTTCTGCTGTAAGTTGGACATCATTCTCATTCTCATTCTTTACAAAACTTTGTTCTTGTGAATTAATATGGTTATTTGTTATTTGTACAGATTTTTCACTGAGCAAGAATGTGCACCAGGAGCCACCATCAATATTAGAAGTTTCCGGGAATCCTGCTACTATTAACTGCAGCCATTCAATCAGTGGCTACTATGTAATTTTGTGGTACCAAAAGCCGATTGGTGACTCCATTTTGAAATTAATTGGTTATATCTCCAACCAAAGCCCAAAGCTGGAGGATGAATTCAAAGATCATTTCATTTTGAGAGGAGACGGCTCAAAGGAATCTTGGCTTCATATAGAAAAACTCCAACTAGAAGACAGCAGCATGTATTACTGTGCAGCTAGTACACAGTGACACAGTTGGTGTTTAACCTCTACAAAAACCCTCTCTGATCATCCTGAACATGAACACAGACTGAGGAGGAGCACAGCTGCATCAAAGGACATTAAACTACATCAGCGAATCATCAGACATTAGAAAAGAAACCTCCTCTTCCTCTGTTACTTAACCTGAAGAAGGCTGAGTGATGACTACAGTATGACAGCATAGAACGTCGCCCCCTCCTCCCTCTTTATATGCAAACATCCTTATGCAGTCTGACAGTATCAATGCAGCTTTGTATTCACCTGGACTGGAATCATGTTCAAACTCTTCATTACATTTTTTGCTCTACACTTCTGTTCTCCAGGTATATTTAAATTATTTTTTTAATAACTGCTTTGTTCAAAGAAGATCGGTGGCTTTAAACCTGTTTATCTTTATTATTTACTTTAGCAGAGCCATCAATGAGCAGCGTTCTACAGAATCCAGCTGGTGTGATGAAAGGACCAGGAGAATCTGTCAATTTAAACTGCAACCACTCAAACACCAACTTTAATATGATCCAGTGGTACAAACAACATCCTGGGAAAACTGATATGACTCTACTGGGATATACACGATATACTTCTAATGTTGTTGAGGATCAATTTAAAAGCTTGTATAATGTGACTGGTAATGGCCAGAGTCATTCTTCTTTTGTTATTCTGAAGCTGAGGCAGCCTGAGGACAGCGCAGTCTATTTCTGTGCTGCCAGTGATGCACAGTGCTGCATGAAGCCTTCAGCTCAAACAAAAACCTTCTCTGTTAGAAAATAAACCATAATTTAGCTGCTGATAACCTCATGAGCTTCAAGAGAACCACAGCAGAGGGTCTGATCACACAGCTGTAGAATACTATTGTCCACTAGGAGGCGGTGTGTCTCAACATGTCATCACATATGAGAGCATCTTTTTTAGACTTGGAAAACATTTACTGTAATTTTGTACACACAGTATATAAAAAAATCAAATTTCATTTTGTACAGCTCTCATGACATTTCCATTTTCTTAAAGTGCAGCAGTGATCAAATGTATACATCATGGGAGAAAAAAAACGTGAAAAAAACATGCATTGATATAGTCGGTTTGATTTTTTAACTGTTGACAAAAAAAATCAAGCTATTAATATGATTGAATTGGTTAAAAAAAGGGACACTTTGGTTTTATTCAAATTATCTTAATTGTATTTATTTAAGGTTCAGTACTTTATTGGAGAACATTTTACAGCTAATTTTAAAGCTATGTCACACTTCTTTAGTCAATTATCTTTCAAACGCATTGATTATCTTTCTTCTACCTCACAATTATGTGGTGCTTTGTTGTGATCCCTCAATCAGACCACTTAAAAATCTGTAAAGTCTGCGATTATGATTGTGCTGAGGTGCACAGCTCTTTGAAGAAAGAAAATACAAAAATAAACACAAACTTTAATAATAATCCTAAAAAGCTCCTATTTTCTACTTAAAGTGAGGATCATTTGGAGATGTTGGCACTTTGAAATTGATATGAGGATGGTGTAAAATGACACCACACACCTATATTTCTTATCATCAAAGTCTCCAGTGCAGTCAGAACATCACATGCAACCACTGGGATTCATGTTCGAAAGGAAGTTTCCAGTGAAAACACTCAAAAATGCTGTAGTAGAAGGGAGAGCTGCAAAAACCAGATCTTGATTTTGATTAGAGAACCCAGTGTGAGCAGCAGTGCAGTTTATGTCTGTGCTGCTCACTACTACATAGCTGCATATCACTGCTCCTCAGTACAAAAACCTCCTCAATAATTTGTTGTTTTTTTTCATTTCTCAGCTAGCAGGCCTATGCACCAATGTGAAATCTAACCATATTTGATATGATGTGACTCCACCCACGTTCAAAGTTTCTTTTTCTATTGCAGATTTGAGGCTGATTTCAGATGGGAGGCTGCAAACCTTAAAACAGCAGCATGATTGCAGGGCTCTTGATCATCTCTCTCAAGGCTGTGCTGGTTTCAGGTAATATTCAGGTTTGATGGGATATCATGTGCCATTACTGTACCTACTTGGCCTGTTGCTTCATCTCACCACATTAAATTATTAAATAATTCAATACATTCCTGTTTTTGTTTGTGTGTTTTCTTCTGTTTCTGCAGCATCTTCTCTCAGTGATCAAGTTCACCAAACTCCGTATCACATTCTCGCAAAACCAGGAGACTCACCCAGCATCAGATGCTCTCACAGCATCCAGAGCTATGATGTTATCCTCTGGTACAAGAGATCAGAGGATGGACAGCTTCAGCTCCTGGGTTATATGTATAAAGAAAACAAAAATCCAGAACCTGGAGTGAAAGTGGAGATGGACGGGAATGCAGATAAAGACCAGAACTGCACTCTGACTATTAAAGAGCTCACTATGAGCAGCAGTGCAGTTTACTTCTGTGCTGCTCGCTACCACAGTGAGGCATATCACTGCTCCTTAGTACAAAAACCCTCTGTAATCTGTATAAGAGCTCTCACCCTCCTGCACCTGTGTGAACAGACACTTTTATTCATTGTATGCAGGATTACGTATCTAACGCAGATGTTAGACTAGAGTCTTAAGCCTTAATCAATAAAAACTTTCTATGGAGTTTGACATTTTCTTTTTGTGATAGTTCAGCCTTTTCCAAAGACCAAAACTGTCTATTCTCTCCTACTCTGGCTGGTTCACTGCGGGACTGATGTTTTTCTCCAGGAGCCGGCCTGCAACCTGGAAAAGTATAATAATCACCCATCAACTGGACTTTGTTTTCCAAGTTTGAAGATGTTTCGCTTCCCCTCCAGGAAGCTTTTTCAATTCAAAATGTCAAAATTAGCCCAACAGTCATGTTTTCTCGCTGTGGTTGGTTTAAGAACTATAAATTTTAAAATGTTATTTGTACATACAGTAAACAGGAGATGTGGAGACTGTTGAGAGCTGACCTGATCTATATTAATAACCGCTCCATTTGACACAGGTTCTTAGCCCAACATGATAAACTTGTGACATACACACTAATCTGAAGTAAAGAACAGAGTGGGAGGGTCAGAAACCTGTCATGTTTTAGTCTCAGGTGCAGAATCACACCTAATTCCTTTATATCTGATAATTTTGGAAATATAATATGTTATCTATTGTATATAATACCTGTTTACCCTACAGAGCTGGTCCCTGCTTTTAGAAGACCCTTGTAAACCCAAAGTCTTTGATAAAATGCTGTTTCTTTCAAATCAACAGCACACTGTGCATGCATAGGGGCAGCAACAAAACTCCATGCAAAATAAAAGGAAGATAATAAATGAAACTAAGATTTTGTTTTCTAATAAAACATTTATTTATATATATATATATATATATATATATATATATATATATATATATATATATATATATATATATATATATATATATATATATATATATAAAACAAACATAGAAGTCTTTTCTATAATCTTTTCTAATATTTTTCTGTTCCGGTGGGTCCAATTATTTTTTGCCCATTTTTATAAAAAATAAAAAAAAGAAAGAAACTTCAGTTGAGTCAGAAATGTTTCTGAATCTGTCTTATTAATTCTTGGTTAGGATTCACATTTTGATTGAGGTCTGGGCTTTGAATAGGCCATTCTAATACATGGCACCTTTTGTTAAATAATTTAATAGAATAATAGAAAAAGTTAAAATAAAACTTTTATATCATATCAACTCTCAGTGCTCATTTTACTTCACACCATTTTCAGATTTAGAATACAATTCTTAATATTTAATTGGGGATAAACAAAACCCAGTTCCACAACACAGCCATATTTGCTGATAAATTGTGTTAATAGTTTATTGATAACAATATAATAATCCAACTTGACAAATATATACATTTAAGACTGATAGCCTCTTAACCACAATTATCTAGTGGACGTAAAAAAAAAAAATATTGTGGTTTATTTAGGATTTGAGTGATGCATTATTATTTAAATTTTCCTATTATTTTTTTTAATAAATATTAATAATCGAATAAGAATACTTGCCCAACATTTGATTGGGTTAGATTAGAAGAAGAGGAAGTATGATGTCACACAATCATAAAAAGGATTTTTTTTTTCTCGTGTTAATGTTTCATCATTGGCTGAGGAACACAGCAGCATGTATGTTAAAGACCTACATTATCAGCCTGACTCATTCTGCAGAAAACTGAACACAATGATCATCATCTTCTGCTTAATGTGTAACATGATTCCAGCTTTAGGTAATATTACTGGTTTATTATTTTAAAATCTTGTTTCATATCTATGCATTATTTTTTCGAATGTCAGTGTGTATCCTAATTAAATTAAGCTTCTTTCAAAAGGTTTTTCCCCATAGCTATGTTGTAATATATTCTATGTCTCTTTCTGTGTTCCATTATATTTGTTTAATCTCCCCTCGTGGAATTTCATAGGACTCAATGCTTTCAATTTTTTTCCACAGGCTCTTCTCTCAGTGATCAGGTCCATCAAACTCCAGCTGACTTGTTCCTCCAGTCTGGAAAAGAGGCCATCATAAAATGTTGGCACAGTAATGAGAACTTTGATCGGATCCTCTGGTACAAACAAACCACCAACAACATGCAGTTCCTGGGATATAATGATGTTCTTACTGGATATCCCGAATCTGGACTGAATGTGAAAATTATTGGAAAAGCTAATAAAGACCAGAACTGCACACTAACAGTCGAGAATGTAAATATGATCAGCAGTGCAGTTTATTTCTGCGCTGCTAGACCACAGTGCTTCATATTAAAGCTCCTCGGTACAAAAACCCTCTATTTGATCTTCGATTTTTACTTCACAGCTCTTTGCAGCTGTGTTGCTTCCTTTCATGAGGTGGAGGTAAATTTTCACATAAAGTTCTTCATTCCTTGAGATAGCCCATTTATGCACAGGGAGAGGATGCAAACCTCAAGGAAATGGAAGAAAAAAAATGTTAAAATAAGTTTCCCTTTCTGTGCTAGAAAATATTCTCCACTTAAGGATCCTTCTATGTATCATTATATTCCACAGAGAGACCTGTGTAATAGAGATATTGTTCTTGGTCTTTTCTCATCAGTGCAGCTTCCTCCAAGCATTTGTTTAGTGCTCTCTAGGTAAACTGTAAATACAACCTCTTAGGGTTCACCCCTCAACATTGACTTTGTTCTTGTCAGTCTTAAATATACCTTGGCTGTCACAGTTAACCAGTTCTCCATCGTTATCTTGTAATCTCTGCAGCTCCTCCAAAGTTACCATGGAGCTCTGGCCTGCCAAAAAATGTTCATCAGGCTCCTGCTGCTGCGATTTCCTTTAAACAGCAAACATTCAAACACCTACTTCTATATAATCTAGTCTATTAAAAACAACCTCCTGGAAAAACTGAGATGACTCTATTGGGCTATGCTTGTCATTCAAAAAATGTTGTTGAGAATCCATTTAGGACAATGCAGGCTATTTCTGTGCAGCTAGAAAAAACGTCCCTGTTAGAAAAGAAACCATTATTTATCTCCTGATAACCTTATAAGCTTCAAGAGAACCACAGCAGAGGAACTGATCACACAGATATGGAATATTACTGTCCACTAGGAGGCGGTGTTTCTCAACATGTCATCTTATATGAGAGCATCTTTTTATCTGTTGATGAAAAATGAAGCTATAAAAAGGATGAAATTATAAGTTACACAGACATCATTTAAAAATTAACATCCCAGAAAGCTTTAAAGGAACTTTGAAACCTAATTAAAAACTTAATTGTTTAGAGTTCCCTTTGACTGTGCTTTCTAAACCTTGGTTTTTAGTCCAACCTTTCTTTTTTTATATACAATCCTTTTATCGTACTTGTTAAATTTTTTAGCCTCTTTACCACTGCAATGTACACTTTTTAAATAAACTTGACTTCCAGCATAACGTCTCACATCATAAAACCAGAGCTAATATGGAAATGTTTTGAAATTGATCAAAGCATATTGATATGTCAAAATTGCTCTAAGTCTAGGTAAAGATTCAATGGAGAGTCCAAGCAACATACAAAAATACTGTGTGCAGATATTCTCCAGATTAACTCAACTAGAATTTTTTTGCAAAGAAAAAACAACAAACAAGAAAAACCTCCATCATTTTGCAGAGTCATACCACAAGCCAATTCTAAATGTAACGATTATTTGCAGATGTTATAGTTTTTGAAACTGAGAAGAGAATGAAGATAAAAAAGACCACCTGCCTGTCTTTCCTCCTAGTGTGAAGAACAGGACAAACAGACCCACAGATAGCAAAACAAAGAGGTGGTTTTCATTCTCTGGTACATTATTTCAAACACTTCACAGGCCTCAGGAAAAATAAAAAGCAAAGGCTTTCTTCCAGAGTAAAACTCTCTCATTGATACATATTATTTCTGATTACATTGCAAATAAATTCTAGATTTTGTTCTTTTTCTGTTTTTTTTTTTGTTGTTGTTGTTTTTTTTTTAGAGAGCTCATTCTCAGCAGCAGTGGATTTTACTTCTTTTTTTTAAATCAATCCTCCTCTTAATGTTAATGTTATTTCTCATCTAGCAGACCTGTGTAGCTGTGCAAAATATGGTAATAGCTCTGAATCCCTTTTAACTCCGCCCACCTTTACTGTATCATTCTCTATTGCAGAACTGAGATTAACTTGAGAGGAGAGGCTCAAAACCTTAATTCAGCAGCATGATTACAGAGATCCTAATAATTGCTCTAAGGGCTGTTCTGGTTTCAGGTAACTTTTCTTTGCATTGCATTGCACTACATTCAATAATTATTTAATTCGATACAATCTTGTTTTTTATTTGTTTTTTGTTTTGTTTTTCTACAGCATCTTCTCTGAGTGATAAAGTTCACCAAACTCCGTATCACATTATCACATATCCAGAAGACTCACCCAGCATCACATGCTCTCACAGCATCCAGAGCTATAATGTTATCCTCTGGTACAAGAGATCAGAGGATGGACAGCTTCAGCTCCTGGGTTATATGTATAAAGAAAACAAAAATCCAGAACCTGGAGTGAATGTGGAGATGGACGGGAATGCAGATAAAGACCAGAACTGCACTCTGACTATTAAAGAGCTCACTATGAGCAGCAGTGCAGTTTACTTCTGTGCTGCTAGCTACCACAGTGATGCATATCACTGCTTCTTAGTACAAAAACCATCTGTAATCTGTATTACATGCAGCTCTCACCCTCCTGCACCTGTGATAGTTACATTGTATTCAGAAGTACTTTATCTAACTCTTTTTATCTAACAGTAAGCATTGAGATTGTGGATCTTCAGTCCCCTGCAGAGACCAAGACAATCTGAGGCAGAGATGAAGTCAAGGTTTAGTTTTCCTTCCAATCAGCAATGACCTATTATAATCCAAGCATGCACAACAGCATGAACTCAAGATGAAATGGAAGTGAAATTATAAGTAAAGAATAAAATAAAATAAAACAAAATCAGTAAACCATGGTGGTCATTTCTTTTCAGCTTATTATTCAGATTGGTCCACACACATTTATACTTGGGTTCTTCTCTTCAGTGAACCTCCCTCCAAGTCTTAATTGTTTCCTCCAACTTTCTTGTGTCAAACTGTAAACTGGTTTTCTTACAGTATGGTTTTCTTTCAACATTAAATGTGTTCCTGTTGGTCTCAAATGAATCACACGCATCCATATTAGCAGATCTCCCACCTGAGCCACGGACCTCTGCAGCTCCTCCAACGTTACCATGGAGCATCTGTCTGCTTCTCTCCTGTACATTTAGTGCCTCGTCCTTATAGGTTTCTGGTTCTCTTTGAATTTTTATCTCTTTTATGATGTCTGATTAAACAGTGCTCTCTGTATTGTCTAATATTTAGGAAATAGTTTGTAGAACATAACCCAGTTCTTAACCTCTTCAAAATTGTTCTCCTTGACCTTTCTGCTGTTTCCCTTGGTCTTTATGATGCTATTTATTCAATAATTTCTTTAGATTTTATTTAAAGGTGTCAGGAACTATGTGTGACAGTTTTATGATTTTCATTCCATTATATATTATTGTAAATGTATGAATCACTCTGTGTTGTTCTTTCCCAAAACGTCTCATTAAAAGTCGCTTAGGTTTTAGGTTATATTGGACAAAATCCATTAATAGTTATGATCGACTCTGCAAGACACTGAATATTTGGCTGTGGCAGTGTTGTGTCATTCCATACATTAGATGGCAGTATTTGGTTTTACACTCTGAGGTGAGGAAGTATCATGTCACACATCTGGAAAAAGGAACTGCCTGCATTCCTCATGTAAAATGTCTCATCATTGGCTGAGGAACATAGCAGCACGTACGTAAAAGAGCTACACTATCAGCTGGACTCTGCAGAAAAATGAACACAATAATCATCATCTTCTGCCTAATGTGTAAAAGGATTCCAGTTTTAGGTAATATTGTCTTCATTTAAAATCTTCTTTTAAACCTTTTTAAGCATCATTATCCATATATCAGTCTGTAGTCTGAAGATGTTTTCCTCATGGCTATGTTGAAATATATTCTACTGCTCTTTATGTGTTCCATTAAATTTATATAATCTCTCCACATGGAATTTCAAAGGACTCAATGCTTTCACATTTTTTTCCACAGGCTCTTCTCTCAGTGATCAGGTCCATCAAACTCCAGCTGACTTGTTCCTCCAGCCTGGAAAAGAGGCCATCATAAAATGTCGGCACAGTATTGAGAACTATGATCAGATCCTCTGGTACAAATACACCGACAAGCAGATGCAGTTCCTGGGATACAACAATGCTGCGAAAGGATATCCAGAATCTGGACTAAATGTGAAAATGAGCGGCAGCGCTAGCCAAAACCAGGAATGCACATTAACAGTTGAGAATGTGATCAGCAGTGCAGTTTATTTCTGCGCTGCTAGACCACAGTGCTTCATATTAAAGCTCCTCAGTGCAAAAACCTCTTATTTGATCTTTATTTTTCATCTCACAGCAGCTGCGTGCTTCCTTTCATGAGGTGGTGGTATATTTTTCCTCCAGATGTCCACACTGCTGAGGGGAAGCGAAGCTCCTCCTACATGATAATGATGTAATACAAGGAGGAACTATTAAAAAATAATAAGTCCGCTCAAAAACTTGAAAGACATCTTTCTGATTCCAAGTATTTACTTGAATTGGATTCTGGTTCCAGGTGATGCTACAAACGGTCCTGGTTCTTATTCTGGTCTATCAGACACCAGCTGAATCCTTCCCGCAAGAGGGGGAAGAAGCAAAGTTGCATTTTAGTGACTGATATCTAGCAATTATAATTTAAAATAATTTTCTATAATTATTTCAGCAAAGAATACTAAGTAGATAAAAAAAAAATTTTAGCTGCAAAGTGAAGCTGCTGGTCAGAAAAATTATCGTTCTGAAAAATTTGTACCGTTGTACCTCAAGGCCAAGTTCTTGATCCTCTTCTTTTATGTTTATTTGGTTTTGTTTTGTTGGGCAGCATATTTTTTACGTTTTCACTTTTTGTACTTGCATTTTGAATCTGTTGAATCTGTTAAGCATTCTTATTTTAAAACTATTAAAAACTGACATATTATATATTTACTTTATATAATAAGTGCAGTGCCTCGTTTAAACAGAATAGCAGAATAATCAGTGTTATAGTATTAATTAACCTCATCAATTCCATGCAATTCATTGCAATGCTTACAATCACCATTATATAAAACAAATATAAGTATAATCATCAGCAAGAGATGTTTTAATAATTGTCTTCTTTGCTGTAACAGTGCTTAACAGAGAGCTTTTCAACATTTTGAGCAACTATATATTTTAACATATTACTGTATAATCGGATTTATGCATCAGACCACCACAAAGTAATGCATCATTCTGAACTGGAAGGTATGAACTTAATTAAATGGCCACAAGTCAGCATCCTGGGCAACCATTTTTCATATTTATCGCTGCATGTTTTTAAAGTCTTATATCCAAAAGTAAATGGCTCCCCGTGTATCTATCTAGCTAAATCTCATTCAACACGTGTTGGGACCTTCTGTGAGCACATTTTTAAATGATACTTTTTTACTTTTGAGGGATTAATAGTTGGATTAAATTCTGGATTTTGAGCTCCATCTTTATTCTCATCAACTCTGATCGATCTGCTGAGGGGCATGCTTCCACACAAGGGCTGCAACTAATCGATTAATAGGATATCCAAATGTTCCTCAAAGAAGCTTTTATACAGAATTAAACTAGGTAAAGCAAAAAAACGTTTCAACTTGTGGAGTTCTGGATGACGCCTATTGACAGAGACATTTTTTTTTTAAATCTAAAATGCAAAATATTAAAACACTTTTTAACAATTTTGGTATAATTACTGCTCTAAGTGATTTGCTTTGTCAGCTGAAGGCATGTTTTAGAGTCTCTATACTCCAGTTAACGATTAAGTGATTAATAAATTAGTTAACAATTATTTCAATAATTGATTAGTCAGGATTAATCCGATGAATTGTTAGAGCCCTAATCCTCACAGTATGATGCTGGCACCACCATGCGTCACAGCAGGGATGTTGTTTTTAAGGAGATTAGTGTTATAAATTCATTTATAGATTAATATCAGTTGCATCCATGTATCATGCTACAGCATGTGTACCGTTGGGTATTAGTAGTACGGTAGTTACTTTCCACTGCAACAAGTTAACAGTTTAAATGCATGAAAACCCTTTAAATATTTCTGTAATATAAAACCATGTTCCTTTTTTATTCTTAGAGCATGTTTAATAACTCAGCCTGATTAAACAGTGAGAAATATTAAACAAATATTCCTATTAACCCTCAGACCAGGGTAATGTGCACAAATAGTTCTAAAAAAAATAGTTATGTGTACAATATGGTAACACTTTGCATTGTATTAATACAGTCCTCACACACTTAGTTCCATGTTGATTTGTATGAAAAGTCAATTTATTTATAATCCTCTAAATCTGTGTTTATTTATTTATTCCTTACCTGCTTTTGAATTTACAAAACCTTCATCAGATTCTAAGTAGATCCTTATTTTGTCCACTAGGAGGAGATGTTTGCTTTCATCCATGAACATTTCCCCTTTTTATTGTGCATGAAATTAAAACTGGAAACAATATCAGGGATCATTTAAATAGATTAAATTGTATTAATACTCTAAGGTCTCGGTATACTCTGATGTGCCATTGTGGTTCAGCATAAATATTCCTTTTTATCAAGGAAATGCAAACATTTAGTTTGTAAAGTTTGTCTTTAAATATTGTTTGCATCATTTCCTGGTTTAATCAGAAAGCTTAATTACAACATTTGTTTATATATAAACATTTAGTCATATCTTTTGAGGTGACAGGAACTCAGTTTATCTACAACAACTGATGCAGTTAATATGTAAAGCAGTGGAGCTAAAGACACCACCCACCTGCATAACTTCATATGCAGCCATGATAACACGACCAAAGACAATCTTATTGTGACAAAATGATGATCTTCATTCTCTGCTGTTCAAGCTTGTACATCATAGTTGTTTGTGGTACAAAAGTCTTTCTTAAATTTATAATTTACACAGAAAACTGTCTCATCTATCATCATTTTTTACATTTGTTCTTGTGTGACCTACAGGCTCTTCTCCAAGTGACCAGATTTTCCAGACTCCATCTGATATGTTCAAAAACCCTACTGAACAAGCTCAAATCTTCTGTTCTCACAGTTTAAAGGACTATGATCGAATCCTGTGGTACAAACACTCAACGCTTTACCCCATGCAGTTCCTGGGGTACATCATGGGAGAAAGTGGAACGCCAGAGAAAGGAGCCAATGTGACCATTGAAGGAAATGCAAATAAAGACAAAAACTGCACTTTAACCATTTCAAATCTAAACCAAACCAGCAGTGCAGTTTACTTCTGTGCTGCTCGCTACCACAGTGCTGCATATGCCTACACCTCAGTGCAAAAACCTCACAGCCTTGTGCAGCTGTGTATCCAACAAGACACATAATAAAACATCTTGGGCTGCTGTGACTCCGCCCACTCACAGGTCACATGTTAATTATGCTAACTGAAGGTTTTAAAAGGAATCGAACCACTGTGAAATCTATGAACAGCAATAACTTAAATAAAAACTATAAGGAACAGAATGAGAATCTTACTGTTCATAATCGCTCCCAACCTCATACTGGTTTCAGGTAATCACCTTTTTTTCAGAAGTACTTTGGTCGGTTGTTCTTTCAGTAAAAGATTTTTTGCTCTGCAATTAATTACATTATTCTGTTTTCAAATGACTTTACAGCCACTCCAATCCTTGTTTGTGGTCTTCCACAGGATCTTCTCTTAATGACAAAGTCCTCCAAACTCCATTAAACATCCAGGCAAATTCAGGAAAAACAGCCAACATCAGCTGTTCTCACAGTATTCAGAATTATGACACAATCCTCTGGTATAAGAGATCAGAGGACAGACAACTTCAGCTCCTGGGGTATTACTATTTAAGCAAAAGCTACCCTGAACCTGGAGTCAATGTGGAGATGAAAGGGGGTGCAGAAAAAGGAGAGAACTGCACTCTGATAATAAAGGAGCTCAGTGTGAGCAGTAGTGCTGTTTACTTCTGTGCTGCTCGTTACCACAGTGCTGCATATCACTGCTCCTCAGAGCAAAAACCTCCAGATCACTGTTTTTTGTAATCTGTAGCACAGATCATCTGCTCCTGCACCTTTGTGGACTCTTCCTTTTATACACTGTTTATATGAGACACACAAACAAAAAGTTGTGCAAATCTATGAAGAAAACATATAATTCATATAGGTGTGGAACTACCATTAGGGGAAAGTGGGCGATTTACCAAAATCTGTCACGTATGGTATTATGCTTTTGATTAAGATAATTTCACTGAAATGTCATCATTAAGCGTGTATTCAGTCTTCACTGCATTGGACAGTCCATGTCGCTGCATATATGTGCAAAAAAGATCCAGGAAGACGGCAGCAAAACATATGAAAAAAACTGGGAGAAAGGATTAGAAAAGTATAGAAAAATTCAGATGTGATGAAACTAATTCAGCGAAGCTGGTAAAAGGAGATACGGTAGGAGGAAAGCAGAAAGCTGCACTCAAAGTTCCCAAAATTGATTAGCTTCATTTTCCACAAACAGTAGTGAAATACTGATAGGCTGACAATGGCAACCCATAAGTAGCAGCAAGTGCAACAATAAGTGCAACACCTATAAGGGAGGGTACATCATGGGGATATAAACACTATTAAATATTAAAACTGTCAAAGGGGAGATTTTTCCCCTTTGACAGTTTAATTATTCATATAGCATTGAAGAGAGGAAAGCTTGTGGGCAATTTTGAACTAAGCTTTGAATTTTGATTGTCTTTGCTGTAGAGGATGAGGAATCAGTCATTCTTAGTTATCTTTTTGCGTTGAATTTAAAAGACAAACTTTAGGCTTTAAGGGTCAATCAAAATTAATTTCCTCATGATTTTGATTTTAGGGATAAAAGAGAGAATGTACAAAGACAACAACAAAAACAGGGAAAAGAAAACAGGAGAGGAAGACAAGAAAACGTCATGAAAAGAAAAATAATATAAATAAAGGGATAAACGAAGAAGAAAAGAAAAAAAAAGAAAGAAATACATAGATTGATAAAAGGAAACAAAAGAAGGAGAAATATTGTGAGGAAAAAGGGACAAAGTTAGAATAAATAATGCATGTGCGTTCTTCTAAAATGTCTCCCTTCTGTACAATTAACCTGTTGTTTTATATGTGTTCTTCCAAGTTCAGGGGGCCACATGCCTGCCTTCACCTTGGGCACCAAATTTCTTAAACCCACCACTAGAAGTCATCGATTTATATTTAAATAAGTATATATATACTGAAATAAGTATATATATATATATATATATATATATATATATATATATATATATATATATATATATATATATATATATATATATATATATATATAACATGTGATAGGATGGTCACAAGTGATTGGTTTTTGTATTTGGAAGAGGAGGAGACAGTGATCCAACCCACAGTACAGTTCATGCTCTTCTGACTGAAAGGTTTTCCAGGACATTTCAGTCAAATGAAGGACAACTGATTCAAAACAGAAAATCAACAGCATGATTATCTTCTTCAACTTAGTCTTGAATGTTCTTCTTGTTTCAGGTAATATAGTTTTCTGGATTAGAAAGGGGTTGGTCCACTGCTTATTGTGAAGAGTTAGGTGAATCTTTGAAACTAAAATAATCAGTTCTCAGCTGTTTTTTTTTTTATAGTTCATTCAATCTTTTCAACAGGTTCTTCTCTCAGTGACAAAGTCCACCAGAGTGCTGACATTTTCTGCAAACCTGCAGATAAACCTCAAATCAGCTGCAGTCATGATATTAAGGACTACACTGTAATCCTCTGGTACAAACAACTAGAAAACCATCGGATGCAGCTCCTCGGGTACATGAATGTTGGAGATGGCTATCCAGAGAATGGAGTGAAAGTGACTATGAATGGAAGAGCAACTGAAGGAGAAACCTGCACTTTGACATTAGAGGCAGTCGACCTGAGCAGCAGTGGTGTTTATTTCTGTGCAGCTAGTCGACACAGTGCTGCATGTCACTGCTTCTCAGAGCAAAAACCTCCCAACAGATTTGTTTCATCTGAGGCCAGCAGCTCACTGATCATTGCAGCTGCTTTATTCTCCTTCAGATAGTGTTGCCCTTCCCTCTGATACAGACATTAAGAAAAATAAAAAAATAAACATCTTGCAGTAGTTAGTTCTTATGTGATTGATGTCTATCAACCAGATTCTACATTTTTTCCCTCTTAACTTTGCACAAGCTCTCCTAATCTTTAATGTCACAGGGACATCTTTTGTCATCAATCCGCTTTAGGTGGAATCATAATATTTTATAGCCTTTTTGCTTCCATTTTGAATATTGTGCAGAAATATAACATTTCTTCAGCAAGAAAAGGACGGAGGGACGGACATACAGATTATCCAGTATTTTCCAATAGGTGGCAGCCTAACTCCTCTGAGTTATTGATGGGTGGGCGCTCTACACTTGCTGGTATTTCAGTATTCAGACAACCCACTTTGAAAGATTCACCTCTTCCCATCTTGACAAACACATTAACTCGTGTGCGATTTTCTCTAAGAGAACAACACAATGATCATACTGCTATATATAAGTTTTAATTTGTTTCCGCATTCAGGTAAAATACTTTTGCACTTTTAAAGAGGATTTTGTATATAAATTTGCAGAATAGTTTAATCTCTGATGCAGTGAATTATTAAACCTGCTTCACTATTTTTCACTTACTTTCAAGGTTCTTCTCCAAGTGACCAAGTCCATCAGGCTCCTGCACACCTCTTTAAACTCACTGGAGAACCTGCTGTGATAAATTGCACTCACAATATTCAATACTATGATCGGATCCTCTGGTATAAACAATCAAAGGACGATCGGATGCAGCTTCTCGGGTACATGAATGTTAAAGATGGCTATCCAGAGCCTGAAGTCAAGGTGAAGATAACAGGAAAAGCAACTGAGGGAGAAACCTGCACTTTAACATTAGAGGGAGTCTACCTGAGCAGCAGTGGTGTTTATTTCTGTGCAGCTAGTCGACACAGTGCTGCAGGTTACGACTTCTCAGTGCAAAAACCTCCCAACAGATTTGTTTCATCTGAGGCCAGCAGCTCACTGATCATTGCAGCTGCATGATCGCCTTTAAGATAATGTTATTTTGTATCTATTTACAAAATGACAGCTTTAATCTTTCAAACAGCAAAACTATTTCCTTACCTGGCCTCAATTTATGCCTGAATATTTGGTAACATATCAATCAGCAAAGTGAGTCCAAAGATATATGTTCAAATATGTTCACAGTTTTACAAGGTATATCTTTGTATTTCTAATAAAATAAAATAATTAAATGTGTTTTTATTCATTTTATTTTATGATCATTTTAAAACAGAGATGGAAATTCAGTTGAAATAAGCTTTATCGGCATGTAAACCAAAGCACAAGTACCTACAAACTTTCAATTATTTTTCCCAATTAACTTAAATGAATACATATACATATATATATATATATATATATATATATATATATTTTTTTTTTTTTTAACTGTTTTCTCACCCCTCGTGGGGTGGTATGTGTCATCCTCAAGCTCGGGTCCTCTACCAGAGGCCTGGGAGTTTGAGGGTTCTGCGCAGTATCTTAGCTGTTCCTAGGACTGCGCTCTTCTGGACAGAGACCTCTGATGTTTTACCTGGGATCTGCTGTAGCCACTCTCCCAGTTTGGGGGTCACAGCCCCCAGTGCTCCAATTACCACTGGCACCACTGCTGCTCTTACTTTCCACATCTTTTCTAGCTCCTCTTTCAGCCCTTGGTATTTCTCAAGCTTCTCGTGTTCTTTCTTCTTGATGTTGCTGTCGCTTGGGGTTGCCACATCTATCACTACTGCCTTCTTCTGCTGTTTGTCAATCAACACAATGTCTGGTTGGTTAGCCATCACCTGTTTGTCAGTCTGGATCTTGAAGTCCCATAGGATCTTAGCTCGGTCATTCTCAACTACCTTAGGAGGTGTCTTCCATTTTGACCTTGGGACTTCCAGCCCATACTCATGGCAGATGTTCCTGTACACTATGACAGCTACCTGGTTGTGGCGTTCCATGTATGCACTTCCTGCCTGCATGTTACACCCTGCTGTTATGTGCTGTATTGTTTCAGAGGCATCTTTGCACAGTCTGCATCGGGGGTCCTGCCTGGTGTGGTAGACCCTGGCCTCTATTGATCTTGTACTGAGTGCCTGTTCTTGTGCTGCCATGATTAGTGCCTCTGTGCTGTCCTTCAGTCCAGCCTTCTCCAGCCACTGGTAGGATTTTCCTATATATATATATATATATATATATATATATATATATATATATATATATATATATATATATATATATTTTGCACTCATCAATACTTTTTAATAAGAGGGGTACTGAGACAAAATGTTTTCTATTGTTACCTTGAAGCTTTGGAAAAAGCTGCCTTTGCAAATACAGTACTGTGCAACCAGCTCCCTAGATCAATGATTTTCATTAACACCTTTGCTCTTCAGCAGTTTTTTAAAGTGTGAGTCTTGCATTATTCTTTTAGTCCAAGTTGATTGTGCTTAACTTGCTCCTGGTTGCATGAAATAAAGGCTGCATATAAACTAAACTCTCAGTCAAAGAACAAACTTGAATATGAATCATCATGGAAGATCGTTTATCAGCTCTGACAATTAAAATTTATTAATAACATCTAATATATCATACTGTGTTTAGGCAAAGGTGCAGATATCTTAAGAGAATAGATGATGCTCTTCATTTTCTTCCAATCAGTCTTATAGGATATACTAAAAAGTCCCTTTAATTTATTACATTTCATCCATTATATTTTTTTATATTTATCCAGTCCATAATTTAATTTGTTACTGATTTTTGACAGGGTGGGAATCAAAATCGAGTTCTTTTTATTCTAACCTTTAGTTTTTTTGTAAAGAAATACTGTTTAAAATTTTACCTCCAAAATCATTTTATCCACAAGGGGGCAGCGTTTCTCAACCACTCCTACCTACTTTATTTCGTGAACAATCAGCCTATTGCAGAACAAAATCAAAAGTTTGATTGGATAAATTGTGCACCACGTCAAAAATATAGAACTTGAAGTGGATTTCCAATTATAAAACATGGGGCCATTTTGGCAAAGTGAATTAAAAAAACTAACCTTTACATTAGTCCTTGATATATGAACAGATGTAAGTAAAACATGAAATAAAAAGCTCGCTAAAAAAAAAATTTCATTTCACTTCATCCATCTCCAACTTATTCTGTCGGGGTCGCGGTGGGGAGGGTGCCTGACATTTTACAGAGACGATTATATAGAGTTTATTTTGGAATTAAATTAACTTATCAATAGTGTAAGAAGTTTAACAATGATTAATTATGGAAAATAATTTATCATTCCTGTAGGAGGAAGTACGGTAATGTTTAGATTATAAGAGTTCAGAGGTCAGATTGAACGATAAGTAGATCTTTACACTGACTTGGATATGACGTGCTAGAGCTGCACACATTTCTTACAGCTAAATACATATTTCTAATTTCATTCTTTTGGATATCAAGCAAATAGTTGGCTGATAATCAATGTCCAATTTACTTTTTTGCATCGTGAAGTCATTTTTTTGCATGTAGTTTAGAGGTTATTGAGTGTGTTTTAACTGTTAATGAAAAGGGCCATTTTGTCTGTTTTATAAACTCGCATGATGAGGCGAAATGACCACACCCACTTGTCTGCCTTTATATGCAGTGAGGAAAACAGAAGAATCACTTCTTAGTAACATAAGATAATGTTGTTCATTATCTGCTGGATAAGCGTGGAAATATTACTGGTTTCAGGTAAATGAAAGCTTCCATAATCACATTTGAAAAAGCTTTTTGTTTTAAGTATTAAAGTTATTTTCTTTCATTAATACTTAGGTTACCTCTTAGAGGTTTTGCCCATCAGAATGTGATAACATTGTTTCAGTGTTCTTTTTTTTTTTTTTACTTTCTTTCAGGTTCCTCTCTAAGCAGCCAAATCTTCCAGAGTCCAAATGAGATCTTTCAGAGAAACGGGGAAATGACCCAAATCACCTGTTCTCACAGCATCCAGAGCTACGATCAAATCCTCTGGTACAAACGAACAGAAAATCAAATGCAGCTGCTGGGTTACATGCTAAGAAAAAGTCCATTTCTAGAGAAGGGCCTGAATGTGGAGATGACAGGCGGTGCAAATAAAGACGAGAACTGCACTCTGACAATTAAACACCTAACTGTGAACAGCACTGCAGTTTACTTCTGTGCAGCTCGCTACCACAGTGCAACACATCACTGCTGCTCAGTACAAAAACCACCACCTCACTCTTCCTGTTATCTATATTATCAATCATTTCATCCTTATGCACCTGTGAAAACACAAAGTGATTCCTTCTACTGGGTTTAGTACTGTATACAAATATTTGTGCAATATTTAAAAAAACATTTTTTAATAGCAAATAAATAAATGCTAATAATGGTTTGAACAAAGCACAGACAAAGTCTTACTTTTTAAAACGATGGTAAAGTGAAATCTTGTAAATCAGAATGAATTTAGTTGGTCACAGGGCCTAAATTGAAAATGGTAAACAAAGAGGCAAAGGGAATGTTGTTGTACCCAACATATTGTAGTATCTAAGGCAAACAAAAAGTGTTATTTGATGTGATAAACTGCCCTCACACTAACCTCTCAAGTATTACTTTAAACTCCACAGGTGATAAAGAGAAATAAACAAGAAATATTAAAATGTCAGTTTTCTTTAAAACATGCATGAAAGTTAAACTAAGAACTGTAAACCCTATCATGCAAAATAAACTTTTTGACCTTTTGACTATACTAAAATGCTATTATCTTCATCAAAATCATGTGCAGAAGCATCCTGCATAGTAAAAAACACGACCACTTTCTCAGATCAGGGTGGGGATGTTTGCAGCGCAGCTCATTTCTGCTCAAAGATTAAATAAAGGGACTCTTTTATCAGCTAATCTGTACAGTGACAGCAACTGTTCTGTTTTCACCTATGAATGAATGAATGAATGAATGAATGAATGAATGAATGAATGAATATTTATTTATTTCAGACAATAATAATAGTAACAACTTAACAAATAAAATAAATAAAGCAAATTAACAAATAAAATAAATAAATCAAAGGAACAAATAATAATAAATAAAACAATTCTAATTTCAGAAATGATCAAATAATAACAATAATTAAATCAATTTCAGAAATACTAACAAATGTGTATCACATAAAAAAACCTAATGTCTAAGTCATGAAAAATTGGGTCAAAGTCTATTCATAACGTTGAAGCAAATTGAGAGCCTTAAAAAGGTATTGAGGAGGATTTCTGTCATTTTTTTTAAAGGACCTGCCCTTTAAAAAAAATGCACACTCACAACCCTGTCCCCAAGAGGGAACGCCTATTAAACACTTGCAAGAGCAGGCATGAGCCCATTTCTCCTCGTCCACGCTCTGTTTAAAAGTTGCTGTTCTCATAGCTCATACAAGCTTACTGTGCTCGAACGTCCGCCCTAACTCCTAAATCCCTCAATTACTATATAGAGCTGGGACCATTTAATGGACTTTATAGCAAACTCAGTTAACCTACCGTCTAGACAGAGGATCACTGCTTTTTGCTTCCCGTTGGTTATGCAACTCCTCCTCCACCGTGCGGTGCCTGTGCCATCTTTGTTACTAGTCACTGCTGTCAGGTAGCGACAGCGGGCCACCGTGACAGCAAATCCTTTTTGCAAGGAGAGCTCTCCGTGCAAAGTATTCCCAGGATGTATCTGCCTCTTCTGAGGCCTTTCTTTTCTTCTCATACACTTCATAGACACTTTTTCTCTTACAACCCTTGGACATTTTCAAAGAACCGCTGTTCCTAAAAAAGAATTTTAAAGAACTGTTACTTTACTTTACTTTTAAAAGAATTTAACACTGAAATAAAATTAGGTTTTATGCATCCATGCTATACATTAAATTTTTAAATAAAAAATAAATGAATAAAATTTTTCCATTTTAAAATCTAAAGTGTTTTTTGAAGTAGAGAACAACAATCGTTCAGTTTGGTATATAGACAATTTCCTGACTATCACATTTTTTAAAACATCTGAACTGACCTTTTATTTTGTTTTCTTCTTTTTTATGGCTTAATGAGACACAAAGCCATTCTCAAGCCATTCCAGGCTCATTTGTGAGCTTATATTCAAAAACTAAGACCGTTTGTTTAAAATGATTGGATGCAAACTATTGGTACTTCAATATACAAGGAAGCAGATTTCTCATCTTTATCAAAATATTTATTTTATAAAAAGAGGCTTAAAAGTTTCATCAAATCCAGTCAAAACACCCAAGAGCGCCTCTCACAAATTCAAAAGAAACTTCTTATCCAATGCATGGATGAAGTGATGCTGAGTTTAGAGGCAGAGCATAAACATAGTTCATAAAAACCATGTATGATCCTAATTATTCCTGATACAAAAATCCGCAACAAAACCAAAATGTTTGGACAGAAACTTAACATATGCTGGCTACATAGATGATGGTGGGGATTTTTTAAATATGTCATATTAAATTAAGCGTTTATTTCTGCATGTTTTGCTCCTGAATTTATTGATAATATAACGCATGCTCTCCTTGAGCTCAGAGGAAGTCGGAGTGGAGCACTGGGAGCAACAATGGAGGCTTGTAGGCTTTGCTTTGCGCTGGAGGTCTGAAGTGCAGCAGAGACGGAGGATGTTGGATTAGACACTGTCGTCGGGCAACATGCGGTAATTTATAAATGTTTTAAATCAGGTTGGGTCCGGATTAGCCAGCGGGTTGTCTGCTAATCCGTGACCTCTGCTCTATACCTTTAATATGCCTACATTTAGAAACAAGTAATCTTATAAAAGCAACTAGTAAGATATGGAAAAGCATATTACTGACTGATTATTTGGTTTGGCTTTAAAGAATTAGGTGAAAAATCTTAGAAGAGGAGGAAGTACATAGTGAGAACCCACCGATAAAGGGTGTGTTCCTCTTCTGTGGGAGTTCCTGCAGACACTTAAATACTGAAAGTTTGCTTGCTGTAGGAACATAATATAAGCAGCATTCATTTTAAATGCATACAGCAAAGACAATGATTCTCATCTTCTACTTCATGGACATAATTGTCCAAATTTTAGGTAATATTGCTTTTGCTATATTTTACCACAACAAGCATGTTGAACAAAAATACATAAAAAAAATAATACACCTTTTTATCTACTGTGATAAAGTAATTTGGAAATTGCTTTGTTACTTTACAATATAATATTAATTTTCCATGTTTAAACCTTTTCAACAGGCTCTTCTCTCAGTGATCAGGTCCATCAGTCTCCAGCTGACATGTTCCACAAGCCTGGAGAAAAAGCTCTCATCAATTGTTTACACAGCATTGAGGGCTATGATCAGATCCTCTGGTACAAACATTCCAACAACAAGCACATGCAGTTCCTGGGATACATCAGTGCAATGACTGCATTTCCAGAGCCTGGAGTGAAAATAAGTGGTAACGCAAACAAAAACCAGAACTCTACGCTGACAGTTGAGGAGCTAGATGTGAACAGCAGTGCAGTTTATTTCTGTGCTGCTAGATACCACAGTGCTTCATAATAATAGTCCTCAGTACAGAAACCTCTCAGCTTGTTGCAGCTGTGTTATTTTTGTAGGCTGGTGGTGCTACATGTTTCCTCCAGACTTGTAGTGCTGAGATGAAGTAAAGCTTTGATTTGAGAAAGGGAGTCCAAAATTACAACTTAATGTAGCACAGAACGGCAGCCGATAATATGAATTAAAATTTTTACGTCTCTATATTCAGGACATGACAGGACGCGTAGGATGTCATGGCCATCCACTGCATCCATTCCTGTCTCCAGTCGTCTTGTCCTGTCTTGCCACTGGATCTAGATGGTCTTGGACGAGAGAGTGAGGTCGATGTTGCGTAAGTCTTCCGAACTTTAAAACAAAGTCATAGCGCAAGTCATCTATCATCCTTCCATCCCATCCCCTTTGACCCTAACTTCCCCAACCATAGGATGATTGGATGGTCCTCGTCGTATCAACGGACGAACATGAATTCAGTTAATTATGGAAACCCTAAAAAAAAACTATAGAAGTAAACTTCTACATTGTTTTTTTTTTTTCAGCCATAAAAAGCAAGCATAATATAGTTAATTTTTAAGTTTTGCAGTATTTTGCAACTAGAGGCACTGAAGTTAAACCACAGACCTTTACTACAGCTGTATTCTTCAAATGGATAGCCAGAGGCCTGGTTTCCAAGAACAATGTCCCAAAATCTAAACTGGATTTAAAATATATAAATATTTCTGAGCAACATAGATTTGATTACAGTGGTGACCCTAGATTTTTGCAGGACAACATCAGGACTGATATCTCTTAAAATCAAGATAGTATTTCCCAAATAACCTCTCCTTTCAGAGTTTCCATAGTTGACAAAATATTACAGAGTAGTTTTATATTATCTTTTTGAGGTTCTTCTTTACGTCAACGGGTTTTTCCCTCCTATAAATATCCACAATAGATGAGGAGAGACTGCTAAGATCCAATGTTCTCAAAATATTCAAAACTACAACCAGATCCTCTGGTACAAGCAGTCTAAGAGAAGACTGCTCCTCCTGGGTTACATCTACTTCATTGGTCTCAACCCAGAGAAATGACTGATGTAAAGATGAAAAGAACTGCAATCTGATAGTCAAAAAACTCAACTCAAAGATTAGCACTGTTCAATTCTTCGCCTGAAATTGCCACAGTGCTGCACTCCACTGAATAGCTCTACAAAAAACCTTTTCACAAATTAGCATGTCTGAATCTAAACTAAAGGTCATGCAAACTTTTCTAAACAGTTAAAAATATCATCTAATGCAGAATTAAAAACACTTTATAATGCAACATCCAGATTAAGCACAATAAATTTGTTTGAAGGTTAGTGGTATCAGCCTGTTTTTCAAAGAAAATAAATATATTGTTTATACGCATTCACTAGTTGAAGGGGCCAAAGAGTCACAACCACTTAAGGTTGTTACTTATTCATATTTTATCATTTTTAGAAAAAAGGGACAAACCAAAAAGTTGCAGTGCAAGATAGTTGCATATTTAAGTGTGCTGTGATCTGTGATTGGCTGACCTGTTTGAAGAGGATGAATCACAGTAACTTCATACACTCAAGCTGGAAAGAGCCATGTGTGCTCATTATAATCCAAACCATTTGAGCTACCGAGAATAAATCAAGAGAGAAAAGTAACAAATATGATCCTTATCTTTTGCGCAACCTTCCATGTCATGCTTGTTTCAGGTAATTTTTTTGTTTTGCTTGCAAAGTTTTTTTTTCTGTCTGCAATAATTCTGATTTACTGTGTGAATCTACAGCCATTGATGTAAAATTAACGTTTTGAACAGGTTTTTCTCTCAGTGACCAAGTCCACCAGGATCCTCCTGAATTATTCTGTACGACTGAAGACAAACCCAGAATCAACTGCAAGCATGAAATCCAGGACTACAATCGGATCCTCTGGTACAAACAATCAAAGGACCATCGGATACAGTTCCTCGGGTACATGAATGTTAAAGATGGCTATCCAGAGAATGGAGTGAAAGTGACAATAACTGGAAAAGCAACTAAGGGAGAAACCTGCACTTTAACATTAGAGGGAGTCGACCTGAGCAGCAGTGGTGTTTATTTCTGTGCAGCTAGTCACCACAGTGCTGCATGTCACTGCTTCTCAGTGCAAAAACCTCCCAACAGATTTGGTTCATCTGATGCCAAGAGCTTACTGATCATTGCAGCTACATTGTTTCTCCCAAATCAAACCTCTTAAAACATTAGCTTACTTTTGTAGCACCTTATTTTTCTCACTTTTTTTCTCTAAGATGCAAAGTATCTGCTTCTGTCGAAGGGAAAAAAAATTTTTACTGAAAGGTGGAGTTACGGAGTTACTTGAACAAAGGGGAGGGAAAATTTGTGATCATCTGTCCAAACGGTCAGTTAACTATTAAGTCCACCATATCGTCCCCACTCTATATAGTGATTGAGGGATTTAGGGGTTAGGGAGGACGTTCGGACACAGACAAAGACTCATAAAACCAACAACTTAGCTGCCTCCTCACCAAATGGCCAAAGGAGGTAGGACTAACAGTGCTGCAGACACACAATGGGTTATAAAGCTCACAAAATGGCCAAAGGAGGCAGCTAGGGACTAACAATGCTGGACACACACCTTTAACACACTAACTTCTAGGATGAAGCAGGAAAAGAGAAAATCTGCACATGCAAAGCGAATCACGCTCACATTTACACACTTCCTGAAATTAGCATTAAGTTCAGAACTTTTTCGTATAACACCCATTAACTTTAAGATCATGAGTGTTCAAAGAAATTAATGCAAAACCTAACTAACTCTGTCTCGCCCAAGCTAGAGTTATTTATTTGAGTATCAGATGAAAATAAAAGGAAGGAGGTTTTACTATGTGTTGATTCGGTGGACGGGGTGGTTTGGTTCGATCCGGCCCCGTCAGTCTCAGAAGCCAGTCCTCAGTACAATAGGCAGCTCTTGGAGAGCCTTGACTTAACCTGATGCAACAAACAAAGGATTTTAATGGGCTTTAATTGGTTTGGTAATTTACTGGTGGTTCAGGAGCATCCTCACTCACGATGCAAGCCATAGCTGGATCGGCTCTGCAATGATGGGTCCTCACAGCAGGGGCTGTACAGATCTCAGTGGCAGCAGCAGAATAGTGTGGTTGACCTATGGCGAAAGTCACTTCAGCAGCAGGCAGGAATCGCAATGTAGACGCTGCAGTCAGAGCTTCTAAAATGCATGAAAAGGGCAGTCTGGATTTGCTGGTGAACACAGCAAAGGACTTTGTGTGGTCCGGCAGTGTTTGTAGAAAAAAAAGTTATAAATCAAATAAAACATTTTAAAAACCAGAGATTTTATTTTTAGGCCATATTGACCAGCCCTAAGTGAGGCTCGAATGAAAGATGAACCACAGAGCTCACAAATGATGCTGGCAATGCTACAAGATGGGGAAAAAAAACAAAATTACCCATGATAACTCTGAATGAGCTGCAGATATCCACAATTCAGGTGGTAAAATGTGTAACATGTAGCCTAGTAAACTACCCCCACCTGCCAGCACCAAAATAATCTTTAAAACCTCATTCCGGTCTCTATGTCTTTAACTGCTGAGAATTTGATCTGGAAATCTTCACTGTAGTCTGTCTTCCCACAAGTGCAGTGGACCCAATGAGGGTCATTGTCTCCGTAGATGCAGTCTCTATCAACACACGTGGATATAAATATTCTCTTTCTTTTGGCTTCGGAAGTTTTGGGGTACAGACCATTAGTGAGGTCAGTAACTGATACTGGAGCAGAATACTTCCTGTCTCTAATCTGATTTACTCCAAAGGTTCTCTATCACTTTGAGGTCAAGGCCAAAGTTCTTCCATAACAACATCGGCCTTCTGTTGGAGCAGGAAGGGCTCCACCCACAAAGCCAGGAGCAGGAAATTGTCCAAGATATCATTGTGGGAAACAACAGTAGGGTTTGCTGTTGCCATAAGTAAAGAGCCAACCTCAGGACATTAAAAGCTATCCCACAATATAATCCCAAATCTCACAATTCAAAATCTTACCGTCAGGCAATCAGATACCAGACACAAGAATCAGTTCAAATAATTCTCTAAAGTCAGGTGAAAGTATGCTTGCTTTTTGTTTCCATTTATTGGTTAATGGAAGGTTGCTTCAAATCCTTCCATGACGTTTCTATACAATTTTGAGTCAATCTGACAGTCATCACATTTGGCAAGAAAACCCTCAATTCAATGACACAAAGGAGCATCTCAATACTTATTATTGTGCAGTTTTTAGAGCCTTAAAGAATAAACCTGAAAACTGTCCTTCTTTATTCTGTGTTTATGTTAACTCTAAATGATAACTTTAACCCATAATAGGAAAGTTTATGTGTGGTGCTCCTTCTTTTCTTAGACTTAATATTCAGTTTACCAGAGTTTACTTAAGTCGAAATTGTGACTTACTTCTAGTTATTAACCCCTCGTTTCTGGTTGCTTTAAATATATTATATTAAATAAATTCCAAAAATGTATTATTGCCCTTTTTTTGGGGGGCATTTTAATTTATTTAAGAAAAGCTTTATCAGGATTATGGTTTGGAAACAGACTTTAAACAGATGTACCTTTGACTTAGCATAATGAAGGTTTCTGTTTCTTCATCACTTCCATTACCTTCAGAGCTGTGGGCTGACCAACTATCATTACAAAGATGACACACAGCATCATCTCAGTGACCTCAGAAACCTTAGAAAGCTCCCACCATGTTGTAGGAAGTTTTCAAACAAATGCCTTCAATTGGGCAAAAAAGAAAAGAAAAACAATTGGGATCTTTATGTTTATGTTATCTTGACGTCAATCAGTACCACTCTGCTCTCATTACAAGAAAGGCTTAATGATAATCCAAACCGTGAATCAAAGTCATACTGCTGTTTACAAGTGTGCTGCAAGTTATGCACAGACAGACATAATCTCTTGTTTGAGAAAAACTGCAACCACAGTGTTTTATCATCAGTGGTTTTCATTAGGAAAAAATAACACCTGCATTACGATTGTCAAAATATTAACTGAAACTGAAAGTTTCCTCCTTCTTGAAAAGAAGGAAATATGGTAGATATTTTTAATATAGAGTAACAACAACATGAAAAGATTTTAATAGTGCTCAAATGTACAGAGATATTTGCATTATTTGCAGAAGAAAAGTGTGAGTGGGGAACCTAATCTGACTCTTGTTATTGAGGCCAGCCAGAGACTTTCCAAGTATGAGAAGGGTCAGCAGCAATCTTACCAGCTTGCCTCTAAGTCCTGGAGTTGCACAGTTCCTAAATAGAAGGTAGTTTTGTAGCTTGTTAACCTCTCTGCAGAGGAAATTATACACTGCAGTATTCCCTTGTCCCTGCAGGTGGCAGCAGTGTACTAGACAAGGATGGAGGAGGAGACAATGACTCAAGATTGCAGGGTGGGAATGCACCATCACTATCTTTGTTAAGTTTAGCTTCTACAGCCACCACATGAAGTATATTATCTACTGATCTTTCTCAGTAGAGGGAGGTGATGTTCAGCTTCCACTTAAGGTCCTGAGCAATAATGGTTTCCAGGAAGCTGAAAGAGTCCGAGGTGGTGACTGATGGGTCATAAAAGATGAAAAGATGAAATCCATGATCATCTCCTTTCTTTTATTTGTTTTTATTATATATATAAAAAAATATATATATCATTAAACCTCTACCTTATAAACTTCACAATTATGTACTCCAGTATTTTTGACTGTGACATGACATGAGACTGAAATATATGTAAGATTATGAATATCTTTGAAAATGGAGGGAAAAAACAACCAAAAAAAGCAAGAGGTCTTGAGTGAAATTGCAAAGCATGATATATTATAATGTATTTATTTTCTTGTATTTTATGTTTCCGGAGAAGACATCCATTGAGGATTTACTTTATTGCTTTAACCAACTAAAATATTAGCATCTTTCAGTTTTTGTCTGACTTTACATCACCACATATCAAAGAACAGATCAATTAAAAAATAATAAATGTGTTTAGTTTTTAATTTAGTTTTTCTCTTTTTTTTAACATCACCTTTAAGTTTCTAAATCCCTCTCTGGGTTTAGACTAATGGAGAAGACCATCATGTGCATTAAAGTCTGAAATTAAACATTAAAAAGAGTTCTGTTTGTAACTGAGTTTTGAATCCTTTCGTTTGGTGAGGCAGTACCAATGGGCGGTGCTTCCTCTTCATGTCAATTTCCTCTTTAGGCATGAGCTGAGTTCAAACAGCATTAAGAAGGACTTCATTACTGTGCACCTTAAAATAGTCTAGTATAGGACAATTCGGGGGAATTCTTTTTTCTGATTAGGAAAAATGATCTGCATCTTTGGTATCTTATGTCTTGCAGGTAATTTAATCTTTCAAAATAAGATTATATCCTATATTTGTTGTTTATGTTCACACAAGACATTACGTCTTTTTTAATATTCTTTCTTCTTTTTTAGGTTTAAGTCTGGGTCTAGAGGTCCATCAGTCCCACTCTGATCTCATCAAACAAGTTCGTGACAAAGTTCAAATTTCCTGCAGCCATGGAAAAACTGATTACACACTGATGCTCTGGTACCAAAAGTCCCCTGGAGACACAGCCATGAAGCTCATCGGATATTTGAATTATGGTACACCATCCATAGAAGAGTCATACCAAAAGGACTTTAATATTTCTGGAGATCTGAGTGGGAGTACAGCAAAAAACGCCTCTTTGATAATCCAAACCGTGGATCAAAGTCACACTGCTGTTTATTATTGTGCTGCTAGTTATGCACAATGAGAGAAAAACTCTGTGTACTTCAACAAAAACTTCACAGTTGAATCATCAGTGGTTTTCAATAGTGAAATGACACCTGTTGTCTTGGTTGACAAGATGATAACTTACAGCACTGTGGGAAAGTAGAGATTCTGAGAGTTCCATAAATGAAAAATAAAAATAGCAGGGTTCCTGGCATGGCTTCAGAACTGTCTGGGGCCCTGAACACGATTATCTGGACTTCCAGACATGTAGACATCAGAGAATCTAAAATAAATTTTAACGTTAAGTAATGTTTTACAAGTATGTTGAATTTGTCTTTAAGGAAGTCTGTACACATAAACAAGCATACACTCAATCTAAGTTCATGCTTCATTTCAGCTCCCAGCTAGGCGGCATAATTAATGATGGGAGAATAACTATGTAGTTGTATGCAGCACATAGCTATCTTATTCAACTCAACAGGTTAATAATCTATCATTAATTTGAACTTTTCAGTTAACAAACCTTTCTGAAAAAAAAACAGAGGGGTAAAAACTGTATCGGGCGCCTTCTCTCTCTACTTTTTCTAATTCCTTTCCATTCGTTTTCTTGTTAATTTGTTTCTTTCGTTGTCACTACGTCAAATGCACTTAACCCCCAGTATGATCGAACTGCCGGTGACAGACAGGGAGACCTGATGTGATGCAGGACCTGAGCATCAAACCATTTATTGCAATTTCACAGGAGGGGGGGGAGTCAATATGCTCATGCTTTGTTTCACTGTTTACTGTTGAAAAATGAGGGAGAACATGAAGATTATTTATTTTACTGCTGGATTTTCTTTTTATATTTGAAAAATATAGTGGCAAAAATCTTTTCTTCTTCTTTTGGGGGCCCCACTCAGTCAAGGGCCCTTAGAATCGTCCTAAATTTTCCCCCAATATGGCGCCAACTGTGGAAATGCATCCATATCTCTGGGCAAACTTAGCTTCTTCAGCTGCCACAGAAACTACATCACCTGCTGATCTTTCTTGGTAGAGGGAGGTGATGTTCAGCTTCCATTTAAGGTCCTTAGCAATTATGGTATCAAGAAAGCTGAAAGAGTCCATGGTGGTTACTTAGGGGTCATAAAAGAGTAAATGGGGAGGATGTGACTTTGCTTTTTCTAAAATCTTGAACCATTTTTCATAATCAAAAAGTAAACAAGTCATTGATCTTATTCCTCATACACTTTAAAATCATGTAGTTCTGTATGGTGAGCCATCACATGACATCACCCTGTAATATATCCAAGTTATGAGTTCTAACCTTTAAAAATTGAGAAAAAGGAAAACAGTGATGAGTGAATTTTCAGAGCATTGTAGATTATAAACTTTTTTTTCTTAATTCCAAAAAAAGGGTGCTAAATTGCATGTGCAATCATTTGTTTGCATGCTCAATAAGTAGGTGTTGTAGGTGATCTACAAAGATTGCAGCACAAATCTTAAGATAAGCATATCGGTTTGGTTTTGGCCATTAAAATGATCAGATTGAATCTTCTACAGGCACTTCAAGAGTGGCCGTGAAGGAAGGATAAAATTCAAAGCCATGGAGATTGAGGAAATAATTATATTTATTTAAAAGATAGTATTGATAATACTAGATAATATTTATAGTTCAAGTCACAGATTATTATTCTCTAAGTGCTACAAACAAAAGTAAAGAAAAATAAAACAATGAAAATACCTAAATTAAAAGCTAAATATAAAAAAAAATGTAAATACGAGAAAGTTGTCTTCTGACTGACACCCCCACCAATCTCTCCTAGACAGATCAGTCACACTTAGATACATTTAGAGCAGATTAGGCTTTAAACAGCTGGATCTAGCTCCTCGACTTCTGTCAACTGTAGTTTGAAACGATATGGTGCAAAACACGGTCTTCCATAATAGTTTAATAAATCACAACAATGCTTCATGCAAACTTTTGTTTTAAGGTCCAAATATGTTTACATGTGCACAGAATATCTCTCCATCCCCTGGTATTGTACAAGTGACTCCTTCAGTGCAACAATAGTTTTGCATGTGAGTTTGCACTTGACATTCGGATGTACTAAAAAAGATGCAAAAACTGCTGCAGTTGACTTTCAGACTTGGAAAAAGATAAATGTTTACATTTGCATAACCACCAATGAATTTGCACTGTTTGGTCATTAGAATATGATCTGCATATTAATGAAGCAATACATGCAATAAAGGGTCTGTCTGCTGAATTGCAAATTGGTATAACTTTGCACCTTTTTTGCACCTGTTTTAAGTCATGCTATTCTTCTGAAGATCAGGTCGAATGTACTTTCTTTACCACGTTGACCAACAGAGATTGTTGCTTATTTCTGTTTTAAAAGATCGGTTTTGGTCTGACTTCATAGATTTTTTTAGGTTGCAATATCAAAACATTTCATATTCGCTAACTGTGCTTTGACTACTGACAAATTATCATGATCACCACTGTCTGAAATCAGACATTAACAAGATCTCTGGTTGCAAAATAAGCTATAAAAATTTTAGCCTAGGGATATACAGCATCACTAAGGGGCGGGGTTTCTTCATCACTTCCATTTCCTCTTGAGCTGAATTCAAACAGCATCAAGAAGGACTTCACTTTTGTGTAGTAATTCCTTTACTCTGAAGAGGAGAAATGATTAACATCTTTGTTTTCTTATGTCTTGCAGGTAATTTCTTTCTTCTGAAGCAGATTCTATTAACCACTTGTTTTCTTTCGCTCCTGACATATAATCTGTCCATCTCATGATCAGGTCTCAGTCTGGGTCTAGAGGTCCATCAGTCCAACTCTGATCTCATCAAAGAAGCTGGTGACAAAGTTCTGATTTTCTGCACCCATGAAAAAACTGACTACAGAGTGATGCTCTGGTACCAAAAGTCCCCTGGAGACACAGCCATGAAGCTCATCGGATATTTGAATTATGGTACACCATCCATAGAAGAGTCATACCAAAAGGACTTTAATATTTCTGGAGATCTGAGTGGGAGTACAGCAAAAAACGGCTCTTTGATAATCCAAACCGTGGATCAAAGTCACTCTGCTGTTTATTATTGTGCTGCAAGATATGCACAATGAGAGAAAAACTCTCTGTACTTCAACAAAAACTTCACAGTTGTATCATCAGTGGTTTTCAGTAGAAAAAAGACACCTGTTGTTATGGTTGAGAAGATTATAACTTACAGCACTGTGGGAAAGTAGAAGTTCTGGTTTTCCTATTTAAATGAAAGGAGGAAAATAAAAATAACAAGAGTTCCTGTCATGATAAAAAACTGGTTGAGGCCATGAAATCAATTATTGGGACAGCTTAACTGTCTCTTTCAAATATAAGCATCCCTGATATGCAGAAGTGTCAAACACATCAATGTTTATTACTCAAGTAGAAGTAATAAAGTAATAAAGTATTAAATCATACTGTTTAAAACACTTAAAAGTACAATTTTTAAAACAAGTATAAAAGTAAAAGTATTCCAGGAAACAATGTTAAGGACAGATGCTTTTTACTGCATTAGGCTATTAAAGGAAATTTTTTCTACAATTCTGGATGATAATTTCCTCAGAATTAATTATCTTAGTTTTATAATTAGGGTAGCATTTTTTAAATTAAACTTTGCATCATTTTGAAAAACAATTTTTTTTGGATTAAAAAAAAACAAAAAAAACACTGTACTTGTTTTCCCAAGTTTGAAGACGTTTTGCTTCCCATCCAGGAAGCGTTCCCAATTCAAAATGTCTGGAGTAGCATTGAGTTTCAGGCTTAAAGAGTAGCCAAACAAAAGCCTTGTTGTGGCATAGAAAACATGCAAATTGACCTGAACTTTATTCATTGTTGATCGGCCTCTTTTGGGGGGATTTGAATTGGTAGAAGTGAATTGCCAGGAACTCCAAAGAGGTTAACAGGTGTAATTATAAAAAAAAAAAAAAACAAGCTGATAATCTGTATTAGCAGCACTCTGTAGCAGAGTCCTGCACATCTGTATCTGACTGAAATTAGATTTTAATTAAAGTGTTTGTAAACCGAGCTTTGAATCCTTTGACTTAGTGAGGTTGCTCTAAGGGGCGGTGTTTCTTCATCACCTACATTTCCTCTTGATGCATGAGTAGAATCGACTCATCAACCACTAGGACTTCATCTCTGCAGATCAGCAAGAGGATTTTCGGCTGTAGACCTAAAATCGTCCAGGATGTTGTAGGAAATTTGAATGTAGGAAAAATGAACTACATGCTTGTCTTCTCATGTCTTGCAGGTATTTTTCTTCTAAATACAAAAATCTTATTTTCTCTTTTTACTTGGACATAAGTTCTATCTTTATGAGCATTCTCATTACCAGGTCTCAGCTTTGGTCTTGAGGTCCATCAGTCCCACTCGAATCTCATCAAAAAAACTGATGACAAAGTAGAGATTTTCTGCACCCATGAAAGAACCAACTACAGAGTGATGCTCTGGTACCAACAGCCTCCTGGAGACACAGCCATGAAGCTCATCGGACATGTGTACTTCAAAGATCCATCTATAGAAGATGAATATAAATATGATTTTGGCTTCTCTGGAGATATGTCAGGGAATACAGCAAAGAATGGCTCTCTGATAATTAAAACCGTGAAACAAAATCACACTGCTGTTTACTATTGTGCAGCAAGAGAAGCACAATGGCACAAATCCTCCCTGAGTCTCAACAAAAACTGCACAGCGCTTTATCATTAGTGGTTTTAGCTAAACAAAAACATCAATGAACATCTCTGCAGCACCTGCTTTTGTGGCTGTGAAGATGGCAAAAAGGTTATTTGAAGAGCCAGTTAAATGAACTAAATAGGCTCAACAGTTGAGTTGTATAATGCATTTGTACAATAAATAAACCAAACTTGTTGTTTGTGGGGCCAGATGATACAGGTCCACAAACTATGAGAGAATTTTAAAATTAATTTGCAGCTCGTGTGTCTGAATTTTAAATCAAATATATTCAAGTGCATGTTGGGCTCAAGGGAGATGAGATATATATATATCATTTAAATTTATAAACAACTTATGAAAAATAAAACAAAATCTAAAACACAAACTGGCATCCACAAATGCATTTGTTGGGGAATATTTAAGAAATCCAGAGGACCTTCATTTAAAATACATTTAAAACATCTAACCTATAGATTTAATCTATAGATTAAAAACATGATGTTACTTAGTTTAATGGTGTCTACCCCCTGTGTTTTTTTAAACTAAAACTTTTAAACTAAAACTTGATTCTTATTTTCACATACAGATTTAGCATCACTAATTTAAAACATCTATACTGGTTTGGCAAGTTTTTTTTTACAGCACACGGGGGCAGCAAATCCCAATTAACTGGAAAGAGAAAAACAGCGATAAAATATGTGTGCCAGGTCTACCCTTAATAAAGAATTCACTTTGCCCTTATCAAAGCTCCCACTGAGAGAGCAAATAAGAACAGCATAGGCTCAATCTTTATTAGTTTCTTTCTTCTTGAGTACATTTACTATAAAGAGCGTTATCTGGTAATTCTACCACACCTCTCTCCTTTTTCCCCCTTTTTTGTATTCTACCATTTCACCTTCATCCTTTTTCAAATTAATCTGTATAGGACAAAAAGATCAAGAATTTATTACATTCCCTGTTCCTTTATAGTTAATCGAAAACTATTAATTGTTTTCAACATGATTATACTCAGCTTCTGCGTTGAACCAATCTGGGTTTCTTTTTCGCTTTTTATCAGGAGATTCACATCCATCAGTTTCCCACCAATGTCATTGGTAACACGGAATTATGTTCAACTTTTTCGCTCAAACAGATTAGTACAGATTTGTGCTGATAAACCCTAAATACGGCAGTATCAGCAGACTCCCCAAGTCAAGGTTCTGAAGTCGAACGTAAAACAACTTACTTCCGTGCCGCAATGGAAACTCATTGTGTCACACGTGCAACAGCCCTGACCTAAACCTCAACCTATGGCTTGATAATATCTCCCACTGAGTCTAGGTTAAAGAGACTCATCACCCACCACCACACCACAGATACCTGGATGTCACACTTTAGCTAACCTTATAGGTAAAAATTAATTTTCCTGCCTTTTAGCATTCAACAGCAGTCAAGATCAAAGTTTCCCAAAACTTTCAGCTTCTGAACCACAAAATGATACCAGAGTCACCTCATGAAGCAAACTGTTGAGTTACTACACTAACATTTCTATAGAATGTAAAAATTAGTCATTGGTTTGAAAATATTTAAAACAGCATCAATAACCCAAAGTATTTGGTTTGATCTATTTTTAAGTGATACATTTATATATTTTTAGAACCGTTAGTATGCTAGTTTATCCCAGAACCCAAGTGGGGTCACGACCCCAACTTTGGAGACCAATGGTCACGAGTTGTTCAGTAGACTCAGCAAAATGTTATACCCTCCTGGCCTGTTTGTCCTCTGGACGTTATACAATTGTAGCTGACAAGGTTTTACATATACTAATTCAACTAAGTTATTTTACAGTTAATTTAATTAATTACTCATAAATAAAATCTAACTGCAAATGGCTGTGAATTAATCTGCGTGTAAATGCCTTTTGCTCATGGTCACTTGCTACATTAAACTGTGGTCCTCCCACTCCTGGATACTAACTGTTTGTTAAATGTTCAGGGGGGGAAAAAGCAAGTCTAAACAAGGGAGTTGTCCTGGATATTTGTAAAAATTCATGTAATCTGTTTGGACATAACTTTACACTTTATAGCAAAAAATTACCAAATTCTGTTCCATTACTTGGAACACAAATGAATCCCTCATGTTACAGTAAATACAGTTTAAATGAAAGTAATTTGCACTGCTTTGGTGGCTGGATGAGGATCTGATGATATCTGGTTCAAGCTCATAAATTCTTGGAACAGTTCTGTTGCTTGGTGGTATTGTAGCTATGAAGAGCTGTTACAAGGACTAGGGCAAAAAAAGGGCTCCTCCTTCATAATAGAGACACAGTTGCTTCCCGACATTCAACATGAATCCTTCTCTACTCTTCATCACTATCAACTTCTTGATTGAAGGTATTTTTTATTTTTTTTTTATCAAATCAGTATTTATTGCCGTTTAAATTTTAACATATTCATCTATGTTTCTTTGACATATATGTTCCTTTGACATCCATTATGGTGATTTGATTAGAGATCTAAAGCTTGTTTTTTTCACAGGAGTCTACCTCAGTAAAGAAAACCAAGTCAATCAGTCTCCAGCTGAAGTTCTGGGTCAAACAAACAGTACAGTCAACCTGACATTTACCCATACAATTCCGAACTATGACACAATCCTCTGGTATCAGCGCTCACCAGGAGAAACTTCCCTGAAGCTGATTGGCTATGTGTATTATACATCTGTCAATATGGAGTCAGAATTTAAAGATAATTTTCAAATAAATGGAGATGGAACTAAAGAAGCTCATCTTTACACCCAAAATCTGAGACACCCTGAAGACAGCGGAGAATATTTTGGAGCTGCAAGTACGCACAGCAATGAAGAGAGTCGGTCTCCCATACAAAAACCCTCAGAATAATTCAGCTGATAACAAAACCCAGACAGGAAACCAGAGATATGAGACACAATATGAAAGCTGGCAGAAGAAAAAAAATTGCAGACTTTAAATTCTAATTTAAAATCAATTAAGACTATGTAATGATTTTAGTGAACTTTCTACATCTTTAAGGGCCCCGTGCAATGCTTTCTTTTTTACGCAGATGACAATGTGTCTTTTTCCTGTGTTCCTCATGAGCTTGTAATGTTGTCAATTAGCTTAAAACAAGTTCTAAGTACTAAAAAAACTTTCTTTTTTTAAAACGACTAAGTCATTCAATCTTCCTCTAATCACGAGTTTCATTAATCACATATTTCCACGTGGTCAGGTGGTCAAAATCCTATTATGGTCCATCTATACTGATCAAATACCCCAGCACGGAAAACACACAACTTCTAGGTTTTCCAAAGAGTCACTTAAGAAAGACCTGATTGTCATTAAGGTCCCTGGTAATAAAGTTATGCACATATTTATACATTAGTACTGTTTAAATGAATTTAAGGTTCTATATAATATATACATTATATGAGTTGAGCGGAGTGGAGACGGAGGACGTGGGATTAGACATTGTCGTCGGACAACATGCAGTAATTTATAAATGTTTTAAATCAAGTTGGGTCCGTATTAGCCAGCAGGTGGGTCCGGATCCAGACCGCGGTCCGCTAATCCGTGACCTCTGGGCAAGGGGATGCAATGGCCACAGCCCCCCTGGCCACCCCTTTATATCTGCCCCTGTCTAAATATATAAAAAAGAAGAGAAGGGGTATGTTTGTGAGAATTGTGTCATAAATAAATAAAAAATTATTAAGAGTTCATTTTTTCTTATTGTGTATTTTATAAAAATAAAATGGTTGTTTATTGCTTTACTACATAATAGAATAGAATAGAATAGAATATTGTTTATCGTTCCACAATGGGGAAATTCTAGTGTTACAGCAGCAAAAAGAGTATAGAAAAAATTATAACACAAATATGGACCTTAGACAAATGTATAAGAATAACATAATAAAGAAAGTTAGGATAAAAATAATAGAATACTGTGCCGTAAAGTGTTTTAACAATATAAAACTGTGCACCTGGAGAATAAATAACCAATATACAGCTATGGACATTTTTACAGTTATGCATATCTGAAAAAATAGCAGCAACATCAGAGATGTGCAAACATGACATCTGCATGTTATTTAACTGACTAAGGTAGAAACTGTGCAAACTATGTACTATATTTTAAACAGTTTCGAAACAGAATAAGCCAAGCTGCCATGCATTATGTTTAAATCCATTACTAATGAACCAAGAATGATGTTAATTCGCTACCATTTAAGAATCAACACACGGGTGACTTAAGACTTAGAGAAGAAACCCAACAATAACATTAGTTATGTCACAAAACCCTAAATAATTGCTATACTCACTTCAGTATGCATAATGCTTAAAGTGATAATTTGGGGTTATACATCTGACCACTTTAGGGGCACCCAGGAGTTGCTTTTGATATTGTAAAATTCTTTTCTGTCATGACTGTTAAAATCTATCAATTTCACATCCTTAACCCTTGGAGTATTCAGAATAGAAATACATCAACGATACACATTTTTTTTTTCTTACAAAATGCCCGAAATGTGGAAAGACATAAAAGGAAGGTGGTTTTGAGTATATATATAGTTATATAATTATATAATTAAATTACATAACGTCCATACGTTGTCCCCAAAATGTAAACCATAGACGACACTATGAGAACGTAAAGAATAAAAAAAGAATGGAAACATCCGCCAATATCCAAAAATGTAAATATCTAAGGATGTAATTTACTTTAATGAACTAAATCTTAGCTTTTATTTTGTTTGTACCCTGAAAAAGGCACTTTATCTAGTACAGTAGATTAAAAGGCAATTGATAAAAACTCTTTAGTTCATGCGAGTAAATAATTATTCCTTGGTATTCATTTGTTGAAATCAAAAGTTATCATAGCTCTAGATAAGACTTCCTGTCATTCAATGTGAACATTGGACCTCCTGTTTCCTTTATGCTCAGTCGATCATTGCAGCAGCTGTTTCACTTTGCTGAGGACTACTCATCAGTAACATGACGGCCATAATTATTTTTTTGCCCCTGTTAGTATCATCAGGTGGGTGCAAATTTGGATTTAATCTCAGAATCAATCCCTAAGAAAATATCTGAGTTTAAAAGATATTAAAACCCAACTATGTATCTGTTTCAGGTTTATCGGTTACAGTGCTTCAGTCTTCAGATCAGATTTCTCGCTCCGGTTCTGCAGCGTCGTTGGAGTGCAGAATGGGTGCAGGATATTCCATGAGCAGCTACACCATGGCCTGGTACCGACAGACCCTCTATGGAGCTCAAATAGAGTTTCTTCTGGCAGAATACGATAAAAATATTGGCCACTACCAGTCATCACTCGAAACAAAGAATAACAAGTTTTATCTAAACATTCCAGAGCTCAGTGTGAATTATAGCAGCACCTACTACTGTGCTGCTCGTCACAGTGATGCATGCAGACCTGACGCCTGTACAAATAACAGGGCTGTCTGTGACAGACAGGCAGGAAGAATCTGTGGCTTGTCTGGTAATAAAACTCTCTTATGTTGTCATGTAAAAATGTTCCAATGTTTAAAATACTATACATATTTAGTAATAAAGTATGAATGAGGCAATTTATCAACATCAGTTTAATCCTAATACACTTAAAAGCTTATTGGGTTCTTGGGTTTTTATATATCAGGTTGTTGTTCACCACATCTGCTTCTAAACACTTTCTAAAGTGCTTAAATCTAAGCTAAATTATGCAGCTACACTTGGATCCAGTTTAATAACACTGTTACACTTTCAAATCTGACATAAACTTAGATTATAGCTTGGAATAAATTGGTACTTTGTCTCCTGAAAGATCTCTACAGCTTAAATTTTTTATGGCACACGTTTCAGAAAATCATGACATCAGTAAATGCAAAAATAGTTAAAAAATTATTGTCTATGTAACTGATATATAGATTTATATGTATAAAAACTCTATGAATTTATTCTTATTATTGTTGCTGCTTAGGTCTTAATATGTTTTTGATATATTTGATAATTATCAGCAGGCCATATCCTATAAGCATAAATTCAATTCAATTTTATTTCAGTTTATTTTTATAGCGCCAATTTACAACACATGTCATCTCAAGGCACTTTACAGTTCACCAGATCAGTCAAATTGATTCAAAGTTTTCTATCTAAGGAAAACCAGTTGATTGCATCGACTCATTGACTTGAATGCAATCCATCACACTAAGCATGCTTGTAGCGACAGTGGAGAGGAAAAACTCCCTTCTAACAGGAAGAACCCTCCAGCAGAACCAGGCTCAGTGTGAGCGGCCATCTGCCGAGGATGACTGGGGTTGAAGGAGACAGAACAGAGATACAAAAAGCAACTGTAAAAGGCGGCCCCATCCGTGAAACACACAGCCAGGCAGAGCAGCTTGGGGCCAACTCCCATGTCAGAGGATGAAGAGAGCACATCCATCCAATCACAGTCAGAGAAACAGGACTATAAATTATATCAGTAAGTAAAGTCAAGTACAAGTCAAATCAAGCTAACTTTTTCAGCGAACTTCAGCAATATAAATGAACTGAAAAGTGTCAGAGCAGTGGACTACTGGGCTATGTTAACTTTCAAAATCAGTCTTGATTTATAAATGGGATGTTGGGTAATTTGGTACCGTTTAAACTCGCCAAACAGTTTCAGTGTTTCTATCTGGAGTTACGCTGGTTGGGTAAGATCGGCTGCAACCGGCCTGTGTTCTGGCAAAAAAAAAATATAAACTTTTAAAACTGCTTCAGCCAAACAGCTGTATGTATTTTCCTGCATTTTCCAGGTCTTCCAGTTGATTTAAGAAACCTGATCAACTGTGAAAATATTATTCCTCCTCCCCCATTGCTAATGCCAGAGTAGAAGAATGAAAAAGTCACTTAAAAGTGGGTTGCCCCCTGTCCCTTAAAAAAAGGACCTGTCCCATATTAAGAAACAAAATTAGGTGTCTATATTAATTCAGATGAATTAAATGTTTGCAAAATCAATTTACCAAAAAAAGAAAAGGTCAAAACAAATTAATATTGTCAGTAGGGTGGAAGAAAATGCCTGGTAAAGAACTGTCCCTTATTTAAATTTTAACTCTCCTTAAAGGTGATCCTACAAAGGAACATCACAACTTCATTATCAGCTTTACCTGAACCACCTTGGTACTTTACAGGCTTGTTTTGTTTGTATGACCGCCATTGCAGAAAACGACTCGTGAAGTGGGACCAGCTAGAAGAGCGAGGAGGGCAGGAATGCTGGGACCCTTTTTTCCACCTGGATCCCCACTCTTTTTCACCCTCATTGTCCCTCCATTGTCACACAAACTTGCCCCTACTTCCTCACCGCTTCGGCCGTATCTCCAGTCACAGCTACTTTGTGATTGTCCCTCTTGTGTTGTGGTGTGGAATAGCACAGACCATGCTTCAGAATTGAGCATAAATAAAAAATGTCTGCGTCATACCTGCAACAAGCTCACTGCGACACACCGCTGCGGGATTCTAACCAGCCCTTTACTAACTCTCAGATTATTCTCAATACCAATCACCCACTACGGCATCTTATTCCACCACCAGTGTCAGGGCTCCCGGGGAATACTTTAATACTTTTCTAGGCTACTCGTCCAAGAAAATGTTGATTCACTAATCAGTACCCTATTGTTTCCTCTTTGTCCCAGCAGCTCCACACACCCTGTTTTTCACCTGCAAGGGCCAGGCTGGCTTAGAATGCTTTTATTCCCTTTGCCATGTCTTGAAAACAATGTTGCTTTGATTTGGGTTATGTTTGTCTTCTAATAAATTTTGATTAAAGATTATGTGAAACATAGAAGATAAACAGCAAGAAGGAGAACTGTACTGGAAGGTGGGCAGTTCCAGAGTAGGTCCAAACCACAATGCCTTGACAAACCATGTGAAAGTTCGTATGAAAAGTTAACTGTGATCTTGTTTTACCAAGATTCTTTTTATAAATGCTCAAACATCTTAACCAGCATCTTATATAGAGGATATCAGAACTGTAGCTTATTGAAACGCCGCTATGCAAACCTATCCGATGTATCAACTTCACTTAAAATATTTTACAGAGAATCCCTTTTAAACAAACCACTTTCAATTTATATATTTATTATTTAAATTTCCTTGCCTCTAACATTTGGCATGGCTACACCTTTTGAGTCCAGCAATGTCAGTTTGAGTGTGGCCTTGACAGTCAGATCTGTTAAAGACATCCACTCCTAAGTTACTTTTTAAAATTTACAAAGACTAATCAGTAACACATTAAAGGCTTATATATAATGAGAACTAGGAGTCTAAATGGTGTGTTTTTTTTTTTATCTGAATAACACCTAAATGATGGCTAAATGATCAAAGACAGCCTTCAGGTATCACTTGTCATAAACAGCTGTTTGTGTTCTTTAGATGCACAGATCCTGCTAAGACTATGTGACTTGTTTGATCTAAACCCTCATTTTAACTTCCGGATCTTGGAAATTGCATCTCTTCATTGGCAGCTAGTGTAATTTAGAGTATCATGCAATGGCATCTATCTATTATGCAACACTGACTACTGTTATAGTTTTTGTTGCAGTCTATGTAAACAATGCAGAAAAGTGTAAATTTAACATTAAAGGAGCATAGAGTAAGCTCCAGAGTTTTTGCAGGCATTTGCCCCCTCTAGCGACAAGTTGCTATGACACCAGTGTTGTGCCCTTAAAGCACAGAAAAAAAGAAAAAGCACAACAGTCTGCCACTGTGACTGCAGAGGCCTTAAGTTTAGAGGCGTAATGTTATCTGGGTTAAGAACGTTATATTATTGTTATTTTGAGGCAGAGAGCTGTATCTAACTTTTTACCAAAAAATTGGGAACTTCACGGCAGATCCTTACTTGTTAAAAGCTCAATCCATCTCTCATGAACTAACTTACTGAGCCTATAGAGGCCACTGTGGTAAATAGAGGAAAACTTATTTTATATGTAAGGTAATTAAATTTAATTATATTTACCTTTTAAATGTGCACAGTCCACCTTTATATGCACTGTCATCTGCTTAACCAATCTCCCATTAGAAATGATTTATGATACAAATTCCAGAATTTGACTGGAGATTCCTTAAAACCTTTACCTTATTTGTGGAAAACAATGAGGATAGTATATGTTCTCTTAGAAATATTTCAGAAATCTATTCTTGTAAATGCAGATTTACATCATGATTTTTCAATAAATTAAGGAATCTATTGATTATTATCTCAGAATGTCTGTTAAAAACTTTGATGCAGTTGCAGCTTGTTGGCCCCTAGGAGTCTACAGCTGAGCAAAGGAGATCTTTAAAAGTTTCCCTTGAATCAAACAAGAAAGTTTGTCATCAGTTGCAGAAGCTGAATCAGTTAGCTCTAGTTTTGTTTAGGTATAATGAATGCAGCAAAGAACCTGCTCCTGTTCACAGTAATAATCTGCTCTGGTAAGATAATTTATGTTAATGAATAGACCAGCTAGAATATTTTTCTCCCTGAATCTAAGGTGGTTCTTTATTTGCAGGTTTTTCCATCGGTCTTGTAATTGATCAGCCCCCATTTAAACTGACTATAGATGGGGAACAGAATGTGGACTTGATATGCCAACAAGATGATGCTCAACAACTAAACATGTATTGGTACAGACACAGAAACGGTGGGATAATGGAATTAGTGGCTTATTCTGTTGGTAAAGATATTTCAACTATTGAAGCACCTTTCGACAAGTCCAAATACTCCATGATGCGCCCATCGACACTGACCACCACCCTTAAGATTCAACATGTTCAGGCTGGTGACTCTGCTGTGTATTATTGTGCTTCAAGCAAGGCACAGAGCTTCATGATACATCAACAGCTATACAAAAACCCCAGAAGAACACTTCCACTGATGTGGAAATAAAATATGAAAGAAAACAAAAACATTAATTGACACAAGTATTTCTGTCATGTTTCTGTAGAACCACAAAGCAGATAAGATAAGACAGCAGGTGTCGACCCAAGAGACATTTTCAGTATTATTCTTCTAAAGCTTTCAGCATTATTCTTCTAAAACATTTCACCTCTCTGATTGGATTACTTCAAGCGTTGATTTGTTTTGATCTTGGTGCAACTTGATTAAAAAGTGAAGAGCTACAATTAATGTTACAGGGACCTCTTGTGGCTATATGTATAATTGCAATTAGGGTAATTTGATTGATTCTTAAGACAAAATATATGCCTTACTGAAAAAATAAGACATATTTCTTAAATTATCATTCTAAATAATGTGCTATAAGTGTTTAAAGTTATTTATGGACTTTGGCTCAGTTTTTAACTCAATCTTTCCAGGGACTTCCTGGCCTTGTAGCCTCACAACCTGAGCTTATCTGTACCAATTAGCTCCTGCTGCAGTGACTACATAACCAATAAGCCCCAGGTGTTAAGATTAGGGAAAGTAACATCTGGCCCACAGATTTGACATGACTGATCTGCTATCCCATCACAACCATGTCATCCCAAGTCCCTTTACAGAGACAATTCAATCAAATCATTCTGTTAGATTGGTTTGAAGTTACCTTAAGAAAAGCAACAGCTTTCAAATCAATGACTGCAGGATTTGGTCCTCCTAGAGCATGTGGCAAAGGCAGACATGCATTTACAATGTGTACAACAATCAACACAGAATGCATGCAGTGAGAGTGGAGAGGAAAAACTTCCTTTTAACAGATTCAACCTCGGCCAACTGCTGAGGCCGACTGGGGGTTCAAAGAGACAGAAACAGACACACAAAAGGATAATAGAAGCATAGGAGAGAAAAAGGACTAAACACTGAATGAAAAAAACAACAACTCTGCCTTGTATATTTTAAAGTATTGATGATCGCAGCCCAGCTGGGTTTTCTTTCCGGCATGTTGCCGCAGCCAAACAGGACAAAACCAGATGAAGCATATATAACATAGTGGATCTACAGGCTTAGACTTAACAACAAGGATAACATAGGGGACACCAGGAGGTCCAAGAACATTGAACACAGTCCTCTGTATGCATGGGGAGATGGTGGAGCATCTGGACAATAAAGCTCCTGAGAATTTAGATTTCTTCTAACCTATTCTGGAGTGAGAGCGCCTCACATCTGGTAACAAATGCCTAACAATGGCTCTCCTTTCTTAGAAAGCTGGAATTAAATGATTTCTCAACTGCCCTTTACATGATTGGTTAGAATTGAAAGTATTTTTGTCTCAGCGTGGCATAGTGATATACTATACAGCACAGGAGAATGAGGACTTGGCACTGATGGAGCATCTGTCTACCCGATCTGGACTATTTGTGCTGCATTAATCCAGAAAAGTGCCTGACATATTGCCACAGACTGCAGTGTTTTTCCCGGCCCGATCAGGAAAACAACACAGGAACATTAAAACCAAAACTAATAGAATTAGAAGCAGCTTCATTTCAAATGCTGTGAAGGCAATCAACCTTTGATGGTCCGAAAATCACATCCCAGCTTACAATTATAGATAAACACTCCTGCTGACAATCGTGTGGAGCAGCAGCCCATTCTGACACAAGCTGCTCTTTTTATAAATACATTACCATGTTTTTTTTTCCCAAGGTTTATACATTCTAGATGTGTTTTTATTCTATTTTTTATGAGTTAAACAGGTGTTTCATATTTTTTATTTTCTTCTATTTTCTATGTTTTATGGTTTATTTTAAGAATGCTTTTTTTAATTACCGGTAGGTGCTTTTAATTTGTGTCTTAAGTGTTATGAACGTTCTAAGCCAATATCTCCACAAAATGTCATAATGCTAACAAAATGACAGTATAGACTTTTTAAAAAAATTTAAATTAATTGATTAAATTCCTAATTCCTATTTCAGTTTTTAGCTGTCACACTTTGAAGGAAGAGGGATTACATCAATCAGATTGCCTCTTTTCTTTATTCGAACTGATTGGCTAAAGAGTCTTGAACAGTTTTTATAAATTTACTTATAAATGTGAAAGGATTTTATTCCAAAGTTTAAACATATTGTGTCTCCTTTTTATCATGCCAACTGTTTTTTTGAAAATCCAACTAGGAATCATGAGAGCAACACTTTTTGTACTCATTATATACATCAGTGGATGTTTCTATCTTTTAAATGATTGGCTGAAGAGTCGTGACCAGCAGAGATGTCACTTCCTGTCAGTAACTTCAAACAAACAAAAACAAGCAGCAGCTTCCTGTCCTCTGTTCTGCCTTCTTTTCTTAGCTGTCACAGAAATAGCAGCAGCCAGCTTGGAGCTGCTCCACCGTCAGTCAGCCCAACCTGCACAGCTGCTCCCACAGAGACACACAGAGATGGAGGCTGAGATACGGAGAGAGGGGCTGGGGGAGGAGGAGAGGGGGGAGAGAGAGAGGCATCAGGTTTTTGTATGATGCTTTTTTACCGTGGGGACAGGGGGCCACGGTGATACAACCCCATAGAGCCGCCGTACAAAAACCTCCTTCCATTAACATCCATGATGTAGGCGGCTGAGTGGATCTCAGAAGGCCTCAGAGAGCAGGAAAAGGGTCAATCTGAAGGTGGGCAGGATGGAGGCTCAGCTTGGCCTTAAAAACGAATCTAATATGTAGAATCTGGATCAGAAACATGTTTTAGAAAGAGATGTTTGACTTTGTTTGTGGAGCGTTTGGATCATGGGTTCCTCATCTAAAACATTACAGCTTCTCTAAACATTATGAAGCTCATCCTGCAGGTTTAACCCTCCCTGATAATCTGTGTTATTACAGTGTGTCTGAAGAAGATGATTCTGGAAAGATTTGGGACTTTTTAGTCAACGAGGGAATCAGTGTGACACTGGAAATGAAGCTTACTTTGGAAAAGGAACAAAACTAACAGTTCTGGGTAAGTGCGACTTTTAACACGTTCAGTTCAACAGATTAGATTTGAATTTAATGGAAATCTTAGATTTAAGAAATAACATATACTGGGAGTTAAAAAGCTGTGATGTATTAACCTGAAGTTAAAGCACTGTGACCTACACTGATCCTGCTTACTTTGGTGGAGGAACCAAACTCACGGTTTTAGGTAAATATTTCACTTTAATACATTGTAATGGATCCGGTTTTGATTAAAAATTTGGTACAGAAGAATCTGTCTCTGAAGGTCTCTCTAAAGATAATTGTGGTAGAAAAACAGTTCATGTTCAGTATTGCTGCACTGTGACAATGATGAAGCTTACTTTGGAAAAGGAACGAAACTAACAGTTCTGGGTAAGTGCGACTTCTAACACGTTCAGTTAAACAGATTAGATTGAAATTTAATGGAAATCTTAGATTAAAGAAATAAAATAAATTGGGAGTTAAAAAGCTGTGATGTATTAACCTGAAGTTAAAGCACTGTGACCAGCTCTCACCCTGCTTATTTTGGTGGAGGAACCAAACTGACGGTTTTAGGTAAATATTTCACTTTAATACAGTTTTAATGGATCCTGCTTTGATTAAAAATTCGGTTCAGAAGAATCTGTCTCTAAAAGTCTTTGTAAAGATAATTCTGGTAGAAAAACAGTTCATGTTCACTATTGCTACACTGTGACAATGCTGAAGCTTACTTTGGAAAAGGAACTAAACTCACTGTTTTGGGTAAGTTGCACTTCTAACATGTTCAGTTCCTTGTGTTACATTTAAAAAATGCAGTTTAGTAAAATGGAGAGAAAAATCTGTTAAGCTTAGGGTTCTGATATTTTGAGCTTAAGTGAGAGCACTGTGACCAACAGAGACCCTGCTTACTTTGGTCACGGAACCAAACTAACAGTTTTAGGTAAATATTACCTTTTATTTAAGAGCTTTGATGGACAGCACTTTGTTTAGAGACTCAGTGATGACAGGAAAACCTTTAAAAAGTTTAAGATATAAGGAAAGCAAAAAGGTTCATGTTGTATATTTCTAGCATGAAACATAGCTTACTTTACTTTAGGCTGTAAAACTGTGCAAGTTATTAGGCTTATTTTGCCCAAGGAACAAAACTGACTGTTCTGGATAAGTAGGGCTTCAAACCATCCCCCCACTGACTTATTTAATCCAAAGCAAGTCCTTTTTGATAAATAACATCTATATTTTGCTGCTGAACTAAACTTATTTGACATAAAGGATTCAGGCGTTTTGGAGTAAAACAAGCTGCTCATTGAGGTTTAGTATTGAAGCTATTTAACAGTGAAAAAATAGGTTGCTGTAACTCAAATAAAAGGAAAATATAAAAAGAAGTGTAAAATCAGCAACTTGTATAGTTATAAGCATGGATCAGCTACACTGTGACTCTGGTTATGAAGCTTTCTTCGGAGCAGGAACAAAGTTAACGGTTTTAGGTAAGACACATCCTCTAAAAGGTAAGAAAAAGCTCAATAAACAAGAATAAAATTAATTTACAAATGAGTTTGTTTATATACATTTGAAAACAATCGATTTGGAACAGTAAAAAGTTTTAGGCTCTGCGCTTTTTGGCATGAAGCATGAACACTGTCAGTATGAAGCTTACTTTGGTCAGGGAACCAAACTGACTCTCCTTGGTAAGTAAAAACATTCAAAATCTTATGAGCAGCCAACAAGAGAAGCAAAACACACAACTTCTAATTTTTCTGTTATTCGATAAGAATGTGTATTTTAAACTGTCATTAATCAAACAACCACTGTTGTTTTTTCCTGTTAGAAAAAGCTTGAGTTTCTCTACCAAAGGTTCACGCCAGTAGAGGAGCAAAATTAACAGTTTTAGATAAGAAACCCTCTTAAATGTTATTAAGTGTTGCATTAAAATTAAAGTTGCAACCTCTAAATCTGAGAAATTTGTGTGCATTACATTTTTTTATCAAACAAAGAAAGAAATAGCTGGTTTATTTACAGAGTAAGAAAGACAGAGGCAGCGGGAAGAGTTTTTGTTTCAGTTCGGAGTCTCTGTGCTCCTACAACGAAGCTTACTTTGGAACTGGAACTAAACTCACCGTTTTAGGTAAGAAATTTAAAAAAAAACTAGAAGCAAAAAACACTGCAGAAATTGGATTGTAAGGAACATATAAAATAAACCTGCTGAACAAAATTACTTTATTTTAATTAACTTAGCATACAAAGTAAAATCAAATGCCCTTAAATTGCATTCATGCCATTAGAATGTCTGTCTGTCATTGAGCAGCTGTTAAACATGTGGCTCGAAGCCCATGTTAGTCAGTCTCTCAGTCGGTTCTTATCAGCTCTGTGTAACACTGTGACAGCCAGTCTGAAGCTTACTTTGGAGCTGGAACTAAACTCACCATTTTAGGTAAGAAAATGAAATATGTACAAGAAAAGCTATCCAAGTTAGAGTTCTCATCGAGTAAATATTCTGATCTAAGAAAAAAAAAGGTTTCCATGCAGCTGGTGTTTATTTCATGTGCAGAAGAGCTTAAAGACGGTCGCAGGTTTTAGAGTTTTTTCTGCAGCTGTTGCTCAGTGTGAGCAACTTCAATCCTGCTTACTTCGGTAGAGGCACAAAACTCACAGTTTTAGGTAAGAAAACTGATCAAAAATTATCTTTATGTTTGTAAGTAGATATAAATCAGAAGGATATCTAATTGCTTTGTTTTTCATTTTTGCTTACAAAGGTAAAAATGGATTCTAATCAATGAAGAAAGGCATCATTTTAATCATCTTTAAGCAGAGTTTAGGTTTGAATATTTTGCGTAACTCAATAAAAACCCAACATCTTGTCTTTTTTAAAACAGCATTAGTTTAAATGATGATCGAAGTCCTTAAGATATGAAGGAATTAGTTAAACTAAAAGAAAATAAAGTTTCAGAATTGATGAATTCTGCTTGTGTCAGGACTCAGAGCGCGGTTAGTTTTTCACATGTCACTGACTGCTGTGCTCTGGCAACTATCCGGCTTATTTTGGTGAAGGAACCAAACTCACAGTTATTGGTAAGATTGCAGAAAAACAAAAAACCTCTCAAACGTAGAATGGCAGTAATGTCTGACAGTGTAAAGATTGTGTGTTATTGTGTCGTCATGCAGTGACTAAATCAACCGTTCTGTCTCATCTTTCATTAACAGAAGACGGGCTAAAGATTACTCCACCAACAGTGAAAATTTTTCCACCGTCACCTAATGAGTGCAGATACAGAGACAAACCAGATTGGAAAATAAGGAAGACGCTGGTCTGTGTGGCCTCTGGTTTCTACCCAGATCATGTCAGTGTTTCCTGGAAGCTCAATGACGAGGAGGTCACTGATGGAGTGGCGACTGACCCGGCCGCCAAGAGGGATAAGAATAACAAATATTACACCATCACCAGCAGGCTGAGGGTTCTTGCAAAGCATTGGTTCAAACCCGAGATTAGATTCAGTTGCATCGTCCATTTCTACAATGGAGAAAAAAACACCACACACCCAGCCTCTATTTCAGGTACGTGAGGAAAACATTATCCCTAAAGGGACTTTTTACATCATGTGATAATATGTGTAACAGTTTCTTCTTCTATCGTCTTTCAGGAAATGAAACAGCTAACATCATGACACGAGGTGAATAAATATCTTTTCTTTAATTGTTCCTTTAACTCATATTGCTTAATTTCATGAAATCTGTTGATAAGAAATCGAGGATTAGTCTCCCCACTTAATGTTTCCCAAAAACCCCACAGAAAAATACCTGAAGATCACCCAGAACGCCAAAGTCTCCTACAGCGTCCTGATCGTGAAGAGCTGCGTCTACGGGGCCTTGGTCTGCTTCCTGGTGTGGAAGCTTCAGGTCAGTTAAACAAACTGACTTCTATAAGCAGCAATTATTTTTCCAGTAAACAGAACCTGATATAACATATTCATTGATGCAATCGAGCTCCACAGTTCCCTCAGTGCAATAAAGTAAGGTTTATAGCAGGATAAAACATTAAGTATTTAAAGGCAGGTCCATTAACAAAAAATATAAAATAGTTTGAATGCTGATCTCTGACTTCAAAAAGATGTTTTTTGCTCTATTCAATTAAAGCCATGGATAACAGAATTGCTTGAAAGAGAAGGTAAAAATCAATAGGTGAGAAAAGGAACCCCCCCCATCCCTCCTAAAATAGCAGTGTGTAATTTATATATAGGTAAAATTAAATAAAACAAATGCTGATTTGCTGTAAATGGAAACTAAGTTCTGCAGGATTTTCAAAACCAATTACATAAAAAATCAGATCAGTTGACTTTTCCACCATTTGAAGAACAGTATGAACCCTTTGGAAATTGCATTATTGCATTATTACAGTTTTTTTACTGCCTCCCATCTGGTTTAAACTACCAAAGAATACAGTTCTTAATAATTCTAAATTTATTCTTTGTTTTCCAGAGTTCATCGAGAAAACGGAGCAAGTGAAAATGGAGAAAACCAGAACCAGAGGCTTATTTCAGGATCAAATTCTTGATCTTCTGTAAATACAATTTAAGGGTAGAAACATCTATTTCTGTTTATTAACCTACAAATGAGATGATAAAACGTTCTAAATAAAAAAATATATATATATGTTCCTGTTAAAAATTAAAAGCTTTTTTTTTTACCCTACTTGCTATTTTTTTCTTAATAAAGACATCTTATCGAATATTTCCATTCTAGTGCTGGTTTTATTCTCTCTTCTCATCAGTGGTTTCTAAGATGCTGTCATATTTTCAGAGAAATGTGTGCCTTTTTCTCTGCATAAATGTGTCATGTAGGAACTCTAGAAAATGTTATTTGCTGGTTTAACTGATTCATAAGGAAACTTATAAGCTTGAAAACATTTTTTTTCCATTTTTCCGATTGCTTCTGAATATGTATATCTCCTTAAAATCATGTTGATATCACATCTAAATATTCAAATGAAAACAAATGATCGAGTTACGGTTAATTTAGTTTTTCCATTTTGCATGAAGAAAGGTGATTGTTATGTTTCATACTCTCTGTTACTGGAACAGTGGGAGTCACATAAGAGCAGGAAGTCACTGTTCTGATCTGTGCAGAGAAGAAGGTCAGATCTGCTGCAGAGGAGGAAGACAGAGCGAAAGGAGCAGAGGACAGGATGTGGTCACAGAGCAGCCTGCAGCTCCGTCTCCATACTGAGAAACGACAGAGATGCAACCTTTAACCTTTACCACAACCTCCGGCTCTCTGGTTGCACCTGCATCCGTCTACCAACACGATCACACATTTACACCACCCGGCTCAGAACAAACAGCTGCCTCAAGCTCCATTTCTGCATCAACCGAAGCGAAAAAAAAAAAAAAAAAAAGAGCATCTGTCTTCATGTGTTATATGACAATCAACCGACGACAGCTGTTCGTTATGATCTGGTGCAAAATTTTGAAATTAGTTCATTAAAACAACGGAAAAAAGCACCTCACACTGTGCAGGACATCATTACTTTTTAGGTGTCTATGCCACAAGCATCCTCCAATATTTTTTATTTGACGTGTCCTCAGTTGGGGTCAAGCTGAGAAGGAAGCATCTGTTTCACCCACAGTTTCCGTATAAACATGTTTGTTCTGATCTATGTCAGGAAGAACACACAGGAGTATCTGTGAGGCAGCAACAGATCCATGTTTTCTGTGACACCTGTTGTTTAATTACGTTCCTTCTACTGAAAACCACCCTCTTAAAAATTTCACTGTGCAGATTAAGAAAAGTGAAATAAAAAATAAATGACTTTATAGAAGAAAAGTCACAGATTATCAAAATGCAGATATGATATCACTTTTGTTACTTTGCCTCACAAAAGACTCTTCACGTTTTAAAGTTATTCTTAGGAATAGAATAGAATAGAATAGAATAGAATAGAATAGAATAGAATAGAATAGTACAGCTATCTAGTAATTATGTAGAGAAATGCTAAGGTTTTTTATTTGTTGGAAGGTTTATTGGTTTTCAGGTCTTCTGGCTTAAATCCACTCTATACACTCAGCACCAGAACCAAACATGAATTTACAGCTTTTAGTTTATATGCTCCACTAATCTGGAATAAAATCCAAGAAAACTAAAATCCAAAGGTCATTTAAATCAGTTTAAAAAATCCACTTTTCTCTGGCTGTGCTATCTAAACATTATTTATTTAATTTATTTTTTTTATTTATTTAAGGTTGTAGTCATACTTCCTTTCATACTTCAGATCGGGGATGCTGTTTTGGGAAGTTTAAAAGAAGGTTTGGTCAAATATAATAAGAAAGCAGCCAAGGGAACCGTAATAACCGTAAGGGAGCCTAAAAGATCTCAGTGCAGATTTCAAGACATATAGGAGATACGGCAAACAGATGGAGGGTGGTGATCTGCAGATTAGAAAAAATTTAAACTTTACACTAAAAACCAATGAGGAGCAACTAAGACTGATGTTAGCAGCATCATACTATGGGAATGCTTCTCTTCAGCAGGGAAATAAAAGATGGTCTAGAAAAGCTTTGAAAGGCTGCAAAAGACCTGAGATAAGGTTGGACTGTGGGCTTGGACAGAGAAAGTCTAAGTGTTAGAAAGGCTCGGTTAAAGCTCAAATCTAAATCCAGATGAGGATTTAGGTTGACCTTAACAGAGGATCTGTCTAACCAACCTGAGCTCAGTCTGACTGCCGCAATATTTATTGGTGCAATATATTCATTATTCTAGGGTTTGATCATTCTAATTTTTTGAAAATGTTCTCATACAGTACATCCCCTGCATACCAGCAGCGTTTACATTTTTTTGTGCATTTAAATAAAAATGCAGACATTTTTTCCTAAAACTCTGTAAAACTTTAAACCTGTTAATGTGTAAAGCTAGAAGAAACATACCACAGGAGTTCTGGCTCTGAAGGGTATTGACTCAGGCTGTATGCAAAAATTTACTTTTTAGATTTTTATTTGCAGAATAAACAAAATCATTCCCTTCCACAATTATGTGTTTCTGTTGGTCTGTTGCATAAAATCTTATAAAAAATGTTAGGTCTACTATAAAAGTTTCAAATGGTCTACACACTTTGGAGGTGTTCTACAGTACGTAGAGGTATTCTGGTATAAATAATATTAAACCTTTTGGCAATATGTAACTGCTTAAAAAAAATCCAAAATAAAGTTTAAATTAAAATTTGAATCCACAAGTAATTCTTAATTATCCTTACAGAAATGTTTGCCTGCATACAATAAAACAGTAATACACATAAATGAAATAATGATAACAACAACAAGGTTTTAGAGTAACACTGAAAATTAAAGTAATATATGCGTAGTATAGAAACATGAAAAGCACTAAAAGATCCATCTGAGTACAGCAGATGCAGGCGGAAACATAAAAGCAGTAACTCACGCAGAAACACGACACCAAGTGTTTAATTCGTGCATGTTCATACTTCTGAATCAGTCACTACTTTAACATGATGTAAAAACTGGATTGACTTAATATAGATTTAATTTTAAAAGACAGATATCACTACTTAAAACAGACAAAAACAGCAGAAAAACCTTTTATAAAATCCAGATTCACATTCAGAACAAACTGAATATGTGTATATGCAGTAAACACTTAAACAATGATTTTTTCAAAACCTCAAAACTTGTGGTATCAATGTAATCATTGCAATTGTTTCCTCAAATCAGTTTGAATAGCATTAAAAATTTTATACAACACAATATCATCATATGAAGAACCTTGGTTAACTATTAAAACTAAGGTTAAAGAAGAGATATAGCACTAAAAAATAATAATTTAGGCAGGGACAGTAGCGACAGGTACGTTGCTGAAGTTTGCCTGCAATGAGCTAAGCTTTTATACAAGAACTTGAAGAAATAAATGAATTTACGTATCTTGGGAGGGTTTCACCTTTTTTTATGACAGCGTACCTCATGAACAAGCAGCAATGCAAAGAGCGCCCTCCATTGGATAAACTGTAACACTGCTGTCAGAGCAACAAATCTCTGAGCTAAAACAGATTTTAAGTAAATATAATTTAAATTGAATAATAACAGACACACAAAAATAATAGTAATCATAATGGCACATTTATAATTAATTCTTGCAAGAATAACAACTTATAGAGGAATCAATCAAACTCACATCTAACAGAGTAGTTGCTATCTATATATAAACCTTTACAAAGCAGAAGGATGTGTGGAGGGCCAAACCTCGAGCCCTGCATATCTAAAAGAGGCCAGCTTATTGTGAAGCTCTGAAGAAAGAAAAACAATCTCTCATACCAGGACAAGACCCTGCATTCAATGTATCTCTTAGGGATGCCTAAATGACCTGGTAAAGGAGATGTTATGGACAATAGTGATTTAGCGCACACAAACTGAGATTTTAGGAAGGAGCTTCCTGACAGGTCAGGAAATTCATAATTCATCCAAGAGCCATGCAGGTAGATATATTCAGTAGACAAACAGTAAATCTAAACTGTGACTGAAAAGGCAATATAGTAATACTGGTTTTGATGGATCCCATGTCCGTGTAGCTGTTATTATCCTGGTGTTTGAGTGTCAAGTTGGGTGTAACTATGTCTCTCCTTTAAAAAAGTTCCCACACGTCTGATATGGAAGCAGCTCATATCAAACTGCCATCTGGGTACTGTAGAAAAGTGCAGGACAAAACAAAGCAAACACAAACATCATGGCTTCCAGACAAACATTAGAAAGTTTATTCATTCCCTTGATTAATGTGCAAGAGAAAAAAACATCCACAAATCACTGCGGTCAGGATTGACCCATATGAAACAGAAAAGTTGGACAAACTGCCTCTGATATCCTATTGACATATTTTACATAACAATCTCCTACACAGAGAAGCTATGCGACCTGACATCCATGGACACATTCAAACAGTGTTTGAGAAATTGTTTAAAGGACGTCCGAACTCTTTATATGAATAATTAGGTTCTGGTGACTGGCAGAGTGAGTAACTACTGTATGCATACATGTCCCTCCCAGATTAGAGATAGAGGCTACATTATCAGCACTGCTGACATGTTTAAGGACACTGTGAATTAGGAAAGTTCCACGATAGTAATGTTCTAATTACAATGCATCGTAGGGTAGCCTTGCGTAGTTAAGGCATGCACAGCAGAGACATACTAAACATGAACGCAGCAGCTACAACACACATACAGCTAAACACTTTTATACAAAAAGCTTGGTATAACAGAAACTCTGGCTTGGAAACTTTCTCAGCACACAGCTCCACTGTTTGAGGTCATACAAATTTTCAGATTTCTGGAATGTAATGAAAACTGAGCTTTGCAAAACTGTCTGCTCACGCTGGAACATCCCTTTGCCCAGCATGAAACAATCACTGCAAGCTTAGTGTAAACTAAAAGTAAAACAACACGGAGATCTAATTTACTGAGCGGTTTCTAAAGCGATTCTTTCTACCAACATGGTTAGTGACAAAAATGGATACCGCTGTCAGTGGGGACACTGAGGGAAGATGTCCGCCCATATTTTAAGGGACCCCTCCTCATCCCCTCTTCCCACATAAGGTTATAATTGACTCTGCTGGTAAAATCCATCATTAGTGTTCCGTTATTTAGACTAATTTACATTATATGATGCGCTTAGAGCCCAAATCAAAGATCTGAGACCTAAATTATACAAATACATTTTCATAGAGTGCAAATAATTTGCTCCCCACACCCCTTTCAGTGCTGTGGTATGTGATGTCACATGGGAACGGTACAGAAGATTTAAGATTTTGCTTGAGGGTGGTTGCTGCCAGTTGCCTGGCTGCACACCATTCATTCCCTACAGCTCATTACAAACGTCCTACATTATGATCTGCCAACAAAAAAACTCATTTATTCAAAACCTTGTCTCGATTTCAGTGCTTTTGCTGTGGACATCAGGTGATTAAACAAATATTAGATGCGTACTTTAAGCTAAATAAGTTTTATTTCACATTTTGGGCAAACACTTCTGTTTTTTTTTTTTTCCCACTCAGGCTGTCTTGGTGGGAGTGATGTGACCCAGACCCCCATGCTGTGGAAGTCTGTGGGTGAAGATGCAACGATGGAGTGCAAACATACCAAGGGTGCTGGCTATTACCAGATGTACTGGTACAGACAGCTGCCTGGAGAAACTATGAAACTTGTTGTTTTTACAACAACAGCTACAGTAAATCATGACTTTGGAGATTTCAATAAAGACAAATTTTCTGCCAACAAGACTGAAGCTGAAAAAGGATCGTTTAGAGTGAAGAAACTGCAGCCAGAAGATAAAGGCTTGTATTTCTGTGCTGTGAGTCAACACAGTGATACAAACACATGTGTGAGCTGAACAAAAACCTCTTAGCACTGTTTATCTCTCATCCAACCACACATTGTCTCACAGTAATAATAAGAACCCCCCATATCCAGCTGTAGTGACAGCAGAGCTCCCATCATACACACTAACAGTGGCTGTTGTCTCTGGGTTCAGTCCTCATAATCCAATAATGATCCCAGCTGCTTTGATAAGGCAGCTCCATCCTGTATTGAAAGTATAATAATTCTGATTCACAAACAAATGAGTTGCAAGTATTTGGTAAAATTCATTCTGCTTCACATAAATTTGAAAACTACCTCAGGATGAATTAATTTCCTGCATCCTGTTCACTAACCAGGGTTCTTGTATGTAAAAAGTAATTCAAAAAATGCCCTGAAACATGTGTTGTCGCCCTCCATGCAATAGTTTGATCTATTTAAAGAAAATTAAAAAAAAACTGGGATAATGCGCTGTCATCACAGCAACATTAACCCATAATTACGCTCATTGTAGAAACAGGGGAAAATGGTAACACAAATGATGAGGTTAATAATTGAAGCTAAACTGCATCCTTACTGATTTCGGACATTCAGTTTCACTCCAAAATTTAAGCAAAGATTAAAGTTTAATAGATGTTTTTAAATGCTTACGATGAATAAGCATTAAAACTATTGTGTGATACATATGTTTGCACGGGGAGCCTCTACTATACATGAGGACCTGTCACATCATCAAAAATAGAGCCATATGCCAATTTAAATCTCAATTGAAAGTTTACACAATATTTTAATGCTTTTTCATCTCATTACTGCTCCCCCCTATTATAGAACGACTTGTGGGATCAGATTTACCTGATGAATTGTGACAAGGTGTGCTATAAACGGCTCAAAGCGCTCAAAACTTTTTAGATTTCTACATTTCTGTGTACATTATCAAACAGGTGTGTCAGTATTACAGACATTTCTGTGAATGACTGCAGTACCCTTGGTCCTTTGCTCCTACCATCAACATCCTGTAGCTTCATAAGACAACACAAAACCACCTCCTTCAGAGATACACAGAGAGTGTCTCATGACTCTCTCCCTGCAGCTCAAAGTAGCAGTTCTACATTATGGTCAGGCAGCAAAAAAGTCATGTTTAGTCAAAACCTCATCACATTTTCGGTCTTTCTGCTGTGGACATCAGGTGAATAACCATAAATATCTGTTTTGATCCAAAGATTTGCTACATTTAACATTTTGCATGACATCTCTGTTCTGTTCATCCAGGCTGTCTTGGTGGGAGTGATGTGACCCAGACCCCCATGCTGTGGAAGTCTGTGGGTGAAGATGCAACGATTGAATGCGAACATACCAAGGGTGTTGACTATTACCAGATGTATTGGTACAGACAGCTGCCTGGAGAAACTATGAAACTTGTTGTTTTCACATCAACAGTTTCAAAAAATCATGACTTTGGAGATTTTGGAAATGAAAAATTCAATGCCACCAAAACTGAGGTTGAGAAAGGAACGTTTACAGTGAAGAATCTACAACCAAAAGATAAAGGCTTGTATTTCTGCGCTGTGTCAAAACACAGTGATACAAACACATGTGTGAGCTGAACAAAAACCTCTTGGCACTGTTGATCTCTAATCCAACCACACATTGTCTCACAGTAATAATAAGACCCTCACATATCCAATCATACAAAGAGCTCCCATCATACACACTCTTGGCACTGTTTATACTTATCACAGTAAAGTGACGATACAAAGGCAATAACATGTGCAATGTATAATGTGCAATTACTATTTGATACCCTGTGCAATAACCTGTTTCTCTATATTTAACAACACCCAGTGCAATAACTACTGTGTATATATATATATATATATATATATATATATATATATATATATATATATATATACCCTTGTAAACATCCTGTTCTATAACCCTGTATAATAAAAAACAAACAAAAACAAAACTGTCATATGTGGGTGCACTGTATATGTCCCATGTACCTTTTTCTTCCTTTTGCACATTTTTCTTACTTTTTACTATTTGAGCTGATGTAATGAGTACATTTCTCCACTGTAAGATCAATAACGTCAATCAATCAAGTAATAAGACCTTCCCACGTCCAGCTGTAGTGACAGCATAGCTCCCATTACTTACTCTAACAGTGGCTGTGGCCTCTGAGTTAAGTCTTTGCTACACAATAATGATCCTAACTGCTTTGATAAGGCAGCTCTGTTCTGTACTGAAAGTATAACTGTGATTCACAAAGACTGCTAAGGAAAAATCAGGTGCAAATATTTGATAAAACACCGTCTGCTTCACATACATTTCAAAACTACCTCAGGTTATTGTAGGCACAAAACGGGGCCTGAAACGTACACTATATTGCCAAAAGTATTTGCTCACCTGCCTTGACTCACATATGAGCTTAAGTGACATCCCGTTCCTAATCCATAGGGTTCAATATGACGTCGGTCCACCCTTTGCAGCTAGAACAGCTTCAACTCTTCTGGGAAGGCTGTCCACAAGGTTTAGGAGTGTGTTTATGGGAATTTTTGACCATTCTTCCAGAAGCGCATTTGTGAGGTCGCACACTGATGTTGGACGAGAAGGCCTGGCTCTCAGTCTCCGCTCTAATTCATCCCAAAGGTGTTCTATCGGGTTGAGGTCAGGACTCTGTGCAGGCCAGTCAAGTTCATCCACACCAGACTCTGTCATCCATGTCTTTATGGACCTTGCTTTGTGCACTGGTGCACAGTCATGTTGGAAGAGGAAGGGGCCAGCTCCAAACTGTTCCCACAAAGTTGGGAGCATGGAATTGTCCAAAATGTCTTGGTATGCTGAAGCATTCAGAGTTCCTTTCACTGGAACTAAGGGGCCAAGCCCAGCTCCTGAAAAACAACCCCACACCATAATCCCCCCTCCACCAAACTTTACACTTGGCACAATGCAGTCAGACAAGTACCGTTCTCCTGGCAACCGCCAAACCCAGACCCGTCCATCAGATTGCCAGATGGAGAAGCGCGATTCGTCACTCCAGAGAACGCGTCTCCACTGCTCTAGAGTCCAGTGGCGGCGTGCTTTACACCACCGCATCCGACGCTTTGCATTGCACTTGGTTATGTATGGCTTGGATGCAGCTGCTCGACCATGGAAACCCATTCCATGAAGCTCTCTGCGCACTGTTCTTGAGCTAATCTGAAGGCCACATGAAGTTTGGAGGTCTGTAGTGATTGACTCTGCAGAAAGTTGGCGACCTCTTCGCACTATGCGCTTCAGCATCCGCTGACCCCGCTCCGTCAGTTTACGTGGCCTACCACTTCGTGGCTGAGTTGCTGTCGTTCCCAAACACTTCCATTTTCTTATAATACAGCTGACAGTTGACTGTGGAATATTTAGGAGCGAGGAAATTTCACGACTGGATTTGTTGCACAGGTGGCATCCTATCACAGTTCCACGCTGGAATTCACTGAGCTCCTGAGAGCGACCCATTCTTTCACAAATGTTTGTAAAAACAGTCTGCATGCCTAGGTGCTTGAATTTATACACCTGTGGCCATGGAAGTGATTGGAACACCTGATTCCAATAATTTGGATGGGTGAGCAAATACTTTTGGCAATATAGTGTATGTATGTGACCCTCAGTGCAAAGATTTTATCTATTAAAAGAAAATAAAGAAATTGTAATTGTGCATCCTCACAGCAACTCTGACCCATGATTGCTCTCTGAAACTGGTAATGCATATGAAGAGGTTGAGAATTGAAGCTAAACTACATTCGTACTGATTTCAGACATTCAATTTTACTCCAAACTTTAAGGAAAGATAAAAGTTAAATAGATATTTTTCAATGCTTATGATGAATAAGCATTAATACTGTTGTGTGATGCATACGCTTGCACTGGGGTTGAAAAACTATCCACGAGGACCTGTCACATAAACAAAAATAGAGCCATAAAACAATCTAAAACTGAAATGATAGTCCACACAATATTTAAATATTTTCTTAATCTCATTACTGCTCTCCCCTATTATAGAAAGAGTTGTGGGTTCAGATTTACCTGATGAATTGTGATGAAGTGTGCCTCAAACACTTTCTAAGATTAAAAATCTGAAACGCTCAAAACTTTTTAGATAATGTCTAGAAGCAACATTTCTACATTTCTGTGTACATTATCAAACAGGTGTGTCAGTATTACAGACATTTCTGTGAATGACTGCAGTACCCTTGGTCCTTTGCTCCTACCATCAACATCCTGTAGCTTCATAAGACAACACAAAACCACCTCCTTCAGAGATACACAGAGAGTGTCTCATGACTCTCTCCCTGCAGCTCAAAGTAGCAGTTCTACATTATGGTCAGGCAGCAAAAAAGTCATGTTTAGTCAAAACCTCATCACATTTTCGGTCTTTCTGCTGTGGACATCAGGTGAATAACCATAAATATCTGCTTTGATCTACAGATTTGAAACATTTAACATTTTGCATGACATCTCTGTTCTGTTCATCCAGGCTGTCTTGGTGGAAGTGATGTGACCCAGACCCCCATGCTGTGGAAGTCTGTGGGTGAAGATGCAACGATTGAATGCGAACATACCAAGGGTGTTGACTATTACCAGATGTATTGGTACAGACAGCTGCCTGGAGAAACTATGAAACGTGTTGTTTACACAACAACAGCTTCAAAAAATCATGACTTTGGAGATTTTGGAAATGAAAAATTCAATGCCACCAAAAAGGAGGTTGACAAAGGGACGTTTACAGTGAAGAATCTACAACCAAAAGATAAAGGCTTGTATTTCTGCGCTGTGTCAAAACACAGTGATACAAACACATGTGTGAGCTGAAAAAAACCTCTGAGCTCTGCTCACCTCAGGCCCAACCACACATTGTGTCACTAATGAGATCCTCTCATATCCAACATTTCCTTTCTCTGTAGTGACATCAAACCTCCATCACACACACTGACAGTGGCTGAGTTTAGTCTTTTAAAAATGAAATAATATTTCCGACTGCTCTTATAAAGCCTTCTGCAGCGCTGCTCTGTGTCGAAGACATAATGAACAGGAGTAAAAAAGGCTGGCACTTCCTAGAAGATGAACTGGCACCAAAAGCTTCCAAGATAGAACATTTCACAATCCCTCTCCCCTGCTTCTACATGAAAACAACTGATTCAAACAAAGAGTAACTCAAAAATAAACTTCTCCATCAACTCACCATGCTGCCACCTCCAGAAGCCATAGTTGGCCTTATTACAGGTGGCGACAACTCAGACTATAGACAGTGGACTCAGGACTTCGTGGTCTGGTGTCAGCAGAACTACCTCCTGATTAATGCAGGGAAAACCAAGGAGCTAGTGGTGGAATATCAGAGAAGTAGATCAACCCCACTGGTGAACATCAAGGGAACAGATATTGAGATAGTGGACTCTTAAAGCTGAAGTCTGTAAGTTTTTAAAAATCACTTTTTTGTCATATTGGCTAAAACTGTCCCTATGCCCAGACAGCAGTACATGTGATATGTAACCTGTGAAAAAAACTGCTTCAATTGGTCCCGCATACTGCCTGTATTTCAATCTGAAAAGAATAATTCGGGACGAGTCAAAACAACCAATCACAGCCAGAGAAGCGTCTCACCGCTTAACCTGCCGCTGCTGCAGTCAGGCGGACGCGCGTGGAAGTCATGGCGGAGCGACAGCCACCAGCGAAAGAGAAACTGCCCTTACTGCCCCTGCTGACAACTGCTTACACGGCAAACTTCGGTATAACCAGCATCTTATATCTAGCTGCTTGGAGGTGAGTGTTATCGCTCTTACCGATTCACACTCCATGCCGGGTACGCTGCTTGGATGCTTCTGGTCGCATGCGGTAGCCGCGCAGATGCTGTGAGAGGGGTGGAGCTTGGAGGTGGGGCATGAGTGAAGCAGAGAGGGTGGGGGAGTGGCGTGAAACCTGTTTTTCTTCAAATTTTCAGTCGAAGTCTGCTCTCTTCTCAATGTTACAGACTGCAGCTTTAAAAGGACCTAGGTGTTCATCTGAGCATTAAACTTAACTGGACTGAGGTTTTGTAAAAGAAGGGTCAGAGCAGACTCTTCGTGCTGAAGGAGACTAAGGTCTTTTGGAGTGCTGGGGGCGCTACAGAAGGCCTTCTTCGACTTGGTTGTAGAATCAGCCATCTTCTATGGAGCTGTCTGTGGAAGTAATGGCTGAGAGAAAGCGGCTGGATAAGCTGATCAGGAAGGGCAGCTCTATGATTGGATGCCCACTGGACTCAGTGCAGGAGGTGGGAAACAAACCCTAAATAAAATAACATCTCTGTTGGATAATGTCTCCCATCCCCATGCATGAAGCTGTCCTTCAGTGACAGACTGCTGAAACTCTAAATGCACCAGGGAGCGTTATCACAGATCCTTCCTCCCAGCAGCTTTATAACCACCACCGTTCCCAACAACCTCAAGAAGTTGTTGCATTCATGCTAATTCATGATAATCCATGACAATTTTTGTACAGTTTCTCTCTTAGTCACTTCAAAAAAACATGCTGCCGTCAATTTTGCACATCTCTGGTGTTGCTGCTATTTTTGCATATCCATTACTCCTAAAAGGTCCACAGCTGTTATTATTTATTCTTCAGATGACTACACAGAATTTTCTTATTTTGTTATTTTTATACACTTAAGGTCCACATTTGTGTGACCACTTTTGCTGTAATGCTTTTACTGCTGTAACACCACATGAATTTCCCCATTGCGGGACAATAAATATATTTTCTTTTCCATTCTATTATATCTGCAGGGAGAAGCTGTTTACTAAATGCTATTGGTTTTATTTTTATTTTTTAATCCAGTAGTTACTTTAAGAAGACAGACAAAACACATTTCTATTATAAATCTGTCTTCTGTAAAGTCATGCTCTAGTGTTGTTGTTTTTTTTTTTACCTTAGATTTCTACAGTCCATTATATTTCATTCAATCTTATAGTCTCAAGTTCCCTTCTTTCAGTGTTGTAGTGTGGTCTCCATCCAGAGGAGGGAAGCATTGTTCATTCTTAAATAGAGCCTGACCTTGATGTAAGATACATATTTTTAAGTATCCTCTCTGGGAAGCAAGATAAATATGTAATTAACGGTTAATTTAAAAATTTGGAAGTGTAGAAAAGAAATCAGATTTCCCAAAATCTGGGACTTTCTAATAACATATGATAACAATCTACTAGGTCTGGACCTGGAACTCTGAATCATTACATCTGCCATTGAACAAAATCTGTAATAGCAAGTATTAAGAGCACTGCTTGTTACTGTTTGTTGTGTTTTTTTGTTTTATTTTTTGTGGGTAAGATCTGTCTTTGTATATTGTTGGTACTGTCTGGTATAATTAGAAAATATGCCTGTTTCATATGTTCAATGAAAATCAGAAATAGTGTTTTAATAAAGGAAAATGTATGATTATTTATTTATTTAGGATAAAATACTATATTTATTGATCTTATGCATGCATGGCAACTAACATTGAAAGTCTTACATTTACAAATAGAAATCTTGCAACTTTTTAATTAATTGAATGTGTGACAGTTTTGGCTTTCCACAGAACATTGCAAACTCTGAATGAAACATGTTGGGCAAATTTTAATTGCTGCATAACTTAATATAGCAAAGATAGTCAACAAATCCTTGACAGAAACTGTTGATATTTTTGTGTCATCAGAGCACTTACAAACTTTGACTCCCCAGAGAACAGAATTTCTGCAAGTGAGGGTGATCCAAAGTTAAGCTGTTCTTGCGGCTCGAGGCGGTTTCCTCAGGTGAGAGTTGTATAATTTCTATGTTTAGGTGATGGAGCTGCTGCCTGATCAAGGACGGAGGGGAAACATTGTGTTTTGTATTTTCTAATTGCAGCACAGGGAGCCATATGTTTTACCGCAGTAGCTTGATAAAAAAAAAAAATCTTATGCTGCATTAGCAACACAACCATTAAGAAAGCATCAAAGTTGGAGGTAGTTCCACAATACTGCAGTGGATAATCGGAATGAAGTGAAAATAGGAAAATATCTTATGTAACTTGCATACAGAGATGGGAAGTAACGAAGTACAAATACTTCGTTACTGTACTCAAGTAGATTTTTCTGATATTTTTACTTTACTTTACTACTTATTTTTACGGCAACTTTTTACTTCTACTCCTTACATTTTTACACAAATATCTGTACTTTCTACTCATTACATTTTAAAAAATTGGCTCGTTACTTTAGTTTTGAATCATTTCAATGGAGTTACTGTTATTATTTTTCACGTCATCAATACCAAATTCAAACTAATTGGATGGGAATCTACGTTGCATTTGACGCACCACTACAAGATGAATCGACAGATTCGGCGGTATTCATTCGCGGCAAATCATTGCAGCTTGGTGGCGGTGGCGTTAGCATAGTAGTATGGACGACGAGATGATTGAAAATGAACACAACGGAGATCTAGTCCTATTGGCAGACATCCATTTAAAATGTAGGCAACGGCATGAAAAAAGTGGTTTCTACTTTTACTTTTATACTTTAAATAAATTTATAAGCCTGTACTTTGTTACTTTTACTTGAGTAAAGAAGTTTAATCAGTACTTCCACTTTTACCAGAGTATTTTTTAACACAAGTATCTGTACTTTTACTCAAGTACGGAAAGTGAGTACTTTTGCCATCTCTGCTTGCATATAATACTGAATTTCTGTGCTAACATAAAAACTTAAAGAAATAAACAAATGTTCTTGACGAATGATTCACTCAACAGTTGCATAGAGATCCACTATTTAAGAAATACTACAATAAATGCACTTGTCGAAATCACTTATCTGTGTTGATATGGCAATTTACTATGTCGAATTTTGGATTTCATTAAAAGACTTTGAGTGTGCTACAAGTTAATATTAAACAACTTTTTATTAAAAAAAAAATTTCTAAAGGTATATTAAGTACAATTCTATGTTTTTGTGTGGTTTTACAAGGATACATATTAAATACTTCCTGTAGTGTTACCACCCAGAACATTGCTATAGATCCTTTGAAGCTAAATAAATGTTTTTCTTTCTTATTTTAATTGAATGCAGTTCTGAATCTGATTGGTTAAGCTATTGTGAATGTAAAATTCATGACTGCTGAAGCTGTACTTGACAAAACAGTTTGACCATTCAGAAGAGGAGGTGGAGCTTTTTCAGCTGCTGCTCCAAAATTGTAGAACAAGCTCCCCCTCCTCATTAGAAAATCACCTTCACTGTCTATATTCACTCTATATTTTATTATCAGAATGTCTGGCTTTTAAGCACAGCATAAGACTCCGCGTTTTGCGGTTTGTTTTATTGCTTTTTTTATTTGGTTTTATTTTATTATATTTGTCATATTCGTTTAAATGCATGTGTTGTTTTTCTACAATTTTGGATTTACTTGATATTTACAGCACTTTGTGGCAGCTGTGGTTTTTTTGAAGGGCTTTATAAATAAAGTTGAATTGAGGTGAGGCATGGAGGCACACCAAAAAATATTATACTATCTATAATGATAACAACAGGGCTAGAACATTGTAGGGCCTGTTAAAGGAAAGCCAAGTTAGTTCTCCCTGATTCTTTCATGAACACTGAGAAAAAACACTTAAATCGCAGTTTCCAATGTATTTTTATTAAATGAATAGAAAACAAGGAGGAAGGTTTAACAGAATTTATGTTTAGACTAGAGAAATGGCTCAGGTTTCATACGACAGGCCTTATAGTGCTTTCATTGGGAAAAGAGGCCTTAATAACAGTTACAGAAGCTTTTTATACGTCTGCATTCACACTCTGCCACATCATCACATAATTACATCATATAGATTTTGTTTGTAAATGAGGAGACATCACTGGCTCCAAACTAATCAAGATAATACAGTGTCTTCTAACAGTAGATCAAGAACAATCCAAATGCACACCGACAGAAAACAGTCTTAATTCATAAACTCCTTGCCTTAAAAAGCCTTAAACATTAGCATTAATACTTAACAGGGAAGTAATATCAGAGTTTAACACGCATATACATTAACAATAAAAAGAAATAATCTAACAGGTTTTAAGAAAGAACTGATAATGTTCCCTGCTGCATAAACGTGCAGACCATACTGGTTTCAGGTAAAAACCACAAACATATACAATCCCACATAAGGGACAGAAGGGAATGAAACACTTGCACGCCAACATTTAAAGCACTCAGCATTAAAAGCAGTTTACTTATGTGCTGCTCACTACAACGGTACTGCATGTTACTGCTCCTCTGTTCATTACCCTCCTCTGCAGCTGTATTACCTGCTTTGATGAGGTTAGACCATATCTTATATGACAAATATGATAGTAGACTTTAAGCCTGCTGTGTCCACGCCCTCCTATAGAGCACTCATTCTCTGCTGTAGCCTCAAATTAGAGGCTTCAAACCATTGAATAGGCTGCTGAGCATAACACAGTAACAGCAATATGATGCATAACAGAATGAGTGTCATCATCTTAATAATAACCCTCAACACTCTGCTGTTTTCAGGTAATCACTCTTTACTGTATTACAATATCTTAACTTAAACTAGTGTGGTGTTGTATTTTGTGTCATGTTCTTTTTTTTCCAAAGTTGAATTATACAAATGCATGTTATTTTGTTCTTCCACAGGATCTTCTCTCAGTAATCAAGTCCGCCAGACTCCACTTTACATTCAAGCAAATCCAGGAAACTCAGCCATTATCAACTGCTCTCACAGCATTCAGAACTACAACGTTATGCTTTGGTACAAGAGATCAGAGGACAGGCAGCTCCAGCTCCTGGGTTATATGTATACTGTCCGCAGTACTATTGAATCTGGAGTGGAAGTGGAGATTGAAGGGAGTGCAGATAAAGACCAGAACTGCACTCTGACAATAAAAAAGCTCAATGTGAGCAGCAGTGCTGTTTACTTCTGTGCTGCTAGTTTCCACAGTGATGAATATCACTGCTCCTCGGTGCAAAAACCTCAACCTTCATTGAAAAAAAAAACTGTTGCACAAATTGGTCTAAAGACATTTTAATTCATATTTTTTACCCAAACTATTTAACATTTAATTATAATGTAGCCTGTCTGTAACTCAAATGTAGAATTCAATTGCTTTGAAACAATTTAGTTTTAGATTTTAATTACTTTAGCAGCATCCAAAATAATTATGCAACTTCAAAGCTAAAATTTTACATTTTCAGTTACATCAAATGGTCAAACTGCACATTGCAGCGACATGAACCTCTCCTCCATCAATACGGAGACCTCCATTGTACAAGATGGCTCCAGCAACTTCGCTTTATCCATCTTGTCAAGTGATGACGAGATCCATTCACGTTAGATCGCTACATCAAGCTTTTAAAAAAGCTGTTTTATTTTAGCCCTAGAAGGACCGTTTCCTATCCTACTTCCAGCATAGAAACAGACCACCTGCTGCTCCTCTCATCCCGCTCCGCCGCTCATTCCTGTTGCGGCTGCTTTGATCTTCAGCGGCCCTCTTACCATCTCCAGCAGTTAGTGTCCAAAGCCTAGCCTTGTTCTCTTCCTGCTCTGTTGCCCTGGCAGGCTTCTTCAATGTCACGCCATCCTCCTAACGGTAAGCCGAAGCAACTCTACTCTGCCTTCAGACCTATCTCCACCCATCGGACAAATCCGATCTTCCGTCATTCTGCTTGAGTCCACCGTATTTAGCCTTTAATTACCCTGGCCAGCTGTATCCTCTTCCGGGTCATCAGTGCTTTTTCCAGGCAGGCCTCTCCGAGCTACCGCTGTGCTCCTCAGCTCTCTTCCTGAGCTAGCAGCGGCAAGGTGCTGCCTCTACCGCTGTGGTTCCTTGGCTCCATATCTGACTCATTCCAAATATGGAGCTCTCTCTCAGTCGCTGTTCTCACCTTGATTCCCTGCTGCTCCTGCCTGAGCTCACGGATGCCATCTTCCCTCACCTCTGTTGTCCAGGTGATACAACCCCCTGTTTTTTGGCAGTCTGAGAAAGATGTGAGACCACTCAGGAAATGTAAAAAAAAATTAAAACAAAAAACGGCAATTTAAATTGGTGGTCTTCATAATAACTGGGTGGTTGCAGTTTGCGGTCAGTGCAAGACTTTTTTTTTTTTAGTTTTTACGGCTGTAGTGGCTCGATTTTTCTTACAGTAGGCTGACAGGAAAGGGGGTATACGAGAGGTGGAGAGACATGCGGCAAAGGACCACAGGTCAGATTCAAACCCGGGTCAGCCACATCGAGGACTAAGGCCTCCGTCCATGGGTCGTGCGAGCTAACCACTGCGCCACCTGCACACCCTGGTCAGTGTAAGTATAGTTTACATAGATAATTTTAGTATTTTATTAGTCTTGTTTTGATTGTATATAGGCCTCTAACTTGCTGCAGTCCCATTCGAGTGAATACTGATCTGTATAGTCTCTAGTTTGTCAGCTCTGTGCTTCCGTAAGGCAAAAGATGTCTGCCATGACAAATGCAAACCCACTCCCATGCAGTGTTGGGCAATGTTACTTTGAAAAAGTAATTAGTTATAGTTACTAGTTACTTCTCCCAAAAGGTAACTGAGTAACTAACTGAGTTACTCCACAATAAAAGTAACTAGTTACTAGTAAAAGTAAGTATTGCGTTACTTTTGCATTTCTCGCCCCCGTAACCCTCACCACCCAGCCCCCACCTTCTCGCCGTGTGTTTCAAAAGCCAGCTGAATAGAGCGGACGACAAAGACAAGAACCTGCAGAGAGTTTTGCATTTATTGCAACTCAACGTAAATGACATCAGGGGGGAACGCCATGTGAAGTTTTTTTAACAGGGCATTCAGATCTGCTGAGTATATGAAATTAATAACTGGGGGTGTCTAATTCTGAAATCCTGTGTGTTTGGGTTGTTATAGATACTGCAACATCTATCTGTCTATCTATCTAGATGTATACTCTGTGTGTGACATAAAATATGGATCTCCATCCCTGCCACAAAGGCCATCAAATAATGTTTAGAATAAAAAATACAGTAGGTTGAAAAGGCAGAGTATCCATTAATCCATCCATCCATCCATCCATCCAAATTTCTCCCTTTCTCCATATAGGCTATCATTTGAAAAAGGTTAATTGTGCGACCTGAGTAACGCGCAGTAACAGGGTGTCTGCAATGGTAACTGCGTTATAGTTACAGTCAAAGTAATTAGTTAGATTATTCGTTACTAAAACAAGGTAACAGCGTTAGTAACGGCATTACTTTCAACGCCGTTAGTCCCATCACTGCTCCCATGTAATTATAAATAGCAATTTTTAAGTCAAGGCAAATATAAAGATTGAGACTCTCAGTTAATAAGTGATAATAAATAATATACATATACATTATAAACACAATTTATGACAGTAAATCTCAGTGATTATTACACACCGTACCATTAAACAACAGGCATGATCAGATATAATGGTGTTACAAAGAGCATGAATGCACAAGATAGTGATACATTTGTGATATAACCTTTAGTCAGGAGATGGAGAACACTGAGTGGTTCAGCAGTGTTGAAAGATCTCTGATTTTATTTTCTCTCTTCAGGTAGCTATGTGAAAGCTGTGGGAAAATAAACTCTTGTCTCTCAATAAATCACTCAAATTCAGTTCTTTCTCCCTGAGCAACATAGGAGATGTATTTGTACAAACTATTGGATTCTTCGGACATTATCAGAAAATCTCAAAGCATTATCTGATGTTGGTTTGTTTTATACATTCCCAAATCATAGATAGAGTTATGGTTCAGATCATTCTTTGTAAACAAACCTGTTACATCAGACATCCTCTTTTCCAAAGAAATGGCAGGTAAAAATGACTTAACTCCATGATAATTCAACTGTTTCATCTTGTACACATTACTAGGTAACATTCCTAAACATTTAAGGCTAGAGCAATCCTGGATCTTATCTCAGACAGCTGTAAAAACAAATAAGTCCACTTTTCAGAAAAACTGGTCAATTTTCAATAAATTATTTTTCCTACGTATGTGAAGGTCGATAATCATGTTTTTTAAATAATTTCTTGAACCACTCCAGCTCCAGACTCAAATCAAAGAATGTAATCTTGCAAAGAAGTAGATGGAGGCAATCTAAAAGTCATTTCTCAGGCGAGATTTATTGTTCATTACCAGATGAGTCCATTAACATCTAGAAAGCTCATGAAATACTGGGGATAAAAGAGGAAAGATATTTTCAGAGAGTTGGATAACTAGAAGGTGGCCACTACAACATAGATGATAAGCACTGGACATAAATAGGTAAGCCAGGTTTGATTTTTTAGCAGCTTTATCAGACATACATCACATAGCGTTTTAGCAACGGCCTCTCTGAATAAGAATGAGGCTGTGAGAGAGCAACTTCCTGAAAAGCTCTGTCTCGATCGGTTGGTGGTACCACCGACAACATTTGGCTCACAGACTCTACTTACCAAAATGGAGATAGAGGATGGAAAAGGCCCAGAATGTATTTAGGGGTGTGGCCATGAATTGCTCTGAATGCTAAAACCAACATTTTAAGATAAATCCTCAGGCACTCAGATAACCATTGTAGTGAGACCAAAACAGAAGATATCTGAGCTATTATATTAGATTTGTTAAAATCCTAACTCGGTTTAGACTGTAGGGGAGCCAATGAAGAGTTTTTAGAAGTAAAAATATTAGACACTTTGATCTGTAACAACAAGGTTACTGTCACTCCCTCCCAACCTCCTACTTCACACCCCTACAGGGTCAGACCCCACTCTTTGAGAATCGCTCATGTTGCCTAAAAAAAAAGCTTCAGTTTGTTAGGCTGCTAAGCATACCACAGCAGCAGTGGCATGATACTTGACAAAATGTGTGTCAGAATCTTAATACTAACTCTAAACACTCTGCTGTTTTCAGGTAATCCGTGTTTCTAGTACCAAATTACAAGAACTTTCACTGTTACAGTTTTAGTTTTTAAGTGTTTTTCTTTTTCACAGTTGAATTACTTGATGCAAATACATATTGTTTTGTTCTTCCACAGGATCCTCTCTCAGTAATCAAGTCCGCCAGACTCCACTTTACATCCAGGCAAATCCAGGAAACTCAGCCAATATCAACTGCTCTCACAGCATTCAGAACTACAACGTAATGCTTTGGTACAAGAGATCAGAGGACAGGCAGCTCCAGCTCCTAGGTTATAGGTATTTGGGCAGCAGTACCTATGAATCTGGAGCGAAAGTGGAGATTGGAGGGAGTGCAGACAAATACCAGAACTGCACTCTGACAATAAAGGAGCTCAGTGTGAGCAGCAGTGCTGTTTACTTCTGTGCTGCCAGCTACCACAGTGATGCATATCTCTGCTCCTCGGTGCAAAAACCTCAACCTTCACTGAAAACCTATATATAGGAATAGCTACAGAAATTTGTATGAAGACTTTTTGAAAGGTTTAAAATTTAAGTCTACAAACTGTGGTCAAAAGCCTTCAGCTGATCCAAAATGCTGCAGCCAGAGTTCTGATGAAAATTAAAAAGAGAGATCATATCTCTCCTGTCCTGGCTCTTCTTCGGTGGCATTCTGTTAAATCCAGAATAGAATTTAAACTCCTCCTTCTCACATATAAAGCCTTAAATGGCCAAGCTCCATCTTATATCAGGATATAATTGTTCCTTATGTTCCTAAAAGAGCACTTAACTCTCAATCTGCAGGTTTACTAGTGGTTCATGGAATTTCTAAAAGGAGAACCGGAGGCAGATCTTTTAGTTATCAGGCTCCTCTCCTGTGGAACCAACTACCAGTTTTAGTCCATGAGCCAGACACCCTGTCTACTTTTAAGGCTAGACTTAAAAGTTTCCTTTTTGATAAATCTTATAGTTTGAGTTGCTCAGGTTATCTTGAGCTATCTCTATAGTTATGCTGCTATAGGCTTAGACTGCTTGAGGACAGAGGGTCCGTTTTCCATCATTCTATCTCTATTCTCCTATCCTGCAGTATTTATTATTTCAATCTCTAACGCTATGCTCTCTGCTTTTTCTCATTGTAGCTTCATAAATCAGTCATAATCTACAGTAGCTGTCTTTATCCATGCTGGGTCAGATCCCGATGTTTGAAAAAGGATGCAGGGAAAGTTTCTTACGCTCCGAACTCTCCTATACCTCTGTATTGTAGAGGAGCCACTGCACATGTTCAACGAGAGGTCCGAGAGACTTTTTGCGCCCAAGGGAGGAAATACGTCACCAATCTGACAAAAAAAAAGGAAATACGCTTTAGTAGTCATTAAAGATTAAACATTTATCTTTCACATCTAAAAACATATATATAGATATATTTTGAAATATTTTACATTTTAATCTAAAATTATATTATATATATATATATATTTTTTTATGTCTTTATCAGTGTCATCGGGTGTGGGGAGATGCCCTAGCGCCCTCTATTGGCAAGCCGCCACTGGGTAGTTGACTGAACCATACAGGCCATAACAGACTCTTGTTTATGAGATTCGCATCATTCCTTACTGTGAGATATTTAATCACATTGTGGGCAAGCTGCTGCAGTTTTTGTTTTCAAAAAATGTGATTCAAAAAGAAACTGCTTCTCTTAGGAAGCTCTGTGAGGAAAATGTGATCTCCTCTGTATAACCGTAAGTACATAACTTACCTTACAAAATTAGTCAAAATGTTTTTTTGGTTCTTAATAGATTAAAACACCCTTTAAAATCTCAAGCTTTTGTTAACACAGTCATGAGCTATATAAACCAAATATGTATATAAAACTGAAAGCTTTCATAAAACCCTCAAAAGAACCAGTATAAGTCAAGGTGAGTCAAGTTCTTATAAAAAAAACAAGTCCTCATAAAATCAGGGCCCATAAAATCTATTACCTAGGAAAAATCTTTTTTTTACACCACACAAAACTTGTTCTCCAAATCAAGTATCTTTATCACCTGTAGAAAAAAAACACATAGCATTTTTATTATCATATCATATACAGCTCCCCATAGGTTCATACTCTGAAATTGATTTTTTAATGCCAATAAAATTTAAGTCTTCCCTTTAACAAACTCAAGCTTCACTGATAAACAAAGAGTCGAAAAAGATGAGCTGAAAGTAAATCTGTGTTTTGAAAAAATTAAAGACCCCACTGTAAGCAGCAGTTCCATTTATTTCTGTGCTGCTAACAACCACAGAGCTGTATATCAATCACAAATACAAAAGCCTTGTGTTTCACAGATAAGAAAATCCATATTTGCATAAACCTCATTTGGACAGATTGTAAAATATATTTTCTGATTAATTTTTGCAAGTTTTCAAATAAATTTGTGACCAAAAAAATCTACCTAATGATGTTATTGAACCTAACATGGAAAAACTATTATTTCCATGTAATCTCAAAGCTAAGCATTTTAAAACCTCCAAACATCCTTCTTTATGTCACTGTGGCCCCGCCCACCTACTGATTGATCTTCTTATTGTAGGTTTCACTGAGAGGAGAGGTTCAAAATAACTGCTAACACTCACAGTACTAACAATTTAAATGACAAAATCCCATTAAAAAACATAAATGTCTTCCTGTTAATGTTTGCTTTTAACACTGCGTTGGTTTCAGGTAATCAGACTTTAAAGTTTTTTCAAATCCCTGTTATTTACTCTGATGGTAAATTCATTTATCTTACCATGTGTAATCATTAGATTCAAACCTGTTTTCTTTTCCACAGGCTCTTCTCTCAGCGATCAAGTCTACCAGACACCATTTTATATAGAGAAAAACCCAGGACAGAATGCCAGTATCAACTGCTCCCACAGCATTAGGAGCTACAATCGAATTTTCTGGTATAAGAAATCAGAGCACAGGCAGCTGCAATTTCTGGGCTACACTTATCAGACCAGCAGCAATGCTGAACTCGGAGTCAAAGTGTCAATCAAAGGGAATGCAGCTGAAGGAGATATCAGTACTTTGACTATTAAAGAGCTCACTGTAAGCAGCCATGCAGTTTACTTCTGTGCTGCTAGCTACCACAGTGCTACATAGTACCGGTGCTCAGTACGAAAACCTCCTCATTGTTGTGTTGTTCCTCAGGTTAAATGCTTTGTATTTGTATTTCAAGTTAGACAAAAGGAAAAACAGCAGCCAGTTTTTAGGAAGATGAAATAGCTGTGTGTGGGAAAAAAAGCCTCTACACGCTTAATAAACCGTGCAAATATTCTATAAGATGTGTGCAATGAAAACATTAATGTCCAAAAGTACACATTAACCCGCTAAAAAACTATGAAACAAACAGCATAGTTGTAAACACACTGAATGGGCCTTGTAGCGACTTCGATCCACCAAGAGAGCCGCTGCTGGCTGAGAAGTTTTGTGCGCTGTGACGTGTCTCCAAGAAGCCATCCTGAGCCCCACCTGCTTTTTTTTTTTTTATTTATTCTCCAAAAAGTTACAAATGACAATGGTGACGGTCAACAGAAAAGTTTGACAAAACCTCCTCACCCAACTGCCTGTTGGGTTGACTCCTATCTTCTAAAATAACAAGGGACCACACCCCATAAACAATCACCCCAGAAAACAACGTGGGCTACATTAATAATTGGCAATCCTTTTGGGGAAAGCCTGGTCTGATTCGGAGAGACGGCATCCATCCCACTTTGGATGGTGCAGCTCTTCTTTCTAGGAATCTGGCCACATTTATTAGTCCTCCAAAACCCTGACCACCCAGGGTGCAGACCAGGAAGCAGAGTTGTAGTTTAACACACATCTCTGCAGCTTCTCTACTGTTACCCACTCTTTACTCCATCCAGACAGTGTCTTGCCCACGACCAAAATCTAATAAATTAGCAAAAATTCCCAAAGGAGTAAATCATGATAATCTAATTAAAATCAAAATAACTCCAATTGGGGAAAAAGTTAAAACAATTAAATGCGGTCTGTTTAACAAAAGATCGCTTTCCTCTAAAAGTCTGCTAGTTGACTTGATTTGTGATAATCACATTGACTTGTTTTGCCTTACAGAAACCTGGCTGCAGCAAGAGGATTATGTGAGCATAAACGAGGCAACTCCTTCAAGCTATTTAAATTTTCACATACCCAGAAGTTCTGGGCGAGGAGGAGGAGTAGCAACAATCTTCCAGTCTGACTTACTGATTACTCCCAAAACAGTTAATACCTACAACTCTTTTGAACATTTAACCCTTAATTTCCCTCATCCAAATTTCAAGGCAAGAAAACCTCTTCTTTTTGTAACTTTGTATCGTCCGCCAGGTCCTTACTCTGAATTTTTAGATGAGTTTTCAGAGTTCCTTTCTGATTTGGTATTAAATACTGACAGGGTCATCATAGTGGGAGATTTTAACATCCATGCTGACATTGAAGGCGATAGCTTAAGAGCAGCCTTTAATGCTATCTTAGACACTATTGGCTTTGTTCAAAATGTGAATAGTCCCACACATTCTCATCTTCATACTTTGGATCTTTTGCTGACATACGGCATAGAATGTGAAGAAATAACAGTATTTCCTCACAACCCTGTCCTCTCTGACCACTTTCTAATAACCTTCAGGATTACTTTAACAGAGTTCTCCTCCCCCAAAAGAAGGTTCAATTTTAGTAGATCTTTATCAGATAGTGCAGTTATAAATTTTAAAGAATCTGCTTCACTTTCTCTCTACTCTGTGTCGCTGAGCAGTGCTGCAGAGTGCAAAAGCATAGCTTATTCCCCTTCACAGGTTGATGATTTTGTTGATGGGGTTGCTAGTTCTCTGCGTACTGCCTTAGACAACGCAGCTCCCTTGAAAATGAAAACCGTTGAAAATAGAAAGCTTGCTCCTTGGTTTAATGCAGAGCTGCGTACTTTGAAGCAAAATGCTAGGAAACTGGAGAGAAAATATCGCTCCACAGGCCTGCGGGAGTCCTTCCTAGTCTGGAAAAATGGTTTACTGCTGTATAAGAGGACCCTTTGTAAAGCAAGAGCAGCATACTTCTCCTCATTAATAGAGGAGAATAAGAATAATCCTAGATTTCTTTTTAATACAGTTGCCAAACTCACCCAGAGCCAAAGCTCTGTTGAACCGTCCATTCCACCTGCTCTTAGCAGCAATGATTTTATGGGATTCTTTAAAAAATAAGATCATAAGCACTCCTCTATCCGCGATTGTACCTGAGGTAGTCATGGAATCTGAACCGGGTTTAGACTGCTTTGATCCAGTTGAACTTTCTGAATTAGCAAAATTATTGTCTTCATCTAAGCCTTCAACTTGTATGTTAGATCCAGTTCCAACCAGGTTATTTAAGGAGGTATTCCCTTTGATCTCCTCCTCCATTTTAGATGTGATTAATCTATCTCTGTTACAGGGATATGTACCTAAAGCTTTTAAGGTTGCTGTAATTAAACCTCTGCTTAAGAAACCGTCTCTTGACCCAGATGACTTGGTTAATTATAGACCTATATCCAATCTTCCTTTCTTATCCAAAATTCTTGAGAAAGTAGTTGCCAAACAGGTTTGCGACCACTTACACCATAATGAACTTTTTGAAGAGTTTCAGTCTGGCTTTAGAGCTCATCATAGCACTGAAACAGCTCTGGTGAAAGTCACTAATGATATTCTCATGGCCTCAGATAATGGACTTGTATCTGTGCTCGTCCTGTTGGATCTTAGTGCTGCATTTGATACAGTTGACCATAATATTCTTTTAGAAAGACTTGAATATTTTGTTGGAATTAAAGGAACAGCACTAGACTGGTTTAAATCTTATCTATCTGATCGAATTCAGTTTGTTTATGTTAATGATAGATCTTCAACACGCTCAAAGGTTACCTGTGGAGTACCACAGGGATCAGTGCTAGGACCAATTCTCTTTACTTTATACATGCTCCCAATTGGTAGAGTTATTAGACAGCATGGGATTAATTTCCACTGTTATGCTGATGATACCCAGCTATATCTGTCTATAAATCCAGATGAAGCTAACCCATTACATAGATTTCAGGCATGTCTTGAAGACATAAAAACCTGGATGACTCTTAACTTTCTGCTTCTGAATGCAGACAAAACAGAAGTTATAGTCTTTGGACCAGAGTCTCTGAAAAAGAAGCTGATTAGCCAGTCACTTCATTTGGATGGGATTAAACTGATTTCAGATAATAAAGTAAAAAATCTTGGTGTTATTTTTGATCAGGACCTGTCATTTAAATCCCATATCAAAGAGGTTTTTAGAATTTCCTTCTTTCATCTGAGGAACATTGCAAAAATTAGAAATCTCCTGTCCAGGGGTGATGCTGAGAAACTAGTCCATGCATTTGTTACTTCAAGGCTGGACTATTGTAATTCTTTACTATCAGGAAGTCCACAAACTGTAGTTAAAAGCCTTCAGCTGATCCAAAATGCTGCAGCCAGAGTTCTGATGAAAATTAAAAAGAGAGATCATATCTCTCCTATCCTGGCTTTTCTTCATTGGCTTCCTGTTAAATCAAGAATAGAATTTAAAATCCTCCTTCTCACATATAAAGCCTTAAATGGCCAAGCTCCATCTTATATCAGAGATCTGATTGTTCCTTATGTTCCTAACAGAGCACTTTGCTCTCAATCTGCAGGTTTACTAGTGGTTCCTAGAATTTCTAAAAGTAGAATGGGAGGCAGATCTTTTAGTTATCAGGCTCCTCTCCTGTGGAACCAACTACCAGTTTTAGTCCGTGAGGCAGACACTCTGTCTACTTTTAAGACTAGGCTTAAAACTTTCCTTTTTGATAAAGCTTATAGTTAGGGTGGCTCAGGTTATCCGGAGCTGTCTTTAAAGTTATGCTGCTATAGGCTTAGACTGCTGGAGGACATAGGGACCCCCATTTCATCATTCTGCTTCATTCTCTCTCTGTTCTCCTATTCTGCAGAATCTGTTTGTTCAATCTCTAACCTTCTGCTCTCTCTGCTTTTCCTCAGAGTAGCTTTGCTTCGTCTGTTCCTGTTTGGCTGTGATGTCACCCAGGAAAGAAACATCAGCTGTGCTGCTTCCATCAACACCCTTGTTTGTAGATGTTGGAGATCGTCCTGTTTTCCAGTGTGGTCCTGTTTCTCTGGCCGTGGCTGGGAGGATGTGCTCTCTTCATCCTCTGGCATGGGAGCTGCCTTGGAGCTCGTCTGCCTGGCTGTGTGTTTCCTGGACGGGGCCGCCTTTTACAGCTGCTTTTTGTATCTCTGCTTCTGTCTCCTTGAACCCCAGTCGGCCTCAGCAGATGGCCGCTCACACTGAGCCTGGTTCTGCTGGAGGTTTCTTCCTGTTAAAAGGGAGTTTTTCCTCTCCACTGTCGCTACAAGCATGCTTAGTGTGAGGGATTGTTTTTGAGTCAATGAGTCAATGCAATCAACTGGTTTTCCTTAGATAGAAAACTTTGTATCAATTTGACTGTATGATCTGGTTGAACTGTAAAGTGCCTTGAGATGACATGTGTTGTGAATTTGGCGCTATATAAATAAACTGAATTGAAAAAATTGAATGTAGGAAGATCTGAACACCTGTGCCACCAAAATAATAAACAAAATATAAACTGTTATCTTTTGCTCTTACAGGCCTGTTGGGAGCAGTGAAAATTATAAAGTCTAACAGCAGCTGGAAAGAAAGATCTACAAGAGTGCTTTTTTGTGCACCTAGGGTGAAACAGCCTTTACAGATGTTCTCAAGCTCTGAAGCAATTCATGCATTGAATGGAGGACACTGTCAAATTGTATCCCACCCCCTGAACTGTTTGATTATTATCAAGCATTTTATATTTGATAACGACAAGTTTATTTACAATTACACTTTCTGTGACATTTTAGATAATAAGTTTTTGTCACTTTGCCTAACAGGTAGTTACTTTAAATGTGCAGTAACTTAATTGTAAACAGTTCCTTTTCAGGAGAACTAACTTGCTTCTATTCTCAGTACTTGATACTTTTATAGGGATATTAAATGTCTCAGTTTTTTAAATTTTTTGCCAGTAGTTGGTGGCCTATCTCCCACTGTGAAAATAAAGAAGAGCATTCTGACGTGATCCTCCCTTTGTACCTTTTCTCTGTTCCTTGTAGAGGAGGTTTCTCATATTTAAGAGGTAAAAGTGCTTCAAGTTATCACTTTATGATTTGCAGAGAGTTTATGTTAGTATGATCGTTTTCTTATACATAAGTTTCAATTTTTTTCTTCTCTCAGGTAAAGTATAAAAAAAAATTTTTGGACCTTTTTGCATTTAATCCCACACTTTTAAGTTCTTTAATATAGTTTTGCCATAACTTCACCCACCCCTATCTTTATAGGTTCCTCTCCAGTTGGCCAGCTTAACCAGGTTCCTGAACATGTCCTAAAAGCCCCCGGATCACGAGCCATCATAAAATGCTCCGATGTTATCCCATTCTATGATCGGATCTTGTGGTACAAACAGACTAAACAGGGAGTTCCTGGGGATACATGTATATTACCCTGGCTTATCCTGAAAACTGGACTGGCTGTGAAACTGGGTGGAAATGCAGATAAAAACCAGACCTGCACTTTCACCCTTGACGTTCTCACCCCTAACAGCAGTGCAGTTTACTTCTGTGCTGCCAGCTTCTCAGTACAGGAACCATCGTCTGTGTTTTCCTCCCCTTTTGGTGGCTCACACAGCTTTGCACCTAAAAAGGTTATTAAAGTCAAGAATGCATTTTTTTCTCTCTAAAAGGGGAGGATCTGTTAAGCAACACATAACTTATCCTCCCTCAGATATATAAATCATATGAAAAGCCTCTAATGAATAATCTAACATTTTGGAGCCAGAAAAAATGTTGGACGTCTACATCCTTTTCTGCTCTCGTCATTTAGGATTCAAGGTATATAAAAATATTTCATTTTAGTTTAAGATTTTTGAATTTCAACAGTTAAATAAATTATATTTCCAGCTCAAACAGTAGATTGAAAAATATGCCTGGATGGAGCAGCACTTCTGCTGAATCTATCAAAATTATATACAAATATATACATTTTCTTCTCCTTACAGTTTTCTGTCAGGATGTAATCCAGAATCCTACGATCAGCTGGAGTTTACTGTACGGATCTGCTGAGATGAATTGCAGCCACAAGAAAGACATTTCTCATACCCAAATGTACTGGTACCGGCAGCGTCCAGGGGGGAACATTACCCTCATTGTGTACACAGTATATGGTGGGCAGCAGGACTATGGAGACAGCAGTTAAAGACAATATAGAGACTGGCGCTCTGACTGAATGATTTACAGCCTGATGACAGTGGTGTTTATTTCTGTGCTGTTAGCAAACACAGTGATGTAATTAGATCTAACAGCCGAACAAAAACTGACTGCCAATAAACTGCATTAATTAAAACCCACATCTGCACTTCAATTACTTTACACTAGGGGGAGCTAGGAATTAAGAAATTATTCCATATTCAACATTTTTGTTAAATCCCTTTTCCACAATCCACCTGTTCAAGTGTATTGGAGCAACAGTGATGACATCTTGGCTGCTTATCAAACTGCATTTGTTTGGATTTAGCTTCAAAACTGAAATTTTGATTGATGAAAAAAATCATTTATACAGATTACAAATTTACACAACAGGCAGTGTTATGCAGCAGCCATTAACCAGTTTTTCATTCTTATAGTTTAATAATCTTAAGTAGGAATACATCAGTTCTATTCAACAACTAGAAATTAAAAAAACTGAAATATAACTAGGTTAAACTGTCCTGCAAGAAATTTATTTCCCATTAATTTAAGCAGGTATGTGAGATAATTTGGCAATGGAATTTCATCACTTAAAATTAAAATGAGCTAAAAAAAAACTTATTTCAAGTGCATAATACCTAAGGATTCTATTTAAAGGGCCAAAATACTTATTCCATATGCAGATCATTTTAACTGCTCAATTTAAGGGCACATTTTTACATATTTAAATAAATTTTACATGTATTTTCAGATTAATTTTTGCAGTGTATTTACGCACATTTGAAAATAAAGTAAAACATGATCATATTGTTTTTATTTCAACTAAACAGTCATTCCTTGTACATCTAAAATATAACTTAGTTGTTTTGAATAGTGATTCAGTTTGAATAGATAACAGAATAACCTTTTCAAACTTCGCTTTTTATGAACCAAATGATCAGACGATCTTAGCAAGTTGATCTTTGCTGACCTTGAATGAACGGCTTTTTAGGCTAACCAAAAGCTTTTCTCTCTTAGAGGGAAAGTTTAGATTTTTTGAAAGGGAGGTTAAGTGATAGTACACGTACTTATAGTTTGCAAAGAGGAATTCAAATGTCAGAGTGGTGTAAGGCTATTGATTGATCAGGTGGATTACTGTTTGGGGTTACCTTAAATATTTGCTTAACAAATGGTAACATTTCTGTTGATAAGCAGCCAAGCTTTCACAGGATCAGCCTGCATCAATCTACAGCTAAATGTGGTATTGCACAAAAAGCAGAAAAAAAACAAAAATAAATGTTTTCTCAAATTGATCAGCATTGTGATATGGGTATTAATTGGACCTGACTTCAGTTTAGCACAATAAGAAAGGTGTTAGGCTAAGTGAGATTCAAATGTATTTGTGATTACAAAAATGGCAAATCTAGTCTGCCAAAGTTGTGCATCCCAGAGTAAAGGAGATCTTTTTATTTGCTTTAAACTGAATAAATAATCATCTTTACAGGAATTTGGTTCAGACAAACAAACTTTTCATGTGTCTTCTTGTGAAAAACACTAAAAATAAATATAATGCAACAGCCAAAACTAATAAACTTAGAAAGTATAATTCAATGAGTTTCAAAATAAGACAAAGAGTTTCATATATAGGAACTAATTACAGTATAAAGTGGGGCTCAGAAACTCAATTTTAGATCATCCTAATACATAAGACATTGTCTCGGTGTATAAACGCTAACTTTAACGACATTTTGAGATAAAGTCTTGTTCCTCTTTGCAGTTTGCTGAACTTACACAAAAAGCTTTGACTTCATCTATAAGGAGGATTTGTGTTTATTCGTCACTTCCTTTTCCTCTTGAGGTTTAGTTAAATCCACAACACAATCAGGTGCTCATTACATGTCGTTTCACTTGGATATCAGAAAATTTTATGTGGTAAAAAATAATAAAAATAACAATCCAAATTGATTTAAAGGTGGATTCTCAGCAAATGCTTAGTTAGCAGGAGTACAATGAATCCTATCTTCATCCTCTTATGCCTGGCAGGTAAAAACATATTAAGATAAAACCAACTTTAGTATTTTTTTTTCCAACTATACTAACCAAAACTAATTTGTAGGTGTTGCTCTGGCCTTCGAGGTCCATCGTTCTCACTCTGATCTCATCGTAAATCCTAACGCCAGAGTGGAGATTTTCTGTACACATGATAAAACTGACTACAGGCTAATGCTGTGGTACCAGCGCCCACCTGGAGACACAGCTATGGACCTCATTGGATTTTTGTATTTCAAGGACAAAACCATGGAGAAGACCTACGAGAAGGAGTTCAACATCTCTGGAGATCTGAGTGTGAATACGTTAAAAAACTCCTCACTTGTAATCTCTTCTGCAGAGGAAAAGCACAGTGCATTCTACTTCTGTGCAGCAGGCAAAGCACAATGACAAAAAATCCCTCTGATCTTCACAAAAACTATTAAATGTTTTCATCATCTGGGGTTTCAAGTCAGTCTTGCAGTCAGCTTTATTGTGGTTTATATGTGAATGTATTTTTTTTTTTTACCAAACAGTAAAAATTACCAGTCTTTGATTTATTTAGCTTAATGTTATCAGTCTCATCAAACTCTGCATCTCAGCAGATATTTTCTTTTTACTGCTTTTAGTGCCCCCTAGTGCATGAAGGCTATAAGCAGGATGCCTACTGATTTGCGCTTCAGAACCGAACCTAAACACTAACATTTATGTGAACATTTATATAGTTATATATAGTACAACACAAACCTGAATTTATTTTTATTTATTTTAATGGGGAATTTATATGATAGACAAACAAAATGTATCCCAGAATCATGCAGTGAAAGCATAATCTTATATAAGTCTTTATATTCTTATGCATAAAAATCTAAAAAGTATGGTTTGTATTTGAACTGTGCAAAACTAATGTTTGGAGCAAAAACAGTGACAATTCTTTTGGAATAAGTTTCAGCTGCTTTGCCCATCTGAAGTCTGAATTTCTTTGGAAAAACATCAGCATCAGCATTTTCATTGGCTTTTGGTCTGGGCTTTGACTTAATTTAGTTTAAGCTAAACCAACCCACTGTAGCTCTGGGTGTAGGGTAAATGTTGTGGTCCTGTTCGAAGGGAACCTCTGCCTTAGTACCAAGTTTATTGAAATCTCTAAAAATCTCCTGTTCCTACAGAGGGAAAAAAAGCTAGAACAAAGCATGATGCAGCCACTACTTTGTTTTACCAGAGAGCTGGTCTTATCAGAGTGATAAGACCGTGCATTCTCATTTCTCTTCCATGTAGGCTTTATATAATTAGATACCTAAAGGTTAGGGGGGGGGGTGGTTTGTCTGTTAGTAAAGCTATTAAAAAAGAGGGATATTGATGTGCACAACTTAAATTTTAGAAAAAGACGGGATTTGATGGGTGCAGTGGCGGCCGGCCCATAGGGGGCGCTGGGGCACCGCCCTCCCTGATAAGAAGAGAGAAAAGTAAAATATATTTTTAGAAATTAACTCATTAATGTCAGTTTTACTCTCTAGAGTGTGTACCTATAAGCAAAACAAATTATATAAACTACATTTCCCTATCTACTGTCATTCATTTGTGGATTTCCACAGACAGACTCCTACCGTCTCTGTTCTGGGGGCTGTGATCAGACAGCCTCACATTTGCAGAGAATCTGTCAATCATGTACTATTGCTAGGTGAATTTAATGGCCAATCAGCGTCTCAGGACTTTATGGTCTTGGGGCGCTGAAAATACTGCGCTTTAACAGGCTTCTGCACTCAATACGAGCGAGATGCAGCTTCCACCAAATTCGGTGAGATCCTTATTTATCTACCCGTTTGCCAGAAGAACATCCATGTTGTAGGGTAGGAAAATTTCATGTCATGGTTATTGTGACTGTGACGAATCCACCTCGTCGCTTAAAACTATGCGTGCCACACACACATTCCTGTTATACTGTGTTTGTGAGGACCAATACGCTCGCGCTGAGCCCAGTAGCTCCATTAACTTAAAACACACAAGCTGTTCCTGGTTACCTGCTGGCGTATTGAGGGTGCACACTTAATATTTCAGTGGGGTTAGCCGTGTGGGGTGTGTGTGTGTGTGTGTGTGTGCTACGGGGACTTGTCATCTTCAGTCTGGCTGCGTCTTTGCTGGGTTCAAACCCAGTTTGGTGTAATTGAATAAGTCAATGAATCTGTGTAAAAGAATTAAGTTGTAAAAATTATTTGTTTTTGTACATCAATTGTTTGTGGAGGTAATATATGGACAAAACTGATTAATGAGAAGAAATCAGAAATAAGAGAGCCTTAGGGGAGGGGCTTAAACTGTTTAATGAGGGCTGTGGGAAGAAGAGTGGGCATTTCTGTTTTCAGTTTCTTTGTTACATTGCTGGTAACTGGAGGGAGGCTGAGGCCCAGAGGATCTTGTATATGTTTAGTTTCTTTTGCACCCTGTTTTGAGTTTTTGAGCACAATAAATCACCAACACCGATAACCCGACTGAGCCTGGATTCTTGGAGGCCAAAGAACCCCGTCACAGTGACCCAAATCGTCACTGTCACTCTTATTTTATAGTAAATTAAATCATTACTGTTAAATTGTATGTATTGTCCATTTGTTTATTTGAATCCTTATTCCGGATTAGTTGGAGACATACACTAGGCTATATCAGCCCCACCAAAAATATTTTTCACCAGCCGCCACTGGATGGGCAGATGGCTCTTAGTTAAAGCAAAGAAAATCAACACAACAGGTTTCTTTTAAATTTTTAAATTTCTTGTCCTTATTGAACTGATTCTGCAGTCAAAATTATTATTTTCAAATATTTAAGTGTTGCTGGTGATGCTACCTCTACCAGCACTATCTGTCTGCATATCAGTCTGTCCCTCTGTCCATTCAACATTCAGAAAAACATTTTAATGTATTTGTCATGTTATTTATATGTTCTCTTTGTTTTTAAGCATGCAGAGGGTAAAATGTCACTTTCCCTCTAGCAAATAACCCCATAAAATCTCTATAGTTATGCTGCTATATGCATAAGCTGCTGGAGTACATAGGGACCAATTTTTATTAATCTTCTTCACTTCTGATTCTACTTCTTCTTTCCAGTTCTGCATTACTTGTTGCTTCCCCCCTAATTTTATGGTCTGTTTTCCTAAAGTCTGTGGCTTTATGTGGCCTGGAGCTCTGTTTAGCTGTGACACCGTCTTCGAGGAAGATGTCAACTGGGCTGCTGCCATTAACAGCTTTTGTTATATGTGATAGAGATGGGCTTCTTTTTCAGTGTTTAGTCCTGCTTTTCTCCTAGACAAAGGTTTAGGGTCAACTCTTTTTGATCTGCATTATCTCTTATCATTTAAAAACAGGCTCATAGCTCATCTGCTTAAATGTATTTTGACAGAGCCACCTAGTTTACTATTACCTTATGTAACATTAAAAGTATTTTTGAATCAGTGCTTTCATGTATCTTTTGTATTTATGCTTCTATCTCCTTTAACCCCTAGTTGGTCTTGGCAGAAAACTGCTCACACTGAGCCTGGTTCTGCTGGATGCTTCTTCCTGGTAAAGGGAGTTTTTCCACTCTGCTGTTGCTGCTTGCATCCTCAGTGTAAGGGCACAGAATGCAAGAAAATATTGTCATCACATACTCATCCAGGAAGAGCAAGTCCTGCAAAGTAAATGTCTTAATGCAATCAACTGGGTTTTCTTAGTTAGGAAACTTTGAATCAATCTTACTGTATGAATTGTTTCTGTGAAGTGCCATGACATGGCGTGTGTTGGAATCAGCACTAAATTAACGGAATTGAAATAAATAAAATTAGTAGAGGGTTTGTTTAATTGTCGTTCATATATATCTAGTGGCTGCTAAAACATGCTATTTTTGTCAACTGTTATTTTTTATACATGATACTTTGACATCCCTTTAAGCGTAGAATTTAGTCTACAGTTTGAGTTAACTAGTGTGTTATTAAGTGTCCAGTTTATTTGATTAAAGGGGATAAAAAAAGGTTTTTATGGGACATCGAATTAAAGAAATAGCAGTTTTCCAGCATTCAAGATACTTTATTTATGCACTCATGGTTATTACATTTCTTTGCTGTTGATTAAAAAAAAAAAGAGTAAGAAGCAGCTTTCAGCTTGTTTCTTCTTCTGCCACGTGACTCTGACATCATTTCCTTGTTTGTCTGCTTGATTTTTGTGTGCACTCTGCTCCTCAACTTCATCAGTATCAAAAGAAATTTTGCATCATAGAATCAAAATGTTGTCCATTTTATTTTTTTGTTACCTTACAGGTTATTTGAATTATTAATCTAATTTAATCAGAATGTATTCCATTTAACTGTTTATTTTAATTATCTTTTGTTTCTGTAGGTTTTTCTCTGGGGATTGACATCCATCAGTTTCCTTCTAATGTCATCAGCAAAACAGGGTCTGAAGTTGTGCTTTTCTGCTCACACGAACAGGCCAGTCACAGAGTCATACTGTGGTACCAGAAATCTCCTGGAGATGAGGATCTGAAACTCATCGGATATGGATATGGACAGTTCAATAACGACAGCGTGGAAGAAACGTTCAGGAAACATTTTAGATTAGATGGAGATCTACAGTCAGCCAAGAAAAACCTCTCCCTTTCTATAGTTGGTCTGAAGGTTGAACACACGGCAACATACTACTGTGCAACAAGGGAAGCACACTGTGACAAACATCCACCAGCCCTGAACAAAAACCTCCACCTATGGCCTCATCTTATCTCCTCCCTGAATCTAGGTTAAAGACAGAGACTGCAAACTACTGGAAAGTCGTCACTTGGTTATCATCCAGCAACAGTGTCCAGTAGCTGTCAGTGTTGTAAAGGATTTAGTAGATCTACAATCTAGAGCATCAGCCAGAAGTACCTATACCCCTTTATCAGATTGAATCTTGTTTTTTTTGGTTGGAATTTTAACACTATAAAATTCTTTATTAGGATTTGATATAAGACACTGTTAGCTGAATTCATAAACTCAGGATAAGAGATAAAGTCTGACTTGACCAAGCAGGATGAGTTCACAATGGCTCTATTTTATTTTATTTTTTAAGATATGAGTAGTGTACCTAAAAACCTTACACAAATAACAGTAGCACTACCTTAAGATCTTCTTACCGAATTAAAAGTAGTAGGTATTCACCCAAGGGTAAAATAGTAGCTCAAGGGAAGCTAGTAGCTCAATTACTGATTCTTTGTTGGCTTGTAGCTGATTTGATGTTTAAACTTATACTATCAGTCAGAGGGCTATGAGAAAAAACAATGAATAAAAGAATTGCAAAATTACAAATTTGGGCAGAAAATAAAATTATAAATGAAAGTTTTCAGCTTAAACTCATAAAATAATTCCTTGCAGTCGGTAATGCAGATAAGTCGGAAAAGGAGAAAGAACATCCAGGAACAGTATCTTCTTTTTTCTGTATTTTCTACCAGAGTTCAAGGTACTGGTTGTGGGTGGAGAAATCAGAAATGTTACACAAGTAAGAATTGTGATACTCTCACAAAATATTAGTTCTGTAAAAGTAAAAAGTTAGGGTCAGCTACTCATAAATGTTTTAAGAAGTTACACGTGTAAATGCAGCAAATGTTTAAATGTAAATTAAACAAAGTTTTACAAAGGATTCATGGAGGGACTGTGTGGAAGTTCTTGAATGAGCAAGGCCACTCTTGCTGCTTGTTGCTGACCATGCAGTCAGCATCACAGATTATTTTAAGCAGTAAGATGTGTTCAGAGAATGTAATTTACATAATAAATTTAAGATTTTGTTTTCAGGTCTAACCATAACTCAGTCTCTTACCTGATCATTGGGATTTCTTTTTTTAATCTCCATGGGCTCCAGAGGGGAGTTTTCTTCTTAATGTGTGCGCAGTCCAATAGCACTGGAGAATCCTGTTTAAAGAAAAAAAAAAAAAGCTCTTTACCTGTTCTTAAGTGCCTTTTGTGATTTGTAGCCTACTTTATGTTAGGTGCAATATTTTACAGTCCCTCTTCAGTTGTAGTTCATTACCATGTGTCCTGGGAGAAGTTAAGAACATGTACTTATATCCCCAGAAAAATGGTAACACTTATTTGTCTTGAAAAATGCAAATATGGGCAAAGTATTACTATGAAGGAAACATGTGTTTGAAGGTATTTTAAGGACTGAGACAGATCTTTCTTTAAGCAACTGTCTTTCTGTCAAATTTAGAACAGCCATCTGAATAACACAATCAAACAGCAACAAAGTCCAAATAGAAAATTCATTGTGAATATGTCAACGTGGGGGGTGAGGTTGATGAGGACCCAAATGCAGAGATGAGTTTCTGTTGATTTAATGAAACACAAAATTACAGAGAACCAAAAAAAAACAGCAAACATCAGGGAAACTCACATGGGGAGCCAGACACAAGGAAGCAACAAACAACAAGGAACCAGCACTGAATAACTGCACATGGAGAGTATATATGTGAGACAGAACAAACACTGGGGTATTAATCTGATATGGAGCAGGTGTGGATGGAAGGGAATAGAAGGAAGCCAGGGGAAAGCCACAAGGGGGCAACAGAGAGTAACTTAAGACTGCTTGAATATATTGGAAAACAAACCAAAGATCAACAAAATAGAATATCTGATAGTTAAAAAAGTCCCAAAAGGGGAGAACCATAACCGAATAATGGTATAGTCTACCATAATAATCTTAAAATAATTAAAGTACTCGACTAAGTACCACTAACTATTTGTGTTATTCAATGGTTTATAAAAAATACCAAAGCTTGCAGATATGAAAATGTTTGGGTAGCTAGTATATAATGCATTATTTACAATAAATAAAGAGTGAACAAAACATTATTTTAACAAAACCCTATTAAAACCTAATAGAACTTTGATATCAGCAGAATAACTATTCTAAAATAAAGTTGAAAAACATAATGTAGACCCCTGGTTAACCCTAGCTAAAACAATGATCTATTAAAATGCTATGAAGACAACAGATATCTGATTACCTTTTTGATAGAAAGAATACCAAGGTGAAGCCTTCTTAATTGATTGAAAACAGAGGGATACATTCATACAGTCCAAGTGAAGAAAGAAATAAAACAACTGAAAGCCGAGCTGTTGTATTTTTATTTACCTGTCCTGTGTACTTTCTATTTACGTAAACTATTTTTATTAGTGGAACAATGTTAAACCATAAGCAAATAAGGAAAAAGTTTGAAGTGGGGGGAAACTATAACAATGCTCTAAAATGAACAAGCCTGACTTGTAAAGCATCCCCACAGCATGATTCTGGCATCAAATTTTAGGACAGAGATGGTGTTTTTTTTAGGAGATGACCGCTGTCCTTTTACTTCCTTTTACTTTAGTTCTCTTTTGATATTTTACCTGGCTGTGCTTTAAACCTTTCCACAATGTAACCCTGTTTGCTGTGTTCATTGCTCACCTTGATGCGGTTTGTTTAACAAACAGAAAGATTAAATCAATGCACTAAAAAGATGACTTCTGACAGCACTTTGGATTACATCTGGAGCAATCATATTATGGGTAGTCTAAATATATTGTCAACATATGTTACATCACTGGTTTCATGTGTAGGCAACATGTCATCTAGTGCCACTGGTTTCTCATTTACATAGCATGCTTTGCCATTGCTTCACCCAGTGGATGTATCATGTCATGCCCAGAGATACACATATACAGTACACAGCGTCTAGTCTCATTGGTTTTCCATTAACATAGCACAATAGGCTGTTACTTTAACAGCATGAAAAAGGGATCTAGTCCATCTGGTTTCATGTTAACATATCAGACTATGCTATTGCTTTCACATGGATATTCGGTATTATCCCAATATATTCACACAAACATTCAGCAGCATCTGGTCTAATTAGTTTTCCATTAACTTAGCAGGTAATGTCATTGGTTCACATGAACATATTATTTTATGCCATTGTTTCCACATGGAAAAAGGGATCTAGTCCCATTGGTTTCACATAAACAAAGACTCTTATGCAATTGGTTTTACATGGACATAGCATGTTATGCCAATGGTTTTACATATACATATCATTGTCATGAACTTGTCGCTAATGACTGGCTTGATTACTCATTTAATTCCCCTGCCTAGCTCCACCCAGTTTCTCATTACCTCTCATCTGATCCACCTGCTCTAGCCTCTATTTAACCAGCCCTCTAACCAATCATCAGTTCCAGATTATTCTCAAACCTTTGATGAGAGTTCTCTAGCATACCTATTTGTGTTCCTATAGCCTGATCCTGACCCGTTCTGCCTTTGAACCTTTAAGCCTTCCTGTTCTGATCTGTTTGCCCTACCTGTCTTTGGGCTCCTGCTGGATTCTGCCTGTTGACTAAACCGGGAAGTGCTTCCTGATACTGACCTGGATTTCCCTTCCGTACCTCTTCAGATCTCTGATCTTCTGGCTTGGACTCTGGACTGGACTTTGACTTGGACTGGGAACCTCTTTGACACCAGCCTTGGCTTCACCTTCTAGATAGTCCTGCCTTTCTTCGTCAGGTGGATCGGTTCGTCATCTTTATTTTCATGAAAAAAAAAATAAATTCAGATGGATTAAGCATGTAATGCCATTGTTTTCTCATGGAAAAAGCCTCTAGTACCACAAATATCACACTGAAATAGCATGTGGTTAGATTGTTATCATGGGGCAATACCATCTAGTATCAGTAATTTCACATAGACATGGCCTGCTATGGCACTGGTTTCACATGGACATTGAATCTAGTCCCATTTGTTTAACATTATAATAGGCTCAGTCCCATTGGTTTAACAATGATATAACATTTATCATCATGTCATATCTCATTTGTTTTGTCTGTTATGCCAACCAGCTCATGTAAATATCATCTAATGACATTTGTTTTCTTTAAATTAGCTTTTGTTGGGGGTTCAAATGGTAGAATCTGAAAAATCAAGACGCCTTCAGTTGATTATCTCATTTGCCCACAGGACAGGGGAAAAGCGTTTATTTTTACAGATCAGATTCAGATGCTGTCTTCAGTAAACCATTACAGCGCTTCACATCACAACAGACAATCTCAGCTTTTTCCCAACTGTCATTCCATTTCAGGCTGTTTTTTAGTCTCAATATTCTCAATATAATCTCAACACCTTCCATCATCTGCACCAGACTGTAGAGGAGCTGAGCAGCTCCTTTAGTGAAAGACTTTAATACCTTGTCTGTAAGAAGGAGCGCTACCGCATGTCATTCATCCCTGCCGCCACCAGACTCTAAGATGCAACACTATAACAGCAATAACTTGTGCAATGTATAATGTGCAATTTTACTCTTTGATACCCTGTGCAATAACCTGATTCTCTAAGTTTAACACCCAGTGCAATAACTATTTATATAAATATAAATATCCCTCTATATAAATACCCATGTAAACACCCTGTGCAAAAACAGCTGTCATATGGAGACGCACTGTATATACTGTATTTATCCCATGTGCCTTTTTCTTTTTTTGGCTCCTTCTTCTCCTTTGACTATTTGAGCTGATGTAACAAGTAAATTTCTCCACTGTGAGATCAATAAAGTCAATTAATCAATCAACACCCTCTTGTGCAACTTGTTTTACTTTGATATACCATGTAGTACCATTAGTTTCAAATGGACATAGCATCTAACTCAATTGGTTTCACATGTACATACCACCTAGTTTCTTTGGATTCCCATGGACCAGTCCAGTGGCACCTGTTTCACATGTTTATATCATCTAGTCCTATTTTTTTTCATATGGACATAGTGTCTATTATCACTGGTTTTACATAAACATAGCATCTAGTCCCATTGGGTTTCACATAGATAAACCATCTAGTCCTACTGGTTTCACATGGAGCCTATCTGTGGCAGATTTAAGGATGGCAGTCTCATGCTGTCAGTACATTTAATTGAATACAAAAATAACATACACAGGCATTACCTGGGAATTTCCAAGAGATTTTCTACTTAGAATTGCACCTAAATCAAATGGGTTTTGCCTGAATATTAACATGCAACCTCATGGGTTAACACATGGGCATCACATGAGAGAATGAGAGGAAAATATTTAGCATTCTGTAGTGCAAGGTGATCATGTGACTGTGGTTTGATCTGTTAAAGAGAGACACAGCTTCATCACAGTCTTCATTCAGCTGAAGCAAGACCATCACTGACATGTTTGCGAGTGTCAGTTATTTTTTACTTTTGATACACTCAGGTAGCTGATTTATGAGAAATTCACACATGTGAATACTTGAGATCTAATATTGTGATTTCTTTTTACATTATTTTACTCTGGTTTATATTATTATGAAAGACATTGTGACGTTACTTTTTATGTCCTACAGGTTTCTCTCTAGTAGTTCTTCAGTCTGAAGATCTAATATCTCCTCCAGCAGTCGATGTGACACTGGAGTGCAAAATGGGAGAAGGGTACAGCATGAGCAGCCAAACCATGCTTTGGTACCGACAAAAGGGCCATGGAGCACAAATGGAGTTTATCCTGAAAGAATACGAAGAATCTGTTGGAAATTACCGCTCTTCGCTCAAAACTTCTGAAAATTTGTTTACTCTTCAAATCCTGAAGTTGTCTGTGAACGACAGCAGCATCTATTACTGTGCTGCCAGTCACAGTGATGCATACTGATCTAACAGTCTTACAAATAACCAGACATTCTGTTGCACTCAGGCAGGAAGGAGCTGTGGCTTGTTTGATATTAAAGCATCTCAACAAATTGTTTAAAACATTGTTTATCATATATTTCCCATCAAAGGGAATTAAACTACAGTTTTACATGGATTATAGATATTTATACTAACAAAAGGCAGTATTTTGGGTGGTGTATAAAAGCAGACATCTTCTACAACAATAGATGACTTTTTGAATATAAACATATTATTTTTGTAGAAGTCACTGGCAGACCTTTAAAAATATCTCTTTTTTGTTTGGTTTATGATACACACGTATCTGCAGTCAGTATATACCTACCTAGGAAATCCAAATCTTGTTCTCATGAGAAAATGAAGCAAATTGCTCTCAAAAGCCACATAAAACAAGGGAAATAATTTTGAGTCTTAAGAATATCATGATGTATCGCATTAGAATGTGATATTTGCATATTCTTCTACAAATTTTACAATATGATATAAAATACATTTATTTAGATTTAAGATCATGAAAACACATTTGAAAAATTAGTGATATTACTAGGCCTAATCTATGTCTATAAACATAAACCTATACAATTAAGTAATGTGAGGGAAACTCAGAATTAACATCAGAGTACCAATAGATAAATATTTAACATCATTAAATCGATGGATGGATCTCTTCCTCTTCTTTATTGAGATCTTTTGCATAATTTTGTGATTAGAAATGTTGTCAGGTTATATTAAAATATTAGTGTTGCCACTTTCTTGAAAAACAAGACTAAGATTAAAGCTAATATCGTCAAACATTATAGTAGATTTTAGGATAAACATCAAAAGAAGAGACATTTACTGTAGGATTTTAAGTAGAATATAAACCAAGATAACAAGGTTATTTGCAACAGGTACGATTTTACCAAAATCTCTCCTGAAAATCATAGTATGCCTTTAATAAAATACTTGAAAATGTTTTTTAACAAACCAATACATTCATGTTTTGTTTTTGTTTGTTTTTTTGTCCCATCAACTTCTTTAACTTAACCTAACATCAGGAAATATTAGTACTATCCCTTTAAGTCTGCTTGCCTCTAGGAGACTGCATTCATGACTCCTGTTAAAAAGGAGGAGGAGGGTCAGATCTTTTTTTGCTGCATTATTTACAGTCGCACGAGTTAAAACAGCAGATTCAGCTCAGAAATGAAGCTAGTTTTGATAGTGTTTTTATTCTTCCCTGGTAAGATAGCAAATTAATTGCATTTGTTTTTTTTGTTTTTATTACCACTGTTATTGACTTTTTTTCTTGTTTTCTAGATTTTTCAGATGCTGTAAATATTCACCAGCCTACATCTGAGTTGGTCAGAGATGGAGAACAGAGTGTGACCCTCAAGTGTGAGCAGGACAGTGATCAGATTTACTACATGTACTGGTACAGACAAGCAAGCAGTGGGGAAATGGAGTTAGTGGCGTATTCTGCTAGTAAAGATGCATCAAGCATTGAAGCTCCATTCAACAACTCTAAATACACCATGACCCGTCGAGAGCTGCGGAGAACTGAGCTGCAGATTCACCCTGCTGAGGCCAAAGACTCTGCTGTGTATTACTGTGCTTCCAGCACCACAGTGCTTCAGGCTGCTGCAGAAGCTTAACAATTACTTCAGGTGGAAACAACAGACGTTTTGAAAGATGGGAGTGAATAAAAAGAAAACATGGGAAGAATATCAGAGCTGCAATATGTAAAAATTAAAGAATACCAGATTAAAACAAACAAATCTATAGAAACTGTTAGGATTTTGGAGGCAGATCTGCTTGTTTGGTGCTCAGTCATGTTTCCTCAAAGCCACAAAGCTGATTTGTTCAGATAGCAGAGCAGGTGTCAGTATTGTAATGTTTTTCCCATCTATAATAAAAAGGAAGTTCAGATGAGGATCTTTTACTGACCTCTACTGGTTTTATATGACATTACAAGTTGATTATCTCATAAAGCCATCCATAAAGACTTTTACTATTGCACTATTAGAAATTATCTTCATATAAATGTTGAAAAATTGCCCTTATAAACTAAAAAATTCAAAAGCTGTTCTGTCGTTTATATCCTCTTTGGTGATGCTAATACTATTCAATGTTTATTGAAAATATCTTTTCATGCTTAATGATTTTCAAATTTTTCAAACAAAAGCATATCACACATAAATCTCCCCTTTATTCTGCCATCCATTTTTGTCCATCTGTTCTGTTAAGGTCCCAGTAGTTTGTTAGCTTTACAAGAAGCATCATGGAGTTAATGGGAAATATGCAAATAGGTCTGGGATACAGTTGTACACAGAATTAAAGTGGCATTATGTTATAAAAAAATATGAAATACTTTAGATGTCTAACAGAGTTCTGTTATGAAAGGAGTTTGGCAATACCTCCAAGCTTACCACGTCATCTCTAGACTCCCCCCAACATTTGACCCGTTCCAGTTCACCTACCGACAAGGACTGAGGACGCCATCTCCTCCGCTCTTCACCTTAGCCTGGCACACCTGGAGGAAAAGAACACCCATGTGTGGATGCTGTTCCTGGACTTCAGTTCAGCTTTCAACACCATCATCCCACAGCATCTGATAGGAAAACTGGAACAGCATGGGCATCAATAAACCCCTCTGCAATTGGCTGCTAGATTTCCTCACCAACAGACCTCAGTCAGTCTGGGTTGGACAGAACACTTCTGATGTTATCACTCTAAGCACAGGGTCCCCTCAGGGCTGCATCCTGAGCTCCCTGCTGTTCACTCTATTGGCACACATGACTGAGTCCCCAGATTCACCACCAATAACATCATGAACTTTGCAGACGACACTATGGTGGGGGGCCTAACAATGACCAGGACTACAGAGAGGAGGTGGAGCAGCTGGTGGGCTGGTCCAGAGACCGGAACAACCGGATCCTGAATGTGGAGAAAACGAAGGAGATCATTGTTGACTTCAGGAAGAAATGGCCTAACCATGCCCCACTGGTCATGAACAGCTCAGCTGTAGAGGTGGTCAGCAGCACCAAATTCCTGGGGTTGCAAATCACAGACACCCTCACCTGCAATGTAAACACCACCTGACTGGTCAAAAGGGCACAGAAGTGCATGTACTTCCTGCGGTGGCTGAGGAGAGCCCACCTGCCCCATCCATCCTCACCACCTTCTACAGAAGCACCATAGAGAGCGTTCTGATTAGCTGTCTCAATGTATGGTGTGGAGGCTGCAGCGTCTCAGACTGGAAGTGAGAAAGGTGGTGAGGACAGCAGAGAGGGTAATCGGGGCTCCTCTTCACTCCATTAAAGACATTTCATCTAAGCTTTGCGTGTCCCGAGCCCGTAACATCATCAATGACCCCTCACACCCCTACCATAGACTGTTCTCCCTGCTGCCCTCTGGGAAGACGCTTCGCAGCATCCGCTTCAGGTCCAGCAACAACTTTTTCCCCACTGCCATCAGACTGTTGAACTGTTAAACTCTAAACTGGACTTCCCATCACACTTGCAACATTATTTTGCACTACCAATGTGCTAACCTTTTGTATTCCTTTTAAATAGGACACAACACAATGTTTCTACTGCATTTTTCACCATATTTATTTTACACTGCGCTGAACCTTTCCATATTAACGCCCTTTTGCAATATTATTTTTTAAAGTGGTTTCCTTTTCTCCTACACTGTTAACATGCTGATCACTGGTGCACTCTATAATGGTAATGTTCATTTCAGTGTTGTAAGCTGTAAGCAACATAATTTTGTTTTATATACACTCTCTGTATACAAGATGACAATAACGTTTTTCTATGTCTAAGTCTAATATATATACATTTTATCTAACAAGATAGCACCAATCATGGAAGTAGCAAAGATCCATGGCTCTGGTGGGAGAATTAGCTCTATACTCAATTAATCTTGTCTTATTTGTCTTTTAAGAAACATACCAAATATGGAAAGAGGTGCTCTGGTCATCAGAAAACAAATTGTATCCATACCTAGAAAAAAAAGCCTCATTTTGAGCATTATAAGACTCTGAAAACAACTTTTTAAGTGTGAGGGTGCTTTTTTTGGCAGAGAAAGAGAACCTGGTTAGAATTTATAGAAAAGGGGAGAGAGGTAAATACAGATCCTGGTGTAACGGCAGAGGTTTTTCTAAGCATTTTGCTTAGAAAGATGTGCAACACTTTTTCTAGATGTGCAGAGCTGTTAAGACCAACCCCAGATGAAAGTTACTTATAAATGTGAAAGAATTTTAATCCAACTTTTAAAAAAAAATCATACCATCTGTTTATTTTAAAAATCCAACTAGGAATCATGAGAGCAACACTTTTTGTACTCATTATATACATCAGTGGATGTTTCTATCTTTTAAATGATTGGCTGAAGAGTCATGACCAGCAGAGATGTCACTTCCTGTCAGTAACTTCAAACAAACAAAAACAAGCAGCAGCTTCCTGTCCTCTGTTCTGCCTTCTTTTCTTAGCTGTCACAGAAATAGCAGCAGCCAGCTTGGAGCTGCTCCACCGTCAGTCAGCCCAACCTGCACAGCTGCTCCCACAGAGACACACAGATGGAGGCTGAGATACGGAGAGAGGGGCTGGGGGAGGAGGAGAGGGGGGAGAGAGAGAGGCATCAGGTTTTTGTATGATGCTTTTTTACCGTGGGGACAGGGGGCCACGGTGATACAACCCCATAGAGCCGCCGTACAAAAACCTCCTTCCATTAACATCCATGATGTAGGCGGCTGAGTGGATCTCAGAAGGCCTCAGAGAGCAGGAAAAGAGTCAATCTGAAGGTGGGCAGGATGGAGGCTCAGCTTGGCCTTAAAAACGAATCTAATATGTAGAATCTGGATCAGAAACATGTTTTAGAAAGAGATGTTTGACTTTGTTTGTGGAGCGTTTGGATCATGGGTTCCTCATCTAAAACATTACAGCTTCTCTAAACATTATGAAGCTCATCCTGCAGGTTTAACCCTCCCTGATAATCTGTGTTATTACAGTGTGTCTGAAGAAGATGATTCTGGAAAGATTTTGGACTTTTTAGTCAACAAGAGAATCAGTGTGACACTGGAAGTGAAGCTTACTTTGGAAAAGGGACAAAACTAACAGTTCTGGGTAAGTGCGACTTTTAACACTTTCAGTTCAACAGATTAGATTTGAATTTAATGGAAATCTTAGATTTAAGAAATAACATATACTGGGAGTTAAAAAGCTGTGATGTATTAACCTGAAGTTAAAGCACTGTGACCTACACTGATCCTGCTTACTTTGGTGGAGGAACCAAACTGACAGTTTTAGGTAAATATTTCACTTTAATACAGTTTTAATGGATCCTGCTTTGATTAAAATTCGGTCCAGAAGAATTTGTCTCTAAAGGTCTTTGTAAAGATAATTGTGGTAGAAAAACAGTTCATGTTCAGTATTGCTGCACTGTGACAATGCTGAAGCTTACTTTGGAAAAGGAACTAAACTCACTGTTTTGGGTAAGTTGCACTTCTAACATGTTCAGTTGGTTTAGATTTCATCAAAAGTTTCCCTTGAATCAAACTAGAATGAAAAGTTGTTGAGTTTTAACATTTTAATATATTGAGCTGGGCTGAAAACACTGTGAACTACGGAGAACCTGCTTACTTTGGCCGGGGAACCAAACTTACAGTTTTAGGTAATTATTTTTGCTTTATTACTGTGTTTTAATATGTTTCATTTAATAAACCTTAATACTTTAGGATCATTGGGTAAATTATGGGCATTTTATTATAAATCTGACCATTAAAGAGGTTCATGTTCAGTATTGCTGCACTGTGACAATGCAAACGAAGCTTACTTTGGAAAAGGAACTAAACTCACTGTTTTAGGTGAGTACTGATTTAAGTAAATCCTTATTTTAACCCATAATGGTGATTAAATTAGCAGCACCTATGCAGGTGTTTCCAGATTAAATTATATTCAATGTTTTTTGATATGAAGCTGAAGCTCTGTGGTGACAGAGAAGCTTATTTTGGCCAGGGGACAAAACTGACGGTTCTTGGTGAGTAAAGCCTACATAAAGTTAATCTGAGTATTAAAATTACATTCAGGGGATGATTATTGAACATTAAAGCATTTAGCTGTTTTTAGCAGTAAAATTACATTAATGAACAAAGTAAAATCTGCCTGTTGGAGTGTTTTATACACTGATCCTCTGCACTGTGCCACTGGTGCAAGTGAAGCTTACTTCGGAGGAGGAACGAAATTAACAGTTTTAGGTAAGAGTCATAAACTGTCTATTATTTAGACAAGATTTTATAAACCCTCATTAATCTGAACAACTATAGAAATATATTTAATCAAAGTTGAGCTGCTCTCGAGTTCCTTGCTACCAGAGCTTTTTGTTCTGAACATTAACTGCTGTGCCAACTATGAAGCTTATTTCGGCCAAGGAACAAAACTGACTGTTCTGGGTGAGTAAAGCCTCCAAATCTGATTCCTTTAAAAGCAGTCAAAGCTGCTCTCTATCCTGTAAAGTCTTTAGATTTATTTCAAACTTCATTTGGGTTTTAAACAGTGAAAAGTTTGTTTTGGTGAAAGCAAAGAACGATGCATGATTTAAACAAACAAAAAAAAAACTGAACATGAACTAAAAACTAGAAATTAATACAATGAGTAAAGAAGATCTTGGGGTTATTTTGAGGACTGATCTGGTGCACTGTGGCTTTGGTACTGGCTCTGAAGCTCATTTCGGAGCAGGAACAAAGCTGACCGTCTTAGGTAAGAAACATGTTCAAAAACAACATAAAAAACAAACTCAGCTCCTAGTTTACCTGATAAACTCAAACTATGTCAGAAAGTTGCTTGTTTAACTGGATAAAGGGGTCATTTTTGTCTGTATAGAGGACTAACATCCTGCTTTATGAGCTTTTCAGTTTTGCATGGTATAAAATAACTTTATTTACCTTAAAATAAACAGAAGAGCAAAGGGAAATCAGCCTGTTGAGCTGTTTCTAGCACTGATTCAGCTCACTGTGCGACCACGTCTGAAGCTATCTTTGGTGGAGGGACTAAACTGACTGTTTTAGGTAAGAAACTGTTTCCACGTCTAAATAACTGCATAGTATGACATGCTTTACAGCTCGACCAGTGTTATAAATGCTAATAGAACTTTAAAGCTGTTAAAATGCTCAGACCTAGTGTAATAATATTAATGCTAAGTGAAGCTAAACAGATTTGTGGAAACAAATCATTGAGTTATTTGTGTGTAATAAGTTGAGAGACGTCCTGAAAAGATCTTAAAAATCAGAAAGAAAGTCGGAATCTTTCTTAGAGCTGTAGGGAGAGTTTGTGTTGCAGCCTGGAGTCTTTGTGCTCCTTGAGCAGCGAAGCTTATTTTGGAGCTGGAACTAAACTCACTGTTTTGGGTAAGAAAAAACTGAAATATAACCAACATCAAACTGTTTCATTATTTTGTCCAGGCTTCGTTTAAAACACAGACACCTAATGCATGAATTCAGCTTATCCTGAAAGCACTTTCCATGTAATCCAGTCGGATATGGGCAGCCACTAAATGTTTGGCTCAAAGCCCAGACTATTAGTCTGTCAGCCAGTTTTTATCAGCTCTCTGAAACACTGTGACTACCAATTCTGAAGCTTACTTTGGAGCTGGAACTAAACTCACCGTTTTAGGTAAGACCAAATAGATTGCAGTGGGAGAATCTTTCAGTAATGGATTGTGTATGCAGTGCTTTTATTTTCCTAAAATTACCAGTAATCCATTAATTCAGGTTCGTGTTTACATAAATTAATCTCTTCTGTACTGTTTTGATGCCACTCTGGGCTGGTTTGCACAGAAAGGTCAGTTGTTGGAAACAGAAGAAAAAAGAAAGTCTTTAGTTTTTACAGCTGCAGTTTTTTCTGTAGCCATGTCTCACTGTGAACAACTTAAACCCTGCTTATTTTGGCCGAGGCACAAAACTCACTGTTCTAGGTAAGAAACAAAGAAAACTCACTTTTTTATACTATATAATATATTATATTAATCTTGAGGAGTGACTGGAAAGAAAAGAAATACACTGATGAGAGCTTTTAATGGTATAAGGTCTATGAGGTGATGAGCTTAATAGGATTTTTTAAATTAAAACTTCTAAAACACGCCAGAAAATCCTTTTCGGTATAGTTGTCTTGATGCAAACGATTCAGTTTTTCAGAAAAATAATACGGCAATGTAGTTGTTGCTTTGCACTGCTGAAAGCTTTAGCAGCTTTACCTGCAGCTGTTTCTTTTAGGGTTTTTTTATTTAGGATCTAAGCAAACATTAAATATGAGTTTTTGTTAGGCTGCTCCATGTGGTTCGGTTTAGTTAAAATAAGAGAAAAAGGCAGCATTTAGCTCTCAGTGCTGAAAGCTTCCGCAGCTTTTCCTGCAGCTGTTTCTCAGTGTGAACAACTATGATCCTGCTTACTTTGGTCGAGGCACAAAACTCACGGTTTTAGGTAAGAAAACAGACTCTTAAAACTCTTTAATTTCCGTTTGAGGAAGGGTTCTAGAAGGAAAAAAATGTTGTAGCCATAAGTAAAACTTGCAATGTTTTGTGTGGATCAAAGTATTTGATTACTGTCAGTAATTTCTTTATTTATATCTTCTCAAAGAGGCCGAAAACTTATCTTTAGGATCATGAAAAATGTTTTATATTACTGCTTTAGTTTGGCTGCTCCTTGTGGTTCAACTTTAGTTAAAATGAGAAGAAAAGGCAGAATTTAGCGATCAGCACTGAAAGCTTAAGCAGCTTTTCCTGCAGCTGTTTCTCAGTGTGACCAACTACGAACCTGCTTATTTTGGCAAAGGCACCAAACTCACAGTTTTAGGTAAGAAAACAAGAAATTCACCTACATATTATTTGCAAAACTGTCTTCATTCAAAAACAAATTCAAAGTTTACAGTTTTGTTCTGTTACTACAACTAAATTGATCTAGGGACGGATCTGGTGAACTATAACTAAAGGATGCTAATTCAGTAACATTTGTTTTGTTGGTCCTTCAAAGTACAAACTTAGAGGATTTGTGTCGTTAAAGCAAAGTTATGGAGAACCTCAGACCTCCTAGATCTAAATCAGTTTTATAACAGCAGCTGAGCTCTGTGCTCCGGCTCATATCCTGCTGAATTTGGAGCTGGAACCAAACTAACAGTTCTTGGTGAGACTATCTAAGAAAAAAATTTAAAATTGCTATAATTAGTGTGTTGGTATGTAAATATGTGGCTGTTTTCCTGTCATAATTCCGGGATTTGTCTGTTTAAGTATGAAAAAGTAGTTTATATTTGTGCTTATTTTTTCCTCTTCTCTTTTTAGTTCTACACTTCTAAATATTAATGTTTCATAACTTTGTTGCTTGTATGCCTTTATAGATCTAAAACTGGCAAAAGTGAAATTTAGACAATAAATTCAAACTTTAAAAAGATGAGTTGATTAAACAAAATGGAACAAGGTAGAGTAAACAACAGATCAAATGTTTGGCAGCTGCTTCTTCCTCTCAGTCTTACTCCAAGCGTGTAAAAACCTATTTAAGTTTAATAATACTTATGTTTTCACTGCTTTTATTGATATGCATGGTTTTTCAGAAATTTATAGATGTTATAATTTCTTTCAAGTCATTTCTGAGTAAAAGTGAACAGCAAGAAAAGTTCCGCTTTGTTTTAGAAATGAAAATATTCAAAAGGGTCTCAGCTATAAAAGGAATTGGTAAATACTGTATTTATTACTGTTATTAAAGTGAGAGGAGAATACTTTGGAAGAAAGGAAATTAAATTAGGATAAAAGCAAATAATTAATTTGTTATTTAAGAATTAAGATGTTCTATATATAATATCATGTTCAGATTGTTGCAAAGTATACCAAGAAACTTGTCCTTTTTGGTATAAACATTTGGTTCTTTACTTTGCAAACCATTTGCTCATAATGCAATGATATAATATTGAGAACCTATTAGGGCAGAGATGACAGCTCAGAGATATTAGTTCTATTTTATGACATCTATGCCAAACTCCACCACTTCCTGAACTTCCACCATCTCCTTCCTGTCTTTCATTATAGGACAGACTTATTTATACAGTTGTGCCTGGTCATGGCTACTGAGTTCAGACACACCTGATTTAGTTAGTTTGTCCAGTAATGAAAGAAAGTAAACAAAGGAGCTGGCTGAAGTTCAGGAGGTAGTGGAGATGGCATAAAGCCCATTGGAACGCAAGAACCTGATGGTCTGTTGTTAGTACAGATGTTGTTGCATGTCTATTAACATTTATAGATAATAAAACCATAGATTTGAGGAAAAAACTTCCTTACATCAGGTCAAAGTTCACACATCAAAATATTATAATCAGGTCTTTCAGATAAAGACATTGATATCACACCCCCTAAAGTGAAGATTTAAACTAATCCTAAGCCTTTTGTGAAAGAGATAACAGCTCAAAGACTGCGGTTCCATTTTATTGGAACCTCTTTATTGAGCTGATAGTCTATTATTAGTTCAGGTGTTGTACAGATGTTGTTAGATGTCGATTAAACTTTTTATAACACCTTAATATCATAACTTGGGCGATTGCAGCTCTAATTTATTGATTTTGTTTCTTCTTTCAGAGCACGACGTAGCATATCCTACAGTGAAAATTTTCAACCCTTCAGGAGATGAATGCAGAGACTATGACAGGAAGAAGAAGAGGACCCTGCTCTGCGTTGCCTCTGATTTCTACCCAGATCATGTCAGCGTGTCCTGGAAGCTTAATGGAAGGGAAATCACTAACGGTGTGGCAACTGACCCTGCAGCCAAGAAGGGGGAAACATATTACAAAATCTCCAGCAGGCTGAAGATCCCTCTGGAGGAATGGGTTGATCCAAATAATGAATATACCTGCATCGTCACCTTCTATAATGGCACTCATCACCTTCCTTACAGTCATACCATTACAGGTTTGTGCCTTTAACACATAATTATCCTAGATCTATTATTTCAGGTCATGATTCTTGTTTTCTAATCATGTCGACTCTCAATTCTTCCAGTTCGTCCTAATGAGACAGCCCTCACTCGAGGTAAACTGCAACATTTCTCTCTTCCTGACTCTAAAAGCAATTAAAATGTTGCCTTCAGCACCTTGATGGGGCTGAATTAACTGATCTGTTTGTTTAACCAAACCTTCTGACTCCCTGCAGGGTATTACATGAGGGTCACCCAGAACGCCAAAGTCTCCTACACCATCCTGATCGTGAAGAGCTGCGTCTATGGAGCCTTCGTCTGCTTCCTGGTGTGGAAGCTTCAGGTCTGTGCAAAACATCCCTGTTGGTTCTGATTAACTGTCCTGTGAGTAATAAAGAGCTTCTGACACTGAGGGACAATATTCTTCTGTTTTTCAGGGAAAACGTGGAAAGCAGAGAAAGTGAGAGCTCAGCTAAAGCTTTAACTCTTCCTCCCTGTACATAATAAACCTCATCTGATGTAAACCGAACAAATGAGTGATATACAAAAAAAAAACATTTTTTATTATTTCAGATACTTTCTAAGTAAATGCTTGTTTCTATCTATGTGCTCTTTAATAAAGTTGTTTTAAATAGTGTTGGATTTCTTTGTTTTCTCTTTTTATCTGCAGCTTGTTTGGACAATTATTTTAAAATAAATTATTTAGGTGTTAAAATTGATGTTTTAAAATTGAAAAACAAACTTAGATGAGTGAGAATCAGACATTTCTCGGAAACATCATAGAATCTGACTAAAATGAAAATCTCATGTTGACAACAGTAAGTAAAACAATTTAACTAAAGTGTCATTTATTCCACAGATAATGTTAGATATTTATAGCTGACTTCTGAGAAACAGATCATTTTCTCTGCCCATGTACTCAGATCAAGGTTCTCTGTTTTGCAAAACAATAACTTTTTTTCCGTTAGTTCAGACATTTTAGTAGGAGTGTGAGAGTGAGTCTGCCACATGAGAACAGGAAGTCAGCATTGTCATGTGTGCACAAAAGAAGGTCAGAGATGCTGGGGGAGGAAGATGCAGCCAGAGCTGAAAAACTGCAGAGGAGCAAAGTGCGACAGCGAGGAGCAGGATGTGGTCACAGAGCAGCCTGCAGCTCAGTCTCCATGCAGAGAAACGACGGAGGTGCAACCCTCAACTTTTACCGCAGCATCCGGCTCAATGAGTGCACCTGCATCCGTCCAAACAAAAAAAACACCCCCACACACATTCACACTGTTCATCTCCCAGCAACCAGCTGGCAAAGGCTCAATTTCTGTGTCAACTGAAGCTAAAAATGTTTCTGTAAACGTTGAATTATAAACAGCAGCTGTTTGTTGTGATCGGAACCATTTTTGGGGGGAGGTGTAAAAAGTTCCAGAAGCACATGTATTTTTAAAAGAAACTGAGAAATTTGAATGTTGACAACATTTTCATGTTATATTGAATCTATGCTTTGTTTTGCTTTGAGTATCATAACTTGTAGGACTCAACACCGACGCCCTCTATAAGAAGGGCACTCTGGACTCGGTGGAGGAAGTGGCTGAAAGGAGGGTGCTGTCCAAGCTTACAGTACATACATCATGAACAACACCTTGATCTCCCTGCAGCAGACTGTAGAGGAGCTGAGCAGCTTCTTTAAAGAGTTATACAACCTGTTTGTAAAAAGGAGCTCTACCACAGGTCCTTCATCCCTGCTCCCTTCTGACTTTACAATTCAGCACTATAACTGCAAAGGTTGTGCAATACCTATTGTGCAATCACTATTTAACACCCTATGCAATAACCTGTTTTATATTTCATACCCAGTGCAATAACTATATATATATATATATATATACTTGTTTATATAAATACCCATTTGATACCATGGGCAGTAACCCTGTATAATAATCCTGCTAAATTAGAGACTTCAGCTGTATATATATATATGGACACATTGTATATACTATATATACCCCATGCACCTTTCCCTCCCTTCGGCACCTTTTTTTTCTTTTTGGCTATTGAGTCAATATAACAAATACATTTCTCTCCTGTGAAATCAAGTCTATCAATCAATTAATCAATCTGTTGTTATATCCTGTCAAAATGCAGGACTAATATTCTGAAATATTCATTTTTGCCTGCTAGTAACTGACATGTTTTTTGTTTGTTTTATTTTTGTTTTCATTATCATGTAATGATTGATTAAGAGATTGCTCCTGAAGGTTTATGTATTACTGTTAGCTGTGCAACTTAAATGGCCCTAAGGGGACAAGGAAGAAATTTTGAATCCTATACTTTTCAAACTTTAATCCTTCACATCGTCAGGAACTTTTTGCCCCAGCCCATCTTCCCGTGTTTTAATTCTGGTTATGTCTACATTCGTATTGTTGAAGATCGTACAGAAGTATGACAAATGCCCTGCTTGATAGGATTAAATGTATTTATTGCTTAAAGAATTTTCATGCTCAGGTACATTTTTAAAAAAAACTATATTTTTCCCTAACGTCTGAGATCTATGTTGGATATAAGTGAGCGAAACATGCAAAGGTTCTATACATATGTATATACATGTATATTATTTCTTCCACCATGACAGAAATGATAATGGGAAGCCCAACAATACAATTTAAAACCTGGTAAGAAGAATCCCTGGTTTGCATAAGGGTTTGTTGGAGATTCTAGCATTTCTATATCATCAAATAAAGGGAATTATATTTTCAGAAATATTAAAAGTGTGTTAAGTATTACCGATTTTTGAGTTTTCTCTAAGGAGGCTTTTTTTCATCTATTTCTGTGTTCAATGTACACATTTGGAGTTTTGTGTTTTAACACTTATTTCTTAATCTCCTTAAATCCCCACAGCATGGCATGATCCCTGCCTGACCGGTGAAATGAAGAAACAGATTAAAGAAAACCTGTCGGAGAACATGAAGCAAACTGAACTAAAAACTTAACTAAAAAAAAAGCCATACAAAAGGACCTGCTGCTTCAGGATCTGGACAACTTGCAGTAACTGATGCAAACAAGAGTTCAGCTCTCTGGCAGAGACTCCTGGAGGAGAACATCTAACCATTATTCAAAATACCTTAAGATAAATCGGATTAGGTCAGATGTAAATATAGGATATACAATGATATATTCAAGTCACATAAGAAAGTCTTAAAATCTGTTTTACTTTCTAAAGAAAGAAAGAGCAGAAGACATTAATCGATGATTAATTGCATTTATATTTGCATGTAGATGAACTTTCCATGGATTTCTCTTGTAACCCACTAAAAAACAAACAGTTTTTGCCATCTAAAATTAATTTATATCGCTAAAGAATATTCTTGGTTTTCTTTAACAGTTTTCTTCTTTCTTCCTGTTTTCCTCAGTTAAACAGAAACCATCTGAGATGCAGTAGAAAGATGTTTCATTTAGACTCTAAAACTGAGTATATATACTGATATATTTACAACCCTAAATGTAGAGACCAGTAATAAACATTAATGCCCCATAAACAGAATAAAGACCATAAATAAACATTAATGGTCTTTATTCTGAGGGGCTATAATGCCCTTTGCCTCACAAATGTTTTACATTTTATTAAAATTCAGAATGTTTAACTTAGATCTAATAAGACAGACTAATAATTTTTGGTAAATAATAGAGAAGTAGAACTAAAATCATTGAAGATTTTTAATGTCAGCTTTTTTGGGGTTAGTTTTATGTCCATATTGTATGTTTTCAGCAGCCGCTTGCCACTAATAACGACCATTTAATGGTCGATCACCTCCGGAACAGGTGGTTTTCACCCCCTTTAGCTTTTACCCTATGAAATCCAACTTTACAGTATTTCTTTTTTCGACTTGACCTAAATATGATATAGAGCTCATCTTTTTTAAATTTGTCGAAGCCTAATTTAAGATGCTTAGGGAGACCTCAGAGATTGGTTAGTCTGTTTGTTGCCATGTGAACTAAACAATTTTTCCTGCACATCACCCTGAATGTTAGAATAGCCTCATAGAAACCGTTGCACCATCCTTTTGTTGTGGAGATCCCTTTTTGCTGACAGGGAAGAAAGAGTTGAAGGGGAGATAGAAAGATTGAGACTGGAATGCAGGTTTTCCACCCTAAGCAAACAGTATTATGCTTCGGATCAAAACATTAACATAGGTGTTAGGAGTCACAGGCAAAGCCCGCACAAAGTCTAGACTTTGTCTATTTGATACCAGACATCCACTGACATGTTTTCAGGCTATTTAAGGCTAACAACTGATAACTAGCCCTTCACAGAGTTTTGAACTGTTTTATTATAGCTGCAACATTTAGATAAGTGAAGCTTCATTTATTTCATTTCTTTATACCACTAAGTAAAAACTGATTATCATTTGTAACCCAGAGGTCTCGAAGTTTCATTGCTGATCATCTCCATCTCTTATAATTACAGTGCACTATGTTCTGATGGCTACTTCCTTCAGAATATTGTTAGAAAATAATTTCAAACTGGTTCTTACCCATTAATTTGGTATTAGTAAGGTTTACCCAATAAACCTTTGCATGCGTAAAACTTGTGAATAATGTTTTACATATAATGTTAATCCTTTTTATTATTGTTAAAGGAAGCTTTGATCCAACTCTATTCCCACTGTAGCCGTCAGCTGCAAACACTTTATGGGGCAAGTTACCGTTATTGTTTACGGTAACTCTGTCCCTCAAGGAAGTCTAGAAGCGCACGTCTAAAAGGTTTGTAAAAAAAAAAAATGGCTAGTTGAAAAGTAAAACTAAAAATTAAAAAATGTAAGTGCCTGTATCAGCTTTAATGTTATAAGGTTATGTTGTAACAAAAAACATGTTTCTTTCACTCTGGGTGCTTTTCTTGGCTTCCTAAAGAAGCACCTTTGTTATTTTTGTCATGTTTTTTTAACGTTAGGTCAAGTAACCATTTCTGTTACTGTACCTCGATTTTTCCCCTGATAATTTCTATAGTTTTTAAATGTTACAATAGGAGTTAGTAGGAGTAGGGTCTTGTTATAAAAAAAAAAATAAAAAATTTAGAAGTATACATTTACAGTCATATGTTTATATTACTGTTTTTATATATTTATTCATTTATTTATTTACTATTTTTCAAGGCTGCACTTTTAAAAAAGATCAAATTGTCCAGAGAGCTGTTCCAAACAAAATGTCTTTTTGTTTTACACTTGTGTAAACAAAATGACAAATAAAATCTGTCTAAGTCTAAGTCTAAGTTCTGTCCTTCAAGCATTTGATTTTCAAAGTATTTCACCGAGCACCCTATAAAGAGTTAAACACTTTGTTGGGCAGGTAAAATTATACCAACCAGAGCTTAGCAAAATAAGTTTATTTCAAAATAATAAAAATACACAATAAAAACACACACAAAGGGTCAAACAGGTGTTGGCATCAACAACAAGCGAACTTGCAAACATTTTGATTCAAAAATAAAAGGATTTAAAAATAATGAAGCACAGGAAGCTACATTATTTTTTAGATAACTTGATTCTCTAAAAACAGAGAACACACAGTTCCAGTGATTAAATAGCTTATTTCCAGTGCCTCCTCACATCCAGTAGATTAAATATGGGATGTTTGAAGTTGAAGTCTGTTGTGTTTAATGCAGACGATAATCTGAGCAAAGTGCTGACTGTAGAACAGTTCTTTTTAAGAGATAATCTGCATCGTTTCGTCCTGGTTTTGGATTCCATTTGGCGCAGGAGTTGAAAGCTGAATGCTCACCCTATCAAAACACGTGCCGACCGACCATTCCTGCCGTTCTTCGAGGCATGCTTGGCACAGCTGGCGCAGCAGAAACCGGAGTAGTACTGATGGTCGCACAGTCGGGCGTAAACTATGAGTTTGCAGTTGGCAAGATCATTTTGGTCCACACAGCCCGGCTGCACATTACCACCTGAAACAGCATATTCAAGAAGCGACTTTCTTTTAACTATATAAAAGATGAGCAGGTTGGATTATGGTGACAAAAACAAACAAGGAAAACTTCCTGGAATTTCATGTTACTTTACCAACATATTAGAGCTGATGGTATAAAATAGTCACATTTTTCTTGCCAGAATCACAGAAATTTCCCTGATAGTCTTTTGGACAAAATAAAAGTCTGCAAAGACTTTTCAATGTTACACAGCCTCTTAAATTAGAGAGTTTTTCTCTAAACCATCACAGCAAAAGTGGAGTTCCACAAGGCTCTGTGCAGAGTCCTCAGCTATACTCTTTATTTCGTCTCTCCTTTTGTTGAGAAAAATATAGCAATTGGGTAAAGTCCAGATCAGTATACTCATTCATTAACATGAAGAGTAACTTTTGTCAACAGTTAATCTTACTTTTGATGGACATTAAGTTATTTTACTATATTGTAGCTATATATAGATATAGAGACTCTGAAGTAATTTAATTCAGTCACTGAACTCAGTAGCTGAATTAATTGAAGCCCTCTGGTTGTATTGCTGTTTTCTGTAGAAACTAACCTTCCAATTCTATTAATGCTCATTAGAGTAGTTATTATTTTTAAATACTTTGTTTAATGCCTGTTTAAGGTATTTTCTAAATAAACTTTTTATTGATGATGTTCTTGTATTTCTGTTTGGGTTTTCACCTATAGCATGTTAGTAATGACTGTATGTATTAGTATTTAATGCAAAACAACAGCCTGTATAAAAATAACCACTGTTCTCACCTTGTGCGTCTTTAAGGACCCTAACTTCAGCTGTGGCGCTCACAGAATATATGCCTGTATAAGCATTACAGGTGTAGGTTCCCTCATCAGAGGCCTTTACATTATGTAGGATCAGGCTGCCATCAGATGAAACCAGGATGTTATGTCCGTCTGGACGCACTGGCACTCCATTCCTGTTAACACATTAAAAGGTTGTTAGACCCCTTTAGATTACTGACACTCATTAACTCCCTGGATTTGAAGCAAACTTGTTTTGTCAGCTTTATATGGAGGGAATTTTGTTCCATTATTGTTACAACAAAAAACCTGTTTTGTGCATAAAAGTTTAACATAAAATGCAATTCTGAACTGACACTTCAAAACAAGTCTTGATTAACAAAAAGAAGTTTAGAGTAAGTTTGCTTTTAAATTAGATTTTATATTTTTCTTTTTTTTTTTCTTTTTTTTTACCTGTTTTTTTTTTTACTTATTTATTTTAGTTTTACAAATTGCATTCTTCTCAATTTGTCCTTCATAGATCAGGTTTTCTTCACTTAAAGCTTCTTGCTCTACAGTTGCTTTTGACGTCCACTTTGACCAAATCTTTTTAATCATTTAGAACAGCAATCACAAAATTATCCTTCTTAAGTTCTTTGACCTTTTTCACTCTCAAAATAACTGAGGAGTTCTCTTAAGGCTTCTTAATTTTACAACACTAAACAATGAGGTCCAGTAAAATACTACATTTTTTAAATATTTCATATATTTACCAACCCCTTACCTGGACCAGCCTATGTTGACGTTATCTCCAGACACCACACACGGCAGCAGAGCCGTGCTGCCTTCAGACACCTGAACGTTATTGGGTGCTGTAGTGATCTTCAGGTCAGCTAAGTAAAAAATAAATCAAGAATAAAGCTCAACAGAACGACGTTTAAACCTATCAATTGTAAGTCTTCTAATAAAGACAGAATCTTATCACTTTTAATTAAAAAAGTTATCAAGTATCAACAAATAGTTATTTATTGCCCCCTGGTGGAGGATATATGAATAACTATCACTAAACAAACAGTGCTTGTGTGTTATTAGGTGGGTGGTAAAGATGTGAAAAGTGTATTACTTTGGACCCTGAGTTGCAGCTGCCTCTGCTCCAGCTGCTGTTGGCTGGCAGCTGTACATGTGTAGACCCCAGAGTCTGCAGCTATTAGGGGGCTGATGATCAAGGCACCGTCACTGTGATGGGTAATCCTAAAACAATGCATATCAGAGGAGAAATTCAGTTTACAAACTTAAATTGGTGGGATTAATAAACATGAGTTGGATTTGTCGTTTTAGAAAACAGAGAAAATATGCAGTTAATGTGTCAGAAATGAGTCTTCCATAATAAAGAAAGCTTTTTCTAGTATATTCAGCCTTCATATTCAAATATACCTTTTCACTACAGTGCATAAACAACATCCTATCCCATAGGCAACAGGGTCAAACACCAGGGACAGATCAGGGGTCAGTTTCATGAATGATTCATGATTGAAATCCGTAACTCTAAATTGATCTAGCCAAAACTCAGGAACTCTGTGTTCGGTTTCGAAACGGCTGCTATCAGTTAGTTAAATCAATTAAGAATGAAAAACTCTCATCAGTGGAGCACTGATTCAACGAGTCACCATCACAACAGGCAAGAGGAAGTGGCTATTTCACCTCACTGGAGCTTGAGATTATAATGCAGAAAGACAAAAAATAAAATAAAATAGGAGAATGTGTTTTAAAGACAGAGAAAGCCTACAGCTTTAAAGGAGAGGAAGATGTCGAAGGAGAAGATTGTTGATTGAGTTAATAGGTAAGTTTATATGAAATGGTCTATGGCACCGTTTTTACATTTATTAAAAGCACTCCTCTCTGTTGTTCCATCTGTAGATCACTAAAATAAGATTTTTCCTGATCAAAATCGTACTCCTAGACCTTACTGTAATAATATATTTTCTATATATTATATATATTATTATCTATTTTTGTATCTCTGCTTCTGTCTCCTTCAACCCCAGTCAGCCTTGGCAGATGGCCGCTCACACTGAGCCTGGTTCTGCTGGAGATTTGTACCTGTTAAAAGGGAGTTTTTCCTCTCCACTGTCACTACACGCATGCTTAGTGTGAGGGATTGCATTCAAGTCAATGAGTTGATGCAATCAACTGGTTTTCCTTAGACAGAAACTTTGAATCAATTTGAGTGTATTATCTGGTGAACTGTAAAGTGCCTTGAGATGACATCTGTTGTGAATTGGTGCTATATAAATAAACTGAATTGAATTGAATCACACAAAATATTGTTGCATTAACCGCATATTTAGAATGATCTCAAAACTATCTTTCTCCATATGTAAATCTTTGTTTTGATTGGTTTAAAAGAACGCAACTCACATTTAAAACCCTGTATTTGGAAGGCAACTTAAGGTGCAGTGCAAATACAGAATCAAGTTTATGGTAACAGTCATGGATGTGACTAGAAGTGGGATCTTCACTACATACCTGGAGTCACTGAGGGTTCTTCCGTCTTTGGTCCACTGAATACTGACAGACTGCAGAGCTGCAGCTGGAAGGATGGTGCAGGGGAGTCTTAAAGTTTGTCCTGTTTGCATTTCTATTGATGATGGGCTTGACTGATCAATAGTGAACCTGAGAAACAATACAAGAACTTAAAGGCAAAGAAAATTTCTTCACATACTAAAGTCAAATGTAGAGAATTGATATTAGAAACACAACAGAGTACTGAAATACACTGAGTTCATGTTTGGAGGTTCTCACCTGGGGATTGGGCCATCTTTAGGCAGGTGCGTTGGATAGAGCTGAGATGAAGCCTCTACATAAAAAACACATTTTGACCATGAGTTTGATTAATCATTCCTTTATATATGTAACGTTTAACTCATTACAGCATAAATTTACAGCGGATAAATAAAAGCTGCATTTTTAATAATTTTATATGTATTGACAAAACATTGTTTGCCAATATAAGGGACTTTTAGCACAACCTTTTAACTTAACCTACAGTAACAAGAGATATATTGTTCTAGAGCTGTGACAATAATTCTTAGAAATCTTTACAATTACAGTTCTAAGTCTTAGGAGGTTTTCTTACCAGCTTCATGTATCTAGAGACCAGAATTTTTGCCCATGCTCCAAAAAATCAAAGATTCAGAATGGATGGAGGGCATCTGAACAACATAAAGTCCAGAAAATTTTGATTCAATGATTAAGGTCTGAACTTTGACCAGGCCATTTTAAGACTAGAATATGTTTGAAATTAAACCAGCCTGGAGATTTATATTCAAGGTTGTTGTCCTGCTCCAAATGTGTTTTGCAGTATGTATTTAGTGCCATCCTCCTACTACTAACTTCTTCCGACAGCATGACCCTGTAAATACCATGTTTCATTGTAGGAATCTGACCTGAGCTGTAAGATGCTTAAAGCTTTAGATATAATTTCATTAAGTTAATTGCATTCTAATAGGTGATTTTTAAGGGAAATGGATAAAAGGATCTCTGAGTGAACAGAAATGAACATATTTAAATTTCCTTGCTTATATCCTCATCTTTGTGCCTAGCAATGGTACATCACATAAAATCCAAATAAAATTCACAAAGTGTATCAAAGTATGACAAAATGAGAACATGTTTAAAGGATTTCAATGCTTTTGTTCTTCAGTTTACTTTCTAGATGTCTTTGATAGGCAATTTCTTTTGGTAACATGGTGGGAGAGTTGTAGCATTTGAAGATTCCTAAAGAAAATAACTTAATTTAAAAAAAAAAAGTATCAGTATTTCTTTCTAATCTGCATGCAAAACATGCTAGTTCAGCACATAGGGTGCAAAACTATAATATATTTATAAATAATGTATATTTTCCAGACTTCTAGGTCAGCAGGTATCTGGTTTGTGTAAAATTCTTGATATATATATATATATATATATATATATATATATATATATATATATATATATTTTTTTTTTTTTTTTTTTGTGAATAAAGAGCCTTACCTGAAATAGACAAATGAATGTAGCGGTGATCTCTCTCCCGTTCACGAGTGACAAAGCACAAGAACCAACCAGAGTCTGACTTCATTAGAGGGCCAACTAACAGGGATCCATTGGGCTGCTGGTGATGTCTGAAAAACAAAACATGGCACAGATTAGCCTTTACTAAGGAGAGGTCTACACAGACTGATCCACCTTCTTTGCGTAGAGCGAACCTTTGAGCCGACAGAGGCACTCCATCTCTTCTCCACTCCACGATGATGGTAGATGAGGGTGGAGGGCTGACTCTGCACGGCAGCACCACAGTCTGGCCGACCAAAGCTTCTATATGGTCCGGGTCACTCTTATCAATACTTACACCCGGCAGGGAAAAACTGAACACAAGGAAATACAAGGAAGGATGATAGAGAGGAGGAATCAGGAAGCAGAGAGAAGAGTTTTGAAGAAAATTTGAGAATGAAATTCACTTTATGCTCTACTGCTGGGTTATTAAAAAAAAAGCATAAAGAAAGCCACCAACCTGGCTTTACGGTTTTTAAGAAAAAAAGCAAAGAAATTACAGAAATGACACCCAAAGAGCAACATACAGTGCAACACAACAACACTGGGCTCATACAGGTAAACAAAGACAATAGAAGGGAAAAAATTGAAAACCAACAATTATGATCCCCCACAAACGTCCCAAAAGCCCCCAAACACGACACCACAACGCATATGATGACAGTATAACAATTAAAGCTTTATTAGTTTGATCCTGTCAGACAGACAAAGCCCAGAGATGGTGACAAAAGACACAGTGAATTAGCAAACTCAGATCAGCACCAACATTAACTCAGACAAACAGAAATGACTATAAAAAGCATCTAACAGCTGAATGGTCCATTAAAACAGAGAGTAACAGAAGTCGCTGTCCCCGATAAGCAAAAATGAAAGGGTAGCGTTTAGAGCTAGAAGCAGCTGGAAAGCATGTTGATTATATAGCATCACAAGAAACATAAAAGATGAGTGGCATAAAAAAATTATAAAACAGGATTTACCGGAGTATATTGAAGATAAAATGGACGTAATTTAGCTTTTTTGATATAAAACGAAAAAGCAGCTTCACATCATGTTAACCGACTATAGATCACAATATCGTCTGCAAACAATAAAATCTGTTGGAACTCCTGCCTAAGCTCTAAGAGGAAACTAATCATAATTTCAGTTACAATTCTTAAGTTTTTAACTGTAGTTAAAGAGATAACTCAGTTTACTCAGAGTACGACAAAATCATTGGACAGTTAAAAAGCTCACAGCTAGTACAGTTTAGCTGTTTTTAACAATTTAAATCGTCTTATTCTGAAAGTTTCCATATCATTTGCATACAAAGCTCTATGACCAAATATAAAATATAGACATTTAAAATTTTAAGTTTTCTTAAACAATGGTTTTCTTTTCTGACCTCCTATGACTCTGCTGCTACGGTCCAAGAGGAGTAGATGAAACACTTAGATTTGGTGACAAGCATCATGGATTGATCATTGCTCTGCTTTCCAAGGCCTATTAACTGTTTAGAAATCATCTAACCTAGTGAATGAGGTGGAATACTAAGACTAACATCTAATATGTCTTAAGATAGCATTATATCCTATAGGTATAAATGCTTTTTAAATGTAGGTTCGAATGACCTGAACCAGCTGATGTCCTAAAAGCCTTTCATTGTTTTGTCTTTTAGTTTTCTTCTCCATTTGACATGGAATCTCTCTACCACAGGTTAAGAGGTATTTTGCCTTCAATATGTCTCCTGAGCATAAAAAAAGAAAAAAGAAAACTATCTTTCAAGATCAGAAATAAGAGGGTATAGAATTACCAATTAAACTTGCATGTTTATCCAGGTTACTTGCATTTACTTGCATTGTATGTTTACTTTATAAACAACTTCTTAATCTTTTTTAAGATAGCTAAATCTCTAAATTATTAGACATTTCCCCTTGGGTCAAGAATACATTTATAAACAGTAAGGTTTTTCAGACGTTTATAAGTATAGAACAGAAACTTCCTCATCCTAATCCATAATGATAAAGGACATGATTGGTCTTTGAACTTTGTTCAGATCTCCGTCAGTTCATTTATTCATTTGGTTTAAAGCACCAAGTGAACATGGTCTCCTTCAGCAGGGATTAGAAGGCTGTGAACAGCTTTGTGAAGCTGGCGGCGATGGTACGATTGGAGGTCAGACTTTCAGGGGTTCTTACCTCGCAGCTGGCCCTGTGAGCTGAGCCCGTGAAGGACGACGTGCCCTCAGATACACCCGAGCTCTGTGGGCGTGTCTGCCTGCACTAGTGCCGTGTCTGACGGTGTCACTTGACGAGCTGTCCTGCGTTGTGAAAGTGCGCCCCATGTTACGTGACTCTGCATCTGGAGACGCTGCAGAGGGAGATACTGCTCTTCCAGAGGTGGTCCTTTCGGGGGAAGATTCTCTGGCTGAAGCCGACTCTCCAACAGGGGTGGCAGGCTGAGGGAGCTGCTGGCTTGATACTGAAACCTGACATGCCCTCTGGCACTCTGCTATGGTCATGAAGTTATTGCTGTTGCCATGGCACCCTCCATACCAGAAGTGGACACACTTGGAGGTGATGACATCAAAATGGTACCTTGAGGTCCAGCTGCTGCAGGAACCAGCAGCACGGGGCAGGGAGCAGATGGAACGCTCAACTGCAAAAACAAAGATTTTCCTTTTTAGCCCCCCTATTAACAGCAAGAGTCACCAATAACCTTTATATATGTCACTGTCTTTCAGAATTAAGCCCAAAAAACAACAAATAAGTAGTAACATAATGTTCAGCCTTGTGGTCTCTTACTGTGGTTGGGTGGGTTGGGGCAGCCCTCTCCGTTTGGACCCCCTGCTGGTGTCTTCCGATCAAAGCAGCATCCATAAGTGGTTGTGCGGCACTCTACAGCATTCTCAGTTGGAAGAGGAGCAACCTGAGGATAAATAACGCATGTTTTTCTTTTTATTTGTGATATGGGCTTTTCTTACTTATTTTTTAAGAATAAACAACAAGTCTTTTCCAGCAAACAGGTTAAAAATGTGGAGAATTAGCTTACTGTGGGTGTAGGGGCCACATACTCCAAGCAGCCCTCTTTGTTGGGACCCTGAGCAGCTGTCACACCATCTCTGCAGCAGCCATAGCTGAAATATAACCCGAAAAATAACAAATTGAGCATTATAGATGGTCTGAGTCAGAAATAACACAAACATTTGGAAAACAACAGATTCATGCTTACTGTGGTTAGTGGAGATTTTTTTAAGCAATGCATAATGTGTGGTTGCTGAGGTAACCCAGTCATAAAGGTAACACCCAGAACAAGCCTAAAAGGAGCTCTCTGCATATGGTGACCTAAACCACAAGGCAGTAATGGGATGTGGGAGAATACCTTGTCTGGATGCAGGAGGACGGGACAGGAGTGGGAGTTGGAGACTGTGGGCAGCCGAGACCTTGGGGGCCCCTGGCTGAGGTGCGTCCATCTGGGCAGCAGCCATAGTAAGACTGGCTGCAGTGGAGGGCAACGGAGGAGCTGTGAGGGTCTCGCACGGTATTTATGTGGGTGGGATCTCTTGTATCCGGTCTGTGGGCTGAGACGAAACCAAGAATCTGTTACAGCAAACTACACCTCAAACTCCAAAGTCCAAAAACTCACACATGCCTTAATGGAAAAAATAATAATTTTGAAAAATCTGCGATCAGTTCCAGCGAACAGAAACTATGTCAGTCGAAAACAAACGAAAAGCATTTCCGATTCCTGAGCACTGAGGCTGTGCATAGATTGCTTTTCAACTTTTTTGGAATGACTATGATCTGGATAACTGAGAATCTTCACCCGCAGTGTTAAACATTCCAGAACCACTAATGTCAGGAACGGCACAGTTCAGTGGCTCTGGAATATTTTAATAAGACCAACAATGCTCATGGAGTCCTGAAAACATGCCCATTAGGCCTTGATAATTAGTGCTGGGAGAGGATGGATGGGTGACGTCAGAGGTGGAGGAATATTTGGGGACAAGCAGCAGTCTTATATCAACACAGAGGATTAGTTGGAGACGTTCTTAGGCTGAAATTTACATTATGCAATGACCTCCACATTTATTCTTCACTGTGCATCATGGGGAAAAATGTTTAATTAAAAAATAATACACAGTATAAATAGCAGTTAAAAGGTTTATCATAGAAACCACAAATGTCTTATATGGAGCATCACCTGTTACATGATCTGGCACGTACGGCTGGAAGCTGGTCTGGCTGCTGTCATGTCGTTGTGGGTCCTGGACGCTGGGGACGACTGCAAGTAATCAACAGGGAGGGAAAAATAGTTGTGCAACTCTGTTGTTAGACCTTATTAAAGAAATAAAAACCACTCTGCCTAAGAGAACCCTTTTTACAAACGTAAGCGGTGTGCAGAGGAATGTATAGGTACACTAAGGTCTTAGCTCATAAGTATAATCATAAATAAAAAATCCAAAGGTTTTTCCTCAGATCAAGACAAATCTTAGTTTGAACATCTTGGTGATTCATTTTTACCATCCTGCGTGCAGCACTAAAAAAGAAAATAACCAACAACACTGGCTTTATAGAATGGTTTAAATCTTATAAAGCCCACAAAGGACTGGCATTGCTCGGACTAAGTTACTGCAACACTCCTAGCACAACCACAAATCTTTCCAGCTTTGGCTTTAAACAACATAAAGAACTACCCACAGCTGGGATGTATCGCAAACATGTTGCCTATAACCCTGAAATGGTTTATTTAAAATGATATCTGTATATTGTATAGGCATGAGGTTTAAAAAGCAACATTTAATTGTAAAACAAAAGGCCTAGGATAGATATGAAGAGGAAGAGACACAAAATTGTTAAGAGATGCATCATTTATCATGATACGTTATTCGTTTTATGATACATTAACGATAATATCAAGCCACAGAAACTTGATTTGTTCCATCGCAGGCACATTAAAGTGGTCTGTCAAGTTAGAATTGATCCAAAAACTCTCTCACCTAAGCCATCTGCCTCCAGTAACATGAAATTATTATAATACTGCTGGGATTCACCTTTCCCAGTAAGGTTGAAACTGATGGTTGAGGTACAGAAACCTTTCAAATTTCCAAGTATTTACATTAAACTCGGAAGGAAATTATTATGTAAATATATAATCATGACATAATAGTAGAACAGCTAGGAAGTCAGCAAGTATAAATATTTTAGACAGTTACTAAGAGCTGCATCATTATTGCAGGGGCCGAAGAAAAATATACTCTGTATTCATTTAAAGAAAAATAAATGTTATGAACACAAACATCTAATCACAGTTTAATATGTGTATTTTTATGGGGGTAAAAAGATAATAATAGAACATAATGAAAACAGGCAACAATATACAGTGGTAATTCAGATGTTATTGAGCCATTTACCCTGTGGTCTAAAGCATGGCTGGGTGTTGCAGCGCTCCATTGTAGAGGGTTTGGGGTGGGAATTGCACTGGTCTATTTGATAGAGGTTCCTCTCCTGGTCTGAGCAGATCACCTGACGCTCTCGTGAGCCAGAACCACAGCTTTTTGAACACTGCAGCAACAGAAACACCATTTTGTCATTAGATAAATAGATAAAATATGAAACAACTATGTGTTTATACTGCGTTGAGTTGGTTTTTAATAGAATCTTAATAAAAAAATAATTAGTTAGTAAATGGCATTGTTCTCATATTTGCTATTGCATTTATCTTCATCCAAATCTGACCAGTCTGCAAGACAGTTAAAATCCAGACAACCGACACCCGTGGCAATATTAGCATCCAACTCACCAGGCTCCATGATCCTACATGCCAACGGATCTGTTTAGGACAGGCGGGCATCTCACACGCCTGGATGGAAGGTGGGCGAAGCAGAGTCCTGCAGGCTGGTTCCTCTAGCATTGCCCCACCTGATCCCACACAGGTGACCTCTCTGGTCTGTTCACCTGTACCACAGCTCACTGAGCACTGCAGACAAACAAATTAAATATCTAATTTTACAAAGATAGGAAAATATAATCTGTTTTTTACTGTAGCCCAAACAATGATTTAAATTTCCTAATCTTAGATTATTTTAATTTATCATAGTTTGTTTGCAGTGTTTGTTCACTCACTGAGCTCCATCCTGTCACTCGATACTCTGCGCATTTGTGCATGTTGCAGGTCCGCAGAGAGGGAGGAGCATCAGCATAGGCAGCACAAATGGCATCCTCCACAACCTGGGGACCAGCGGCATCATGCAATATGCACTGCACGGTGCGCAGCTGAGAGCCCCCACCACAGGTAACCGAGCAGGCGTTCCACTCCCCAGTTCTCCAGCTAAGAAATCAACCGTAAAGATCGAAAGATGTAGAAACATGTTAGAACCCTCTCTTTAAACAAACTATAATCTCTACAAACTAAAAGCCTAAAGAACTACTGATAAAAAGGGGATTTATTGCAGAAGAGTAAAGCGCCTGTTAAAGTGAGGAACAACTTCGCTCTGCACTACCTGCAAACATATTCGAAGGGGGAGATACTGCGACTAACCAGACTAATAACAGATTAATAAATCTGCGTTTGTCATATTTTGCAAGTCTGTAGCCAAATATTAGCAACATTTTTCCAGATCTCCAATTTACAAAGAAAAAATCTAAAATGACTAGTAGGAATGTTAAAAAAGGAGAGGTTTCATCTCCCCCTTTGTGTTTGCATTCAGTCTAATTTCACTACAGCTAAAGACCCTGAGTTACCTGAACACTCTGGGTCTCATGGAGGATCTCCACAACTGAGGTGGATACAGGTATGCCATCCTTTCAGACAGGCATAAGTAAACAATCAAAAAAATCTGTCTTGGACATTGTTAGTTGAAACAAAAAAATATGGATGACTAATCATCTTCAACCAAATGTGCACATTAAAATAATGACTAACCTTTGGGTCTGTGGGCATGCCTGGGGGTTGCATGTACGGTTAGACTGGGGTCTTGGCAGGGAAGCGCAGAGATAGTCTGGATAGGCTTCATTGTCAATCGTGCAGAAAACCAAGCGAGACTGATAGCCTGATGGGGATACGGAGAGATTAATTGTTTGTTTTCACAGTCTTTGGGCCTAAGAGTCGGGAAAAAAAAGAAAGTAGTGCTCCATTCTGACCTGATCCACACTCTTTGCTGCAAGAAGACCACGATCCATAGCTCCAGTAGTAACCCTCTCTGGACCGTCCATTTGGAAGGTAGTATTCATACTCGATGCCCTGGTTAGGCTCTTGGCTGATCAGCTGGGAAGAGGGAGTAACTCATAAATAAGAATCACATTGATCAGTCTGCATTAGACAAGAATTAATGTACACATAAAATGGGATAAAAGTCACCTCAACAACAAGTGGTTCAGTGGTGGGACCGCGGCCAATGATGGTCTCAGGTACACTTTCCCCCTCAGCCCCTCGTTGGTAGTAGAGCATGGTACCCGCAATGCGGGTGGCCCTGGAAAACTCAACAACCCAGTGGCCATTGAGGTAGTACTCGCCACGCAAGTTCTTGATGGCTAATCATGTAGAGCAGAGAAAGGTGTGAATGGACTTCTGCAGAACTGTTCAATGTACACCACTGCTTTATGCTCTTTAGTTTTTCCAAACAGTTGTCAGTGACCTACCGAGGTAGTTGCGTGTGGCTGTTTTCTCTCTGATGCTGATGGTTGTGGCTCCAACAGGGATAATGAACATCTGGTTGTAGCCTGAGAGGAAAAGAAACATTTCAAAATTTGAAAACAACCACATTAAAGAGATATTGTTAGGAAACAAAATAAGCAAGATGAAACTGAGATTTGACCTAAATCTAAGTTGATATAGTGGTTTGTGAAACATCTCTTAAACTTAAATGTCATGAAATGTTATTACAGCACATGGATTCAGCCCCATGTTTTGTAATAACAATACATATAATCATGTGCAACCAGCTGCCGATAGAAGCAATTTAACTAACTGAGCCCATATGTGTGATTTAATCGCAGTGTTAAAAAAGCACTCAGAGTGCACAGACCTCCACCAAGCAGCAAATTTCACCTCATATTGTGACAAACTAATGACTAAAACATCTGGTTAATGACTGTTGGAGTCCACTGCTGCCACCCTCTGGTGTCGGAAACTTCCATTAATCACTATCTCACAATGTTAGAGAGTCATTAAAAATATCTGTAATTGGATTATCATGAGGCGCTCCTCTGGTAAAAATTTCATTGAAATCCGTTCAGAACCATGACTTTCAATGGGCTTCTGTGGCTTCTTGGTTAAATGTTAACAGAATGTTTAATAAAAGGACGCCTAAAACAAAGAACTGTGGATCCAGTTGAATGGCCTTTCTGAACAGTGGGGAAGTAACAGCTTCATCAGAGCTTTCTGACCCTCATCGCTGACCCACATTCTCATGTGCTCATTGAATAAGAAAAAAAGTTCCTCTCATGACTCCTATGCACACACTCACAGGTGGCCAATAAGATGCCTATAATCAGCCTCATAGATCAAACTATTTAATTTAAACAGTCTATAATTTGCTTTCAGTTTCAACGTAAATATCTTGAAAAGAGCGTCTGCATTTTTCTTTTCTTTATTTTATTGACACTATCTGGCAAAAAGACAGGGTTAAGTTTAATAGCAACCTGGGGCTCTGTGACAGAACTGGTAGACTGCTAAATTGTACTTACTTAGGATTGGAGGTCTACAAAAACAATATTTAGGCTTTACATAAGCCTTTATGAACCATGAACCAGGCTAGTTCTCCTGGCCATTAACCAAACACGGCAATAGAGGCAGCAGCCAATCATGAGCAGCGCTCTCTAAAAACAGGTGTTGCATTTCCAACGGGAGTGGGAGGAGGTGAGGAGGCATGTGGCTTCAGCAGACAGCGGGTCCAGAGAAGCTGAATGTAGCAGAGAGGGATTTGCTCCACATTGCAGGAAAAAAGTGGCCATTGGATCCTTTCACTGGGTCCAAAGCCTCAGAGAACATGGTAGCTCTGGGGGGCTCATAGTTTTATCAACAAGACAAGTATTTGCCCTAAAATCGACAAATCTGTGCTATACTGAATATGAGCAATAATCCTCTTTTCTGTTAGTGATATTCCAGGTAGTGGAAGCATCAGGGAGAAAGTACGCTGACCTAAATTTCCATTTTTTTTTCTAGTACTGCGCCTAAAGCTTTATTTTTTTTTTGGTTCCACGCAAAACAGATAAAGCAGAAAGCTACCCCTGCATTATCACCCCAAGCACACAATTACATATGTCACACATTGAGTTGGCTGCATCATGTTGTGGGGATTCATTTTTTTAGTATAAACAAATAAAATGTTCAGACATTTTTACAATACTCAGATTTCTACCTTTTTATTTCAATTTGCCAGTTTTGCATCACTCTGTGTGATAAATGGCTATCTATCTATCTATCTATCTATCTATTTATCTATCTATCTATCTATCTATCTATCTATCTATCTATCTATCTATCTATCTATCTATTTATCCATCTATCTATCTATCAATCTATCTTTCCATATATTATATATATTCCACAAAAGTAGACTGAAAGTTGCGATTTTAGATTAACGCGATGCGGTAAATGTTGAAGGGAGGAGAATCAAGAACCCTCAGTGTGTGGTGGAACACCACAAGGATTAGGTGCTGACACAATCAGATTAACATTCCAATTCTGTAATCCTAAATCCAGTTTTTCGAACAACAAAGTCCCCTGAATTTAGATTTTGGCACAAATGTTAATACAAGAAAATAGGTTTGTGTTCACATATTTAACCTAAAGATCATACCATTTGGCAGGTTGCGTACGGTGAAGGTGTTCTTGATGGGATAGCAGGACTGGCCATTACCCCCACATTGCAGACAGGGGTCTTCCTGCTGAGACGAGTCCAGCAGGTTGTCACAGCCCAGACGCTTAAAAAAGGACAGACAAACTTGTAAGAAAGTCTTAATTAAAAGCAAATTTGCCCCTTGTTAGTGATAAAGTGATCAAGTGATTCAAACTCAGTTCAATTGAAGGACCACCACCATTCAATATGACCCACATGTTCAATTATACAGCATGCCGACATTACCTAACTTGGATTCCTGTCTCTCACAGAATATACCTAGAAATACAGTCAATGATTCAAATACTGGAGCAGATTCATGAGTTTTCAGATGGAATTTTTATCACCGGCTGCACAGCTAATTGCATAACTGTTATATTTAGCTTTATACTCTATTCAAGTTGGTCAGTCATTGTGTTTATTTGGTTTATGGAGACGTAAGGAAAAAAAAGACAGAAAAAGTTTATCGCTGCAACCGTACCATTTCACATTTCAATGCCTGTTAGTTTGTCTTAATAAATTGTGGCTTTGATAGGCGGGATTTTAACCCTTTAGGGACCTATGGTCCAAATCAGGTGATTTAAGCCACCCTTAAATTCAATTCAACTTAATTGTTGCATGCATCAATAGCTGTGGGCAGAAACAATCTTCTGTAGCGCTCTGTGTTGCACTGGATCTGGAAAACCCTTTGACTGAAGACACCCTGTTATTATTTATCAGTCTTCTGTTGTCCATAACATTCTTAATATTCTTAAAGATTTTTCTTTGTGAAATTGTATTTAAAGAAGTAGTTCCCTTGAGCTTTTAAGCCATCTTTAAATTTCTGCTCATATGCTCAGAAAGTCTGGCAGAGAAAAGCTGGAGTCAGAGATATGATCCAGCAGCCATTTTTCAGTAAATGCATAAAATAACGAATATTCTGGCTGGTTCCTTGCTGGGACTCATAACAAAGGTCCAAACGATTCAAATGTTATATTTTATTTTTTTAGTTGGCAGTAAACTATCTTTTGAGACAAAATCATTGGGAAGAAAAACATAAACTTGCTCTCCCACTTTTAAAACCAGGGGATCAATCGTTTTACTTTCCCTTTGTTTTTATATTTATGGGGTTTTTTTTATTACTTAAAAATGTTATAAAATACAATTTTCTTATGCTCTGAAGATTTGGCAATGAAAGAAGTTTTAATTGAATATAATTTCTTTTTTAATCCGTTTGTATCAAAATTGTCTGACTGGAAGTTTTCCAAGTTGGGATCTTGTAATGTTAAACTCACATAGAGCAGCTACCCTAATTGTTTATATTCTATTACAAGTCACTCTTGTTTTATTGTTAAATTGATATAATGTATTTTAAATTGGATCCCATGCATCGTTGCATGTGTGTTTCTTTCCAATTAGCCAACAAGTTCCGCACTTCACCACTAGACGAGGAGGGGACATCCAAGGCTTTGATCAGGAAGGTTTAAACTACAGTTAAAAAACATTAGCTGGCACAAAGTACTCAGAATGCAAGCAGAGAGAATATAAGAGACCTTGAGTCAAAGGCTAAACAGACCAGGTCAAGGAGGAACAGGTTGATAAACTGCATTTATAATTATATGAGAATGTGGCAGGAACAGGTGTTTGACGTTACTACATAGTGAAGCTAATCTTCATCCCTGCTGCTGCATTTCTCTGAGCTTGTCCTCTCTGATTAACAACCTGATGCTCCCAGTGAGGATTTCAGAGCAGTTATGAACCAATGAGATATCATCCTGCTGTGTCTGTAATTGACCAAAAGCACTATGAAGGAGCAATTAGGATGTTATTAGACAGTTTGCTGTTGTACTTCAATTTTCTTGCCAGATTGCTACATCCCTGTGGCTGCAAAAAACATCCAGAAATGATTAAAATTTCTTAAAATCTGTGTATTTTCCCTTAATTTGAGCAGGTAAAATAAGATGATTAGTCAATAGAATGAGTATTCTTGCCCTTAAAATTAAATTATTAAAAACATAATTAAACATTATTCACCCCTCCGGTAAGTACTGGAGGGGTTCCAGTGTCCAGATGATCCAGGACTCCATGTGGTTGGTGGGCTTAAATGCCCCTGCTAGGGTCTGCCAAGGTAAACAGGCTCTGGGTAACAGGTCAGGCAAATAGTGCTTCAAAACCCCCATGTTGACTATAAGTTTGAGGCATGTGACACGTCCTGGCCCGGCATAGCCAGGACCCTACCCTGAAGCCTGGCCTGGGGTTTGGGTTCATCAGCAAGCGCCTGGTTGTCGGGTTCTTCCTCATAGACCCGGCGGGGTCCAGCCCAAATGAGTGATGCGAGATCATCCCCGAAGGGCGGTGTTGGATAGCCCCCCTTCCAGGGATTCCATAACTGTGCTGGTGGACTTCAACACCCATGTGGGAAACGACAGTGACACATGGATGGTGTTTTTTTATTATTCATTCACATGTCTGAGACACTCTGGTGGAGAGAGGGACGGAGCTGTCCACTGATCACCACCTGGTACTGGGCTGATACGATGGAAGGGGAGGAAGTTGGACAGAATTTGAAGGCCAAAACAAGTAGTTAGGCACTGCTGGGGACATCTAATTGAGCTCTCAGTCACCTGGGGTGACTACATCCTCCCCAAAATTCAGGTTCTGGGGGAGGATGAAGACATGGAGTTTGAGTGGGCCATGTACTCTGCCCCCATTGTTGATGTGGCCACTCATACCTGTGACCATGAGGTAGAACGGGATGCTGTCAAACTGAACAAGGAGTTCTATCAAACCTGGCTGGCTGGTGAGACTCCTGAGGCAGCAAGGCGGTGTCATTAGGCCAAGCACACTGCTGCCAGGTCAGTTATAGAGGCAAAAACTCGGGTTTGCGTGGAGTTTGGAGAGACTATGGAGAAAAACCATAGTTTCTGACCTGCAGCAGGCACTCGGGCTGTTGACAGCCGAGTATAAAGAGGCTGGGACGAGAATCAGCTCCTCCAAGTCCAAGGCCATGGTTCTTGATTGGAAAAAGGGGGCCTGTCAGGAGGCCATCAGGTTGGAGGAGAGATCAACTTTCAGCTCCAGCGGGGGGATCGATATACAAATCGATGTGGATGCTGCTATAATACAGATGCTCCAACTGTTTGTTGTGGTGAAGAGAGACTTCAGCAAAAAGGCAAAGCTCTTGATTTATCGGTCGGTCTACATTCCTACCCTTATCGATGGTCATTTTATCTGGATCAGAAAGAACGAGATCCCGGATATAAGCCGCCAAAACAGTTTTCTCCATAGGGTGGCTAGGCACTCCCTTAGAGATAGGGTGAGGGGCTTGGTCATCTAGGAAAGGCTTGGAATACAGCTTCTTCTCCTCTTCATCAAGAGGAGTCAGTTGAGGTGGCTAGGACATCTTTTTCAGATTCCTCCTGGACCCGTTTCCTCAGGAGGTGTTCCAGGCATGTCCCAATGGGAGTATGCCTAGAGGATCACCCAGGGCTTCTCCAAGAGGAGCTGGGGGAGGTGTCTGTGGAGAAAGAAGTCTGGGAGTCTCTGCTGAGGCTGCTGCCCCCGCGACCTGATATGATAACTAGTACACTATATTATGCACTTAAAATCTGATATTTTCCCTTATTTTAAAAATAAATCATCTTATTCCATTGGCAAATGGTCTTAATTACCTGCTCAAAGTAGGAGAAAATACATATAATGCCACAAAAAAGGACATTCTAATATTACAGTTTTTACCGAGAGAATTTTATGCATTTTGCTGAATTATATAGAAGAAATCAAGTGAGAACATTATTATACGTGGGCCTTGCTTTGTTTTAAACTTAGTGTGCAATGGTTTTGTTTACAAGTAAAAACTATACATAATTCATTTTTAAAGTGTGAATTTTAAAGTAAATGGACATTCAAGAGTATGCTGCACATCACTGTTAGAGGCTACAAAGCCCCTTTAGCTCGAGCCATTAATCACGAAAACAAAATGAACCATAAACATGAACATAATCTCTGCAGAACAACCTTGTTTGACCTGCTGGAAAATGTTGCACTTGACAGATCAGCTTGTTCCTTAGAAAACAAAAAACCTCAAGGCAGTTCATTAGGGGGCTTTTTTGTTCAGGTTTGAGTAAACAAGGGTTGAAAAAATAGAAGTATAATAATAAATGCTCAATCTAGTCAATCTATTTTTTTTCACTAACAAAGATCTTAAAAGTATGTCATGTATCTTATAGAAGTGTCTTGGATCTATAGAAGGGAGAAGCAAAGATTGGTGTTCAGATTTAAGAAGGTTGTCTTCTGCCTTGTTCATCTGTGAGATCTGCATTGGCCCTGTTCACAGAAAATTACCTTACAGACTCCCCCCACACAAATATCCCTCCGTCCTGGGTGGCAGGGTGTACCGTCAACGACAGAGCTGCGATGGCGGTAGTAAAAGTTTTCACCTCTTGGCATGCAGTTCAGCTCACAGGGATTCTCTGCTGTACAGAAAATAAAGAAATTACTTTTACTTTAAATTGTAAGTAGTGAAAAAGTGTCCAAAGATGTGACCAAAAACTAATTCTGACCTCCGTAATATGGAAGCCACTTGTAGCGTTTTCCTTGGAAGTCAGTCCCGTCAAACTGTGAACACTGCTCTTCCCGGAAATCCCTGGATCCTTCTGGACAATCCTGATTGGAACAGACAGGTTGATGGTTAGTCATCCAGACACAATTACTGGATAAAATAATGGTCTAATTATTAGCTAAATAAACTAATACTGTCTCTGGCTCATTCCATTAAAACAATACTTCACAGTCCAAGCATCGAATACTGAGGAACGATTAAAGCCAAAAGCTTAATAAACTGCCATGTATGAAAAACAGATTTCAGACATAAAATATGGAATTTCTCTCTTTCTTCACCTGGATGTTGCAGATGCGATAAGACTTGTCTGGGCCCACACAGTTATGCCCTCCATCTGTCCTGTGTGCATCAAAGGAGAAAAAAAAAACATAACATCATTGGGCTTTAATTATAAAGTAAATAGAACCTTTTTTATTAAGGTAGAAAGAATAAGCAACAGTGACACAGTAAGAAAGCTGAGAAATACTTACTTACTTAGTTAACTATTTGAAGTGTAATTCAGTGTATACCTTTAATTAACAGATATAGAACAGAGCAGTATTTTGCAAACTGCCTTAGCTATCATTTTCTTGTAAAACAGACTTCCTATAACGCCAAGTGTATCATATTTGATGCATGCACACCTCTATATCATCAGTGTGATTTTATTTTCTTGAAAACCCCATGTAATCATACACGTGTAGTGCACAGAAAATGCATGATAAACTGCCCAGAAATACTAATGCACAAAAAAATGTTATAAATTAAAATTCCTAAGTAGGGAAATATAAATAAAGTGCATGCACCTATATCTTTTGAACATTTCCACATAGAGGGACATCAACAGCAGCCTAAATCCTGAGGGAGTCGAAAGGTTCAAGCGTCAATCTAGGAGACGAAACTAATCTTTAAACCAACTAAAGAACATACAGTCTGTCACAAGCTGATCTATTAATTAATGCAAGTCCTATTTTTCATCTTATGTCTTTAAATGTTAGCAGAACCGTCTTATCACTGTTTAAGAATCTGAGCAAAGGACTATTTACAGAGGTTACATGGAGTTACAGCTCCATAGCTATGCAGAAATAGCTAGTTTCAGCGGTAAATATCATCTGCAGGTTCTTCATTCCCATTCAGCGCAAGTGCATTATTAGGCCATCTTTGTAAAAAAAAAAAAGAAAAAAAACAGATGCCGCCCTCAGGCTGGCAGGAGCAAGGCACGTTCCTCTCAGCATGCCAGATCTGAGACTACAACACGTCAAAACAACCATTCTGATAAACCTTTCACAAAAGAATGCAAAGTCTGACATGTTCTGCTCAAGTTGATAGATGGAAAAAATATGGAGGAAAAGTTCAATGACTTGTCATAGCCAACCGTTTTTTATTTTTGTTGTATTTTTTTCACAAACATGGAAAAAAGCCTCCCGTTGGAAGTCATTTTTCTTCTAAAATGAAGACACGGAGAAATGGGAGTTCCTGTAAAGTACATAATGATTCAACATGTTAAATCACTGTGTTTAAAGGAGTGATTCAGGCGAACCTGGGACTGAGAGACAAGATATGGCAGAGTTCATTAAAGATGGGAGCAATGGGCTGGGCATCTCCCTGCTTTTCATGATCACTGAGGTGTAGAGCGGAATCACTCACCTCCAGACTGTCTGACTCACTGACTGACTGTGCAGACATGTTGAGAAACAGCAAAATTGTTGTTTTTATTAAATTCCCGTAAAGAGATTGCTTAACGCATCTTCGTTTTGATAGCCCAGCGGAGGTTCACCGCAGTGACAGGTCAACACAAAATAGAAAGTAATTCTGAAGAGAATTATACATGATTTTCTTAACTTCTCACACATAATAGAGGTGGAGAACCATCTTTCACCATTACAACTGAAATACATCTAGAGATCTAGAGATTGATAAGTTCTAAACTTTGACTAGACAATTTTAACCCACAGATATACTTTGAACTAAAGCATGAAGTAAAGTGTGGCTGTACGCTGAGGGATTGTTGTCCTGCGGTAGCTGAACCTCCACCCCATTCTCCCATCTATTTATCACCATGTGTATGATGCGTTCTTTAATGGCTATACCTACCCACTTATCATTATAGCTCAGATTCAGGCACAAATAATAGTTGCTGTGTTGACAGAATCTTCCACTTGAGCTGCAGATCTCTGCAATGCCTCCAGTTATCACGGGCCTCTTCGCTGCTTTTCTCATTAATGTGAGTTGTGCATTGGTTGCGTTTGTCTCCTTTTTTATGTGTAATCTAATCCTGCTTTAAACCTAACAAGCTATGTATGATAATGTTTTAAGTAAAAAAAATAAATAAATAAATGAAAGAACTGAGATGTAGAAAATGTACTTAATGAAATTAGTCTAAGTAAAAAATGGCAGCAAAAGATTTTAAATGGGGGGTATTCGAGTAAAAGTGGGTGAGGATAAGTTTGTGTTAAATAAATTAGATCTCAACCAAATTCAAAGAGGACTGCGGTTTAAACATGAAAACATGTGGAGGTGTAAATGCTTATTTTAATGCAGCGACAACTTAGAGCATAGCGGGCGGGACGTTACCCTGAGAGTTATCTCGGCTACACTGAAATCAGGTCAATATCCTAATTTTTATGAACAGACAAATTTTTGTTTGTTTATCAGATCAAGTCCATGCCAGGATTCCAATTACTAGCCTATATAATCAGAAAGTAAGCCAAGCTGCTGGTTTCACTTTTAGTTTCAAGTAGCAGGCATGTCGAGGTGAGTGCGTCTTCATCAGTGCAGGCAAAACAGCACAGCTGCGTGAGAATATGCCTAATGTTATTGCTGGGTGTTTGCCGCGATATTTGAGTCACAGTTGCACAAATCCTGCAGCAACGGTGGGCACTCTACATGGTTCTAGAAATTTAAAAAATTTTCAATATGTTCAAAAAATATGTAACCTAATCTTAAATGTGAGCATCCTGCGAAAGCTATATTGTAGAATGCGAGGAAAAGTAGAGCAGGAGCATTATTTTTCTATGCCATGGTGTCATCATACATTTTTAAAAACCAAAACCTGTTAAACTATAGTGTGACAGTATTGTATGGATCTAAGTATCTGCAGAGCTGCTAAGAAGAGAGCAAACACGCTATGCAAATTATATGCCTTTAGGGATTACAATAGCTCATGTGCCTTTTGAATTCAAGAAAAAAAGCTATGAAAACAACTGTCACAGAGAAATATTACATTTAAATGTCAGCATTAACCGATATGTCATGATGTATCTTGTGGCACTCAGAAGGAAAAGTAGCAGCATGAGAAACAAATAAGACCTAAAATTATGAAAATGATACCTTAAAAGGTAAACATAACCCGTTCATGAGAAAACTTGTGCCCGTCAAAAGCGTGGATGGAATGTTGACGCCAAACTGATCCTTTTCAGGAGCCAACACCCAACTGAGAAAATCATCTTTGCTGAGTTCAGTTCATAACACAGATAATGATTCTGAGTTTCCTTTCAGCACATGTGAAAGAAAATGCTGACAGAATGAGGGCATCTCAGTACACCGTATTATAATAAAAGTCTGACAGGTTATGAGTGAAATTCAGCATTTTATCAACAGGTACAGTGCATAAAACATAGAGAAATAGAAAAGGTACCTCTGAGTGATACAGCGCCTTGTTCTAATGGTCACACCGCCGCCACAGCTCCGACTGCACTCTCCATAGGGACCCCATGCATCCCAGTAATCCAGACTGGGCACCTGGGTGCATAAGAAAGTACCTTTTATATTTTGCATAAGTGAGGAGTTTAACTTGTACATTTTATAGTACAATTGTATTTACTTATTTTGTCTAAAAGTTTTAAGCATTAAAGGTACATAGTCATGTTATTCAATATTTTTTTAATTCATACATCAGGAACTGATTTTGGTTGCATACAATGTTTTTATGACAAATTAAGGCCTCCTCTATGTATATTTACCATAGCAGGGGAAAAAATCTATTTCCACTTGAAAAAGAGTCAAAGTGTTGGAGTTCACTAAGGCCAGAGCTAAAATTTGGGGGCATTCTGGTGTGTAAAGTTGATAGATACATAAGTACATTTCTTGCTAACTGTGTTACTGGGCTGCCTCTGAGCTGTCGGTTTTCCTCGTGTCATTACAGCAAAGACATCTGGCTTTGTGGTAGTTCAGTGGTTTTGTCGGTTTCTAATTTGTCTTTTTCAGATTGAGTTTCACACTCTGCCTTATTTTCCAATTGAGTTTTACAGATCACATTGGCTTTACTTTCCTATGAAGTCAGACTTTCATCTGAGGAGCGAATCTGCATTCCTATTGGTCTGTATGGATGTTAGCAACAGCATGGTATTGGTCAATGTACACGTTTAGCGTGATCATTTGCACTGGGCTTGTGAACACAATGCAAAATTCAGTTAAAAATCTTTTTTTTTTATTAAAACATTTTCAAGTTTCATATCAGGATTGTATTTCTTTGAAATTTCAGTCAACATTACATTTAAAAAATGTGTTCTTTGCTTGCAACAATAATGGAACAAAATGCACTCCATACGTTCATAGTTATGAATGTATGTATAGTTATATATATTTAATGCCCCGACTGCAGACTTCGTTGTATAATATTAACAATTCATGTAAAAGACTAACACACAGAAAAATTCATAATTGTGAGGTGGAAGGAAACCATACATCCATAATTTAATAGATACCAAAAATGAAGCTGAAAAGTGTGGTGTATATCTGTATTCATCTCACCTATGTCAATGATTTATTGGGCTATATTTTTTTGAAAATCAGCAAGGTTTCTTGTGTTTAGGGCCATTGAACCCCAATCATGTAAAGAATTTTGCTGCCCAAAATGATTTTTTTTCTCCATTCATCAATCTTCCTATAAGGTCTGATCAATGTTTCTGAGAAAGAAAATCATCCCACAGCATAATGCTGCCACTAGCTTCTTTCATGACAAAGATTATGTGCTCAGGATGATCAGCTAATGTTCGTAATGCTGATATATAAACGCTAACGGCATCCTCTACATGGTTCACTGTCAATAGTGATCTCTTCACACACTTTTTCCATAAAGGTCAGATTTGTGGAGCACCAGCTTATGGGAGATTCTCCAACCTGAGCTTTGGAATCTCTGCAGCTCCTGCAGAGTTACCACAGATCTTGTTTTTTTCTTTTTGCTGATGTTGGTTCACTAAAGTTAAACAGCAAAACTCTCAAATCTTCTAGTTGGGTGACCTCAGAAGGAAATTGATCAGAGTAAATGGGCCTCATATGGATCTAATACATGTTCATTTGTATTGACCACGTATTCTAACGTGTATTCCTAACATTCCTGCTTGCATTGGTCAATCAAGTATAATCCTTCAAACATCTATTTAAGTAATGTGGCAAAATGTTTAAAATATCAGTGGTTATTAAAGCTGAATAGGACCTTCCAAATAAATATTTAGAGAATACCACACTAGATTATTAGCATTTGGGGGAATATAAAGAATAATAAATGTAACTAAGAAAAGCTTGTTTTTTGTCACTTTACTTTTTCAGACTTTTCTGGTCTTACTGTAGATTTATTTATAGCTGAACAACTTTACCATGAATGCAGGGGCCACAAGCAGCTGCAGGAAAATCAGAGGAAGAAGCATCTTTGTCGTGTCCTGTCTAAAAGGAAGAAGACAACAAATTAAAATGGTTAACTCTGAGCTTTCAGCTACCGCAACTTAAGACCCGGACATGATATCTGAATCTTTGGCCAATGTGGATGAAACGAAACCAAGGGCAGAGCAAGGCTTTATGAGGTCCTTGACTAAAACTGTTTTGGCTGTCAGCAAACATGCTGCCTGCAAGCATTTCCCAAAATATTTCCAAGTGTGTAAAGCTGTTTGTTCAGCAGAGCAATGGGAAGTTTTATCATCAAGCTGGAAGTGAAACAGCTTTTTATTGCAGCCAAAAAAATAAATCTAAAGAAAACTGCATGGTTGCTTTGCCATGTGTATCCATTCATTATAGATATGATAAGGAATTGGAAGTTTCACCACTTCTGCTGCAGTTTAGAAGAGTTCAAGCAATCTGTTGAATGCCAAGCAGAAGATTTTAAAAAAAGATTAACAAACTTAGCTTAATTTTGATCTGATAGATTTAATCTCTCCTATAGTTTTTTTTATAGTTCTGTTCCATATGGACATTTTTATTTTATCAGGAGCTTTTTGTTAGAATCAACAAAATTAACTTAATTAAGATATAAAATAAAAAAAATTTGGTATGATGTTTTGAACTGCAATACTCTGGTCAGTTTGCAGTTTTCACACCAGTCTAAATGGGGAATTTAAATGACACAGACATTTCTAACTTTTAAGCTGGTGCCAAGTGGAAAAGGATAACACTGTTTCAACACTCTTTTCTATCCTTTCTTACCATAATACTGAAATAATTCACAGAAATAGACACATTCCCTTTGTTGCAAGGGCAAGGACTGCTTATCCATGGCTAAACAGAGCTTCCTGCCACTCCTGAGATAAAGAATGAGTGTCATCTGGGGCTGCCGAACCCCAACCGACCTGCAGACCGTGACCATCGAATGCCCCCGCTGAACATGAAAAAGAAATGCTCAGGATAGCTGAGTTTGTTCCAGAGGGTCACCCTATCTTCAAAACAATTTAAAAAGATATTATATTTAGTCAGTTAACACTAAAGAGTTAGAATTTCTTGCAGCAGAAACCAAAAGAAAATGTTTAAATCGGTGTCCAGTTGCGATCATTAAAAATCTTGTATGAATATGTGGAGTGTTATAATATAATTTTATATAGGAGTTACTGGGCTGAAACCAACGACAACAATTTGTGTAAAAACAAACATATTGATATAAGTGAATAAGTAAATGATGCATCATATAGAATAAGAACTTTTGTCTAAAAGTCATGCAATATGAAAATCCACAGGCTAAATATTACCTCTAGATCCCCAACATAAGTGCGACCACTTCCTCATAAATGAGCAAAAAATCAGCAAAAAAAATTTACATTTTTTAATAATACTCTAAGCACCAAAATAGGGTTAATAGTTTACAGCAAGAGATGTCATACAAAAAAAATATTTCCCTGCATTTCCAGAATGCTTGAGGCAACAGAAAAGTTACACCACCTTGATTATAGACAATCTCTTAAAAATAATGTAAGGGCACTGATTAACTCCACTGATGAATCATTTCAGTTTCCTGTAAGATTCCTGTGTCATCAGAGCACCAGCCCATAAAGCCCTCAGGTCTTTATTACCTGCTTTTATCAAACAGAATTAACTATTATTTTGTTCCTTAGTCAGCCGGGCAAGCAGGGTCTTGTGACCTGTGTACCAAGTTTGAAGTCTGAATCTGGATATGATGAGAAATCAGATAAATGCTTTTATTAGGATAAATTCTGTATCTGCTTTTATATCATAAAGCAGTGTTTCCCAAAAGGAGGTTCGCATACCTCTAGTGGTTCATGAGTGAGTTGCAAGGGGTACATGAAAATATTCAATTTCTTAGGGAGTAAAATTAAATAGTTCTGGGATCTTTTTGCTTTGTGAGGACCAAATTGATAAATTAAACAAGCTCTTATCAACGAAAAATAAAGTTTTTCTTATATATTTGTGTTCACCTTCAGTTTTCACATATCAAGCCTAACACTGAGCTCATCATCAAAGCAGCTCAGGTGTCTTGATGAAAACAGAATAAAACTAATTAAGTCAGTTTGACTGTATTTTTTGTTCTGCATTTTGTTCCCAGTTCATCAAGATTAAATCTGACTCTAAGGGATTTACTGAGAGGACCTCCAGTTTTATAAATACATGTTTATAACAGCATTTTTATTTAGTATTTATTTTGATTCCGTACTAACTTCCAGGGAACATATTCATGTTGGGGGTTTTTTATGTGAGATAGAAAGCATAAAATGATAAGAATTAAATGCTGAAATTAAAAGATTAAGTGAAATACTCTTTATTTTCTAATCAGTTATTCTACTTTTCACTTTTGGACAATCAATAATTTTGACTAAGACAGTGGTACACAAGTCAAAAAAGGTTGGTAAACACTGTCATAAAGGATAAAGAGTCTATTTAGGCATACTTCAAGCTTGTGGATTTGTCACAAAACTAAACTAACTGAAGTGTTTCATTCATAAATGAAAAGAAAACAATCACTCACCCTTCTGAGTGGCTTGTAAATGAGATTTCTTGTCGCCTGGATGGACGCAGCTCAGCTGACAGCAGAGGAGTGGCTCTGTGCGTCCAAAAAGAGTTACAGTGCCCTGGATGTTTGAGCAGGAGCGGTCTGCCTGGAAAATTTTGCCTTTCTCTCTTTCTCTCTGTTTTTGTTCCAACAGAACCAGCAGGCAGAGGAGAAAGTGTTGGTAGGAGCCTCTGCTGCAGTGTGTCTCCCCCTCGCCTTTTAACCAGAGACTCTCAGCCCAATTACAGCCTCTCTTGACACACGTGAGGAAGTTTCCCGCCCACTGTGTAATTTTAGACTACACAAATAACAGTTAGTGCAAGCTTTCGCTTTGTGTAGGCTCTCTATAGGCAGGCGACATAGGAAGGTTTTGGAAAAATGTTTGCAGATTGAATAGGAGTTATGTAATAGCAGAGGATGCTATGTTTAACTGAACACCATATGGGTCTAATGTTAAGGCTGAGTTGGAGTTTTAGCCACAAATAAGTCCCAAATGTTACCTTGGCTTCCCAAATTGGACATGTTTTCAGTTTGGTGTACTGTTTATTTTTAACCTTAACATCATTGATAATAGGTTTAATATACATCCTGAATGCTACTTTTAACTGAAAGGTTGGGTTTAAGCTTATGGCGCAGAGGTTTTGTGTCATTCTTTAAAGGCCGCCGTTTTTATGCCAGTTAGCCTCTTCCGAACAGTAAAAATGTATATCGTATAATAATGTTTACATCAATGGGTTGTGTTAATAGCTATTACTGTGACTAAAGAACAATTTTATTCAATTAAGGTAACCTTTATATGTTACGTCTTTAATGGTATAGAGGACAATCTTTTATTTCCAGGTGGATCATCTAAATAAGTGGTCCTCCCAATTGTCAATCATTCTGGTGATATGTTTACGTACGGCCTTTCTATTTGCTCGCTCGTTAGCTTTTTCTGCATATGTGAACTTTCAATCGCATGAGTGGTGTTTCGGACAGTCATTGAAGCTCACCTTTCTCACAGCGGTTCCTTGAAAACGGCCGAGGGTGATAATTTGAAAAAGTGTCTACGAAGTGTATCAGAAGAAAAGAAAGGCTTCAGAAGAGGCAGATATATCCAGGAGTTATTATGGGATTTGGTGTCACAGAGGGCCACTGTCGCCATAAGGGACGATTATACTTCTGCAACCGCACACATCAAATGGTGCTTGCATCTGGTCGCGAACCAGTTTTGCTGGTATGCTTCTGCAAAATCAGTCTGGAATTTCTAGGGACGCAGAGCAGTTTCCCACCAAAGTGCTAAGGGGAGCCTTTTAGAGAACTCGCGAGAACTTAGACAGATGGTCACTAAAACTTCTTTGGCATTGTACAAGTCGTTGTACTTCCGAACCTCCTCTATCAAACTTTCGTTGTGGTTATACATTGTTGTTATTACTCCTCATTTTTTTTAAATGGCGCGCCCTGGCAACGAATCGAGAAGAGAACCACACAGACAGGCGGAAAGGCATAACAAGGACCAATCACAGCTGCTTTTTGTCTGCGCACTTCTGCTTGAGGTCTGAGCGACCATCCGACGTGTAGTCGGAATTTTTTTTTTAGGTGCTCGACGAATTGGCCTATAGGCTGCCGCTACTCGACAGCGGCGACTACTAACAAAGATGTCGCAGACACCGCGCGGCACCAGCTCATTATAGTGATCGAGGGTTTTAGGAGTTAGGGAGGACCTTTCGGGCACAATAAGCTTGTATGAACTATTGGAACAGCAACTTTTAAACAGAGCATGCTCGGGGAGAAAAGGGCTCATGCACATTCTTGCATGCATTTTTTTTTTTAATGCGCGAAAATCCTCCACAATACCTTTAAAGCTGCAGTCTGTAACATTGAGAAGAGAGCAGACTTCGACTGAAAATTTAAAGAAAAACAGGTTTCACGCCACTCCCCCACCCACTTTGCTTCACTCATGCCCCACCTCCAAGCTCCACCCCTCTCACAGCATCTGCGCGGCTACCGCATGCGACCAGAAGCGTCCAAGCAGCATACGCGGCATGGAGTGTGAACCGGTAAGAGCGATAACACTCACCTCCAAGCAGCTAGATATAAGATGCTGGTTATACCGAAGTTTGCCGTGTAAGCAGTTGTCGGCAGGGGCAGTAAGGGCAGTTTCTCTTTCGCTGGTGGCTGTCGCTCCGCCATGACTTCCACGCGCGTCCGCCTGACTGCGGCAGCGGCAGATTAAGCGGTGAGGGGGGGGCGGGAATCAGAGTGTGTGAGCTGTGATTGACACTCCATCAGACGCTTCTCTGGCTGTGATTGGTTGTTTTGACTCATCCCGAATTATTCTTTCCAGATTGAAATACAGGCAGTATGCGGGACCAATTGAAGCAGTTTTTTTCACAGGTTACATATCACATGTACTGCTGTCTGGGCATAGGGACAGTTTTAGCCGATATGACAAAAAAGTGATTTTTAAAAACTTACAGACTTCAGCTTTAATAGTCAGTAGTGATGGGTTAATGAGACATCTTGAAGCGTTTCGACAAACTGTATTGATGCTGCGTTAATACTGTCTCACAGAATACTGAAACCTGCTGGACAATTACAGGCAGCTTATTTGACAGATTAAACTGAATTGATTTGATGACCTAGTACAATGATATCATTTAAGTTATATAGGTTTTATTGTATTATTTCATATAAAATATCAAAATATTTTTAGATGCCGCCAATAAATAATGTAAACATATAACGTGAAAATTTAGGGGGAAATGTGAATGCAGATGCTTGTGGACTAGGATTTTAAATCATATTTTTAAAACAGTAAGTACAGTAAAAACAGTAAATAAACTAAGAGTCAATTTGAAATGAACTTTAACTCAACGTAACGTAAAACGCAACGTTCCTATTTCTTTTAGGCTTTTTCAAATTTCTTTATAATTTTAATGATAAACTGCAAAAGATGAGAATTGTTTTAGCAGATGCATCATGTTGACAGATACGTTTTTAAATACAGTTTAGTGTCAGACAATCAGAAACAACTCATGTATGTCACATGACTTTCTTGAAACAACACGTGCACCGATACAGTGTTTTGTTCTATGGGCTCCGCACATGCACCGATGCACCAGTGAAGTTGGACCATCACTAATAGTTAGCTCAATTCATGGAAGAAAAAAGTTATCAAAGCAAATTGGGACATCTAAATCAGTCAGTCAATCAATCAGATAATGCCCGAGCTTCCTGATTATTTAAAACATTTAAAGACTTGAAATCCTTCCTGATTTTTGAAGATCAAAGAGAACGTACAACCCAAATCTTTGTATAGAATACGTATAAAAACAAACACGTCAAAACTACTTGCAAACAACAAGAAGAAATGATTATTTTGGGACTTTAAAGAGTAAACCACATAAGCAAAGCTGTGTTTATGTATCTGCCAGAGGCCTCCAGAAGAATGTCGTCTTCTCTCAGTTTAGCAGTGAAGCCTTTTTTTTCCCCACACCTAAGTTATCTACAATTAAGTTCCTGGTGTAGGAATATATATCAAAATGACATATTCAGTGAGAAATGTAACCAATTTCTACAGTTCATCTACTTTTTTTTACTTTGAGTACTTTTGTGAGAACCAATTAGCAGTTGGTAAGACATTGTGTCCTCACAAGACTCTCTGTAGACATCAGTAAACCAAATAAAAACTAGAATTAAAAATGACACGCATAACAGCTTTCATTAAACAAGTACGTTTGGATTCTGATAGTGTATGATTGCTTTATGTACTACATTAGTTGGAGTAAATATTTTTTTGCAGGTAACCATGAAGATTCTAAACAATCGACTATAGAAATAAATTGTACAATTTAATTTCAGCTCCCCCATTTGTTTATTGAATGAAGGACTGAATAAACTGCTCTTTGTTTTATGTTTTATATAAAGAAAAAAAAAAGGTGACATTGTTGTATATTTTAGTTTTTGATAGGATTAACCTTTTTCATGATTATCTACCATCTTTTGAGTTCCAATATCAATCCCAGGGTATTCGGTAATGATTTTGAAAATAATTATCAGGGAAATAAAGTTTTGATTAAAAAGTGTTACTTTAGTATTAAGGACACTTGAGTCAATAGTTTGTAAAACCCCCTTTAACTATAGCCACTCATCCAAGTATTTTAAGGAATGCTGTGCATCTAAAAGATTTGCAAAATCTAAAGATTGGTTATTTTGACTTCTTCTTTATATATAGATCTCGCTAATAAACATACATTTTTAAGTCTTCAATTATTTGACTGGAGCATTTTAACACATTAATCTGCTTCCATGTAAACAGTAGCAGATGTTGCTTGTTGGTAGAATAACTTTCATGCTGTAAGTTTAACATTCAACAAGGTCTCAAATCTTTTCTTCCTCACTTCCTTTTAATTTAGGTCTATTCTTTTTTATGCACCTGTTAAAGTAAAGCATCCCCTCACCAGTATGACAGTATCACATACTTGTTTCATTTAGGCATGTAGGCTCAATATAATCAATTTATTTTGTTTTGCAAAATGCAAACAGGAATCCTTTCAGTAACGGTCAGATCTGCCAAATGGCTTTCCTGTCACCAAATACTCTTACCTGAGCTTCGGAGTTCAACTAAACTTACCATGGCCCAGTTGGCTGCTTCACTCATTAATCTCCTCCTTTCTTGGGCTGTTAGATTTACTGAGCTTGTCAGTGTTCTTAGGTTTCCTGTCAGGCCATCCTCTTTCAATTTGCATCCGATGGGTTGAACATCACAATGTGAGATAATCTGATAGAGATCTAAATTTCTCCTGAAACACTGTTTCCTTCTTCTTTTTTATATAATGTTTGTTCACAGAACTTCTAAATTTATTTTGAAGACAAATTACACAGATAATTGCAAATTAGGTGGTGTCATAGTGATATTGTTTGTACTGGATGTTGGAGGCGAGTGGCGGCTTAGTGGTCAGGGCATTGCGGTTGGAATCCAGAGGTTTTGAGTTTGAGCCCCACTTCCACAGACTTCCACTCTTAACCTCCACACTGCCATCCAGGTGCAGCACAATGGCATCCAACTGCTCCCCAAGGAGATGAGTTAAATGCAGAATTAATTTTGTTGCTCTGTAGTTGTGACAGTGTAATGACAATAAAACTCTGGTAGGGAAAAAATGTTAAGTAGGTGTATTGAAGTAAGGGAGCAAGGGAGGTTCAGTTATTCCATAGAAAATTCCCGATTACTATAGTAATCTTAGAATATTTTTTCTGAGCCTTGGAGACCAAATGGATTCATGTTAAACTCTTAAAGCATCCAAACTTGATACAGATCTACTTTATCATCCATGATTCTGACATTGTCCCTCCTGGTATTAAAACACATTTCATTGGGATATAAAGACCAAAATAACAATACATACATATATCCAAAAAAATATATAAATCGCCTTCTTCTCTTTATTCAAATTTATGGGAATTCATTTAGAAGATGTGACGACCCAAATTATGTCGCACAAAAAAGTCACATTAAAACCATTTACAGTCAGGGTTTTTTTTTTTTCCTTCACATGGCTTTGTTTTTAGGAAAGGGTGGTTGACCTGAGGTCTCAAACCTCCATATGCTGAGGGTAAGGAAGGATCATCAGGTATTTTTAGTGCTCAGCTTTGCAAAAGAGCAAAAATAGATGGCCACCCACCTCCAAGTTGGCATTCACTATAACATTTACAAGTTTTTGCATCCTATGTGCCAGGAATAGGAGTGTTTTATTACCAAAGCCTAATGATTACAATGCTTAGGATGTCAGTCTCTAATTTAAAAAGAAAATGTACATTTTCCTCAGCCAGACCTTTCTGCTTTGATTTCAGGTCATTAAGTCTAGCCATAAGTTTAAAAAGAGCTATAAGCCACAGGATTTAGGTTCAAATTACTAAGCTTTACATCCACCCTTACACTGAGTCAGAGAAGAAAACCCATTAGAGAAAACAGCTGCACTCTCTTGGCCACACAGTCTTTTGAAATCTTGTTTAACATGGGTTTTGTTCTGTCCTATAGTTGCTTTCATCTATGTTGTCCTCGTCGTTCCAAAGATCCCATTGCTTGCCTGTCATGCTTCCAAAGGAAATCTTCAGCCCTCAAAGCTGCCGGCTTAGCTTCTGCGCCTGTCGCTCCTTTGCATTGAAGGCGTACTTTGTGTCCTGTAGCTGTTCTATGATCTCCTTGGCCTCCTTCATCTCCACAGTGAGCTGGTTGTACTTCTCAACCAGCTCCTGGTTCTCTCGCCGGAGCTCCACCACCAGCTGGCTCAGCTCCTCACTCTGCTTCCCGCAGTGCAGCTTCAGCTGCTCCATCTCAGCGAGCGTCTCCTCCATGCGCTTGACCAAGCTCTCCAGCTTTTCCTGAGACATCGTGTTAGAATAATTTATACACCTACAGAGGTGCTTTTGTTGTTTTCACAAAGACTTCACCCAAACTGTTCCGAGGTGTCTGAGCTTGATGATTGTCTGCAGTGATTGGTAAAGTCTAATCCTTGCCTCGCCCTTACTGCACGCTAATCCCCTTAGCAGAGTTATCCCTGGAAACTTGTAACGCACATAGGAGTTACACACGGTGACAGCATCTCCTGCCTAAGTCCACCCTGCACAGAGGGTGAAAGAGGTGGACAGATTACTTCAGTTCACTGTAGCCTCAAACACGCTTAAAGACATAGAAATAAATGTGACATCTACTGAAAAGTCTCCCTCCTCCCAATGTAGTCATCCATCTCACACATTTCACATGTGAAGTTGCTACAGCTTAAAAAATTTCAGTGTATGTCATTAGGATTTTATACGATGGAGCTTACGAATGATTGCATACAGGCCCGTTGCAACAAGGCAAGCAAACCAAGCAATTGTCTAGGACCCCGAGCTGCCATGGGGCCCCCAGACAATGACTGACCTGGTTATAAACTGCATCTTTTGACTAACAGTATGAGTGCCAGTGTTCCCTCAAAGCTGTGCACATGTTGTGCAAATGCGCATTCTCAGCATACAATAACTTTGAAGCGTATAAAATAAAATCCAAGATAAAGTATAAATCTGTTACAGTTTAACCTTCAAGTAACAGTTCAAGTGAGTTTTGCTTGTAGCACCCCAAAATCCTTGAAACGACCCTGATTGCATAATTATGAAGTTAACGAAAGTAGGAATAAAGCATGAAAAGTATAAGAATCGAACGTCCAACTAAATTGAAACACACCAGCATCCCATTTCATAGTCTGGTCTGACACCAGTTGCACTTTATGTGCACAGTACAAATTTATTCTCTAGGGGTCTTTTACATGCCTTTCTATTTTTTCTGTGAAATATATGTACCTTTTAGGTCAGGATTTGCTGCATAATGCTGTTATAATTTCATAATGATTCTTGATTCCTGACATTTATCTTTCAGCTCCAATTAAACTGAAAATATAGAAACAGTCACATTTAAAGTCTCACTAAACTGAACTTACTCGGGGGTGGGGGGGATTAATAAAGTTAGAATCTCTAGATGCGCAAAGTTGGTAGAGACATACCCCAAAAGAATTAAAGTAAATATGGGAAATTATGTTTCTTCAAAGTATTTTTTTTATTATCGTTTAAAAAATTTTAACTTCTTTAAATTTACAGCTTTTAAAATGTACATGTACAACACCTTTCACAGATATCACAAAATGCTGCTCAATAATAAAAAAAACACTGCTAATGTGTAAAGCCTAGTTAAAAGCCTGTTTTATAAAAATGTATTTAGTTGCTTCTTAAAAGACTCAATAAATTTAACAAGGCGCGTGAAAAAGGACAATAGAAGCAGGTTCTTCCTTTGAGCCATCAGCTCGAAAGTGGAAGTTTTAAAGTTAGTCTACAGTACTACAGTAACTTCAAATAAACTGATTTTAGAGTCTGAGGGGAACAATATGGCATCAAAAAGCTATTAATATATCCCAGAGGTTAGCTATGTAGTGTTCTGAAAGCTAGGGTCATATTGTAATGTATATCTTATTATACAGATAAATTACTTACCCCTCACTGGTCCTTATTAAGACAGATAAAAAGACTATTACAAATATCCAAATTAGGCAAGAGAAAAGCATGAATGACTATTTCTAATGTTTTGACAACCATGATCTGAGCTTTGAAATGTTTCTCAAATGATAAAAACAAATTTGTACCAGTTTTCTGGTCTCTGTTTTGATCACATTTAGTTGCCAGTAGTTGTACAAGAGCTATTGTGCGAGTGGGTGAGGTCAAATAGTTCATTCTCAGTAGAAAAGAACAAAAAAGCTAAATACTATCTACCTACATATGATTCAGGATCTTATCCACTACTTTATGTAAGCCTGTTAAAAAAAATCACAAAACAAAACGACTGTAATGTGAAAAAAGGTTCAGTGGATATGAATGTTTGCAAGATACCATGTAATATGGGTTTGTTTTTAATTAATAGGTTTTCTTTTGCAATATTCTCTTTATGATGAATGGAAAACATACCAAAGGAAGTGAAAAGAAGTGACTGACTCTGAAAATCAATCCTTTGAGATTGCTTTTGAGAGTATTTAGGGGCCATATCTGAACCAAACAGAGGTCTAGAATCCTAACAAAGTATTAAGGAATTACCTCCTTAGTTTCAGAATGTCAGGAAGCCTCATTGAGGCCTCATTCACCAAGCCACTGTATGAGCCTAAACATTCCGGGTAAGCTGCGACAATGTGTTCCTAGTTCTCATGGAGACAGATAAAGTAACAAGAGCTCCAGGCAGAGAGCCAACTGCTCCCATCAGCCAGTGGGCACCAAGGAATGGTGAGTGAGGAATGTTGGTGTCCCAAATTACTAAGGAATTTCCACAATTTTCCCCGTCTTCCACTGAGCATCGGTAACTAGGAAGAGTGCGTGTTTGATAATCGCAGCATGTCACTGCATTTCATAACTATGCGAAACAACTGAACCAGACTCCAGGGTGCTAACTGGGTTACTTCCTGACCTGCAGAAAAGAAATTCATTGCAGAAATTGACAACAATACTGGCTTCAGAATAGCAATCTGCTCTTGCTGTTAAAAAAATATTTTTCTTTGCCAATGTGTTCGTCGAGTACATCATGAAACGTAAATTGGTAAAGAGTTGTTTATGGTGCAGCTTTAATTCAATTTATTTCAGATTTTTAATATAGCGCCACTTCACTTTACAGAGACAATTCGATCAAATCATCCAGACAGATTGGACAAGATTTATAATCTACATAACTCAATTGATCTCATAGAGTCGCTGACCTTGCACGATTTACTCCTACTGTAGATGAGCACATAGCACCAGCAGACATTCACTTGCAATGAATGTAGTTGACTCTGCAGCAATCTCTCAAACCAAGCATGCATGTAGGGACTGTGGAGAGGAAAAAACTTTCTCTTAATAGGAAGTAACTTCCAGCAGAACCAGGCTCAGTGTGAGTGGCCTGGGGAAACTGGGAGTGTAATGAGACACAAGCAACAAAAGGAAACAAAGAACCGACCCATAGATAATGCAACGTTAGAAAAGTTAACGGTAAACTCTGCTCCATAGATGGCTCTGTCCAAGGACAATTATTTAGCTGAGCTCTGAGCCAGTTTTCATATAAAAACAATTAAAGAGAACACAGTCACAGTAAAAAAAAATAAGTATTCCAATACTAAGAAATCATGGAGGGTTCTGAAATTGTCATCATAGGTGCATGTCTACTGTGAGACACAATCTAAAAAAAAAAATAATCCAGAAATCACAATGCATGATTTTTTTTAACTATTTGTATGATACAGTTGCAAATAAGTATTTGAACACCTGTATAAAGATTGGCTGCAGCTTACCATGAGGACAGCGTAACATCGAAGGAGCCCACCAAGGCTCGGCTCTAGAGGCTAACAACTGGAAAAGGACAGAGGACCACTGAGCTTCAGAAGAGCCTGCAGACGAAGTGAGCGGTGGAGCAGGATGAGATATGGCATCAGCTTTGTCTGTGCTGGAGGTAGGATATGAAAACTACGATGGAGAATTAGCACCAGGCTCGGCCAGGTTCATGTTGTTGCAATCTGCAGTCTGACCATTGGCCATTACACATTGTATCTTAAAGTATGCCAATATTTTATAACAAAAATTATATTTAAATCATATTCAAGGAATAATGAAATAAAGCAGCACCGACTAGCAGTTTTCTTTATTTTTTGTTAAACATGAATGATAAACTTGAGAAAAATGGATCTTTGATTTTAAATCAAAATGCTTAGGTCATATTCTGTTTTAGTGAAAAGTTCAAAATAAAAACATTTTTGCTTTTCCCTGTCATATTTTGAAATTCCATTAGGATCTTAAACAGAACCAGACATATTGTGGAGCAAAACATTTTCATTTATTAACTCTCACTACAACATAAGCTAGAGCTGTACTATCAGGATCATGGCAAGCGTAAATTGACTTTTAAATATATACAGGTGCTGGTCATAAAATTAGAATATCATGAAAAAGTAGATTGATTTCAGTAATTCCATTTAAAAAGTGAAACTTGTATATTATATTCATACATTACATACAAACTCATATATTTCAGATGTTTATTTTGTTTAATTTTGATGATTACAAATGACAACAAATGAAAATCTCAAATTCATCATATCAGAAAATTAGAATATTACTGAAGACCAATAAAAACAAAGGATTTATAGAAATGTTGGCCAACTGAAAAGTATGAACATGAAAAGTATGAGCATGTACAGCACTCAGTATTTAGTTGGGCCTCCTTTGGCCTGTATTACTGCAGCAATGCGGCGTGGCATGGAGTCGATCAGTCTGTGGCACTGCTCAGGTGTTATGATAGCCCAGGTTGCTCTAATAGTGGCTTTTAGCTCTTCTGAATTGTTGGGTCTGGTGTATTGCATCTTCTTCTTCACAATACCCCATAGATTTTCTATGGGGTTAAGGTCAGGAGAGTTTGCTGGCCAATTAAGAACAGGGATACCATGGTCCTTCAACCAGGTACTGGTAGCTTTGGCACTGTGTGCAGGTGCCAAGTCCTGTTGGAAAATGAAATCTGCATCTCCAAAAAGTTGGTCAGCTGCAGGAAGCATGAAGTGCTCTAAAACTTCCTGGTATGTGGCTGCGTTGACCCTGGACCTCAGAAAACACAATGGACCAACACCAGCAGATGACATGGCACCCCAAACCATCACTGACTGTGGAAACTTTACACTGGACTTCAAGCAACGTGGATGAAGTGCCTCTCTTCTTTTCCTCCAGACTCTGGGACCTTGATTTCCAAAGGAAATGCAAAATTTACTTTCATCAGAGAACATGACTTTGGACCACTCACCAGCAGTCCAGTCCTGTTTCTCTTTAGCCCAGGCAAGACGCTTCTGACGCTGTCTGTGGTTCAAGAGTGGCTTGACACAAGGAATGCGACAGCAGAAACCCATGTCTTTCATACGTCTGTGTGTGGTGGTTCTTGAAGCACTCACTCCAGCTGCAGTCCACTCTTTGTGAATCTCCCCCACATTTTTGAATGGGTTTTGTTTCACAATCCTCTCCAGGGTGCGGTTATCTCTCTTGCTTGTACACTTTTTTCGACCACATCTTTTCCTTCCCTTCGCCTCTCTATTAATGTGCTTGGACACTGAGCTCTGTGAACAGCCAGCCTCTTTAGCGATGACCTTTTGTGTCTTGCCCTCCCTGTGCAAGGTGTCGATGGTCGTCTTTTGGACAACTGTCAAGTCAGCAGTCTTCCCCATGATTGTGTAGCCTATAGAACTAGACTGAAAGACCATTTAAAGGCTTTTGCAGGTGGTTTGAGTTAATTAGCTGATTAGAGTGTGGCACCAGGGGCCATCAATTTTGAACCTTTTCACAATATTCTAATTTTCTGATATGATGAATTTGAGATTTTCATTTGTTGTCATTTGTAATCATCAAAATTAAACAAAATAAACATCTGAAATATATGAGTTTGTATGTAATGTATGAATATAATATACAAGTTTCACTTTTTAAATGGAATTACTGAAATCAATCTACTTTTTCATGATATTCTAATTTTATGACCAGCACCTGTATATATATATTTTTTGCCATTAAGAAATCCTCCTTAGAGGAGAAAGAAATAAACAAGTGTAAAACATATTTCATGTTTCACTTTTTATTAAAAAAAGAACATAATCTGAATTGGAATAACCTTGCATAACATGTATGTGAAAGAAACAGAAGTAAGCCAGTCACCCAACAGTTTCTTAATGAACAAAACTGGGAGTAAAAGCTGCTTCAGCAGAAATATCATTGTTGTTCCCTCCGGGGTTCTTCACAAGCACAAAGCCCGGGTGCAATGATGAAAAAACAATCAGTGCAGCTGGTCCTCCTTTATATTCAATATCAGTTCTTTTATTAAACAGCTTAATTTTATCTAAACCAGATTCCATCTTTTAGGTTGGAGTTGCTGGTTTTGTCCTTTTTTTTGTATCCAAAACAGCTTATAACACATGACAAAGCTGTACATCCCAAAAATGTTTACAAAGGATCATATTCTCTCAATAAGCACGGCCTGATGCTGGATACTAGCATACATTTCAAAATGTCTAAACACTTGAAACTGGTTTGAAACATTTTCTTCGTATCACAATGAAAGAGTAATAAATCCCGACGGCATCTGTGCGATGCAGTAAGTTCAGGGTTGGACGTAGCATAGTTCCAAACAGCACCAGGCGAGCATCATGAGGGCAGCTGTAGCCTAAAGGTTTAAAGTTTGTGACCAAATGATCACAGGTTACAATCCCTGGACAGATGGGGGACAAAGACACAGCACACGTCTGTCACACAGGTTTAACAAGAACTACAGAAATGCCCTTGAGCAAGGCACTGAACCCTCAGATTACTCCAGCAGGACTGCTCAGTGGCTGACGTTCGCCTGCCTACCTCTTCCAGCTGGGAAGTCTCAAAAGTGAAAGTGAGGGTGAAAACGTGGTGAAGTCTCCTAATCAACTCAAAACTCAATACTGTCAAGAAAAAATTAAATAAAAATCCCCGTTTTATCACAGAAGGGGGAGACGTGTTCATTCATCTTAGAGGGTGGAATTCACCCAATTTAGATTTTTGTGTCTAAGGAAATGAAAACAACAACGCAGTCAATATCTACCACTCTAACGGCAGAGAGCAAAGCAGGCGCCAAAACCTCGTAAACATTCAAATAACACATCATCTATTTATCTGCAGTGTCACTTTGTCTGTTCATGTAATGAAGGCGCTATAAGGGTTAGAGCTGGGGTTGTAATGAAAATGGATCAGAGAGGATTTTTTTTGCTATAATCTTTAAGGGAGCTAAAAGAGAAAATTCCCTCGTTTAGAACAGCTACCATGTAGGTGTACCTGAGGAAGGCACCTGCTGTAAAACCCCTATTAGGAGGGGCTGTGCGTAGATGGAAAGAGAAGAGCCTCCAGATCTAAATCGGGATCTAATATCCCCCAATTAGTCAGTGTCTCAGAGCTGTAGTTGTTGGACAAACTGAAGATTCGGTCTCCACTTGGTGGGAAATGTCTTTTTAAGTTTAAAATTTAAGAACAGCCATTGTGGAAAATATCTCGGAGCCAGAAATGAAGGCAGAGTGAAATCAGCTGGTGTTTCCAGCATCATGAGTTTCTAGAGGTGTTTTTAAGGGGGCAGAGGGGCCGCTGCATCGTCCTTTATTCTCCTGGCCATAAAGGGAGTGCTGTCATGCTGCTGGCCAGAAGGCGGGGGGTTTAGGGGGGGATGCAGGCATCCTGCTAAATGTAGAACTGGTGAAGAGCGAGCTTGTCCATGAAGGGCCGCACCAAGTTATCTGTTGCAAAGTAGAAGACGAGGCCAAAAAAGATGGAGATGGGCAGAGCGGGGAGAGCTTTCCTGAAGATGGCGAGCAGAAGCAGGGTCAGACACAGGCCCTGTCAGGGGGGACAAATATCGTATGATTATGATACCAATAAAACCCAATAATGATGGTTTAACAGTTTCTAAGAAGGGTAGACGCTGTGCTGACAGACGGAGTAAGTGAGTAAGGAGCTGGTCACTTACAATGAGGATGGCTACAAAGCAGGCGAGCGTGGTGTTCCAGTCGCCACTGGCTGTGGCTGAGGCCTTCCCCACCAGCATGCTGTAGAAGATGAAGTCTCCCAGCCCCAGCTTGACGCCTCCTAAGAACACAGGAGGACGCCACATAAAGGGTGTAGTCAGTGCAAACAGTTCCAGTTAGCCCAGCACCCTCCAGCCTTTACAGCTGTAATTACTATAAAAATAAGAACTCCGACCCCATGTTTACAGAAGATTTAAGTTAGAAAGAGCACAGGCTGTCCAAATGGTTAGAACATAAAACCTAGCAACTGCCATAAACAATTGCCTCCTAATCTGTTTCGACTGATAAAAAAAGAAAAACTGTGGCAGTCAGGCAGACCGCAATCTTACAGAAAAAGAGACACATAAAAACGTTCCAGAAACGTTTGTAGAGAAGAGAACCGAGAGAAATCTTTGACTTGACAAGTTTAAATTACAAAGCTCATGTTCGTACTGATGTATGTTCATGTTCACCTCTATAAAACGCCATCAGCTGCAATGTGTGCTATCCGTGCCTTAGATACACCTTCCCTATTGCCACAATACAGGACGTGGAGAAATATAGGAATAAAGCTTTGTTGCCTTTATAGCAAAAAAAGTATTTCCAATTCATTCAAGTTCATAATTTAAAGTAAAGTTTCCTTCAATGCTGATGATGTTTTAAATTTTCCTGCAAATCCCAAAATTACTTCAGTAAATATATTTACATCACAGTTTATAAGTAATTTGCACAAGAGTGAAATTATCATTTATCATATTTATTTAAGCAAAGAGACACTGAAATATTTCAGTGTCTCATTTGACCTGTGTTTCTTTGAAGCTACAGAAAACCAAAAATATGCCATCACTGCATAAATGTTTATATCAAATGTTGGAATAAATGCTGTGGACTTGACATTAGAAGGTAATCTCCAGTATAGTTTTAAAGTGATCAAATTTGTGGCAATATTCCTTTGAAGCTGTGGACACATTTATCCAGATAGTTCAGACTGAAGATCAAGTTTTCATTTATGCAGATGATATTTAACTCTGAGGCAAAGGACATCTGAAGCTCATCAATATGCTAAAGCTTTAACATTTAAATTTCAAGATAGTGGGTTTTCCATTTTTTCTTGGAGGGCCCTTTTTTTTATCTTAAGAGGTTTTTAAGTGGAAATAAAAAAAAGAGAAATCATAAGTTTCTTTTTCAAAATCGTATTTTATAATAAAAAAGACCTGAAATTTTTACTTATAAGAATATATAGTTGAACATTTTGCGAGTAGCTAAAGATTCTATGAAGTGTTTTTTTTATCTATATTGTTTAATAGAATTTAACATTTTCTTTAATATTATTCCTTTAAAATGGACAGTGTGTAACAAATTCAGTCTTCCATTAGCAAAAATAGAGCATTGCTTTAACAAAAACATATAAAAAATGCTCACTTTTCCACAGCTTAGAATTAGCAGCTCATAAATGCATAGGTGGTGGTGCACTCAATGGGAGACACCAGGATGCGTCTGCATTTTTGATCAGAGTAGCTGAAATGGGGCAAACATAAGCCTTTTGCGTTTTACTTTTATCTAAACAAAACTTTAAAAAGCTTCCTGGATGGGAAGTGAAACGTCTTCAAACTTGGAAACCAAGTCCAGTGGATTGTTTTTAATTTTTTTTGGGAAAGTTTATCTGAAGAGGTTTTGTCAGTGGGGGAAGAGTTCAAAGTCAGCATAAATGACTGTAGATCATTCTATCTTCCAATTTCTTTTTCAATGGAGGTCCATCTGTATTCTGTCAAGTTAAAGGCAAAAGAAAGAAACCAAAACAAGAAAAAGAAGTGAAAGAAACATGGAGTGCTCTAGGGAGTGTGAAGCTGTTCATCTGGTGTTCTTCTGTAAGGGATCCAAGATTGAAAGCCTTCATTGGGACATGGCTAATGTGATAAAAACATGCCAACACGTTTCAGCCTGAAGGGCCTTTGTCAGAGTAAAAGCAAAAGGAAAAAAAGAAGCTAGGAGAAGATGATATATGCTCAACCTTTACCAGGGCAAGACAATTTATGAGGGAGCAGGACTTGAAAATGCAAACAAAGGTTTCAGGCTTTCTGCTGGGCAGCTGAGGTAATTCAATATAACAATGAAGCTTATTGTGGCAATATGTTAGAAACAGGTCAGTATAGTCGAGTAGATCATTGTAAGTTTTAAGTGTACCGCTAAATGTAGGTAAGCAGCTTTAAATTACATCTAAGATCTGTCATTTATTCAGATAGTTTATTAAAAAACTAAACAAAAACTACTTAACACTGCTATTACTAAACAGAAGATATAAGGAACAATCTCCTTTAAAAAACTAAACTGTCAAAACCTTAAATGAACTTGTGTAAATATTCGCTTCGCTGACCAGTTACACGTCTAGCACCCTCAATCAAAAGATTAAAGTTTTATTCTGCTTTCAGCACTCACTCTCTTCATCGTCGTCTTCCACAGGTGGACGAGCAGATGGCATCTGCTGAATCTCCCGTCTGGTCTCCTCAGAGGTCTGAAGGGGCCCCAGCTGGTGCTGCTGCTGATTGACCCAGTTGGGCGTAAAGCCCCCGTCATCCTGCGAGGGACTTGAGGGGGGCGGAGACTCTACCGCTGCTGATGAACAAGGCAAAACAAGTTTATGTACTGGAAAAAAAAAAACTAAAAGGAAGACATTTGAATCTGTGCTCACATTCTTGAGTCTGCTGTTGTGGTAAATCTGCTTCTGTTGAGTTCCTGTTGGGCCTGTCAGTGTCCGCCATATTGACCAGCCATACCATTGTAGCTGGAGAACAACAAATGGGACGTAACAAAAACAAGAGTACAAAATTTATAAAAAAGTAGAAAAGGCCTGATATACTGGATTATTAATTAAAATTACATTTAATCTTCTAAATTTAGATGCATTGAATAGATCTACTTTTGGATTTAATTAATAACAAGGAGTTTTAAATTAAAATGAGGAAGGTTCGGCTAATCCCAGGGTAACATTAAGTCTTGGTCTTAAATTTGATTTAAAAAAAATCATTGAGTGGATTTGAAAAAATGTGTTAAACTTTTGTGCCCTTCTTAATGATCCAGTCCTTATAGCTGTAAATTAATGAAGCATCACCCCACTGAAAAACAGAACAACAAACCAAATGAGTTTCTTTTAATATTTTTAGAGTATCAATGTCAAAAATTACAAATTAATCATTTTTTACTCTTTCACGTGAGTGTGACAGTGATAAGATGGGATACTTAATTGGATGTTTTTGGGGGCGATGATAATAAAACTCATACATCAACTAAATGATTAATAAACCAGTGACACTGATGCAAAAAAGAAAAAAAAATCCATATAGTCATCTTTAAAGGTTTAGAGGACAATCTTTTATTTCCAGGTGGATCATCTAAATAAGTGGTCCTCCTTATTGTCAATTATTCTGGTGATATGTTTACCTAAGGCCGACCTACGTGCTTGTTCCCAGTTGGCTATAGAATGCAGTTTTAAAATTGACTCCCTAAAAGAGATTATATATATATTTTTTTTTTATTATTATATTTAAGTCTCTTTGTCAAAATCTTATTTTACATTAATAAAAAAAAAATCTGAAATCTTAACTTACAGGAGTAGATGAGAGCTGGAAATATAGGTTCATTTCTCTCCTGAGCCGTCTCTACAAGAATCCTCAGTGGTCCATTAGGACAGAGCACAGCCAGCAAGTCTGTGGTTGGAAAAAAAGATTAAAATCAGGTAAGTGATGCTATGAAACAAATTCAGGGTCAAAACAATGAATAAGCAAAACAAGATTTTCTGGTTCCTACATTCCCAAATGTTCCACTCCAAAGGCTTCATTCATACAAATAAATCATCACATCAGGAACTATTTTTTTTTTCTCTAAATGCATCATATTTAAAAAAAAAAAACAAAAAAACAATAAAAATCTCCTGCCCATGAGATAAATGCAGACTCCTCATTTCTGTGCTTGTCAAGGAGAGATTTACCATAAACCGATATGACGGCCAATATGAGCCAGGCGGTCCACTCCGGCAGGTATTTGATGAAAACCAGGGCCATCAGGGCGCTTATCATGATGAGGTAGGCCTGCTGGAGCCGCAGAGGTCCCTTCCAGTGAATACACATCATGCCAACCACACCGAAGTTCCACACTACTATTGCCAGGGTGAAGTAGTCCATGGCCACATTGTAGGTCTTGAAAACCTCTCTGTTTAAAAGAGCAGAGATCAGCTGGAGTTACTGTTATATCAGAAAGAGATAGATTACTTCACATGAATGAATGAAGTTAAATTAAATTTGTAAAACTACATTTAAATCCATGTTTGCAGTGCTTACTGGAGGTAGATGAAGGAAAAGAAGAAGAGCAAGAGGAGGGAGGAGAGAAACAACCATCCTTGGATCACCTGAGAATGTAAACATCAGACTGGTTAATATGCAGCACCGCTTAGGTTAATCTGCATCTTTGATCTAATGTTCAACCTAAAACTGTGGGCTTAAATACAGAAACCAAGATGAAGAGAAAAGAAAGTTTAGACAAAGTACCGATATAGTCCTCTGAAAGGGAATTGAATCTGCTTTTTTAACCCGCTTTTTGTGTTTAATAACATGTTGTTCACTCACAAGTTTATGTGATGCAGTTCAAAGGAAACATTCAATTTCTTCTAAAATAAACAAAAATGAAATATAATAACTGAATTTGAATTAAATGAGTGGACCAAACAGGAAAATATGGAATGTATATTCAATCTTCTACTTCAAAATACTTAGAATCAAAACAATACATAGACTGAAAAACTGCTTCTAAAACCAAATCTGCCCTAATCAGAGATGGATGGTGAGAAACACTGATAGTTGATCACTTTCTGTCACCCAAAGGAAGTAGACCCGAGGAAGAGGAATCAAAAGAAGCTGTTTTGAGTTTAAAATGAAGCCGGAGCAACGTAGAAGTGTAATAAGGTTCACTTCATGTGCCCAATATCGATGATGAAAAAGAGCGTATCTGTTGTGGGGGTTCAATTTTGAAGTTTTAAAACAGCCAATTTAAAAATGCCAACAAAGATTAACATCAGATGAGAGGTTGAGGTACTAATGGTAAGATTCTGAATTAACCCTTCTGATTCTGAATTAATTTAGAATTAACCCTTAATTCTGAATTAAATTGAATTAACCAGGAATTAAGATTCCTGGTTAATTCAAAGGATTTCATAAACAACTTCCATCTGATAATGTGCAACAAAATAAGTCTCTAAAAGTCTAGTTAACCTTTGTTTAAATGTAACATATTAAAATAGATTTTTCTAGCCTAAGCAAAACTGCAGTGGTTACAATTCCTGATTTATTTGTGATAAAATGTATAAACATACAGAAAAAAAAAGTCTGACCAAAAGCGACCTAAACTGCTGAGTGTGGAGAAAAATTTCCTAACCCCCTTCAATACCTCCTCTATCCACTAGAGGGCCTGGGCCATCACGTTGAGGACCTCTGCTTTAGATCTTTTAGCATCTGCCTAAAACAAAATGTTTGCTGCTTTTTGGAATTCTTTGAGTAAAGGCAAACTATTTTTGTAATAATAAACACACTAATAACTAAGTAGGGAAGAGTAAAAACAATTTAAAGTTTGAAACTTTAAATTGTTTTAAAAGTTTTTTAATTTGTTAATTATGAAATTCTGTGACAACTAATCAGCATAATGGCTGGTAATTACAGGAAGGAAAATCAGTACCATAGATGGTAAGGGTCTCCTTATAAATAATTAACAAAAGCTTTATAGATATGATTTTAATTGATCTGAGAACACTTAAAAGCTCACTTGTTCATGCAATCATATTTGTTCATGCTAAAAAAAATGTATAAATGTTGATTTTAAAGGTAATAAATTTGTCTAAAATGCTGAAACAGAGCTGTCAGCTTAGGCTCAGTGTTTCGGAAGAAACTGGTCAGTTTTAACTCCAATGGCCGTTTAAAGCATAAAACCCTTATCAATGACTGAAAAATGTTTGCAGATGAATTAATAACATATCTCTAACCAATTTATTGGCCATCTAAAGGGGAGCCTTAGTGTAAAGAAGTACTGGAAAGTTAAAACATGCTGAGTGCTGAGCTACATTTTTTTCTTAAATGCTATAACATTTAGCGACAACCTAGATCCAGAACTTCACCATCAATTGGGGCTTTACACCAGGTTTTTTTTTGTAATACACTGATCAGAATATAACTTAAATCACTACTAAAAATACACCTCTATGGTTTCTGAGATTATATCAAATGGATTTAACAAATAGTTATCTAAATAAATTTCTGCACTAAAGACTTTAGCTACAAACCTTTAGTTACTAATTATTTTAATGCCTCACTTCATAGTAAAAAAAAAAAAACAAACAAAAAAAAACACACAAAAACAACAAACTTCCTGATCCCGACTCTTAGTTAATAATCCTTCACTTTTAAATTAGTCAATCAGAAAACATCCCTTTGCATCTTTATATTACAGTTAGTGTTATTACTGCTGATCTGCATCATTCAGATAACATTTCACAATCCCAGCTTGGCTCACTTGGATTTTATCTGAACTTACCAAAGATGCTTATGGTTAATTGTTCTGCCCAAAAACGAACCCTAATAAATGCTAAATATACCTCTTTGAATTGCATCTTATTAAGAGCAGTTTGAATGTCTTTTGTTTTTACTGAAGGAGAGAACAGGTTGCAGAAGGTCTGGATAGCAGCTCTGCTCATGTGCAGCCTTACAGCACACAGTTTATAGAGACCTTTATAATAAATGGTAAATTCTTGACAGAGCAACTTTTGGGTAAATGAAAACATCTGACAATGCTCTTATGTTAAAAAAGTCGCTCGTGCACAAGAAGGTATTCAAACCCATTCACATGTGAGGATCTTCTATGATAGGCTGACACAAAGTGGAGGATAAACATGAAAAATATAACATGGCACGGTAGAGGGAGCCTCCACATCATAAGGCAAGGTGGTGGCAGCATCATGCATATGGGATTAGTTCATTTCCTGAAGCTTGTAGATGTAATATGGTAAAGGGTAAAAATAAGTGCACTTTACTAATTTATTTGGTACATTCCTCTTTCCTCATTGAAACAATAACATAGATAAGTGTCAACGGCAAAATAAAGAACTCTCCTGCATTATTCGAGCCTATGTCTGTACCTTGTAGCAGCGATACTTGTATAACAGCACCAGCACCAGTGTCATGACGATGATCACAGTGATCATGATCGTGGCGTTCAGGATGGAGTTGACGGCTCGCTGTGCGACGGTGTCTGTTTCCTCGGGGAATGGTGTGTAGATCCTGGAGTTGAGATGAGACAGAACAGCTGAGCTAATAGCTGAACAGGAAATGCAAATAAATAATCTCAATAAATGAGTAAAAATATTCAGTTTTTAATCTAAACCTATCATTCGCTTCACAAAGAACCACAGTGACACTTAAATACTCAACTGTCAAACATTAAATATGGTACAGTGCCTCCACCTAGTGGTTGTTGTGTTTAACTACAAGACAAATCAACCACATGTAATGTTTGAAATCTGGTCAAAGTCTAAAACCTGATCCGTTTATGAGCAGGAATGAGGTATAGGTTATAAAACACTCACAGTCGCTGTCCATCGTTCCTGGTGTAGAAGCTGACTGATTTTATGGTTGCCACGACCACCACCATGCACAGGGTCACAGGCACAAAGAGCATGATGACATGCTTGGCCCCGTATTTCAAGGTCATCTCCTCATCCTCTTCCTCTTCGGTCTCCACGACTCGAGCGGGACGAGCGGTGGGTGGCTGCCCGTTCTGCTCGGGGTTAGTACGGTTTCCTCCTCCTCCATCCCCTGCTCCGGCCCCAGAGCCTCCCCTGGACCGTGCTCTTGTCTCTGGTGCCTCATTGGGTTGAGGGTTGGGTTCTGGGCTGGTATTTGTCTGTTGTTGGTCCTTTTGGCACAGAAGAACAAACCCTGTTATTCTCATAATAATTCATAATTCAACCAAAGACAAGAAAGCTAGAAAAAAAATTAATGGAGTAAAAAATTAACAGCATTTGTAACATTATCACTATTCCCAAATCACAGTGGTCAATTTTGGTCACATTTCTTACAAGAAAATGACCCTGACTTTCTCGCTTTAGTCTTATAGGTGGCGGTACCACACTTAAAGTGGGTTTGCCACCAAACAGAAAAGAAGAGAGAGTAGCAGCTCACACAGGCTCAATCCTAAACCAGCCGCCTATGTTTTAACCACTAACTATTGAGGATCACTCCCAATGAAGTCACACTCGCATCAGTGGAAGGCACCTTGATAAATGAGAATGGGATGCCCTCCTCCCTCAAACAGAAAAGGTATCACATGTGCGTCGCTATAGCTCTGTGGCACAGATTTACATGGCATCAAACATTTGTCCCTTTCTTAAACATACATTTCTCCAGTCAAAAATACTTTTAAAGAGGACTTTCCCTTTTGGAATTAATGAAACCATTTTTTTTTTCCTAACTTGTGACTTTCTATCACTGTGATGAAGATGCAACGAACCAGCAGAATTTAACACTTAAATGCATGAGTTTCCTCCAACGTTACACCGTCTGCATTGAAGCAGACTCGCTAAATAAGGGCTGAATGGTCCACTCACCCTACCCACTGGTTTTGGTTTTGGTTTAGGCCCCTCAACAGGAACGGTTAGTGCTTAGGGGAAGTGTTTAGGGGTCAGTTTGGGATTGGGCCACACAGAACCATGCATATCCAGATCCGCAGAAGTAAACACTTTGCTACACAACAGTAAAGTCAGCTTTTAAGCTCAAGAAAATAAAAGCCTGAAGTTAAACATCTGCATGGAGGTTGGTGCACAGTAAGGAAAACAAAAATCAAATTAGAGCACTACTTAATTTGGGGGAAAAAGTAAAAATGCAGTTTTATTTTTTAGCATATAAATTCAGCCTGATTCCAGATTTCAAACCTGGACTCTGGCTGCAAAAGGTCAAAATCATTTCCAGACAGCACGCCGACTCAACTGTCACAAATCCAGAAATAATCTGGTCAAAATTTTTACTTGAGTGATATCTTCATAAAATGTTGCTACTCTTAGTTGAGTAAAAACTTTGGCTACACCTTCTACGGTGAGCTTGTTGTTTTCTTTTTTTTGAAGGAGGTTCCAGACAATGACACACAGTCAACATTTATATCAATTTTGTATTTAAATATCATAATAATTTATTTTTTTGCCCAAAAGCTTAAAAACATTTACTGTGAACACTGAGAGGTAAAGGTGATGAGGAGTGAATATTATCAGTGGAGGTGCTAGTTTCATGTTTTAAAGGAAATTGGTTTAGAAAAAAGTTTTCTACTACCTGGAATTTTTATATTTAGTATCATTTATTTTACTTTTTTTTTCTCTTACTTTATTTTAATCTTTAAAATACCAAAATTTGCACAAAACTTTGCATTTCGGTCCGTCTTTATTACTAAATATATATATCCGATGATTCATCGTCTGCTCTGCCGATAATGCAAGCCTAGAAGAAGAAATGTGCTGTTTACCTGTGCAAAGAAAGAAACAACGAAAGAAAAATGTCTGAGGACTTCAGTGTTGAGGAAGAGCATGAGTTCTTTGCCGAGCTGAATGCGCACTTTCATCTGGTTTGTCTGCCGCGGTTTCTGTAGACTCGTGAACGCGCTTTTAGGAAATCCTATACACTACCGTTTATGCTCTAAAAACATTCTAGATGACTTCGTTTGAGTAAATTATGGACGCTACTCACTCAGGACACTTGGAATACATTGGACGAGCAGTATGGAGGAATATTGACACGTTTTTTGTGGACTTTTATGGACCTTTCTGCCTCGGGCACCATGGACCTCCATTATTTGAATGTCAGCAGACAGCAAGAAGCCTCCCAGATCTCCAGATGCATTTGAGATATCAAAAAAGTACTCCAGAGTGTACCCAGTTCTGCTTTGTCAAGTCATCAGCACAAACCTCTGCTGATACCGTTACTGATGAAGAACAGATGTGCAACAACTTAAAAAAAGGTTTTGGCTCGTTATCGGTCAGGCATCAGGTTAAGGTACAAAGACATTTATGTCAAGAAACGTTTACTTATTCTAAGATAAGTTTTTGCTGTATTTAACTTGTTGTAAGTTCAGTGCAGCATTGAGCTACAGAGCTGATGGCTTTGGGGTCTGCTGAACACAGATCAGAACAGATGTTGTGCAAAGGCTGGAGAAAATTTATTTGGCTGTGGATCAGCATGCACCACAGAACTGTGAGGAAAGCAGTATAAGACAATCATTACTTTACCATTTCTCAAAAGGATGACTGAAGCACTAAATGAGGTCACTGACTCTTACTCCAGCATTAAACAGGGAGCAGCAGCTCAGTTAAAAACTGATCTCATACTAGCTGTAAATCACCCTGGAGCCGTTCTGTCAGATTCGGATTCAGATAACTCAAAGGTCTGACTAGAAGGGCCAGACCATGAGGCAGGCTGACACTTGTAGCATGGAGAACATCAAGCACTTCATACCGATACAATAATAGTACGACAGGAGGCAAAACCCAACAGGCTGCAGAGAAAAATATTCTCATACTGTATTGTTTCGCAGGCCTGGGATGAGGCCAAGGACACAAGGTGCAGCGTCACCCCCAGATTCCACATACTCAGTCAGTGCTAAACTCCTCCTTGTTCACAAGTTGTGCAGATTACTTGTCTGCCGTGCTAATCAATGAGAGCTGTTCTACATCCACTGCTACTCCTCCGTCCACATACGTCTTCTCCGTCCATCACCAGACAAATACGGACCCAAGCTATGCTTTGCTCCGCTCCGGTCTGTTGGAAGCCGGCCAGGTCAAGAACCCCAATAAGATCCGGTTTGTCAAATTAAAATACAGTTACGACAGATTGGTAACTACAAATTAGAGCATAATTCTTATAGATTCCAAAAAGCTAAAAGACCATTTAATTAAATGATTAGATGCAGACTATAGGTACTTGAACATACCAGGAAGCAGATTTCTCATCTCAATCAAAATATCTATTTTATACTGACAGGCTTAACAGTTTAATCAAATGCAATCAAAAAAACTTCTTATTGCAGGCATGGATGAAGAGATGCTGAGTTTGGAAGTAGAGAACATAGTTCATAAAAAAACTAATTTGTATGATCCTAGTTATTTAGTTCATTTACGCATGATTTGCTTCTGCAAAACTTGAGCAGTCACGGAGGATGTGGGATTTCGGGGTCAGAGTTATGGAGAAACACTAATGCTTTCTGTAGAAGAAAGCATTAGTGTAGGTAGATCTGCATTAAAAGCAGCGATCTGACCAGCTGTGGCTACTGAGGTCATACAGTATGAAACAGTTAGGGTTTAACCATATGTTACAGTACAGGTTTAACAGTATGAAAGTAAAACACTGTTAAGGCAGTAAAAAGACTCTGACCTTGGCCTTCAGCTGTGAGGGAAACACCTTTATTTACAGTAACAGCTGATTAGTCAACCCATACCAACCTTCACAGTATCCGTGTACATTTACATGTTTTAACATTGGATGTTTCTTTAAAGTGACAATTCAACACAAAGCTGTGAATAATTTGAAGATAGAAGATAATCAATTGAAGAAAATATTTTTGTAGATATGAAATTTGTTGAAGATATTCAGCCCTCCTTAAAATCCCTAAACAACTCCTATTGACTTCAGCTGTCACATTATGAGTGAACAGAGCTTATTAACAACAAATCATGATAAATTCAGCCGTTTTGTAAATTGAAGCATCAACAAGTCCAAGAAATGCAGCTGGCAGAGTTTAGCAATAAAACAATATCCCAAAGATGTTTAACTTCAGATAAAAGCTGTTCAATGCATCGTCCTAAAAAATATATATAAAAACCAAACTGCTTGGTAATTTCCCATTAGCCTTGTAAAGGAGTACAATTTTTTCTCTAGTGTCTTTGAAAAGCTCTTTGGTCTTGGCCATGTTCACTCTGCAGCCTGAAGTGACCCAAATCTGATTTTTTTGACCATATGCGGCCTGGATCTGATCTTTTCATGGCTGTCTGAACAACACAGATCTGATTTTTAACAATGCCACCCAGGCCACTGTGTGTGGTCCTGAATCCAATACGAATCTGATCTTTTCAAATGCGACCTGTGACCGAATGGCCAAGTCACATTCATCCGGCCTGAACGCCATTAATACCCGACAAAGGTCATTATTCTGGGTCTTGCTATGAAGAAGCGGCAAGAAAAACAACAACCACGGCAGATGATGATGCGGAAAGCAGTATTTATGTTTAACCATCTTGAAAATTTTGTGTTTTTATGGTTGGGAAAAATCGCTAAATGCGCTCCGGCACTACCATCCATGCTTACTTCTGGGGGAAAAAAGAGCATGCTGGCCTGTGAAGTCATTGCGTCCTCTACTGGATTATTTATTTTTTAGATTATGTCTCACAGTGGATGCACCTACAATGACAATTTCACAGCCCTCCGTGATTTCTAGGTGCAAAATAGCAGGGTGTTTAAATAGTTATTTCCCTCACCGTATACCGTACAACGTATATTCTTAAAACTAAAGAATATGAAATCAAGTATTTATTTATCATATACACATGTATATATATATATATATATATATATATATATATATTTTTTTTATCTAATTTAACAAAAGGATAACCTATATAGTCAGTTGAGGTGATGATTGAAACTAAATACGGGTAAATACAGTCAGAGTATGTTTTCAAGTCAGCAGAGGAAATGGGGTCTTTTACATCCAGAACTTTCGTATTAAAACCCTTTCACATGCTTGAATGGGGCTAAAATAAAACACCATTCTATTCATATTCAGTTATTGTAAATATGGCATTTTTTGCTAAATTTTTTATTGGTTAATACACCCCCCCACGCAAAAAAAATTAGTTGTGAAATTCGTACTCGTACTCGTCGTCTCCCGCTTTATCCGGAACCGGGTCGCAGGGGCAGCAGACTAAGCAGAGACACCCAGACTTCCCTCTCCGCAGACACCTCCTCCAGCTCTGTTGGGGGAAGCCCTAGGCGCTCCCAGGCCAGCCGAGAGACATAGTCTCTCCAGCATGTCCTGGGTCGTCCCCTGGGCCTCCTCCCGGTGGGACGTGCCTGGAACACCTCCCGAGGGAGGCATCCAGGGGGCATCCGAAGAAGATGTCCGAGCCACCTCAACTGACTCCTCTCGACGTGGAGGAGAACCGGCTCTACTCTGAGCCTCTCCCGAATGACCGAGCTCCTCACCCTATCTCTAAGGGAGAGCCCAGCCACCCTGCGGAGAAAGCTCATTTCAGCCACTTGTATCCAGGATCTTGTTCTTTCGGTCATGATCCAAATTTCATGACCATAGGTGAGGGTAGGAATGTAGACCGACCGGTAAATTGAGAGCTTTGCCTTTTCGCTCAGCTCCCTCTTCACCACGACAGACCGGTGCAGCGTCCGCATTATTGCAGCAGCCGCACCGATCCGTCTATCAATCTCCCGCTCCATTCTTCCCTCACTCGTGAACAGGACCCCAAGATACTTGAACTCCTCCACTTGAGGCAGGGACCCTCCTCCAACCTGAAGTGGACAAGCCACCTTTTTCCGTTAGTGAACCATGGCCTCGGACTTGGGCCCCGTCCACACGAAGCCGAACCCCTGCCTAAACGCATAAATTTTTCACCAAAACAGCCTCTCATCCACACAAAGCCGGCGTTTCGGGGGTCTGTAAACGATCTTTTTTTTATTCAGCCTTCAGAGTGGGAAGATTTTGAAACGCCGTTTTCGCGTTTCCATCTTTAAGCTCTAACCGCATTTTTTTTTTTTTTTACACGCATGCGTCATAGCGTCGCCTCTAAACACGCATGCGCGACACAGTATCACAACAACAATGGCGCCGTACTGTGTTGAATGGTTGCTGCTAATGCTACTCACCCTGCTGTCGGGCTTACAACAGAATCTTCTTCTTCTGGAATATCTCCAGGAAGAACAGAGCAATATCGACGACATAGTTCAGCACCTGAATTTGACTGAACCACGAAAATGGACCCGCAGGGCAACCATGTATAAATATTAGTGCGCATGCCCAACATTTTGTCGCCTATTTTTGCTTTGGCACCACAGCGCCACTTACAGGCCTGGCATACATTTTGCAGCGTTTTCATGCATTCGTGTGGACGATCACATTTATTTTATGTCTCCGTCTTTACGACAAACGTTCTGGATAATATTAGCGTTTCGTGTTCGTTTTGACTTCGTGTGGACGGGGCCTTGGAGGAGCTGATTCTCATCCCGGCCACTTCACACTCAGCTGCGAACCGCCCCAGCGCACGCTGTAGGTCTTGGCAGGAGGGAGCCAGCAGAACTACGTCATCCGCAAAAAGCAGGGACGAGATCCGCTGTTCTCCAAACCAGACCCCTTCCGGTCCTTGGCTGCGCCTAGAAATCCTGTCCATAAAAGTTATGAACAGGACCGGTGACAGAGGGCAGCCCTGTCGGAGTCCAACATGCACTGGGAACAGGTCCGACTTAGTGCCGGCAATGCGAACCAGACTCCTGCTCCGCTTGTACAGAGAACGGATGGCCCCTAATAAAGGGCCCCCGACTCCATACTCCTGGAGCACCCCCCACAGGGCAGCACGAGGGACACGGTCGAATGCCTTCTCCAAGTCCACAAAACACATGTGGACTGGTTGGGCAAACTCCCATTAACCCTCAAGCACCCTGCAGAGGGTGTAGAGCTGGTCCACTGTTCCACGGCCAGGACAAAAACCACACTGCTCCTCCTGCAGCCGAGGTTCGACAATCAGCCGGACTCTCCTCTCCAGCATCGCGGGGGCAGCAGACTAAGCAGAGACTCCCAGACTTACCTCTCCGCAGACACCTCCTCCAGCTCTGTTGGGGGAAGCCCTAGGCGCTCCCAGGCCAGCCGAGAGACATAGTCTCTCCAGCGTGTCCTGGGTCGTCCCCTGGGCCTCCTCCCGGTGGGACGTGCCTGGAACACCTCCCGAGGGAGGCATCCAGGGGGCATCCGAAGAAGATGTCCGAGCCACCTCAACTGACTCCTCTCGACGTGGAGGAGAACCGGCTCTACTCTGAGCCTCTCCCGAATGACCGAGCTCCTCACCCTATCTCTAAGGGAGAGCCCAGCCACCCTGCGGAGAAAGCTCATTTCAGCCGCTTGTATCCAGGATCTCGTTCTTTCGGTCATGATCCAAATTTCATGACCATAGGTGAGGGTAGGAACGTAGACCGACCGGTAAATTGAGAGCTTTGCCTTTTCGCTCAGCTCCCTCTTCACCACGACAGACCGGTGCAGCGTCCGCATTATTGCAGCAGCCGCACCGATCCGTCTATCAATCTCCCGCTCCATTCTTCCCTCACTCGTGAACAGGACCCCAAGATACTTGAACTCCTCCACTTGAGGCAGGGACCCTCCTCCAACCTGAAGTGGACAAGCCACCTTTTTCCGTTAGTGAACCATGGCCTCGGACTTGGGCCCCGTCCACACGAAGCCGAACCCCTGCCTAAACGCATAAATTTTTCACCAAAACAGCCTCTCATCCACACGAAGCCGGCGTTTCGGGGGTCTGTAAACGATCTTTTTTTTATTCAGCCTTCAGAGTGGGAAGATTTTGAAACGCCGTTTTCGCGTTTCCATCTTTAAGCTCTAACCGCATTTTTTTTTTTTTTTTTACACGCATGCGTCATAGCGTCGCCTCTAAACACGCATGCGCGACACAGTATCACAACAACAATGGCGCCGTACTGTGTTGAATGGTTGCTGCTAATGCTACTCACCCTGCTGTCGGGCTTACAACAGAATCTTCTTCTTCTGGAATATCTCCAGGAAGAACAGAGCAATATCGACGACATAGTTCAGCACCTGAATTTGACTGAACCACGAAAATGGACCCGCAGGGCAACCATGTATAAATATTAGTGCGCATGCCCAACATTTTGTCGCCTATTTTTGCTTTGGCACCACAGCGCCACTTACAGGCCTGGCATACATTTTGCAGCGTTTTCATGCATTCGTGTGGACGATCACATTTATTTTATGTCTCCGTCTTTACGACAAACGTTCTGGAAAATATTAGCGTTTCGTGTTCGTTTTGACTTCGTGGACGGGGCCTTGGAGGAGCTGATTCTCATCCCGGCCACTTCACACTCAGCTGCGAACCGCCCCAGCGCACGCTGTAGGTCTTGGCAGGAGGGAGCCAGCACAACTACGTCATCCGCAAAAAGCAGGGACGAGATCCGCTGTTCTCCAAACCAGACCCCTTCCGGTCCTTGGCTGCGCCTAGAAATCCTGTCCATAAAAGTTATGAACAGGACCGGTGACAGAGGGCAGCCCTGTCGGAGTCCAACATGCACTGGGAACAGGTCCGACTTAGTGCCGGCAATGCGAACCAGACTCCTGCTCCGCTTGTACAGAGAACGGATGGCCCCTAATAAAGGGCCCCCGACTCCATACTCCTGGAGCACCCCCCACAGGGCAGCACGAGGGACACGGTCGAATGCCTTCTCCAAGTCCACAAAACACATGTGGACTGGTTGGGCAAACTCCCATGAACCCTCAAGCACCCTGCAGAGGGTGTAGAGCTGGTCCACTGTTCCACGGCCAGGACAAAAACCACACTGCTCCTCCTGCAGCCGAGGTTCGACAATCAGCCGGACTCTCCTCTCCAGCATCGCGGGGGCAGCAGACTAAGCAGAGACTCCCAGACTTACCTCTCCGCAGACACCTCCTCCAGCTCTGTTGGGGGAAGCCCTAGGCGCTCCCAGGCCAGCCGAGAGACATAGTCTCTCCAGCGTGTCCTGGGTCGTCCCCTGGGCCTCCTCCCGGTGGGACGTGCCTGGAACACCTCCCGAGGGAGGCATCCAGGGGGCATCCGAAGAAGATGTCCGAGCCACCTCAACTGACTCCTCTCAACGTGGAGGAGAACCGGCTCTACTCTGAGCCTCTCCCGAATGACCGAGCTCCTCACCCTATCTCTAAGGGAGAGCCCAGCCACCCTGCGGAGAAAGCTCATTTCAGCCGCTTGTATCCAGGATCTCGTTCTTTCGGTCATGATCCAAATTTCATGACCATAGGTGAGGGTAGGAACGTAGACCGACCGGTAAATTGAGAGCTTTGCCTTTTCGCTCAGCTCCCTCTTCAACACGACAGACCGGTGCAGCGTCCGCATTATTGCAGCAGCCGCACCGATCCGTCTATCAATCTCCCGCTCCATTCTTCCCTCACTCGTGAACAGGACCCCAAGATACTTGAACTCCTCCACTTGAGGCAGGGACCCTCCTCCAACCTGAAGTGGACAAGCCACCTTTTTCCGTTAGTGAACCATGGCCTCGGACTTGGGCCCCGTCCACACGAAGCCGAACCCCTGCCTAAACGCATAAATTTTTCACCAAAACAGCCTCTCATCCACACGAAGCCGGCGTTTCGGGGGTCTGTAAACGATCTTTTTTTTATTCAGCCTTCAGAGTGGGAAGATTTTGAAACGCCGTTTTCGCGTTTCCATCTTTAAGCTCTAACCGCATTTTTTTTTTTTTTTTTTTTACACGCATGCGTCATAGCGTCGCCTCTAAACACGCATGCGCGACACAGTATCACAACAACAATGGCGCCGTACTGTGTTGAATGGTTGCTGCTAATGCTACTCACCCTGCTGTCGGGCTTACAACAGAATCTTCTTCTTCTGGAATATCTCCAGGAAGAACAGAGCAATATCGACGACATAGTTCAGCACCTGAATTTGACTGAACCACGAAAATGGACCCGCAGGGCAACCATGTATAAATATTAGTGCGCATGCCCAACATTTTGTCGCCTATTTTTGCTTTGGCACCACAGCGCCACTTACAGGCCTGGCATACATTTTGCAGCGTTTTCATGCATTCGTGTGGATGATCACATTTATTTTATGTCTCCGTCTTTACGACAAACGTTCTGGAAAATATTAGCGTTTCGTGTTCGTTTTGACTTCGTGTATACGGGGCCTTGGAGGAGCTGATTCTCATCCCGGCCACTTCACACTCAGCTGCGAACCGCCCCAGCGCACGCTGTAGGTCTTGGCAGGAGGGAGCCAGCAGAACTACGTCATCCACAAAAAGCAGGGACGAGATCCGCTGTTCTCCAAACCAGACCCCCTCCGGTCCTTGGCTACGCTTAGAAATCCTGTCCATAAAAGTTATGAACAGGACCGGTGACAGAGGGCAGCCCTGTCGGAGTCCAACATGCACTGGGAACAGGTCCGACTTAGTGCCGGCAATGCGAACCAGACTCCTGCTCCGCTTGTACAGAGAACGGATGGCCCCTAATAAAGGGCCCCCGACTCCATACTCCTGGAGCACCCCCCACAGGGCAGCACGAGGGACACGGTCGAATGCCTTCTCCAAGTCCACAAAACACATGTGGACTGGTTGGGCAAACTCCCATGAACCCTCAAGCACCCTGCAGAGGGTGTAGAGCTGGTCCACTGTTCCACGGCCAGGACAAAAACCACACTGCTCCTCCTGCAGCCGAGGTTCGACAATCAGCCGGACTCTCCTCTCCAGCATCCTGGCATAGGCCTTTCCGGGGAGGCTGAGAAGTGTGATTCCCCGATAATTGGAACACACACTCCGGTCCCCCTTCTTGTGGAGGGGAACCACCACCCCAGTCTGCCAATCCAGGGGAACTGTCCCCCGACCTCCACGCGATGTTGAAGAGACGTGTCAACCATGACAGCCCGACAACATCCAGAGTTCTAAGATACTCAGGACGGATCTCATCCACCCCCAAAGCCTAGCCACCGTGGAGTTTTTTGACCACCTCGGTCACCGAGGAGGTAGTTGTGAAATTAAAAAACTTTAATAAAGGAGTTCAATGAATAGTTTTAAACAGCACTGTATATCAAGCCTAATAAACTCAGAAAAGTTCATAATTTATACTGACAATACTCCAAAACTGCCAAATAACAGAAAACGTCTCTAATTTTAAATGAATTTTTCCACTATGATGAAATCAAACTGACCCATGCCTTGATGTAAGAAATGGTTATTCTCTTTTAACCAAAACTCCAGAACGATCACTACCCAAGAAACGGACACAGACATGTTGGCTTCATACTGACCGTATTGTTTTCAACATCCTCTGTGGTGTTCGCCATGTCGGCTCAGCAATCACTTCCCCCTCACATGCAAACAAACCTCTTTCACCTTGATGCAAAAGAAGAAGAAACAGCATTAGAAAATCTGTATAAAAAATAAAATAAAACATTTCGGTAATAAACGTTGAATCACAGGATAAAGGAGACCATGTGTTATGAGACAAATATTCCTATGGACTCCAGCAGGGCTGTTTGGCAGCTTATGTAATCTATGATGAATTTACTGTAAGGCTTTTTACATGTTTTCCCACGGGTGTTAATCATTATAGGCCTCTAAATGTCATAAACTCTTTTCATGTTCAGGTTATTCATGAAAAACATAAATAATGTTGACCATTGAAATATGTCTTCATCCACTTGGATTCTAGTGAAAAAAAGAAAAAAATAGGAAATACTTTACTGTGACATTCAAAGGATCATGTAATAATATTAATTATTGTAAAAAAAAAAAACATCAAAAACATAAGTAGCTTTATCTGTTCCAGAGTATGTTCTTACATAAACTCCAAAAAAGGGTTTTCATGTTGTAACAAGTTCAGAGGTGGGAACAGGACGTGACAAAGACTTCCTTCAACATTTTTTAGACCAATTACACAAAAGAAATAAAGACTCTTCACACGGCTGCATATTACAAGGAAACACGATATTATGAATATTGCAACTATATTTATATATAGTATATCAGCAATCCTGACTAAAACTAAAGAAAAAAAGGTTGATTCATCCCAGAATCCATTTTATTTTCCTTTTATAGTTACGGTTTTGAAATTTTCCTTTGAATTAACTTTCTCCATTCTTTAGGAAAATTAATTGAATGCTGTTTTATGCTATTATATTTTTATTGCATTATAGTTATCAACATGCTTCATTGCCTTGCCACAATAAGAGGTACTTTAAATGAATCACAAACCTTTAGTGATATTAATAAAGCTTTATAAAGCTTTATTAATATCACGGATGGTAATAATGAGATGTACAGACACTAGGAACTATAACAGGCAGATCTTTTTGTCAGAACATAGATGGCAATACTTTCCACAATCCAGCTGAAGAGCACCTATTTGTCTTGTATAACATCACAAGTTTAGGCAAACAACAAGATGTACATTTGACAATCGCTTTTAGTGGAGTCTCTCAAGTTTAGGGTCTGCAACCTTTAAGATCCAAAGAACTATTTCTCCCCTCGTCCAGCCAAATAAAAGCCAAAAATGTACACGACCCTTTTATAAAACACATCTTGTTGTCTTAGTTAAAGGGGTCATAGAATAATTCTATAGGGTATTTGGCGATGGTCCTTAAGGTCTCTGAAAAGGGTGTGTTACATTGGTTGGGCTGAAAATGGCATATTTGCTGTTTTATGCGCCGAAATGCAAGCCTGATTAAAAGCCCTAGAATGAAATGACAAATTTTCTTCCTTTTATGGTATGCTCATTAATATTTAGATGAGTTGTGCACTGATTGGTTGGTTTACAACGAGCGAAGCTGCTGAGCTAAGACACATCATAGCAACAAGCCTTCACTCACTGAAACATCGAAATTTTTGATATGGTAGGGTGACCAGACGTGCTCTTTTTCCCCAGACATGTCCTACTTTTCATTCCCCCCCCCCAAAAAAAAAAAAATGTCCAGTGGGAATTTCAAAAATCTTCCGGGATTTTGGTCGACTAGTGCAACCCAAATTTTGGGGCGTAACAAAAGTACAGGCCAGAACCATGTAAGGCAACATCCCCGAATTGAAGTCTTCATCAATGGCAATGTAAATTTGGTTTTGCATTCTATGACCCCTTTAAATATCTGTGATAGGAGGTCTGTTGCCATTTATGCATTTTTTTTTTGTTTTAAAATGAGGACAAACATAAAACCCATGGATTTTCTTTTATAGATGTTAATAGCTATGAATATTTTTTACACATTATTGGTTATTTTATTGTAGTTCTTTTAGAGAAATTAAATCCAGAAATCCTTCGAAAAAACTGCTGAACAGTCAAACACAGGCGAATGTTATTATATCATCGTTAAAAAAAAAATTGTTGGCTCATTAAAATTTTTTGCCACTTTTAGAGGTAGTTATTGTTGGTTCAAGGAGTCACTTGTGGCTGCAGAGATGCAGGTTGAAGACCCTTGCTGTAGATGCTCCAAAGTCTTTGATGCTCCTTATGTTCTCTTCAGATGACAGGTAATCTATAGTGGTTAGATAATAAAACTGCTAAACAACCCATTTTCTTCACAGCGCTCAACAGATTGGTGTTTAATTTGGGATGCGTGAAAGAGAAAAAATTAGCTCTAAGGTAGCAAACATCCCCCATCAACCTTGACAGTGAGCATTAGATAAATTTCTATCCATTGATTTTCCAAAGCTCCATAAGCCTCTCATCTAACCAAAGCACACAGTTCAATCAAAGTAGAGTTTTGCTGTTCAGTTTGAGAAGAAAAAGAGTTTTCATCTGGTTTCTTTACAAAAAATAAGTTCACATAGATATCCTCTGTTCATTATAAGTGGTGGGCAGATGAGGTTTTGCCACATCCTATAATCCTATCTATATAATCAATGGATTTCAAGCAATAAAGGAGAAAGCTTAGATAACATTTACTCTAATGGGATTTTTAGAGGTACTGATAATTATTTGACATGTACGAAAACAACTGACCAAACGTTTATACATTACAGGTTAGAATTAAAAGGACTTATGATGATTATGTGATCCAAGATATTTCTATTTTCTGTTTTAATATATATTTACTACAACATTTTTAAGCATCTACATGTTTGTCTACAACTCCTCATTAAACTCTTTAGAAGATTAACACATTAGGATATTAAAAATTGCACGATTGCATTAATTGCAAGAGTGCTGCTTCATAATCCCACAAAAAACACACCAAATTAATATTTGCTGAGCAGCTACGGAAAAATAACGGGTTCCTACCAACGGTTCATGTCAAACTGAGCGACATTAGCTAGCGTTCAGTGTAATGCTGTGTTAATGCTATGGATATGCTATTATTAAGGAAAAGGCTACAACGGCTAGTTAATGTTAGCCAGTTTTATTTTAACGGCACAGCGGAGCTAACCGGCTAGGTATCCCCCACAGGTCAGCTTTTATACGGCTCTTTGAAATACTCCATGAGGAACAGTACTTACCGACAACAAAGGCAGTGTAATTTCCCCCAAAATTCTGTTAAAGCAGGTTTAAAAACCGGGAACCCACTCCTCCTCCTCTTTGTTGTTCCTGCGTTTCCTCACAGAATCTCCGACGGCTTCCTGTTCAAGTCGATTCAGCTCCTGTCTAGTCCTGTCGCAAGAAAGTGGTGGAGCTCCGGCGCTAACCGGAAGTAGCTCCACCGATAGGCGGAAGTAGCTCCACTTTTAGGCGGAAGCATTGACTGTTAGTAAATTTTTTTTTTATCAAAATATTGAGCATTTATACAAAATCGTAAGGCATGTAATCAACAAAGAAAAAAAACATTTGTACGTGTAAGATGCACAGATGATATTTTAAGACAAAGCTATTCATAAGATGTGAAAATTGGTAATACCAATAATCCATTCAATTCAGTTTATTAATATAGCACCAATTCACAACACATGTCATCTCAAGGCACTTTACAGTTTACCAGATCATACAGTCAGATTGATTCAAAGTTTTCTACCTAAGGAAAACCATTTGATTGCATTGACTCATTGACTCAAATGGAATCCCTCACACTAAGCATGCTTGTAGCGACAGTGGAGAGGAAAAACTCCCGTTTAACAGGAAGAAACCTCCAGCAGAACCAGGCTCAGTGTGAGCGGCCATCTGCCGAGGCCGACTTGGGTTCAAGAAGACAGAAGCAGACATACAATAAGCAGCTGTAACAGGAAACACACAGAAAGGCAGACAAGCTCCGAGCCAGCTCCCATGTCAGAGGATGAAGAGAGAACATCCAGCCAGTCACAGTCGGAGAAGCAGGACTACACTGGAAAACAGTCCGATCTACAACATCTATAAACAAGGGTGTTGATGGCAACAGCACAGCTTATATTTCTTTCCAGGATAGTGTCACAGCCAAAGAGGAAGAGGTGGGGCAAAGCTACTATGAGAAAAAGCAGGGAGAGCAGAATGTTAGAGATTGAACAGATTCTGCAGACTGGAGAATAGAGATAGGATGAAGCAGATTCATGAAATAGGTCCTCCTTACAGGTCCTCCAGAAATCTAAGCCAATAGCAGCATAACTATAGAGATAGCTCAGGAAGGTGATCGAAGGTAAAACATGGGAAGTAACTGGTTACATCTAGTCAGATTTACTTAAAGCTGCAGTCTGTAACATTGAGAAGAGAGCAGACTTCAACTGAAAATTTGAAGAAAAACAGGTTTCACGCCACTCCCCCACCCTCTCTGCTTCACTCATGCCCCACCTCCAAGCTCCACCCCTCTCAGAGCATCTGCGCGGCTACCGCATGCGACCAGAAGCGTCCAAGCAGCGTACGCGGCATGGAGTGTGAACCGGTAAGAGCGATAACACTCACCTCCAAGCAGCTAGATATAAGATGCTGGTTATACCGAAGTTTGCCGTGTAAGCAGTTGTCGGCAGGGGCAGTAAGGGCAGTTTCTCTTTCGCTGGTGGCTGTCGCTCCGCCATGACTTCCACGCGCGTCCGCCTGACTGCGGCAGCGGCAGATTAAGCGGTGAGGGGGGGGCGGGAATCAGAGTGTGTGAGCTGTGATTGACACTCCATCAGACGCTTCTCTGGCTGTGATTGGTTGTTTTGACTCGTCCCGAATTATTCTTTCCAGATTGAAATACAGGCAGTATGCGGGACCAATTGAAGCAGTTTTTTTCACAGGTTACATATCACATGTACTGCTGTCTGGGCATAGGGACAGTTTTAGCCGATATGACAAAAAAGTGATTTTTAAAAACTTACAGACTTCAGCTTCAAGTACTCAAAATTGTGGTTTTCCCACTTGTCTGGGACCAGGTTGTGGAGATTACCTTTTTTGCCCAGCTCTCTTTTCACCACAACAGATTGATGCAGCGACCACATTATAGTGGCAAGCGCACCAAACTATCTATCAATCTCACATTCCAATCTTCCCTGATTTGTGAACAGGACCTCAAGATATTAAAATTCCTCCACTTGAGGCGGGAACCATTGGCGGGCGGCCCATAGGGGGCGCTGGGGCACCGCCCTCCCTGATAAGAAGAGAGAAACGTAAAATATATTTTTAGAAATTAACTCATAAATGTCAGTTTTACTCTCTAGAGTGTGTACCTATAAGCAAAACAAATTATATAAACTACATTTCCCTATCTACTGTCATTCATTTGTGGATTTCCACAGACAGACTCCTACCGTCTCTGTCTTGGGGCGCTGATCAGACAGACCCACATTTGCAGAGAATCTGTCAATCATGTACTATTGCTAGGTTAATTTAATGGCCAATCAGCGTCTCAGAACTTTATGGTCTTGGGGCGCTGAAAATACTGCGCTTTTACAGGCTTCTGCACCCAATGCGCAGGTGCAGACAATTAGAGGGACGATGGCGAACGTAACGAGCGAGATGCAGCTTCCACCAAATTCGGTGAGATCCTTATTTATCTACCCGTTTACCAGAAGAACATCCCTGTTGTAGGATATGAAAATTTCCTGTCATGGTTATTGTGACTGCGACGAATCCACCTCGTCGCTTCAAAACTTTGCATGCCACACACACATTCCTGTTATACTGTGCTTGTGAGGACCTATTCACTCGCGCTGAGCCCAGTAGCTCCATTAACTTAAAACACACAAGCTGTTCCTGGTTACCTGCTGGCGTATTGAGGGTGCACACTTAATATTTCAGTGGGGTTAGCCGTGTGTGTGTGTGTGTGTGTGTGTGTGTGTGTGTGTGTGTGTGTGTGTGTGTGTGTGTGTGTGTGTGTGTGTGTGCTACGGGGACTTGTCATCTTCAGTCTGGCTGCGTCTTTGCTGGGTTCAAACCCAGTTTGGTGTATTTGAATAAGTCAATGAATCTGTGTAAAAGAATTAAGTTGTAAAAATTATTTGTTTGTTTTTCTACATCAATTGTTTGTGGAGGTAATATATGGAAAAACTGATTTATGAGAAGAAATCAGAAATAAGAGAGCCTGAGGGTAGGGGCTTAAACTATTTAATGAGGGCTGTGGGAAGAAGAGCGGGCATTTCTGTTTTCAGTTTCTTTGTTACATTGCTGGTAACTGGAGGGAGGCTGAGGCCCAGAGGATCTTGTATATGTTTAGTTTCTTTTGCACCCTGTTTTGAGTTTTTGAGCACAATAAATCACCAACACCGGTAACCCGACTGAGCCTGGATTCTTGGAGGCCAAAGAACTCCGTCACAGTGACCCAAATCATCACTGTTACTGTTATTATATAGTAAATTAAATCATTACTGTTAAATTGTATGTATTGTGAAATTGTTTATTTGAATTCTTATTCCGGATTAGTTGGAGACATACACTAGGCTATATCAGCCGCCACTGGCGGGAACTCTTCTCCAGCCTGAAGGGGAAAAGTCACCTTTTTCTGTCTGTGAACCGTGACCTCAGGTTTGGAGGAGCTGATATTCTTCCCTACCACTTTGCAATCAGCTGCAACCCGCCCCTGTTCATGCTGTAGGTCTTGGCATGGAGGAGCCAGCAGAACCACGTCATCCGCAAATTCCTTATATTTTTAAAACAAATGTTACTCGTTACTCTTGGCTTCAATTAATGTTTATAAATATTTATTTCACGTCATGTGCGCCATCCAAAGCAGATCGTTGGCGCCATCCACTTCTAGTGAAAACTGGTGTCATTGGATGAGTCATATAACGTAAACACTCATTGGTTGGTGAAAATCATCAGAAGAAAACAGATGCTCTTCGAAATACAAACACAAATTGTCTATTCCATGCTACAATGTTGTTGAAATGTGTGAAAGGTCAAAGAATTTTTTGAAATAGTCGAAAAATTTAGTTTTCAAATTTATATAGTGGCATCTCACAGTTTTTTTTTAAACATTACTTTATACTTTTATACTTTAAGTAGTTTTTGGAGCACATACTTTTTCACTTTTACTTGAGTAAAGAGGTCAAGTTGATACTTCAACTTTTACAAGAGTGTTTTTAAACTGCAGTATCTATACTTAAGTAACAAGTGTGTGTACTTTTGACACCACTGTTGGTTTCATAAGTTTTATGTTAAAAAATAAGGGATTTGGAAAAGTGTTTTTTCCGCATAAATTTGCTAAGTCTTAATCTTATTATTTATTTATAGTTTGTTTTTATTTTAGTCTGTAAGATACTCACACTAAACATCTGTTTGATTGGATGATATCCTACCCATTATATATCAGATAATATCAGATAATTACTCAGCGCTTTAGTAGTGCTGCGTAATTGTCTGCTCCTTATTTTTACTTGAGTCAAAATAAGATGTATTAGGGCCAGGCAAGAGATTTTTTTTTTTTTTTTTTTTTTTACGAGTATAAAGTAGAAACATTATATTATTACAACTTTATTCTTGTATTTTTTTCTTAAAATGCCTAAAAAAAAAGATTAAAACAGAGTATTATGAAATATGTTATGAAAGAACATTTTCCTTGGATCCATCTTTTCAAGTTTTTTTCAGATTTTCTTATCTATATATATTTATTTATATTTCACTTTACTAAGTTTTTTTCATCTTTTTTTCTTTTCTTTTCTTATCATATTTATTTATTTTAATTATTATTATTATTATTATTATTATTATTATTATTATTATTATATTATATTATTACTTCGTTTTTCTCAGATTTTGCTTTCCTCTCATTTCCGTCCACCCGCGGAGCTGTTTCCGCCACCCACTGGAGCTCCACTAAATTCTCTCATTTCCGGTACGTCATTCTTCTTCCGGTGATAGAGGGCAGCTCGCTTTAACGTAACAACTATCCTTAAAATCGACGAAATCCAACAAAACTATGGTATGTTTTAACATCTGATGTATAATTAAGATCGCGCATTATACTTTTCTTCGAGGTTTAAAGGATGGGCGTTTTGTCAAATTGATGGTCTTTTTAAAACAACGTTCGGTAGATTCAGTAGCTAATGTTAGCATGACGTTTTTGCAGCACATTTAATTGGTGCAAAAATAAATATCACCAACATTTGTTCTTCCTTTTTAGCGCAAACTAAGCTCTAACAATATAATTTGATGATTATCTGTTGTTTTAGACTTGGCAAATTGTAAACAGTTGAGTAGCATTTTCTCCGACAGAAAAGACTGTACATTTTCATTTAAAATGTGAAAATCTACAAGTAAAACAAAAAATAATTTAGATCGCTTGAATTAAAATGGTAATAACCCCGTAATTTTAAATAATGTTACCGCTTTGGTATATGATTGTGTTTTATTCCCCCTTACAAACCAAAGCTTATGTGATCAGTCTTTTTTTTTTTAAGTATAGGAATTAAATGTAATTCTTAATCAGATTTAAAATACTTAATTTGACTAATTCAGTTGGTAGTTTACAGTAATTGTGTAAGTTCACAAAAACTTGAACTTTTTATATCTGGTCCTGTTAAAAGGGGAAATTTCAGTGGATTGTATTTAGGGCTGAAACAATTAATCTGATTAATGGATTATTGAAATAATCCCCAACTAATTTAGCAATCAATTAATCAAAAGCCAGAGTAGAGATACTCTAAAACATGCCTTTAGCTGACAGAGTGACCCACTTAGAGCTTAGAGCTGTAAAAAAAACAGTAGTGATCATCAAGGGCTGCAACTAAAAAGTTAGACAGGTTTATTCACATATAACTTTTTTTTTTCAGTCTCACACCATCCTGCTGGTACAGCCCACAAAGAGGCCAGAGGGTCGGACATACGCCGATTACGAATCAGTCAACGAATGTATGGAAGGTGAGCTGGTCAGGATAAGCCCCTATAACCATCTTCTTACAGATTTCTTCTGGCTTTTTTTTTTTTACACACCTAAATGTTTCAGATCATCAGACTTGTAATAAAGGGTGTTCTAATCCTATATTAATATCAGATATTAGCCAGAAAACTAATATCTGATTATCCCGGCTGGCATCTAAAATCTCTGATATTGTTATGCTGATAGAACAGACAGAAGTCAGGTGTTCTCATACCTTTTGTTGTTGACTATGGTTATCTCTTTTTGTAATATCACATGATCAAGCCTTTATGAAATTCGACAGTTCAAAATTATTATTAAAATTATTTGATTCATAGTAATCTTGGTATTGTTCCAGAAATGAAGCTGTAACTGGACAACCAAACAAATTGGGACATCAAAGATAATGATAACGAAGAATAATTAGTTCATATAAAAAAGTATAAAGATTTGTCAAAATCCTGTTTATAAAGTAGGGTTGTCATGATGCTATTATGTCAAACTGCAATATCATTTCCAATGAAAATATTCCAGACTTGATGCCATTTTCTACACCATGGGGTAAAAACAAGGAATTTTTTTTCAATCTCAACATAGAAAATGTATTTTATTTTTTTTTAAACCAAAGTCACAGAGACTAGTTAAATACGAGCATGAAATAAATAACCCAAATGTAAAATGAGCAATTTAAAACATCACTTGTTTTTAGTATCAGGACAATTTATTGATACTTTTTAGAGTACATATTTTCTATCTTAAAAAAAAATGTCCTGATTTTTAAACGTTTAGTTTAAAACTTGTATGAGAAAAAAGGACACTTTTTACTAAGCAAAATAATATCTTTTAATAACTCAGGTGTGTTGAATAATAAAGAGGAAGAGATGTAAACAATCAGACATGTTCTTAAACAGCTCTATAAAAGTATATGTAGTTGTTGTACGATGGCAGCCTTGGTGTTAATGGAGGAATTCCGAGGGAGTGTTTCCTCTGAGATCCTGCCATATGATGATGATGATTGGCTTACTAGCCGGTTTGGATTGTCCAGAGAAATCATCTCGTCTGGAAACCCACCTGCTTTCCAGTTGTTTAGTGATGCATTAATCCCTGATCTGTGACACCCTGTCTATATTGAATGGTCTAATCCATGTGTTGCTCAGGTGTGTATAATTCCCATAAGTTTTGCCTGAAACATGAAAACTGCGATTAGAAGCCAAGACCGGATGCTCAAAAGGGATCAGAGCTACGGCTTATAAATGGGTGAAAACAACAAACCTATGTTTTTCTGTGGCCTAGTCCAAGTCTGGGCTTAAAACTGATTAAGGATACTGTGGAATAAAATTATAGCATGACCTTCATGCTCAAACGTCTGAGTTCTCCTTCCTGAACACCAGTACTAATGATCAAAAGCAGATGGTTGAAAAATGACGGCCATCATGGATTGATGTGGTGTTTGGTCCATCCCTACGTTTTTACTCATTCTGTCAGAATCTGGGATCAAAACACTAATAAGGCAAATCTTCATTCAGAAAGTTTTGCTTCAGCCGGTAATCCAGAGTATTTTTGTTTCCTTTAGGTGTTTGTAAGATGTATGAAGAACATTTAAAGAGAATGAACCCCAACAGTCCATCAATAACGTATGACATCAGCCAGCTGTTTGACTTCATCGACGACCTTGCTGACCTCAGCTGTTTGGTGTAAGTTCAGCTAAAGAAAATCCACAATGATGATGCTTTTTAATTTGTTAATTTGTTTTTGTAAACAACAAAAAACTATTCACTCCCCTTGAACTTCACTATATGTTCTCTTCAAAGCCACAAACATAATGTAAATACCTCTGACTTAAATGTGATGTTTTGACACAAAGTGGTGTGTGCTTGGGAATTGAACGATGCATGGTTTGTCTATTGTTTTGCAAACAAAAATCAGATTTACATAAATCCAGCTGTTCTGTGGAGGCCTCAGGTTTGTTAGAGAACATTCTTAAAGAAAGTGCCTTGATGAAAACCAAGGAACACAAGGAGCACTGCTGCTTTCGATGCTCAGAAGCTCAGAAAACGCTGCAGGACATTTTGCTGCGCCTTTATCTCAACCATTGACTTTGATTTTAGACTAGCTGCTTCTGCAGCAGATGGTCTGAACGTAGCATTAGAAGAAGAGCTGTCAGCAGCGAGGTCGAATCGTCTTGAAAGCAGCCATCTTGGGTCAGACCACAGTTCAGACAACTGCAGCTAGAATGAATAGGAGGCCCCTCAGATCTAATTTTGATCACATGGAGGATCAAGTCTATGGAAGCATACTGCATTCACCAAAGGAAAAAAAATCTGACAACTTCATCATAATTACGAGATCATAGTTATGACATCTAACCTGTAATAAGGAGATAAGATCTCATAATAGTGAGATCAGTATCTCATAATTAGGAGATCTTATCTCCTAATTACGAGGAAAGAAAAGAGAAAAGCTCTTCTTCTTTGTTCCTCATTCCAGAGGAAAGCCAGCCACCATGGGTGAAGAAATTAAGCTGTAAATCATAATTTGAAAAGAATGCAATACATAAAACTCCATCCTGAAAAGAGAAGATTGAATAAAGGTTATGCAAAATCATTGAAATAATAATAATATTAACAATAAGTGGAAATTATAATATCATAAATAAAAAAATATTTAAAAGATAACATAAAAAACAATTAACATTTTTTTAAACAAAATCAGAGAAAACAGCAAAGGTACTCTCAAAACCTTTTGTTTATAAAACGTTTTTGTTTTTCTTTTTTTTTTTTTTTTGGTTGGAAAAACATTTACTCCATATATTTGAGTCTCTGTTTGAGTGCCTTTAGGCAAAGCTGTTTATCTTGGTGTTCTGATCTGAAAATCCAGGAAGGGTCACAAGAATAACCCCTTTGATTTGGTAAATTTTTAAAGTATGGAATGTCCTAAAATCAATAATCTGTTCTGCCTCAGGTATCGTGCCGACACACAGACATACCAGCCTTACAACAAGGACTGGATCAAAGAGAAGATCTACGTGCTGCTTCGTCGTCAAGCCCAGCAGGCGGCCAAGTGAAGCTCCTGAGAAGATGCGGGGCACGGCGGGAGGGTGGCATGTTTTAAAGTTGCAGTTTTGGTGTTTTCATTTGAGCAGCATATTTTATACGATTTTGTTTGACTTATAATAAAGATTATGTGAAATAACAATATGTTTGCTATACTTTTTCCATTTAGTCATTCGTATGTATGTGTTTAAGCCATAATAAAATTGTGCTTTTATTTCCGGACATAGATTCAAAGTCCTACATTCCTGTTTTTTTTTTTTCTTTATTGTTTTCTGTTTTTTCATCTTTTCTCTGCTACAGCAACCAACTAAAGGTCTAATCTAGGGATGCAATCTATAGAAAATCAGATACAGATATTCAGTGAAGGCCATAAAGGCTTGAGTGCTTTAATGAAAGGCAGCATAGAGGTAAAATACCACAGTGGATCAGAGATAAAGAGTTTATAGCAGGATTATGCTCTAAAACAATATTTAAACACCTGTTAAAATGTCTAATAAATCAATTATAAAAGGAAGATGGGATAACTGAAAAAAAAAGCTGTTTTGGAGGAGGTGTAGAGATCCTCAAGAAGACTGTTGCCATTCACTCAACAAATTTGGCCCTTAGGAAATAAAAAAAAAAAAGCTCAGCTCTGCTTTTTCATAAGCCGTGCTCTGGGCATGCCAGGGATGTGGAAGAATTACCCTTTCAGATAAAAAGATCTAACTTTAGGTCTATATTGCAATACTCATTGTCAGGAAAAAACACCCCATATGGTGATGGCAAGATCATGCTGTGGAGATGTGAGCTGATGGAAATTAAATGCAGGAGGTAATGTTAGGAGGTAAAAAAAGATTTTCCTTCCTGGAATTACAGGGATCTGAGAAAATGTATCTTCTAGCTCTAACCCACAAAAATGGTACCAGAGTCGACTCATGGCACAAACTAGAGGTTGAGTGTACAGAACATAATTACCAAATTAATAAACCACACATTTAATAATATGGCAATCAGCTTTAACCACTAAACTAGTCACTTTTGTCCATTATATGTAATACCTTTAGGCATTTAAACATAAATGCTTGTTTAGTTTCAATTCGGTAGGGAATCGCAACACCCCACACATCTATAAAAGACCCATGAGGTCACAGCCCCATCTTTGGAATTCAATGCTTTGACCTAAGCTTGATCTATTTTACAAAGAAACATTTCTCAGTTTTTTTTACCTGTTAAACAATATTAACCTAAATGTAAATTTTTATTTTATTTCTTAATAATACTAATCTGATCAATTGAATTTTGTTGTTAAAAAGCAGCTTCAAAAACTATGCATCCAACTAAGTCTGGCCATATTAGATCTATTCTAAAAGTCTTTATGATTTAATTTTGAGTTTAATTGATATACTAAGCAAGAACATATTCCGAGACTGTTAATCTTCTTTTGAGCAAAGTTAACTCAAAGATTAGTGGAATAATCTGCCAGTGAATTAATACAATAGCACTTGGTGAAACATATTTAGATCAATATACTGATAATCCTAAAACAAGAAGTCCTACCAAGTGCAACTGTATCTCTGCATCTGTAATTAGCGCACTTTTTGAGTATTTAAAAAAAAAAGACGAATGATCCAACAAAATCTGCTTTTACATAGTACAGCAACCTCAAAACTACCTCAAAAATATTTATGGGTTGTGCAAAGGGAAATCTAAGATTGTGTCTCGGCTAGATGGGCAGTTTTTACAGTGTGACAAGATCTAAAAAAGTTCAAGGGGTCATATCCTATATTTTTTAAGCATATATTTTTGATTATTCTTTGTTTTTTTTAAACAAAAAATTTAATCAGATATTTCTACTCAGGATGGTGTCACAGCCAAACAGACTAGATGAAGATACTATAAAGATAAAAACTAGAGAGGAAAATGTTAAGGATTGACCTGACAAATAATGCAGAATGGAAGAATAGAGATAGAAGGATGTAAAGTGGTCCCTATGTCCTCCAGCAGCAAAAGCCTATAGCATCACAATTATAGGCTGAGCCACTCAATAAAAGGAAATAAATTATCAAAAAGGGATGTTTTAAGCCTAGCCTTTAAACTAAATTAAAAACACCCAAAAGCATTAGTCTATTTTTTAAAAGAATCGATCAGCCCTTATTAAACTTTTCCCCAGATTCCACCTTCTGTTTTCTTCCCATTTTCTTCAGATTATTATATTAGTTAGCTTTTACTTCCTAAGTTTATTAAAGGAAAAAAATCAATCAAATCCTCCAGTGAAGGAACGCACCGCTGAGGCGCGCGGATATTAGATGCGCGTGCGCCCGCCTGATGCGCGCAGGAGGCGGCCGCGCTGCTGAAGCTGGATCCTCTCCTCCTCTCATGTTTTTTTCTCTCTCTCCTTATCCTACCTTTGTGTTGTGATCGCAGTCTGTTTTCTCACACCCACTCCGGCGCCCCCTACCACACCCCTCCTCCTCCTCCTTCATCCCACCCTGTCCTCCCCCCTCCACCTCCTCCACCCCCTCTCCTCCTTTTAGCATCTGAAAAGACCACTGAGTGAGAATCGATGGCGCAGAGGCCCGCTTGACAGGACAATAAACCACAAAAAAAGGGGTGAGGGTGGTTTGTTTTTTTTATCCTCTCTTTCTTTAAATAGCAGAATTTATTCCAGCGAGAAGGAGAATCGCTTACTGCGAGAGGAGATATTTAACACAAGGCATCTTTTGTTACCGCGATATGATTTACTGAAGGCGTGGAGAGAAAAAAAAATAGGGGAGGAAAAAAAAGGATCTGGATCGCCTCGGATCTAAATTGAACATGAACCCACATCACCTTATGTAACCTAGAAACGCGCCGGCGGTCCCTGGTCCTGCGTGTAGCCGGGGATCAGCGCGCACTTGAAGCGGTCGCTCTGCCTGGATTTCATTGGGCGCTGCGGTACCTAGAGGGGTTTTAATGCGGTGGTCTGCTTGTAAACAAACGCCATCGGCAGAAGATGGGGAGAAAGCCAGAGAGTAAATGTTGGATCAGACTGCTCCTCATTCTCCCCTGTAGCCATGAGGAGAGGAGAGTCACATCCAAGGCGCAGGGGAGCGTCTATTTACAGCTGATCTGCCCTCATGTCTGCTTAAAAGCCACAACAATATCTGGTGTTTCCCTTCACCATCAGCCTCGGGCGCAATCAATAACTAGAAATATGATGCTGCCGCGGGTATAGATCTGGACCGGGCTCTCCAGAGAGAGAGAAAACTGATGAATCATATATTGATCGTTATGTGTCTCTCATGAGATGAAGGTGTGTTTTGTGGTAACCTGGTGTGACCTCATATCCAGCCTCCCTCCCGCAGCGATGCTCCAGCAGAGGAAGGTCTGGTCTCCATCTCGCCGCCTCGGCCTGGTGTCAACCCGCCTGCAGACGCTGAAGAGCGGCCGCAGCTTCCCATGAAGCCTCCACCTGAACGCACCACTCTGCATGGGGCCTCTCACATGTAAAGTATGCTTACACAGGCTCCACTTTTCTGTTTTAATCAGATTAAAATCATACAAACTGCAAAAGCACTATTAAATTAAGTGTATTTACCTTTAATTACAGTAGGTAAATAAGGAATTAATATATTTACTCATAAAATAATTAGACAATATGCACTTGAAATAAGAAAAAGCAATTGTTTTTTTTTTTCTTATTTTAAATGTAAATTGTCTTGTTACATTGGCAGTGTCTCACTTTCCTCCTCAATTCAAGACAAAATACACTTATTTAAGTTTCTGCAGTGGAATAATAATCCAAATCTGACAATTAGAGCTGTTTTTGCTCATCAAAATCTATTAATTTCTCACATATACAATATTTTTATGATGATTTTCCTCACATTTTATCATAAAAACATCAACATAGTAAAAAAATGCCTGGATCTATTCAGTTTTGTCTTTTAGGAAGCTTTTTTTCAGAAAATTTCTAAACATCAAAGTTAAGATAGATCTGATTATAAGGTTAAGGATAAAAAAATATAACTGATATTGGATCTTTCAAAATGTTGATGGGTATCTTACATGACCATAAGCTTTGTGTTTTTATAAAATAAGTGTTGTTTTAATGAGATAAAAATAATTTAGATTTTGCTGTGAATGTATAATGGATGTGTGCTGCTGGATTTAGTCTGCTGTTTTACATCACTCCTTTATTTAAGTTTTCCTGTGTTTGTTCAATTTTATCTTAATTTTGTAAAGAAAAGTCCATTAACATTAAATACAAAAACAAAAAGCATCATAAAGCTCATGAAATATTGTTAAATCACAACAAAATGCATGGTATTGGAATTACACATAAACACAAAGTAATGCATAATTGTATAATAGAAGATAATTTCTGATATAAAAAAAACATAGACTATCTATGTAGTGATTATAATAGACATATTAATCTGAGGTTATAGACTATCATATTCCGATTAGTGTTGCGCCGATGCCATTTTTTGGCCCCGATACCGATACCTGGCTGTGCAGTATCGGCCGATACCGATACATCCATCATGGCTTTGTCAAGCTGCTGCCTACCTTTGTGAAGCAGGAAAAAATCTAATACAAAGTGAATCCAGTAGAACTTTTTATAGCCTACCAGGAGTGGGTGACAATAGTTGAATCAACTTATGGCTCTCAAAATGGTATCGGTGCCCTATTTGTTGGTACTCGCCGATACCGATACCATCATTTTAGGGCAGTATCGGGGCCCCGTCCGATACTGGTATCGTTGCAACACTAATTCCGATAAGTGTGACGGATGTATTCGGCCCTAGTGAGTGTAGCACTTTTTTTTTAAACCACCTGCAAATAAAGGGGAGAGCTTTTGTGAGAGGTGGTTTAAAGCAATTTTACAGACATTTATTCTGTTTTAGGGCTGCAACTAAGAATTATTTTGCAAATCGATTAATCCATTGATTACTGTTTAATCAATAAATAATTGGATAGAAAAAGGGCACCTTTAAGAAGATTTTCTACAGAATATAAATCAAGATAAGATAAAACTTTTTTCACTGAAGTGGTTCAGGATGGAACTAATTCAAAGAGTAAGAAAAGCTTTTCCATCTTCAATGCAAAATATTTATATATTATTTAATAATTTTGGCATAATTATTACTCTGAGTAGGTTTCTTTTTCTGGTAATGACATTTAATTGGGTCTGTATACTCCAGTTGATGATTAAGAGATTATTAAATTAGATGAGAATTATTTTAATAATTGATTATTTATAATTAATCCCATTAAGTTTTTCAGCCCTATTCTGGACTTTGATTGGGCCTTTCTATCACATGGATATGCTCTGAAATAAAGCTGAATTACAGTACAGTCTCTCTGTCTCTTTGTAGCACTGAGAGAACATATTTGTTATTAGACATGGGATTCCTGTTGATGAGGATTGGAGGACTGGGAAATTGTAAATTAGTTTCTTTACTGAAGGAAAATGTCCCCACTGCATGATGCTGCCATCCCTTTATTTTAGAGTGGCAAATGTGTGCTGTTAGTTTTCCCTCTCAACTAGCATTTAGCACTAGCACTCTAGTAAATTCAGTTTAGTCTCTTTCCTCATGATCAACTTTAAAGAAGTTACAGTCTCACCTGAAATACTTTTAACAGACACCCAAACTCAACTCCCAGATGATATACAGTACCTGCTTCTCTGACAGCCATGTGTTGGTGTGTATCTAGTTGTGCTGTCTTCTCTTGATTTTATGTTAGACTGAAATCTTCTATATCTTCTTATATGTTCTATCTTCAATTTTCTTCTTCTAATCTAACACTTCTAACTCTAATGCTTAGAGTTCTAACACAGAATTCTGACACAGAACGCCCGGATTTGTACAAGAGTATTTGACCTTTTTTTTTATTATTATTAGAGTCATCTGAAGGGAATTTTATGCTTCTGATTGGCAGCTGGCACACCACATTTTTCAGATTTATAATTATACAAACTTTGAAAAGTGCAACTTTCTGTTCTTGCAACTGTGTTGCTCCATTTTATAAAGCCCCATTAACCTTTTTTATTTTTTCTCTGAAAACTGTCTTATCACTACGCCTGATTTGACATTTTATGAAACATTTTATTTAATTTTTTTTCGTAGTCCCAGTGTTTGGGGGCCTTCCATCTAAGAACCAAATCAAGCCCTTATCATTGCACTTCCACTCCCCTGCTCAGCAGCTTCTGAGCTCTTTTTATTAGAGTTTGCTGTTTAGTGAGAATACACATATTGAAGTTATTGTTCTCGTTAACATTGGCTCAGTAGCACTGACCTTAGCTTAACCAGGTGAGGATTTAGAGCTTTAGATGCAGGTTTGGTTATCTTTAGGCCTTCCTGGATGAGATGTGGATCAGATGTTGTATTTTTCCCCCTGGCCAACTCCAGGGAAGTTTTACAACTTTTCCATGCTCTCTATGAATATAAGAATGATAACAGATTTACTGAATTTCAAAGGCAGTAAAAGTGGTTTTGTTATCAGACTAAAAGTAGTACTTGTCTTTATTTTTCACTTGTTCTGTAATCTCCTTAGATTTTGGCACTATCGATCTAATGCCTTTTTAAGGATCTTTTCGCCTACTTCATGTTGTCAGACTGGTTCTATTTTAAGTCACTAGGTTGGTTCTACAGGTTAGGCAGTAATCAGTCCTGGGTGTTGTTAGTTGAAATAGAAAAATGTGATTGTTAGTAGATTAATCCAAGGGTTGTTTCAGATTCTCTTTTTTCTTAAAAAATATAAAACAATTTTTCTACCTTATCAGGTTGTCTTTGTTGGACATTGAAATCAACTGATCTGAAAAATCCAACAGCAAAAAAGGCAAATGAAAAAAACTGTTAGAAGGGAAAAAAAAAAAAAAATAAACTAATAATATGATGGATTTTTCTTTGTGTCTGATCTGCATGCTTTTCTGTTTTTTTTTTTTGTTTTTTTTGTTAGAATGAGACTTCGCCTTGTGTATCAACAAAAATGACCACTTCAGTGATGAGGATGTTCTTGGCATGTAAACAAGAAAGAGCAGGCAGAGAATTTTAAAAACCAAAGCCCTGATCTATAAAGATCACAATAACGAGTGCTTAACCGCTCATGCAAAAGAAAAAAAAAAAATGTGTGTACAATTAGCAGAGTTGTTGCCGATTATATACTGTGACTGGTGGCTTTATTGCAAACAAGTGCACAATTGGTGCACTTGTTTGCCAAAACAGCAGAAAACATTTTTATTCTATCATCAACGATCATCAACCCTAAAGGATAACTAAAAGAGAAACCAGATGAAAAGTAGCTGCTGCAGTCACTTTTCAAAGCTGTGGTGCATTTTTCGGCACCACAGCTTTGTGAACAGCGACAAAGAAAAGCTATTTATGTCAATTAAGTACATTTCAGTATATTGTAAACTAGTTAACTAAACATTTTAACTAAATAACTAGAGAAAACTTCCACACTTCTATGTAAAGAGAGCCTGAATATTTGTAATAACAGAAAATCACTATTTCCATCATCAAAACATATGTTGCAAGCTGCAAAGTATGAGTAAACAAGTGGAAGGTGACATAACACCTTGCACTTGACTTAGCAGTCTAACAAACACTAGACAGCACATCAGAAAAGCTAGCTGTGGACATGTTATGAAACACACTGATGCAGTGGAATATAGAAGTTTTTCCAAATATGCACATGGCTCCTAGTGACTGGGCAAGTATTCCTTTGCTTATCCTCCTCCCAGTATTTTTGCACATTCTGATAATCAGCACATGTTTAGATGCACTTTTGTGTGCATCTGGTTATTAGATCAGCTTTTTAACAAACCTGCAGATTTTTTATATAATCAAATCTTTAGTAAATCAAGTCCAAAGTGTAAAATCATCAGGTAAGGTGGATGAAACAGTAATGTTGGTGGTGTGGTGGTGGGTGGATGTTGGGGAGTTCCTTGGTTAGTTTTCTGCTTAAAAATATTATTTCAAACTCAAATTCTTGCATTAATAGATCCTTACCTTTCTCTCAGCTGACATGGAGGATGAAGATGGGACTTGTCTACTTGATGTTTTGTGGTGAGTCTCTGATGTTTGCTTGCATTCAGACTCTTTCAAGGTAGCCTGTGACTTTCTAATGTGTGGAATAAAACAACCGGTTCAAAACATGCTAACAAGTGTATGAAAATTAGTCAAAGTAACAGTTTTTGCAACACATATCCTCATTGATTTCAGCCGTTTTTGTTGTTGTCGTTCTGCTCTTCTTGTAGTGACCCCCAAGCCCTGAATGACTTCCTTCATGGGACCAGTGAGGTAAGAAGTGATTCACAACCTTCAAACCTTTCTAGGATTGTGACTGAGGAAGGAAAATGACACCAGGCCTAAAACGATTTCTTAAAAATTAGAGAAATATCTGAAAAGTGCGGTTTACAGCGATGCATGGCTTCAGAGAACTACAGCTCAGGTTGAAGAGCCTGTTTGTAGTGCCAGTCGATGCTCTCCACATCTGTGTGAAAGAAAGAATAAAGAAATATGTGAAATAAAACCATAAAAACACTCATTTTCAGTCCAGTTTGCCTCCACCAAGGAGGCACAACTGTTGTGCCTGTCAACTAAATAGTACAAACATACTCAAACTTTACCTTAGGAGAAGTTTAGATTGATCAATCAAATTAAAAGTCATGGTTTTGGACCAAGAGGAAGTTGGAGTACCCAGAGAGAACCCACATATGCATATGGAGAACATGTAAACTCTACGCAGAAAGATCTCAGCCCAATAATGAATGAATAAATAATGTAAGGACGGATGGTCGGATGGATGATGCACATCAGCAACCCAAAACTTTCAACCAAAAACTCCTTACTGACTTTAGCAGCACTTGTTTATGTAGTTTTTGCTTTATTCGAATCACCTGTATATTTATCTTTGTCAAGTTTTATTCAACTAGATTTTATATTTTTGTCGACTACAGTCACATTCAATGAATCAGAATATGATTGAAGAGTTCATTTAGTTCAGTAAAAGACTGAAACACATTATATAGATCATTAACTGATAATGAAAACAAAGAACATTACATCAGACAAATAAAATAAGATTAAAGAGCTGTTGGCTTAATGAGCATTAAAAAAACTAACTAAACGGGATTATTTTTAATTCATCAAACAAGCTTTATCAGACAAGCTTATATTATTATATTTAACATAAATGTGTCTTATAAATTTAACCAACTAAGAGGTTGTTATAAAGGGGGGAAGCATTTGATAGAGCCTCCTAATCCTTATGGGAATGTTTTCACCCCCTAACACTCCGACCCAATCTGAATATGAATTCACACCAGTTTAAGTCCTTCCACTTTGCAACTACGCACTGATTTGTTTTGACCTATCCCAGTGAGATGCTCTGATATCTGAGATGCGCTTTGGATCATAAGGAATCAGACTTGGGGAAATTTTTTGCAGGAGGAAAGGCAGCATTTAAAGAGGGTCCTAATCTATCATTAAATTAATATTTCCCCTCGCTTAAGGTGGCCAGATCTAAAATAGACTGTTTTTTTCTCCCACCAGCTGCAGACTGAGGACCTGCTCATTAACTCCTCCTCTGGGGAGCCCTCCCTCTTCACAGATGCCCCGGTGAGTGTCTGGATGTACAGCCAGCAGCGTCACAACAACCTGCACTAACCCCCAGAAGGATCCTGTTTTTCTCTCTATTTTGTGCCTCCTGTTAACGCTGGCTAATCACACAATATTCCCCCACCCCACCCTTTTATCCCACCACCCTGCCTCCTCTGTTGTCTGTGTCTCTCTCCCACTGTTTCGTCCTCCAGAGTCCCGTCTCGCTGCTGGGAGACGGCAGGGACTGCCCAGACACGCCCCCGCCTGGCTGTGTGGATTTGTCCTTCCTGGAGGAGGCTCTCTTATCATCTCCAGAGGGTGGAGAGGACTCCGAAGCTGTGCAGCCTCCTGTGGAGGCTGGATGTGAGGCGAAGGCGGAGGGGGTGGGGGAGGCGGAGGTGGCGTGTGATATCCTCCAGCAGAGTCTGCAGGAGGCTGAGATCACGGAGCAGACCATGGCCCTGGAAGCAGGCCTGGCTCAAACAGGAGATGGTTTGTCCCTCTACTCCCCCGCTCCTCTCCTCTCTCCACCGACTGTGCCATTCATCCCCAAATCTGTCACCTTGCCGGTTGCTACAACGTTACCCAGGGACACCCAGGCAGCAGTCGAGCCCCCACAGCCCTCCCTGCTGGCTGTTGGACCAGGTTGCCCATCTCTCAAACCTGCAGCCCCGGCTCAGCTGATGGGACTCCTGCCTGGAAACGTGTTTCCTGCTCCGTCTCCGGACAATTCCTTCTCCCTGAGTCCCGCTCAAGGTTCCAGCATGATCATCCACAAGGCTGTCCCCAGTGTCACCACCCGCCCTCTCCTCAACCCACCTCTCAGAGCTGCAGCAGCACCAGCACCAAGCATCATCCTGCAACGTGCCCCACTCCCTATTCAGCCCAAGCTGCCCATCAGCATTCAGCCCAGACTGGTCCAGATTAGCCCCAAGCCCTCAGGGCAGAAAGCCACCTCTGGTCTCACATTTGTCCCTGCCACTGCTTCCCCAAACATGTTACTCTCCCAAGCTCCAGGCCAAAAGACCGTAGCTCCGCAGCCACAGGCAGCACAGCAGCTCTCCAAACCGGTCAGCCTGCAGCTGGTCAACCAGGGCGGCTCCTTCGTGCTACAGCCTCAGGGACTCTTCCAAGGTCAGAACCAGTTTCTTCTTCCAGGCCAGTGTCCCGTCACAATCTCCCAGCCTGTCCGAGCAGTCCAGCCTCTCCTTACCCCCAGCCATCAGGGCCCATCTGTTCACAGTGTGGCTGCGTCCACTGGGCAGCTTGTGGACGGCTCTCAGATCCTAACTGTTCCCCAAAGACAGCTGAACTTCAGCCCAGTCTTCACCACTCCTACAGGGCAGCTAGCTCTCCGCCAGGCCACTGTTCTTTCAGGATCGCTGCGGCTCCAGTCAGCCCCCGCTACTGTCTTCCAGATGCCAGCACAGCTGGCTGGAGCTTACACAGCCGGAGGGCAGGGGCAGCAAGCCACCCTGGTCCACAGTCCTGCTCTTGGGAACCACATCACCTTGATCAACAGTTCAGGGGTGCTTCCCCAGGATCTGACTTCCATCTCTATTGTCAATGGCCCCTCTGTTGTTCAGGGGCTGCCGTTCGCTGCCCAGGCGGCGGCTCCCCAGGCGGGGCTGACAGAAGGACAGCTGAGCCTGCAGCGGGCCTCTGTGGTGCTGCTGCCTGAGAGGCCTGTTCAGGAGGAGAGGAGCATCTCAGAGGAGGCCTTCCAGCAGCTGCAGCAGGTGAGCTTCACTGCTGTCACAACAGAAAAACCATGATGTCCGGTTTTATCAAGGTTTACTTTAGTATCAGTGACTAACATTTGAAAAATATATATTTTTGAACAGTTTTATGAAAAACTGTCCTTAGTTTAATATATATGATTTGAAAGCCCTCAGTTTCAGTCTGAAATAGACAACAAGACTGAACCAGAAGTGTTTATTATTAAACTGTATTTTTTCCCTCTTTGAATACATTTGAAAAACATGTAAAAAAAAGTGTAGAGACCTTTTGCGGAAGCTGGTCATACAACCTCATGTGTCAGAGCAAATGTAGGATCGTTCAACCTTAAAATTATGGAAATATAATCTCAAAGGTACAAAAGGCTATTAGTGGAAAACGTATTTGCAAAGAAAGAAAGGAGCAGTTTATATATATATATATATATATATATATATATATATATATATATATATATATATATATATAAACTGCTCCTCACCAACTGCGGGTGGTCTCCCTTTTCCCCTCCAAGCTCAGCTCCTCTACCAGAGGCCTGGGAGCTTGAGGGTTCTGCACAGTATCTTTGCTGTTCCCAGAACTGCACTTTTCTGGGCTGAGATGTCTGATGCATTTCCAGGGATCTGCTGTAACCACTCCTCAAAGTTTTGGGGTCAATACCCCGAGTGCCCCAATGACCATGGGTACCACTGATGCCTTGACCTTCCAGGTGTTCTTCAGCTTTTCTCTGATTCCTTTATCCTGATGTTACAGTCACTTGGTGTTGTTATGTCAACCACAATGGCTTTTCTCTGCTTTTGTCCTCCACCACAATGTCTGGTTGGTTTTCCATGACGGAGTCTCTGGCACCTCATCTTCTGTTCCCCATTGTCTGAGACATTCACTGAGCGCGTCATCTGTTGGAGCCTTGTCCTTGATGTACTTATGGATCTTGGATGTTTCATCCTGGATAGTGGCTCTCACGCTCACCAGTCCTCAGCCTCCTCCCTTTCGGCTAGCGCACAGTCTCAAGGTGCTGGATTTGGAGTATCCAGTGCCCTCCGTGCATGGTTAGGAGCTTTCGTATCTTAACATCTGTGGCCTGTATCTCATCCTTTGTAGAGCTTAATATTCCTGCAGGGAATCTGAGTACTGGTAGAGCATAGCTATTTATTGCCAGAGACTTATTCTTGCCTTTGAGCTGACTCATTATGACCTGCCTCACTTGTTAGAGGTATTAGGCCGTAGCCACTTTCCTTCTCACCTCTTCGAGGAGGCCATTTCATTATGGGATTATGAGGTACTTCTAACTGTCCTTGATGTCTGCTATTGTTCCTTCTGGGAGTGAGACCCCCTCTGTGTGGACTACCTTACCGCTCTTAGTCACCATTCGACCACACTTCTCTAGTCCAAATTACATCCCGATGTCTTTGCTGTAGATCTGGATGGTATGGATCAATGAGTCGATATCTCACTCATTCTTAGCGTACAGCTTGACATCATCCATGTAGACAAGGTGATGGCTCCGTTCCTTAGTCGTTATCCCTAGCCAGTCTTGCTGATTATTTGGCTGAGGGGGTTCAGGCCTATGCAGAATAGCAGTGGAAACAACAAATCTCCTTGGTTTATGCCACATTTGACGGAGACTTGTGCAAGTGTTGTGCCATTGGTCTCAAGGGTGGTTTTCCACGACCTCATTAAGTTTGCAATATAGGCTCTAAGGGTCTATATGTAATGCATATAGACCAAGGGTGGGCAATTCCAGTTCCTGGGGGCCGGTATCCTTCAACTTTTAGATGTGCCTTTGGTTCAACACACCTGAATCAAGTTATTAGTTGATTGAGAGGACTTGTGACAAACTGACTGCATACTGAGGAGGTAGCTCAGCCATTTGCTTCAGGTGTGTTTGATAAAGGAAGGATGTAAAACCTTCAGGATACCGGCCCTCAGGAACTGGAATTGCCCACCCCTGATATAGACATATGGAATGCATATATATATATATGCATTCCAATCACAATAGTGAAGGTGTGATGCTTTCGCTAGTTTTATTGCCACAGTAATGACACTCCTCAGTCTAAAACAAGGCAGACAGCACTATGAGGATCGCACTCTTTGATTTTTCCAGTGCATTTAACATGATTCAGTCCGACTTACTTTGTGTGAAACTCCAGCAGACTATTGTGGAGGCATCAACAATTGCCTGGATGAATACCTACCTGAAAAACAGACCACAGTTTGTTAGACTGAAGCTGTCTAATTCAGTAGTCCGCAGCACAGGAGCAACACAGGGGACAGTACTCTCGCCGTTGCTTTTTACTCTGTACAGAGTCTGGAATTTGATCCTGAATGTCAACAAAACAAGGGAGATGATTGTAGATTTCAGAAGAAACAGGAAAAGGTTGAATCCTGTTATGCTGAATCCTTCATTAAGAGCCAGACCGCTATAGAAGTTCAGTTATTTTCAGTTGCAGCTTTTAACATTTACAACAGCGGATTAAAACTAACAATAAGGACTTACAAGATTAATTTCTGAATTAATCTCAAAACCAGAACATTTTGTTTTCTGAGTCATAAAATGATTATTTATTCTTTCCCAAAATGAAAGAACTATTTCTAAAAATGTTTTGCTAGTGATGCTAACCCAGTCGAGTGTTGTCTTGACTGTAGTGTGTCTTCCTGCAGCCCTTTGGACACGTCGTCCAGCATGTCTCAGTGCAGTCCAACTCTGCAGGGCTGAGGTCCTCTCCTACTCCTGTAGTCACAGTGTTACAACCCCATCCTGAGCCTCCTCTTGCTCCTGAAGCGGCTGTGGAGATGCCCAAACTCCTGATGCCCACAGCAGACCTCAAACACATGGTGGAAGAGGTCACCCACTCCATGAGTCAGAGCCAGGCCTTTATGCAGCACATGCCACAGGTCAGTGCATGTGAGGTCTTATGTACATTCCTTCTCTCTGACGTGTTGTACGGTACTTTAATGTTAGTGTTTTGAGGACCAGTTTATTGTTGTAAAAATGTTTCTATCTCTGTCAGAAGAATTTGAAGAAAAAGAAATGAGAAATATATGAGAAAACCTAAAAGTTGCACTCAGAACCTTTTTTTTTTTTTTTTATTAAAACAGCACATTTTCCTTTACAAAACATGTTATTTGCTTGCAAGACCAATGGAACAAAATTCCCTCCATACATGCCCCCCACGCCCCACTTAAAGTTTTAAACATTACGGTAGATGATGTATAACAAAAATGGAGAAGTAGAACAGCTTTGTTCAAAGCAGAGTTTAATGTCTGATAGAGAAGTTGGCCTAAATGATGCTCTGATGTTCTCCACCCACAGCAGGAGGCTCTTGGTTCTCCCATTCCTTCTGAACTACTGGTTGGAGCCCTCCCCGCTGTACCCATTGATCCCCTCGCCTCCCCGGTTGGCAGCGACAGAGAAAACCAACCCCAGCCTGGTGCTGCATCTGAAACGGATCCTAATGTCATCTCGGCCGAGTGTGGTGAACTTTCTCCACATCCTTCTGACCCTGGGGACACAGCTCTCCCCTGCTCCCCATCTCTGGTTCAGGAAGCAGTGAGACCAGCATCTGTAACTTTCTCCCCTCCAGCCGGGCCTCAGACTTCAGCTTCCCAGCCCCTCATGGAGGCCCAAGTCCAGTACCAAGCCCCCCACCAGCACCAGGTCCCACAGAACTTATTTGCTGAAGCGCAGGCAAATGTTCCTCCGTCTGCCCCCCAGCCTCAGTCTATGAACGGCACTCCAGCCCACAGCAGCCCGTCCCCTCTGCATGTCAGCATCTCTGTGCCTCAGCAGCAGACTGCACATCTCTCTAAAGAGGGAGAAAAGTCTGCTGTCCAACAGCACACACAAAACAGTGAGTTCAACTACAGCTGATAAGGAACCTGTATAATGGTTTCCTCCAATAGTAGCTCCACCGTAATCATCTTTGTGTCTTTTCCCAGAGCCCACAGCTGCCTTGGAGAGTGAGACCTTTACTCTCAATGTGCATCAACCCTCACCTGCAGATCAGGGGGCTGGAGTTCCCAGGCATCCTGTTCAATGTGGACCCTTCCAGGGGAGCCAGAAAACCAGCCAAAAGGTTCCACATGTTATTTGGCACGATGCAGCTATTAACGCTTAATTATTTTACCTAAAAGTCAAGCTTGAGTCCAGTTTTTCCCATTATAATTGATGTGTCCATCAGTTGGCAGGTAATCTGGAGCTGCAGAGGGAGGAGAGGCTCACACCAGCAATGCGCAGACACAGGTAAGAGGTTCTAGTAAATATCAATTAAAATCAAAGGTTTAGGTTTATAGTCCTTATTGATCAACAAATAATTTTGTTGCTCAGTTATTGCTTTCTGTCCTCCTTCCTGTTTAGTCAGTTGTGTTAAAGAGCCAAACAAAGCATCAAAACGTTTAAGAATAAAAGCTTTCTTGGTTCTTCCGCTGCAAAACTAAGCTTTAACTTCCCAGTCTTCGTGCCGGTTTTAGTTGAGATCTGTCCTGCTTTCATTAGATTCCAGCAGCAGCTTTGTTTGGACCATGGAGCTGTGCAGAACCCGATCACACGGCCGGCATTCACCTCTCTGAAAGACGCTGTCAGATGCCTCCTGCCGTACCACACCTGTGCCGGTCACCTGCCCACTCAAGATGACTTCAATACAGGTTCACGCGCATCGTTTGATAATTTAGGTCTGAAAATCTCACAAATCTGTGTGAATATGATGTAGAATTAAATGCCTCCCTCTTAACAGTTGACCAGGAGTTTGACACTGTGTCAGGTTTCCTGCTGAAACGCACCAAGGATATGGTCAACAAATACAGGCAGCTACTGGTAAAGGAAACCCAGGTGAGACATTTCACCTTTTCTATGTCTCTATAGTTAGAATAACCAAAGAACAGAAGGTTTATTTCCCAAAGCTCTGTTAGCAGACTGCATGTTTTTGCTTTCTAGATACTGGGGTGTATTTAGTCATCTTGTGGCTTGAAAAAAAGATTCTGCTTACTTAAACTTTCAGCTTTCATACTTTCTTTTTCATCCAACAACTTTGACTGAAAGAAAAACAACTGTAACCAGTTGTCACCTAAATAAGAATATAAAATGCAGATGTGTGTAAATCAATGTCACTATAAACAGCAGTTCTTCGAAGGCCTAGAATAGTTGTCATAGCTGTTATTAGTGAATATTAGTGTATAACCTTAATATAAGAAACCAGGCAAGGGAGGTATTAGTCAGAAAGGTAGCTACAGATATCCACAACTCAAATGGGGAAATCTGTTTAAATCAGTGATTTTTAAACTGTCTGTAGGACCCATTGCCCTGCATGTTTTAAATGAGTCTCTGCTCCAGCACACCTGCATCAAATAACTGCAATCCTTTCTTAATAAATGGGGGACCTGCCAGTCCCCCATTTAAACCAGGTGTATGGAGGCATGGAAATACCTAAAACGTGCAGGACAGTGGTCCGAGTTTGAAAACCATTGGTTTAGAGGACAAACAGTAGTTGTGCACAAATCTGACCTTGTTTTGCCCAACTGGATGGGCATCTGTAACAAGGTGTATTGACTTTTACTGGACTGCTTCTGCAGCACAAACAGAGTGCAGATCTAGTAAACAAAATCCCACAATCCCCAGTGCTCTTATACATAGTCCAGCCCTAAAACCAATTTGAATTCTGTGGCAAGAGCCCAGAAGTTCCCAAAGGCTGTTCAGAATGAAGAAGGACTGAATGAAAAAACATCATTAGTGTCTAGATGTGCAAACTTATCCTCTAATTGCAGTAAATGATGAGAGGCTGAGTGCAAAACACATTTTTTAGGTTTTAAATTGTAAGCAAATTTTCCCTTTACCACTTGGCACTTGTTTCAGTTCTAATTCATTGTAATCTATTACATAAAATCCCAATGAAATAAACAGACATTTGTGTTTTATAAAGAGGGTTACAACTTGAGCAAGGCTTTGACTCATTATTTATATTAGAACAGAGGCTAACTCACACCTCAGGCCTGTTTCTCAGTGACTGACGACGACTGACCTGGTCTTCACAGCAGGAGAGTCCGTCAGCAGAGATGGTGATGCTGGAGCGTCTCTTCCTCCAGGCTGAGAGGTACGCGTTAGCAGAGGAGAGGCGGCGGGCTCGCAAAGATCCAGGTCAGTGTTTCACCAGGGGGAGCAAGTATCACTACAAGGAGTGTGAGAACATTTAATATGACTCAGGAAAGTGATTGAATGAGTGCCTCTTTTCTTTTCTTAGACAATTGAAGTGGTACCTCAGGGCACTGCACTTAACCTCTATATTTGTTACAGCAGAACTCCCAGGAGTGAATGACTGATTAAGATGTTTAAATGTAGAGCGGAGTTGTCTGAAGAGGGCGGCCTGATGATTGAAAATTATATGTGAGAAGTTGAAGGCAAATTAAAGCTGTATTTATGTTAATTAAGAACCTGAATGAAGGAAGGGGACTCTTGATAGCTGTTAAATGTCAGGCCTGGCCGCTGTTAAACTCTGGAGCCCCTTAGAGAATGTCATTAATCTGAAATCTCATTTATAATCTCAGTTAATGAAGACATTCTCATGTATTGGATTATATTTATCACAGTGGATGTCTAAATTTATAAGCATCAACATTTGATTGATGTTGTTTCTACAGTTTTATTTACAAAATTATTTAACATTTAAAAGAAAGTAGATTACTGTCCTGTGGGGGCATATGCATTGCTTTATCATGGTCATTTTATCATGTTAAATTCCTCAACTTTATTTGATACTATTGGGATTTTACGTGATAGACCGACAGAAAAGTGGGAAATTTACCATTGATTACTATTTAGCTTTTATTAGTCTGACAAGTACCCTTATCTAGAACCTCTAGGATCAACTTCCCTGTCCTTTCTAAGCAAAACTCCTCCCTCAGCAAAATAATGAAGTCTGATAAATGACATTAAAATTTACTATTGTTACTTAACATGTGAAAAGATCCAAGGGGTAAGCATACACCGGCAACAGGCTAGATGTAAGGTACACCCCAAGCAGGACTAAAGCATGGAAAGAGGCAAGACTAAGACAAGAGGCGAGACAGAGAAGCCTGAAAACGCAGCATAGGAAGATCATCAAAAGATGATGGAGATTTTAGAAAGGCAAGAGAGACAAAGGAAATTAAACTAAACCAAAACACTTTGCGATCATTTCAGGACAATTGCCATAATCATGATAAACCTGCCTGTTGATTATTTTTAGCACCTAACTTCTTTTTTAGGTAGACAAATATTAAAAGTGAACCCCTGACTATAGAGCACTCGTTCAAAACGGACAAATAACTACTAGCAAGTTAAAAAGATAAACCAGACGACTCTGAAGAGAGTATGGAGATCCAGATAAATGTTGCCACTTCATGCAGGCAAAATTAGCGGTGGTAGAGGATAATAATAATAAAAATTGATAATCATAATTGAACTTTATTAATCTCACATTGGAGAAATTGACCTCTGCTTTTAACCCATCCCCCAGGGGAGCAGCGGGCTGCCATCGTGGGGCGCCCGGGGAACAGTGCAGGGTTAAGGTTCTTGCTCAGAGACCCAGAGTGGCAGTCTGTGGGAGTGGGGCTCAAACTCAGAACCTCAGGATTCCAAGCTCTATGCCCTAACTATGCCACTCCCGCCTCTGGGGACTGCAGATGGAGCAACAATATAACTAACCACAGTGTTCTATCCCTCCATTTTTCTTTCTAACAGAAACATTTATGACAGCTTTGGCGACATCAGCGTCTTCCCCTCACAGTGCCCAGTCCTCTGGCCTTTCTCACGTACACTCATCAAGCAGCCCTTCCTCCCCTCCAGCCTGGGCACGACTGACCGAAAGACCCCCGGGACTGAAGACGTATCGTTCCAGCTCACGTGGAGCTCTGAGACTCACCATCAAGCAGGAGTCAGGTTCTCGCAAAGTGATCCACAGCTCGGCCTGCGATCCGGGACTCAAGCGGGACCACACGGGGCAGCTGACCAACGGCGGTGGAGGTGTAAATGAGCAACACCTGCAGGCAACCAATGGAGCCACTCGGCGTCACCAATATGGAGAGGAAATGTCAGATGGAGTTCTTAGCTGTAACACTGGAGAACAGTTCCAACAGACAGCGGCCGAATCCCAAACAAAACCTCCGATTCCCCTTCCGATGACAGAACCAGAGGATGTTTGCTTTGAGATTGCCACTAGGGACATCGGCGCCCCAAAACTGAAATGCTACAGACTGGATGTGTCCCCTCAGCCAGAGCAGCACTTAAGCCCGGCGTCCCTGCCTTTCCAAGAGGACAACATCCTCAGCGAACATCTACAGAGTGCCATAGACAGTATATTGGAGCTCCAGCGCCTGCAGGGGCCCTCCACTGCCCCGAGCAGGGGGGCATCAGGCCCTTCACTGGACCAGCCTGTCACCAGCATCCTAGAGGGACACCTGTGAGGTAATCCGAAAGGGCCCAATAAAAAGATGTTAATGAGGATGTTGCTTGAACTAATTGTGTGAAGGGAGATAATAATGAATAGGCACTATAAAGAGATGCATACCAGACAACAGCACTATCTATAGTCCAATAGATGTTAGATACTTCATTTTTGATGTACGTTTGTGGAAAAAAAAAATCTATTTGAATAGGAGCTATATCGTTTCAGTGGTAGTTAAGTCCTACAGAGGTTTACAACACTGGTGTAACCGTCATCAGCATATAGTATATAAGTAATAGTGAGGATAATAAAACACGGAGTAGGCTGAGATTATTCAATAGTTTTTTATTATAAGATTTTTTTTTTAAACTGTGAAGCTTTTTTTTTTTGCATAGTGCCAATCTTCCAGGGTATTTATTTTGATACTTTGTGCCAATTGTGTTTTGCATTGAGAAATGCAGCGAATGTGTGACGGGTGCATGCGTTCTTGTTTGAATTAGTTTGCGTGGATTCCGATGAGTGTGTGCGTGGTAGTGCATCGGATCATGTGACGGGATGAAAGACACAAAAATATCCCATGTGCACCGTCATCCTGGCTTGATGAATGGAACTCCAAAGATTTTGTGACTTGCTACATTCTAAATACACCAGCAAACGTCCATGTCATGTCTCTTCCTGCAAACTAGAGTCTGTACTCGTTGAAATAGCAAAAGACATTATAAAAAAAAAGAGGCCGATGGGGCATAGAAACACATTAGGCAGTTGTGTTTTGTTGCTATTTTTAGAAGTTTTGACCATTTCTGAAGTCAAACTGTGACATACTGCTAGTTTAAATACCACTTTTAGAGACAAACAGTTTCCCCTACTGTGTGAATGAACATGCAAGCAATAATAGGTTAGGGTTTTTAGGAGCTGCAGTGATGCAGGAAGGGTAAGGAGCCTGTTTAATAGCTGGGATTGGGTGAAAGTAAAGATTGTTTTGCAGAAATGAGAGATGCTTTAAAGTCATGAAGGCCTTTGCTGTTTTGAAAATATTGTCTCAAGGGCTTAAGGTTAGCTTATCAGCATTGATGACCATAAAAAATGTTCAGTTTTGGAATGAAATATACCAAAACTAGTGGAAAATCCTGAGTTTGAGCCTCTCTGCATCATCAGCCTTTAACCAAAAACACAACAGATCATCTGCTACACTTCCATTTTATTTAGGCAATTGTGGATTTTCGCAGCTTCTTATGTTATTGTGACAATCTGTTCGCCCATATGAAAACGTGAATTCTGTTGCTATCCAAGATGCACGAACTCATCTTTAAATTTGTGCAAAATATTTGCTGTAAGTGAATTTTTTTGCTATAAGATCAAAATTTGAACTGTAAAAACTGCAAAAATATTGTTTTAACATGTTGGAAAGGGAGAAATTAAGCTTAGGGTTTTAATGTATGGAGCAAATTTTGGGTCTTTATTTTGCAAATGCTTGAAAAACTATTCTAGCAATGATAATTTATAAAGACTGATCCATATATTTATTTTAAAATTTACCTGATGGTTGCAGATTTTCCTATTAGAGACTTAAGATCAGTAGTTGTATCACAGATCAAAAACAATTTGTCAAAGCAATAAGCACAACGTCTGGATTGTGTTCCATTTCCTTTGAAAGGCAAAATGACAAATCTTGGAATGATTAGATGTCTTTATCCTTTAATGTGTAACTGTAATGGCATTGCTTTGCTATAGCAGTGGTAGAAATAATTCTTTGAAATAAAAAAAAAGCAAAATCCCTATTTTCAGATTATTGTTCAGATGTCTCAGGAGTTTTGATTTCAGATATTTGTTGCAATATAATGACACAAAACTTATTCCATACATTTAGGGGTTAAGACATGTATTGGAAATATTTTTAAAATGGATCTCATATGAAATAGGGTGTTTAACTTAAAGTATTTTTTGCTCTTGGTGTTGGGAAACGAGAGCATCCAGAATTTTGGGCCAACTTGCTAATGTTTTGTTTTTTTGTGAGTCTTTTTTTGTGTGTGTTTAAATAGTCTTTTGTCACATTGAGCAAAATGAGTTTTAATATGCAGTAATTTAGTGTTGAAACTAAATGTTCTAGTGTCGGTGGAGACATGGAAGATCCATGAGACATGTCTGTATGCTATTGCTAAAGGTACGGCTGGCAGGAGTCAGCTCGCCTGCTTGGGGGATCTTCTAAAGGGCAATTGGCTGCTAGTTTACAGTTTAGATTATCTAAAACTTAAAAGTGACTTTAAAAAGTATTTACACCCTTGAACCTTTTTAGATTACGCCCAAAATGATTGTATTGATCTGGAAGTATTTGCATATCCGTATAAGAAAAAAGCTCAAGCTGGATTTTAACTTTCTCATTCATGCATATATTTTGATACTAACCAGTCTACTTTATATTGGTTTCATTTCTTGAAGTTAGTTCTGATATTTAATCTGATACTTTGTCAAAATGTTCCAGTTAACTCTTACTATGTTCCCTCCACTGTTGCCAATTTTTCAGCAAGGAAAGTCACTCAGTGACATTTTCTAATTTATAAATTATTCAATAATTTACCTGAACTCAAACTATATAAATCAGTATTTATCACATTCAGCTTTAAGGCAGTTAACATAGGGACATACAGTGGCTGATACTGTTTAGGAATTAATGCAGGGAGGGTCTATTTTAGTGTAAGTTTCAAAAACAGAAAAAAACACTTCAAATATATTTACATCCTTGCTTTTTAATACAGGGAGGATCAATTGATGCTTTGGGCATATGCGATTCATCTTTGATATGGTAAACCGACAGCATACATGGTTAGGTGCTGACTCACTTCTTCCTGTAGACCATAAACTATGGCAATATTTGCTTTAAAGCTGTTGCTCACAGAAAAGTCACTAAAGTGGTCTGAAGAGTCAGAGTTGGCAACATTGCTTTACTTTCCCTGTTCGAAAGCATCGCCACAGCATACTTCTGCCACTACCATGTTTCATTATATGAGGTCTTCCCAAAGAGGTTCCTTCCTTTTTGCCATTATGTATCAGGCAGATATCCTGACGTAAAAAAAATAAAAAGTTTTGTGGGTTATACTGTTGCAAGTCACTATAATTAAAATTCAGCAAAGAGGGGGCTTTTTTTTAAATTAACAGACATGTTGGATCCTCTAATGTCTCCACCAAGTTTCAGCAAAAATGCAGTAAAAAGATGTCGGTGTCTTTCACAACAGATTGCACTCTGTCACTGCGGAACTTATTTAAGGGGAAATCATTTATTTATCTTGTGCTAAGTACTTCCCAAAGTTCTCCTTTATAATTAAGCTCTTATAGAAGCGCAACATGGACAGAGTCCCCTTGAATGAAGCAGCCTCATGTGCCATGTTTTTGTTTTTCCTCTGCAGTGTCTAACGCTGCCCTTTAGATACTTAGCTTGTCTGGATCATCCGATAAAAACTCAGCATGTTGAGCCATTTTATTTGTAATTGTGCTTTATTCAGCATTTGAACTGTGAAACCAGGGGAGCTCATAACTTTACACAATTTCAAACAAAAACATTCGACTAGCAGATTGTTCTGATGCCAAAATCAAGAGGCCTTAATTCAACAGAACTAGATTGTAAAAAAGAAATGCTGATAAAAAGAAAAAAAAAAAAAAAAAAACTAGAGGGTTCAACTAAAGACTCCTTTGACCTGAAACAAGTCATTCATATAAGAAATGTTAAGAAAACCACTTTTGTACTCATTTTTACAAACTATTTATTAAACTGTGATTTTGTAAGAAATGAGTCCGTGTTATTTTTGGGGTTTTGTTTCTGAACACACGTAAGAAATGAACACAACACTGATTATTACAAATATTCTTTATTTCTTTTCTAGTTTATTTTTTTGTGGAAAAAACAGCTTTGACACTTAACGCAGCAAAGTTCACGATTTAAACTGTTTGTCCAATAATTATTAATTCATAAGTCTTATATGACAGCCTTGGAAAAGGAGGGGTTAGGTTGATGGGGTAACATCGAGGAAGCGTCGGTATCTGTTCACTGTGCTGGTTTGGTTTATGGAAAAACGACGTCGTACTGAAAGTGATGTTAACGGATAAAGTGTTGCATCCTGAGAGGCTGGGGTTTAGGAGGCGCACTAAAACATGAGCCATGAAGGATTCCTAGCATCAGCCTCAGCAGCAGGACTGAGACATGCAGAGTTTAAATGACGGACTGACAGATACCAGCTTTGACCCGCTTCCACTAATATCTTCCTGCAAAAACCCAAACGCATCTTCATAATAGGAAGAAAAAACATTTTCAAGGTGTGTGAAGCAATACCTTTCTTCTATTGACCTAAAACAGACAATAGACTAGAAAGAAAAACAGGAAGGGGGGGTGGGGGCAAATACTTCATAACAAATCGTCCTGCAAAGACCGATGAGGGAAAAATTACACATCTACATGAGGGGGGTGGATTCACCTAATTGGAAGGGGAAGTTAAGAGCAGGCCGCAGCTGTCAACTAAAAATCAGACCATGATATTTATGTTCTTTTGTTTCATATTTTCATAAATAAATAGGATTAAAAAAATTGTCCCCAACATAACGAAGACGAGCCACTCCGCTCAGTTGAGTTTGATGGGCAGGTCCTCTCCGTACTTGCGGAGGAACTTGCTGTGATTGTGGTGCACCGACCACAGGGGAGGGAGGTGGCGAGGCTGCATGGTGGTGAGAAAATGCTGCCTCCAGCGACGCTCCAGCTCCATCAGGCCCCGCAGGCCTCGCTTGGCGTGAGCTCGCACCACCTTAAGGCCGTGAGGTATGTACGCCTCATTCAGGATCCTTGAAGGAGAGAAAGGAGCAGTTAAGAGGAAAGGAATCGAGCGAAGGGCTGTGACAACAAGCAAAAAGATGGGCTGTTTTTACCTCCATATAAACATGAAAATAAATTGCAAACATGCTAGTATTTACATTTAATGGTCCAAGATGAAAATTGAAAGTAGGGCTGCAACTAATGATTGATTCACAAATTGATTATTTGTCTTTACGGACCAATCGACTAACAATCGGATAGCTAAAGATGCCGTAAAAAAAAAAAGACTTACATTAAACCAGGTTCTGGATAGAGCATATTGACAGACATTGTAATTTTTTTTTTATCTTAAATGCAAAATATTTGTGTGCAAGCGAACTGGGAATTTTGGCAAGATGTAAAGACTCACCTGGTTTCCAGGCTGGCAGCCTCCTGCAGCGCCTCGGCTGTCAGCTCCTGCTCGCCGTTCATGTTCATGTAGTTCTTGATCAGCACCTGCAGCTCCTCCCGCCGCTGCTCCGGCAGGCCGTCCCTGGCGCTGAGCAGCGCCCGAGCCGCCGAACGCACCCGCCGGCGGTCTGAGTCCTCCAGCAGCCTGACTCCCTCCTCGCATCCTTGAGGAGCGGCAAATTCATCAGCCAGCTGCTGCTTCAGGAAGCCGTCATGGACATTAGAAGCTGCGTGGCAGCTGGTGCAGAGCAGCAGGATGTCATGCGAGTTGTGGTCTTTCATCTCTGTGGGGAAATGTCGTCTGTACTCATGTGGGACAATGTTTTTCCTGCCATGTTGGAGATAGGAAGACTTTATTTTTTGTTGCACATTTCAAATCATTTAAAACATTAAATTATAAGAAAATAAAACAAATTGAAAGGGTGTGGCAGAAACTTAAACAGATTTATGTAAAGAGGCACAAAGCAGTTAACCAATATTTATTTTACAGCTCACGTTGAGAGACAAAGGGCATGACCAGTTACCTGTGGCCAAACTATTAAAACAACCCCTTTGGACTTTTTTTTGAACTAACTAAAAAAGAAAAACTTGCTGCCATTAACTATGGTGATAAGTGGGTAACAAATTATTCCTGGTTTCTAGGCCGTTTGAACCACTTGTTCCAAAAGGGTGTGTCTAGGAGGAAGGTAGTCGGGGTCAGCGAGTTCTGTTCGCCTAACCAAATAGATCTTGCAGGGGCTCTAAACAGGGCAATACTCAGACCTAAAGGTAGGTTCACACTCAACACGAATTTCTGGAGCGGAGCAAAGCTAAGAGAGGAGACACTGGCGAATGTAGGGCACGATTTCAACAAAGTTGGTGATCAACTTTGTTCACCTGGCCAGCCAGACTGAACAACATGGCAAATATGGCCAGTCCAATCACAGTACAATGCAGTTTCGTGTGCATTACTGCCATCTACATGGCTGCAGTGAGAATATTTAGCATCCTACTCTCATTAAATGTCATATGATCAAATTTAAGGGTATCTGGAATTTGAAAATTGTGATTCTAATACAGATACAATTAATCATCCAGCGCTAGTGTTAACGTTACTGATTTATGAGTTATAGCTCATATTGAAAGTGGGCAAACCTGATGTAGGAATCCGCTTTTCCACAGACGACGCAGAGGTTTTCCTTGGCGGTCAGGTAGTAGTCCTGTTGGGAGTCAGGGCGTCCAGATGGCTCAAAGAGCAGCCTCACAATGAAGGGATCTTCACTCTGCAGCACTGTTTTCATTTGGAAACAAACCAATTCGCTTTAAATATTAACAAGTGATCCTCAAGGCCATGAAGCTTGAACTTTTAATCTAAACTGTCACTCATGGAGAGGAGGGGAAAAAAAAAAAAAAAAAGAGCTTACCTCCGATTTCTTTGTCCAGGTACCACTTGGCTTTCTTTTTGTCACATGTACAGAGAGGTTGGCCATCGGGGGCGTACAGGAAGCAGTTATCATAGAGAGGAGACTTCCTGGGACAGGTAGAGGCAAGATATTTAAAACCCAGAACCGACTTCAGACCCCGTCAGAACAAGCCGGTTCTGCTCACCTGGCAGAGTATCCCACGCCCAGCGGTTTCCTCTTGTTATTCTTTCGAGGGTCTGGGACTTGCTGATCTCCAGACTCTGGGCTTTCGTACGCTGCCGGCTTTCTCATTCTCCGCCGCCTCTCTCCTTCATGCGTCCTGTCCTCTCCGTCTCCACGGCCCCTGAAGGGGACGTCCACCAGGCCCTGGCAGCGGGAGACCAACTCAGAGTAGGAGCTCCCACTGGAAAAGGCGGGACTGGCTTCATCCTGGAGGCCAAGGAGGTGGAGGAAGAGGGCGATAGAAATCTGGGCATCTCTGGCAGCGTAAGTCATCTGGAGGATACAGGAGGGGGAGGATTCAGAGAGCCTGTTGGCTGGGAAGGATGATACCTCACAGAAACTCACTTTATTCTGCAATCCCTGCTAAATTTAGAGATACGACCATCAATGACCCTCTGTCGGTAAAACTCTGGATCTAATGTGTTCAAGGAACGCATCAAAGACTCTTTAGTGTCCAAGTCTGAAGCCTGAGATTCAATCAATAAACAAGCTTTTTTTTTTTTTTTTTTTTTTTTATCATTAAGAACTAGAGCTGGGAGATATGGTCTAAAAATCTTATCACAATTTCTTCTGTAACTGGGCAGCTTTTACAGCATAAAAAATGAAATGAATAAATACTGATTTCAGAAAAAAAAAAAAAAAAAAACTAACACCAGTTACATAAAAAAGGTTGTTTAATCACCAATTATCTCAGAGTTACTGCATCTAACTAATAAATCCCACAATAGAAGGAAAATAAATTTACCTATTTTTCAGTCTTTAAAAACATCTTTAATTCCAAGTCATAAAAAAATTAATCAAAGTTATTATGAATAGAAATTTATCTTGATAACAATAAACTACATAATAAATTCCGACCCCCATGCATTGTTTAAATGGTGATATTGTCCAGAAAATAAAAAAAGCTTATTTTGAAGAAGAAAAAGGCTTATATTTTTGGCCCTTATGCTACATTTACACCAAACCAATTTTAGCAGCAAAAAAGGTGCTTGCTGCTTCATTCTTTATGCTTTTACACATTAAGGTCAGATGCACCTAAAGAGCATCTTAGATGCTCCTGAAGTGCATCCAGTAAAGTGTGTACAGATGCTTCTGCTGCTAATGTGTTCAATAAATAGTAGGAGTTTTACGTTTTTATGCGAGAAAGTCCACCTCAAAACTTCATCTGTGCAGTCAGTTCATCAAGATTATGATTCCTGCCTTCAAATATTTCGCTGTCTGAGCTGTTCAGATCTCCACATACTGGCGGTGGACTGTCACTGAGAATCTAGCAGCAGCATCAGGCCCACTGGCCTCTGGTGGGATTTCCCCCCTACTGTTTGTGGCGGCTGGAAGTAGATGTTAGTGTTTTTCCATGTATGCTGTACAAACTGCAAGCACCAGTATAATAAAAGCGAACATATTTTGCTGGCAAGTGGACATTTTAAGTTAATAAGCTGTTTCAAGGGAGTAATCATAGAGATCTGCATCAGCAGCGCTGCATATCTCTCCCTGCCAGCTCCCAGATCAGCTTCTCATTAGTTGATCTGGCACATATAGGAGCTAAAGTTAAATTTTTCAGACTCCAGCATCTGCTGCTTGAGAAGCATGTCATGCCCGTCAGATGCTCAGAAGATCATGAGGCGCAACTTCTGCTGCTCGATACGCGCTGCAGGACCTTCTGAAGTCCCTTGACGTGGACTTTGCATGTACATTGGCTGCTTCTGCTGCTCAAGGCACGTCTGATGTAAAAGTAGCATTGCTCTGGTGCCAATAGGTGCATTATGTGTTCGCCCAAACTGGGGGAAGCACCACCTAATTGGAGTAGTGTGTAAATGCAGTGGACACCTGGTAAAAATGTATTGAATAAATGAACCATTTTAAGGGGTATTTGTAAAAAAAGAAGTTTGAAATTTGTTGCACTGGAGAATAAGCAGCTAAACGTAAAATAAATTAACTTAAAAGTTGGTCATTTCAGCAATTTAAGGAGACTGTAGTTTAGAGCGATTTTCTATTTACCACGGTTTACTTTTCTTTATTCAACTGAACTTAAGAAATTAGATGTACACAGAAACTTTCCTTTAAACAGAAACGTTGGTTTCCAGCAAGAAAAATGTGGGTGCATTTAGCAGCCATACATGGCTGCTCCCTCAATCACTAATGTTTAGTTTGATTTGTCACTAAATAATTTTTTCGACCTAAATCATAGGGTCAAAGAATCGGCTCAAAAATATTAGCAGCACACATTGGCGATCGGTTAGACAGATGTTCATATTTGGCATAAAAAAACAAAAAAGCTCACTGGCTGACCTCTAATACTGATTCTAGAAGTTTAACGCTTCTGTATTTTTATTTCATTAAATTCCTTCAAACTTACATACAGTGAGGTCTCACTACCTGCTCTAGTGTTAACTGATCCGCTTCCCAGTCGCTGCAGCGCACCTCCAAAGATTTATCCAGAGACACGTTTAACAGATCTGCAGCCAAGGACTTCAGACTGAGGCCGTTACTGACAGAAGATCGCCTGAATGTGAGAACAGTTTTATTACGATGGGTTTTTCTCTTTGATTCCACAGCCAGTACTCAGCTTCTAAACCGTACCTTTGCCTTAAAGCCATGTAGCGCAGGTCGACCGTGGAGGTCAGAGATAGGCCATAGTCACGGGTCAGACGCTTCCCATCGTCATAGCAACCCACCCCAACTTTCAAAATGCACGGGTCTCTGAGGACTTCCATGAAGCTGGTTGGAAACGGCTGCTGGGCGCCTCGGAACGGCAGCAGCCTGACCAGGACACACAGGCCAGAGTAGGTGGCCATCTGCAGCAGAGAGACGACGGAGGCTCTGCCCTTAATTGACACCTGGGAGGGGAGAAGATGGCAGAGTCAGAGGAGACTAATCCGCATGGGGGAAAGATATTTAAAAAAAAAAAAAGGAAACTCCACCAACATAGTACGTTAAGTGCCTAAAAAAAATATTTTCTTTCCTGGGTGGGTCTTTCCTTTTTTTGATTGTGTAAAAAAAAAAAACATGCAAAAGGTATTCCTTACGCCTTCGGTCTTTACCCATTCACAGTCGAGCCCCAGCACGGGGAAGACTGACAGTTCTGTCTGCATCAGTGGCCACATCTCCTGCCATTCCTCTCTGGAGCTCACCATCACTGGCTTCACCGCCAGCAGCTGCTCACAGGATGGGATACAGACAGGAGGTGGGACCTTTGTGGTTTGACACTCTGTGGTTTTAAACTCCTCCTCAGCCACGCCTTGCGCCTGGATTTGTTGACTCTCAGTAGCATCTTCAACAGGACAAAGAGGAGCTAACTGAACCGCCGCCTTCTGGATGGAAGACAGCTTCTTCCGTTTTGTGCGATACACCTGCCATATGAGCAGCCCCCCTAAAGCTGCACTCAGTACCGTTATGACGGTGGTGAAAGGCCCCCGATGAGACATGTTGACAGACTGGACAGGAGAAAGAAAATACAGAAATCAGTACGTAAAATTAATGCAAATTTTAACATCTGAGCACATCTGGAAGCAGTCACCCACCAGATTTTAATGTCCTTGTTTTTTTTTTTCAACTGTGCATCTCTGCAGTTAGAAAGCAATAATCTCCTTTACAAGAAAAAACAAAAATCTGAAATATGGACACCCTATACTGCTCTGTAACGTCTGATAAGTTCAGACAAAATTTTAGGATTGCAAAAAAAACACTTTCTTTCAATGGTTAGTTTGAAAGGGTTCTGTAGTGGACAATCTAGTTCAGTAATGTAGTTTATATGGTTTGGCTTATCTGAAGTTGAAGTTAAATGCAAAGTAAATAAAACATGCTGACAGTAACTTTTTCAGTTAGAATGTTAAACAAAGTTTTTCAGCTTTTTATGATGTTAATATGGATAAGATTTAAAAAGGTTAAAACCACAATTAACAGATGAGTATTTGATATAAAACTATTAAAATAAAATTAATCCAGTAATTATAAGTCGGGTTATGAAAAATCCAGAGGTACAGAACAATAATTTCAGGTAGTGCCATAGGAAACATTTAGATCAGGCATTCCTAAAGTTGGTCCTCGAGGGCCGCCGTCCTGCAGGTCTCTGCTGGTTTCCATTGATGGCTGATTATTAGGCTTTTGCTTTACTGCAATCATCAGAATCAGTTGTGATAAAGCAGGGAAACCTGTAAAACATGCAAGACAGCGGCCCAGAGGGACCGACTACGGGCTTGCCTGATTTAGGTTTTAAAGTAGCCCGGGTTTCCCAACTTCTGGGGAATAAACGGCCCTTTTTATCTGAATCTGATGCTAACAGAAACACAGTCTATTAAAACCTGTTAAACTAAATATTGTGGTTCCATCGCTGTGATAAGTTTCTTTTTAACGTACACGTGTTAAATGTTAAAACCAAACAGTTCATCTCGACAACATCCCCCAGTTTTCTCATCAAGTTAAACCCTCGTCCATCGGTTAGCATTAACGGCTAAGCAATAAACTAGCTCCATCCTTAGCAGCTCGGAGGACCTGTCGTCCCCGCCATTGAGTGTCGATTAAAAACCAGCCTCCTGGTTGCACAGACTGACAGCCTTACCTTTATGTTTGCAGCCGACAGGACGCCCCTTTCACATGGATGAAGACTTGTTTGCTGCGTTGCTCCATTTCTTCTGACCTGCATTTATACTGCGCCGCCACGGCGAGGACCAGCGGAGCAGCAGCGCCCCCTGCTGGATGGATGAATACATGACAATACAACTTCTAGCACGGCTCTATACAGTAGATCTTTAAAATATAGAGGAAACATTTATCTTTAAGCATTTTTAAATATTTTTTTCATGACTCGAGTAAAATTAAACTACTGTAAATAAAAATTTGTCTAAAGCCCAAGTATACTGCAAGTAAAAGTGACTTATTTTAATCCAAACCTAATGCACATTCTAGTTTAGTTGTGTATCAAATAAGTGAGGAACATGTAAATATTAAAAGTCCAATGTATTGAACCTTTTATGTATTTTGCACAAAAATGCTCTGGCTGCAAGCAGCAGCTGGCTAGCTCAAGTTGTAACTCACCCGTCCTAGAGTTCATAGGCACCAGTGGCGGCCTAGTGGTCAGAGCATTGCACAATAATAATTAACTTTGCTGCATTGGAGAAATTCACTCTCTGCATTTAACCCTTCCCCTTGCGGAGCAGCAACAATAAAATGGTTAACACTGATTAAAACGGAGTGATGAAAACAAGATTTTTTACACACACTGTCCCTGACTTAGAGCATGACAATGGCTGCAAGCTGAACGGAAATTCGCGAAAAGATTTCAGCTCTGCAAAAGCAAAGCTGAAGGAGAGAAAAAAAGTGGATGTAGTAGTCATAGCAACATATGCACACACAACTTTTGAAACTTTTATTTGAAGTAACGTGACAAAATGTGAAGATGTGTTACAAGGCACTGCATGTGAACAAATCAGGAACACAGACCGCTTTTTCTTCTATCACCGTAAAATTTATTCAACCCATGAGCTTCAGTTTTTTTTTTCTCCAAAGAGCAGAAATAAAGAAATTAAATACTTTAAAAAAAGAAAAAAAGTTGATCAGAGAATTGATCATATCAGCAAGTTTGATTAAAAAATAAAAATAGAAATCAGAAAGTGAGGATGAGACCACATTTTATTCTCCCACCGGAGGTTCTGCTGTCCGTCAGAGCCACAGGAAACCGGGCCAGACCCAATCAAGCTCACCTGTGAGGTCAAATGATCTGGTTTATTAGTGCATGTGCATATTGAAAAAACATTAAAATCAACTACATACCAAATAAAAACAAAATCTCCCAGGAGGAGATGGTAAAACAGGATTGATGCATCCTATGTTGTTAAATAATATTAATATAAAACAAAACTGGTACTAAAAAATAAGGACAAAGGGAGTCCTAACTTGTACTGAAAACTTAAAAAAAAACTAAGGACAGGTAAAAGAGAGGCAACCTTATAGGCACCACCACCATGGCCAAGCACAAACTGATTGTTGCTGCAAAGAAACACTATTCATCAGAGATATTTTTCATTCAGGTACATGATGCTGAGACAGCATCAAGATTTGTTTTTCAAAAATGAGGGAAAAATATAAAATAAAACTAAACAAAAAAAGCACACACTCAAAAAGCAGCTATCCCTTCAAAAAAAATCTCTTTACATCACATTAAAAATCTGCACTGCTGTGAGCTGTGTGTACAGTATAGATTCTTTATATATATATATATGAATTTATGTATAATATACATGAACTTTCTCGTATACACAAACATTGTAACTATCCCGTGCCTTTGGCAAGATTACTTACAACTCTTCTGTTAGATTTCAAAGCTATTTAAAATATACTTGATGCATAAAAATAAAGATTTTGGCATTGTCTTGCTCTACCCTTAGGACTGGGGAGGTTGTTTTTGTTTTTTTTAAGGAGTACTTCTCATCTGGAAGTGGAGTTCTCTCAGTGCTGCAGCCTTTCTACCATTGCAAAAGAAGGTGGGGGAGGTGATGATAACCTTGTGCTCCGTAGCACAAACAAGACAACACAGAAGACAAACGAAATGCCTGAGGAGCTGAAAATTCACTCAGCTTCCCCCCACTTTCTCCCAGCTTCATCCCCCTCCCTGCTGAGTGCCTCGAACGAAGGACGGCCGGACGACTCTCCTGTTAAGTTTGTGCTGCACCGTGTTCAGAGCTGGATCTCAAAAGTCTTTTGCAGCTCGGTGGAGAAGGGGTTAGTGGGGGATGGGGTGGTGCGCTGGTGGGGGCGGTTCTCCAGGGCTGCCCACTGGGCTTCGAAAGCATCTTCCTGCGGCGCCGGTGCAGACTGCGCCTGCAGGGAGGATGAGGCTGCCCAGCCGTCGGCGCCGTTGAAGGCGGCCCTGCCATTAGAAGGGTGCAGAGGCATGGGCTTAACCTCTGCGGGTGGAGGGGGTTTAATGTACGGGGAAACGTTATTGATGCCGTGAGCGTCCGTCTGCAGCATGGAGGAGGCTGGGACGGGAAAAGGCTGCGGATGGGTGGCGGAGCCAAACGCGTTAGCCACCATCTGTGAAGGAGTAATGCCGATCAGAGGCACGCTGGGCTGAGGGAACGGCAGCCCGTTGGACACCGGGTAGGAGGCCGGCGCCTGGGCGTGGAAGGCGGGCTGGCGCGGGGGCACCATGGGGACGGTGGGGCCCAGAGAAGGGATGAAGGGCACCGGGGGAACGACGGCTACGGGGGCCATTGGCATCTGTGCGGGGGCGGCAAACGGCTGAGGGGGAGGCGTGCTCCCTGCGGCGATGGGTTTAGGCTGTGGAGCTCGGACAGATTTGGTGACTTCCTCCAACCAGCGGTCTGCTTCTGATGGCGTTCGTTTGTGGGCGGACATGGCTGGAGAAGCAGTGGGAGGGGCTACAAGGACCGGTGCAGCTGATGGCCACTCCCCTCCTGCATTAAGACAGAAAAAACAATCAGTCCCATAATGATTTCCTTTAATGGTTGAGACGTCTATCCTCAGATAACTTTATTAGTTCTCTTTTTTTCTGCTTGTCACTTGTGATCAGATAACCTGGAACAATTTGGCCCAAAATGTCAGAATGTGGTGTCTCTGTTGAGCTGCTTACCTGGGTGGGCTGCAGCCGGGGGCCCTGCTGGGTTTGTGGCCCAGGGGTTAGTCTCTCTAGCAGGCAGAGCAGGGTGCAGGACTAAGGGGTTGGCAGCAGGAGCAGCAGAGAAGGCAGGCATGGTGCTGTTCACTAAAGCAAATAAGAGACAGAAGCTAATGCTAGCTCTGAAACATCTATTGTTAGACGTGCAATGGCTGCCATGCTTCTAATGGCCTTTAGTGTTAAACATAGTTAGAAATGTTATGTTGAATTAAAAAATTAAAAAAAAAAGAATAGTAGGCATTACAGGGAAATGGTTAGATATAAAATATAACAACATTCCAATTAGAGGAGCAAGAAATTCAAGTAAACTACAGCTAATTGTTGCAAGGAGCAGATGTCCTACAGCAACAGGTGTTACCTGGAGCCACAGGAGACTGTGGAGAAGATGCTGGTTTGGGCATTGGAGCAGAAGAAAACGGGTCCTCTGGGGGTCCGCTGAAGGCGGTGGCGATCTGGGTGCACAGGGAACTGATGCTGTCGCCTTCTCCTTCTACCTCAGGGACTGCATGAAAAAAAGATTCAGAAAAGCAAAGTTAAAACAGACCTCAGATCTGATCTAAAGGTGTCATATTATGTGTAATGCCTCAGAGTAGAGAGGATATTGGCTTTACAGAATAAAAACAAACCGTAAAAAAAGGGGGGTTAGTGTTGTGCAATACATTATGACTTTTAGTCAGCAATTTCTTTTAGAAGTACTACATCTTTATAAATGTCACTGTCCCTTCTTTATAATACTGGAATTTCTGCAGTTTTTTTTGGAAGGTTCCATAAATCATCACCTGCGTTTTTTATAGGGAAATCCGACTTTCGCTGCATAGTGGAGGGCAGCTCATTTGGGCGCAGTGACAGCTGTCGTTTGAAGGGAGACGTCTTCTGGCTGAGTGCCGGAAAGCCTCTGAAGGAGCCCTGCCGGGCGATGACATCGGCCGGCGCGTGTCTGCGGGGGATCACCTGAGGTCCCAACGCACCAACGGAGAGTGGCGGAGAGGATGAGGGGGACGGGGAGCTTCCTGGCTGGTTCAATGAAGGGTTTGTTGAAATATTGGCTGCATTCCCGGCAACGTTTAAGTCCGTCTCTGCTGGTAAAGAAGGGAGACAATGAAGAAATAAACCGCAAAGATTCATACTAAGGCCAAGTGACAGGATTCTTACAAGAGAGAGTATGCTGATGAATGTTCTAAGTCATCCAGGTCATAGTCATTCCGTAAAAATTAAAAAAATATCCACTGGACTTGGTTTTCAAGATTTTGAAAAAAATCAAAATCTTGAAAACCAAGTCCAGTGGATATTTTTTGAATTTTTACGGAATTACAAGAGAGAGAAAAAAAACTCTCTAACAACTGATCTAATAGAGCCACAAAGATTCTATAAATGCCAGACCGTTGCTGAGACGTGGGACCCATCCACTACATGTTTAATACACAAAGAACTGGGAAATCCGTTTCTATTTTTATTTTTTGGAACACTAAAAGGAAGAGCAATTTATTTTACATTAAAACACATTGAAAATAAATGAACACTTTTAATGCAGAAAGAAAGATAAAAAAGAAAGAAAGAACTGCACAGAAAGACCCAAACAAAGAAAGACTGAGCGCAGACACCTTTTTTAGCATCCTGCAGTTGTCTCATGACTTCTTCTCTCTCTGCAGCCTCTGTTGCTGTGGTAACACGAAATGAGCCTTCCCGAGTAAAAGTGGTTCTGTTAGCATCAAAGGTTGCCGTGACACCACACTCCTTCTCCCGCTTCTGTTTCCTCTCCAGACACGCGGCAAACGCACAGCCCACAGCATGACTAAGCCGCTCTCCCTGGCAGGGATGAGACAAACAGTTTGCGTTTGTGGAAGAAACTAACAATCACCCGAAAGCAATAGAAAGTGAAAGATATTGATTTATTTCACAAGATGACAGCTCACGATCCACTTCACAGAAAAAATAAAAGTGCAGGTTTTGGTCCTTTAAAGCTTCATTAACAGAAAAGAAAAAAGCCAGTTCTTACTGAGTCTTTAATGGCCATAAAACAGTGGCAGATCCAGCGTCGTGTGGTGCCATCCCTGCAGATGTATGAGAACGCCCTCTCAAAGTTCCTGTCTGGAGCACAGAACGAAACCTTCTCTATTGTCTGATCCAGAATCAGGTCCTGCAGGAAGCAGTTCTATCATTAGCATGGTTATAGCTGGGACACAGGAAATCAAATGATAGCCAAACATGAGCTGAAGAGTTTAACAAAGATTCCTCAGCCCTTATTTTATTCTTCAAATTACTAAAAAAGTAAAAAAAACAAGTCAAAAAGAACATTTAGAAAACTCCTTTACAAATCTAGTTGCTTCAAACAATTTCTTTATTACAAAAAAAAATAAATAAATAAATAACACTACACCTCTGCAGTAAAAATGTAAGCAATTTTAAGGTCAACCTTGCTTAAATATTTCAGTTTCTCTGAAGAACACAGTCTGCAAAGTCACCAGTAGTTAAAATACAGATTTATAAAATAAAAGAAATATTTTAGTCACTTTTTATTTATTCTAAACATACCATATAAACACAATGCATGTAGCAGCTACTTCCAGCAGGTGTCAGTGTGACTTCCTATTTGTGTGTTTACGGAGCATAATGCCAAAGAGATCATCTCCTACTGTATGTATTCTCATCAGAAAGGTCTATAATCAGAGATGATTTTCTGATATTTAAGTGTGTAGAACCCTTTCAAAATGTTCAGAGTTGTCGTACTAAAAGAACAACAAAATACGTTAGGTCGACAGGTACCAGGGTTATCACCATGCTAAATTTTCAAACCTGATAGTGCTGCCTGATAGAAGAAATGTGGATACCAGTTTTGGTACCATGGGTATAAAAATGACAAATAATTACAGACAAAAAATGTTTTTAATAACATAAAAAAACTCATCTTTTTCATTCTTAACACGAGATAAGATTTTTCTGCAGAATCACAGATTATAGTTCAAGATAAGGGAAATAAATGCTAAATAAATAACCTAATATTACTCGATTTGATAACTAAAGTATTACATGGTTTAATGAGCAAATTATTTAGAAATGCAAAACTAAACAATAGAAAAAATATGTAAAAGACATTTATCTTGAGTATTGATACCATGCCAAACTAGTATTGTAAAGGTTACCGGTTTGAGTATCATTAGAGTACTTATTGGAGTTTTGGGTATTTCCGACAGTATTTGAAAACATTAGAATATCCTTAAAATGTTTGATGTTTTGTTACTGAAACTTTGACTAGGCCGTTTTAACACAGATATGGATCAATTTAAACATTTGGTTATCGCTCTGGTGGTACTTTTAGAGCTGTGGTCCCAATTGAAGGTTTCGCCACAGTTTCAATTGCTTTATAGCCTCTGACAGTTTTTTTTTTTTTTTTATCTTCCCATCCACTTAAATTAGCCAACCTTTCCCTGCCCCCCCTCCATAGAATGATGCTGCCACCACCATGTCTGACCATGGTGTATTAGTTTTCTTACACTTGATCAGGTTTCAATAAACCACAGCATCCTCTTCCATGGCACACGATGAACTTCAAATGGAACATTTTCTAGCTTTTTATTTCAGACTGCTGAATGTGGAGTGTTTCCAATCAAACCTTTTCAGATCTGCTGTAATAGAGAATGCTACCAGAGATCCTTTTGTCATGATTTACAACAACTCTAAAGAAACTTAAAAGTAGACTTGTACAATTCTCATTGGGGATTAAGGAAAATATTGTGAATCAAACTGAACTAAACAAAAAGCTTTTTTAAAAAATCTTTTTATACATAAAAGCCAGACTTTCAGACTACAAAAAAAATGTCCAATAGACTGATAGTCCAGTCTGACCTGTGGATATCTGCAGCTTCTCCACAGCTACCATTGGCCTCTGATACAGTGGGGCAAAAAAGTATTTAGTCAGCCACCAATAGTGCAAGTTCTCCCACTTAAAAAGATGAGAGAGGCTGGTAATTTTCATCATAGATATACTTCAACTATGAGAGACAAAATGAGAAAAAAAAATCCAGAAAATCACATTGTCTGATTTTTAAAGAATTTATTTGCAAAATATGGTGGAAAATAAGTATTTGGTCAATAACAAAAGTTCATCTCAATACTTTGTTATATACGCTTTGTTGGCAATGACAGAGATCAAACGTTTTCTGTAAGTCTTCACAAGGTTTTCACACATTGTTGCTGGTATTTTGGCCCATTCCTCCATGCAGATCTCCTCTAGAGCAGTGATGTTCTGGGGCTGTCGCTGGGCAACACGGACTTTCAACTCCTTCCAAAGATTTTCTATGGGGTTGAGATCTGGAGACTGGCTAGGCCACTCCAGGACCTTGAAATGCTTCTTATGAAGCCACTCCTCCGTTACCGGGGCGGTGTGTTTAGGATCATTGTCATGCTGAAAGACCCAGCCACGTTTCATCTTCAATGCCCTTGCTGATGGAAGGAGGTTTTCACTCAAAATTTGACGATACATGGCCCCATTCATTCTTTCCTTCACACGGATCAGTTGTCCTGGTCACTTAGCAGAAAAACAGCCCCAAAGCATGATGTTTCCACCCCCATGCTTCACTGTAGGTATGGTGTTCTTTGGATGCAACTCAGCATTCTCTCTCCTCCAAACACGACGAGTAGAGTTTTTACCAAAAAGTTCTATTTTGGTTTCATCTGACCATATGATATTCTCCCAGTCATCGTCTGGATCATCCAAATGCTCTCTAGCAAACTTGAGACGGGCCTTGACATGTACTGGCTTAAGCAGGGGGACACGTCTGGCACTGCAGGATTTGAGTCCCTGGCGGCGTAGTGTGTTACTGATGGTAGCCTTTGTTACTTTGGTCCCAGCTCTCTGCAGGTCATTCACTAGGTCCCCCCGTGTGGTTCTGGGATTTTTACTCACCGTTTTTGTGATCATTTTGACCCCACGGGGTGAGATCTTGCGTGGAGCCCCAGATCGAGGAAGATTATCAGTGGTCTTGTATGTTTTCCATTTTCTAATAATTGATCCCACAGTTGATTTCTTCACACCAAGCTGTTTACCTATTGCAGATTCAGACTTCCCAGCCTGGTGCAGGTCTATAATTTTGTTTCGGGTGTCCTTTGACAGCTCTCTAGTTTTGGCCATGGTGGAGTTTAGAGTGTGACTGTTTGAGGTTGTGGACAGGTGTCTTTTATACTGATAACGGGTTCAAACAGGTACCATTAATGAAGGTAACGAGTGGAGGACAGAGGAGCCCCTTACATAAGAAGTTACAGGTCTGTGAGAGCCAGAAATCTTGCTTGTTTGTAACTGACCAAATACTTATTTTCCACCATATTTTGCAAATAAATTCTTTAAAAATCAGACAATGTGATTTTCTGGATTTTTTTTCTCATTTTGTCTCTCATAGTTGAGGTATATCTATGATGAAAATTACCGGCCTCTCTCATCTTTTTAAGTGGGAGAACTTGCACTATTGGTGGCTGACTAAATACTTTTTTGCCCCACTGTATATGATCTCCTTAAGAGAACCGTCTGAATGACTGCCCTATGGTGAAAGGGACCACATTCTTGAAACTCTGATCAAACTGCCTGCTTTTGAGACCCAGATAGCTAAGTGAAGCTATTCTAAACATCTGTCTCCCTGCAGGTACAACTTGCGCCAGAGATCCAGCAGAAACTGAATCAATGTATCCCTTCCAAGAGTTACAAAGCTAAAAACCAGCTAGAAACTAGTGGTGGGTTCTTCCCTGAAAGGACACCGCTAGCCTTCCCAGTTAAACATCAAATGATTGGCAACCCTAAGCTTCACTGGAACGCCCCAGCCTTTCCCCAAACCGATCAGCAGAGGTACCAGGTCTAGCAGTAACAGGGAAAGTTGGGGGTTATGATTATTTCAATAGGCTTTGATGTGTTTTTACTGTTTAAAACCTAAACAGCATTAGCTAATAAGCAACTGTATTCTAACATAAATTCTATCTTGAGCTTTCTTTGAAAAAACACCACAAACTTTATTTCAAGTTTTTTTTAAACACCGTTATGACTAGTGCTGCACCGATACCAGTATTGGACAGGGCCCCGATCCAGCACTAAAATGGTAGTATCTGTATTGCCAAGTACCAACAAATAGGCCTCTCAAAATGGTATTTTGAGAGGCAAAAGTTTATTTACCTATCGTCACCCATTCCAGGTAGGCAATAAAAAGTTCTACTGGATTCACTTTCTTTTTGTCTTTTTCCTGCTTCACAAAGGCAGGCAGCAGCTTGACAAAGCCATGATGGCAATTATTTTACATCCAAGTAGTATGCAGTTTCTTATATATACACACACATAAATTTTAGACAGATGGTATGGGTCGATACTGCACAGCAAGGTATTAATGAACTTTTCCTTACTTAATTCCCATAGAAATGTTCACATAATGTTAATAAATTATTATTTAAACAGTTATTGAGTTGTCATTAGGCAACTTTAAAATGTATTATTTAACTAAACATTGTTTTGTTTTTTATTTACTTCTTGGATTTGGATTGGGAATTGTTTTGAACACATTCCAGTGGCTCTAAATTATTTTTAACAGCTAATTTGACCAAATTTCACAAACAAAATCCTTACCAAAACGTGATATTTCTTTCTCCTATTAATAATAGTTTTCCACTATTTTCATTCGCCCTTTTCTTCTCTGTACATAGTAGCTAATTAAGTTTAGTTGAGTTTAATCAGCGTAGTAGTTTCTCACTGAAATGTAACACCTGGAGTTTCATGATTTTTGTTGAAAAATTCTTATGTTTTGAATGGAAGTTGCTGTCAATTTATTGCAGAGTTAACTGTTTGAGCAAGATTTGAATCACACTTTTTTGTTGCCCTGACATGGAACATGACAACAGAGACCCTGCTTTGAACACTTTAACCATTTTGCTGTGTTCCTCGGTTTCCATGATGCCATTTTGTTGTCACATGTACTCTAACCAAGATATAATGTGATAAATATCACACAAAGTTGGACTCTATTTACAAATGAGTAGCAATAGGTTGCTCTGGCATTTAGTTTCTTTTTTGGTGTTGAGGTAGAGGGAATTTGATTAAAATCCACAGATTTCTTGCTAATACACTTTGTGTATTATAAGTAGTAAGGATATCCCGGGATCACTATTTTTCTGTTCTTGCCTTCGTTTTGTCGTCTACAACTCGAAGCCCATCCGCCGACACCCACAGCACAGCTCGCACTGCCTTCTTCCCAGCCTGCAAACACACACAGAGTGGAAAGAGTTAACAAAAAAAAAGGCTGTTTCAGTATCCCTCAGTATCACTGTCTTTTCTATCATTCCTCTGCAACTACTGGCAGAAAATATTATACACACATACACACCTGTGAATGAAAGAGATAGAAGCTAGTAAAAGGCCAAAAAAGGGAGGTGTTTTAAAGCACCTGTGCCACACAGACAAATTTTGATCAAGAAACCAAGAGGACTGGTGTGAGATTCTGTGCTGATGCAGGAGGTAAGTGATGACCCCATTGGTTAAATTAGCAACAATGAAAAAGAAAATATTCATTCACTCAATTTGTTCAAAGTCCCACTGCTGCTTCGTGGAAGCACGGCTAAAGGAAGAGAAGCCACGCCTGTTAATAAAAAACACAAACATGGATGGCTAAAAGTGCACCACCCCAGCATTAAACCACCCCACCTGCTCAAAGACACATGCATTGTTGTGTATCTGTCTCTGCAGACTCGCTTCCCTTGTCTGCGTGGGCTTCTTCCAGACATCAGCAGTGATCAAAGGGTGAAGTGTGAGAAAATAAAAAGCAAGTAGGAAGGAGAAACACTCAGAGACACAAAGCAATAACTTACTTTAGAAAAGAATCCTTTGAAGAATTTCCTGTCCTGGAAGTGGATGTGGCAAAAAGGGAGGGGTTGGAGGAGATGGGGGAGGGAGGAACAAGGGCATGAAAATGTTACCTAAGATGTCTAAGGTTTGACTAGAGCCAACAGGATGGGGTTTGGTTTGAAGATTGTCGTTCTGGTGAACTTTAAGTTGGGTTATTGGTGAGTTATGGGTTTGATTGGATGTCAGAGATATTTCTGGGTGACACTTTATTAGAGATAGTTGCCGTTAGAACCAGAAAAGAAATCCCCAGAAAGACTTAAAGCTCAAAGCAGAAACCTTCTGACGTCAGTAAGCAACACCAGTTAGTGCTGATACACCAAACAGAAATCTATATTCGCTTCCCATCTGCTTAACCCTCTGATACAGACTTTAGCCAACTCTACCATGTCTTGTAAGAACAGCATTCAAAATATTTCTCTGTGACAATAAACCATTCATCAGAAAGGTGATGCTACACCTCATCAGTGAAAATGTTTTATTTATATTTATATATTGTTGGAGTTACTAGGAAGGATAAAACTGATCCTTTTACTGTATTCAATTTAGCCTTACTGTTATCCTCTCAAAGTCTCACTCTCTCTCCCAGCATTATGGACTGCAAAAATGACAGGTAGAATTCTGCCAAAATTTCACATACATAAAAAATACTGATACAAGCAGCTTTATTTCAAAAAATGCACATAACCTATTCTCCACATGTATTTTAAACATCCCTTGCAACAGTTTATGTTCCTTCTATGCACCCTCTCGTCTTTGCGCCAATAGATTCTCTTTTCTTCTTGCGTGTGGACCCGTTTCTGTGTGCTCATTTCAACTTTTGTCACTTTAAGGAAGGAACCAACTGATAAAGTCAATTTCCTGTAGTTGGGTACTTTTCAGGGAATCCCACCTCTCGACACAGAAATGTTTTTGTTTCTGCCAGCAAAGCATCTTCAGGCTTATAGCTCTTCTCTTAAAGAGTAAAACATTAGTAAAGTCATCATTAAGTAACTTAGGTGAACACAGTCAACAGCAGGAGCAATATGCTCTAAAATGATTAATGTTAAATTTTGAACTTTGTACGTGCTAAGCTAACATTAACTTCCCTGTTTATTTTGAGCAAAGTGAGGCTTGAATTAACTCTAATTTATAGTTAAATACAGACATTAACATTGTTAATTAGTTTGCAACTACTGTGGGGGTTTTTTATGTCCAACATTGTGGCCGTTTCTCAATATGTGTACTTGTGAAACGTCATCAGCCTCATCAGCCCTAGTACTGTCCCAATTCACAAGAACAGCAGACCAAGAACGACAAAGTCCCCGGATGTTGTTCTCGCCCCTCCCTATTTACAGAGTATGCATCAGAGCAGACTTGTCCGTTCTTGAGATTGAGTCCCAGCATGCACTGCGGCAGCAGCAGCTTTCAATGGAGGGCTCACAGAGTATTAAGTTGAAAGTTCTCTTTTCTGTTGCTGTTGTTCAATAAAAGTACGTTTTAAGATCATTTGAGGGGAGAATATTATACTTTTAACCATCACTATAAGCCATTTACAGATTTAATGCGTGATTAAAAAATGTTTTCCGAAGTTGAGAGGACTTCGGTAACCAGCGGAGCTCCGAGGGTAACGTCACATCTGTGACTGTTCGCTGAGTCTGGGGTTCAAACTCAAGCAACCACTTTAAAACAGAAAAACAAAAGCCAACCAAACCAGACTAGGCCTTAATCCCTTCCCTGCAATCATCCGCTTGCTGTGAGCGAGTTACTCTCCTCCCCATAAACTAGGAAAAGGAGTGCCATTCGACTCCTGTTACACTGAGACGGCTTTTTGGAGCACCGTGTTAATGCATGATTAAACATGTTAACCAGACATGGATATTCATTTGGATTGAGTTAAGCTCTTGTTAGTCTATGTTTTTGCATAAGCGGTGGTGTGTTAGTAAGCTATGGTTAGGGGAACAACATCTAGATTAAAGAGATCACTAGAACTCTAGCAAGAAGGAAGTTGGATGGAGAAGACATTTTTCTGCATTTTAAACCTGCTTAAAAAAAAGGAAAAAACGTAGAATTTATTCAACATTCAAAAGTGGAGTCATAAAAGGCAAAAACATTTCTAAACGGAAGAGATCAAGTTTTAAAAGGTCAAAACTGAAGCAAATAATGTGAAAACAAAATGGGATGACCCAAATGGAAAAGCTACTTTGCAGGCTTGTCTTATTTCTATGCTTTACTGGTGACTGCAAACAGCATCTGCTGTCCTAAAACTCCTGCTGTCAAAGGCAGAGAGCAGCGGTCTGCAACCTTTACAATCCAAAGAGCCATTTCTACACTATATGCAGTCTGGGTAATAATACTCATTTAGAGTCGCACACATTATGTGACCTTTTTAAGAGAGATATCTACCAAAGGTTGGTCTTTTTTTATCAGTGCCATTTCAAATTTGAAGTTTTAAAACTTCAAAATATGAAAAGAGGCTAAATACATTTTCACTGGATTTTAATTTGGACATTCTGTTAACATTTATTCACTTAAAAATATATTTAAAAAATATATTTCTCCTATATTTAGAGTTAATTTATTTTTGGAAATTTAGCACAATCAGTCAATGGAGAAAATGTTTACTAGTTTTTTTTTAAGTATATCTATTTTTCCAAAGATTAGCAAGCTCTTCATTATTTTTAGCCAGAGTGATGAGGGACCAATTCAAGTGTCAGAAGAGCCACAGCTTGCAGACCCCTGGCAAAGAGTTAAGCCGGGCTTGCACTGTGCGATATTTTTGCCCTTTTCAGTCGTGCGAGAATTTTTCGATCGGCCCGACTTTCAGCCTGATTGTGCGTCGTGTAGTATAAAGTGGGTAACGAGGGGCTATCAGCCTCTCACAACCATATCCCGATCAGGAATCAGGAAGTCGACCGTCGTGGGCAAAACGCTCAGTGGGCAAACAAGGATTCTTTTTCTTTCTCTCAGATGAAAACACAGAAGCATGGCAGAGGTGCGAGTGAAATGGAGTTCTTTCTGTAAAAATGACAGACCGTGAATAGCCACGTTTGCTCAGCCATGTCTTTGTCCAAATACGTCGCTGCCATTTGTTAGGGCTTTCAGCACAAAATTGCAAAATTGCCAAGGCAGCGCATTTCACTCTAGTGAGCTTAATATTCCTCTTCTACTGGTTTGGCTTCCTGATAGTGAAGTCCCAGTAGTGCCATCTCTCTTCGGGGCTGTGGTTTTTAGACGTACAGTGTGAGCAGGTAGATCGGATCAGAGCGTTGGGTCGCACACGCATCGTGAGTTGTCAACTCACACTGTACCATGAAACCGCAGGGATTCATCATACAGTGTGAGCTGCCAAGACTGAAAAATATACAGTATGTCCGGCTTAAGCAAGTGCTGCCCCTCCCCCACACACTGCTCAGGTAGCTAAAGGGAAGCTATAACACTTTTCAACTGCCAACAAGGAAGAATGATTTTTTAGTTTCTGGTTACAACAGGTTCACATTTATAAGTGAAACAAACATTACATTTAAACTACTGATATAGCGATATAGATTTTTCTATTTTAAGGCTAATGATGATTATTTTAACATCAGATTCCCCAATAACAGCTGCCAATTTATTAGGGCCTATATTGCGTTTTCTTCCAATTTAGATGGTCAAATGAACATAAAACAAACAATACACAAGTCTAAATTTATATAAATCATTAATGGTGGATGGTGAATGGGGGGAGCAGCAGTGATGCGATTCATGTGATCTCAAAACATGGCTGCTGGATGTACTAATGAATCAGCAAACTCACGCATAGACCAGCGCTGTTACAAGAAAATAAGACAAATATTGGCCAAAACTGTAGATGTATCTAGTCTAGTGAACACAGAGCAAGTTTATGGGTTAGTTACACTGCTTTTATACTGTAAAGAGTAAAATAGAAAAAAAGCTGGACAAGAATACAATATAAATACATATTCTTTTATTCAATAAAGGTGAAGACATTTTTTATATTTAAACGTATATACAGCATTTTTTACAATGTGACACTAAGTTTTACAAAGTTTTTTGTGTTTTAAAGCAAATATTTTGTTTTAAAAATGTAACAGTGGTTGGTTTATATAGGCATATGGTGTGGGCATTGCATACAGTGTTTTTAAGGCGTTTATTTTGTTTATATCTGTGTCAGAAGTAAAACCAAAATTAAGAAATTATCATTTTGGTCATGAAGTGCAGCCAAAAAAAAGTATATCTTTTTGGGAAAACATTATTTCTATGACCTTGAATGTGTTTTATATTATGTTTTTTTACTCATGAGAAGAACGTACACACATTATATGTAACATTATTACAGCTCTTATATTTACTTTTCAGTTAGATGTCATGTAATCTGTTATCGTTTCAAGTTTTTTTCCCTGTTTTTTTACTAAAAGTTATCACCAGATCAGTTCCTATTGGTGAGTAACAGAAACGCCCCGATTAGAGAAATAAACACCTGCAGGATATGCAGTAAAAACGCACACCTCTTGTGTAAGATCATGGTGAAACCATTCATGCCTTAAAACATTTTTTTTTTCATGTTGGCCAAAAAAAAAGAAAGAAAAGGAAATGCACTGTGCAAAACAGCGAACCTAACCACATGACATGTTTTAACATCATAGTAAATTAGGGCTCCTTTTTTACTCATCAGCAGGAGACAGAAAGGTGAAAGACTTCTTCTCAGCTTTTCTTAAACAGACGGAACTCAATTTGCTGTCAGAATGAAGAAATGTATGACTACTCAGGATCTGGAACATGTTCTGCCCTACCCAGCATACCAGACAATCGACAAAAAAAACACATTGTACGCTGCGGAGTAAGAGCAAAAAAATTTGTAAAACTCAGCACCAGTCAAACAAGCAAAAGGAAGTAATGGGATAATGACGGCAGAAGAGGGCAGCTTGGAGGTTGATGGTGCCGCAGTGCAGCCTCCTCCTCCTCTTCCTCAATTGTCCCCTCTGCGTCACGGATCACAGAGCTGTTAGAGAAACTCTTACTACGCTCCAAAGGGAGCTGTTGAAACCGTGAAGCTGATCAACGGCGGCACAGCCGACTCCTTTCAGGCACGTCTACTGTGGCTTTGCTTTCTGCTTATTGTTGAGAACCTCGGCTGCTGGTCTACAGCTTTTAAAGTGTTGCCGATGGTCATCCAGCTGCTGTCTACCTGCTTCAAAATAGAAGTTGAAGCAAAAAGCAAACTCTACTTCCCTACAGGTCTACAACCTACTTCCTCTTGAACCTACTAAAGTCCTGAGGAAAGAGATTGCTTCAGGAGCAATGCTAACTGACATGCTCTCAGCTGATAGGGTCTGAATTTGTTGCCTGGCAACAGTCAGTTTACTAAAGACTTAGTGAAGATGAAGAAGGCTTTGCTAATTGTATTTGTCTAAAGGCTTGCTTCGGTCTGACAGTGGTGGTTTTACAATACTGTCTGAGGCTGAGTGGGATTTAAAAATACCCAAGTAGGGTTATAGAAGCCGTGACCCACTTTAGTAAGTTGGTTCTTTTAACAGTGAATGACAAAGTTTCTATTAAGATTACAAAAATGACCATAACGGAAATGTAAAAAGCTGGACAAACTAAAACAGATCTGCACTAAGAAATCAGCAGAGTACTGGATCTGATCCTTTATTTTCTTCACAGGCTCTGACTGGTGATTGGCCGGGAAACTAAAAATAAGCATCAGCAGGCCTCTCTAAACAAAACAGCCTAAAGTTTGGATGTTTTTACAGCAGGAAGAAAAGTCAAAGGACTTATCTTCTTCAAACAGGACAGACTTTTTACAGCCATCTAAGAAAAGATAACACATTTTCTACAAAAGAAATTGAAGCATTTTTATATGGGATACTACTTTGTTTAACAGGATAGAAAACATCACCAAACACACCCACGGCCGGCTGGATAAGCTGATCAGAATGACCAGCTCAGTTATTGGACCCAGTGCAAGAGGTGGGAAACAAAAGGGTCCTAACTAAGTTAACATCTCTGTTGGATAACGTCTCCCACCCCAATGCATCAAGCTGTTGCAGAACTGGCGAGCTCCTTCAGTGACAGACTGCTGCATCCTAAATGCACCAGGGGGCGTTATCACAGATCCTTCCTCCCAACAGCTGGAAGACTCTGAAACCATCACTATTTCCAACAACCTCAATAAGTTGTTACATTCATGCTGATTTTGCACAGTTTCCATCTTAGTCAGTTAAATAACATGCTGCTGTCATTTTGCACATCTCTGATGTTGCTGCTATTTTTAAATATCCATTACTGTAAAAATGTCCATAGCTGTATATTGGTTTTTATTCTCCAGGTGCACAATTTCATATTGTTAAAAAAACTTTACAGTACAGTATTTTATGGTTTATCTTTTAACTATTCACCATTATGTTATTCTTATAAATTTTTCTAAGGTCCACATTTGTGTTACAATTATTTCTATAATCTTTTTGCTGCTGTAACACCAGAATCCCCCCATTGTGGGACAATGAAGGGATTTTCTATTCTATTCTATTTTCTCAGGGTAGAGAGGAAGTTCAGAACCGGGTCCCCCAACTCATGGGTCAGAGTATTTATTTTTCAATATTTTTCATCCATGGCTGATCGTGAAGTTTTGATCATCCATAAATAAAAAGATCCTGCTGGTGAACTGCAAATGCTGAAGGTTCTGTCCACAACCCTCTGAGCTCCAATCCAAACTCGCAGGACAAGTCAAAGCTTTAAACACAGACAATCTGAACCCCCAGCAGGTACAAAAAGATGGAAGGGGGCAGATGTTACATCTTTTAAAAGCCACCAGCCCTGTTATGAACCCAATGTAAATGTCACAGTTGGGGACCCATATCTTGTTGTCTCTTCCTGAGCCCAGTCTAGACTGTCAACAGATACATTCCTAGCTCACAACAAGAGATGTTTCCGTAATTTTAATTATTTATCTATTTTTTTAAGTCTGAATCTCTTGACATGTAAGATTCTGGTTAGCAAGTGTTAGAAACATTTAGGAAATCGCAGAGTTTAGATTTAGATCATTATAAAAACACGGACCAGCAGTTAGGTATGTCATCTGTGCTGATCTGTAGTCCCTAGTTTATGGCAGTGCTCAACCACACCACCTGCTCTCCACCACAAAGTGATGTCAGCCTGATATACAACACGCAGGAATATAAAGAAATAAAATCAACTAAGAAGCTTGATTCCCTCCGGTTACAATAAAAGAATGTAATGATTATTTTAAAAAATATTATCTTTTCCCATTTACATTTAATTTGAATAAAAATGCTTGTTATTCATACCCTTGTCAGCAATCAGTGCAGAAATCTTAATTTGCATCAATAATTAAATACCTGCCCTCTACTGTTCTCATGATATTTATAACATGGAGGGTTTTTCTAGATTGGCGGATCTTCAGTAACAGGTTTAAATCTTTTTTTAAACTTTTTGTTTTATTTCAGATGAATTTTTTTCAAAGTGGCGAACTTTAGACAAACCATTTTAGGTATAAAATGCATTTTGATTACTGCTTTTTGTCGTGCATTAAGAGAGAATGTATTAAATCATTTTTAATGGGATTGTTTTCTCATATTTCCTAGATACATCAGCTGCAGCGGCAATGCAGCTATCAGCAACTCTTCCTTTAAACTCTTGTCTTTGTAAGGTGATGCTATTTTGCATGTCTGGGAGGAGGCCACTGTGAAGTTGGATTGCTGATCACAAATGCAGATGAGATGGACTGTAGCGGTCCAAAGTCACTGGTAATGCATTCTACACAACAGGAGGGATAAATGAATGGATGAGCAGCTATAGTGTCAGAAAGGTGAACAGGAGGCAAAACCATTAACCAGTCCTTCTGATTCAGCTCGATTTTACAGCCTTGGAAAAATGACTATAACGCACAAGAACCTTTCATCCTTCGACCATGAAAGCTCATTAAGTCCAAGAGTGTGCCACTTACCAAATGTGCTTTTTTATTATGTTTGTATCTGCTTCGGACCTTTGTACCTTGGTACACTACTTATGTCTGAGTACGTGTACGTACAACGTTTTTGTCTGTACTTTGCTTGGGTTTGTGTGTGCAAACCATATCAGAGCATGTACTTTGTGGCACATGTATCAATAAGGACGATCAACAAGAAGAGAAAAAAGACCCAGCTATATTTTCTGGATTTCCTTATGTCTGGGCTGTGATTGGTCCATTCCATTACACGCAAAAGAACAGATCCAACCACAACCAAAGATTAACAGTGGGGACAACAGAATTTTCTGCTGTTTTTTTACGTTGGTCTAGAGTTACCAAAAGTGTGGGGAACATTTGTACTTCGCCCCCCTGAGTCAGTACTCTGTAGAACTGGCTTCTGCTGCAGTTACTGCTGCATGTCTCTATAAACTTTGCACAGCAACAGAATGAAGTACTTAATTCATTCTTCTTTAGGAAAAAGCTCCAAGCTAGGGTTTTTAAATGTTTGTTTCCAAGGCTTCTCCAGTCTGATGAACAACAGCTTTTGCCTGCAGCATGACGCTGTCACCACCGTGGTTCTTCATTGGGAGTGGGGTCTCTTTGTGGTGTGGAGTTTTGTTTTTTAATCCCACATTGTCTATCTGCATGTTTGGCTTGTCTGCATTTAATCTGAATAGAATGAGAACGAGTTTCAGTTTCCTGAATGAAAATTGAATATATAAAACCCTCTTCATTGTAATTATATCAACAACTGACTCATTTAGTAGAACATGCAAGGCTGTTTACATGATTGGGAAATAAATGTAGGTACTAAAAGAGAGCAACTGGGGGCCAGTTATCTATAATTTCAGGTTAGCTCAAACTGAAATGGAAATAATTACTCTCAGTCTGTGCTAAAATCCAGGCACAATCTGTTAGTGTCACTCAGACAGACGGATGAAGAGCTTCAGCAAACCTGCCGACTACAGAGAATCGGCCTCATCTACCCACAGGACTTTATGACCTGGGTGGAGCTCTCACAAACAATTGACGACATGCAAAAAAAATTGCTTCCCTCTTCACCTCCTCTCTCCTTCTCCCTTAGCAGGAGTTTTTTTTTTTTCTTTTTTGCATAACTCTGCTGGATTGTACAGGAGCAGGAAGCACAGATGAGGGAGGCTTGGGTGGAAACCTACTTAGAACCTCTAGGAATAGGGAGAAAAAGTTGAGCACGATGAAAAAGCGTAACACCAGGAAGAAGACAAACATTAACTAAAGGGAGCAGCAGTAAGAGGTGCAAGAGTCTGATGAAAGAGAGGGGGTTGGATATCTGGTACTTAGCCCGCACATTCCTGGAGGTAGAGGTTTTGTTGTAATACCTACCGTCTTAAGCCGCTTCACCGCTTCCTCGCAGATGTGCATGCCTCTCGACTCCTCCACTTCCACATGCCCGAGGTACTGCAAACAGAGAAGAACGACAAAGAGGAAAGGCTCAGTCAGGCTAAATAAACCTTTCTACCAGTTATCATCTCAGTGATTGACTGGTGCTGTTTAAGCCCCTTTTTTATTTCAGTTTTAACACTGAGCCACTGATTAGAAAATCTAATAACCCTCCACTGATTACTCCTTCAGCTGATCTCTAATTTGTTTCATTTACTCTTTGGGTTTTGTGCCTGATTTCCAATCTCTAAAGCTCTGATAAGCCAAAACGATCATTAGTCAGTGGAGATTTATCTTTAAAAGAATGTGTAAGGTAATAAAAAAGGGGTTGAAAAACATATTGTCCAGCTGAGAGCCGTCATCAATTAGTTATATTAAAAGCAACAACACATAAATATGTGGGAACAATTGATACTACTAAGATTAACATAAAGAAAAAGGTGCAATAGAATTTACACTCATGCAAGTCTTTGTTCACCTAATAGGAGGTCCTAGAATGTGAGAATGTCAAGATGAAATCAAGCTTGAGATAAAAACTGAGATGGGTATTTCTGTCATATCACCCGGTGCTCATCAGACATTTCCAAACGGTTACTGATGATTGCAGTCCAGCAAAAGCCTGTTAATTATCTAGCAATTGAAATCAGTTGTCCTGAAGCAGTGAACCCTTTAAAACCTGCAGGACAGCTGCACTGGAGGGCTGACTTTGGGCAGGCCTGCTCTAAAATGTTCTTTAAAAAAAGTCATACATTGCTCCCCAAGGGGATGGGTTTAATGCAGAGGTGAATTTCTCCAGTGTGTCATTAATAAAGTTTTAATAGTATATAATAATAATAACAACAACAACTATTATTATTAACTATTATTATTATTACTATTGCACTGTTGATCTGAGGGAAGGGGAACAAATTGCTCTAAAAGAGGATGGTCTCTGCTGGCTAACAGACTTTTTCACTATCTGTATGTTCCAGATGTCAGGCAGGGGGAGCATTATTTTGCCGGCAGCTTTAACAAGAATAAACAGACAGTTGCTAGCTTAAAAACTGATTTATTCCATTCAACTTTTGTTTCCTCAGAGAATCTTTCTTCAGCTGGTGTATGTACGTCATTGTTCATTTAACACAAGCAATCATTAAAAACAAAGAAAGTAAGAAGTAAAAAACAGTGAAAAGTTACTGTCATCATTTCCAACTAACTGTTTTTGTCAATTTTTGACTGTATGACTATAAAAGGGTATTACAAAAACAAGTGACTAATGCTTGTTTAAAAAAAGTATTACCCTTCTGGCATGAGATGCTAAGTCATAAAACTACATTTTAGCCCCGGACCCATGACACCTATGAGGGTTGAGTCAGATATATAAATAAAAACTGTCTAGTGACACAAAAGTTTTCACACATGAACTGTGTTTAAACAGATTTGAGAGTAACACAATCTGCAGTTGTACATTTTCACAAGTAGAAGATCCTCCTAATTGCTGGAGACAAGGGTGCAAGAAAAAGGCCTTTTGATAAAGCAAGGGTGGTTTTCTATGAAAAGTGCATGTACATGTATTTAAATATCTGGGTTAAAGGGCAGCTAAACACCAGCAGATGCATATTTTCTCAATAAATATATAAATCTCCCTCCTGGACTCAAAAAAGCATCATTCCAAGTCCTTCCACTCACAACCCTGACCTCCTCAGAAGTTATTGTGTGTGCAGGAGCTGAGAGGAAGTCCTTACCCTTTCCTTACACACAGACTAGTGTCGCTGCCCCACGCCTGTCACCCCCACCCTCCGGCTCTGCTATTTTAAGATTGTGACGTAACAGCTGTGAGTCACCCTGTCAAGCGTATTAGAAAACACACGTGTGTGCATTTAAACATGCGTACACACGGATGCAGACCACAAATGTAGGATGTCGGGACAATGCTGATGCGAGGAGGCAGCCGTGGGTAGCTGGGGCAGAGGAGCAGCGGTGGCTCTGAACAAGGATCAGCAAGGAGAAGAGGGGAAGCGGATATGAGTAAATGCATGGATGGCTTAAACAGTCAAGATAAATTATTTTCCATGTCTTATGTTTTCTTACTTCTTCAGCTTTTTCATATATTACACTGCAAACATAAAATGTGATGCTTTTTTGAATCTAAAGCAATAGATTTAGTCAAAGTACTGCAAATGACACACATCTTAGCATCTTTTATAGATACGATTATAAAAAAAGTGGCATGAATAATTCTTTAGTTGTATTTACTCATGAATCAGATTAATAGCAGCTATCTTAATAATTATCTAATGCAGTTTAACTATTGTTACTATTAGTATTGTTCACCCCTTTCAAATCCATGAAAAAAAACAACCACAGCACTGATAATGCTTCAGTTAGACACCCACAGCCCTAAAGTGCATCACTGTCACAAGACCAAACACACAGCACATGAACAATCTTCTTTCCTCCCCCTCCTGAAATAAAAACGACAATTACACAATATATTCTTTAATATCCGTCCAGTTTTATTTATCAGACCGATATGGTACAAATTAACCAATATTGGCCGAAACCGATATTTATGCTGTTGTTGATAAAGTAATTTCAGGGATAACAGCAGATCAGACATATATTCAACATTTTCAAGCTTACAAAACAGCACAACAAACAGACAAAGTTTCAGTAAACGAGTCTCTGGTTGTTTTGTGAAAAATAAGGAAATATTTGTCGTAAAAATTTAACTCAACATCATGATCCTAATCAATTTCATTTGTAGTGCACAAAAAGAAAACAACAAATAAAATGTGTTTATATTTTCCAAAGCTTCTGATATGAAAGTCTGACAGCCCTTGAACAGAAAAGCACCAAATCTCTTCAGACACTTCAGAGAGGCAGGCTTTACCCGATCACACCCTCTACTCTCTGTGTGCAGCATAAATCCTGCAGTTTGTGATCATTTCACAGCAACGACTGACACACACAACCCGCCTCATCTGAGGCCCCAAAGAGGGAGTCTGGGAGCAGGAAGGGGGGAGGAGGGACACAGAGGAGTAGCATGCTAGGTTGAACTGTCTCATGATGAAAGGAAGAGCAGAGGAAGGGAACTTTACTGGTCTTATTTCACATTTTTTCCATTTATGCAAGTGTCTTAACTTTGTTTGAAAATAGGTTTCCCCAAAGCATTGCATAATATCTAGGTGAATTAAGTAGCTTATCAGGTTCAAAAGAAGGGTAGTTTAATCAAACATTTTTATCAACATATAAACTGAAGGAAAGGAATACGAGTCTCTGCTGCTGCTTTATTTACAGCCATTAAAATGTTCAAGAAAAGCTTTTGCTAAACAAATATCTAATTTATAGGCAAATATTAATTTATAGGCTTGAAATTTGCCTAGAAATTAATCCGGTACCTCATTGAAAAGAAGGTCTGGTTGTGTATTGACTAATTGAGGTGGGCGGTTACATTTATCAATTCATTTTTGTGTTGGAAGATTTGAATTTTCGAAAATTGGGGGTGGGGTGGGGTATCACCAATCCAATCCTTGGGCTCAAAGGGACATCCGTTCATCACAGGAAATAAACCCAATGATGTTCTCAGATGTCTGCTCATAACTGATAAACTACCACTACCTTCAAACATCTTTCACTGCTTGTTGTTAAACATTATTATTTTACAAATATTTTTTTTGCCTTTTAAATTACATTACCCTCCCAGGGGTCAGGATGGCAATGAAAACTAGTTTTAAGAGCAATATCTGTAATTTTTAATTTTCCTTTTATTAAAAAAAGCCATTAATCAGATTTAAAAAAAAAATAATCAGAAATTGGATTTCGAAGCCATAATGCTCATAGGTGCTTAATAAGACTTATTTTTTTATTTTTATGCCAGTTGCTCATTCTGGTTCCATACAGTTTTCTCAATGATTATCACATCATGTTAGCATATAATTTATTATTTTGGTGTTTTACACTTTGTTTTTGATTCATTTGTAATAAATAGAACTCCTTGTATTGATTCACAATAACAATGGAGATGCAATACTGTTCATGTCCGTTGGGGCCAAACTAGGTCGTTATGAGGCTAGGCTTTTTAGCACCTCCCAGCAAAGTTCTGAAAATAAAAATGTCCAAGATCCAATATAAAAGAAAAACAACAACTAAAAACTAAATAATTGATTTCAATAGGTATAATTAAAATTAAATAGCACTCACAATACAGTGTCAAAATTTATGTTCACTGAAGCAGGAGCTAAAGCTGCTGATGTGGCTGAGGTGAGGAGTTGATGGATGCCAGAGTGAAAATCCTTATTAATACTGATGCTAGTGATAGATCTTAGTCTCTGCAGTCCAATCCAGTCTTCCACAACAGCGAGCTGTTGGTTTAACGCAATGCATTGCAGGACGGTCACCATTTGGCTTTTTGATAGTTTTCTGGTAGTACTAGTAGATTATGCCACATCTGTTTACGTCTGCTTATCGTGCAGTCCCGGAATTCTATTTAGGCTCAAACAGCACTACCTAAAATTACCAGGACAAATGTTCTGGTTTTATCACCTTATGTTGAAATGATTGTTGGTGTTTTTTTTTTTTTGCATAGGCATATAATGTGACGATGTACCTTTAAGCTGAAAGAATAATTGGAATCTTCTGGCTTCTGACACTGGATCCCATTAGATTGTTCTTATTTCCATAAACAGGCAGATTAAACGGCTGATTTAAACAGCCTAAATGCAAATCAGTGTTTACAGAAATTTATCTACATCCTTTGTGTAACCCTTGAGCCCCTGCTTTCGTTGTTAATGCAACTCCAGCCTTTTTTTTTTCAAATCCCCTTTCTTGCTCTAAAAGAAGAAAAAAAAAAAATCTAAACCACAACATGAAAAGTCAACTAGGGACATCATCTGTCAAAGAGCCACTAATGTTAAGCATCATGTGGGGGGAAAAAAACCCATGTCTTCAGTTCTCCCTTTCTTTAAGAGCTGACCATTTGGCCCCATGTGATGAGAGGAAGCATACCGTTGCACTTCTGTTTGCAAAAGCGAACGCCTTGTGTTGCCAAAATAAAAAGAACTCTCCACTTCATCAATCCCAGCATAATAGGTCCGGGTGCTGCTTTTTGCCTTGCACTTTAAAAAAAGCCGTCTCTACCGCTGTCATCGTTCATAAAATATACCTTTTTACATCATAATATAGGTTGTTTCTTATGAAGTTGTTGATCTCAGAAGCAGTGCACTCTTCTTTAACAGCTAAAGGAGTCCACAACCGCAGAGCTGTAGCCTAGATTAAACTTGTGCTCACATACTCTGAAAGCTTTTGATTAATCACAGCAGCGTCCTTGGATGCAGAGACAGTGAGGGGAGGTTTCTCTGAGGAACACTCACTTCACAGTAAGGTCAGCACTGCATCCAGTTCTAGTGTTGGTCAAGTATGTGTTTATAAAATGTGGTGTATGCAGGTTTGTTTGTGTTCCAGAAACAATGTGGAGAGTCACCTTGACTGCAAAGCTGCATTTGCCACTGCGGACCGCCTCCTCGTCCGTCTGCCACTGGTGCGGCCGACTTGAGTCCGGCACGTAGATGTCTTTCTTGCGCCGGAAGCTCTGGCGTAGCTTATTCATCGCTGAGCTCCCTGTGAGGGAAGATGGGGACACTTAGAAAAGATTCATGTGAAAGAATAAACCATAGTCAGAGAACAGAAAATAATAAAATGGCAAATGCCGTCACATGTAACACCCCCTGCAAGGTAAAATGCATCATCTGAAAGCATATGAAAACAAATACTTTGGTAGTTACTGGTGACAAAATCCACTGAGTTTTTAACCTTTTTTCTAACAACAAAATTCTGTCTCTTGATGGATGATTCATCCCAATTTGATAAAGTAACTCATCCCCAGAAACCGTTTGTAAAACAAAGAAGCTAACAGACCCTGAGAGGTGAAGCTTAAGCCTCATTTACACTACCTTTAGGAAACCATGCTGAGAGCGGTCCGAGGACATTAACCAAGATAACTTAAGTTTAAATGGCATGCAAAACTGAACAGGACAGTGCCAGAAAAACACGAACCATGCTTAACTAGTACTAGTTCAACAGTAGGGCTAAGTGCGGTTCTGTTGTTGCTCGGTTCTCTGATAACAAACAGCGCATGAGCAGACCGCATCATCTCCTATTCGCAGTCAGCTTCCAGTAGTTGGTGGTAATACACATCAGTAAGTTGCTTACCAACCGCCACAAAACAGAAGAAGAACTGTAAACAACAATCAAAATCTTCTCAACAGTACATTTTTAAAAAAGGCTTCAAAAGAGCTAGGTGCATCCTCGCATGATGCCAAGACTGGAGCTCTTATTGCAATTTGGGCAGAGGACACTATCCAGGCGATAGTGAGGAGGTGAGGAACCGTGCTAGCATGACGTGTAAATGGTTGTAAGGATCCAAGCTCAGCACAGCTAACTGATCCAAGTTCGGTCCGAATTCGGCATGGATCGTTTTCAGAGGATAGTGTAAATGGGGCTTTAGATTGGCAACAAACTGTGGGGGTTAACTGGGCACCACTCAGATGTCTTTAAGATAAATATTGAGAGACTGAAAAATAATAGAATATAAGGCAAGGTTATAACAATAAAACAGAACTCATATGCCCAATTGATATAGTTTTAATGAAAAAAGGAACTTTGCATTTTAATAAAATTCTAGAGAAAGCACCACTCATCATTGTTGGGCAGGGTCTAAAAGAAAACTCCTACACCATTTTTGTTTCTCTTTTTTTGTCATTCCCATTTTATTCCTAGAGCTTTTAAAATCTATATATATATCATCTTTCTACAGTATATAAAAGCTGTTGACCTTTCAATTACGCCTTTTTTCAATTTTGAAAAAGAACCGGATGGAATACCTTATGAAATAACCCCTATTTATTAACACAAATTAAATAAATTTGAATAATTAAACAAAACCAAACCAAAACTGTCTTTACACAGTCAGTCTAGTTTAGCTATAGTCTTATACTCTTGATCTTGTCACCAAAAAAAGTTTTAAAAATGTCCTCTTATGTTCTTTTTTCTCATCAAACAGAAGGATTTTATAACAGAACCTCATTTTTAAAAATCTCAAGTAAAAAACTTTTTTCCCCCCGGTAATTATGTCACAGCGCAGAGCAATATGTCTCCACAAGAAGGAGAGTGTTAAAAATAAACAGCGTTTAATAGACTAATCTGGAAATTCTTAAACACCTATCAGCAGCAGACATAAATCATGCATCAAATTTAGCCCATTTACTTATTATTTCATCAGATTCAGGAAATGTGTCAGTCCTGTTAAAAATATATCTAGGAGAAGTAGAAATACAAAGTAGTTGAAATTAACTTGAATATGACTAAAAGTCTATGTAGGACAATATGACCAACATAGAAGTACAGAGGATAATTTCTCCTTAAGGTAGAGTATGAATGCAGAACAGTTTGTAAAAAAAAAACCCACCCCCTGGTTTCCCTTTATGCTACTTTTAGTTTGGAAAAATCAAACGTTTAAATTATCCTTCATTCTGTTTTAACTCATAACTAATGGATTAAATAAACCGAAACTAGGAATTCTATAATCTTCAAACAGTGGAATCTATAAAACCAGCAAGTTTAATTAAGGTGACAGTGCTGCTAGGTGCACTTCTTGGCTTTGAATGGGGATTAAGATACACAAGAAAAGCAGAGACCCAATTAAAAGCTGCTGACACTAATTAGAACTGAGAGGTCCATCCATCATGGAAAGCCAAACTCTAAACTCCCAGACTGAATCGAAAAACAGGGGACCAAAAGTCATTCTGCTGGGAAATTCCCAGTTTAAACACAAGTAGAGGAAACTGCTGGACTAACGAGTTGTACCCACCGACTTCTGAACTGATTAGGACCTGTCAGGATTTACGCTCCCTAATCCAGTAGAGCTGACTGTCCACAAACACACTCAAGGAGCGGGAGCATGCTCCTGCACATCTCACCCGACCGATCACATGCATGTTCCCCTGCTTAACCACACTAACACACAACACAAGGACGACCTAGTCAGTCTGTTTGCATAATGACACCTATCCTGTAGTGACAGAGAGGTTCTCTTATCGGTCCATGCCAGGCCCCAGCTCTGTAGGCAGGACACAATAAAGCACATAAATGCAATGAAACCTCATGTTATCAAATAAAAAGAGTAGACCTCAGCAGCAGATTGGTTGGGGTTGAAGTTAAAGAGAAGTTTTGTTAGTTAATAAAACTACATCCCAATGGTTAAAAAAATCCTAGAGCACTTTAACAGATCATCCAAAAATGGAGACAGTATGGTACGGCTGCACCTGCCATGAATCCATCCACACCCACAGGCAAGAAGAGCATTAATCAGACATGCAGCTAGGACCGAGAACAGCAGAAAGTCAAAGCTTAGATAGGAAAATATGTTTATAGCATGGTTGTAAACAAATAATTAAATTACGATTAACTACTGACTAGTATCTTAGATAAAAAGTTATTCCGTCCAATTAACAGGAAACCTTGGTGTGTTACCATCATCCATTCGAGGACGCCACTTTAAATTTTTAAGAGACCACTCATCGGTACTTGCAAAAGAAGTAAAGCTGAAGCAAGGCTACATGCTAAAACAAAAAGCACTTCATACAGTTCTGTTTGTAAATATAAATACTAAATTAACACCACCTAAATAGCACACATTTAGCTGCGCTGCATGGAGGCGTAGCTTAAACTCTCTGATGTACTTGGAAGGTAAGGATGTGATGATAGAAAAATTAAAGGTGTAACGCAAATCATTTATACCATCATAGAAAAAGAATGCTAGCAATAAGCACACAACCATAACCATCTGTTCAAAAGCGCTGCTAAGAATACAAAGTCTTTGCCGGAACAGGTTGTTGGATTACAGAGAAAGCTATATCACAGTTAGCATTTACTTCATTAAAACAAATTAGCTAATAGTCTGACAGTATATCAGAGCGACATATGGATGCGCATGTGCAAATGAGCTGATGGTGCATGCGCAGAACAGATCGTGCTTACGGGACGGATCAGGTAGCGCCAGACCATCGCAGGGCAAAAGAGAGAGAAACAGGACAAACACCAGGAGAATTTAGAGAAGCCAATTAACCTAGAAGTCAGGTTTTTGAACTGTTGGAGGAGGCCGGAGTACCCGGAGAGAACCAATGCATGCACAGAGAGAACATGCAAAACCATGCAGAAAGACCCCCGGAATCAAACCCGAAACCTTCTTGCTGCAATCCAGCAGTGCTACCCACTGAACCACTGCCAGTGGGTAGAACATAAACGTTTTTTGTTTATTCAGTGACTATTCAATAGAGCTTGCACTGTAAATTTTCACAATAGAATTATGTTTTATTTTTACCTACGGCTGAAGGAAATCTATATTGCAATTATTTTCAACCCTTCTATCAAATGCGATTAGATTGAAATGCTGCTTTGCAGAGCATGTAGATGTTTCTCTCAAGGGTTTCAGTTGAAAGCTTGCTTGTCCAGAGTCCATACTTGCAGAACTTCACTGTAACCTTTGCAGGGAAAGGTTCTTCTTTCTACTTTTATGCATGGATCTGCCTGTAAGCTGCAAGTCTTTTTTCATCTATGTTGATGCAAACCAAGTTTAAGCGCATAATCTTCACCAAAAGGGCTGGTGGGATCAATTTAGCATCTTACTCATGTTAATGTAATGTGATTTGAAAATTGCATTTGGCTAAATTGCGCTTATTTTGCAAATGCAATTGCCCGGCCCTATTTTTAACTCAGCATTTTGTATAAAAAAAAAAAAAATTCCAAAAAAAAAAACATCCTCAATACAAAATAAAACTCAGTTTTTTTTTTAGGAAAATGGCCTCTAAACTAACTTTTAACCTTCATTTACATGTCAATTAATAGCTGAGATTTAAAAAAAAATGTATGAAGATGTCTTAAAAGTCCAATAATAATAATACTAAAAATAATTAAATCTTTTTTTTTTATCCAAAAAGAAGCAAACGTGTGGATGAAGAGACTGAAATTAAATGTATATGCAGATTCCAACACAGTGTAAAATATTAGCAGCATTATGGAGTGTGCAATCTTTTCTCCTGCAGGGACTATGAACATAAATGTACACCACACTCATCAGATTATGATTTGCTAAAGAAAAAATCTAAAATTTTAACCTCTATTCTAAAATATTTTTTTTTGTATAGATGTATCATTTTAAAGCCCTGCAGAAAACTAAGCCTAAAAAAAAGATAGTAGAATACAGAGCACCAGCATGAAGATGTAACTCCACATCATATTACCAGGTAGGTTGGCTAAATTAGAAATAAATGTGCAGGTGCAAAAGTGTTTGAAAAAAGAACAAGTAATGCACAAGTAATACATGTTGCTTCAGAATCTCCTCTGGTGCTCCTCTATTAAACCCATTTATTTAGGTCATACCAAGTTTGGTTCCATTGTAGCATCTGTGACAGAATGCATGGTTCCACACTGCAGGCTGGAGGAAAACAGATCCATTTGCATGGTGTCTATGCCTGAACACAATTGAGGTAAGTGCTAGAATTAAACAATGAAGAGATTTGGAGTAAACTAATAATCAAGTTATTACTGAGAACCAGCTCTGAATTGCAGAAATTCCGATTTTGTAACTTAAGGCACTCATATTTATGCAGATTTGGCTATGCAGACTTCTATGATTATCTGAAGCGGACCTAAAACAGACGTCTGTGAGACAAGTCAGAGCAAAGCTCACTTTTTACAACCTTGTAGGTATAGTGGGCACTGTCCAAAATATTAGGCAGGAAACTTTTCCGACGCGAGTGAAAACTTTCTTCACCCTGGATTGTTTTATATTTGACACTGGGCTGGGCGCACAGTTGTAGCGGCAGTTAGTGCGCACGACCCATGTATGGAGGCCGGACTCGAACCCTGATACGGGTCACGATACTCTTTCTTTTGTCTTTCGTAAGAAGCCAAATATGGGTTGGGAAATATGGTTTGATAAATACAGTGATATGCTGAAGTTCTTTTATTTTCTGGTCAATTAGAAACTGCAGTACTGCAGTCTGTCAAGGAGAAGGGAAAAAAAAGGGAAAAGTCAGAATTAGCAATTCAGACTTCATAGAAAACAAACCGTACCATACAGGAAAAGTCAATTTGATGCAACTCTAGTAAATCAGAGCAATTAAAAAGGATAAACATGGCGGATATGAACAGAAATAACTGTCTAAAAGTCATTAAATTCAAATAATATAACATAACCAATTCAAGGGTTTAATCACCAAATTCAGGCCAATCCTCCCCTTAAAACAGAAACCTGAAGGTTGGTTTCGAATTTCAAAGAAAGGCCAAAAGAAATTATCAAATCATTCCGACTCTTAAGGCTAGAATATGGTACTTGACTCAAATTCAGTACCTTAATTGGATTATTAATTCCCCAGAAATGCACTGTGGTTTAACAGAGCTACCTAACTCAGCTTCCAGATTTCTTACCACTCTCTGCCAGCTTCTAACCCACACACTCCCCTAAGGATTCAGTCTGTAAAAACCATAACAAAAGTTAGAGAGTTTATTCATGTGCGTGGGAAAAACCATGTTAGTTTGCAGAGTATGAATCTATGTGAAGAAGGCTAGTGCTTTAACTATCATGCATATGACAAACAAACCTTAACATGTGTTTCAATGCATCTTGGGAGATCAGACCCTCTGGCAGAACACTACATGTCTGGAAAGGCAAAATGGAACTCCTGTTGCAGAAATGTACAACACGGGACTTTTACTCCAACTTGACGATCCTACTATTCTTATAAAGAGGCCAAAAGGGTAAAAACACAAAGTGAGCGATGACGTATGGAAGATTTAAAACCACCAATAAACAGAGCAAGAGGTTTCTGACAGAGCAAGTTACAAAATACGGCACAAAATGTTTTACCAACAAAACTAGAATAAGAGTGATTTTATAATTTGGAGAACAATAAAAAAAAAAAGAAAAAAGGCCTGGTTGAGAGCAAATATTTCTTATTCCTAGTCCGGTTTATCAACATGCAGTTAACGAAAATGGCTGGAAAAATTTGCACAGCAAACGGAAACTCTGGTGCATTCAAAAAAGCTAAACCAAATCTAAAAGCCAGCTTGTGTTGCATCAGGTTGAAGCAAAGCAGTAACTCAAGAGCAGCATTATTTAAAGGTTTGCTCTGATGTCACTAATTTAAAAAAAATCCCCATATAACTAACATGCTTTTTAAAGCATGCAGAGATAATATAAAATAGTATATAAAAGCTGAAATCAGGGGGAAATCCAAGAAATGTAAGGAGCATACAGCGATGATGAAAAAAATTAAAAAAAATAAAAATAGTCTGAAGCATAAAATCTTTGTATGAACAAAATGGATTAAACCCCCATAAATGGAACACGAAGGGGCCAGAATAGTCTTTCTTGCTGCAGCATGAAATACACACTAGTAATTTATTAGTTAAAAAATGGAAAAAAAGAAAAAACAGAAAATGCAAATTAATTTCACAACCATAGAGGAAGGTTTGCATCAACATAGAAACGTGTGCTTTGTGTTTATCGTTTAAATCCTTGCCAAATGAAAACAGAACATCCAGAAGCATTTAATGTGATCAGTGGAGAATTCACCCACAACCAGGGATTTCCATACTAACTGATGAAATAAAAACATATGCAGTAAACAGTCTGCTTTCTATCCTGGAAGGTTGGTCTGCAGCAGCAGTTGTGTGAGTCCACTTTAACACTTAAATGCTCAACAGACTGCTAGTGACAATTTAAAGGAACTTAAGCTGATTGTTGTAAAAGATTTCCCTCCTAATGTTTAAAACGCTTCACACGTTACATGAGCTTAAAGTCCTGCTATCCTGCTAAATATACTGAACATCTTTACTGCTCAGCAACTAGAGAATCTGAAGCGTCCTGAAGTTGCAGAGCTTGATCTATGTCAACACGAAGAGCTGGAGATTAAACTATGAAAACAAACCAGAAGGTCAACAAGGTGCAACATACAGCATGTTCCAGTCTGATGTCAAACAAGGAGATTGTGTAATAAAGCATTACTGTGTAAGTACGAGACAGGTGCATCACTTTGTAACGTAGTTGGTTGAGATAACCTAACTCAATTGATATTTCTGGGATATAACAGGCAGGCGTAGAGTTTTTATTGGTTAAATACTAAAGTTTTAAAGACAAGATGGAAAAAATATATACCATTAACTTTATAGGTGAAGCCATGTTAAGGTGAAGATTGAAAAGCATCCTTTGCCACACTAATTCATGTTTCAATCAGATTTTTGCATTTCAAGAGGATTTTAGATGAACTGCTGACAGAAAATGTTTAACTGCTATTGCAGGATAATTATTTTATGATATAACAATTTTCAAGAAAATTCTGAAGTGTGTTTAAATGCTTCCTAGAAACACGTTTTTCCTCCAATTCTGCAGCACATTATTAGGTATTGCTATAACACTGACTATTTTAACACATTTCTTTTTTGAAAAACAGCTCCAAATGAATTGGAAAGGACAAAGAGATTTTCAATTTCAAGATTGGTGAAGAAAAAGCATCACCAAAAATGTGACTGGCTAGAGCAGAGCATCACCTCCCCTACATGAGCTGGAAATCGTTTTACTGTGAATAGTCTGATGTTTCTCATTGCGTTCCTTCAGCTCCTCTAGTGTTACTACGTGGCTTTTTCTCTGTTTTTTACTCTCCTTCACTGTCAACTTAATTGAGGTGATCATTTCCTTGAGTTCTTCTCATTTTCGATTTAAATATTACAAAGTGAATCCTACCCTGGTTCAGATGAATCCACACCTGTCTGATGGGCTTTTTGAGCTTTATTGGAGGCTAATATTTTCTCTTATGTCAAAAACAGTTGTATTCGAAATGTCTAAGAGAAAATTTCTAAATCAAGAGTTAAGAAACAATGTCACAATTTTCATATATTGATTTGCACACAAAAAAGAAAATATATATTTTTATTTCTTGTATATTTTATATGGTCTTATAGAATATATATAAAAACGTATGGCTGTAATGAAACAAACATAAACAAGTTCAAGGGGTATAAATGCTATTTCCAGCCACTGTGTAAGGAGGATGATAGTAGGAAGAGGAGCAGCTCTAAGGATTGAGGCCAGAGGGTTAACTATAAAGATGGTGCAGAAAGCTGCAGCACAGGACAAGGTGTGGGTCGTGTTTGGTACATTCAGCTCAATGATTATCTGAGAAACTAGAAAGCAACTTGTTTAATAAGAATGGAAACAACAGACGAGAGGTGAAAAGAAAAACAAAATGGTAAAATGTAATTAAGAGACAATATTTAGTTAATAACAGTGGGCTGAGAGATTACAGAGAATGAAACTGATGAATGAAAAGCTAGAACACTGGAGACATTTGGTTTTCTGGTGTCGATGTCATCCAATAATCTGTCATCAGCTGTGCATAACAAATATGCAGTGAACTTAATCTATATAATCATTAAATATACAATTATAATAGTAGCTTAATGCAGGAAAAAACATTAAAACAACGATAAGAATGTCCTTCAAAAACCATTTTTGACTTGAAACAGATAAGTGCCAGCAATCGGCTTGTGGTGTTTTATGGCAGTGGTTGCACATCACAAGGAGCTCTGCACGACAGACAGTGAAGCTAAAAGCAAGTGCCGTGAAAAAAAAAAAAAAAAAACTACAACAGATTGGAGAAATGATGTGTAATCAACTTCTCTCTTTTTTTAGAAAACAATGTTCAATGTGTGACTTCTATTAATAATAAACTGTACTTTTCTGCAGTTCTTGCAGAGCTGCTCCTTCAGTAGGACTATGTTGAGAAAATCTGACTTTCCAGTTCTGAATTGATTCTCATTCATTTCTGACGATTGATTTATACATGCAAAGATTGATTTAAAAAAACAACAGGATTGCATTAATTTGCTGTTACCATGACACCGAACTATAGTTTTGGAAAAGCCTTGAAAAATGTTAATTATTTTACTTCCACTATTTTCCCCAGACCCCTGTTTCTATGATCGACAGCTTTCCTTATATCCAGCAACCTTCAGTTCTGAAAGGTGCCTGAAAAGAGAGAGGATTCTGTACATTATAATTATCATTATAAGACTAAACATAAAAGAGTTCAACGAGTGACAAACATTTTTTGCAAAACAACAAAATGTTACTTCATTAATTTTCTTTTTTTCCCTTTTAACTGTAAAGTCCTGTCTGGTTGCCCGTTTATATTCGTGATTTTAAATTCTGACTGCAAAAGTTGCACATTTCGGGAAAATCATTAGGATTTGGAACCTATTTCTGTTTTTATAACATAAATAATCCCCCTTAAGACTAATAGATTAATTATCAAAGTACTTATTAGATTAATTGACTACAGAAATAATATGTAGTGATATTTCTTCCTTTACTGTTGCAAAAAGCACATGTTGCAAATTGAAAAAAATTTAATGTAGAAATTAAACCTCTTAAGCAAAATAGAGGCTTTAAGAGTAACTTTTCTTAGATTTTGGTTAAAAAAAAATATTCAAATAAATTTTTCAAACTCTAATTCGTCTTATATTTTTTTACTGATTAAATATTTTTTTTTTCTATTAAACAATCAATTATTTGATTCCAACAATAATGGAACTAATTTTCATTAATTCCGTAAAAATTAAAAAAAAAATTAAAAAATATCCACTGGACTTGGTTTTCAAGATTTGAAGACGTTTCTCCACCTCTCCAGGAAGCTTTATCAATTCAAATGTCTGGATCCGCAGTGAGTTTGAGTCTTATATGGACAAGGCCTTGTATTGCTTGGAAACATGCAAATGGTAACCGATGAATGGCTCGTTTAGTTCCATCGTTAGCCTGTAATATCTGAACCTGTCTATGATTCTAGGGGTCGGTCGTTAAAGGGGGGATTGCCATAAGGGGGGGATTGTCTCCTGTAATACCTGAACCTTTCTATGATTGTTAAGGGTCGGTCGTTAAGGAGGTATTGTTCACCGGCTGGAGCGGGTAGGTCCCTCGTTCCTCTGTGATGGGGTGGGGGGTTTGGTGATATCTGGAAGGGATCATGTCTATGATTGAATTGTATGTTTTTGGAAGCTGGAATCTGAGGCCCCGTCCACACGAAGCCAAACCCTGGCCTAAACGCACAAATTTTTCACCAAACCAGCCTCTCATCCATACGAAGCCGGCGTTTCGGGGGTCTGTAAACGATATTTTTTTTATTCAGCCTTCAGAGTGGGAAGATTTTGAAACGCCGTTTTCGCGTTTCCATCTTTAAGCTCTAACCGCATTTTTTTTTTTTTACACGCATGCGTCATAGCGTCGCCTCTAAACACGCATGCGTGACACAGTATCACAACAATAATGGCGCCGTACTGTGTTGAATGGTTGCTGCTCATGCTACTCACCCTGCTGTCGGGCTTACAACAGAATCTTCTTCTTCTGGAATATCTCCAGGAAGAACAGAGCAATATCGACGACATAGTTCAGCACCTGAATCTGACTAAACCACGAAAATGGACCCGCAGGGCAACCATGTATAAATACTAGTGCGCATGCCCAACATTTCGTCGCCTATTTTTGCTTTGGCACCACAGCGCCACTTATAGGCCTGGCATACATTTTGCAGCGTTTTCATGCATTTGTGTGGACGATCACATTTATTTTACGTCTCCGTCTATACGACAAACGTTCTGGAAAATATTAGCGTTTCGTGTTCGTTTTGACTTCGTGTGGACGGGGCCTGAGTCCACCACCTCTGTTTAAAGTTGGTTTTTCCCTCTTAACATAAATGGGTTCCTTCACGCCCCTCTCAAACCACCTATTTTCTTTATCCAGAATATGGACATTCTGGTCCTCAAAAGAATGTCCTTTGTCCACAAAGTGTAGGTGTACTGCGGAGTCTTGTCCAGAGGTGGCCGCTCTTCTGTGTTGGGCCATGCGTCTGTGGAGCGGTTGTTTGGTTTCTCCAATATAAAGATCAGAGCATTCCTCGCTGCACTGAACAGCATATACCACTCCGCTCATATTCGGTCTGGGGGTTTCATCTTTAGGATGCACTAGCCTCTGTTTAAGGGTTTGGTTTGGCTTGAAATGTACTGGGATCTTGTGTTTGGAGAAAATCCTCTTGAGCTTTTCAGACATTCCAGCAACATAAGGGATTGTGATGTTTTTGCGTTTAATTTTCCCATCGCTGTCTTCTGTTGCGAGTCTTTTGGATTTCCTTGCTGATTTGTTAAAAGCCCAGTTTGGATATCCACAGTTTCAGAGAGCATCTTTGATGTGTTTCTGCTCTTTTTGCTTCCCATCTGTTTTAGTAGGGACATGTTCTGCCCGTTGTTTTAAGGTTCTGATGACGGAGAGTTTGTGTTCCAGTGGGTGGTGTGAGTCAAAAAGAAGATACTGGTCTGTGTGAGTAGGTTTCCTATACACTTCAATGTTTAGGCTTCCATCTCCTTCCATGCTCACCAAGCAGTCCAGAAAGGGTAGTTTGTTGTCCTTGGCATCCTCCCTGGTGAATTTGATGTTACGGTCAACAGAGTTGATGTGTTTGGTGAAAGCTTCCACTTCCTCTAGCTGGATTTTGACGAAAGTGTCATCCACGTATCTAAACCAGTGGCTTGGTGGTGTCCCATTGAAAGTGTCTAAAGCTCTCTTTTCCATTTCTTCCATGTAAAGATTGGCTACAATTGGTGATACTGGAGATCCCATTGCGCCGCCATGCTTCTGTCTGTAAAAATTACCTCTGAATTTGAAATAGGTTGTGGAAAGACAAAGGCCCAGTAGTGTGCAGATCTGGTCCGGAGTGAAATTAGTCCTGTTGTTTAAATCACTATCTTGTTCAAGACGTGTCCTGACTGTTTCCACTGCCTCTGTTATAGGTATGCATGTGAAAAGTGAAGTAACATCGAACGATACCAGGGTTTCTCCTGGTGCCATCCTTAAATGTTTGGCTTTGTTTGCAAAGTCTTTGGAGTTTTCTATGTGATGTGGTGTGTTCCCCACCAAGGGAGCTAAGATATTAGTAAGCTGTTTAGCAATGTTGCTGAGTTAATGCTGCTGACAATGGGCCTGAGTGGTGCCCCTTCTTTGTGAATTTTTGGAAGTCCATATAAGCATGGGATTTCCTCCCCTGGATATAATCTGAAATAGGCTGTGCTGTTAATTACCTTGTCTTTTTCAAGTTGTTTGAGATAGTCTAGTCCTGCTGCAGCTCTCATAGCCCCAATGCTATGTTGCGTCGCCAATAATAAAACAATTACATATAAACCATTCCTACCTGCACTGTGTTCATAAAAACATAAACAACTTTGGAGTGAATGATTATAGGTGAAAAATCTTATTAGGTCTCCATGTAAAACACTTCTGATACTGGAAAAAATGATAAATTAGAGGACGAATAAGAAGAAAAAAGATTGAAGGAGTAGGAGTTTTCACTTTTCAGCTCCTTTTTGTCTGTTATGTGCGTGGAAGGAAGGAGGAAGGGAGGGAGGGAGGCTGTGCTGCAGTTGCCTGCAGATGTAACAGTATTTGAATAATCTCTCCAGGAATGGAAAACTGATTAATCCTTGCAGAAGGATCCCAGGGATGAGTAAAGCAGTTGGGTTGCAGAGAAAGGAGGGGGTGAGAGCATGGAGATGGGAGTGAGCGTGAGACTGACAAAAAGGGGGGAGTTAAAGACAAAACAATCTGACAATCTTCTTCAAGACCTATCCACCACTATGCCAAGAGATACCACTTACGGACCAAGTGTGTTGCCCTGTTAGCAGAACCCTGGTCAGGTGTTGAAAAGGGTCATTAGAATCCCACAATTTGGGACCAAAAGTGTTGGAATGTCATGTGAAAACCATGTCATGCTGTTTAGATATATTCCAGTAAGAGCAAAGAATAGTAGCAGTACAGTATTAATGATGGGCTCTGGATAAACAAGCTCTCAAGATCATGAAAATCATAAACCTCTTGGGTGAGACATCTACATGCTGGTGGCTAGTGCAATTCAAAATCCAATCACAATACACAATAAAGGTTTAACTTCAACAGTCTAATGCAGTTTTACACAAATTGAATTGCAAGATTGACTTAAAGATATGGTGATATCATGATGGTTCTAGCTCTAGGTGAACAGACAAGGCTTGAACTAGCAGACCTGAGTGGTCTGGGAGGTTGATACACGGACAAAAAAACTTTTATCTAATGAGGTGCTGATCCATTCAGTAATTTATAGACTAACAAAAGGATTTTAAAGTCTATTCTCTGAGCAACAGGTAGAAAGTGGAAGGTATGGACTGATGTATTCTACTTTATTAGTTCTTGTGAGAACACGGGCAGCAGTGTTTTGAATCAGCTGCAGCTATCTTTTTTGGCAGACCTGTGAAGACGCTGTTACAGTATTCAATCCTACTAAAAATGCATGAATGAGTTTTTCTAGATCATATTTGGACATTAGTCCTTTAATCCTGGAAATGTTCTTCAGGCATTAAAAGGCTGACAGTAACTGCCTTTATGTGCCTCTGAAGGTTCAGGTCTCAGTTCATCATGAAACCAAGATTTTGGCCACAATCAGTGGTTTCCAGCTGTAATAGCTGAAGCTGGGAGCTAACTCTGGATCTCTTCACCTTTGGTCTGAAGATTAATACCTTAGTTTTGTTTTTATTCAGTTGTAGAAAGTTACGGTGCATCCACATGTTGATCTGTTCTAAGCATCTTGCCAACGCTCTGTAAAGCTGTGTCTCGTCTACATAGTTATAACTGATCTGGTTTAACAATAACTAAATGATTGAACTTTATTGATCAAACAATTAAATGAGATCAATAGAGAAATGTACCATTGCATTTAACCCATCTCCTTCGGCGGCAGTAAGCTGCCATCGTGGGGCACCCAGGGAGCAATCAGGGTTTAAGGGTCTTGCTCAGAGACCCAGAGTGGCAGTCTGTGGTAGTGGTGCTCGATCTCAGAAACTCAGGATTCCGAGATCTAGCCACTAGGCCGCAACTCTCCATTTTGATATAGAAGCTTAAATCACAGCAACACTAAATAGGTGCTTCAATATGCTGCAATGTTGTTTAAGTTTTTTGTTGTTGTATTTTTACCGTTTTAATCACTCTGGTCCACCCTTGTTCTGCTTTGCTATTTTAACAGCCCAAACCTGAACTGATTTTTTCAACATTGGAAAGCTATTATTTGTAAACAGTTTGTTTTGTTCCGTCATCAGGGCTTGACGTTTCGCTATCGCTAAATGGTTTTTAATCTATTTCTATCTTTTAAATGATTTGTTAACATTCTAAGATATCAGTTTCACTACAAAATGATAATACACATGTTTTGAAAAATAATATAGGAATGAGTAAAGTGATTTTCCACCAACATAATTAAGGAGTTTATTATCTTGTATCGTTCCTGAGTAAGTAATTATCCAAAAAGAGATAATAGCAGATGTCCAGACATCTAATCTCTTTAAAAACAAGCATCAGCAAGCAAAGCTTTTATCCTTCTTTTCATTTGACTGCCGTTTGCTTCCTCTAAGGTAAGTTTGGCGCCTCTCTCTGACTGGGAGTACCATTGATTCCATTCAATATCACAGGGATGACATGACGTCTAGATGCAAAGTAAATTAATCTTATTTCGAAACTAAAGCATTTGCTGCTCCATCCAAATTGCACTTCAGAGGTAAACATTTGTTTTTTCTCATTTTCAAAAACAATGAGAAACCAGATTTTGTTTTAATCAAAAGAAAAAGTCTTTAATTCCAAATCTGTTTCAGCACTTTTCTTTTCACACAAGAAAATGGCAGCAGAATTGAGACTAAACCTCAAGATTACAAATCATTTAACAAACTAGATGGCACACGCACAGTTTCAGCCATTTATTTCTTGGCATCTAATCAAACCTCTAAATTGGATAATACATTCTATATCATGGGTGCATGCTAAGATTTTGCCAGCAGATGAAGACATTATTACAAAAATTATGCAAATGTATGCATGTTGATATTGATTTTACTCGCTTTCATAGGTTGGTACAGTTTGTTTTTGTGTATTTTAAAATAAATGATATACAGAAAAACACAAAGTTAAGAAATCCCAACAATAAAGGTAGACTGTGGGTATATTAATGAAAATATACCCTAAAAGCGCGTTCACGAGTCTACGGAAACCGCGGCAGACCAAACCAGACGAAAGTGCGCATTCAGCTCGGCAAAGAACTCATGCTCTTCCTCAACACTGAAGTCCTCAGACATTTTTCTTTCGTTGTTTCTTTCTTTGCACAGGTAAACAGCACATTTCTTCTTCTACGCTTGCATTATCAAGAGCAGACGCTGAATGCGCACTTTCATCTGGTTTGGTCTGCCGCGGTTTCTGTAGGCTCGTGAACTCGCAGGCGCGCGCTTTTAGGAAATCCTATACACTACTGTTTATGCTCTAAAAACATTCAAATGACTTCGTTTCGAGTAAATTATGGACGCTACCCACTCAGGACACTTGGAATACATTGGACGAGCAGTATGGAGGAATATTGACACGTTTTTTGTGGACTTTTATGGACCTTTCTGACTCGGGCACTATAGACCTCCATTATTTGAATGTCAGCAGACAGCAAGAAGCCTCCCAGATCTCCAGATGCATTTGAGATATCAAAAAAGTACTCCAGAGTGTTGTTCAGCATGGGGGTGAGTAGAAAATGAAGGCTAATCATGTTTTGGGTGTACTATTCCTTTAACAGTATGAAAGAGCACCAAGATATAAATATAAAATTTATGTTTAAACTTCTATTAGTTTAAATTAACCCAATTCAACAAGTGGACCATGGACAAAATAAGAGCAGCATGTATGTTAAGAAGCTGACTTTGACTTTGGTTCTTCCCTGGTCACACATCCTAAATTGGGCTTGTTGCTGTGGTGTTGCCCTATACAGATCAGAATAAGAATGCGTGACAATATCTGCAGGTTATCGGTAATGGCAGATATTAGCCCTGGAACTAAATATCCAACACTGATCATTCCAAAGCAATGTAAAAGGTACTGTTTTGTGGAAAAACAAACAAGGATTATGCCTGTATTCTGCCACAGAAATGATCCCAAGTTCAACTGTTGGTGGTGTGGATGTTGTTAACATGACTGCAGAGATCAAGAGGCAGAAAACTACAAAGAGATTGTACGTAGAGAAAAAACAAAAAAAAGACAGCAGTATCTGTTATTGGCAAGATGAGTCGACTCAAATATTCCGTTTCCCTAAAAAAAGGTTTTCTACAGAATTTATTCATTTAACATTTATTCTATATTTCGACTTACGATGAATAATTTAAAAGAACTGGTGCATCTCTACAAGAAGACGCTGCTTTTCTGTCATTTCAATCAATGCATTCTTTTCCTTTTTCTAGAGTCAATGAATCATATACTGGTATAAACCTGGTAGAAAATGTAATCTTTGAACCTGGAGAAGCTAAACCTCAAACCGAATACAAGAGAGCAAGGGATACGGTCGTTTGGCGATTGGAGGAAGGAGGACGGAAATGGTGGGAATACGAGTGCTGGCCACCGTTTGACCTGCTGACAGCTTCCTGTCTGCCACTGAATAATTGCAGAGTGAATCTGTTCTCTGCCCTCAGAATGACATAGTGACCTCTATTTCCTAAATCAACATCTCACTTGAGTTAGAGCGCAGAAAGACAAGAAAGGTCCAACGTGCTGCGTCTCTGTAAGTGTGGTCAGGCCCGGCAAAGAGCAACCAACCTGCTAGTAAACCGTTGGACACTCAGGGTAACAGCTGAGGCCACATTTAAACATCTTGGCACTGAAGCAATAACAAATCACTGTCACTGTATCATCTCCCCTCAGGCGACCCCAGCTATGGTTCAGACTAAATCAATCAGGATCTGACGAGTTTTCCACCACAGAGCCGAACAGACGATGTCAAGAAGTCACCCTGAAGATTTATATTCCTGTTTTTGGCAAAAAGATCCATTCTGAGATTGTTTCTCAAAGAACCTTGCCAGATGAGTTTTTTTTTTTTTTTAAGGGGGAGGAGAGGTGTTTCAATCACAGAGAGAAGGTGTAAATGTTGTAGCGGTGCTTTGGGGACTTGCAGCAGCTTGCTTGAATTGGTTTGATGTTTTTGTTTTCCCTCCATCCAACCCCATCCATTTTCATTTCTATTTATTGAGGCTGCTGCTGGGAATACAATAAGTACTAAGTCATGTGTTAGCCGTGGAAAAACAGATTTATGGAGCCGAAAGATGATTGTGTGATCCATGACTCTTGGTTGTGCCTAACCAAAGGGATATTCCTTTGTTTGCCGACTGGAGAAAACTTTGTCTCACAAAAAAACTGATGGCACTGGGAAAAATGCACCAAACAGGTTTTCGTCAGTCGAAACAGATTTTCTGTTTTTGAAATATGATTTTTTTTCCTCTGGAACTATAAAAATTAATAGTTCAATTAGCAACCGCCTCTTTCTCAGAGGTGTAACTTTGTATCCACAAGGAAACAAAGATAATAGAAGATCATGCATATCTATTTATGAAAGCAACTGCAGTAAATTTTTATCTGTTTTTCAAGTACAGGCTATACGTGGCTTAGTTTGGAGAAAAAAAAATGGGTGGAAGATTTCATTGATGCATATACTGGAAAAAAATAAATAAATAAATAAAAAATAAGACCAGAATCTACTCTAATTAGACCAGGGGGTTTGAAACTGGACAGTGTAGGAATACACATCACCAGGCTGCTAACTATTAGCCACTATCTGCTTTGATGGGCTATATTAGTTTTGAATTAACTTGGACTGTAGTTTGATCATTATGATTCAGCTGTAAAAACCAAGAAAGACAATGTTTACATTTCCCTGTTAAAATGTGTTTTCTATACAAATCAAAACAGCATCGATAACAAGAACAAAACAAGCAGAGGAAAAACACCAAACAGAACTGCTCTAAAAGCAAGTGGACTGAAATGTGCACACTGAGTACACAGCAGTGAGCTGAAGAAACACTGCCAATGTTACATATTCACCAGATGCTGTTAATACATGATCCATTACTCCTACATATGGCAGGCTCAGGCTTAATCACATTTATAGGAGTCTCAGAGGAAGCATTGGGATCTAAGCTTGGGAGATTCTACCCCTGAGGCAGACAATGACGTTTAATAAACTAATACACTCCAAATGACGTCGATTGAAAACTTGAAAAATACCTCATGTGGGCCAAAGCAGGTGGTTTGAGCTGAGACGTTTCATGAGGCAGAGACTCTCATTATCAGAGCTTTGGTCAAAGTCACACAAGTCATCATTGCCTTTTAAGCCAATATTTAAAACAAGCTAGACTTCAGTCATGGTCAAATACAGTGCTTGAACACAAACGTGCTTCATCTATACCAGTTTGTAAAGTTCACAACAACAGACCTCCTGTTACAACACTGGACAGACATCATGTCAATGTGATTAAACCCTCAGTTTATTTTAATGTCATATCCAGATTGTTATTAGACTCACAACAAAGAAATCAGAGCATCTGGTTAAATGTTGGCCCAACTTCCAAGCAGCTTTCATGGCATCACAGTACTTTGTTTTTCTTATTTTCATTCCTATCTAGTGATGTTTGTATGTAATATTAACTAGCATGTTAAAACTTTGTGATTTATTTCTAATTAATAAACCTTACATCAAAATGTTGATGATGAAACCAAAACAAGAGAAATTCAACCTCTCAAATGTGTGTGTAGTGGGAAAACTGAGCCGAACGTCTAAAACTAGACGCGTTTTGAGAGCTTGATGGAAAAAGGAAAATTTGAGTCAAATGAATAAATATGGCAAGACAAGGTTTTAACGCTCATGGTCATTGGCTTTTTCTAAAAAAAAATTATAAAAAAAAGGTAAATGGACATATGAGGAGATGGAAACATTTTTAAAGTTCTGGTGTAATTATATTTACCTCATATGACTGATCAGCTGTTTTTTGCTGCTGATCAGCAAGAATCACATTTCTCTCTTGACATCTAATAACAACTAACAACAACAAATGACTGCGCGTACGCATCCCCGCAGCATTGGCATGTTGCTCCACAGGCGCAAGAGGGAGGTCGGGTTTCTCGGTAGGGCGTCAGGGCGACATGGCATTTAGAACGTCGGACAGCACTTCTGAAAAACTAGATTGGGAGATCCCAGATGCAAAAAAGTGCAATGTTGCAAGGAGTTTTGTGATATCTGGTATTGAGTGGGTCCTCCTTGTGGCTGGCTCCAAATCCATTCGGAGTTCCCCCAACAGCTCCAAAATGGCAATACTGGATAAACGATATGTTTTGATGATCGTTTCCTCGTTCATTCCAAAAATATTCACACTGAGTGAAAAAATGCGTTCTCTGCGTCTCCTTGCTTCATTTCGATTTCTCATTCTTGCGACAATAACCGCTGCCATGTGTGCGCAATTACGCATACAGACCATTTGCACCTTCTTTTGAAACGTGTTAAATATAGAGTCAGATACCGTTAGCAAAATTGCTTTCAGGTTTGATAAATCACTTTGCGAGTGCTAAATTAATATATTTACATGTTCTCCTCCCACAAGACGCACTTTTGCGTGTAAACGCCCCATATTGCATATTCATTGCAGAAAAAGTACTAAATGGATAAGAGGCGCTATTTAGCACGTTTTAAAGACCAAATCCTTTTAGCACACTGTTGATAGATCAGTTTGTACATTTTTTAGCGTGCGCAGTGAAATAGCTCACGTTTTTATACACGCAAACCTTTGATAGATCCGGCCCCTAGATTAATCACCCCATCCAGTAATGAAAGACAGGAAATAAAGAGGCTTGCTGAACTTAAGGAAGTACTGGAGTTGCTTTCTTCCATACCTGTTTTTTATTTTTTTTTATTTTTATGTGTAAAAAATTATATATTGCTATGGGTTATAGTTTATGATAATGACTTAAGATGAGGAGCAGCGTGGTATAAAGACCATAGCATGGTAAAATCCTGATCCCCCATTCCCGTGCAATTAAGCTAAACTAACTTTCTGTTTCCAGAGGCTATGTGGAAGATGATTAGTTATGAGGTAATTAATCTAATTGTGGCAAAACAATGTTAAAAAAAATAATAAACGTTTAAGAAGTGATATGGAACTTTTTTTCTGTATTATTTGTACTATAAATAGAAATTATATATGAATATTTTTTTTCGTGATTTTGCTATTTACAATTCATATAAAATGCAAAGTAAGAGACTTTAAAATGTAAATTTATTGAAACGAATTTCTTTTAGATTAATTGAAAAACTGAGTACCTAATCGACTACCTAAAGAATCAATAGCTGCATCTAGGGCTGCAACAACGAATCAATAAAAATCGATAAAAATCGACTTTTAAAAGCGTTGGCAATGAATTTCGTCATCGATTAGTTGTGTCGCGCGATTAATGCGTCATCCGCCGCCGTCGGCAGCTGCTGCCATGGGGCGACTCCCCCATCCCAACCCAGTTCTCACGCTCCCGCAGGAGTCCCTCTCAGCGCTGCAGTCAGAGCAGCAGTATGATACCCTCAGCGTCCAGACTTCAAATGAAGCGCACATGCGCCGGGATTGACGGCGCGAATTAATCACAATAATTAAAATAGCATGCGCTTTGTAAAAGGAAAAAAGTCGTAACATGCAACTTTTGTATAAACAAATTAACATAACACGGAAGCACCACTGTTATGATGCAGCACCTGAAAAGGAAACACGTTGGAGCCGTCGATGGCAGTGAAGAGAGCTGATCAGCAGGGTGAGCGACCATGTTTGTTTCATTTTAAAGTGGGGAAACGTAACGTTAGTTTCTCAGGTAGCTCATCTGATGCTTTCCTTACCGTGTTAGTAGGTTACAGACAGTGATAAGGTTGGCTACTTATTTTACTTTTAATTTCATTTGAATTAGCTTAAGCAGCGTTTATATTTTCTTTATAAATAAATTAACTTGCAAATTATGAGGGCAAGGCTTTTAAAGTTTAAATCTTCTGGCAAAGATAAAGTAAAGAAGATCCTGCAATTTATGGAAGTAAAGCAGAATAAAATCCAGCAAGATCAGTAATATGTCAATTAATTATCTGCCACATTCCCATGTAAATATCTGTCTTTGGAGGATGTGTTTTTTAACACCCCTAGTTCTCCCATTTTTATTCCAAATACAATTTATAATTTGAATCACAGGGCTATTTTTATCTCTATGGTTCAGTATTTTCTCAAGTAGCATCTTTAACTGCTATACTTTCCTGTCTTAAAAGGCAGAACTCTTCTAGTCTAAAAAAAAACTCATTTGATGAAATGGGGGGACCTATTGTTTCAACCCCTTAGGGGCTTTTAAAAACAAAAATGTCTTTTTTTGCGCTTTATGAAACAAAGTACCCTATATTTTGTGGATGTACAGCTACATTTCTCATGTAAGTTTGCATAGTTTTAACACAAACATTTATTTTTCATATTGCACCAGGACAGTTAATGAGCAACCTGTACTTGTGTGCTTGTTTGTTCTGTCTAAAATGTTTATTTTGGAATAAAGAGGTTAATATAAAAAAATATTTTTTGTCCGATTCATCGATTAATCGAAAAAATAATCGGCCGATTCATCGATTTTTAAAATAATCGTTAGTTGCAGCCCTAGCTGCTTCCCAACATTAGTTGTTTATACAGGCCACAAACTTCATTAGGTAGTGGTCTTTTCACTCCTTTGTCAAAAAATAAAATATGTTCCTGACACTAAAAACAATGTCTCCTTACCAAGGCCTCCTAACACCATAGAACTGTAGAGGACACACATACATAGAGCAATGCCTCTCATTTAAAAGAAAGCTATAAATTGCACAGGATGATCAGTAATAACACAACATGATTGCAACAATCTGTGGTGTATTTTTTTAACAACTGTTGCTCTGCGCCTCTGCAATCCTTTGTCAAAGCTCTCAGTTACGTTTTAGCTCTTCCTCAGTGCAGGCGAGCAGCCCTGTCATTTCTGATTTAAAGCCTACGTCTAGGTGACACCGCAGAGCCCAGCTTGTTTGAAACACAGCCATCACAGCTGACACACAGGCGGCCATAAAACCCCATGCATCTGTATATAATGAGAATATAATGAGTGTTTTGATTGTCAACATCTCATCTGAGCTCAAAAAGCACACACAGAAAAAAAGAAAATGCACAACTAAAACAAAGCCGAAGAACACAAATGGATGTTTTGTAATTAATTTCCTATTAAATATGCCGACTAAAAATGCATCCATTACGTCCATTAAAATAGATAATTCTATCTTTAGTGTAGGGACTGATATGTGATCACAAACGGTAAAGACGTGTTCACTCAGGCTTTAAAAACATTAAAAAAATAAACCTACAAAGAAACAGAAATGATTCAGTGGTTAGCAGTAATTAAAGCTTCCCCCAAATGAGCTCCAGAGTCAAAACAAGAAGAATTAAAAACGGCACAGGGTCGATTGGTGCTATAAACGATCTGAACAGATAAGAATTTATTTTATTAGGATAATTTACGTCACATTTTCATGTCAGCATATATTTCTTTTTTATCATTTGCAGGTCAGGATTACCCCACATGATCTGCATTCTCTGTTTTTGTTCCCCTGTTAATTTGTGTGTCAAGAACAATTATTTAAGCTGAAAGCAGGGCAATGCGAGGTGAGGACCGGTGCTTGTTTACACTCATCACTCGCTGATAAAGGCCTGTCACTCTTCAATGCTTCCCTCATCATCCTCCAGAGATGGCTGCAGGGGGAAATGTTTTCTTTGAAAAGAATCCACTTTAAACCTGATTTTTTTTTTCCCCAATGCCTTAGACTCGTTGCACCAGGACAAGGACTGGAATTAAACCACAACAGAGTGAAAGAGAAGGGCTAAAAAAAGATCATAGTGTTAAAAGATTTTAATAATGAAGGAATTAAACTAGAAATTAGCAGGTAAAAATTCAGTTTACAACATTAAGCTTCATATTTAGGGAATCCACAAACTAGAAAAATCAAAATTCTGTTATCTGCCATAAACATTCAGCCCTGTTTGCTTATGCCCTCATTTTCCAGGCTGTGGGTCTAGATGTATGACCATGTGTTGGTAGGTTGTGATACTTGTGCTTCCATCTTTGGTTGAAGCTAACCCTACTGTAAACAGAAAGCAGCCACAACTTTTCCCACATGAACAATCAGCAGACAGTTCTTCTAAAGGAGGCTTAGTTCTTTCAGTGTTTGTAACAATTGAGAGTTGGATCTCTTCTGCTATCATCTGTTGGGGTAACAACATCAGAGAAAATGATAGAAAAAAATCTCAACAAGCTGATAAATAAGTCTGGCTCTGTTCTAGGAACTCCTCTAGAACCTCTGGAGATCATTTTAAAAGAATAACTCTTCATAAAGTTAAGAATATTATGAAGAACAATGAGCATCCTCTTCATCAGGCTATTAAACAATAAGTGTCTTTAGTAAGAGGCTGCTCCAGATCTGGCCACTACAGAAGATCATTCATGCCAACAGCTATGAAAACCTACAAAAACTTGTTAAAAAAAATGTGAGTTACTGGAACATTTAATTTCCCTTTGGGAGCAATAAACTACCTTGGAATCAATTTTTTTCTCTCTAAAGTTCTAGAGCACAGAATGATTATAGAAATGCTCTCATTTAGTGTGTGCAATGCTGCAGAGGAATGTTTAGATGCAATATTTGGAGGGATAGAATATTTAAGCCTTCAAACTCTGCTAGCCTGTTGTAATTTTATCCTCCAATTCATATTTACTCATGACATCGAGACAGTTATAGTTTAAAATCCAAGTAAACAATGTGTGTGGTTGTGATGTGGAATGTTTGAGAAAAAGTTATAAGGTTATAAGATTTCAGTAAAGCACTTAATGTGTATATAAAGACAGAATACAACTGAAAAATAAGAGGATACATTTTATATAAGGAAGCACTGATTTCAACAGACGTTTTTTTCCAAACAGTAAAATAGGTGAACAGCAACGTTGCACCATGGGTTGGTGGGACTCATCTAATGTGTGTGTGTGTGTGAGTGAGTCAGTGGCAGATTTAGTCAAGCGGCGTGAGTGATGAAAGGATGGATTGAAGCAGGAACTTCCTGCTGAGTGAACAGACATGCAGTAACCACATTGGCCGTCCGACAAGACCACAGCTCGGACAAACACACACGTGTTTAAAGTATACATATGGCCGAATGCCTTTCCCCTCACTTCACCTGGCCTATGGCCCGGCTGAAGTGGACTTTAAAAAACAAAGTTATTGAAAGATAAATCAAACCAACACGGCAACATTTTATCAGGTGCTTTAAAGTTTCTTTTATGGTCGTTGGAGGGAAAAGAGGAGACAAAACTCAATAAGAATGGCTTAAAGCCAAATTCTTCTAAAGGGAAAGAAGAAGAGAAATTACAGATATCAGCCAAAATATATGGCCAAAAATAGGCTGATAAATCTCTGATCTGAGCATCTATAGGTTATAAATTGGCAGCTTTTATTGTGAATGAATCCATTTACTCTTTCATACTCTAGACTTGAATCCTGGCTTAGTTCATCTGCTCAGCTGACCCTTCACCTCAGCTTTTATCTGTGTCTCACACAGAAAGTTCTACTAGATCAGTGCGTCTGATGTCCTTTAGCGTGTCTGTTTTGTGTTCTCCAACCCCTAGGCGGTTGTTGCAAAAGGCTGTTCACAATGAGCCTGGTTCTGCTGGAGCTTTCTTCCATTTAAAGCAGTTTTTCTCTCCTCTGTCGCTACATGCTTGTTCAGTATGAGGTTCAGTCACCTTATGCTCATCCAGGAGAAGTCAATTCTTACAACTTGATGAAATGACCTGAGGATCATTGGGGCTTCTCTTCCCTCCATAAAAGACATTTCACACCAGCGCTGCGTGCAGCGCATAACATCATCAACCCCTAACAGCCCTACCATGGACTGTTCTCCCTGCTGCCCTCTGGGAAGAGGCTTTGTAGCATTTGATGCAAGTCCAGCAGATTCTGCAACAGTTTCTTCCCCACTTTCATCAGACATCTGCTCGTTGAATGAAAACTTCTAGTCACATGACTCTTGGGCTAAAACTTAACTTTGGCATTCTAGAGAAACAAGAGCTGAGCCGAGAATGTTTATTCAGCTTTGCAACCTGATCAGTAACAGTTATCTTTTTTTTTTGTAATGAAAAAGAAACAATTGTGCAGGGGAGTATTAAACCCTGTTGTCCAGATATAGTGTGAGCATCCAGGCAAGCAATGGGCAAATAGGCAATGACTGCAGAGCATCACAGAGTGGAAAATTACCAGAGCCCCAGAATCAGTTGGACACCTTTGATCAGCCAGGGCCAAGGCACCAATTACTGTGGGATAATCGGCAGCCTTCGGAGCCCAGACGAGCTGTAGGCCCTGTGGGCACAATGGGTCAGTAACCACCAGGAGAGGGCCTAGTCAACATGGCTCACAGAGCCAAAAGCCGATGGTGGGCCTGTCTGAAAAGCTGCATAGAGGCGGCCAAACTGACAAGCCGCACAGCAGTGGCATTGTCCCCCTCCTGTCGACTCAGCACAGTGGCTCTCTCCCCAGCCAGACATCCATCTCAGCAAGCCGCTCAGTGGTGAGGAATGGTGCAAAGCTGTGCAGTGGGAGAAACGGGCTACTGCAAACTTCTTGGATTCCATCACTAACATGATCCCTGTAAAAACATGTATGCAGCACAGAATACAATAAATGTTGCAGCTCTAGCAGCTCATTAACAATCCAAACATAAGAAAGAAAAAAAACATTTGATGCAACATCCTCCTTGATGAGTGATCAAATAAAAAGTTATTGTCATTGTTACTGAGTCACTTCATGTTCTTAGATTTTCTTTCTTTTCTTTTTTTCTCCATCTTTGTATCCAACTGCAAAGAAGATGCAGTAATTAATAAAACAAAAAAGAATAAAAATCTAAAGAAACAGCTCTCATACTCTCCAAAACACGATATTTAGCTCATTAATAATTGACTCTCTCTGCCACTGGGGAAACTTCCATTATCGATTGGGTAAAGCTTCTGTGTTGGTCGTTTTTGTGCAGCCCCTCCCTCCATAGTAACGCCTCGTCCCACCACTGCAAATGTAGTTAGAAAACAGCTTGGCTAAACATTCAAACTTGGTGTTTTGCGTTGCCGAATATTTTGTCTACTCGTGACCCAGTTATCTAACAGATAAACCGCAGCCAAAGGAATACGGATCCGGCTCATATCAGTTACACAACAAGCACCGGAAAATGTCGACCCACAGCAGCGAGAAGCTGCTTCCCTCTAAACTGATTGTGAGATAAAGAATCCATGTTTAAAGGCAGAGAAATCTGAAGATGTACAAATGTACTGGAGGAAAATAATCTGTTTTAAGCACAATTAATCGTTAGTAAAGCTTCTTCTGCATTCAGCAATTAGGGCTGAAATATTTAATCGGATTAATTGATTATTGAAATAATCCTCAACTTTTTTAGCAATCTATTAATTGTATAGACTGTAAAACATTCCTTTAGCTGACAAAGCATATCACCAAGGGTGGTAATTATATAGAAATTGTAAGATAATATATAAAGATTTTACATTTAAGATTTAAAAGAAAATGTCTGTCAATATGCTCAATCGAGAACTCCTCAAATGGAAAATTGTTACTTTAACCTGGTTTAATTTCATGATAAATCTTCTTTAAGGAACCTTTGGGCATCTGATTAATAATCAATTAATCGAAAAAATAATTGACAGATTAATCGATTTGCAAAACAATCATTAGTTGCAGCCCTAGTAGTAATTAACTTCTAAATCTATCTAAAAGAAGTCCTAACAGCTTCATGTGTGATTAAAATCATACGTGATCATTAAACTCTTTTATATTATAATCAAAATCCTGAGTGTTTTTTTACAGAGTTTCTGTGTAAAAGCCCAACATAAAGTATTTACTGATTGGCCCGTTTTGGCCCATATATCTAAACCATTTTATTGCAACTTGTCTGTTTGTTATTTGTTTGAGTATAGCTGAAAGAAATCCTTGTTGCCGGTTAGGACTGCCAGTATCAGCGCAGTTTATCCCAGGACCCTGGAGTGGTTCTGTTCATTGTGTGAATGCGTGCCTTCTCCAGCAGACCCAAAGCCAGAAGAAAGGATGTGATTCAAAAGAAACGGTAAAAAAAAAAAAAAAATGTGTATTTTGAATATGAGTTGAAATAGTAAAAAAAAAAAAAAAGTCTTGCTGAGGTTATGCTGGAGTAATGAAGAGGTGCAGGAAACCAAATAACCCCAGAGACAAGGACTGGAATTCTTTATTTTTGTCCTCTTACTGGAACGGTACAGTCTCTGATAAAAATGTGTAGCATAATAGAAGAAGACGTGCGAGCAATAAGCACGGTAAACAAATATAGGATTTGTAGATGGAAACGCTTTAGTGATTTAATACACTTCATTGACCCAAGTTTTACCATTCCTCTGATAGCAACCACAACAATCTAGAGCACAGCCTCACCGAACAACAGATTGTTGTATTACCCTAAAAACAGAGCTACGTCACAGTTAGCATCCACTTAATTAGAAGGAAGTAACAAGCACTTTGACAGTGTGTCAGAGCGACATACCCTGTTTTGAATTGGTAATTGTAGATCTCTATGCATTAGAAACTGTGAATGATTCACTTATTCTATATATCATTTGTTTAGTCGGTAACCAATAGGCTCCTGTTTTGTTATAATTTATGAAAATATAACTAAATTAATAAATAGGCTTAATAATGTGTTTTTGTTTGGTGTTTAACACAGCTCCAATATGAATAGTTAAAAAGATGAAGCTTTTTTTATGAAAACATGTGCTTATTGAATCAGTCAAGTAATAAGATCTATTAAATTTAGATTGATTAATTAATCGATAACTTGGATCAATAATCCCAATAGACACCCTATCAATATTTTAAAAAGTACAATGTTTCATAATATCATTGAACTACGATTCAGAACGGCCTTCTGGGGGATGGAAGCAGAGGAAAGGGTTTAGCCTCTGAACCTCCCTCTAAGCTAATCAGAGTTGGTGGTAGGGCTGACCACATTTTAAAGGTTATGCCTAAAAATGTTATCAAAAGTCAAGATTTGAATTCAGCCTTTTACCCCTGATCCTCACGTCAATTAATCCACAAGCTCTAATGATTTGCAGTTTGATACATCTCTAATTGCCTCTGAAAATCATTGACATTCGTCTGCAGGTTCTGCTTGGCACTGGGTCTGACAACCAACGTACTGACGTGTCATTTGGGGCAGGCTCTGTGGTGGAAACTGGTGCCAAGGTAACCATGACATTTGTCTACCATGACGACAGCAGGTGGCCGCAAGATCCTACACATTGCATATAGCTGAACAGGAAGTAACTTCAGGGCATGCAGAATGTGTTGGGAAACTGTTCTGCTGCAGCTCAGGCTCTGGGCACAGATTCACCACCAAACACATGTGTGCATGTCAATTAGTTTACAGCGGGCACTTATATCCACTCTACTAGAGCTAATATCCCAAACAGTGATGCTTGCAGAAGTTCCTTTTTTTTTCAAATATACCTTGTGTTGCACCTTCTTGTTTATGTAAGAGTTAATCTCTTCTTTTGTATAAAATATAATATTATTCATCAGTTTATTTCTAGCTCAACCACTCAAAATATCAAGTTGTCATTAGACTCATAACTTTTTTTTTCTTATGTGGCATCTCTGCTTGTAGCCTGGCTGAGGTGCAGAGGTGACAGCAGTGGTCACTACCTGATCCGTCCCAGAGGCACGATCCCTACAATCGGCTCATTTCCGCATGCGCAAGCAGATATTTATCCAGGTCGCCATAAATAATGTAATCATGATACTAAAAGTACTTATTTTGTATCCTTAAATCACTAAAGGATGCTAATACACATCTTTAAAACATTTTTAATGACTTTTCTGAGACAATTGTGATGCTTTTTACATTTTCTCAATGAAACTGCTTCTCTAACATCATAACCAGACATGCTCAGGGTAGTGCGCCAAAACATAATTAAATAATGTTTATCTGCATTTTCTTTTTTTTCTTTCTTTAGATTAACACAATTAGGTTAACACAAAAGTAAAACATAAATTTAAAAAACACTAGATTTATGTTTAAACCCAAAGCCGAAAAAGTTTGATCGCGGAAGTAGTGTAGGATTCCGTTTCCGGTGCAGATCCGGCACAGACGGCTGATAAAAATATTTTGAGGCATTTATTTTCTCAGGAGATACATTATCAACCTTAAACATATTATAGTTTAGTAAGCTTACTGTTTTTAAGGGCAGGGAAAAACATAATTTAGGTCTTTTTTTCAAATTAAAATTGAGAGCAACCCGGATGTATATCTGGTTGCTCATAAGGGAGTGGCGGCCTAGTGGTTAGGCCATCTAGTGGTTAGGGAATTCTGAGGTTGCAAGTTCCCACAGACTGCCACGCTGGGTCTCTGAACAAGACCCTTAACCCCACTATTGCTCCCCCTGTGCCGCACGATGGCAGGCCACTGCTCCCCAAGGGGATGGGTTAATGCAGAGGTACATTTCTCCAATGTGAGATCAATAAATTTCAATGCACAAATGAGTCAATGGGACGGATTGCGATTACGGAATGGATGCAGGTTTGAAGCAGCCTTCAGCAGGTCTGTGTAGTCGTTACTGGTGTCTGTTGACAATACTTCAGAGTTCAGGTCTGCTCACTTAGCTGGCCCAACTGTAATACAGCGGTCATTACACTGAATTGAGAAATGCAGCTATAAATAAATCTATTGTTTGTTTTTTTCCCCCAGTTAATGAATTTAAAAAGAGTTACTCTTACAAAATTACAATTTCTAAATAAAAAAAGATATTCATAATATAGAAAAAACGTTTTTGTGAAATTTAAATGAATTGCAAATTTCAATGACATTTTAGTAATATTCTTATACGTGCAAAGTGTTTGGCATGACCAAAAATGTTTTTTTATTTATTACATCACTACATATATTCACAGTTGTATTAGCTGATATTTAGAGTAAAAACACCTTCATTCTCAATTTGACTTATTTCCATATCGAAACAGCCAGTCCTTTTACTTGGGCCATCATATCTAGCACCTGAACCACAAGTTTTAAATATCTATAGTCATGACTGCAATTGAAAGCTGGTACCAAGTTCTCGCACCAGAGATCCGACCACTGCTGGCTTCTTCCTGGGTCAGCCGTAATTAAAGCAGAGATCAGAGGGCTGAATAAAGCATGAGCTGTTCCAGTCCAAGAGGCTCAGGTATCACATTATATAGAGGCCTTCAAAGACAAAGGGAGTCCCTGAGCCTCACAGCGTATCCAGGGAGGAGTCATGCAGGCACAAACCTGAAAGGCAACTCCTCGCATACAGTGATAAACCCCCAACCCCTCCCTGCCCTCCCCAACACACAGATGATTCAGTCAGAGTGAGAGGAGATGAGATGCAGCCCCTCTGGTGCCAATTAGAACTAAAAATTATTATTATAGAACTGTATTCAAAGGAATAAAACAACCCGACGGCTAAAGAAATCTGATTAACATGAGGGAATCCTAATGCCTGCACATTATTGTGAAAGATGAATACTTAGAGGAAGAATAATGAGTAATTCTCTAAGATACGTTTGTCCATTAATGCCGCTCTAGGTGTTCCTGTCTACGATACCACATAATGATAGGGTCAATAAAAACGCATGGGTAGATTTCTGAGTTTGTTAATGAAAAAGTAAATAATGTAAATAAATGTAGGATTTGTGTTTGTTCCTTGTTGTCAACTTAGATACATGTGACATCAAGTTAGAAATACACAAATTACAAGTAAAAACTTTACAACAATACAAGATCAAATGGCTTATTTATAAATACAAATCACAAATGATTTTTCAAATATAAATGACAAATGTACAAATAAGAATTTGTGATTCCTACTTGTAAACTTGTGAATTTGAACTTCATACATGTAAATTTGTCATTGGTATTTGTGATGCATAGTCATGAATTTGTGATTAAATTAGTGAATTTGTGATTCTTACTCGCACATTTCTGATTTGTACCTGAGTTTTTCACAGATCAAGATCTGATCTTTTATTCACCTATGAATTGACAACTAGGAATAAAACACAAATCACACATTTATTTATATTGACCTTTGAATTTACAAAATTCAGACCACTTGGATGGTCAACGTGTCATACCCAATGCATACCCTCTACTCATTAGTGGGCGGTACAGTACAGGCTGATTTGTACTCAGAAACCAGGTCATCTGCGTCTGTCGCAGTTAACGTAGATATGCCCCGCCTATTCCACAGATGGTGCATCTCTCCAAAATTGTAGGTGACCGCAGAAAGCTGGCATCTGATTGATCAAATTTACATCCACTCTACATTATCCGTATTTCCTGTTTGGTACCTTACAAACTCGTTTTGTTTCTGTGACCGTTGTGGAAAACAACTCGTGAAGATGGACCAGGTAGAAGAGCGAGGTGTGCAAGAACACTGGGACCCTTTACAACCTGGATCCCCGCTCTGTATGTTTTCCACTTCCTTGCCACCTCAGCCGTATATAGACCCACAGCTAGTTCATGATTGTACCTCTTGCATTGTGGCGTGGAATAACAGTGCAGACCATGCTTCAAAATTGGGCGTAATTCAAAAATATCTGCATATAGTATAACCAGTCCTTAATGTCTTCCTGTATCCTCCATGGTTGATGGTAATAATAGTTTCCTGAAGAAAGAACTATTCTTCCTTCTAGCCAAACAGAACTCCTGAACATAAGTTGTCAGTTTTTTTATTACTCAATCTGCATGTTAATGTTTGTTAATCCTCCAAAGTAATCAGTTACTGTGATTAGTGGTTTACTTAGGTTTGTTCCCAGCTCTCCCAACAGACACATCTTTATGTAGACTTGTTTGTGAAGAAAAGAGTTGTGACCTCCGAATGGCTTTCATCTGTGAGGCTGGAGACAACGGGGCCCATCACCAGACGCATTAAAGCTGTTCCAGAGAACCTATTTTCAGCACATTTGAGATCTCTTCTCTGAAACCTGCCCTCTGGTTGAATCTTGCCAGAGTGCCTCTGCTGGACGTGGTCCCAGCCAGCTGGGATGGTGGAGCTCCACATTTCAGGAGTTTTCAAATGCTACATGGGCAGCAACTAGATCTTTTCCTTCTTTTAGAAATCACAGGCTAGGCTGTAAAGTATGTTGAAGAACAAACAAGCCAGAGGGTTTTGATGTGCGTTTCTTAAACCAGGTAATAATGAATAAATTTGCTGAAGTCTGTACATAGCTAAACTTTGACTTGCAAACTTTTTTTTGCATTTTATGATTTTATAAACCCACATAAAATAGAAATGCAAAGGGAAGGAAAATGATTGACCCCTGCCTTAGCTGCCTTTAGAAGTCACAGTTCACTGAAATATTCCTGCTGCTATGCATTAAGAGCCTGCTTGCTAATTACATGCAAACCCCCTTTTGGATGTAAAACTAAGTGGCTAAAATCATAAAACTGAGAGAGAGTGGTAGGAAGGAGGTGATGATGGAAAACAAAAGCCTTTTCTGCCATAAACCCACAAATAAAATCCATTAATCACAGGTAAAGATGCTGATATCTGCTGCAATGCTGGGCTTTTAGATGCAAGACTGGAAAGCGGCCGTGAACTACAACTGCTGTCAAGTCTCCCAGCACTAGCCTTATTAAAAAAAAGCTAATCCTTTTTGTTTAACTTGTATGCATTGTCAAGCATTTCGGGTTTTTTTATTTTAAATCCTGCTGTTTCATATATATTTACTGCATCACTCCTTTTACCCACAAAGCAGGAAGGCCAGCTGATGTAGGGCGCCACACTACCTGGTATGTAAAGAAAAAAAAAAAATCCAGTATATAAGATAAAGAAAACAAAGTGTGGTTCTGGTGTTGCTGTTATGATCATTTAAGCAGCCGTGAGCTGAACACTTAGGCTGATTTCAACACATGCAACCAGAGGTTCAACAACCTGCCAGCTACCAGGTGCAACAGTGAATGTGGCGTCATCCCAGAGCAGGTTTATCTACCTGGATTGCATCACTTCTCATAATTCACATGCATAGCTGGCTGCTAAGGAGGAGCCTTTCCTTCAGAGAACGGAGCAGCAATGATCAGTTTCTAAACACAGACTGAAACAGAGCTGTGGACAGAGACTTCTCCTCCTCCCTCAAACAGCTGACATACTTAGACAGTGGGTTTAGTGGCAGACAGCCAACCATGACTCCCTCTTCTTTTAGATGAGCTAAACCATGAGCTACTTTCAAGATGCTTGAAAACTACGGGCACTCAAACCCATACCCTCAGCAGGGATCAACTAGTTTATTAATACTTTTTTTTTGCAATAATAATTAATCTAAAAAAACAAGTGTAATGTTATGTTTGCTGTTATCTTTGTGTAAAAATCGGGGGGGAATTTGGATTTTTCAGCATTCACATCCTGCTTTCAGATGTACTTTTCAAAGAAATCTCTATTTTATTTTTATTTATAGATACCTTTGCTGCCATGAAACATTTTATTGTATTCATTGACTTTTTAATAATGTAGAGAGAAACAGCTCAGCATTTTTTGGGTCATTATACAGTATTTCATTATAAAACCAGTTAATCCATCCAGAGAGTAAAACAAATATCAACACACCAGAACCCCCCTAACCAAAGATAAACAATGATCAACCCTTTATAGGGCACTCAGTGAAATACTTTGAAAATCCAAATTTCAAGCCAATAGTGTTATTGAAATCTAGGAAAAGATCTTATTACCTTTGTAACATTCAAAAATATAGATATTTTGATGGCAAAAATGTATGTCAATGTAATAACAAGAAACTCCAACTTGCCCGAATATATTGAGAAAAAAAACAAAATTGCTTCTTTAAGAAATTCATAAAAAACAAAGAGAGTGAAAGAAAAACATTTTTTGTACAACATAACCTCAGAGGCATTAATGCTGATACTGGCACTTAGATCTTTGTTAGTTTATAAACCTAAATATAATTGTTAACTAGGCTGATTAACTTCTTAACTGTACTTTTTAAATTTTCAATATACTTTTTACCTTTCTTTTCTCTTGACTTGTCAATTTTTTTTTCAACCTTATTTACAGTAGGTTATATATCAATCAAGGGCTCATTTAATTGGTCAAATGCCAAAATAAGATGTCCAGTCATGTAGCAGAGTCTAGCTGAATGGCTGGATATAAATCTAGTGCTTCTAGATCTCAATGAGGGAAGGGGGGGGGGGGGGGGACTCCATTTGTAAGGGGTATATAAGTGATCAAAAATGGTAACTTGGCCTATAAAGGATTAACTCTTACCATTTACTAAACACTTATCACTATGAGAAACCCAACAGCACCATGGATGTCCTGTTGTGTTTACCTTCATAGCAGGCACAAAGTAATCTCATCTCATTGAATAAAAAAAAAACCTTAGAAACTACAAGTCATACAAAAAGGTACTTTATTTCATAATCCGAGACGCAATTACACTTTTAAAAAAATCAACGTGTTAAGACTATGAGTCACGACTTAAACCAGGCAGCCTGGCTGTTTTTTTGGGGTTTTTTTTTGCTTCGACCTGAACGAGCCAGACTGCTGACACCTTGTCAAACTTCGCAATAAATGAATCCGTTTGTAACGATGACATAACACAAGCCATCCGTGTGACAATGTGTGAAAACAAGTCGTGACGGCATTTTTTTTTTTTTTTTTTTTGATTGTGTCCTAGATGGGTCCACTAGTTTCGCCCTCCTTTCCTCAAAGTTATACAGGTAACTTGAGTCGTTGGCTAATTACCAGAATAACTAACCGAATAACCTGCTACCTTCACCGCCCAGGTAGGCAGAGTAACATTTCTCCTGTGTAATTAGAGAGCCGTACACACATTTAAATGTTCAAATTCCTCCTTTTTGTCAAACATTCGAGTTAGTATGCGAACTGAAAGCTTTATAATCGGGAGCAAACGTAGCTGCGTGCGCCGCATTCAGAGAGGCTAGCGGTGCTTAGCTCGGCGAGCTAACACAAGCTTCAGGATTTATGCTAGTCCCGGCAGGACTTCCTCTAACTTACCTCTGCGACCCAAAAGCTGTCCGGTTGAAGTCGTCACCTATGAACCGCGAGTCGTGCTGTGCCAAAATAATTCAAATTCCACAAAAAGTGTCGGAGAAGCCCCCGCAGTCCAATCGCTTCAGCCACCGCCGCTGAATGGCTGCTACGCGGAGACTCAACCAAACCTCCTCCTTAGCAACGGACCGCCCCCACGTGACCTCATTGGCCCGCTCGCGCGGCTCTGAGGTGATCGAAAGGTAATAGTAAGGCTGGCAGGGTCAAACCCAGCTGTCCTAGGAGGACGGAGACACCGGGAAGCTGTTCTTTAAAGGAGGAAATAGCGACTAATTCTTAAGTGACTCATTTTTTCTTAGGACTTTATGGGTTTATGTGACCAATGGCGGTTCGAGACAAAATTTTCCGGGGACCAGGGCCACAGACTAAATATATATATATATAAAAAAAAAAAAAAACGTGAAAAAACCCGCTTCTCTAACAGAGGAAAACTGTGATCCTCTTTTTACAGAAGACTGTCATTTCTAAACAATAATAAAGTAAATATTAAAGGGAAAATATTAAATTGATTAAAAAATGAATCAATTTTTGTCTCTTCTTTCAGCCCATACATCATGAGAAATCGATTTAGTATTTAATTAAAATAATAAATATAAAAATGGTTATAAATTTGTTAAAATAGGATTTTCACTCCATTTGTCATCTGATCTGGCAAAGGAATTTGTATTTTTTTCCGCTTTAAAATAAGATTATTAGATTTTATACACTTAAATTAATATAACAGTGTTCTTTTTTCTTCTTTTAAATGTAAAATATCTTATCCCATAGGTAAATCATCTTACCTCTGCATAAATCAAAAGAAAATAAACCTATTTCAAGAAATAATCACTTACTATAGTTACATTTTTGCAGTATAAAGCTTCTTTCACACTAAAAATAATTGAAAAATGTGTGTTTTTAAAAACAGGGGTTTACTCGCTAACAATGGGTATTTGGCTCCCTTCCCATTGCCAAAAAAGCTGGGACTGACCCCCGCTACTGTGTGTCGGGTGACACCATCTTGCTGGGTTATCACTGATGTCTCCAGTGCGACTGAAATCAGGAAAGTAAACAATGGAGAGCAACATGTAAGAAAGCAGGGCACAGTAATTGTACTTTATTGTTTCGCTCTTTTGGCCCTCTGAATCCCTTTCACCGGTGCTGTGCCGTGTTTATCAAATTAACCCGATTTTTTCGACTTGTTAAATCCAACGTGCATGGCGCGGTGTGTTGGCGTTGGTACATTGCGCTCAATGGAATCACGTAAATTGGCGGGTCAGTGAGCTGTTCCAGATGCCACTAAAACACAATTGTTCCCGGGTTTAAATGGGTTTCTCGGCCAGTGGGAAAGGGGTATATGTTTTCAGAACAGGGGTCATAACAGGAGCCAGGACCATTTTAACTAAGGGCACTGGCCCCTGTTGATCCCTTTCTAGAAATGCTCATGTATTTTACTTTTTTCAAATTTAAAAAAAGTTAGGGTGGGACAGCAGAGGCATTAGACTTAGGGGGAGTCAGGGTGGGGCCTGTGTACTTGGGGGCAGAGAAAAAAGTATGAAACAAAAACAGGGTAATAGTCTTTTATTTGATATATTAAGGGTCATTTGTGGCTTTAAACTGAAAGAAGAGACATGTCTGTATAATTTATTTAAATTTAAACGTAATATTGTCCCCACTGAAAATAAGTATCTCTGGGTTGAAACTGTTTTTCCTTTACCATGGGAAAAAAAAAATCATCCTTGAGTGTTATCAAGTAATTTTCGACCTTAAGTGAAAGGTAAGAGTGTTGCATGACACACGATGTCACCCACATTTGTTGGTGAATGTTATCGTATTGTCTATTTGATGATTGGTGCAGCCAATAACGCAGCACCTTGAACTGAGCTGTTGTTACAAAAAATAATGGGTTCCACTCAGTATTTCAATACGATACTAATGTTACCTAATGGCTTCAAAATATGTCAAAAAGTACAATAAAATAAAAAAATGAAGGTATTAAATTTATTTAATCCAAATGTTAATTACAGATTATGTACCATATATAGTACCATATATTACAACTGCAAAAACCAAATGGAGAGCACTTCAGAATTTTTGAGTTATAAGTCGTGTATCTATGGTCAATAAATACAGTTGGACCTAATTGAAATATGGGGTTTCACAAAATTATGATACTTATAGTCTTTCTAATAAAGATTAAAGGTGAGATACATATATTCTTTGGCATATTATGTCAATGTACTTTTAGGATTCGAGAATAGTATATATTTTTGATTTATTATAAATGAAAATGATCAGTTTTAACGAATCAGAACTAGAACTTAAGTAAACTGATTAAAAAATCATAGTTAAAACACAACTGTAAAGGTTTAAAAAAGGGAAATAGGTGGAAGGGACCAATCAGTTATGGTATCTGTGCCTGTGTACATCATAATAATACATTTATTTAGTAAAATGTCTTAGGTACAGGAGCTATAACAGCGGCCAGGACCAGTTCTGCAGGGGCATTGGCCCCTAAAGGCCCCTGTCTAGAACCGTCAATGCAACAATCAAATTTTTTGGTTGTATTATTCTTTAATTCAGGATTTTCCAAAATGGATGTCGATACCCCTTACTTAAAATAATTTATACCCATTGAAATAATCTATAGAAAATCCTTATGACACTGTCAAATAGTTCAGGAGGTTTTATTTTATATTTTGATGATTTATCTTTGGTGCTGAACTCCAGTCTTTAAAGGTAGAGGCCTTTCTTGTCATCCGCCTAATCTTCAGCTTCTTGTACAGATTCACAATCCGATCTGTCAGGAATCTGGAATGCCATTGTGTGCAAACGTACATAAGAACTCACAGATGGCAGAGCAAATCAGAGCAGAAACCGAGCTTCAAACCAAAGAGAACAATAGATTTTAAAGATCACATTGTGTCAAAGCACAAAGCTGAAGAGGGACACAAGAGAAATCAACAGTGAAGGAAAATATATTGGGATTATCAGCACCTGCCTAGATCTGGACATCTGACCAACCATAGTAATCAGAGAAGGGTTGCCCCCGTCTAGAAAGGTGACCAAAAAAGTCATTGCTATTGTTATTCCTATGTTTAGATATAAGAACATACCAGAAGGTAAATAATTTTTAATGCCAGAATTAGGCTACGGAAATGTTTTCAGCGGAAATTCAAAAATAGTTCATAAATTAAAAAATTCTTCGCAAAAATTTGCACATTCCTTGTGACAGCAGACTAATGAGAACAACACGACAATGACACCAATCACCCAACCGAGGTAACAAAGGAGTGGCATCAGGATCAACCTCAGAATCTGCTCCAGTGGACCTGCTGGAGCTGGGACTTTAATCCAAGATAGTCCAAATAATCTGCCAGAGTTTGAGAGGAACTACAGAGAAGAATGGTAGAAAATACCACAAAAGAACATTGTTACAAAGTCTGTGAACATGTTAATATGTGTGATTTTTAATCACCTTTAACAAATTAGAGAGGGTTACTCTCTTCTTTTATTTTCCTTATTAACATTAAAGAAGTTTAATTGAAAAAAATACAGTAATCCAGTTTGGAGTAGGAATACAAATCTAACCAAATATGGTCAAAGTGAGTTCCTGTAAACGTAAATGTTTTGCACAATGGTTTTATTTTTCTTTTAGATCTTGATTCACATTTAGACACATTGTTAGTAAAGGCAATACTTTTAATAGACTATTATTACTCATTGATGACTTGATGGAAAATGACTTTGGTAAATTTCTATGATTGCAGATTACTCATTCAGCTCTATTTTTCAATAATGCCCTTTACATTTCAAAAAGAGAAATATTCACACACCAAATTTTTCACCTGTTGTAAAAGTAATTAAATAAAAGTACCTTTCCTCTTAAATGCAGGGGGAGGGAAGTAGTATAAAGCAGTATAAAGCAAAGAAGAGTTGTGAATATAGTAAGCTTCAATATGTAATCACTGTCTATATTATATTTGTTTTGTTCCCTAAGCAACATGTGAGGTTGTTTCTAAGCTCATCCTCTTTTATAAAGGAGGATGAGGTGCACATTTTTGAACCTCCTTCAAAATTGCTACAAGAATATTTAAAATGAATCAAGTTTAATGAACTATTTTCCAATGAAACTTGCTTTTTTGACGTACATTTTCCTCTGCTTCATCCCTGTCTGCCTCCACCCCCACCCTCCTCCAACCCTGATGATGACACACTGGCCCCTCCAAAAGCCCACAAGTTTATCAGCATTCCTTGCATACTTCTGGAATTCTACAAAGCTCCAGTGAAGCATATTTTCTGGCTGCAAAGGTTACCAAGCGAACAAAGGACACACACATGCACTCACACATACAAACCAAGGTAACAAACTAGTCAAGCTGGTTATGTTGATCACTGCCTTGCAAATGTGTTAGTCAAACAGCTTTAATAGTTAATATTTCCTCTTGCTGTCAGAAAAGTACACCATCTCAATTTCTTTTAATTTTTTTATTTATTTGTATAATCACTAATATATTTTTTAACTTTGAAAATATAAACAAATGTGAATATAAAGCCTAAAAAGGCTTTTAACTTTTAAAGACAGCTTTTAAAACTTTTAAAAAATGTAACTCTGTTTCATTTATTTTGTTAGTTAGAATATTCCGCCCTCTAGTGGTCAACATTGGTAAGTCATAGAAGAACTGACAGATGCTTCTTTAGGCCAGTAAAAATGCATCAAATGATCTTAATCAAAATATTTGAAGGAAACCAATAATAGAATAATGTCTCTTTACTGGAATATTAATGCAAAAGTAAACATAAAATGTTCTTTAATAAAGATATTAAAAAAAATGTGATACAATATAATGGATGGGCATTGCTGGCCTAATGAAAACCTGAGAACTTTACTTTGACAGTGTTAGGGGTAGGTTCACATTGCAAAAGCTAAATAAAACAACTATATTTAACATTCTTTGGGATTAAGCGATTACTCAATTTGATTAATCACTTTATTTGAAGAGCACACATAGCAGATATTAAGGTGCCTCATTCACACTAATCTTTGCTATGGTGGCTTCTGAGTGCTGAGTGTCCAGGGAAGTCCATTGTTCCGGTCAGAACGAGAAGACTGGAGGGACCTGGAGGGTAAATTCCTGACATATTGTTGGGGTCTTTGTTAAAACTATTAATGTTCTCATAACTGACATTCTGAGTCATGTTGTCTAAAAATAAAACAAAAGGCTGAAGTATCTTTTTAAAGGAAATATATATGTAGATGGAGAAATGAATTTCAAGAATTCCATGAGCTGCTGTCACAGTTTGTCTAAAATGGCCAAATATGGATTCTTAAGATGAGGTTTCACCTCTGACCTGCAATGTTTTGCAAAAATACTTCTATGTTTGCTTCTTTTATTTTATTTATTCCTGTTTCCTGAATCTTTAGTTGAAACATATCATAGTTTTAATATCTGCAATTAAAACTGCTAGACCTTTTTGGGGTAGTTCTTTTATGGAGTGAATTTTTTTCCATTATTGTTGCAAGAACACATTTTGTAATTTGAAAAAAAAAAAAAAGAAATTAACCTTGAGTTACTTTGCCATTTTCTCAGATAAAAAAATTGAAAACCTTTTTTTTAAACAAATTAATACATTGATTTTTCTTTTAGAGATTTTAGATTTTCTCATTTTCTTTGTCAAAAATCAGTTTTTCTGATTGATTGTTTACATATTTCATTGTTTTCAAATTGCTTTTTTTCAGCTCATACTGTCTTCCGAGGGGAGCTTTCCTCTGGAGCGATAATGCAATTCTATTGGCTTGCTGGACGTTAGCAACAATATTTTTATTTAAGAGCGAGTTTTGGCATTCGGATGAAAGTGAAGAGAATGTGACCTGTAAAATGCAATTTGCAAATAAGTGCAAACCATAAAGCTTATAAAAATGAGAAATTTGGAGAAAAATAGAAAATAGAAAAGCAACTTTTTTTTAAATATAATTTGGAAGCAAAATAATATTATGAGAAATAAATTTAAAAAACAGCATTGAAATACAATCTGCAAAAACGTTTTTCAAAGTTTCATTTCTGGACTGCATTTTCTTTTAGCTTTTATTTTTACAGAATACGTTTTTTTTTTTTTTTTGTAAATTTACATTTACAAAATGTGTTCTTTGCATTCAACAATAAATGAACAAAATTCACCCCATATTTAACTTCTTATTTCTGTAGACTCAGGTTCTGACTTCTCTCCAATATCAAAAATAAGAACATAACAATTATACCTCATATGAAAGTTGAGTCACGCAAGTCCCAGATGTTGCCTCAGGCTCCTTCCAGGTAATTCTGCATTACCAGGAATAAGGCAGCTAAAACAATGTCTGGATGACAATGTCTGTTTTGTTTATTGTAATAAGCATCACTGGGTTTTATTGTTGTGAACACACAACAGTAAAGTAGAAGGAAGCTTATAAAACTGGTAGCAATAAAACTCTATCATAAAGGGATCCTCTTTTACTCTGTCATCCATTAATAAAACCATTCACATTTAGAAGCTCTCATATCAAAGGAGTCCACCTGTTATCTATTCAATTCAGTTTATTTACATAGCGCCAATTCACAACATGTCATCTCAAGAAACTTTACAGAGACAATTCAACCAGATCATAAAGTCAAATTGATTCAAAGTTTTCTGTATAAAGAAAACCAACTGATTGCATCGACTCATTGACTCAAAAACAATCCCTCACACCAAGCATGCTTGTAGTGACAATGGAGAGGAAAAACTCCCTTTTAACATGAAGAAACCTCCAGCATAACCAGACTCAGTGTGAGCGGCCATCTGCTGAAGCAGAATGGGGTTCCAGGAGACAGAAGCAGACATGCAGAAAGAAGCAGAGATACAAAAGGCAACTATAAACATGCTCCACAGGCAGACCTGTCCAGGAAGCCCACAGTCAGGCAGTTGAGCTGCCAGCCAGCTCCCATTTCAGAGGATGGCAACTCACTCGATAAAGTAAGTTACCAGTACTTATACCTTAGAGCATTTCTCAATTAAGGTGACTAGAGTGTAAAAAAGGAGGCAAAGGATCTCTTTGCTTAATAAAAACCTCTGATGGTATTCCAGCCAAAGACCCAACAGAAGGAAAAGCTTTCTTGTTGAAATGTGTCTTCTTGTGAATCTCCTTAATGTGGACTCGTTATTCCTCCAGACAACCAGTGAACCTCAGTTAATCTCCGATCTTCATGGAAAGGTCTTACCTGTGTTCTCAGTCTTTATCACCTGCCTGCTGCTCTACAGCACGATGTCAGTACCGTCGCTCTCGGGTCTCACTCACATTCTCCTTGACCTCTGGGGTACAGTCCCCAAAACCCGCTGACTTAAACCCCTACAGATCAATGCTAACTCCCCCTCACCTCTCAAATAAGCAAATCAATCAGTCATCAGTTGTCATCAATTAAGTTCATGATGAGTCTGCTTCTCCCTTCAGACCAAACTGAAAGTTCAACTGACTCCTTGCAGTTCTATGCTTCCAGATTCTTGATTATTTTGGTAAATAAAATGCTAAATCCCTCTGGTTCTCCATGTGATTCTGCATTTTGGGTAAAAAAAAAAACATGAAAGTAATCAGTTGGAACTGCCACAATGTGATCAACAATTAAAGGTTTGAAACTCAGACTTACTGTTCCTAAAACAAAAGAGTTAAGATAAAATCTACATGACACATTTCTCCTCTAACAGCCATTGCGAATTTAACATTTAAATAATAGAATAAGTAATCCAGTTTTAAAAGCGTAACTCATACCTAACTCAATTATTAAAGAGAAAATGTAAATTGTATTTCTTAATCCATTATTAAAACTGCATTTTCAAAATCCATTTTCAAATCCTATGTCTAAATGGAGATTTAAAAAGTACAGTTCATAAATCTGATGATAAATAACTAATTTAATTAGAAAAGTATGATTCCTAAGTTAGTAGTGTGATGGATAGTCTATTCATTACCTTCTCTAAGTCACCACTGCTTTCACATAAGTTTGGGGGGAAAAAACAGCATTTCAAGTCACAATAATGTAGAAAGTTTGGCAAACCCTAAAAGCTAATTTTTAAGTCCTTAACTTAAAAAAATGCTGAAGCTTGCCTTAACATTTGGAGTTCTAACAACTTTTATTTTGATTTTACAGTGTATCATCTAAAGAATATCTCCATGATTAAAGGACTAATGTCTCAGCAGGACTTGCTGAGAAAAAAATGTTTAATTGATTTCAGGATCAGTGTTTTGATGCATCTGCCTAAAAAGTGGATCAGACAGCTGTAGCTGATCCAGCATGCTGCTGCCTTCACTCTCACTAAAACTAAGAAAGTAGAGCACATTCGGTTCAGTTCTGAAGTCCTTCCATTGGCTCCCTGTAGCTCAGAGATTAGACTTTAATACTTCTATTAATTTACTTCATCTAAAAAATCTCTGAATTATTATCACACAAAATTATTACAGATTTCTTGTCATTGGATCAAGCACCCAGACCAGAGGTCTTCTGGATCAAATCTACTTACCAAACAGCTTTTAGTTCTTATGCTCCAATGATCTGGAATATACAGAAGACGCAAATAAAAAAAAAACAAAAGGCCACTTATCAAAAAAGGCTAATAATTTCTGACTTTAATCTCATAATTCTGAGGTTAATCTCAGAATCCTGTCTCTATTCTCATAGAATTATGACTACTTGTAATATTCTTGATCTAAATGATAATCCTGGGGTTTGGTGTCAGAGTCCTAAGTAATCTTAATTTTGAGATTAAAGTCAGAATTGGCACTTTTTTATTTTTTAGAATCAACTCCCGGAAATACATAAAAGCACTAAAAACCCTAAGGTGCTTTCTATCAGGATTAAAACCAGATTTAAAGCGGTATTTAACTGTGCCAACCAAAGATTACGTTTTCATTCTAACATCATTCAATTTTCATCTCTTTTTTCTTTTATATAATTCTCTTATTTTATTGATTCACCTTAGGAACTTGCTCTTACCAGATTGGACTAAAACTGAATACAAAACACCTGCAATGAAGGGGAAAAAGTCATGAACTGGGAAGTAAGTTCATCTTCCAGTAGGATGGTTTGGATAAAAGAATATTCATAGGTTAGGTGTTGTGTTTGCAAAAAATAAAAATAAAAACAACACACAATTGTGATGTTATTGTATCAATATTATATGCAGCCATTAACTTTATTTTACAAATGTGTTCAATGCTAATGTCTTTGTAACCACGTTATTTTAAAACGACAAATAGATTACACAAAAAACAGTAACCGGCTTCGGATATTTACATAACAGTTTATAGAGACGGAACCAGAAGGAGGAATGAAACAGTTTTGAAAGTCACTGTGCGAAACAATAAATAATGACAAAGATTTTGCCAATCAGCCAAAAGAAAAAGAAAAAAAACAAAAGGAAGCTCCAATCTTTTCTGGGCTATATGTACAGAGCCGCTTTGGTCCTCATGGTTATTCCCGCCCCCTAAAACTAGGCCGCTTTACAAAAGCAGTGACTTTGATCGAAGATTTGTTTGGGTGCAGCTTTACAGTAACTGTTTGCACTCCTCAGATCGCTTCCAAATGAAAGGGCATTATGGGCTGAAGCCGAAACAGAAACAAAGAAGTGAAAAGTGCAACATTTTCATTGGAAAGCTTAGAATACATAGAAGATTCGCAGCATCATCGTAGGATGAAGCACTGTACACAGAAGACCTCATGTGGTTTGTCTCAACAAGGCCTTAAAATGAGCAGCCAGAGGTTGACATGGGGAAAAAGTAGTGTTTTATTTCTTCCGTCCCTCAGCAAGAACTCAGAACTCCACCCAGTGTCCTTTCCCAGAACCCTCCTCAGGCGATAACTTGTGGCTCCCATGATTGGCCGGCCATCTGTGGGCGACACTGCGTGATGACCAGAGGACCGTTCGTGCTCTGGCTGTCGAGGCAGAGGCCGCTCACCATGTGCTGAAGAGCTGGACCTTTTGGCTTCCACTTCTGCAAATAGAAAAAAAAAAACAATAGCAGTTTCAGTCTGCATAGACATCCTGGCGCTCTCTCTGGTTTGTATTCCATGATGTGCATGAGCACAGGAGATTCATGTTAGTTATGAGTAATGGCGTGACTCAGACTTGGATTAGAGTAATCGCGTGAATTACTAACAGTTTGCAGAGTGGATAAGTCACAGAGCATCCAGCTGCTCAGCAGCCAAACATCACATGAGGACAGAGACAGTTGCCTTACATCCTAGCATCTTTGAGGGGGGTATAGCTCTATTTCTGTACATCATGTTGTTGCACCACTTCATACAGTCATGTTTACAGATGATAAAATACACAGAGTTCGGTTACATCCACCTCAGCACGCTGTGGAGCCATCAATAAGATCTGGCACAGTTTTCTGCTGGATTTTCAACCACCTTTAGCAGACTTGGAAGAACTAATTTAAATTTGTTGGTCTCCTGGTATAAACCCTGTTTTTATACATTATTCATAGATTTTCAACAAGCTCGGAGTCAGAGTCTTTCCAGAACCAAGCATATTTGATTCCGTAAACCAATTTTAGTGAGTTTCTAGGATCCCTGGATTGTTGGAACATCTAATTCTTTGCACATTTCAACCATTTGGTTGTTTATTTGTGGGGGGAAATCTGAAGTTAGTCCTTCTTTCTAATTATTACACCCACTGTGTGGCATTCTATGGCCCAACACTGGAACCAGTATGTCTGACAGCTGGTTTAGTGTTCTTGGGTAATTCTTCAGTCAAAAATGTTTGATATTGTACAAAATTGTCAAGAGAACCTTTGGTTTAAAGTACAGTATAGAGCAGGGGTCTTCAACCTTTTTCAGGCCAAGGACCCCCAAACTGATGGCGAGATGGAGCGGGGACCCCTTATTATATATATTCTATGAAATAGTGTTCTATCAAACTGGTTCTATAGTCACTCTATTACAGATGGAGTCATGTAACTAAAGTAATCCCTCCCTGGGATTATTAAAGTATTTCTGATTCCTGGTTGATGGGACAGGTGTTGAGAATGAAACGGTGCCCAGATTGAAAGAGCTGTGTGTCGCTGAATGTGTGCAATGTGTTTATCTGTTTACTACAGTCTGTTGAATTCATGTTCATGTGCATTTAGTTACATTTCAATTAGTGGAAAAAATTGCAGGGAGGAATATAAAAAAAAACTAATCAACCAAAGCTTCGCGACCCCCATGCAGTACCTCCGTGGACCCCCTGGGGGTCGCGGACCCCCTGTTGAAGACCTCTGGTATAGAGGGTATCATGTTGTGGTGTTTTTTTGTTTTTGGGGGGTTTGAATCGGTCCCTAAATTTCTAAGTGTTCCTACCTAAAAATATACTTTTACAAAGTCTTACACCTAGGTTACACTGAATGTGTAAGTGCCATGTTGCTTCTGCACCACGTATGTGCCCCACTAACGTGGTTGATCGCAGCCACACTGCGGCACTACCTCAGGGTAGGATCTGTTGGAGATGGCAACATCCATTGCATGAGCTCTATAAATCCATGGATGGGTGAGTTTGGTGTGAGGTAACTAGACAAACCTGCTGGAAGTCCCATTAAGGTGTCGTGCAGCTTCTGGTGGAGTGGAGGGAAAAATCTATAATCTCCTATGAAGATTGTAAGTAAGGAAGAAAAACTCTATTTAGATCAGAACAGGGCTGAATACCAAGCACACAGGGCAGTATGATGTCATGTTTTATCTCTGCAAAGATGAAATAAAATGCCAGCTGAATGAAATCCATCTATTTCTATTTATTTAACTGAAGTGAATAGTTGAATATATTTTGCATATGAAGGCTGGCTAACTGCACCTTCCTGTCCTTATTGTCCTCATTCATCCCAGCAGTGACCATGTCTATTAATATCTGCATCTCTCTGTCAGTCTCTGCCAGATTGTCTCGTCCCCTTCCCTGCATAAGGTTTGCTAGAGGGATTGTTTACACTGATTGCCTTTCCGTGCTCACGCTGTACTCACTTTATTCTCATTCTCTTCTGACTGTGTTCACAACCTGGGGTGCCTCTGCCGGTCATCAGCCTATTAAAGCCTGCAACTATCTTGTTCAGGGTGTTACCAGTATTTTCTGTCATCATATGCGTTTTTGAGCCTGCTACCAGTCTGTTACCATGTGGTTCAACTGTCATCTGTCTTTTCAAACATTCTATCAGCCTGAAGTTTTTCTTTACATTTGGATGCATCAGAGGACCATGAGCTGCAGCTTTCTTGTCCAGTATCGGTGCCTAGCTCAATAAAAACATTGAACATCCCCACAAAAACACTTTTTCTGCAAAGCCTTGTCATCAGAGTTGAAGCTGCTATCACAATGAGGAGAAGGTGGCCCCTAAATTAAACCCAGAGGTTTAAACATGGGATGTCACTGTTGATGATTCTACCAAGTATTATAGCTATTTTACTTGTAGCCAAGAAGCTAAATCTGACTACAAAACATCTCTCAAGAAAGCAATGGACCATTCTGTAAAAGTAACTGGACCTGAAGGAAAGTTGCATTATTTTACAAGAAATAAAATTTGTAAGTGTTTTTATCTAAAGTTGCTATTTCATTAACATTATTTTCGGCTTTAAACAAAAGCATCAAATATGCTCCATTTATGTTTCTGAAACGGTCCGATTAAAACAGGAAATGGTGGGTTTTTATTATTGGCCTGATTGACTTTAATTCGAGATAATCACAGGCTGAGTTGAACATAAGCTCTTGTTTAACATAAAGTATGGAATGCAGGAAATAACACGGTTTTATTGTTTTCATGGCCTTGGATGTTTTTTTATTTACCAGAATTAGTTGTTGTGGTACTTTACATGATTACATACATGGATCTGCATGCTAGCGTCAACTCCCTCTTTTGTAATAACAAACCTACTTTAAGCATATTACTGCCACCTAAAGGGCTGGAGAAAATATAATGTGTCTTACTCTAGTTAAATATAACATTACCCTCTGTGATCTTGAAATTAAGATGTTTAACATTGAGACTATGTTGCAAATGCTATTATTGTCTTGTCTATAACTGTCACCACTTTGAGGCTCTAGGTGGGCATTAATTAAGTCTGCACTGTTGTTAAACTGGCCTAACTGTGGACGGTAATTCTAATGTCCCAGCATTATTTTGTTTATGATTCCTGATCAATGCAAACACATTTTTTATCTTAGTGTGACTGATTAGTAAGATTTGGACATGGTTTGATGTTTAAACTGAACAATTAATACATTAAAACTGGTTCTAAAATAGAGAAAGAGGATAGCATCCAGCTTTTAGGGATGGCTATGCCATTTACCCTAATAAAAATGTATGGACTATGCTATAAGTCCTCAAAAAACAATTGATGTAATTTAACTCTCCCAATTCAGACAAGAGAAGTGGCTAAATAATGCCAAAAGTCTGTTAGAGTCTTTAGAAAATTGCAGGTTTCTCTGCCACTTCCTTTAAGGATCCAAAACAACTTCTGTCTTATGCATACTATTTGTGTTTCCATTAAATCTATTTCATTTGCATGACATTTGTTTATGTATTATTAAAAAATTCCCAAAATTCCCAAAATTGGAAATGCTGCTGGAAAATTCTGACCAGAACTGTAATTCATTTTTAACACCAACTCTAACTAAAACTGAGAAATATGATAAAGTTTAAAAGCTGGAAATATGCAGACAATACATTACAATCAAATGCCACCTGTTGGTGCAGATAAAGCACTGAATTTCGTCACTGATATTCCTCTAGTTATTCTATTTATCTGCTAGTTTAATAAGCAGATGAAACTGAAGCTGACTTGGCCTCATGTATTACAAATAAATCACAATTGCAAATCTATTGTTCAGAGATATAATAATTAATAAAAAAAAATAAAAAAAACTGAAACCAGTCAAACAGCCAGAATCAGTCGGGCCAATTTTAATCATGAATTAATGACTAATTATGTTGTATGTATTATCAACACAACACTGTAAAAATCAGGATGTTTTTGCTCGTTACAATGCACACTTTTAAATAAAAGGAACAAAATAATTAATAGATTAAAAAAAAAAATGTATTCTTTTTTTATTACACTACTCCATAATACCTCGCATAGATATCCTACCTGTGATACATTTAAATAACTGCTACGTACTGAGAATAATCCACAAAATGTTTTAAATATTTCAACTAGTGTGTATTCTACATTAATTGGAATAATAAATATTACAATGGGTTATTTTTCCCAAATTCTAATATTTTGATGAGAAATAAAGGTTAAAAAAAATCAGCATTTTCCTTAACGAGTGCATTCAGTACGCTTGTTAAAAGGATCAAAATTCTAGTTCAATCTACCGTCTGAGGTCTTTTCTGCATGGAGTTTGCCTTTGCATATTGTGCATGTGTAGGTTCTCTGGGAACTCTGGCTTTCCCCCAGAGTTCAAAAAAACATATCTGTGCCTTTAGGGGTGAGTGTGCATGCAGGGTTATGTTGTGTATCTGATGAACAAGTGCTAGAAATTGAATGTATGGGTGTCTAGTGGGTCTTTCAGCAACTATACGGCCAAATAAACACGGAAAAGATCAATGAAACACTAAATTCAATAGAAAACCTGTGAGGTGAGCGATAGGAGGTTCAATAAATTATTGACAGAATGTTATCAATATTTTCCGCTAGTAATATTTTTTAGATAGTTATTTCTTCACTCTGGTTTTCCCCACTTATTAAAAAAAATAGGACCTGACTTTTATTGTGTGTAAACAGGGCTACTGTTATAACAGATTAATTTATTTCAAGTCATTTTTAAACATATTTAACCGAATTAAACCAACACCGTGTACCAGAACTGTGATATTACTGAACAGCAGGATTTTGCATTGATTTTCTTTAAAATCTAGAGTATTTAGCATTTAATCTTAAGTCTGTAAGATGCATGTAAAGCTGTAGAGCAGCTGCAGACAGTGAGACACTGTTCCTTATGTGCCGGCTGCTCAGAGACAACAAAGGACACTCCGTCCATTTCCTTTTTTTAGCTCAATCGATAAGTGGATAGAGCTGCTGAACTCGAGGCATGAAGGGTGTTAAGAACAGATTTATGGAGTCACATGGAGGAAGTCTGCAGCCGAGAGAGGGGCTGATCTTCAAATCCCTGAGAAAGTGTCTCTGTGTATATGTGTCACTGAGAGTAAATATGCATTGCTGCAGGGTGTGGGGCCAGTTAGTGCCTGGAGGAGCAGGCATGCTTGGACAGAACAAGCAGAGATTAAAATGAACTCTTCAGAGTGATGAAACATGGAGGGACAAGCATGCACTGCAGGTTTGGGGATGATGCATGTAGAATGAAATAAACTGCATTATATTTGTAATCAAATCTGTTTTAAAGTTTTTCATTTATCAATAAATAATTTGGTGGTGCTTAAAATTCACTTGCCCAGTGTGCTCTTAAAAAAGATGCATTGTTGAGGATTTGAAAATCAAAAGATGAACCAGAACACACATAAGTGACAATTAATGATAGGATTTTCAGGCACCTTATTCTTTTTTGTCACAAATACACAGTTTGTTTAAATTCACAAGATGGTTTAGGTTTTATTTATGGGGTAGAAAAAGACAAAACTTCAAATCCATCAAGAGCATCTAACAGCATTTCAGCAACTTTAAAGGGACTCAGCAAACCCATGAAAGGGACTAAAATTAAAGCTTTTGCCTGATATTATATGTTGGAGCATTAACTCTATACACCGTCAATATTCATTGCTCCCACTATAAAACATAGTGGTGGTAGAATCATGCTGTGAGATGGGTAAGAAGTGTATCAGAAGGATGAAAGATAAATTGGTCATTTTGAAATAGAAAACTCCATTAGGAGCTGCAGATGACTAGAGACTGAGGATGAGTTCATCCTTCAGCCAGGCGGCCCTAACTACCACCTGAGCTAGTGTGGATGGTTTACATCAAAGCAGATTCATGCGTCATACATTTAAATGACCAAGTCTTGGTCCAGATCTCAGTTTTTTTTTTAGAATCTGTGACAAGACTCAAATATCTGAAGTTTACAGAGTCTAGAGAGAAATAGATACTAAGAATGTTTAGAAATCTCAGTTTTTAGTTACCAAGGAAGACTTGGAGCCCCTCCCACACAAAATGATGTAAACAGTTTACTATTATTTCTTTATATTAATATACAACTTTACTAAATTTGTGTTTTTAAAATGCAAAAATGATAAACGGTTTGAGGGGGTGTGTTTACTTTGGTAACTCACAGATTTCACAAGTCTCTGTGAAGAGTCTTCTTAAACATAACGGTATTTCTTAGGAATTGCTCAAACAGAGGGGCTGCAGAGCATTAAGAAAAAACAAAATCACTTAAAAAAATTACTAGAGAATGATGCTCTTTGGAATTAAGAAGCTGACCAATAAGTGGAAGTAGTCTATTGGCTTCTGTGCACAATAAAATCTATCTATTTCATTAACAAACTTTAAAACAAAAACAGTATTTATAAAAGAGAAACTGTCTAAAAAATATTACCAGTTAAAAAAACCCCATAAAAGTTCCAGACTGTTTTCCAAAAGAGAGATTAAGGAAAAGCCTGAGTAATCCTGATGATTGATGACATGTCCACTATTGTACAGAAAAAGATCCGTTGCAGTCAAGAAGACGATTTTTTCCCCCCTTCTTTGGGAATAAGAGAAACAAAGATGCCAAACGTCTCCATCAGCAGTAAGTGTGTGATCGTTGAAGCACAAGATCCAAAAAGACTGAAAGGAAAATGACAGGCCGAGTAAGAGCAAACTCCTCCAGAGCAAACTATCTGTCCACGTTGGAAGGTAGAATTCTACATTTACAACAAGGAGGATGAGGAAGAAAGAAGAGGGAGGTGGAGGGTTTAGGGAGCGTGTTCAGTTGCTGCATCCATAACAGCAGGCTGCCAGGATCTGCATTAGTGGAATAAGGCCACTCAGGGTCACATACAGCTCCTCTGGTGACTGCATATCTGCACTCAAACTACCTCTAATCTCCTCACTCTTAAAAGCCTTGTTTAAAACTATAGACTTAGAAAACTTTTATTGTCATTTTGTATACATAGAGTGTATGCAAAATGAAATTTTCAGAACATTTCCATTCCATAAAATGCAGCAGTGATCAATGTAAACAGTGTGGGAGATAAATAAATAGATCATAACATGCATCCAAATATTCGATTTGATTGGAAAAATACAGTATGTTTCTGCATATTAGAGGGTTATGATGTTTTGTACCGCAGAGCCTCTTTTGGGAAATGCAATGCCCTGAAAAACTGTTTCCCCCTTTCTTTTTATAAAAGTCAAAGCCAAACTATGCAAACACAATTAAAATGATTTAATTTATTAAGGGAAAACCCAATCAAAATAGGCGGTCCTATATAGTAAAGTAATTATTTTTATTAAATGTATTTTAATTTAACCATATTTAGGATTTGTGTGGGATCTGATTGGAGTCCAGACTTTAACTTGTTCAACTGAAAACTTTCCTTTATTATTTATTTATTTGTTGTAACCATTTAGAGATGGAATTGTTAGAAAAGATTTAATATTGTCTTGCTTAAAATCATAAACTGATAACAGTCTGATGAAATTCTCCTTTTTAGCTTAGTTTTTAATGTGTTCAGAGCAGGAAATATGACTAAATTGTCATCCTTTTACCTGTCTGGGCTCCTTTGAGTTGCAGGGCTCCATCCTGACCTTTGACCCCGCTGTGAAGGCAGAAATGGCCAGGCACAGGTCCTGCTGCCGGATCAGTGGCTCCACCAGCTCCCATTTCTGCAAAGCCAGAAAGCAGTGAAAAATGTGGACGCTGTCCGCTTTAGTTTTTGGGGAAGTATTACTTCTGAACTTAGGTATTCAAACCAAAAAGCAAATAAAAGTTGCAAATCAATCTATGTTCTAAATTATAACACTAATTTTAAAATATGTATTTTCTAATGAAACTGAAGCCTCTGTATTTGTTATTGTACTTCAGTGGTACAATTCAAATGAGAGTAAGATTCTTACACAGAGCAAAATAAAAAACCCAACAACCAAACTGGATTTTGTATGGATAATCAGGAAAAACAAAACAAAAAACACCCTAAAAATATAAGTCTGTAAACAATCCTCACTCAGGAAGAACCAAAAACCTTTGATTAATATAATTTTCTTTGATCCCACTTGATCTATGTGTATGTGTTCATTTGAAAATCTTCCAAACTGAAGAGACAGTATTTGTCAAACATGAGACTGTGTTATTTACAGTCCCCTGACCTGTGACTGCGGCCTGTTGGTTCCGGCTCCCCTGCACTCTGCCAGTCCCAGGCCTTCCCTCCCACGGGTCTCCAGACACAAACCACCTTGTTTCAGCACACTGGACACGGCTTCCTGCTCAGGAACCCTGAGGAAATCAAAGGAGAGGAGGGAGGTGGATGAAACGATCTTATTACAAACAATAAAAGAGCAGATTGACTGCAGTGATGGGTAGCTGTAACGGGTAATTGCATCTCTCCACAAGTACTGTGTCTTATTACAGCAGGCTCGTCTAGACATACTGTATATACGCAGATCAGTTGTTTAGAGCACATAGTCCAGAGACACATCAGTTTAAAGTCTTGATAGAATGACATTTGAAATCAGTTAAGTTTAGAAGAAATGTATTTAATTATGGAGGAAATTCCTCTTCTTAGGTTTAAATATTTATGCATATTTCAAAGCAGTATATGTTTTTAATTAACTGCAAAATGATGGAAGCCTATCTTTAAATAAGAGAGTAAATTGAGGTTTAGGGTTATAATGTGACAAAAACTTTATTAAACTGTAAATATTGATCCTAAACCACAAAATTGGATGTGTTGAGATGACATTCACTGTGCTCAATGTATGAGAGTTCTCTTTTAATCAGATGCTTTATAGATTTGTTTCAAAGTCACATTTAATCATAACCTATAATCCTAGTGAAAATCTTTACATAATTTCCTCTATCTCTTTTCTCTCAGTTCTGGTCCAAGTCAGTCCACAGCCTGCAAGCTTCCAAAAACCTACCATTTTTATTTCCAATGCAGATTTTTCTTTTTTACAGCTCTCAGAATCTTAAAAAAAAAAAGAATGTACCTCGTTCTTAGTACGCCTATTTCTTTTATCTCAACTGATTTTTCCCACAAACAAAATCGAGTGCAGCCAACAGAAAATCCTCTCTTTGCTAAATCCGCCCACCTCAGCTCCGGATAGACGTTCTCCATGTACCAACGGAAAGGTTTGCAATTCAGTTTCCGCCGCAGTGTCAGGCGATCTGCAATGCTGCAAGAAGAGAAAATAAGCAAAACCGAAAGAGCAGACCCAAAGAAAAAAGAAAAACATGGGCAATTTGGGAGAAGACAGACAGTTTGAGAGACAAAAAAACGGAAAGTATCAGAAAACAGAAAGTGTTCTGTGTTAATATAAGTTGCTGGTTTTGCTTCTAACATTATCAAACAGTTAAATGAACATATGTTACAATCATTAATAATATGCAGAAATAGCTCACAACAGAAGTAACTGGTGAATTTACCCAGAATAACTGTATATATATCGATAAATACTTCATAATTGCTCATTATAAAATAGATTTATAGCAGTGTGAAACATTCCCAGTCCTATTTTTGGGCTACTGTCTCCATGCTGTATCATGTAAACATTGAGAAGGTATAATTCTAAGAGACAAACCTGCCAAAAGCCTTGCCCTGAGCAGACGGCCTTGCGGAGTAGTAGTACTGTTTATATTCATCCATCCACACCTCCGCAGCCCGTCGGGTGTTCCTGCATAGACACAGACAGGACACCTGCTTATGTGCTGTGATTACAGTGCTGCTGGGGTTCCTGCAGTCAGCTCTAATAACCATGTTGCACAGAAAAGCCTCCAGATATTAAAAACTGCTTTGGAGAAAAAGCAATGCTTTAAGGCTTTGGATTTTGGGCAATTTTAGCAACTTGAACTTTACTGAAAAAAGAAATAAAGATTTCAAATCAAAAGTAGAAATACACAGATCGACATTTTTGGGGTGATTTCAGATTTTAAGAGGTCATAAATATTTATATTTTATATTAAAATAATTTGCATATATGTTGTTTTTTTTATTTTTAAATATGTAAAACAAGGTAACTCTCTTAATTATACCAAAGCTTCTGTCTTCTGTCTACTTCTATGCAGTATAGGTGTTTAAAGTCACTTGAATCAATCACCTGAATATTTCAAGGCTCTTTAATGTTCCCAACTGGTCAAATAGTTTAAATAACAGTAGATTAATTAATCAGAGTGTAGGTAGAGCAGCCATTAGAACAGGCCACCAAAAGCCTTATGCATGCAGAGGAGATTCTTCATCGGCGCAGACAAAGCAGTTGCATAATGTAGCATGAAACTTTTATAAAGCTAATTAATGTTAAGCCCCTCTGAGTAGCGAAAAAGCTAATCATCTTTGTAGATCTAACACATTTTTTTTCATTTTGTCTAAATTTTACTGACAAATATACAGTGAAAAACTTTTATTGGCAAAGTGTCCTTGCCAATAAAAAACTGTATTCCACTTTAACATACTTTGAAAATTTCTTTCTCTTCTATTTTCTGTCTCGCGTGAATTATTTTTCATAATGTGAGCTTCCTAATGTTTATTGTTTTAAGGGTGCTGCATTTGGTATGAGCCCTAAGAGGTTTCTGTCACACTTAATCACATTTCGAAAATGAATAAATAAATAAAATGAAGAATAAATAAACATTTAATTTAAGTTTATTTTAGCATCATGAAAGAAAGTTAGAACAGGTCTTTAAATCATGCTTTAAGAACAGTAATGTACAGATTACAAGTTGCTGTGACAAATTTCTTATAAATATTAAATTTAGCTTTAACCCACCTAATCTGGTTTTTGATTAATCAAAGTTTACATCAAAATATGCAATAGTCCATCCATTTCTAGTTCCCATTTAATATTAAAGGATGTACAAATGCAGCAATGAGGGAGCGGCCATTTTAGGATTTTACAGACTTCACATTTCAAATAATTTTTGTATTCTTTAACTGAGAAATTCAGTCTCTGTGTGTATTCCCTAAAGGCGGATACTGATTTTAGTAATTATGATGTCTACTTTCTACACCATTCATTAGAAAAATAGACTCCTTATTTTTGTTTAATTTAATCTCCTTTTTGTTATGGCCTGTTGATATTTACAAACAATAAAAACCATCCATCCATTGTTACATCCAGACAATTTATTTGTGGTTGGACTCTGTACTGCAGCAACTGGTTGTTTGCCAGATACCAAAATAAATTGTTTTTTAAGATGATGGAAAGTTAAATTTGACAGTTCTACCATTAGTTATAAAACTAAGAGAATTAAGTATAAGCATGTTATCATGGTTCTTTAATAGGGTAAAGCAGTAACCAGTATGATGGTTTAAAGTATCTGTCTTTAACATTTTTTCCTGTATTACTTTTAGTTTTATACTTTAAGTAGTTTTAAAAATTGCACTTTTACACTTTTAATTGAGTAAAAAGCTTAAGTTGATACTAAACTTCTACAGGTGTTTTTAAAAGGTACAAATTATACTTCCACAAGAGTGATATACTTTAATACTTGTGATAACTCTGTTTGAGCCTCCCTGTTAGCTTCTTTTTGGTTATTATTTTAAGCTCACATTGGAGCCCACATTTTAAACAGTTTTTTTTTTTGTAGAAGCTCAGCAAAAGGATGACGACCAAAGCATGTTGCTTTTACTGTAGCTTGACTCGTTAGCAGCAAATAAGCTGCTTTTACTGAAAAGGGTTGGTCAAGATGGAAATTCTGTGATTCTGGTAAACAGCGGATTTCACTGGCAGACCTAGGTCAGGATTATAAAAACAAAACTAAATCAGCAGTCAAACTTAAAAAAAAAACACCAAATGACACAAAAATCTATTATTTAAGGGGTAAAGGGTTTTTAAGAGATCAAAACATTCTCATTTTACTTTACCACAATTTAATTATTCATAATTTATAGAACAATCAATTGATCAAATTTTAAATCATTTTTCATTCCTCCTACAGTTTAAAGATTTATTGTTTCCTCTTCGCTTTTCAATCCTTGTAAACTTGTAGAACAAAAACATTCAAACTGAGGAATAAACAATTTAGCTGCTTTGGGTTTTTATAGCTCCTCTTTCATTAAACCTCTGGTAAAGTGTGTCAGAAGTTAAAATATGTATGAGACGACACCAGGCTCTGTCTCTGACATGCAGTATTTATATAAATATTAAGCCTGTTAGCAGATCCCACACTCACTTGATGTAGGTAAGAGCGTTGCCCTCTGGGAAGTCATAAGGGTGACGTTTCCTGAACACGTGACCAACGCGGCTGCAGGGAAGGATCTCTAGACTTCCTCCGCACATCCACACTCGGAACGAGAGCTCTGTGAAACGACAGGATGAAGCTGAAGACTGTTTTGCATCTGATCCGGTTTATCTATTTATCTAACTGAACAACTATGCCTAATGGGTTCATCTGACTGAATTCCCGAGCCACATTTTATGGACGCCAGATGCAAAAACCTTACAATTTATATTTTTTTCCTTTTCCAAATTCAAATGAACCTTTAGAAATGTAAGCAAATCATTTAAATCGTTGCAGCAAATATATAAGTAGCTATTAAATGAAGAATAAAAGGCGTATATAGATTTTTAAAAATAATTGTAGCATTATAACACTTCTAATTTATGTGCATGGTATAGTAGCGTTAAAATCCCATCAGAAATCTGACATTTCTGCTGACTTTACACTGAGTTTTTTCCTGAAAACTTTCAGCCTATTCCTTCCCCAAAAAGGTTTTGACTTTTACCTCGGGATATAAACAGTTCATTTCACTTTAAGTTATTTTGTATAGGTAATGATGTTTTCTGCTTGATAAAGTGTAACAAACCATTCATTCCTTTAACATTTCAGTCCATGTTGGTAACTACAGGCTAAACATCTGCCTCCCTGGTAGACTCAGTATCTTTGTTTTGGAATATTCTCCTCTAAAAGATAAAAAACAAAATGTTCTTCATCTAAAATGCCTGAGAAGAGTCTGATGAGAGAAAACCACGGGCAGAACAAAGGATGCAGAACAAGGAGCAAACTGGGGATGAAGTTTGTAAAATTTACAATACTTTTTTGTTTTTGGTCAACATCTAATCTAGCATTCAACACTAAAACAGATCATCTATCAAGACTATGTTGGTTCTGTAATTCAAAAAGATCCACCAAACATCCAACAGCAACAGAAGACGAAATTTGGGGGTTTGGAAAATTTCCAAGCTATAAAATTAACCTTTAGCACCAGTAGAATATAATAAAAACACATGGCACGCGACATCATGATCATCAATCTATACAATAAGTAACTTTTTTATTAATGTAATAAGCAGTTTATTGTAGTAATTTAGCAAAAGCTAGAATAAACTTTTGTTTTAACTTTATTTGCTCTGCAGTGTTCAATATTCAACATAAATAGGGATGGCTGACATTAATATTGGGCTGCAGAAGGGTTTGAAAACATCAGATCACTCACCAAAGTTCTCACCGCCCCAGATATCCATGTGGGTGTCATACTGGCCCAGATGGTTGAACCAGCTCTTGTCCATGACGAAGATCCCTCCCGCAATGACAGGAGTCCTGCAGAAAAGAGAGAAGTTTTCACTTCCAGTAACTTTAATTAGGGGTTTTAGAAATTAACTTTTAATGATATTTTCAACATTTTCAAATGCTACAACCACAGTTTTAAAGTTTTTCAATTAGTTTTGTTTAACGAGGTAGAACAAGACAAAGTACTGCATGGAGAAGAATAGTATATAATATATATATATATATATATATGTATATAAAAAAGTGTATTGTTTAATCTCCAATTAAAACTCCAGGTGGGATAGAGATCAGAAGGGAGAAGCAATTTTCAGTGGTACAATGGGTTGTCATAGAAATATGGGTCTGCCTTTGACTAGGCCAATCTGACGCATTTCATCACAACTCTGGCTGTATGCTTTATTGATGATGCTCTGCTCACTCTTACTCATTTGAAGCCTCTACCTGCTTTTCTTATGTAACTGTCCTGTTTAGCTCTATCCATAGCTTTGCACCAACTAACCTTTTCATTTTGTGCAGGAAAATTCTCAATGCAGCATGATGCTACCATTACCATGTAGCACAGTGTGGGTTAGTGTTTCAAGCATCTTTTTTATATTCTTAAGGCTTCCTTTTAATAGTATCCTCTTGCCAATCATCCAGAGGGGCCAAGAGCTACAAGTCTCTGCAGCTCCTCCAGAGGCTGCATACCTGTTGAATGTTCTTTTATGGTTTTCAGTTTAGGTGGAAAGTCACATCCTAGTGGATTGTGCCATAATCTTTTAATTCTATAAAAATGATCAAAGAATATTGTATAATAAACTAACTGCTTCTAACATCTTCACAAGGTCTGCCCTGACAATCCTGCTGCCTCCGTTGCTCTTCATGATGCTGTTTATTAACTATGAGGATAAAAAAACACTAGCTTTCACAGAACGGCTTACCGAGATCATATTACACAAAACTCGACTAATTTAGTCACAAACGGCTTAGGGATTTCTGGGTAAAGGGGCAATACTTTGCATTGGGCAGTCACGTTAAAAAGAATAAAATACATTGAAGTTCTTTTCTTGGCGTTGTATAAATTGTGTAAAAAAAACTGTTCCTTACCTAATGTTAGATAATACAGTATGTTACACTGTGCCTCTGGTTCTCCATCTACATCATTTACAAATAAAACGGTTTTCCAATGAAAAACAATAAATGACCTCCAATGCAGAAGCAGTATAAAACAGTTAGTTGGAGCATTACTAGCTGCGTCTGAGCCTAAAAGTAATCACCTTCTCTTGGACCGTACCATTTTCTGCATCATTGTGGAGGTATTTTGACCCCCACCTATATACAATACTGCTCCTGTTCTCTAAGATTTGTTGGCATTTGCTGATCCTGTGTTTGAAAATCATTTTAAGACAGGTTGGAATTGGGATTTGAAGCTATTAGACATTTATTGGCCTTTAGTCAGCCATTTCAATGCAAGCTGCCCAAGTCCTGCTGCAGAAAAGACGCCCGATCATCAGCTTGGTTTGGGAAATTCAATGAGGTGCTGCTGCCAAAAAGCTTTTAAACAAACAGAGGTTTGCCAAAAACGCCCTACTTAGTCAGTCTTTTTCTGATTAAATTACCTTGTTAAATAACCCTCATGCACACTAAGATGTCTAAGTTTTGGGGCTTTTTTGTATTTTGTTGCATGACCTCATACTGACTTGGATAGATTTCACTGGCAGCCTACTAGCATAGTTTTTCACTTTAGAATATTCTTTCTCTCTGTGAATTGAGTGACTTTAAATGGTTGAGCAAGCTTTCCTAAACTGATGCAGAGAGACGGTTTCTTCTCAAAGATAATGGCAGAATGAATAGTCCAGAGCAGCAATCTGCTACATGCTTGACAGTTTACAAGAGGCCTTCATTGCACTTATGAACCTCCTGGAAAAAGTAAGGATGAGCTCTGGATGAGCTCTGCCTGTAAACCTGCCTGCCTGCCCAAGGAAGCCAAACCTGAAGATTTCAATCAGGACTCCTCCTGCAGCTCTCAAGGAAGAGCTGGAAACTCAAACCAAGGTCTGCCACTCACAAGTCAGAAGCTAGACGCTGCTGCTGCTGAGCACTCAGCTGAACCAACAGTCTCTGGACCCAACCGGTTCCCTCCCTCACAAAGTATCTGTCTGGATCTCTTCAAGGTATATTCTGAATTAATTAACTCAACAAATCATCTGATTGCCTGGCTAATCAAACTATCCGTCTCTGCAGACATCAGTGATTCCAGTCCCGGACCTGTGCCTGAACCAGTTCATGTTCTCTCTGTGAAAACCTTTCAATAAACTCTGTTAAACTTTTACTCTGCTTCCAGTGGTGTTCTGCATGTGGGTTAAGTCTCTTAAGCCAATCATGACAGTTTCATAAAATATAATTTTGTTTCTTCAAATGTTATTTTGTTTTTTATTTGTTAATGTGTTTTTGAATTGTAAATGTGTTTTGCACTTCTCAGCCACCGTATAAACTAATCCATAGAAGCTCCAGTTCTGGGTCTGTAAGAAATTAAATACTAATTCCACTTAGTGAAACATTGAACTTTCAAGTAATGATTCTTACCTGATTTATTTTTCTATTTATTCACAACAAGATTAAAAAAGTGAGCAAACTTGTTAAGATAATTAAAAACCTTGATGTTTAAGGGCTAGAAGTAAGTATTACTAAGGGCAGTGTTAAGGTACCTTATGGGTTGTGTGGGATCGCTTCTCGCCATTTTCTGCTCGATGGGAATCTGCTCCCATTTGAAGTGGAGACTCCAATCGAATCCTGACATGAAAACAACATTTTGAGGAAAGCAAGAAGCAACTAAAAACAAACTAGATTAAAAACAGGTAGTGTAGTTTTGCTAATATTGTCTATAATTTCATCTCGTTGGGTCCAGGTAGACAAATACAAGCTAAAGCAAAGTTGATTAACATGATAAATCGTGGTTTAGGGCTGCAACTAACGATTATTTAAAAAATTGATGAATCGGCCGATTATTTTTTCAATTAATCGATGAATCGGACAAAAAATATTTTTTATATTAACCTCTTTATTCCAAAATAAACATTTTAGACAGAACAAACAAGCACACAAGTACAGGTTGCTCATTAACTGTACTGGTGCAATATGAAAAATAAATGTTTGTGTTAAAACTATGCAAACTTACATGAGAAATGTAGCTGTACATCCACAAAATATAGGCTACTTTGTTTCATAAAGCGCAAAAAAGACAGGCATTTTTGTTTTTAAAAGCCTCTAAGGGGCTCAAACAAAAGGTCCCCCCATTTCAACAAATGAGTTTTTTTTAGACTAGAAGAGTTCTGCCTTTTAAGACAGGAAAGTATAGCAGTTAAAGATGCTACTTGAGAAAATACTGAACCATAGAGATAAAAATAGCCCTGTGATTCAAATTATAAATTGTATTTGGAATAAAAATGAGAGAACTAGGGGAGCTAAAAAAACACATCCTCCAAAGACAGATATTTACATGGGAATGTGGCATATAATTAATTGACATATTACTGATCTTGCTGGATTTTATTCTGCTTTACTTCCATAAATTGCAGAATCTTCTTTACTTTATCTTTTCCAGAAGATTTAAACTTCAAAAGCCTTGCCCTCATAATTTGCAAGTTGATTTATTTATAAAGGCTATTTTAATTATTGTGATCAATTTGCGCCGTCAATCCCGGCACATGCGCGCTTCATTTGTAGTCTGGACGCTGAGGATCCTGCAGCTTTGACTGCAGCGCTGAGAGGGAGAACGGGGTTGGATGGGGGAGGCGCCTCACGGCAGCAGCTGCCGCTGCAGGACAAGAGTAAGAACGATACATGCTTTCACGTAAGAGTCTCCAAAAGCCGCCAGTGACACCGTAAAAAGTCGCCAGATTTGTCGCTAGTCGCTTTTTAAAAAAAATAGTCGCTGGAGGGGTCTGAAAAGTCGCTAAACATAGCGACAAAGTTGCTGAGTTGGCAACACTGCGCACCTGTAGCTCTGGCTCGCTCTGCCGTAATTTTTTTTCTTCCCCCGTTTCAGTCAAATGGATGTGATGACGACGGCGGCGGATGACGCATTAATCGCGCGACACAACTAATCGATGATGAAATTCGTTGCCAACGCTTTTAAAAGTCGATTTTTATCGATTTTATCGATTCGTTGTTGCAGCCCTATCGTGGTTTATATCCTCATCTGTAATAATTTTCAGTAAACCAAACAGTTTATAAACTCATTTATTCAGTGAAAACTACACATATATCTAATTCATCTATTTCAGTGTCTTCATTGAGATTTTTGTGATCATCTATTTGTAAGGTTAAACACTGATGTTGGACGTATCGGCTTCTGTTACGGTCTAATTTAGGCCAAAGGTGCTCATGTCAGATTGAGGTCAACACTCTGCAGAGGATTCACATACCTCCACACTTTTTTATAGCTTTATGTGATGCTGCTGCACTTAAAGGGGCCATTTCCAGGCTGGTTTAGCAGACTCATAAAATATTAAATCACCAATAATGTCCGTGTGTGCAATAATCTCCGAGATGTTCCAGTTTTCAGCTTGTAGACCATTGTTTTTTATATGGTCCACTGTTACAGACATAATGATAAAAATTTGATATTCTAATGAGTGCATATTGACAGCTTTTAAACATATTGTCTTTTTAAAACATACAAGTAAACATTGATAAACAGCATTAATCCTGCATACATATGAAAGAAATGCTACAAATGGTTAAAGTAGGAAGGTTCTTTAATTGCCATGCTTTAACCACTGTTTTTGAAAGTGTGAATGTGTTGCTACTACAGATTAAATATCTGGGCTCATGGAAAACATTGGAACATCTGCTCAGGGTGATTTGGAGAGGCCATCCGATTGTTTTGGCACAATAGCATATAGGGTTGTGTTTGAGTTGTGTCTGTTTTGTCATGATGGGTTCTGACCTCCTCTTAAGTCAGCAGACGCAGCCAAGTAAGCAAAGTTATCCAGGCTGATCACATCAATAATGGGGCTGACCACTCGTGTATGGTCCTGAAAGGAACGACAGAAAGAGATGACAAAGATGAACCTTGAGAAATTAACACATATCAAATCGGACAACAAACATAAAGGACATTCTCTTTAATTTATGCCTCAATATTCTGTACCAGAATGAATGCAGGCCGGAATTAGTTCCAGGTTTTTATCAGTTCCACAGCGATTTGCTGTCAAACCCGATAGGAAAAAAAAAAAAGCATGACACATCTGCAAAATGTTAAACTACCTACTGCTGTAAAGGTAAAATGATCCTAATAGTAAATACAGCTAATTAGAAAACTGTTTGCACCCTATAGTTTATGTTTCTGGGTGTAACTGATGTGAAAACAAGACGTGTACAACTCTGTATATGGTGGTGCTAGCTTGTATGAATACATGCACAATTACACCAGAGTAATAAAAAACACTTTAGGATTGCATCAGTCTTTATAAACACACATTTTCATTACAAAAGGCTGTTTAAAGCTCTCCTCTTTTTCATCAAATGATACCTCATAGTGTCCTTATCAGTTTGGTCCTTCAAGCTAAAATGAAAATACATTTAGACTGAATTATAAAACACCTCCCAAGTGAGTCTGGAAAACATGGCAGAGCTGAAGATGGATGGAGGATATGTTGGATAAAATTAAATTACGATGCTGCATAATTAAATAAGGATTGTTATTAATCTTCCCAAACAGATGGTTTGAGGCATCAAATTAATCAGAAGGAACAAATGAAAACTTATTTGTGTGCAAATTTAATTTTAAGCTTTGAAATGATTATTCACTGCATTAAATCAAAATAAAACTATGAAGAGAGACTGCAACAATCGCATAACTCGAGGTGGGTTATTGTTAATGTTTGACATTTAATTAAATCAAACTTGTTTAAGTGGTTGTGGTGAATTAATAATTAATAGTGGTCACTGGGTGGAAATGAACAATGGGTCTCAGATTCTGCTTTCAGCCAAAAGCTTTAATCTCAGGGAAAATAAACGACTTCAGAGCCAGATGGAGCAAAGATGAGGATGAGGTGAATTATCACTGAGCTCTCATGAATGCCGAACTGAAAGGGCTGCAATGAAGGATGAATGAGTCACAGCAGCCCAAAGCCAAATATGAGTTTACCAAAAGCAAACAACGTAAACACAGCATAATGTTTCCTGCAACTTAACACAATGGAAGCATTATTTTGTATGCTTCTGATTACAGCAAAGAAAGTTTGCAGAAAGTGTTTCTTTTCTGATCATGTGTGGGATCAGTACTTATCTACCTATTTTCACCACTAAACAGCTGAAAAGTCGACATTTTTCGTTGTATTTGTGGTTAAAGAGAAATTGTTTTTTATCGCCTTATCATTTCTAAAAAGTTCATGGCTGCCATATCTGGAAAAGGATGTAATGACTCATAAAGGAAAGAAAATAACTGAAAGGAAGATGAAAAGAGTGAGTCGCCTCGCAGGTTAATAATGCCAGTAGACATACACTATATTGCCAAAAGTATTTGCTCACCTGCCTTGACTCACATATGAGCTTAAGTGACATCCCGTTCCTAATCCATAGGGTTCAATATGACGTCGGTCCACCCTTTGCAGCTAGAACAGCTTCAACTCTTCTGGGAAGGCTGTCCACAAGGTTTAGGAGTGTGTTTATGGGAATTTTTGACCATTCTTCCAGAAGCGCATTTGTGAGGTCGCACACTGATGTTGGACGAGAAGGCCTGGCTCTCAGTCTCCGCTCTAATTCATCCCAAAGGTGTTCTATCGGGTTGAGGTCAGGACTCTGTGCAGGCCAGTCAAGTTCATCCACACCAGACTCTGTCATCCATGTCTTTATGGACCTTGCTTTGTGCACTGGTGCACAGTCATGTTGGAAGAGGAAGGGGCCAGCTCCAAACTGTTCCCACAAAGTTGGGAGCATGGAATTGTCCAAAATGTCTTGGTATGCTGAAGCATTCAGAGTTCCTTTCACTGGAACTAAGGGGCCAAGCCCAGCTCCTGAAAAACAACCCCACACCATAATCCCCCCTCCACCAAACTTTACACTTGGCACAATGCAGTCAGACAAGTACCGTTCTCCTGGCAACCGCCAAACCCAGACCCGTCCATCAGATTGCCAGATGGAGAAGCGCGATTCGTCACTCCAGAGAACGCGTCTCCACTGCTCTAGAGTCCAGTGGCGGCGTGCTTTACACCACCGCATCCGACGCTTTGCATTGCACTTGGTTATGTATGGCTTGGATGCAGCTGCTCGACCATGGAAACCCATTCCATGAAGCTCTCTGCGCACTGTTCTTGAGCTAATCTGAAGGCCACATGAAGTTTGGAGGTCTGTAGTGATTGACTCTGCAGAAAGTTGGCGACCTCTTCGCACTATGCGCTTCAGCATCCGCTGACCCCGCTCCGTCAGTTTACGTGGCCTACCACTTCGTGGCTGAGTTGCTGTCGTTCCCAAACACTTCCATTTTCTTATAATACAGCTGACAGTTGACTGTGGAATATTTAGGAGCGAGGAAATTTCACGACTGGATTTGTTGCACAGGTGGCATCCTATCACAGTTCCACGCTGGAATTCACTGAGCTCCTGAGAGCGACCCATTCTTTCACAAATGTTTGTAAAAACAGTCTGCATGCCTAGGTGCTTGAATTTATACACCTGTGGCCATGGAAGTGATTGGAACACCTGATTCCAATAATTTGGATGGGTGAGCAAATACTTTTGGCAATATAGTGTATGAGAAAAAAACAGTATCCGACTCATAAGTGAGTGATGATGGTCTCACTCAGTGGATCGATCTCTCTCCATCATAATGCCAGAACCCCTTGTCTCAGATTTAGAAGAGGAAGTAATTTAACTTTAACTGGCAGCTTCATGCACCTCAGAGACAAGGATGGATCACAGCCAAAACAGCCTTAAAGGGTCAAATTGACATTCCAACGAAATTAAAAAGATCGATTGCGTGTCATAATGAAATGTGTCTTGTTTAGTATTTCGCTGTATAACATGAGCACTGGCATTAGATGTGATAGTAGCATCCCCGGTGGGCTGCATAACTTCATTTTCAGGATGCACTGAATTGGAAGAATCTGTCGGCTGCATTAACAAAGGCTGTTTTTGATCATAAAAAGATCCAGCATACCGCCAGGAGCAAGAATAAGCACTGACTGTGTTTTGTATCTGCTGTGCTTTTCTTCTAGCACAGAGTATCCTCCAGCTCTTTGCTTCAAGATTCTAAACTTTACCAACTTCTTTTTCTAATAAGTTAAATTACTTAACTTATATAAACTTAAAAAGGGTAATTAAGGAGTCTAAAATATCTGTCAATTGAATAAAGGCTCTAAATATGTAGCATTGGGTATTTAAAATTTAAAGATTGCCGATCGGGAGCAAGTGAATCTCTGCCCTCGTACCTCCTTGACTCTCTGGATCATCGGCTGCAGCCAGTCGGCGTTGACCTCACAGTGGCTGTCCAGGAAGGTCAGAACAGTGGCAGAGGCCGTGTTGGCTCCTCTCACTCGAGATCGGATCAATCCTGCAAATGACACATAATGCATGACACCTCAAGTTTAAAAAGCCTAAGTCTAAGTGTACAAATAATCAAACTGCTGCCTAACTGCAAGCTTCAATAAGATTTATGAATCCATCATTGCTGTACACAGTGATTATAGTTCATTTCTTCCACTGTCTATAGCCACTTAAAGGGTCACAGAGGGGTACGTCACCAATCCATAGGTTAACATAAAGACAAAAAGAGTGTTTTCACACACCCAATATGGAAAGCCATGAACCATTAACCTCAAGTTTTTACGGGGAGGAAGCCGAGTAACCAGAGATAATCCCCACATAAATAGGGAAAACAAGACGAAAGACGGAAGGCATTATTTATAGATGTCTATCAGTGGCGATTGAATACTAGGGAGGCTAAACCTCCACCGTAAATTTGTAAAATTATTGGTAATATGCATTTCTCAAACTTCATAAATGAACCCATTAAACAGCTTTAAATACCGTATGTGCTAAAACATGCCTGGTTTTAATGAGTATGTCGGCATTAATCAGGTGTTGAGCCCCCTCTCTAACGCTGATTCAATGCTGATTGGCAAGCAGCAAGGATTTCCTGCTGAGTCCAGAGAAAAAAGGTCATTCAATCAGAACAGTCATCTTGTGCTGAACTCTTGCCGTGGTTTCTGGAGTTTATTAATTCAGAGCACTTCACAGCAGCTACTTTCACTAGTTGTAGTAATGCATGTGTTTCAACATTTCTTAATGCAGTAAGCACCACTGAGCCTCCACTGTTTCAGAGAGCAGCAGCTGGACATTATTTGTAAAGATGCAGCCAATAATCAGCTGGGGGAAAAGCACCATTCTCCAAGGCAGAGGCTCCCAAACTTTTAAACCTGGGTTTTTTTAAAAACAAAAAATCTAAATCAATATTTCATTCAAATAAATTAAGATTTAGACATTTTTATTACTACTTTTTTCTGTTTAAACCGTCATCATGATGTGGGAATCTTTATTGGCAGCAGATATAGAGCAGGTGCTAATCATTTAGTGGAGGATAGAGGTAGCTAAATCGATCAACAGTAGAAATGCTGAAGTGGATTTTCGTTATCAGGACAATGACCAAAACATACAGCAATGCTACAATGACGCGGAATAAATGAAAGTATATTCATGCATTGCAATGGCACCATGATGGAAATGGTTCCTTATACATGCCGAGCTGCTGGAGACATACATGATAAGATTTGCAACTGTCTGCAAAAGACCGTCTGCAAAAACATAACTCCGGAGAGCTAAACTCAAATTTATTCAACACCTTTTTGTTTGTATTTATTACAAATTTAATGTTAAGATTTTTCTATCTATTGCAAAATTATGTTATATGTTGTGTGTATGTTTGTCTATCAGATAAGAGGCCAATAAAAAAATACTGAGATGTTTGTGTTTATGTTGTGACAAAATCTCAAAATGTTCTTAGTTATCCTAAATCAAATATGTCAGACATACCTATTGGACAAATGGCTAAAAAGTCCAAAAAAATCACCAACAAACAGGTTTTGAACCAAAATACAAACTAAATCTCTGTTATTTTTGCTCCAAAACCTAAATCAAAAGCCCTATTGTGGACACCAGCTGGTGGATAAGTCACGGAAAAAAGCCTGTCTTGTTATGTTAGACTGTTACTAATGTTGATCCAGTTCTTGCATCAGAGCTTGCTGACCTCCAGCATTGTGCGACACATTAAATGAGAGAAAGCCAATGAAGCCTGAAGGTGTAAAGCTATTTAAAGCCAAGATCAATTCCCCACCGGATGACGTTATGTGATAAAACTCTGTCATGCGGTTCTTTTTTTTGTCTTTTCTCCTGCTGTGGTAAAAAAAAAAGGTAATCCTTTTTTAATACTTTTATGTAAGAAAAACTGTGAAAGATTTAGCTCCTGCCAAAGGCTTAGATTCCCTGCCCTGGATTTTAGAACTGGCAGAAAAGAAAATCTTAAAGATAAGCTTGATGTGGTTCACTGTAACTGCCAGTCAGACAATGTTGGCCCCAATCCGACGCACTGCTGCTGTGTCAGCATGTTCTTCATAAGCCTGAACAAATACTTAGTTTGCTGTGAGCAGCAGCCAGGGCAGCACATAGAAACTTCTTTGGCTCTAAACTTAGCTGAAGCTTAGCGGTTTACAGCAGAAAGTTTGACCTTTTGTTTCTTTTTCTTTTTTTTTTTAGAAGGATTTTGATAAAAATTGAATAAAAGAATAAAAATGGAATTGTTATCAGGACAATGACCAAAACATACAGCAATGCTACAATGACAAAATAAAAAAAAATAAAAATGGAATAAAAGAGCTACTTTGACTTATATACAAACACTCAGATCAGCTTTCAAAACTTTATATCTAACCTGAAAAACTGAAGAAGACACCTGTCTAAAAAATGTTTATACCTGTATCTTGTGTGGAGTGTTGGCCTAGAGGTTAAAGCAGTGCGCTTGTGCTCTGAGAAGGTTGCAAGTACCTAGTTCGATCCCCACAGCCTGCACTATGGGCTCCCCAAAGGGATGGGTCAAATGCAAAGATTGAATTTCCCCATTTTTGGGACAAAAAAGGGATTTAAGTCTTCTCACCCTACAGTCCACATTTCTAACATAACCGTGCCAATAGATAACTACCCTGCTATGAAAATGGTCAACAAATCCTTTAACCTTGCAAAGAACAAAGTACAGTAAATGCTATCAGTTTGTTCATTTTTCACCTTTTACTCGACCTTCCTGCATTTCTTTGGTGTGGAGTGCTTTAGACAGTAATTTCATCTCCTTATTTTCTTATACAATACAATAAATCTCTACAGCATTTATAAACCCTTTCGTTAAAAACAAAAACAATAAAAGAAGACGCCTCAAGGGAGATATTCTGATGTGGCTAATGTATTATTTATCTGAGTGAATGCAACAAACTGTGGCAATTTGAAATGAAGATGTGTATTGTCACATCTCTAGTACAGTAAAAAAAAACAAACATTTATAGTGGCAATCTAAATACATCACTTCCTTGTAATGTTAGAATGTTTGAAAAGTATATAGTGCATATGTGGTTTTTTTAATTTTACAGAATGCTTTGTGTATTTTTTTATTGGAATTCTGATGTCGAACACTTTTCTTCAAGTAGCATAATGCTGTTTGCATGTCAAATGGAGTTTTAAGGTAGTGGCAACATCTATTGAGTTTATGGTGGGTTGTTCAAAATGCATTAGGACAAATATCGTACAATGAAAAAGGGGACTTTTTGGTCTTGTAAATATTAACTTGGTTTTTATGTTAAATCTACTGCATACAGCCATGTAAATGCCTTTACTTCAAAATGACACCTTTTATCAACGTGTTACTTAGAAATAATCTGTAAATATATATCCATCAAAAGACAAGTACATTTAATTCATCTTACCAAATATTTATTTTAATATTTAAAAAGCAAGTTAAATATGTTCCCAACTTAACAGATGCAATAATAAGTTCTTGGATATTAGGATTAAACTGATTTTTTCCTTGTTTTTGACGAAGTTTATGTTGGAAATAGAAAATATTGTTCCTTGTCAGCTATAGGTGGCACAGTTTGTATCACTGTTGCAAAGAATTTCTATGAGGGAAAAGTTACCTAGCTTTTTCTAAGTAAATTTTACTCCAATTTTTTTCAGTGTAAAATTTATTTAAATTTAAAGTCACCATACACTTGAAAGCGCGCCACCTGTGACCCTTTCTGCTTTCCATATCCAGAGACTCTGTATTATCATAATACATCAACAGACACCTAAACTGTTTGCTTTAAGCTTCTATACATCATTTGCTATTTTTCTACTTTTTTGTCTCAGGGTTCTTAAAATCTAATTTTCATTCATTTTGTCTTTTTAACTTAAAAACTAAAATAGAATATACCAACTATCTTTCATATTTCCCTAAATAACAAAATGGCCATAAGTTCTCAGCCTCAGTTCCAGTGGGACACTGGTCAGCTTTACTCAAATTTCCTCTTGTTTTACTTCCTTATCTTTTCTAATAATCTAGTATTTCGCAAATATAATTTTAATGTGTAGTGTATGGTACTAAAAAGATGCTAGCCATAATCCAAAATCTAATAAATCAAAATAAAATAGATTACAGTTATGTCAGCAATACTTAGTAGTTTTTGGAACACCTGTAATAAAGGGATCATTGTGAATGCAGTGCTGAAGGATACAAGCTTCAAGCAAATTTATTGGGATTTTATTTGAAGGTTAGAGGTGAAAGAATAAAAAGTTTCCAAAATAGAGCATCTGTTTCCATTATTCTTGCCCAGAAAATCACCTTCCAGTGCATTTTAAGCGGCATGCCTTTTGAAGTATATCAATGCTGGCTTAGTGCAGCCAGAGGCTGACTGATGTTTTAAGCTCAGGCTAAGTCTGAATTGTATATGAACACTAACGAACCCGATTTGATCTAGATTCCACTGCAGCTCTGGTTGTGTGTTTAGAGTCATTGTTCGGCTGGAAGGAGAATCCTCACTGTGGTTTAACAACTTTTGCTGCCGCTTTACATTTTCTGTTAGGATTGTTGTGTATTTATTTCAACCCATCTTCCCATCCACCCATGAAAGAATGATGGTGCCACTACATTTTGCACTCGTGGTACATGTGTATAGGGTGTTAAGCACATGACATAATGAGGGGTGAGACATTAACAGCTGTCTATGAGCTGTGGGTCTCTACGTCAGATCTACGCCTGTTTCGTTGTCTCTAAATTTACAACAACATGGTCATCAATTATTCGCATCAATTTATTAAAATGGACAAAAGCAGAATTCCTAATCTTCTCTGAATTTTTTTTTGTTGAATATGGGGAAAGGGAAAAGTTGCTTTGCTAACGTCAATAGCCACAACCAGGAAGAAATAGGATTTCCTGGAAAGTAGCCTATCACAGGAGACATAGGAGTACTTTTGCAAGGCTCTGTATTGTAAATGGCGAACTATAAACACTCTTTTTGTCAGAGTAAGTTAAATCTGTTCCTCAAATATTATTTAGTTTCTTATAAACTTTGCACGTGTACTACATTTATGCACTCAAGATACCCATCATTTAAAGTGCACTAGACCATTTTGCAGAGATTCATCAACTTCCCAGTGTTTCCACTCACCCTCTCTCCTGATATTCCTCAGGCAGTGCACTTTGGGAATCTGGGAGAGTAGCTGGCAGTCCTCAGCTGAAGGAGGAGAGCAGAGGAGATGGCATGTTACTTAAGAGGTAGAAAACAGAAAGAAAGTCTCAGTTTTTCTCCTTACTTCACCTTCTGTCAGTCACTCAAACCCTAAAACACACCGCACAACTCTCAGCAGCATGGAATTAAAGCAATTTAAAGAGCCAGAAACACAGACCACCAAAAATTCTTCCTAAAAATTAAACAGTAACACACAATAATGAGTGCTTTAACAAAAAAATGTTGTTTTTTTTGTTTTTGTTTTTTTACTGGATTTATCTCATCATTCTATTTTGTCTTTAAATCAGAAAGCAGACAATTTCCTCCAACTTTCTCTGCACGACTAAAAGTTGCAGCAGAAGCTTTTGTCACTGCAGACGGTCAGCATTACCAACATGGGTGCTGACAGTCACTAATGCCCTTTGAGGATTAGTATCAGCAGCAGAGAGTGAGTGTGATCTTCCTGAGGGATTGTGGGTAGACACCCCCCCACCCTCCTCAGAGAGATGCAGCCTTACGGTCGCCGACCGAAGCCTAACAAACTTTAATCCTCTTTGATTGAATAATAACACCCCTACAAACACGCTTGTTTGTATTTACAGGACACAGTCACGTCACAGGGGATGTGGGTGTGTATGAGAGGAAGTGTGGACCAGTGTGTGTTTGTAAACATGTCAATATGGGGGACTAATCACTCAGAGCAGAGAGGAATCCCATGGGTTAGACTCTCTGAGCAGATGTACTTCAATCAGATTAAGTGTTCATGATTGCATGGATTTTTTTAAAGCTTGTGTGTATTTTTTATTATGTAACCATTTTACAGGAAAACGAGTGAACAGGTGTTTTACTCCTATTATACTCTCATTATGTTTGTAATCATTTACTGAAGATTATTTGTAGAATCGCTAACAGAAGGTTGTGCATTTTAGTGAAGTGGAAGTTTTTCAGAAGTTTTTTGAAATATAAATCTAGATCTAGAAATCATCCTTAACTTATATACGTGGAGGAGGCCGTAGGAGGGCAACAACCCGGCAGCAGGACCGCTATCTCCACCTCTGTGCAAAGAGGAAAAGGAGGAGCACTACCAGAGCCCAGAAGAATGGCACAAATGTGCATGCATCTTAACAAACAGAAAATGACTCCATGAGGATGGTATGAGGGCCCTATGTCCACAAGTGGGGGTTGTGCTCACAGCTTAACACCATGCAGGAGGCTTGCATTTTTTTGAAAGGCCACACAACCCTCCATGTGCTCGCCCGAAGTAGCATGACAGCCATTAGGTACCGAAGATGAGATCCTTGTGAGGCCATATGCTGGTTCGCTTGGCCCTGGATTCCTCCTAATGCAGGACAATGCTAGACCTCAGGTGGCTGGAGTGTGTCAGCGGTTCCTGCAAGGTGAAGGTATTGAAGCTATTGACTGGCCCGCCCATTCCCTAGACCTGAATCTGATTCAGCACATCTGGGAATACATTACCCCATTTACACGTGCCGTGCTGAGTTTGGTCCGAGCTTGGATGAGTTAACCGTGCCGAGCTCAGTTCCTAACGGCCATTAACACACCAAGCTAGAACGGTTCATTACCTACTAGTGACGAGCTACAGTACTACTGCTTTCTAGAGGTAAACAAGCAAACCAACATGGCAGCGCCCATAACCTTCAGAAAGTTATGTTTTGTTATCATTGTTATATTTCGTTGTTTGTTGAGAGTCATGCGTAGAAGGCAGCCTCTGGTGAATTTACTTGACAGAGTCAGATTTTGAGAAGCGGTTACAACAAACAATAGTCTAATCAGGGTTAACAAACACAGGAAAAAACAACGGATGTTGAAGTTCTTCCCACTGCTAAGCAGTCATCACTGGAAATTGTGTGGCAAGGAATGGAAGCTAGTATTTTTATGAATGTCTGAAATTTTATTATTACGGGAGGGAGATGACGTTGTCTGCTGATGCTCTCTGGTATTTGAGGACTGAGCCAGAACTGAACTGCCCCAAGCCCTACTCATGAAATAGTAACTCGTCGGCACGGTTTGGTTGTTTCTGGCACGGCCAGGGTTAATTGTGTGGGCCATTTAGATTCAACAGTTATCTCGGTTACTGTGCTCGGACTAATCTCGGAATGGTTTCGAAAGGGTAGTGTATATGGGCCTAATGTCTCCATCCTTCCACCAACATCATATTGCACCACAGACTATTCCAGGAGTTGATAGATACTTTCGCCCAGGTCTGGGAGGAGATCCCTCAGGAGACCATCTGCCACCTCATCTGGAGAAAGCCCAGGCATTGTAGGGAGGTCAAACAGGCACATGGAGGCCACAGACAATACTGAGCCTCAGTCTGACCTGTTTAAGGAACATTACACCAAAGTTGGATCAGCCTGTAGATGGTAAATACTTCAAGTCAGGGAAGTGACCAAAGCTCTTAACTGTAGTGTTTTTCCACTTTATTTTCCTGCGACTCCAAATCCAGGCCTCCTAGATGATTTTTGACTGATTTTATTGTCAGCACATTCAACTTTGTACAGAACAAAGTATATAATGAGAATGATTCATTCATTCAGATCTAGAATGTGTTTTTTGAGTGTTACCTTTATTTTTTTTAACAATGTATAATATCCAAGCCAGAAGTGTAGGCTGGCTATAATATAAGTCAAAAAGGAGTATTTATACTTCAACGTACTTTCAAGTTCTCATTACCTGTGTTTCTAACCAACTGAAATACACATTTTAAGTAAGATTTTGACTTTGAGCTATTTACTCTGAAATTGGAAACACACGACAAAGATCAGTGTCCTTGACTGAGGACAAAGTGCATATAGTTAAAGGGAACCTTAATGGGATTACACTCAGCCAGTCTTTAATGCTACTGCTGACCGACATGCTTCTCCACCTTCTTCCTCTGTCTGTCAGGTCCAATCTATTGACCAACATGCTCATACTCTCACTGCATTTCAGACTCTGGTGCAGCTGATTAAACCCTGCAGAAACTAGAATGGTATAAATCATACTGTATAAAGGCCTAATGCAGTAGTTAAGATTTTGAGGGCGCTGTAATTGATAAAGAAATATGTGAAATGATTAAGTGCAATATTTAATTATTTTAAGGAATACCTTAGCTTTCAATGAGATAGATATTTGGTATTACTGTGAGATTTTAAAAAATAGAAGGTAAAAAGAATATGTTGAATGCCATCTCAACTGCAATGATGGTGGACATTTATATTCTCATTTCAGAGTTTGAGTTACAGCAGATTAAAATGGTTAACAAAGTCTTGGTCATTTATATGTGTTGAATCAATTACAGACTCCAGAGTTCTGCTGAGTTTTGTTTATGACCATTAATTGAAAAGGGATAGGATCTAAATGCAAAACAAACCTTGTGTCTCTTTTTTTTCTTAAAAGAATTTTGAAACCCTAAATATATTTGTTCTCATATTTCCCAATAGTGCTACTATGTATCCATCAAAGACAATAAATCCCCAAAATATATTAAAGGTAAATAGTTATCTTGTATGCCTTTACCAAACAGACCAAAATCCAGTTGATTATGATAAAATAAGGATATACAGTTCTGTTTTAAAATGACCTCACATAAAGAGATGTGGTGCCATCTACTAATAGAAAGCCAGATGGTGGCCATTGATGCAGCTACTAAATAAGTCCCAAACAAGCTGACTGCAATAATAACTCACGGACAACAGACAGCTTGGAGGATAGGGCTTAAAAGCAGTGACAACAACAGTAGCACTTTAAGCAAAAACATGTCAAGATATCAAATTCACAGCGACATCAGAACGCTTCCTGAGCTTTAGCTCCAGATTTAATGTACTCCAGAAGTCAGACTGCTTTCCCAGTGCAACTTGAGTTTTATCTAAACAGGAATCAAACACTCTTTTTGTGCCTTTTCACACATAATCTCTCTTTTATTCTTCCAACTATGCTGGATGTTCCACGCTAGCTCGCCTCCATTGCTTCGGCTTGCTGACCAATTTAATAAAATTCGATTCAGTTTATTTATACAGCACCAATTGACAACACGTCATCTAAAGGCACTTTACAATTCAAACAGATCATACAGTCAAATTGATTCAAAGTTTTCTCTGTAAGGAAAACCAGTTGATTGCATCGACTCATGACCGAAAGTCAATACCTCACACTAAGCATACTTGTAGCGACAGTGGAGAGGAAAAACTACCTTTTAACAGGAATAAACCTCCAGCAGAACCATTTCTTTTTGTGGAAGGCGATAGCAACTCCTAAAAATCTATCTAAAAAATGGAAATTTGAAAAAATGTATTTGGAAATTCAAAAACTGTAAACAAAAATTTTAAAAAATAAGATTTTAAGATGTAAAAGAAAAAAGGGAAAATAATTTTAGTAAGTTTAAGTAGAAAGATTTTTAAAGTAATTTTTTTATGTATTTCCATTTACAAAACATTTTCCATATCTTCTAACAACAGTGGAACAAAATTCACTCCATAAAACATTTGCTGGTAAAAAGTCAGCATGTTTTTCTATCCTTCATGAGCCAAGGACACAGAATTACAATCACTGCCTCATAGTCAAAAATGGGCAAAACTAACAGCCTCAACATGTAAGAAAGGACCACAGTAAATCATGTGATAATCGACGCAGGCAATAAATAATTAAAAACAGGGAGGAGGCTATAAGTCCGGTTTAAAAGTTTTAAAGGAAGAAAAAAGCCAGTTCAGGGTACTGCGTGTCCATCATTTATGCAGGTAGAACGGCAGCCCACTGGGAGAATAAATCAGCGCATTAGGAAGCTTAAAGTGCTCCTGCTGCTACATCCGCTGAGACACCACTGTTTAGATGTCTGGCCAGCACTGGCACTTTCAAGCGTATCCCTATGTGGGTCTGAGCACACAGGGAATTTAGGTCAGCGTGCGGTTCCCACAGACTCAAAATGCATGTGGTAGAAATTACAGAAAGTACATGAGCTCATGAAATTCATCTGCCTAATGCTGACAAAGGGGAATAATTACTACAACCTGGTTATCCTCAATTTCTACCAGTATGCTCCCTTACATAGAAGCACTCCAATTTGTGGAGCTACTGAATCCAAACAACAACAACAACAAAAAAAATTTATCCATTAATGCAAAACCCACTTTAAAGCAAACGTTTACCTTAACAGAGTTTTAATTCTATAAGACAACTTGGGTGTTAAAGCTATATTTATTTCCCCATCAATTGCAGTAAAACAAAGAAAGAACACCTGATTAAGTCTTTACTATGTTCTAAGAAGATTTGGGTCTATACGTAAGTGAAGACTTTATAGTTTTACCACAGTGAAAAAAGTGAAAAAGTCTCAAAAACGATGCCAACCATTTGCTACTTCTATAGGATTTGAGACTGAAAGGAAAGCATCAGGTGTTGATATAGTGATGGGTACCGAATTCTTTCATGGACGTACCTATGTACGTAAAAATAAAAAAAAGCCATATGATCTCAGTAGTCAACAAAGCAAGTATGACAGAAAGAGCTATGGCTCCACTTTTTAAAGTACAGTACAGTGCCTGTTATGCACTCTGCAATACTTCTGAGTCAAGAACAGTGTTGGGAATACTTCTTGGATAAGTGCAAGATTTTTCTAAAAGCTGAAGAGTGGCAAATTTTCAACAGCCTGCAAGCTTTGGCAACAACTCCTGCATTCAGCACCATTATCACGTCATCAGTCATCATCATTTTTATCTGCTCCACTCAAAGTCGGAAGCCGATTCCCAGGCATTGGTACCGTATCGGTTCTAATGTGAAAGGTACATATCCCATATGACCATCATTGTTTGCCGAAGGTTGCATGGGCCTTAAGAATAATTTGGTTTGACTTTTATTGAAACTAAATTCACAACGTTTTTTCAAACATTGATTAAAAAAAAAAAAAACTGCGGGCTAGATCTGGTGTATTTGGTGTCAGGACTCCTGTCTGTGTGTTTGTGTTCTGCGTTTGTCTCCCTTCCTCCACCAGGAGGCGTCTGGTTCTGGTCCGCCTCCTCACACACCTGCTGATGGTTTCCTCGTTAACGGAGTGTTCTTAAGCTGCTGACTGCCACTACCTTGACGCCAGAGTGTTTCCCAGTTTTGGGAAGTCATCCTGCAAACTGGATTTTTCAGACCTTCTCTCCCTAGAAGGATCAACAGAGCTTCAAGCTGAGCTGGGGTTACAAACAGGAGGTTTTGGATCCACTTTCCCCAAGAGAACGTTTGAGCTTCACACTGAGAAAGGGATTCATCTCCACTACAACCCCTTCAAGTACTGCAGGAAATCTAAGTGGCAGTCAGTTTCTCCGTTCACCTACAAACAACCGCATTCTGGGTAAACCCTGTTCCGCCCTCCACCAAATCAGACAAACACTGGAACAACAACATACAGAGTGGAGTCAAAGATTCAGCAACTTCTCTGGAAACGTGAGTCCGCAACCAGATCCTCTTCTCCAAGTTCACAAATCAAATTTCAAATTCAACAATTGATCAATTATTCATCTAAAATTAAATCCAAGCACAGGCCTCCAGGCAAAGGTGTGGTGATGGCTAACTTGTGGAATGCCAAAGCAAATGAACTCAGACCAGTCTGCGTAAATGCAAGAAGAAAAGTAAAAATAAGAGATATATTAAGATATATATTTTTAAATGAATAATTGTTGAAGAAACATCTTATTTTTATTATTTTATCATATTTTATGGCACACAAGTTGATATTATTAGCTAATATTTCAAGCTAATTTTTTTTTATTAAGCCCTTCATTTATTTTTGTATGCATTTTTAATTTTGGCAGGATTGTTCCTCCATAGATTTTACACTGATCTCAATAATAAGAAGACAGTGAGCCCTGTTCAGTCTCTGAGTTTATGGGTCTGATCTACTATGCTTTCAAACAGAGTGTTAAATTGCCTATATAAAAAAAGGACCTTCTCCCTCCAAATCATGACCGATTACTCATCAGGGTATCTTCGAAGCACAACTCATACTCAGAAGAGCTTCTGGTATCTGAATTGTTCCAGCTGTCGCAACCAGACAAGGTTATTGTTTCAACTTTTGATATTAACACCACTCAGAAACGTCCTTTATCTAACATATCCAGACATACACAACCCACAAAGCTGTTTTTGTTTCTAATGAATGGAGATTTTTTCTGTTATTTGTCCTTTTTTAATTAGAACATATGTTAAAGTAATCTGTTGATTAAATAAAAGAGAAAGTAGATGACAGGTTAGCCAGAAGAAGCTTTCCAAATACTTCAACAACTGCATAAAAACAATAAAGAAGGCAAAAAATTGATAATTTGTAAAGCATAACTTGAGCAGCAAGAAAGATTGAGCATTTTCAACAGAATTGATGTGTGAACAGCAGCAATAATATAGACATATGGAGAGAAGTGATTCATTTGATTATTTCATAAATTTTACCATTGATTAAATTTCCAATTTGTGAAAAAAAGAAACAGAATCTTCATATGGTGGTCAATATACACACGTACAGGTGCAAGGCAATGCAACACCCCCATGAAATAAATCTAATTTGGGGGCTGACACAGACTATGACAGATGCAAGAAAGGATTTTTTTGAATGGGAGATGTAACATGGCTTCTATTCACGACTGACTAAAATTCTGCCCTTAGTTCCTCCAGCATCTTAAAAACAGATTTGCTTTTTTTTAGACAATATAACTCTTCATTTCTAACAGTCCAAATATTTCAACATGCACATGGAAGATTATCTCTCTTCGTTGTCTTATTATCTGTTACCTTTGTCTACTCGCTGCGATGACCAAAGTTTCAAGCAATGCATCTGATTATATACAGCGAAACGGCACATAATATCCGTTTCATGTTTGATAAACTGCATAGCTGGTAGGTGATTACAGTCGTCATATTCCTCTTCCAATACTTTACATGTTATGATGATCAGTGCATGTTTGCATCAGCTGCTCTGCTTATTTTACAGACATTCCTGGATGCATCTGGTCAGTAGATCAGCTTTGCTCACCCTAACAAGTTTGTGGACCTTTTTTGAAGGCCACCTATGCCCTGAGGATGTTTTACCCTTAAATTTCATGAACACTGACCAAAACCTTTTTTATTTAGTAGGTAAATAAAAGAATTTCATGACAGTTATGAATTCCATCCAAATAAATTGTGAAATACAGATTAAGTGAGTTAATTTAAATTACCAATGCAATTCAACTCCTCCATAGTAACTGTCAATTAAATGCTGTCCAATCACTTTGATACACTTATGATCAGTGGTGGAAAGTAACAAAGTAAAATGGAGCCTAGGCAGAAGTTCAACTGAAGAAACTCATTGCTCTCCTACATCCGACTACGACAAAGTCAATCTGCTTTGAACCACACCTCCATGAAAGCCAATCAGCTTCCAAAATTAATCTTAAAAGGCTTTCGATCTTCAACTCGTCTGCTCCTGTGCGCAGATGGTAGTTACGCTGTCTGACTTCATTCAGATGAAACCATTTCAACCCACCTCCAGCCCCTCCTCCACCATCGTAGCTAAAGCTTCATCAAAGTGTTATTCCTCCCGGACTCTTACTGCGTGTTTCATTTCACTGCCCTGTTTCATCTTAACCGGTCCAGCATAATACCACCATGTTGAGCCTGGTTCTGCCAGAGATTTCTTCCCAACAGTTTGAGTTTTTCTTCTCCACTGTCGCTTCATGCTTGCTCATCATGAACAGGTTCTCTCAACCTGTGTTATCCAACTGGACCTCCATCTTCCAGGTCCCTGAGTGAAGCTCTAGTATCAGCTCACGCAATCCACTGGATCTCCCCATAAAGCTCAGCAGAGCGCCACACTAACCAGCAGTCTACAGACTGACCAACTTCATTTATCTCCACTCCACCACCAGTTTCAGGCCTGGGGGGGGGGTAAACAGCCCTATTCTTTGCTCCTGTTCATGCATATCTATCAAAATTAAGCGCTATGTTTCCTGCCGAAGTCTGAGCGCCAAAGACAAACTAATTGTATAAATACATTTCTAATGTTCTTTTCTCTTCATGTGAGTTTTTCAGATTGAATTTACTTAATTACTGTACTTAAGTACCTTTTTTGAGTATCTTTAGTATAACAATTTTTGGGGGGTACTTATAACATTCACTCCACTACATTTCGCAGTCAAATATTGCACTTGCACTATATTTCAAGGGAGCTGCTAATTACTTGTTACTTTTGGCTAAGCTTAGGTTTGTAATCCGTTTTAGCACCCCTTAGGACTGAATTTGGACATCACTGTTTTAGAGATTTGCATGATGTCTACAAATGTGACAAACTCAGGGCAGATATTATTGGTATAGATCTTATCACAGCATTAGGTGTGGCGTTGTGGCCATGTTGTTCAATAGAATGAGTTCCCAAATCAGAGTTGTAGTTTCTTTGTGGTAATAGATTCAACCTTAAACCTCTATTCCATAGTGAACGTGTGAGAAGAATCAAGACACTTCTGTTTCTCTTTTGTTTTGAAATAGGAAATAATAATCACAATAGCTTTCCATATGTTTTTAGGCATTTTTATGCTGAAGTTCTTTCCAGTGGTGTAGAATTTGTAGCATCAATACATCAGGTGGTTTCTGAAAGTTACAAGTTCTTTAAAAATTACTCTGTAAATTAAGTACAAATGTAATAAGACAGTAGAACATTTAATTTGTATTTTTTAATAAATTAGTACTTTGAAATGCATGTACTTTTGAATACTTGACTGTTTTTAAAAGTGAGTACTTCAGTACTTTAACATGAGTAGATGTTTGAAGGTGTAAATTTTACTTTTAGTTAAGTAGGATTTGACTATGAGTAATTCTACTTTTACTCAAGTACTGCTTTTGAGTACTTCATCCACCACTGCTTACAATTTGTTCCTTTTAAATATAAAACAAAAATAGTGGTGATTCAGGAATGATTTCCCTTTGTTTTTGATCATTTTCATCTTGTTCACTAGTGCTGGTTTTAAAGGGCTCCTAAGCCCAGGCTGTCATCTCAACCAGGAAATAGTTTTTTCTTTCATCTAGAGCTGCATTGATGATCAGGGGCATTTAGTATTGGCTCAGGATTATGTGAATACCTTTTAATTACAATCCTGTAACTAAAAACACTTGTAAAAATACAAAATGGTAGGTTTAAGTTCATCAAACCTATAATCAAAGCGTAAAATTAAAAAAGAAAATAATGAATTTGAATAAACCTTCCGCTAGTTCAGCAGAGCATAGTCATTATAAAACCATTAATTAGCTGCATTAAAATAGAGAAAAGCTTAAAATAGAATAACTTCCTTCTACCATATTCAGTGTAGCAACAAGAAACAAATCCCAGGACTTACGGTCTGTGCTAAAGTCATCTATAAGGATGATTTCTTGAATAAGAGACGGGGGGCTTCGCATCAGGACACTGGAAGGAAGAGACAGAGCCATTAGATCAGAGTGATAAATTATGCGTTTGGGTCATTGCACCAGTCTTAGTGGGGCCATTTCAATACCTTTTGATGGTGCGAAGTAGAGTAGAGCGAGCTTCATTGTGGAAAGTGATGATGATGCTTGTGGCAGGAAGGTCTGCATCATAGGTCAAAGATGCGCATCTAAAATGATAAAAAAAGAAAATGTAAAAAGGGATTAAATTTCTGTCAGTCACATTTGAGTAGCTCATCATCCAGCTGAAAAGCAGGGCAAAGCATGTTGAGCAGAGTCTCAGCCAGCTGTGATTAGCAGAAGTGGCCTCTTTGTTGCCATTAGTGACATGAAAATATCTAGTTGCCTGGCAACAATCACACAGGTTTGGGACCCTTTTCTTCCCCAGTACCTGATGCCAGGGCCAGAAGACATGAAGCTGAAACCTCGTTCACAGCCAAACTCAAAATTCTTTTCACCCTCTTTACAGCAAAAGAAGCACCTTGTATCTCATTCTGATTTCTAACATTCTGCCCCCAAAATAACACAGGCAAGACTATCCATACAAACAACAAAAAGAGTAAATAAAAATAAAAATCTTTGCTTGTTAAGAATAGATATCATTATATTTTAAATGAAATCAAATAAATATATAGTGAGATTTAAAAAAATTTAAAAGGTAAATTATTCAACTATTAATTTATTGTGAATATAATAATATTTATTAGGACATTCATATTTATTTAATTCATTATATATTCCTTTTTGCTCTGCCATACAACTTGCAATAATTTTGAAGATAATACCACGACCCCTGAAATGGTGTCTTGCGCCCCCAGTGAGGTGTTCCTACCTCCATCTCGGGATCTCCTGACCTACATTTTCAGCTATGTAGGGAACACATGCTTATTATTTTATAAGGCTTCTGAACTCTTCAGAATGTGACAAAAACAACAGAAAAATGTATTTTCTATAATTTAAGGATGTTCAGGATTGAAGGTGAGTCATGGGCAGAAGGGTCCACTATCCATCAGAAGGTGAATATTTGACTTAAACAGAATCTTATTTTTATAAGAGCAGATTAAAGGTAGCTTAAATGACAATTAGTATTTACACATAATAGTCATGAACTAGTTCATATGTGAACATTTTACGAAACTAACTATTTATGAGAGAAAAAACACAAGCCTATCTTTAAACCTATATAAAATATCTATAGCACATTTAAGCATTGGTAAGGAGGACAAATGCTTCAAGTATGAAAAGCAATTGTATTTGTATCTTTAATTAAGACCAGAAATTGTTCCCCATTGCACAGAAACATAAAGGTAAAGGTTAGTGGAAGTGACCCAGATGCATGAAACTGAAAGACAATAATAGTACCAACAATGATTAATACAATTGTCTTTTACTTTTCCTATGTTTAAAATGTCATTTATTTCACTTAAATAATTTTCAATACAAATACAAAATATTTAGATTAAAGGTATAGTGGATGATGTTCTTATTTCGGGTGGATCATCAAAATAAGTGGTCATCCTAATTATCAATCATTCTGGTGGTGAGTCTGACATAGTGGAAAGATTGCAAATCTTTTTTTGGAGAGTAAGCTTGTATAAGCATTGCAAACAGCAACCTTTAAACAGAGCCTGCATGAGGAGAAATGGGCTAGTGCATGCTCTTGCACGTGTTTAAAAGTCATTTCCTCTCAGGAGCGGGTACAGGGTTGTGCACGTTCATTTTTTTTTTTTTAAGTGGAGAGGGCAGGTCTTTTCAAAAATTTGCAAAAATCCTCCACGATACCTTTAAGTAGAAAAAGGAGGGGAATTTAATAAAAAAACCTCAAACGGTTTTTAACCAGTTGTTTGGTGGACTGAAGAATAGAAGAAATAGAAATATACAAAGTACATAAGACAGAAGGAAGCACTGGTTGAAAAAAAAGAAGCATAATTATGTATATTTATAAAGAAAAAAAAAAAAAACAAACTGGCAAACATATAAATCTGTACATATGCAATGCTTGTAATATATTTAGAATCCATTTTTATTTTCACCACATTTTAAAAGCCATGTATTCTTTCACCTCTCAGTTTTGCATACAATCACAATAAAGGAGAGGAAGGTTTGGGGTTTTAATTTGCCAAAAAAGTCAGACATTGCTTGGAACTCTAATCAGTTTGGGTATCAGTATCTAAGGCAAAATCTCTTTGCTGATACTGATACTTGACTTTCTGGCAAGGGAGTTTATGATCAAAACAATAGCAAGCTGGTAATCCAAGCTTAAAAGTTAAAACCTAAAGTTATCCGAAACTCACAAAATATTAGTTCCAGCAACACATAATCTAAAGACTAAAGCCTACTCACCTGTAGTGTCTAGTGTCTCGGATGGCCCGTTCACTGCCAAGACGGTCGCTCTCCTGCAGGTTAAAGGCATGCTCCCTGTATGGGTCATCCCCTGGTTTGAGCTGCTTGGCTGACAGGTAGGCCTTCTCATCAAAGCTGCCCAGCAGCTGGCTCTGCTGCTCCGTTCGCGGAGGCTGAGTCACCTGCAGACGAGGTCAAATTTGGCCCATGAAAAGACAATAGAAGAGGAAGACATGCAAAAAAACATACCCTATATGTGATTAACCAACATATAGGGGTGCACTGATTTATCGACCAGCCAATCAATCCAAGCAGAGCATCACTGTTTAAAGGTACATGTGCAGTTTACCGCGAACCATGTAGGAAACATGATAAATTAGCCAGACAGGACAAAAGCTAGCTAACACTACACATCACCCCGGGCAAAAGACTTTAACACCCTGTTTGTAAAAAGGAGTGCTACCGCATGTCATTCATCCCTGCGGCAATCAGACTCTACAATGCAACACTACAACAGCAATGACTTGTGCAATGTATAATGTGCAATTACTATTTAATACCCTGTGCAATAAATGTTTCTCTATATTTGAAACCCAATGTAATGACTATATATATATATATATATATATATATATATATATATATATATATATATATATATATATACATATATATATGAATATCCATCCATATAAATACCTGTGTAAACACCCTGAGCCATAACCCGGGATAATGATCCTACTATATATATAAAATTCTTCTTTTCTGACTTTTTGAGCTGATGTAACAAATAAATGTCCCCACTGTGAGATCAATAAAGTCGATCGATCAATTAATCAATCGATCAATTAAATCAAAACATCTTCTGGGCAAAAACAGAAAACCGGTTGAAGAGCAATGGAGCTAAATTCATGACAACCCTGCAGGGAAATTGCCAAGTTTAGTAGAAGTTAGTTGATGACCCAAATGCAGAGACGATTTCTTGCAGATTAAATTTTGAGGTAGATGGTAACAGAAGCACAAATACGGAAACAATAAACAGGTAACCAAAACTAGGAGATGCTAGGGAGAAACAAACATGAGGAGAGAAACAATGAGGAAGAGCACAGGAGGTGTAATTCAGGAGACAGAACAAAGAATGGGATAACCAGTTGATAGGGAGCAGATGTGGACAGAAGTAACTAGAAGGGAGCTAGGGGAAAGGGGACTGGCACAGGGGGGCAATAGAGAGTAACTAAAAAAATTAAATATAACTAGAAAACAAGTAGTATGGCACAAGATGGAAAAGAAACTAATGACCAAGAAAACACAGAATGACCAAAATCAAAGTGTAACTTTAAACTAAAAAAGAAACTTATGCAGAAGCAAAAAGTCCACAAATAAAAGAATGATGAGAGAAACTGGTTTGGGACCTTTTCCTCCAAACCAGTAGCACTCCTTAACTGGTCGTAGTGGACCTAAGCGCCAGCTCCGAGAATATTCTGAGTGCTACAACAGCAGACCTCTGCAGTTTAGCATTGTTTTTATTTAACAAAACAGCAAAATAAAAATCTTCAACAAGAATAAAATGTGATCAGAATAAAAGATGCAAACTGCAGAGCTTGAAGGTTGATCTCTCACGGTTTATATATTTCCCACTGAAACCTAAATCCGGAAATAAATGCTAATATTCTTTGTCTTTTTATATTTCCAGGTAATACAAATAAATAATGCTCTATAAGCTGGAAGAAGGATCAGCTTATTAGCATTATGCTGACAAGCACCGTGGCTGGTTAAAACGGCATTTTAAGGCTACTGGTACAAATATTATTTGTGGGTCTAAATTGTCTCCAACCAATTTGGCTCTTGGTTGATAGAAAAGTAAGCCAGTTCTTTTTAAGAACTAGTTAAGATTTTGTTTGAGCATCAGGCCCAGTGAAGAACTGGAACCTCTGTGGTCCATCGGATGCTGCAAAGGTCCTACCTGCAGAGCTGCAACAGAATATTTTAGATCAGGGGGTTGGGGTCTCTCGGGATGATTTCTTTAGTTTGGATGATCTATTAATAATTTCCTTTATGAGTCAGAAAATGCAATCTTAAAACTATTTTTTAAAATATAAATACATGTTTTAGACATTTAGAAGTTAAAGTTTGTTACTTTTTCCCTTTTACATCTTTCAAAAAATAAATGCAGTATGCTATTTTATTTATTGTTTATATGAAATAGGAAAATGAGCAAATGCATATAAATGAGCAATGTACATTTTATGTATGGGTAAAACAAACCCTTCAGTTTTCACTTTGAAATTACAGAGTATTGTAATCTATAAACATGACATCAGAAAATCAATTTTGGAAATTTGCTAGGATTTCTTTTGAAAATTAAATGTTAAACATTCTTAATCATTTTACTTAGAAATAATAACACTATTGGGAAGAGAATGATAATGCATTGAATGATCTATAAGTAATTTGATTAATGAGTAAAAAAATGCATCTTTGACTTTACATTAAGAAGGCCTTTCCGTTAATACATTTTCATTTACAAATTGGATATTCCAAAATCAATTAAATTAAATATAAAATACTATTTTGATTATCATTTCAAGTAGGGCTGTAACAATTGATTGGATTAATCGTCATTAATCGATTATTGAAATAACCGTCAACTAATTAATAATCAATTAATTGTTAACTGGAGTTTAGAGACTCTAAAACATGCTTTTAGCTCACACAGCAACAGACCTTGAGCAGCAGCCATACCAGCATTGTAAAAAAATATCTTGCATTTAAGATAAAAAATCTTTTTCATTTGTCAATATGCTCTATAGCCAAAACTCCAAAAGTGCAGACGTTTTAGTTTCACCTGGTTCAATTTAATAAAAAACCTTCTTTAAAAATCCTTTTTATGTCCGATTATCAATTAATCAAAAAATAATTCAACAAATTAATCAATTTGCAATCGTAGTTGTAGCCCTAATTTCAAGTAATTTACAAACAGAGCAGTCTTTTAGAAGAAAGTGAAAACACAGTATGGAGAATTAATTCCTTCTTTTATTAAAAATTAGACAAATTTAGCTTATTTTAAAATTAAAAAGCATTTCAATTAATCAATTTAATGAAATAGTTGGGACATATTTACTTACAATAAGAAATCAGCAAAAAAGTGTTGCATAGATGCAGAAAGCTGATAGAAAACATACTCAAAGACTCAAAAAGGCAGTTCTACATGCTATGACTCAATATAAAAGAACACCATTATTTTTCATTTCTTAAAATATCAAACGTATCGATTCCTTTCCACTTTGCAAAGATCCACAAATTATATCAGATTATGGATCAGATTCAATAAATTTCAAGGGTGAACATGAGAAGTTGTCTAAAACTTCAAATAATCAAAAGTCCTGTCCCTCAGGATCAACACTTATCACCACGTTTGTCATTTCTCCTGGTTGACTTTGCTGAATTTTTCTTCAGAATAAGGACAAAAACAACCTCTTGGCAAACCTTCATCACATTTGCATTAACGGTTATTAATGTGCACCGTCTAAATGTGAGATGCCAAGAAATTAATCAATTGCGTTGACTTTTTATTCATTATAAATGCCTTTATTCAGCACAAAAAAGTAAATCTTAGCCTCCCAGTCAGGTTATTGTGTCACTGTTAGCAAGGCTAAATGAGCTGAGCGCTCATCAGATCAGAATAAACAGTCAATAAATCCTCAGTAATGAATGGATTTTCCCCTCCAGGAGCTTTAACTTTCAGGCTGGATAAATGGAAGGTTAATACAACCCATGAATACTTAAAAGAAGATGAGCGAAGCCCGGACATACAGACAGAGAACAGGAGGCGGCTGCAGCGCACATCTGTACAGCTGGAGGGGTTTAGAGAAAAGCTCCTGAAGAGGCTGAGTTGAGGCTGACCTCATTTTATGAGTCTCCCCAGTGAAGCAGCATGACCCTGGTGTAAAAAAAAAAAAAAAAGCTGGAGGAAATTGAATAGTTGACAACAGTAACAGTACAGACGTCAAGTTTGCTACAAATAATTCTGGAAATATAATCCAATGCCTTTTAAAGGCCATAAGCTCTGTGAATACAGATGAAACTGACCAAAATAGTAACTCATAACCAGTGTGTATTTACTGAACACGGACATTACATTAAATAAGTTATGATTGGAGTCTTGTCATATTCATCATACTGAACCAATTAACACGTTTTACTAAAGAAACTACAAGTGAATGGTAACTAGAAGTAAATAATATTTTTTTTGGTTCTGTGACTGAATTGTAGGAAACTCAAAAATCCAACATTTCTCCAATCATTGAATAGATGTCAGTTCTGACTGATAGGTAGTGATGTTACAGCCAACACTGAGGATTCGATGCACTGTATAAATGGGTCGGAGCTTGCTTAGCGTGACGTCATTGATGACGTTTGACACCTTTACTGGTTCATTCAGACCAACTCAGCTGACTGCTGCAAAGCGAGAGATAGGGCTTTGGACATTTGACACAACTGGCGCATTTAAGATGGCTCCAAACTCTCTATCCAAATCTATACCAACCAGCACCTTATCGCAGCAGTCTACTCTGGTCCCTGTGAAAGAGTAATTTTTTCAAACAGGACAAACCCAAAATGTTCACTTTGTTTATGAATAATTTTTTCATAAGAGCTCCTGTCATTACCTGTGCGCTCCAGGAAGCAGCAACCTCAACTGCGCTGCACCTGCCCAGTAAACAGTCTCTCCAATGTGAGATAAAGCGCAATCATTCCTGCTCTGAGTTAAGCTTAAATGGTTCTATTAGCAGCTTATCTACCCAGTGATAGTAGCCATCTTTTAAGGGCCAATGTCTAAGTTGTGATAAAGTGTTTTGTGGCTGTGAAAAGTCTGGGAATTTGTTCAGCCTTCGTGGAGAAAAGTCTGGCCGCCGCAAGGAGTGCCGACATTCCAGCAAAAGGCAACTAACAGATATTACAAAAAATAAAAATTATGTCAGGCCAAAGGCAATATTCTTTCTGATTTATTTGAGACATGTTGAAAGATAACAAAAGACAGCAAGCCAACAAAGCAGGCACAACAAAACAGCTTAGCAAAAGACAACGAACCTGCCTGTTCTGCTGGGTTCCAGTGTTAAAAAGGAAGGGGTAAAAGTAAATATTTATAAAACCCAAAACCCTCACTATTATGGTTAGCAAGATTCCTTTTAATAATTTATCTATGATCCAAAGAAATGCAAAACAGTAGATGAACAAAAACACCAATGACTTACTCTGCAAAATAACTAATTGGCCAACCATAAATCTCATGTACCCTTATTATATATACTGTTTAAAAATATAATGCGAGTGCTAAAATAACACATCCTACATCAGAATGAATGAAACATTCTCATTGAATACTTTGTTCTGTACAAAGTTGAATGTGCTGACAACAAAATCAAACAAAAACCTTCAATGGAAATTAAACCAATGAGGGCCTGGATTTGGAGTCACACACAAAATTAAAGTTGAAAACGTACTTCAGGCTCATCTATCTTTGATATAATGTCCTTAAGACATGTCAGAATAAGGCTTAATATTGTGTGTGGCCTCCACATGCCTGCATGCATTCCCTACACCTGGTCATGCTCCTGATGAGGTGGCGGATGGTCTCCTGAGGGTCTCCTCCCAGACCTGGACTAAAACATCTGCCTACTGTAAACAGTCTGTGGAGCAACGTGATGTTGGTGGCAGTGGCGGCTGGTGAAAAATATTTTTGGTGGGGCTGATATAGCCTAGTGTATGTCTCCAACTAATCCGGAATAAGAATTCAAATAAACAATTGCACAATACATACAATTTAACAGTAATGATTTAATTTACTATATAATAACAGTAACAGTGATGATTTTGGTCACTGTAACGGGGTTCTTTGGCCTCCAAGAATCCAGGCTCGGTCGGGTTACCGGTGTTGGTGATTTATTGTGCTCAAAAACTCAAAACAGGGTGCAAAAGAAACTAAACATATACAAGATCCTCTGGGCCTCAGCTTCCCTCCAGTTACCAGCAATGTAACAAAGAAACAGAAAACAGAAATGGCTGCTCTTCTTCCCACAGCCCTCATTAAATAGTTTAAGCCCCTCACCTCAGGCTCTCTTATTTCTGATTTCTTCTCCTAAATCAGTTTTGTCCATATATTACCTCCACAAACAATTGATGTACAAAAACAAACAAATAATTTTTACAACTTAATTCTTTTACACAGATTCATTGACTTATTCAATTACACCAAACTGGGTTTGAACCCAGCAAAGACGCAGCCAGACTGAAGATGACAAGTCCCCATAGCACACACACACACACACACACACACACACACACACACACACACACACACACACCTAACCCCACTGAAATATTAAGTGTGCACCCTCAATACGCCAGCAGGTAACCAGGACAGCTTGTGTGTTTTAAGTTAATGGAGCTACTGGGCTCAGCGCGAGCGGATTGATCCTCACAAACACAGTATAACAGGAATGTGTGTGTGGCACGCAAAGTTTTAAGCGACGAGGTGGATTCGTCACAGTCACAATAACCATGACAGGAAATTTTAATATCCTACAACAGGGATGTTCTTCTGGCAAACGGGTAGATAAATAAGGATCTCACCGAATTTGGTGGAAGCTGCCTCTCGTTTGTTACGTTCGCCATCATCCCTCTAATTGTCTGCACCTGCGCATTGGGTACAAAAGCCTGTTAAAGTGCAGTATTTTCAGCACCCCAAGACCATAAAGTTCTGAGACGCTGATTGGCCATTAAATTCACATAGCAATAGTACATGATTGACAGATTCTCTGCAAATGTGGGTCTGTCTGATCAGCGCCCCAAGAAAGAGACGGTAGGAGTCTGTCTGTGGAAATCCACAAATGAATGACAGTAGATAGGGAAATGTAGTTTATATAATTTGTTTTGCTTATAGGTACACACTCTAGAGAGTAAAACTGACATTTATGAGTTAATTTCTAAAAATATATTTTACGTTTCTCTCTTCTTATCAGGGAGGGCGGTGCCCCAGCGCCCCCTATGGGCCGGCCGCCACTGGTTGGTGGATGAATCGGGACATGATTTCAGACATAAAACTTTGGATTAAGGTTTTAGGAACGGGCGGGCCAGTCCATAGCTTTAGTGCCTTCATCTTGTAGGAACTGCTAACACACTCCAGCCACATGAGGTCTAGCATTGTCCTGCAATAGGTAAAACCCAGGGTTAACAGCACCATATGGCCTCACAAGGGGTCTGAGGGTCTCATCTCGGTACCTATTGGCAGTCATGGTCTCTGCTGTGCAGCCCCCTAAAAATAAATGCTACACCACACACCAATCCTGACCCACCACCAAAGCAGTAATGCTGAAGGATGTTGCAGGCAGCAGATAACTGTCCATGGTGTCTCCAGATTGTGTCACGTCTGTCACATGTGCTCAGTGTGAAGAGCACAGGGCGCTAGTGGTAAATTTGCCAATGCTGGTGTTCTCTAGCGAATGCTATAAACACAACCACCATCTGTGGAAGTTGGGTCCTCAAACCATCCTCATGGAGTCGGTTTCTAACCGTTTGTGCTAGCTGGAGGTCATTCTGCAGGGCTCTGGCAGTGCTCCTCCTGTTCCTCCTTACACAAAGGCAGAGGTAGCTGTCCTGCTGCTGGGTTGTTACCCTCCTACAGCCTTTTCCACGTCTCCTGGTGTACTGGCTTTTATCCTGCTAGCGCCTCCAGCCTCTGGACACTACTCTGACAGACACAGCAAACCTTCCTAGATGAGCTACCCGAGCCACTTGTCTGGGTTGTAGAGTCCGTCTCATGCTACCACAAGGGTGAAAACACCACCAACATTCAAAAGTGATCAAAATATCAGCCAGATAACATTAGCACTGAGAAGTGGTCTGTAGTTCCCACCTGCAGAAGCACTCCTTTATTGAGTGTGTCTTGAAATTGCCAATAATTTCCACCTGTTGGCTATTCCATTTTCACTACAGCATGTGAAATTGAGCATCAATCAGTGTTGCTTCCTAAGTGGAAAGGTAGATTTCAGATAAGTTTGATTGGATTGACGTTATATTGTGTTGTTAACATGTTCCCTTTATTCTTTTGAGCAGTGTATCAAAGCCCAATACAAATTCTATTCCTCCACATCTTAATTTAAACTGTTTTATAACTGCAAACTGTTTCAGATCATGTTGACTATTTCACAACCAAACACCAAAGGTTATTATTTTGTCATTTTTAAAAACGTACCCTTGAATACAGTGAGTTTTAATCCAGAACATGTTTGAAATGTTGCCATAGTTTTGATTGTACATGTGGAAAATGTAATTTGAAGTTTAACTGACTGTCTGTCACCCTGATAAATTCCATTTTGACTAACTTTATCAAAAAGCATCCATGTTGCTATTATAATTTTCACATAATGCGATTTCAGTTTTACTCAACTTCAAAGACAGCTTATTTATATCCAATAATCATTTGATTTTCATTTTAAAGCTCTGAGATGATGTCATCTAGCAGTTCTGCAGATTGTTCCTTGCACAAAATGTTTGTATCAGCTGAAAACTATATTTGACACCATACAGATATAATTTATTCTTGACATGTCTGCCACCTAATGTCTGCATTGCTTTTTTTAGCTGTGAATTTTGCCACAGACTTTTAAAGTGAAGACTGAAAATATCACAAGAACGATGCTGCTTTATCCTTTTGAGCGTTCAAATGGAGTATTTCAGGGAAGGTACCTGATTTGGAAATGTTAACTGCATTTTGTACACTTTTTCTAATCATTTTAAATAAGAAAAAGGATAAGCTAATTTTGAGAAAAAAATAACAGAGCCATGACTATGAAGTTTTTCTGTTTATACATCTTAATTTAGAAATCTGACATCCAAAATCAATTTAGGTTACTTTTTTAAAAATTAAATCCTATTTTGTTTATCATTTTTGATTGACTTAGTTTTGTTAGAAGAAAGGTAAAATGCTGTTTGGAGGATTTATCTTATATAATTATTATAAGTAAAAAGATTTTGCTTTGTTTCTGAAAATGAAAAAGCATTTTAATTAAACCATTTTAATTACAAAATTTAACTCATTGTCTATCTATCACCATAGGAATTAAATTTTGATAACCCCACTTTGAATCCCTTTAATTTGAATTTTAGCATCCATTTTCCTTATTATTTTCCAAATATATAGATGTAACTTTTACTCAAAGTTCAAGACAGGTAACCAAAGAAATGGAGCATATAAGAAAATGAAAACTGGCTAAAAAGGGTAAAAATGATAAATAATAATATAATATGGAGGACCAGAACAGTCACTGAAAAACAAATACTGTACAACCATTTCAAATGTAATTTTTTTTATGAAATTATTCATTAGAATTTTAAATTCTGTTTATTAATTCACAATTAAAAACATTAATTTAAAAATATATTTTCAATTCCTTTTTCTAAAAGCCCTAATTTATACATCTGATTACATGTCTTTCCACATCAATAATTTAAAAAGGCAGTTTTTTTTTTTACATTTCCTTTTTTCCATTGCATTTTTGAATCAGTGTTTCCACCTTAGTGCTTTTGTCACTACATTTAGCGACTTTTCAGACCTGTCTAGAGCCTTTCTTTCACAAAAGCGCCTAGCACCAAATCTAGCATCTTTTTCCTGTGTTAATGGAGACTATGCGACAACATATAAAGTACCGAACTCTGTCCTCCTGAGTGGGAAGCGAGTGTAAAGTTGCTGCTAATTCCACCCGATATAGCAAAGTGGAATCATGAAAATATTTTTTAACTGACACAGTTGTCTCCCATATAATAAAATAAAATTACTGGCTTTTCACTCAGCCTCATTCTTTCCCTTTCTGCTCCTCCTGTCTTCATGCACAGCTTTCTTCTTCTTAGTTTTTTTTGCCAGTTGTCAAATGACTTATGTTGCATTTTTGGTACCAACTGGTATACAATGTGCTTTAACAAACACCTGAAAACATGAACTAGCAAATTAGGTGATGTTGTCATTTAGACATTTAGAGTTTCTAGAGCCTTTTAGGAGCCAATAGTGACTTTTCTTGCTGAGGAGTTGGCAACTCTGTTTCAAACCCATTTACAGTGCTTTTTTTTTTTACTTTAACTTCTCCATTTAGCATTTATGTGACCCTTCCGCTTTTAATGGTTTCCATTTTCCATTTAGTGTCCAAGTGTGGCTGTCTAATGAATAAGCGAGCTGGTTACATCTGAGGAGAAACTGTAATAGGTTTTCAGTGCGCTCAGGGACCAGAAGTTTCACACAAAAGCTACAATGGAGAGGGTAAAGTAGAAAGAAAATGCAATTGCAAAAAGGATTTGAAAATGCATAGTAAAAAAAAAATGGAGAGGGAAGAAGGAATTACATATGTAAGTGTTTGATAAGAAAAGGTATTTCTGATTTTTTTTTTTTTATCTCTGTTAAAAAACAGAATTTGAAAATAAAATTTTAAGTTATAGTATTTAATTATGGATTGATGAATATAGCACAATTTACAATTAATCTTCAAAGATTTCTCCTAAAATTTGAAATTACAAATCTATGATTTGAATCTTAAATCGGAAGTAGCTGTATTTCTACTGCTTACCTGTGGCTGGGTCCTCCATACAAAAATTCTGTTTCACAGCAACAGCATGGTATCCTGTGCAGCTAATAAAAAACAATTCATGATTGTGTACTACACAAAAGGCAGGAAAAAACATTAAAATCAGTTGAACATTGTTTTTTCATATTATAACTGTCAAAATATGAATGAATTAATCTCTTTTTGGCTGATTTTCATGAGAAAAACTCAGTTATTTATTAATATAAACTCAGTTTCACAGATTTGTCCAGCTTTCCAGCTGCTCAGCTACAATTTGAGCTGAGGAGTACTATATATTATGGTTTATAGACTATAAAACCACCATATAGATGTTTCTCTCACTCGTGAATCTGTATTTTCATATCGTTCAATAGAATGTATTAAGTCCTACTGGGCAACATCCAAAAAAAATGATAATTTAGACCATAGCTGCTACTGTTCAAGTTACTTGTTACTTGAACGTATGCAATAACACAATAACAGGACTACTGCATCATTACTTGTGATTGTAAAGAAAAAGACCTACGCAATCAATTTACCTTTGCCCTATAGTCACATAAAGCCATGTCCTCCTCTCAGTCTTCAATGTTATCCTCAAGTAAAAAAAATATGCAAGTAAACACTTTTCAGTTTCACTTTTTTTTTAAGTTAGGTATTTTATTCATCAAATGACAAGCCTATAATTTAATAGAAATTTACAGTGTTTTGTGAGAATTTTGTATGATCATTGGTGTCCGAATGCGATACCAGTTTGGATAAACACAGTGTCCTAAACATTTATGAACTGTGTATTACCTTTCACAAGACTCTGAGTTAAAAAAAAAAACCAACAGGGTAAATGATAGGTTTTCTAAACAAGAGTGAAAAAAAATTAAGTTAGGCACATCTAGGCTATATGACTCATACAGTGATCTCCAGCCTTGAAACAAAAATGTTAATGTTGAAGCTGAAAAGATTTCTAAAGTAGATAAGCTACTGATGAACATGGTGGGTACACACTTAGGCATGGTCAGTTAAAAACAACCCCAGCCAAGAAAAAATTGCACAAAAAGAACAAATCACTATCATAGGAATACAAATATATGGATGATTGGTATGAAACATTCTCAGAGTAGCTCCAAATGAACACATATCTGGTGCTAATCATGTCCAAGCATAGCATGTAACTGTGGATTTACACTGTGAATAGCTCCACTCTGCTGCAGTGCAAAGCTTAGAGGTGCTCCAGCTAGCATACACAGATCACACAATAAAAACAATTAATAAACACAGAATAACACCAACGCAACTCCTATGTCACATAGACTGATGCCTTATGAGTGTAAAATGTTTCTAAAGAGGGTAAAATTGAGGTATGGTGAGTAAGAATCTACCAAAGGAAAATTGAGGCATGGTTTCCAAAACACATCTTCAACAGATGTTTTGTTGGCATTAGAAAGTCTCCAAAATGAGGACAAGCGCAACAACTCCCTTTACGTACAAACTGATTGTCAATAGAAAAACATCCCAAGGCAGTTACAAGAAACTGTTGGCTGAAAACAAAATGTAACCAAGCTTGGAACAAACTCATTAAGGTGATTAAGAAACATCCCCAAGGCGGGTACAAATAGATTCATTGTTGGTAGACAATCATCCTCAAAGCAGGTATCAGTTGATGCATGGCATGTAATTAAGGAAAGTGCTTATGGATACACTGTGTTTATGAAACATCCCTAAAGAGTTAGAAATTCACTTATTGGCAGTACCAAATGTGCTTAAAGAAAGTACACAATTAAAGCATGGTCTATAAGAAACCTGCAGTGATAGAAGGTAGGAATTGTCACATGTTTGGTATGAAAACAGCTCCACAGTGTGTCCCAACTGGTGCATAGTTGGTAGGAATGATTAGTATATATTGACATACAAATAAGTGCAAATTATCCACAGAGGGAATAGGAATTAATGTGGGGTTAGTACAAGATGTCCACAAAATTTTTATGGGTAATCCATAAAAACATTCCCAAGGTAGGTAGGTATGCATGGTGTGAAACATCCCAAACACACATGTGGCCAATACAAAATGGCAATGCAGAAAACAGAATGTTAAACCTAAAAATCATCAAGCACAAAATAGCCAAAGTATGAAGTGGCTGGGGGGACATATTTGCTAACGAATCCAAGCCATTAGCATGGGAAGTCCCATCCTTAGCGAGCTGGGACCCTTTTTCCACCTGGATCTCCACTATTTTTCACCATCATATCCCTCCGTTGTCGGACTACTCGCCCCCACTTCCTAATATTTTTGCATGGGAAGTCCCATCCTTAGCGCAGACAGTGCCGCAGACAGGTCGGCTTGTTTTGTTTTTATGACCAAAATTGCGGAAAACAACACGTGAAGTTTCACCAGCTAGAAGAGCGAGGTGCGCGAGCTGGGACCCTTTTTCCACCTGGATCTCTGCTCTTTTTCACTGTCATGTCCCTCCGTTGTCCAACTACTCGCCCCCACTTCCTCACCGCCTTGGCCGTATCTAGACCCACAGTCTATTATAGCGCGGACCATGCTACAATAGCATTAATAAAAAAATTCTGTGTCAAGCTCATTGTGACACACTGCTGTAGGAGTATAACCAGTCACACAATCATTCTGATCTGAAAGACAGATGTGATTACCGGCAGGTCTGGTGGTAACCAGGCAGCGTTAAAATGACAGAATTTCGTTGGCCTTCGTTGTTCTAAATTTCTCTTGAAATATATGATACCGGCAGCCAACTTCCAGTTAGCCTGCCTCAAATAAAATTTCACTGTGATGGCAGAACAGTTTGCATTTTTTTTTTTTACTTTGTTTCGCAAGTCAGTTTGGCCAAGATTCCATTCTGTGTCTTCTTTTTTGTTTGTATTGCCGTGCAGAAAAATTGCAGCTGCTGGAAGATGTCTGAATAATGTTCTGTATACCGTTATGTTAACTGTACCTTTTCAATAAATGAACCTAGTATTTTATAGGTTCAAAGAGACACAAAATCTCGTTTTTTTTTTGTATTCCCCTGGTAGTGTGTTTTGATCAAATAGAAATAGAGGCCTGCCTCTAATTCTGGCCTCCTTCCAATAATGGCCTGGACCAAGATGTACCTGAGTGAAATAAAGGCCCCGGCCTATATTAGAGGATTTACAGTATTCTAAATTTAACTTTTTCATTAAAACTTTAGTATAAGGAATATTTGAACCTGAACTAATCAGAGAAGCTAGTAAAACGAGACTTGTTTTATTTATTTACATTAAATAACAATTTAAAGAAAGTCAAATGAGAGAAAAAAGTAACAGTAGACCTTTTGAGGCTCAGCGTTTTGAAGAAACCAGATCTGCTCTTACAGGCCTCGCTAAAACACTCAGCAAATTACCTGGAAGCACCATCTGCTGCGTGTATTTGAAGACTGGTTGTGTTCTGGTTCTCAGGAGTTACTGATCCACTGAAAAGTTATGCAGTGCGTTGGATTATCTGACTACGGTGGGTTTTATATTTGCCAGTGAAACATTTCTAAGAACCAGACGCTATTTATTTTTGGTTACAGCGGTATCTTTATATTGGGTATCAGATCAGTTTTGTGCAGCAGGCTCGGTAATTACAGCCTGTGCCAGAAAGTGCAACTCAGACATAGAACCTTAAAGCTGCAGTCTGTAACATTGAGAAGAGAGCAGATTTCGACTGAAAATTTGAAGAAAAACAGGCTTCACGCCACTCCCCCACCCTCTCTGCTTCACTCATGCCCCACCTCCAAGCTCCACCCCTCTCACAGCATCTGCTGCGCGGCTACCGCATGCGACCAGAAGCGTCCAAGCAGCATACGCGGCATGGAGTGTGAACCGGTAAGAGCGATAACACTCACCTCCAAGCAGCTAGATATAAGATGCTGGTTATACCGAAGTTTGCCGTGTAAGCAGTTGTCGGCAGGGGCAGTAAGGGCAGTTTCTCTTTCGCTGGTGGCTGTCGCTCCGCCATGACTTCTACGCGCGTCCTCCTGACTGCGGCAGGCGGCAGGTTAAGCGGTGGGAGGGGGGGGGATTCAGCGTGTGTGAGCTGTGATTGACACTCCATCAGACTCTGGCTGTGATTGGTTGTTTTGACTCGTCCCAAATTATTCTTTCCAGATTGAAATACAGGCAGTATGCGGGACAAATTGAAGCAGTTTTTTTCACAGGTTACATATGACATGTACTGCTGTCTGGGAATAGGGACAGTTTTAGCCGATATGACAAAAAAGTGATTTTTAAAAACTTACAGACTTCAGCTTTAAAGTGTTTGCGACACCCTTTTCTAATTATAAATATTTTATACATATATATATATATACATTTAATTTTTTCTACATATTTAATACAACAATGTATACTGTTACTATTAGAGATAGATGAATCAGATTCAGAAGAAACATTAAAAAAAAAATAAAAAATTTTTTTTTCAAGGTCATCTTGAGTAAAGAGCATTTTAGGGTGATAAAAAATATGTTTCTGAACTGGAGCTCTGCACTCACACAAACTGTCTTTGGAGGCACTGTCAGTAATGGAGCATGCACTTAATCCCAGCTCAGACAATATTGTTAACAGCACATTTAACCCAATTCTGTCGAGAAGTTATGAACTCGGTCACATGTCTGTTAAAAATGAAAAAAGGTTGAACAGAATGTCAGTGTAAAATCTGGCCCCAAAAACCAGCAGGACATTAGAGCGCAGACACTAGAATCTTTATGTCGGATACTAGATTTAAACATAAGGAACTTAAACCTTTAATAAAATCCTAATGGCACACAAAAAGCATTAAAGAGCAGCGACATGAGCTAAAGCCTGAAAGTTAAAGGAATAGTACACCCAAAACATGATTAGCCTTCATTTTCTACTCACCCCCATGCTGAACAACACTCTGGAGTACTTTTTTGATATCTCAAATGCATCTGGAGATCTGGGAGGCTTCTTACTGTCTGCTGACATTCAAATAATGGAGGTCTATGGCGCCCGAGGCAGAAAGGTCCATAAAAGTCCACAAAAAACGTGTCAATATTCCTCCATACTGCTCGTCCAATGTATTCCAAGTGTCCTGAGTGGGTAGCGTCCATAATTTACTCGAAACGAAGTCATTTAGAATGTTTTTAGAGCAAAAACAGTAGTGTATAGGATTTCCTAAAAGCGCGTTCACAAGTCTACGGAAACCGCGGCAGACCAAACCAGACGAAAGTGCGCATTCAGCTCGGCAATGAACTCATGCTCTTCCTCAACACTGAAGTCCTCAGACATTTTTCTTTCGTTGTTTCTTTCTTTGCACAGGTAAACAGCACATTTCTTCTTCTACGCTTGCATTATCAAGAGCAGACGCTGAATGCGCACTTTCATCTGGCTTGGTCTGCCACAGTTTCCGTAGGCTCGTGAACTCGCAGGCGCGCGCTTTTAGGAAATCCTATACACTACTGTTTATGCTCTAAAAACATTCAAATGACTTCGTTTCGAGTAAATTATGGACGCTACCCACTCAGGACACTTGGAATACATTGGACGAGCAGTATGGAGGAATATTGACACGTTTTTTGTGGACTTTTATGGACCTTTCTGACTCGGGCACCATAGACCTCCATTATTTGAATGTCAGCAGACAGCAAGAAGCCTCCCAGATCTCCAGATGCATTTGAGATATCAAAAAAGTACTCCAGAGTGTTGTTCAGCATGGGGGTGAGTAGAAAATGAAGGCTAATCATGTTTTGGGTGTACGATTCCTTTAATGGCCAGATAAGGTCGGATGTTTGCAACAAGCCCCGCGTTAAAAATGAGGCGACAGATGTGCAGGTCAGTGAGGCCGGTGATTACAGTGAAAATTTAATCAGAGAAAATTCACATGCAATGTGTTACTGGAAACTAAAACACTGTGTTGGGAAATTACAGGGAAATAGGTGGAGGGAAGTGAAGCCTGCTTTTACAAATCATTTGTTATCTGTAATAAAATGTAGCTAATGAAAATAGAGTCAGAGAGTGAAAGGAAAGAAGGGAAAGTAGAGATGCAGATGAATCCACATTACCTGAACCTTTTCCAAATGTTCACACTGCCTAAACAAAACCTCATTCTGTTTTACTTGCATTTTCTTTGATAGACCAGTGGTTTGAATTGGTAAAAATGTGGCAATACAGTAATTATGACGATAGATGAGGTACTTGATATATGATCAGGGGTGAAAGCGGTATAAAATTCTTAACAGTACTATAATTCTGACCTGTAATCTGATATAGCATTTTTCTAAGCCTGGAGACTTGACCAAAGCGCTTTACACTGCATTCAGTCATTCCCCATTCACACACACACGCACACTCACTGATGATGGTAAACTGCATTGTAGCCACAGCTGCCCTGGGGATATATATATAATATATATATATATATATATATATATATATATATATATATATATATATATATATATATGATTGTTTTGTTTTGTTTTTTAGGATCTCTTTTAATCAAAACCAATATTGTCTAATCAAATATCACAATATGTGACAGAATCAATTTTTTCTTACACCTCTATGCTAGAACAAAATAAAGTGATGTTTAATGACTTGGTTTTCAACCTAACTAAAAAATAAAAAATCAGGAAAGTGTTACAGTGATTTTTATATTGATGTTTTGTATTCTGATACATATTTGCTGTGTGTCATACATGGCTTGTGGCAAACTCTTCAGTAACAGGTCTTTCATACTTCTCTGGTTTATGCTCTCCGTTTTTTTAAAGAGAGAATCAGTCTATTCTAGATTGGGCCACTCTTGATCCTGTTTAAAAAATGGGTGAACCGATGCTCCAAGAAAAGGTTTAAAGCAGAAACTCTCCACCAATACATTCAACCTACCTGCTTTGTTCCTTGGTCTTCATAAACAGCTTTATGACTTAAGTTCTTTTAAAAATAGCCTCCTTCGTTCACTCTATATATGTTTTGACATATTACATAAAGTCCTATATGGAGCTAAATTGGGGCAATAATGTTCTTTAAAAGCATTTTTTTTTTTAAAGGAGGATTTTAAACAGATTTTTTTTTTTTACACTGAAAAATATAACAACCAAATTTTTACAACTACTTATCTAGGTTCCTTTTTTTGTTTCAGATTTTTTCTTTTTTTTATGTCTCAAGATGGAGATGGCCTTAGATGACCTGGGATATTAAAGGACTGACAGTTTCAACTCCTGATCAAAATAACTCCAGGTGTGGCATTCAGGAACCATGGGAAGTAGAAATCTCTTTAAAACAGTGAATCATGTTATTTTTCAAAACCAATCCTATAAACACAAAATATGGACCATGTTTTGAAGGTATTTCTAGTTTCCATGGACTGTGAATGCAACACTTGGGGTTATTTCTTTCAGGTACCTGTGCTGTCAGTCTTTATTCCATAACATTTAATTTAAATTCCACTCCGTTACTGAAGGGGCACCAGTTTAAAAATGAAAAAAAGAGAAAGTAAACTGTGGTTTTAAAGCTACAGTGTGTAACTTTTAGCGACATCTAGCGGTCAGACTGCAGACTGCAGCAACATGAACATCTCCCCCCCACCGCTTCTCCCCCCCAACAGTACGGCGAGCTTTACGGGACAAAATGTCTTCCACGACTTCCGCATCACCTACCTTCTCAAGTGATGAGGTTTGTTTACATAGATAATTTTACAGATAGTATTTCATTAGTCTGTGTAGGGTATAGATTTCATGTAGACTTAAGATAATAAATATACCCGTTATTTTTTCTACATCGTTGTGACGTTTTGGCGATCTCGCAATCGCTGGTTTGTTGGCTCTGCGCTGCCGTAGCGCAAAGATGTCTGCCTCCATGGCTGCGAGACCCGCTCCTATGTAATTATAAATAACGAATTCTAAGGCAACGCAAATATAAAGGTTAAGAGGCTGAGCTCGTAGATGATGATAAAATAACATAGTTATGTATAATATATTACATTTCTGACTGTATATCCCTGTAATTATTACACACTGTAGCTTTAAACATTTCTATTCAATTTCAAATATTTTTTATTTTTTGGTTCAAAAAAATCATTTTCAGTTTAATTTTTTTCAGGTTCCAAATCATTTTTGTTTTGTTTAAAACACACTGTTTTTGAATAAACTGCATGCCCCTAATTTAGCACCATAATTCTACTGAAATACATTAAAACTTGTGGTTGCATAAGACATGTACATGTGAAAATGTCGTGAAGCACTGCACTACAAGAGTCAATAAGCAGAAGAAAAAAAAGGAAGAATCCATTTAAATCCACAAATAAAAAAAGGAATTATTTATGACAGGAGAAAAGACACCCAGCAGGTTGGCTGTCTGCACCAGCTGAAGAGCGGGCGGAGCTGGCAGCAGGCAGGAGTCGGGTCAGATTACCAAAACAAACAGTGGGGACATCTCAGTTTGGTGACAGGCCAAAGACCCCACTGACAAAATCAACAATTACAAAAGAGGGGAGCTTCCCTTTCAGGTCACAGAGCGATCTGATTAAAACTAATGTCTAATTGCCAGGGTACTGCATGGATCCAACCCTGAACCTTGGCTCACATTTTTAAACACAGGTCCTCCTTCTCATACAAGGCGAGGAGACAGCTTACAGAGGGCTGCAAGGGTAGATGTATCTGAAAGGACATCGTGTGGCTGTTGCAATGGTTTCAATAAATCCTGTCAACACATTTCGAATGATCTTCCTGCAGCCAGCCACAGCAGAGGTATATTTGTTTGAGATTTACTGAAAACTCCCTTCCATCTTAACTGTATTAATTGTTCTGAACTTTGGATGAAATAAGAAGGACGCTTTGTTAATTACAAGATTACTTCCAGTTTCTTGTTACAGCTCTGAATGCATGCTTCTATCCCTTTACGCCTAATGCAGCAGAATGCCTGCTGCTAGATAACACAGTCTAATCCGAGAGGACAGGCTCTTTAACTAGATCTATGCTTACAAACAGGAGGTTACTGAAGCCCTGCAGCAACAGTTTTAACTTTGACAATGAGCTATTTTAGCCTTTGAGCCCCTAGAGAAGACAACAAGACTATTTCCAGCACCTAATCTGACATGGTTAGACCTTCAGTTACTGTCTGCAGCCTATTAGGTCACTCTTTATCTTATGTCTCGATGTGAAAACTTTTGATTTTCAACCTACAGTATTGTGAAAGCCGGAAAAGTTCCAGTAGCACAATTTAGGGGTTAGGGAGGAAAATAGTAGTAAAATAGTAGTGTAGATTTTTCTGCAGTAACGTATGATGAGCATTGCTAAGATCTAATAAAAATAAAGCACTTATATGTAAGAAATACTGAGGGGATAATGGAGAATAACACTGAATGGAGGTAAATCAATCAGGGGATAATGTGAAGCTGCTGGGGCAAAATGAAAGCAAGTAAACTAAGGGAGTATAACTAATAAACACACACGGTTGCATTAAGACACAACAAAATAAGGGTTGTCAAACACAATGAATACTCCAAAAAAAATGTATACTTAAAAGTTGTATCCAGATACATTCCTAATTCAGCATGATATTGATACTAAAGACACAGGAAGAATAATACCATTAAATATTTTTTAATTGTTATGTTTGGGTTATCTATGAATTTGTTTGTACCTGTATTTAACTGACACCTGTGATTATGCCGAGAAAACCTTCTCTGTGTCTGGATTAAACCTTTAATCATTTGACATTTGTAAGCCCCCAGGTGTTAAAAATGGTATTGAAATTGAATATTTTCTTGAGTGTCAATATGGAGTTAAAATTTCAGTAACCCTTTAATCTTAGATATAAGAGATCCAAACTAAAATACACATGGATCAAAGCAGTCATCGCGATCAGGTGATGAAGCAGCCAGTTTCTGTTATTTTGTTCCTAGGTCAACATTTTATTCTCCTTGAAGGAAAATGGATTTTACTTCATTTAGATGTTACAATTAAAATAAATAATTAAACGTCAGAATTTTGAACATGGCTCTCCAACCAAATATTGCATTACCTGTCAATGCATGACAGTTATTTTTTTTATTTATGTCACATTCAGACTCACCCACCCCAGATAAAACTTTCTTGAAGCGCCCCTGGAAAGTTCTCAAGGCTGTTTGTTTACTGGTGGTTTGCGCATGACGCAATGGACTTAAGAGAAAGCTCCTTATAGGAAAATGGTCCTTGAGGCTGTTTTCCAGGTTCCAGGCTGCAGCGGGCTGCATGCCGCGCTGAGCTACAGAGGCGTTATTGCACAGGAGAGGAACGCTGTTCCTGCACCACATCCATGTCATCTGGACGCGTTCTGGTTGAGACACTCAGCTGAGCAGCACCATCTATCCAAGTTTCACACACATGCAAATCAAAATGCAGCGCACAGTCTCCACACCGCAGCCCATCGCCTCCAGACCATTCTCCTTTTAGTCTCATCATGTTTTATTGACTAGAAACGACCCTCAGCGGTGCCTTCACTTACAATCAGCGGGATGGTTCTGTCGTCCCGGTGGATCTCCAGCCGACCGGGGGCCAGCTTCTGTCCGTGGCTCCTGCCGCGAGCCTGAGACGCGGACGACGACGGCGTCGAGGCGGGCTTGTTGTCCTGCCACAGGTAATAAAACGTTCCGAGGATCCAGGCGACGGTCAGAATGGCGATGGCGTTGGCCCGTATCCTGCGCATGGTGAGCCCATAAGGAGGGCGAGCCCGACTGGTTCAGGTCCGTCCGCGGGCAGAAAGTGCAGCCGCCCCCGCCGGTGATGGGTTGAACCTGCCGAGCAGACAGACAGCTCCTGCTTCTACAGCTCCTGTCGGAGAGAAGCCTCCCTCTGCTGGGATTTACGCACCGACTGAGCGCACGGTCCTAGCGCCGAGGATTATAAGCAACACCAAACACTGCCGCTCATACTTCACTTACATTCTCCAGGAGAGAACAGGCAAGATTTCCAGCCAACAATTGACATATAAGAAGGAAAAGAGAGGGACAAACTGCTTTTAGTTCTTAAAAAAAATCTGAATATTGTCTCTCTTTTGTTATTAATACATTGTTACTATGAAAGTCACATCTTCCCCTTTAAAAAAAAAGAAGACACTCCTGATGCATCATGCACATAAAACATTCACAGGTAATACTTTACCTGTATGCATAACGGCTCTTAATTTTATGGGAATAAACCAACCCTGTAAATTGAGATTCACCAGACACCGATTACATTTCCTGAGGCCCAAACAAATGATGTTGCATTAATTAAAAAGTGAAGCACATCAATTTTTTTCAATCTGCTGAGATAACACTCACATCCTGAGCACACAAACACTAGAGAACATGGTCGCCTCAATCAATTGGACAATGATTTAATACATAAAGGATTGTAGTTTCCATTAGATCTATGTTCTGCTTTTCAGCCCTGCTAAGAGCTAAGGTAAGGATGTTTTATTCATTTCAATTTTATTTTCTGAGGAAAGTAAATGTTTCTTTATGGTCAAGTGAATATTCTATCTAAGGTGACATTTGTTTTGAGAAATGCGCTACATAAATAATGTTAGGATTTGGTTGAGGATTGTGGACCCAAATGCAGAGGCAGGGAAGCAGAGGTGAGTTTCTTGATGATTTAAACGACAGGTAAACACACAACTGAGGCAAGAATCCAAAAATCAAACAAGAAAACAAAGTCAAACAAACCAAAACCATGGAGACATCTGGGGGAAACAATCACGAGGAGGAATAATCAATGACACGGAGTTGGAGGAAGTTTGACGAGGAACCAGCACTGAGGAACTGAACCGAGAGTGTACTGTATTTACGGGAGACTGAAACAAAGATAGGACTAACGAGCAGATTGGGAGCAGGTGTGAGCAGAGCAGAACAGGAAAGGAGTTAGGGAAAAAGGAGAACTCAAGAGGGCAGCAGAGGGCAACAAATAAAAACCTAAGAACTGAAAAATAACCAGCGAAAACAACAAAATAAGAATTAAACCGCTAAAACTAGAAATCATAGAGCAAAGTAAAACTGAATACTCAAAAGAAAACATAACCGAACCAAGACTGTTACAAATAAACTGAATTAGATTGTCTGAGTACATCATTTTAAGAATTATATCCATGTTATGAACCAACAGTTACTTAATAATTACTAATAATTAAATAGCCATTTTATCCAGTACTCTTTTAGTCATCCTCGACTTTTTTTAGGGACTCTAACCACCTCAGGGTATATGGTTTGTAATATCTCACAAAAAAGGGTTAGAGATGTAATTGGATAGAATCAGAACTTCTTATGGGAAATAAAATGCTCTAAATAAAGTTATTGCATTAAAAAGTATAATTTTGTTGGATTATTGAGTTATTGGAAAATAGTAAAGATGTAAAGGTTATTTTTGTATTTCTAATATTCATTTAATGAGAAAAAAATATGCCATTTAAGGAAATGTGTATTTTTATTTTGTTTTTTTTTTTTGTTAACCCACCAGTGGCACAACTGGTGCAACTAACAATTAGACTAACAGAGCTCTTTGAAAATACTTTTTGGCTCTCTTGTTAAATGCAGCTCTCTACAGAGGCCCTTTATTTTTAGCGCCAGCTAACTGGTCCATCCGACGGCCACCTCTGTCCTTTAGCAGGATGACAAAGGAGGCACAAAAACCTACATCTCACTGTCAGACGATAGCAGATAGTCCTCAGCTGATCTGTCTGCATGCCGACCAGTGATTTGGAAGAGATGCCAGAAAAAGAGCCTTTTTCTACTCATTAAAAACACGAACATGTGGGGTTCTCTAAATTCTACTGGTAGTCACACTTCATAAGCATTGTTTGTTCACATGAGATTAATAAAATATTCAACATAAAAGATTCCAGGTGGGTTGGACTCCCATGCACACTGTTAAATGTGGTGGAGGACTTGTCATTCTCTTTGCTTGTTACTCTTCCCAAGTGCCTCAGAACCTTATTGGTGTTCATAAATGTGAAATGATAATAAATAATTGAACTTTATTGATCTCACATTGGAGAAATTTACCTCTGCATTTAACCCATCCCCTTGTGGAGCAGTGCGCTGCCATCGTGGGGCGCACAAGGAGCTGTGTGGGGTTAAGGGTCTTGCTCAGAGACCCAGAGTGGCAGTCTGTGGGAGTGGGGCTCGAACTCAGAACCTTAGGATTCCAAGCTCTATGCCCTAACCACTAGTCTATCACTCCCCATACACTGTAAGAAAAGAAATAGGGATCCTGTTTGCTTTATGTAACTCTTTTATGGTCAGATTACTATCAAAAATTGTTATTTTTATGATGAACATAAGCAGGTCGAATTGTATTTGAATAACAAAGAGAGATGGTAAAACAACTAAAGATAAAGGATTAGTTCTAACATAAAACTGTCACTTAATATTGAAAAGGTGTATATGTTAACATTTCCAAAAATCCCTTGTTTATATAACTTTCTAATGGTGAGATTAATACCTGAAATTATTTACTTATTTTGATGTTGAGCAGAGGCTGTTTTTGTTGCATTCAAACAACAGATTTTAATCCAACTAAAGATAACCAAACTAATATAACATAATCCCATCACTTTAAACGTGACAGGTGATTAGAAAAATGAACATGTCAGTAGCAGTTAATGGGAAAGGACTCCCTGTATCCCATTTAAAGGATATAAAGAAACATAAAACTATAAATGTAACGGATTCATCCAGATGTGTCAACTAGTTCCAGCCACTGCAATATGGCTGTATTAAATTCATGACTGAAATCCAACTTAAAAATATTAATTAAACTGAACTAAAGTGGCATAACACACAATGGCAGATTAGGGAATTTATTGTATTTGCCTTTATTTTAATTATTGTTTCAAAAGAAGATATATAATATTCTTTGCTTTTAATCAATTTAGTTTAGTGGAACCAGTTGACATCTAGGTTATCTAAATTCAACATGTCAGTTTTTGAGTGTAGGACAAAGAGATGAGCCAAATAGTTGAGAGAGCATAAGAGAGGACCTAGGACTCTGATCTAAAGGTCGCCTCTCCCTGTAGGCTGCTGTTCTGTACCAGCGCCGCTGTTATTCAGAATACTTATTTGTGTTTAAATAATCTTATACAGAAATAAACAGCTGATGATCGGGTTAGACAAAGTAAAAACACTCACAGCCTGGTTACTATGGTAAAAGACTGCTAATCCAGAATTTAAATATAATCTGAATCTTGGCTCCAGCAGATGTGTTTTCAAATTACTTTTTTAAGATACGCAATTTAATTAACATCTCCCACCTTTGAGAAGAAGAAAAAAGAATACTGTGGCTAAAGTAATAAAAGATTGTCATTGATGGCGTCCGATTTAACATGAGGGGTTAAAAGTCCATATGAATATTGTAGACCGTTTCCCCACCTTTAAATATGGGACAGCTCACTGACAAAGAAAACAAAAAAGCATAACAAAACCCTGGGGGTATAACAGAGCAGAGGAATCAGTTTCTTAACTTTCTTTTTTTCATTTTGCCCTCTGCATAAAGAAAAATGCAAACAGCTAAAAGTATGAGCTCATTCAACCCCAGCTAAGACTAAAACGTCGTGGGAGATGTGCTCCCACAGCTGGGACCAGCACAGCATCATGGGTAAAGGCCAAGCTTTCATTATCAAAAGCATAAGTATGAGGAAACATGATCCAGAGGCAGCAAAGTAAAGGCTGCGTGGAGTAAAATGAAATCGATCGTAAATGATATCTGTAGTTCTGTCCTGTTCAAAGTTGTATAATTTACACCTCTTCCATCTGGTTTTATAGATCGTTGTATATTGTAATAAGCCGTGTTTTGGCAGATTACTGCCATCGAACACCAAATCCCCTGTAAGTGTGTTTTCACAGAGAAAGGTGGTGCCTCTTTATATTCAACTCGTCAATATATCGTTGAACCACTTTTAACTGCTATATCACAGCTGCAGGTCTTTTGTGGTGTTTTTCTATAGAGTGAATTTTGTTCCATTGCTTTTGCAAGCAAAACAACATGTTTTGTAAATGAAAATTAAAAACAAAAAAATGCCATCAAAAATGAAACTTTTCAAAAATGTTTCAATTAATATGTTTAATATTTTTTATTTGTTCAGTTAATTTGTCAGATTTGGTTTTTCAATTATTTTTTTCAATAATGTTTTTTATTTTCCATTTTCTCATTTTCACTTAAGTATTTTGAACTCCATTGTTTTGAAATTGCAGTATGCAGATCTGATTCTCTTTGTTCTTGGGGGCGGGCTTTCCTGTGACGTGAGGAGCAAAGATGCATTTCTATTGGTCTGCACTGTGCATGTTACAATTCTGAAGAAAATACATTTGGAAAAACAAAATATGTGAAAAATGCATATGTGAAGTCTTATTCTGAATTGCATTATATAGATAGATAGATAGATAGATAGATAGATAGATAGATAGATAGATAGATAGATAGATAGATAGATAGATAGATAGATAGATAGATAGATAGATAGATAGATAGATAGATAGATAGATAGATAGATAGATAGATAGATAGATAGATAGATAGATAGATAGATAGATAGATTATTTATATTTTTTTTAGCACTAATGGAATAAAATTCACTCCATATTTGTTTATCATCATTCAGTGTGGTAAAACAGCTCAAACCCAGTTGGATTTGAAAAAGGGAATCTGCAAATACCAACATGTTTTTTCTGGCTTCTAAGTTGGATGAAAACAGACTTTGACTAGGCCCTTCTAATATCTGTTCATGCTGTTGGGGCTCTGATTGTTTGGATCATTGCATTCAAAAGATGATCATGATCATGATCCTGCCACCACCATGTGTCACAGTTGCTATAATATGTTCAGGATGATCTCCCATGTTCATTTCTTGACACAGAAAGTTTAGCTTATGGATTGAAGCATGCTGCAAACAGGATTTCTCTCTGCTTTGTTATACCGGTTTCTTCTCCATAACAACTAGATTTATGGATTGTTGTCATGCAACCATTATTTTCTAACCTGATTTATGTGTATTCTCAGCTCCGATGCAGTTACCATGGACCTTGGCTGCTCCTCTAAATATATCTCAAAGTGATACAGGGAAACTGCAGATTTTGACGTGACGAATCGGAAAAAGTCCAATGAGTGCGGATATATTTGCAGGGCACTGCCCTCCATTCCTAATTAACATCTTCTTGTCATTGTTAATTTCATCACAGACATTAAAATATCCTTTGTAAATTCAGAGAAAAAGTCCAGCAGGCTTCTGGCAGTGGTTCTTGCACATTTTAATCTCCGTAGCTTGGAGGTTAATCTCTTTGTGGTCATGAGCCATCTATTCCATCCTGTCATAGAGAGACCGTCAGCTAATGAGATCTGCCCTGAATCCATGATGGGTGCAGAAAAAGGAGATGCACAGGGGCATAGGCGTAACTTCCTTAAGGACTGGTGTGGACATGTCCCCACCAATCTTGACCGGTAGGGGGACAGTCCCCACCAATATTTTGTACACATATTTTGCTTTCGGTGTTGTGTATATCTGATTAAAACCCCATTCATGCCGCTCCTCAGAAAGAAAATAAAAAAAAGTTCTCCCCGCTGCTCACCGTCCACAAACCCCGACAAAAAAACTCAGAAAAAAGAATCTGTTGCCTCTCGCTTTCTCCCCATCACCCCCCTCCGCCCTCTCCCCATAACACCTGTCGCTTCCCTCCAAAAATGCTAACCCATTCAGGGACAGCAGTGGACTCAGACTGGCAGGTGAGAGGGACTTGTGGAAATATTAAGACCTAATTTTAGTCAGGAGAGACTTAAAGTAGTAAAAGAATAGAGAATAGTGTAAAAATAAGTTAATACCGTATTTAAAATATAACTGAACCGTTGAAAAAAACTCAAACCACTTTTTTCCGGCCCTGTTATGTCAGCTACACTAGAGTCCTGCAACGTGTCGGGTACCCCTGAAAAATACATAAATAAAAATAAACGGGTCGGGCGGATATTTTTTTAGTGCGTGTGGGTAGTTGGTGATTTTTTTATGCGTGTGTGTTGTTATGGACATCAGAAATGTTATATTAATCAGGTACTGGGTGCAGCGCAGCGTACAATAGCCTATGATGTGTTAACGGGTCGGGTTGCGGGTTAAATATCGTCGGGTCGGGTTCGGATTTGAATTGAAGATATCCGCGGGTGACGGGTCGGGTTCGGTAGTCATCCTAACGGGTTCGGGCGGGTGCGGGTTGGTAAAACTTTACCCATGCAGGTCTCTAAGCTACACTACATTCAGTATCGTTGCCATAGAAACAGACAACAGCGCCAATATATCAGAATTATACTAAAACACACGCAAATAATTTCCCACATAAAAAGCAGGACTTTCAGTCCATTACAGTTTTCCGATTTTAGAGGGTTGTTTATTTTGCGTTTATTAAGTGATGGCTGTGGTATATTAGCTTTCACTGCTATAAGCTTTCGCAGCAGTGATTGATTAATTTAAACACCTGCTCTACTGATGGTCTATCGGAGTTGGTGTTTAGGTTGAACATAAAGAACACCTTTTATTTGAAGCTTCTTGTAGCTACTGTTTTAATCCCGGCTTCACTTAAAACCTTTTCCTGACCTTGTTATATAGTTGTCATAGTGTTGACATTCAGTAGCAAGCGCTGCGCCCCTTTTTCTTTTATATGTACACGTACATTTAAGATTTAGCGTGTTATGTTGACAACTCATGAGCAAGCTGCTTTTTGCAATCTAGCAGGGAGGTAAGGATAGGATCTTGCAGGTGTGACGTCACTCTGCAGGGGGTCCAAAGATAAAAGATTTAAACAATTTTGGCATTGGAATTTCAGATTTAAGGGAGTTAGAAAGTTCACTTAGTAAAAGTGCAAATAATAAATCTGATTACCGATTACTTTTAAGCTGGTTGAACATACTGCGACAGACTGGTAACCTGTCCAGGGTGATCCCACCTCTCACCCAGAACGTGGCTAGAGATATGCACCAGCACCTCCTGATCCCACTGAGGGATAACCTTGCTCCTCCATATCTGTCAGACCTCCTTCACATTGCCACCTCCTCCCGCTCCCTTAGATCCTCCTCCTCCATCCACCTCACTGTACCCCCAGCTCGACTTGTCACCATGGGGAGCAGAGCCTTCAGCCGCTCTGCTCCCCAGCTCTGGAACTCACTTCCTCCCGACCTCCGCAGTATTGACTCTCTCCCCTTATTCAAAGCCAGACTCAAAACCCATCTGTTCCAGCTCGCTTATCTGTGAATAAACTGCTCTTTTCCCTATCCATGATTGTTTTTTGTTTTTTATGTTCCTGTATCTGTATTTTGTGTTTTCATCTCTTTTTATTTATTTTTTGTATTATTTGTAAAGTGACCTTGAGTGTCAAGAAAGGCGCTGTTAAATAAAATGTTTTATTATTATTATTATTATAAGGTTAAAGAAAATGGATGGTTGAACATAGTCCGCTCTCCCAGATTCTATCAAATCAGTACTGATACCCAGGGTATCAGTACTGATTTGCCCTGCTGGTGGATGTTCTTGACAGAAAGACGGAGTTGCTTAATCATATTCTGCTTAAGGCCCCATAAGATCTTGTCCGAGTGCTGGTTTAAAAGTAAATTAATTTTAAAAAGTGACCTAAAATTGACTGTCAATAAATGTTCTACAAAATTGATATATTTATTTGATTTCTTTGATTTGTACTGTCTGTTTAGATTTATGTGATATTTTTTGCACAAAATATATAAGTGAATATTGTAACAGTTATGTTTTCACCTGTAAGCATTAAACTGATAAATGTTATTCACATTTTTTTGGCTTTATCCTTTCCAACAACAACAAAAAAAGGCGTCGCGCAGGTAGCTCCCTTTCCTTATGAGCCGTCCCCACCAACTTTCAACACAAAGTTACACCATTGGGGGTCAGAGCTACATGTGGCCCAAGGCTGGGAGACATTTGTCTTCATTTATACGGACAGGCCTGTGCCTCTCGCAGCTCCGCCGTCGCTCCCGTCTTTAGGAAAGACAGTGACACCCTAAAGCAGGAAGGGAAAAGTCTTGACACATTTAGACGAGGAGAGGAGAAAAAGCACACAGCCATCATGTAGAGGTGTCAGCTCTGGCAGCTCTGTTGGGAACTCTGAGAACCGTGAGGTTTGACTGCGTTTCTTTCATGTGGACCTGGCAACGAAGCCCTTCGCTGGTTTAGGGATGCCAGGATTAGTGGGTGAAGGGAGGTATGAGGGGTTTCAGTCTGAAATCCTCCTTCATCCACATGGAGAGACAAACCTTTGCAGAAAGAGAGCCTAAAGTTCACTAAGGTGAACATGTTATTGCAAAGAAAGATTAAACGTATTTTTTATTTTAAGACGTTATCCTGAAAATACAGGTGATATTTATTTATTTTCATGTGTTTATTTTGATTCCTTTTTGTTAACCGGGCAACAATTATTTGTGAAAAAAAATCTTTAGTTGTCCTTCTGTTAATATTTCAGTCGAAAATGAGTGTAACTAATCTTCTATAAGATTTCAGAAGGAGGGATCTTTTACCGGTTCTCCACGGCACTAGTCCCTCTTGTTAATGCGCTTTTCTCTCCCCTTTCCTGAAGGGTTTAAGTCTGTGGACTGGGATAATCATAAAGTAAATGGATTTTATCTTTACTTTATTATTTCTACTCTGGTTTCGACAAACATCTGGGACGAACAGCATGCTGAAGGATCCACCTGTGCAATAACCTGTTTATTTTAAATACCATGTATAATAACTATATATATAAATACCTATTTAATACCCTGTGCAATAACCTGTGCAATAATCTTTTTAAACAAGAGACTTCAGCTGTTATAGTTATCTCACTACCTCACTTCTGTTCCTTACCTGGTACTACTTTAATGTACAACACCACATCCAAATGTGTATAAGGCACCTTAAATCTCTGCCTTATTTCTTTTTTTCCTCTGTCCACTGTGTATATGTGCAAACACAGTATATAGTGTATATATCCCATGCATCTTTTTCTCCTTTTGGCACCTTCTTTTGACTATTGAGCCGATGTGACAAGTTGATTTCTCCACTGCAAGCAATGAAGCCTATCTTATTTTATTTTATCTTATCTTGTTAACTGTTCACTTATGGTGACTGAAGAATTTCCTTGGTGTTTTTAAAGAGCTTATAAAGCTTCTTTGAGGGACCTTTAAAATAAAAATAGACCCACAGTACCATCAATCTGACCCAAGCTAATCCTTTCTTTTATTTATTTAGGTATATTCATACAACAACATAAGGGATAATATCTGAGTCCCAGCTGTAATTTTTCCTTGATGCTTGCTAATAAATAGAAATTGGTTGAAAATCATACCCTATGTGACATTTTTTAGATTCCTGAATGTTGATGGGGGCTTTTTGATAGAGATATGGATGTGTGTCTCAGCAAGCTACCACAGAAACAATGATTCAGTCTCACAATCACAGGTTTTCTCTTTGTTATGAGAAGATGTCTGATAGCTGCACTGCGTGACTCAAGCTTTACTAAATGACTAAGTAAGTAAGAACGACTGCAGCTAAGTAAGTAACTGTGTAAGAAACTAAACTTTATTTATGTCACACCCATACCTCAGTTTTCAAATGTAGTTTTATACATTGGATTCTTTTCAATTGGCGTTTTACAAATCTTATTCTTTTGACTTCAGGCCCAATAAAAAGGCTTTCATTTAACCAATAAAAATATTGTTGCTAACATCCATGCAGACCAATAGAAATGGGTTTTGGCCCCGCCTTCAAGAGAAAAGGGAATAAAATGTGATATGTAAAAAAAAAGTGAAAATAGTACAAATTTATAAGTACAAATTCAGAAATAGAGAAATTTAAAAAAGATAAAATCAAAAAAAGAAAAAAAAATATATAAAAACTAAAAGGATAAAATATTAGTTAGATAAATAAATAAATCAAATTTGGTTAAAAAGAAAAAATGCTCTCAAAATATTTTTCAACATTTTATTTCTAGATTGCCTTTTCTTAGGCAAAAATAATTTAACAAAACATGTAATTTTTTTGTAAAAATAATGGAACAAAATACACTGAATAAAGTATCTAGAAAATTCAAGCCAGCAAAGGAGTGACAGTTTTCCCAGTATTTGCGCTGCAACCAAAGGGTCATTGGTTCAAGCCCCAGCTCTGGCTTTCAGTGTTGTTGTGTCCTTGGGCAAAACACCTCACCTGCATCACCTACTGATGGTTGACAGAGGGACTAGTGCCATGAGTGTAAGGCAGCCTTGCTTCCGTCAGTGAGCCAAGGGCAGCCGTGGTTAGAATGTAGCTCGCCACCATTAGTGGGTAAATGGGTGAATAACTGAATATATAATATGAAGCACTTTGGTCAATTCTCCTGACTTGAAAAACATCCTATATAAATACAGGCCAATTACCATGCTTGCTGGACCAGTTATCAGTGATATTATCTAGTAGGCTTCTATCAATATGTACAATCATAGACAAAATCTTGAAGTTAACAAAAACTACTGGGATTCTAACTGGAGCTGTTTGCTGGGGTCAGGCAAGCTTGTAACTTCTTAAAAAAATTAAACATGGTTCTGGATTGAAAAAAGAATACATCTGTAAAAAAGCCCATCACACTATAAAGAACAGTAAAGGATATCTGATGCTGTGGGGTCTGCACATTTTGTAAAAGATAATGGGAGCCTTGTTGGAGTCAAGGTAAGAATATATTAGCATGTAAACGATGAACATAGGCATTGTTATTTTACTGATGCTCATAAACATTTGCCCTTCATTTAGGTCAGTGTCAAATTCCTAAATTAATCTGAGAAGTTGTTCAACTACTAGACATATATTCCCTAGACACCAGTATATATATATATATATATATATATATATATATATATATATATATATATATATATATATATATATATATATGTGTGTATTTTTTTTTGTTATAAAAAATATATTGAAATCTGAACCAAATGATGGATTTGCCAGTTCTAACCCAATAGTGGTGCAGATCAAGAAGCAGAGCAGTTGAGATAATGAACTTATTTCATTTTTCTTCATAGTAACACCTAAAAAGAGAAGTTAGTCTGCACAGAGAGAAAAAGATGCACATAGATACTATAAGGGTTATATGTGTGTAGGTGTGTGTAAGCACTCTGCTGCGTATACTTGAGCAAAGATCTATAAACGACCAAGCCTCTCTGTTTGGACCGTAACTCATGACTTCTGTCTTTAAGAGGGTTGAAGGGAAACAGTGTTGCATAGTAACTGCTGGATCAAGCAGAAAGAAGTCAGAAGAAATATCTGGAATTTTCTTTGGAAGGATGAAAAGCACTGGGAAATGTTACAGAAACCATAAGCTGTTAAACATCACAGGAGTCCTGTGTGTTTCCCAGACAAATAAAAAAAAAAAAAAAAGGATCTAAAAAGAAAAACAAAAAGTCCAACAAAGACGAGACTTCCAAAAATGTATGACCTAATAAGTATTTGCATGCTTCTGTGGGTGCTTGTCTGAGACTTCAGCAGACTGTATGGTTTGCTTAAATATCCATACGTTTAAAATGTCAAAGGTTGTACAGGTATACACAACTCATTAAGTGGGTCTTACGATGCAATAAGTTAGAGTGTCCGCCATGTTTGATGGGGCGATTCTGATGTTAGAATCTAAAACAATTATTAAGAATTAGAGGAACTTTAATCACATAATATACTTTGTATTTGTAATGTTCAAAACAAAACCCAGGTCCAGTTGGTTTGAAACTCCACATTTGCTGGTAAATTGTGTTAAAATTGTTAACTAATAATCCAAATAGTTTATTATTATCATTAAAGACTGGTAGCCCTTGATCAAAATTATATTAAATATCAATTTGTTTTGGACTATTTTTCTTTAGAATGATAAATAATTGTTTGTAATTTACAATTTCAAGTTTTGATAAATACTAATAATCAAATAAGAACAATATTTGTGTAATATAATCTCAAAGTATAAGTCCAGCTGTTCTGTGATCAAACAGCCTCACGGAGAGCAGGAAACACGGCAGACAGGTGAGGAGGTGCAGCAGCAGTAAGATTGAAGAATAAAACCCTTCAAGATCTCCAGGAGTTGTGGTGTTCCTTTAATTACTTAAAAACAGAAAAAGAATGGCACGGCAACAAACCCAAACCTATTGTAATGATCCATGGATGATTGTGGTTCGGTGATGCCTTTAGATCTTGGTTGATTTGGTTTTTGATACTGTCTTGCCATGTACTGTAAAGTCTTTTTTATTATAATATATAGGAATTATTTCCATTCAGTTCAGGGATTCAAGCTGCCTTTCTCTGTTTTTTTTTGTTTTTAGTTTTTTTTTTGCTGTGCATCACAGTTTATTCTCTCATATCAGAGTTAATATTTTTCCCTATGGTTTGTAGTTCCTTTGAGTCAGTAAAGACTTTTTAACCAGAGCTGAAATGTGGAAGTGGTAATAAGTGCTGTCTGAATAGTGTTGGCAGTAAGAAACAAGTAAAAAAAAAAAGGAGCTAATATGCTTCTAATCGCAATTCAACGTTCCAGCATTCCTATATGGGGGCTTGGGGCCTACAGCATATGACTCCAAAGATCTTTCTGTGACTATTTATAGCGACAGTTTATAGCAAATTTAGCAAAAATATATTGTTGCTTTGCATACACTTGGTGTCACACATGAAAATATTCACACCTTCATAGGTTTGTAGCTCTATAACAGAGATAATTTTTTCGCTCTATTAATGTAACTGCACATTTGTTGTTGTTTTTTTTAGAAGGCTGCAGTCCCAATTTGATTAGCATCATCCATGTACTTTTATCTGGCATCATATCACCCAGAAGGCTAAAGGTTTTATGGATTCAGCACACCAGTGGAGTTCCTTCTTTAACCATGTTCTTACTATTGAAGCTACAAAAGGCAAAGGAACAGGAGCTACCAGCAATTTGCTGTATTTAGAATCCACCTTAGTTTAGCTTCCTTTGTGTTAATTAGTCTTCCTCCCTTAGTTTCCTGCTCTCATTCTGCCGCAGTGGTTCCACAACTGATTCAAAGTCATTTTCCATTTGCTGTATTTTTCTGTACCAATCACATCGGTTCCCTGTCCTGCTCTCTTCCCACCAGTCCTTATTATTCATCACTAAAACTCCTTCTTTACTCTTTAGCCTCTAGTCTGTCTGCCTTTGGTTCCAAATAAGAACCCCAACATGCACCCACCAGTACATGGCTATCCACCGAAACTGACAGGTAAGGAAAGGAAGCTCTGGAGGAGCTGCTGAGATCCACACCTTAAGTTGATAATCTATCAACATGAAAGTCAGTTGCAATTGTTGAGAGAAAGCACCGAAGGCTAATTCTACAGTCTAAAAAGCGTGTCACACTCTAACATTTGTTGTTGGGAATTCTATAACATATAGTTCAAGAATAACAGCATCATTTCAGTGGTTGCAATGCTTTAACCGCTCATCAAAGGAACCCACAGACATCAAGTCACACACACCTGCAGATACAAGTCTCAATGGAATACCACAATGATGATCCATAAAATCCATTCTACTGAGATCTTGCTGCAGCTGATAATCTTCAGCCTGTGATGCATGCAGGTTTGGTCTTGTACATGTTGTACAAGTGTGCTGTGCAAATACTGACTGTCAGGAATTCATTCTAGCCTCCAGGCAAATGTGAAGGTAGTGAAGCAAAGGTTGACTCATGCAGGGCTTACATGCTGCTTCACCACCACAGAATACAACAAGATAGTCACAATTTTAACTCTTAAAGCAAACTGGGGACAGAAAATATTATTTTGCCAATAGAAAATAATTTAAATGTTCACAATTGATAACTAGAAAGGCACTGAGAGCGCTGAACTCCACCAAGCAGCAAGTTTTGCCCCATATTGAGTTTTGCCCCATATTGAGGTGCACTTTTTGTAAGAATTTCCTTAAAATCCTTACATAGGTTAATGAATAAGGCACAGATTGTGTGTGCAGCCTCTGGTGTTTGCTCTGCTCTCACCTTCTTCATTCACTTTGCTTTCTTGAGTGATCAGCAGATCGAGACTTCGAGCGATTGCTCACCTTTCCTGTGTTTTTGTCTTCATTATAATACTTTGGATTTCTTTGAGTCCAATGCTGAAGCTGTCAATAGTCACTGCTGCCACTCTCTGGTTGAGGGGGGAACTGCTAAAGAATCCTTTAAAAACCTACATCTGGATTATGATGTGATTTATAACCAAAATTTTGTGGATTGTTTCTCAAAAAGCATATTATAGAATGTTTGTCAAAACTATTTCTTTTTTAATTTCAATCCACGCAGCCACACATATTACTAACCTCAGTGTCTTGTTAGGGTTGATAATTCCTACAGCCTACATAGTATGAGTTGTAAACAAAAACCAAATAAAAACACACTTGTCCTAAACATGATAAACAGATTTAACCCCCTTGGTAAAGGGACAGTCTCAGATTTTTTCCACTCCCTACTAAATATGACTCCCAAGGATTCCTCAGCCTATAGACAAGCATGGACTACTGAGTTAAACAAAGAGATAGGAGAAGCATTTTGGGAACAATGCTTAGAAAATATAAATGATTGTTCAGTTAATGTTAGACATAACCTGATACAATTCAAGACATTGCATTGCCTGTATTATTGTAAGACCAAAATTCATAAGCTTGACCCATCAACATCACCACTTTGTAACAGATGTAAAAATACTGATGGAACACTTGCTCACACTGTTTGGTCTGGTATTAAGTTATCATCTTATTGGTATGATATTTGTCAATGCTTTTCTAAAGCCCTCGAGAAGACATTTAAACCAAACAAACTGGTTGCCATCTTGGAACGAACAGGGGCTTGTCTTTTGGCTAATATTCAAGCTGTGTCTTTAGGTAACTCGTGCCAATTGAAATATCAATGCAATGTTCATAAGCTGTATGTAACGCAATTTCGTTCTGTATGCACTCTGTGCATACAAAATGACAAATAAAGAAGTCTAAGTCTAGGGATGGTTGGGGCAAAGAATATGATCCTGCAGATGTGGAAAAGTGACGTTGCACCAAGCTACGAAATGTAGCTGAGGGAAATGAGGAACGCGTTGAGCCTGGAGAAGATCATGTATCACAGCAGGGACAAAATAAAATACTATCACAAGATCTGGGATCCTCTATTCTCCTACATAAGAGGAAAAAACTGACTTCTGTATTGCAAGAGCTGAATGCCTCCTATGCACTGTATTGTCACACTATATCAATGACTCTGATAAATGTTTGTCAATATGCTTTCTTCTGTGTGTAACAAAAAAAAAAAAAAAAAAATATTATATATATATAAATATAAAACATGTCTACACACCATCTTGATCCGTGTTATTTAAACGGGTTAAAGTTTAAAGAACCCCCTTGGGTCTTTCACATGGGTTTAGACCAAATCCCAAAATGCACCTGATTAAAACTGTCCCAATTCTAATTAGACAATAATTTATTATGAACATGGCAGGAAAAAAATAAAAGAACTCTTCAAAGATTAAAAAAAAGGATGGATTGTAGGAGGGCATATGCGCTGGCTGTCATAAGGGAAATGAAAGTCAGAACTGGAGGAGCAAAATTTTTTTATTTTTTCCAACCACCACTCAAACATTTTCTTTCCAAGAGCAGTACTAGGGATAAATGTTTGATGGGTTTTGGTCAAATGGGTGATCAGACCCACATATTTTGGGACTGTCCTTAGATCCAAAAATACTCGAACGATTTTCTAGAAAGAATGCTGAAAGTAAAACATCGTTTCAACACTTTATTATTTATACTTAATGTGTTCTCTAATCACTTTTTATCACCAAAGGACTCTCCTAATGACAGCAAAGAAGATTACCATAATTAACTAGGTGAAACCTCAACCACCAAGTTTGGATCACTAGATACAATAAAATCAATCATCTATATGGAATGATTAACGGTTCATTAATTAAATAAAAGCTTTCCATTTTTTGGTTAACAATAAAGTAAAAGAAGGAAAAAAGAAACCAGTAAACAAACTGATATGAATTTAAAAAACATGAATGTGATATTTTTTCACATCCTGTTGATGACCTAAATATTCACATTTGTGATCAAAAACTGTGGATCCTGGAAAGAAAGTGTTGAACACTATTTGCAACTGGTTCAGGGACAATATCATATAAATCACAGATATATCCATGCAATAAAATGGCCGACTCAAAATCTGAGATCTATGGAACGACCTGGTATCTCAATAAGCTTCAGCATTTTTGCAAAAAGAATAAACAAAAGCACAGATTGTAGATGTGCAAAGCTTGTAAGACAAGTTTATTTATATAACACATTTCTGTGGCAAGACAAAAACAGATAGACAGCATAGAGGCAACATAAATAATTAAAGAGAATACAAGTGACACAAAAAGTAAACTGATATAAAAAGTATTTTTATAAAAGAAAAATTATTAAGAAAATGGAACAACTGCTAGACTAGAAACTAAACTAATAATGTTCAAATAGTACCGTCAAAGGGCACTCTAAAGAAACAGCTAATTTTAAGTAAACATTGATCGCTTTCCTTCCGGCACATAAAATCTTACATTGGTTTAACTCTGGTTTAAATGTAAGAAAATAGCATGGGGAAAGAATACTTTGCCAATGCTGTAGCTTTTAGTAATAAAACCTAAAGACAAATAAAATTTAGAAATATAAAAGATTACTCCAGATTATTCCTGCTGCCTTTTCTGTTTATACTCAGTTTTCCGTCATTCTGTCAGACTTTTTTCCCCTGTTGCAAGCCATCATCTGCTATTTCCTTTAAGTGAGTCCAAGCAGACGGGTGGAGCTCCAGGATACACAGATGAACCAGCCGGAAAGTACATAATAATAATGTGTGTTTAAAGCTGCTTCTCTGGATCAGGTGTGCTCCTCCTCGTCCCAAAAAGGTCATCATATCCTGTTGGAAACGAGTCAACAGGGCCAACCTGGAACCATAAAACGTCACATTACAACAGCAAGCAGAACGATGAGAGATAAGATATTTTATTTTTTATTTATTTTTTACATGTATATATGGCAAATAAGAAACATCGAACACGGAGGATTAGGTAATGAACTTCTGATCTTCTTGGTTCTCTGTATCATCCTAATAATGACGGTGGTGTCTTTAGCTCTGATACAGAAAGCTATGTTTAGAACCCATGCAGATGTTTCCAACAGACATGGAAAAAACTCAAAGCTTTTAACCTTCCTGTAATTATACATCTGCCAAGAACCGTTCATTATGTTACTTTATTCAATCCATTTACATTTTAAAAGCTTTTCCTCTTTGCTGCTTGTAAATTTGGCATTTTAATGGTTTTGATAGGTTTTTAACCACATACTTCCTCCCTTTTTTCCTTTTCGCCTGTGGAGTTTTCTTGGGTATAGGAATAAATATATTGTTTTGAAAATTTAAGTTCTGAGAGCTTTTTTTTTTTTTTTTTGTCAAATATTGCTTGGATGTAATGGAGGAAACATGTTTAATAGAGTAAAAAATACAGAATGAAGGAAAACATTTTTTTTAAAGTTTTTAACAGTTTGTGTCCATGCATGAGGTTACCCTTCAACAGACATTCTGATCTACTATTTATTTTTTGAAACAAATGGAAAAAAAAATGCTTCTCTGAGTCACATTTATACCATACCATACTATGCTACTTTACTCTCTCTGCTAGAGATTTAAAACCCACATATCGACATAGCAGCCTGCCTATAGAGAACAACAAATCTAGATCAAAAAGGTAATACATGCAACTGTAATTAAACTATGCTAATCTTAAACTAAAATATGCATGTGTTTTCAGTTATATTGGCCTGTGAAAAAAATTAAAATAAAACAGGCCTAAATCAGAGGCAACTATTGGTTTGAGTCAGGAGTTTCTGAGAAACTAAGGAGGATGATGTATAAAGAATAAACCTAACATTCTGTAAGCATAACCTCCCACTGACTTTTAAACCAATAACATAATAACTAGTTCATCCCAAAGACAGAACAACCAAAACAAAAGATGAGAAGCGTTCCAGTGCAGTGAGGGCTGCTTGGACTCCTACATTGTAGAAACCAAACAACTATACAAACGCATGGAGCTGCACAGGAGAGCCAGTAACTCTGGGCGAGATTTTGTTGTAAACTTGCACCTCGAGAACAAAGGACACACCTTTGAAGACCAACGTGTTCAGGTTTTGGACAAAGAGGACGGATGGTTTGAAAGAGGAGAGAAGGAAGCGATCTTTGTTAAAAGGAATGACATTATCACACTCATCATGATTAAAATGGCCAAAAACAAAACCTGTGCACAAGAAAAGACTTCAACAACCCGGAGGATGACAGGTGGGTCTTTGATTTACATCTGACTTGGAATGTGCTCAGGAGGATGGTCCTCCTTCTACAGCTTGCTTCGGTGGGATCCCCCAGAACTGACAGAGACTTGACAGAAAAGGTCTGCTTTCCTACAATTAAAGCCTGTTTTGTTGCTATTAATGTCTCTAACCAAAATTATGTTACCTTTACAAAGTTTATACTAATCAAATGATAAATATAACTTTGTTATACTTGAGTATGTATAGTCTTAATAATAATTGAACTTTGTTAACCTCACATTGGATGGAAATTTACCTCCGCCTTTAACCCATCCCCCTGGGGAGCAGTGGGTTGAGGGTCTTGCTCAGAGACCCAGAGTGGCAGTCTGTGGGAGTGGGGCTCCAACTCAGAACCTCATGATTCCAAGCTGTATGCCCTACCACTAGGCCCCCACTTATAATTATTTTGTGTGTGTATATATAAATACTGTATATATATATATATATATATATATATATATATATATATATATATATATATATATATATATATATATATATATATATACACCCACACACTCTTCCTACCATAGTTCTGCCATAATGAGGACCATGTGTTTACTCCCATTGATTTACAGTCATTTTGAACCCTTTGTATGCCCTAACCCTAAAACTAACCCTCAACCTAAACATTACCAATGCATACCTCATCCTAACCCTAACCCAATGACACCTTAGCCCTTAACCTCAACATGTGAGGTTAATAGCATCTGAGGACTGGCAAAATGTCCTCACTTTGCAATAACTGGTCCTCAATCTAATGGTGAAGTTGGAAAAAATGGTGCTCACTCTAAGGGCCAGACAGGTACACACACACTTTGTATTGTATATAGTAAAAGAAATATATAGGCAACATTAAAATCAGTATACTTTGAGCAAACGTGCGTTTACTATTTTCGGTTAAGGTGCTCGCTAGTTGTCTACATGTAACATTTCTAGATCTAATACAGTATAATCAATCTGTGGGGGTTAATGCCAGTTGCTCACCTGGCCTCCATCCAGTCTGGGGTTGATCAGGTTTGTTCTAGGTTCTTAAATCCCTTTTTACTGCAACATCAGCAAATATGTTTCCCACTGTTTGCAAAAATAAATACTCTATTTCAACCACCGTCTTTCTTCTCTTCCTAGAAACTGGTGCACACCTTCAAGCAAGGTTTGCCAGGCTTTATGTGGGCAAATTTCTGTTGGCTGGGCAGCTTCCAGTAAGAACATCTTTTCCATTTTGATATCAGGGCAATATTCCAAGACATTGCAGCATCTCAAGACATTTAGGGGAAAAAAACATGCTCTGAGAACAGCTTTAGAAACCTGGAGGAAGCAGAATTATTCAGTGTTTCCCCGCCCAATTGGACATTCCTTTTTGAACATCTCTGCAGTCCCTCTCACAATGCAGCTGTTCTATCTTGGCTAAGAGCCAAGTATATAGTGCTTATTTTGGCTGTCGAGAGGCTTGATCAGTCTCCCTCCCTCCCTGATAAGAGTCATTAGGACCCTAGAGACTACGATGGAGAAAGCAGTGGGAGTGTTTCAGTTGTGTTGCATTAATGAGCAGTTTGGCTGTTGTGATATTTTTCTATTTTTTGCTTAAGCTGTCACCCAAGTGAAGAAAGTGAATTGTGGGTCTATCATCACTGAGGATGCTGATTTTATGGAATTAAATGAAAAAGGAGAGAGGGAGAGTTTTCTTGTAACAGAAGAAAGCAGGGTTAAGTAAAGTACAGTGAGTTTAGATGCATCTTAATGTGACAAAATGGGGGAGTGGTGACCTTTAGATGAAGATCCCTGGTTATATTCACACAGACTGCAACTCAGGGCTCCTTCAGCAGCAGCCATACTCTTAGAATGTTTGGCATAACATCAGCCCAGTGCTCTTTTACACAACCAAGCAACTGACAGAATTTTTAGATTTCACCTTTTACATCTCAGAGTTCAGCTTGTTGCAGAAACTTTGCTTTCCCTGGATTTTCCTTTTCAAACAGTTAACATGAAGGATTCCCCTCTAATTTCCTGTATACGCCTTTATTTCTAAAAATAGGTTTTGACAGAGTATTGCTGCCTTGGAAACTCCAGCTGTCTATTCGAAATACACACAATAAAAAGATCTCAATGTGAAAGCCCTCGCACATTTGGGGAAGGATTTTGTGTTAATAGTGTCTATAAAATTGTTATGTTGACATTTTTAGTAATCAAGGAGGGGGAAAGAAAAGAGAACTTTATTTACCACATAAATGGGCTGTTTAGTTGTTTTTTTTTTATGGAAAAAATGCTAGAATTAAATAGGTGTTTAGAGGAATTAAATCCTGATACTGCAAGTTTGTTAGTTTTCAGAGGGAGAAAAGCTTAAAAATTGTGACAAATTATGATATCAGTTTTTAAAGTAAATATCTAATAGGTAGTCCTGATGGAAGGGGGTTCCATCAGGAACCCCCCCCCCCAAAAAAAAGGTTCGAACAGTAATTGGACACCTCAATGGCAAAGAGATTTCAATAACCAGTCAGCAATCTTCTACTATTATTTTTACTTCTATCAGTTTGCATATTTCATGTTTATTAATGTATTTTTGCATTATTTTCATCTGCTTTAAAGTTCTTTAAGGTGTGTGTAAAGTCAGGACATACAGTTTCTTTTCTATTCTAATAAGATGTTAAATACCCTCAATTTAAGAAAATTCACATAAATTCCTGAACAAACTGCAAACACAGGAAACATGATTACCAATAAAAATCATTAACATCTCCAAAGGTCATTATAGTGAAGTGAAACATCTATACTTGCTCAATCAGCTTTAACTCATGCACCTCGTTCTTTTTTGAAATTCAACAAAATGTTGTTTCAAGAAGGGATCTCCTGATCAAATTATATCAACTTGCATCAAAAATGTCTGATATGAGCACAGATAGATGTATTTGGCTCCATCATTTAATCGGCTTTAGCATTTTTATCTAGCCGTGCTTGTATCCTGCATACAGAGCGCCGTCATCCCAACAGCAGATGTTACGCTGCGATGTGGCTTTTACCTTCTGGAGTTTGAAAAATAAGCTACTGCTGTGTTCAAAACCTGTCTTGCACAATTTTCCAGTCTTCTAATTTATCATTTATTCAACAGATGAATTTTTTATTAATATAAAATTTGTGCAAAGCATTAGTTAGACATAAAGGGATGCATTTTTCCTCATACCTGTTGTACCTGATCAGCCTTTTTTTGACTTTCGAACAACTTGAGTATCTTTTGTCCTGATATCTTATTGGGTCAATATTGGTATCACTCAGAACCTGAAGCAGCTATTTTTATGTCATATCAGCATTGAAAAAGTTGGATTGGGACACCACTAGTTCATTCAATTCCTACCTGAATGAAAGAAGAAATGTTTAAATTAATCATTAAAAGTCTAGAATGGGGTCATTTGTCCCAGTAAAAATTGTATGTACATTTTTAAGAGGCTGGCCAGTCCTCAAACACCATTATGGGCTAATATAACTCAAAGCGGATACATGAGTGTCAACATTTGTACATTTAAGTCAATATTAAATCACTGATTTGTTTTGTTTACTGTAGTCAACCGAAATTCAACTTGTAAAATTCTTATTCACCCTTTTAAATCTGTAATTTAATTGTCGTAAATTTGCAGTTATTCTCGGAAATTTATGATTGTTTAAATTAGTGATTTATACTTTTGTTTCTTAGCTGTAACCTTGTATTTGTAACTTCTAAGCTTGTATTCTATCAGATGGAACATTTGATTTCACATTTTTGTAGATGAAAACAAAAAAAATACAAATTTTAAACTTACTTACTTAAAAAGCTTTAGTTAAATTTTCAATAGTAATGTTACCATGCATGTTTAGCATCTAAAACCTGTTTGTTTATGAATTTGTGAGCTTTAAGGTTAAATCAAATAAGGAGAAATGACCCAGCAAACGCTGCATGCTTTTTTAATTTTTAGTAAAGAAAACATCTCTGCTCCTTGAACTTCTCAGTAGAGAAACAGCAAACATACACATTTCAGAACAATATTGCCTTCAAACATCTACCCTTCCTCTCAGGTTTAGTATAATTACAGTAGAAAAAAAATCATAGAATCAATTTAAAGTGCAGGACTAACATTTTCTCTCTTAGTGAGAGAAAACACAAAAATTCAAGCTTCCAGTTAAAGTTGGAAATAAAAAATGATAAAAAGGTGTTGAAGTGAATACTGCTACAGTTATAAAACTGATTAATAAGCCTTGGTGATGTTCATTTTTTTAGGTTTTGTGTAAACAGTCCAAACCTATGGTAAATATATTTACTGTAACAGATCCCAGCTAACAAAGGCAGACCAGTGATGGTGATAAACTCTATTCCTCAGCCCACAATTGAACTGATTAAATTGAATAAAATAAAAAACAAGTGGTTAATTTGGGTATAGATTAGGTGGGAAAAAACTGAATTGTAAATTATATTAAATGACAAAAACTGATATGTCCTAGGGAAACAACAGAGTTGGTTATACTCTAACAGAAAGTGATGAGTGACATCTTGTTTCACACAGGTACAATCTTCAGAGTCACAGAAGGCGTTTTAACAGTACTGTAGCTCTCAGTATGGCATATCAATGGTCTCTAGGGAACTAACCAAAAAAGCCCAGTCTGTGATAATCACTCAGCACAAACTTCCGTCATCCCAGCTGTCAATAATCATGCCTGTAAGGCAACAAATCCTTTACAGTGTTTCAGAAGCATGTTTTGGATTGTCTTCATCGACCTCTCTTCCTCTTTGAGAGTCTTTCCAAATGTTTCTTCATGTGTACCGACAGAAAGGCTCAAACGGTGGCCCTGCTCTGCTCTGAGATGTCTCAGGCCAAAAATAAATCAATACTTTATTTATATTAGTCCTTCCAACATGTCCGAGTCCAACGGGTGGAGGAGAAGGTTGGGGTTTTTTAGGCCCAGTGTGAAGAGGCTCTTACTGCTCAGTGGGGCAGACGCTGCGATCTTTGCAGCAGAAATAATGCACAACCACACCATTAGGATACCTGGCAAATGCACTGAAAGAGAACCACAAGAAAGAAGATTTATTAGCATCATCATCATCATCTGTTCAAGTAAGAAGCATTAGATTGACATAAAGCATCAACGTTTTTTCACATGTTGTAACAGAACCAAAAACATAATTTATTATATACGCATTTTGTATGAGGTGGAAGGAAAAAGTAGATAATTTTATAATTTTTAAATAAAAATTTGGATTCTTTTGGGGTGTCATCAGCTTTTTTGTAGGGACTCGATAAGTTTTTCATTTTTCTTTACAGAATAAATCAAGCTTAGTCAGGTAACATGGAGAGAGACGGTCGTGGATTCCTAATGGATTTATGTCTGAGCTTTGACTTGGCCAACACTGAACATGCTCTTATGCAGCAGGTTTTCGGCAGGAATTTGGTCTGTATTTAGCATCATCTGTCTCACTGTCAGCTTAGATCAGCGTCCCTTTTGTTATTGGAAAAAAAAAGCAAGCCAATAGCATGATGCAACCACTAAATTTGTCCAAGGTGGTGGTAAATGAAGGGTCTGGACCATTGGTTTCAAACTCTAATCCTTCACGGCTGTTTCCTGTTACTCTTTAAATGGTTAATCTACCAAGTTCTAGACCAGTGGTGTAGACAACAAGCTTATGTTTGCAAACAATGCATCCTAGCTGTATATAAACAGACTTTAACTAACATATCCCAGCACACATTTTCTTTCCCTTTCCCATTCCTTCTATGGCTAGGTGCTTCTAGCTGCCCACCAAGAACATCTGCTAGCTCCTCTTTGGCTGCAACCTCACCCCACCGCTCTGACCCTGTGTGATTTATGGCTCATTGTGTTGACAGGTGTTAGCATCCTGAAGCTAGAAGCTGCTGTACTCCCATCTTTCTTCCAGGTTTCATCCAAAGCTGTTTTTATTTCATACCTGATGCTGCTCTGATTGATGATTGGTCAGTGCTGAAATTAAACTAAAACTTGATTAATTGCTTAATGGGCTCTATGCACAACTCCACTACTTTCTGAACTCAAGGCAGCTCTTCTGTTTCCTTTCTTTCATTACTGGATGACCTGATCAATCCAGGTGTGTCTGCCCATGGTTACTGAGGTAAGGCACACCTGGATTAATCAGTTCATTGAATAGAAGCAAACAGGAAACAAACGCGCTGCCTTGATTTCAGGAAGTAGTGGATTTCTGCAGAGAGCCCATTGTCTAGAGGCCTCTGTTATCAAGATTCATCAGTTGCACTGACACCATTTTTGTTTTATTCTCTTTGTAGTTTGTGTGTTTTAGCTAAGGATTAAACTGAATATTTGCTTGTAATAGGGAAAGTATTACTTTTAATACATTTTAGCATAAAGTGGTACCTTATTGGTTTATATAAACAATCTGTTTCTAAAAGATAGTGCTTGAAACAACCCTTTTGAGACAGTTTGAGAATTTATGGTGGTTTACTTAATGATTAATAAAACCAACTGCAGTTATAAATTAAAATTAACATTTATTAGAGGTTTTATCATTTATCATAAGAATAATTGCACAATGGCCACATTTACTGGTTGAATAAATGATTGTTAACCGACGATCCAAATAGTTCTAATCATCAAATGCTAATTACAATTCTCTTGTGCAAATAACATATCTATAAGTAATGGATGATTTTTTTTTTATATATCATGACTTCCAGGTATAATATTAATTAATAAATATAAATTATTCTTATATCATAAGAATAATTGCACAACACATCACTTCTTGTTGGTCTATGATTAAAACAGACGGAAGTTTATTTCCTGCAAGAAAAATATGATAAAGCCAAGAGCCATTAAGCCTTTTGCAAGGTGCTGTACAGCAGATATAAACAATTAGGATTTAGGAAAAAAACAAACAGATTATGATTTTATATCGATAAAAAAAGGTATCCATTTTCCTACTCGTAATGAAATATAAGCCATGTCTTGTATGAGAGATTGCTGTACCTGTTTCCTATCTTCTTCTTGCAGACTCTGCAGGTTTTTTCTTCTGTTATTACACATTTAACCTGCTGATGGAAGATTCGTTCCTCTTGCACCTGAAATAAAACACAAATAATTTGCTTTAAAAAAAAAATTTTTTCTAACCACAGTCATCTGCATGCCTAAAAAAAGAACAATTTAAATCTTTCAAATGCAGTCATCCACTAGTTACTGAGGTTCAGGACTAGTTAAGTTCCAAACCACAGCCCTACTGTCCTAATAATCTTTTAGTATCATCATGAATCCCCTAAATGGTCTGTATCATTTGGTTTTGAAGGGAATGCATCAAACGCTGCATACATGTCCCTTTGGGATTTCCCTCTGCATGGGAGCCACTGAGGCATCATGCTGTCCCTTTGTGTGGAAATAACCGACCCCAGAACTCACCCGGAGGAACTCAGCCTGCAGGAGACTCTTCAACACCTGATTACAGCGCTTCATCTGGGCCTTCTCCTCCAGGACGCTCTCAAGAAACACCCTTATCTCCCGGATCTGAGTGTTTGCTGGGAGCAGATTAATAGCCTAGAAAGACATATTCACCATAGAAAAACTTGTTTAAAAAATGATTTTGGATAAATCAGCTCTGATACATTAATTTTGTCTCATCAGAGCAGAAATTTGTTCCTCAACCCTTGTCTTTTATTCATAGCAATGATTCAGAAACAAAGTTTAAGTTTAAAAGTGCAAAATGTCAAAGAAATGGTCACCTTGGAGGTGTTCAACTTGCTGTGGTGCAGCTCCAGGACCTGCAGGGCTGCCTGCAGGTTGGCCTTAGGCTCAGTGAGCTCCATCGTAATGGGCCCCAGGTAGTGAGAGTCAGGGGGGGAGAGGTACATCCGCAGCAAGGACAGATAAACCTGCAACAGCAGTTAATTCTTCCCTGCAGTCAGATCTCATTTAGGTTGGACGTAATGACAATGAATAAATGACACACACAGGGACAGGCGTTTGACTTTCAGATCAATCAAGCATTAAGAAAGTTGGAGAGAGCGGAACTTTCAGTGGATAACAGGAAGGATGAGCCGAGAACAGAGGCTCATCAGTTTAAACCTTATGGTTATGGATAGAGCATTTTGCAGACAATAAAGATCGTCTATTTTTATTTTTTACAATTTTGGTATAATTACTGCTCTAAGTGGGTTGCTCTGTCAGCTTAAGGCATGTTTCAAGTCTCCGTTATTAAATTAGTTGACGATTATTTCAATAATCAATTAATAACGATTAATCTGATTAGTTGTTTCAGCCCTAGTCTGGATGTTTGGTTGGACCAGCAGTTTGCTATTAACACCAGAATATAAGGTATCAGAACAGAACTCTGGTCCATTCATAGCGCTTTCAAACAGAATAAAGTATCATGAAATGAGACACAATTAAAATAAAACTATTAGACCAAAAACTCCAGTTTACTTAAACATCATTTATATTTTTCCAAATTAAAGAGAAAGTTCACCATCTCTTTTATGACTGAGTTTAAAAAACAGACAAACAAAATTTCTAAAATTCAGAAACCAGTATCAGAACTCTAATCTAGGAACAGCAGACATCCTGCCTCCTATAACCATCTGAACCTGGCAAAATTAATCTCCAGACCGCCCAACCTAATCCATTCCTCTGATCTCCTACTTTTCAGCCTTGTCCATCCAAGCAAAAATCTCTACATCATTAACTCTGCCTCTTCTACAGCCTGAATTACTGAGCCCAGGTGCTCCATCCTCCTTCACAAACATATTCTGTCTTGCCTCTGCTGACCTTTCTTCCTCTTCTCTCCTCCTGCTCCTGATGCATCACAATGTCTTAAGAAACAGTATTGATTTTTTTTCTGTAAATTTATGCCCTTTATGAAAATCTCTAATTTCTCTGCTATTATGATCAGACTTTGTAGCATCAAACAGCGCTACAAAGAGAGAAAAAAAAATAGTACTTACGTCCTTATTTCCCTCCACTGAACTGTTATAATGCCGGTGACAGTACCTATATAGTAAAAACAAAAAAATTAAAGTTAAATCAGAGACTCACAAATAGGTGGATCAAAACCTGATCAATAAAACCAACATGCTGGCAACATTTCACAGAATCTTTGATGTTCAGAGGAGTTGTCTGCTTTTATCATTCAAAGAAACAAACTCACTTTAGATCAGTCAGACAACCTGATGGTTACTGTTACCATGTGAGGTTGTGTAAGGGTTTGCTGGTGTTCAAGTACTCACTCTTCAGCCATGTGGGTGTCGTTGAGAACGTGAACATATATGAAAAGCGCCTGTTCGTGTTTACCCATGCGACCCAGGAGCAAAGCCCGTTCCTCCAGCAACCCTTAGAGAAGGAAAACAAGTTCAGTTATGCAGCCAAAAATCTGCAGGATATAATGTCCTAAATGACATTAAACAGAAATAAAGTCCCTCCATTTAGATTAAATCAAGGCTCTTCATCTCATCATCAGTGATGAAAACATGTAGAGAGGGATTAACTAGGTTTGGTCAGATAAATTTCAGATTAAGGTTTTTCTTTTAGCAGAAAAACATCTAATGTAGAGAGCTGCACCATACATGTTAGTTGTATCACTTTAACAACAGGCTATATGGAATGTAGCATCTGCTGTCTGTAATATTTCCTCATAGATCGTCTCAGAGAAAATATGGATTTATCTAAACTAATAATTTTACAGCTGTAACAGAGCATGAACAACTCAGGTCCAGGATTAAGGGGATGGTGGATGGTATAGAAAAGTCCAAACATTTTTTGATTAGCTGTGCATGCATAAGATGCAAATGAACTTAAAACCCCTTCCTACCATCGAATGGAAAGTCGCTGATGAGTCTGCCAGGTTCGTAGCTGGTAGAAATATCCAGGAAGGACAGCAGCTTATTCCTGAAGCTTCCCAGTTCACCTTTCTCGTGCCCAGCAGGAACAGCAGGAACCCCTACATAAACAAAGCACATCTCATTAGCATGATCAGCCCTACGATGGATAGTAGACTGAATTATCAGTCTATAAACTCTGAAACCGGAGACAAACCTGCTTAATATTTCTTAGTATATCTTAGTATGCTGTCTGTAAGAACTTAAATATATATTCCTTTTATCCTTTTGGTGCTTAACTTCTACATTATGGTCTCCACTTTGAAATTTGATCAAATGACATTATTATGTTTGGTATAAAAAGCAATTATTAATTACTTTACCAACACTATAGGCCAATCACTCAGACAGGGACATTTTACTGTACCACACAGTCAGGGATGTCCTGGTCCTACATGGATACTTAAAAAAAAAAATCTGTCTGATATCAACTGAACAAAGAGTTTTTGGCTATATCAGCCATATTCTGATCATGCATCTCTATCCAACAGACAACATCTCAAACAGTAAAGGGCTGGGAATCCTGCAGCAGTGTGTCCCAGTGAGCTTGTCACAGGTATGACGCAGACACCTTTGATTCATGCTCAATTTTGAAGCGTGGTCTGCGCTATGTTATTCCTCGCCACAACGCAAGAGGGACAATCACGAACTAGCTGTGGGTCTAGATATGGCCGTACCAATCAGAGGCCTCCTGTCTGCAGTCACCTACAATTTTGGAGAGATGCAGTAGAGTGTCTGCGGATGGAGCGGGGAGGCGGGTTTCTCTGTATTCACAGCGACACCTATGCAATGGACCTAGTTTCGAAGTATAAATCAGCCTTAACAGCTTCTACTACCAAAGTAGCCGAAGCTACTTTACTGGAGCAAACATTACTGGACTTTGCAGCTGAGCACAAAATTTGTCATGAGCAAAATTTTCATCTTGAAATATTTTCATTTGTAGAATATTCTTATGTTTCAAGGTTAAATATATTCTTTTATTTCCCCTCGATAGCCTGATATGTAAAATGAGTTTTCCACTATTTATAGCAGTTGCCTCAATGGGTTCCATCAGTCAGTTCGTCCACGCTCTCGTTCCCCTTGGACACTTTGTCTGAGTTGCCGCTGATATTGACTTACTGGAGAGTGAAACTGGGCGACAGTTTGTGAAAAGAAATCACAAACACACAAGAAAATACAATGTTTGTTTAGCACAACGAAAGGGTTCAAACCGTATTCTGATATGTGAAAGAATAAAATGAGAATAAATATTAGGGTGTTTTTTAAAAATGAGCTCAGATCTTCCCTGGGAATGCAAAGTAAACACAGTTTGTCCTCTTTTTGATAAAAACATATGATGCTTTGTTAAAAATAACTACGGAAGACATTATTGAAGCAAGTGAACAAAAGAACTATTCGTTTCAGCCTGTTGTCAGAGCTGAGAAAACGTTTGCATAAACTCGGGGCCTTGCATTTTGCTCCTTTATAGTTTAAAGTTAATATAACCTGTTGGTTCATAATAAATGGATCAGGTTTTTCTAATACCATTTTTATTTACTTTTGTTCTCTGCATACGTCACATATGTCTGATCAATATCCATAACAGTGAATACTCAAAGATTTGATATTGGTTTTGTATAGAAAAAGTTATAAGGATCCAAACCTGCACACTTTGATGCACAGCTTCAGGGAGGAATCTTTATAAATGGAGGCTCCTTCCATCTATTCATGCGTCATGGGATAAACCTAAGTAAGGTTACATTTTTTTGTTTATTTGAATAAAATTATGTTTTAAATGTTTGATGGTATGCAAAAACTTTCCTGTGAATGTGAATCTAAATTTCTGTTTTTTTACAACTGGAAAGAACAAGACCATCAATTATTACAAGCAAAAATAACCCCGGCAGGGTTTTTTGACTTTAAAGCCCCCTGAGGGTGTGGGAACACCTGAACACACCTTCTGGCAGCGAGTTGAGGTACTGTTTCATCAGGCCTTGAACCCTGCTCAGGTACAGTTGAATCAGGACGTTGTGGAACTCCGGGCCCTTCTCATCCCACTCGTAGATGATGTGCTCCAGATACGGGATGGCCAGCTCCTCAAAGCCTTCCTTCAGGAACTGAAGCACTTTGTCTCGAGGCAAAGTCTCCACCTCAGGCAGATCTTCAGTAAAGATCTGAGCAAAGAGGAGACATTAAGTTGATGTTTAAGTAGGGGATTATTTAAATTGCCTGTACCTTCCTGTCACGGCAGTACAGGAAGCTGAGACACATAAATCAGAGAGAAAATATCTGCTTCCCACCTTCAGGCCATCCTCTGGACAGATCTTAAGCACCCATGGGGAAAACTCGAAGATTATGCCCAGATTCTCTGCTCCTGTGAGTAAAATAAGTTTACAGGTTAGGAAACTCTAACCTTTGTCGTTAGTTTATAAAAAAAGAATTTAAACTTTTCAGTTCAAACTGTCAAGACGATTGGTGCTGTGCAAGAATTTTCATATATCTCTTTATTTTACATTTTGTCACACTACAGCCACAAGCTAAGTATGTCATAGGGATTCTATCTGCTCTGATAAATAATAATGTGCTTTTTTACTCAGCAACCATTAATTTTATACCTCTAAATATATACCAGCGCAACTGACCTCCCACAAAAGCCACATAAGTACTAATAAGACTAAAGGAACTATAAAAACTATTTTTTAATTGTGTTTTACAGATAAGATTCTCTCCACCTCTGTGGGCGAGCTTTCCTCTGGAGTGAGGAGAGAGGAGCATTTCTTTTGGTCTGCTGGTCTGTTAGCAACAAAACTCCATTTGAGATTAATGCATTAGTAAAACTAATTCCTAAAAATAAATATCTTAAAAGCTTTTAATATCAGGAAGCTTCATATCTCGATTCCTTTTTTTAATCAAATGTAACAAAACATGTTCCTTGCCTGTAGCAATAGTGGAACAAAATTCACTTAATACAAAAATAGGCAACAAAGTGAGTGAATATTTGAAGCTGTAATTACAGTCAGACATTGTTCTTTAAAAGATTAATTAAAAAGCATTTCATTTTCATTCTGCTTCTCAATGATGCGACATGTTTTCAATGTCTGTCAAACCAAATACTAATAAATTATCGTCATGACTGTAGAAGCAAAGGATTCCTGATTCTCACCAAGTCGCTGGAGGTACTGGACGGTTCGCTCATGGCCTTTCAGAGGAGAGTTGGCCTTGGTGGATTGGTCCAACAGAACCTGCAAAGCTGAAACAGAGCAAACAAAGTAAGGAGAGGAAAAGATGGGAGGGCGCAGAGCAGCACGAGCAAAGACATGATTACGCATCTAAACTGGACAAGGGTTTGTCAGTTGCTGTGAGCAGCTGCTTTCAATTGGCAGACGGACGTCAGCGTAGATCCCAGCAGGCCAATTAGGACCAGCTGTGCTACAACATCCAGAAAGGGCCGAAACCAGAGAAATCAGAACTGCTCTGGGTTTAAAGACTGTGATGAGTCAAATACAAGCTGGAAACCTCCTCTGAGACTAACTGTCTGGCTTTATTGAGCTGACTCACAGACATTGCTTCGCTACAAGCATCTAACAGGTAACGAGACGACAGGTGACAAATGTAGAGAAACAAAGAACCTGACATTCAATGCTTTAAGTCAACTAAAAAAATTATCTATTCAGCAGTTTAATGCAACACATAAACAGCTCATCCTCTGACGGCCGTTATATTTCACTTGACTCACATCAGATTAATTTTCCCAATGAGATTTATTAGTTTTCCTTTAATTAAACAATAAAAGAAAAAATGGGCTGATAAAAAGTTTAACTTTACATACAGAAAACATAAAGGGTGGTTTAAACAATAGCTAAAGACCTGGACTTTAATGGGCCAAAGGGACCCAACAGAACAGAATTATCAGTCCCATCCTTTGTTTCTTTATCCATTAAAGGCTCGGTTATGATCCAAAACAAACTGCCTTGTTTCTTTTAAACTGAAATCCTTCTGAAGAAATGGAAACCTGTTAACCCTTTCAGCTTTTGTTCACAACTGGAATCAGACTTGTTCTGGGGGTAATTTTAAGGGTTTTAAGAAGGAATATTTATATTTACACCATCACTCACCCTCATTTAAACACTTAATTTCTGAGCCTGACCTGTCTCCCTTTAGTTTATGGAATTGTGACTGAAGAGAAATAATAATGTTGAAGTGAAATAATAATCTTCTTGGGAAAAAAAAGCATTGGTTATAGATTTTACAAAAAAAAAGAACCTTGCAAAATATATTTAACTACTCCCTTTATTTTGAAAAACATGGTCAAACTTTTCTAATTTAATTTCTAGCTCCTCTGTGATGGCCTCAAAGGTGTGTTGGAGAGTATTTGTGGCAAACAGACCACACATCATGAAGACATAGGTAAACAGCAGACAGGTCAGGGAGAAAGAAGCTCAAACCAAGGCTTGAATACGACAACATCAAAAGCTTTAAATATCTCACTGAAGGGCAACGCTTCATCTGTTTTCTATAAGCAAAAGGAGTCCAGCACAACAGCGCAGTAAAAGACAAGGTCTAAGATGACAGGCCTCCATTAATAAGAATAAAAGCTTAGAGGTACATGGTGACACTAGAGGGAGGAACTGATCTGAGAGAATCTGTCCATGAAGTCGTGGATTTATCACACAACTATTTTTAAAAAATAAGATTCTGTTTTAAATGTGATAACAATGTGAAAAAAAACTTGAAAAGGTGGAAATACTTTTTGCATTTGGTTATTTTGATTAAATCAGACGTGCAATACAACTCATCTTAAGTTGCTTACATATGTTCTTGATTATTTCTGTAAAGATAAATGTATAATATTAGAGAAAAAAAAAAATGAATAGTTTTCCCAGGTAGCAGGAACCATCTAAGGCTCCAAATAATTTGAAAACATCTCAGATGCATAACAGGAATCACAGAAAAACAAAATCAGGCTTATTTAAATGAATGATTGATTGACAATGATCAAGGTGTAAACACGCAGTTTCCTTAATAGCCAGCCTTCTGAATTATCCTGTCTAATCTTTTCTGGAGGCTGCATTGCAGTTTAAGTGATGTCCTGTTGCTGCTACCCAGGACTTTAACACAATAGGTGAGGTATGATAAAAAAATAAGTGAAAAAAAGGATTTGTAATTTTTTTACGGTCCTGAAAACGTTTAAATTTACTAAGAATTGTGATGTGTCTAGATAATTTAAACCGGACATGTTTAGTGTGAGGCTTCCAGCGGAGCTTTTCGTCAATCACCCCATTTTCTCATTCCACCTCTCCCCCACCCACCTCGACTTTCCCCATCTTTGCTCCCATTATCATTTCCAAATAAGTATCTAATGAGATACCTGAAGAATATTCAGTCGGAAACAATCTTGACCAGGCATAGGAACTTAATACATGATTATATATCAAAAAACAATTCAACAGTGGTACGAAACCACAACACGTGCGAGTTTGATCATGATTTGATCTTGGCAGCTGCTTACCTTTCTGGTGTAAGCCCTTTTTTTCATACAGAATGATGAGCTCGCTGTACTTCTGGGATTTCTTCAGGACGTACTCGCTTTCTTCAATGTGGCAGTGGTTGTTCTCCAGTCGAAGAAGAGGAGAGACAAGGGCCACGTTTGTCTGAACAGAAAAGATTAATAAACACTGTGAATTTAATTTCTTATTTTGCTGTAGGAGACACTCATTGTTTAGGGCTTTATATCTAACCCACTTTATTTAATCAGACCTAACACAGTGTCAAATTTATCTCAGTGATGGATCTTCCCCCTTCATAAATGTCTACAAAGGTTAGGAAATTGTGTAAGATATGAATTAAATACAACTGAAAAACTACAGAAAGGAAATAATGTTCAAAATTATTCACTTTTCTTTTTGCAAATCTTAACTTATTTGGATGCAGGGATTTTTGAAAAGGCTGGAAAAGGAACAAGGAAGTACTGGAAAAATGAAGAACGGTCAAAAACGTAAAAATATTATTTGGGATAGCACATATACACTATATTGCCAAAAGTATTTGCTCACCTGCCTTGACTCACATATGAGCTTAAGTGACATCCCGTTCCTAATCCATAGGGTTCAATATGACGTCGGTCCACCCTTTGCAGCTAGAACAGCTTCAACTCTTCTGGGAAGGCTGTCCACAAGGTTTAGGAGTGTGTTTATGGGAATTTTTGACCATTCTTCCAGAAGCGCATTTGTGAGGTCGCACACTGATGTTGGACGAGAAGGCCTGGCTCTCAGTCTCCGCTCTAATTCATCCCAAAGGTGTTCTATCGGGTTGAGGTCAGGACTCTGTGCAGGCCAGTCAAGTTCATCCACACCAGACTCTGTCATCCATGTCTTTATGGACCTTGCTTTGTGCACTGGTGCACAGTCATGTTGGAAGAGGAAGGGGCCAGCTCCAAACTGTTCCCACAAAGTTGGGAGCATGGAATTGTCCAAAATGTCTTGGTATGCTGAAGCATTCAGAGTTCCTTTCACTGGAACTAAGGGGCCAAGCCCAGCTCCTGAAAAACAACCCCACACCATAATCCCCCCTCCACCAAACTTTACACTTGGCACAATGCAGTCAGACAAGTACCGTTCTCCTGGCAACCGCCAAACCCAGACCCGTCCATCAGATTGCCAGATGGAGAAGCGCGATTCGTCACTCCAGAGAACGCGTCTCCACTGCTCTAGAGTCCAGTGGCGGCGTGCTTTACACCACCGCATCCGACGCTTTGCATTGCACTTGGTTATGTATGGCTTGGATGCAGCTGCTCGACCATGGAAACCCATTCCATGAAGCTCTCTGCGCACTGTTCTTGAGCTAATCTGAAGGCCACATGAAGTTTGGAGGTCTGTAGTGATTGACTCTGCAGAAAGTTGGCGACCTCTTCGCACTATGCGCTTCAGCATCCGCTGACCCCGCTCCGTCAGTTTACGTGGCCTACCACTTCGTGGCTGAGTTGCTGTCGTTCCCAAACACTTCCATTTTCTTATAATACAGCTGACAGTTGACTGTGGAATATTTAGGAGCGAGGAAATTTCACGACTGGATTTGTTGCACAGGTGGCATCCTATCACAGTTCCACGCTGGAATTCACTGAGCTCCTGAGAGCGACCCATTCTTTCACAAATGTTTGTAAAAACAGTCTGCATGCCTAGGTGCTTGAATTTATACACCTGTGGCCATGGAAGTGATTGGAACACCTGATTCCAATAATTTGGATGGGTGAGCAAATACTTTTGGCAATATAGTGTATCTGTATGATGTTAACACTTAACTATCTATATACAAATTCATTATTAATAAAAAAAATAAGAAAACAGCATCTCCATGAAAACAAGAAAGATGACAACCTCAACAACAACAACTAACAACCTCATAGTTTTACACATTTTCATGCATTGGATTGTTGTAACCTATCAATTTTAAACATTTTATCATGCTACAACCACAATGTCTACACATTTTGTAGTGTGGTATCACTCAAAAACCCATTGTAGTTTATTTGTGAAAGAAAACATTTTCCAGATTCTTAAGTGAGGAATTTCTTTAGCTAACCTTTACTTTAAAACATTGAATAGAGTTAAGAGATAGAACTGATTTTAGATTGAGCTGGATGAGTTATAATGGCACATCTTAATCAAAGCTAAGGCTGCACACCACCCTCAACACATGACGGTAGTGAAACATGGTGAGGGCAGCAGCATGCTATGGGGAATACATTTCTTAAGCTGGGCCCATGATGCTGGTCAGCAGGTAGATTTTCAAAGCGCACCTGCCAATGCGGTGGATTGCGAAAATATTGTTCAACTTGTACAACTGACCTCTAAAAGGCAGGGATAGACCTGAGTGGCTAATTATCTTTTAATATCATGAGTAAAAGAAGAGAAACTGATCAGAAACTTTAGGAATATAAAATTAAAGGCTGTCAAGACATGTCACATACGTGACACTGTGGACATCTATGTGCGCAAAATAATGCATCAAAAATGTCATAATATGCAACATTATGCAAAGCACCGTAAGATCCACTGAGTATTAAATGTGCTAATATCCATGAAGAATAAAGAGCTGGAGGCCTTACATGCAGATAACATTTCAGCAACGTGGTGTCAATGATCTGCAGGAGCTTTTTGCGGCTTTTAATGGTCGGTGTGCCCTCCATGAGTGGAGACGTGGTGGAGGGGTCAGAGTCGTTCAGCTGCTTAACAAGGTGGCTGCGTTTCTGTCAGGATAAGAAGAAAAAACATTATCAAACAACTATTTTGTTATTTGTTTTTTTTTTATTTAGAACAAAAATATGTGATCCGTACTACCAAATAAACATTTAAAACTTTAATTCAGGACTTCAGGTTTTTCAGAATAGATATATATTTTTTTATTTGCTATAAACACCCACCTGGGTAAGATAATCTATAAGGGCCAGATGAGCTTTCTCCAGCTCAGCGACAGACAGCGTAGGCAGAGGGTTTGGGTAATGCAGCTGTTTGCGGAAGTCTGATGGGAGTAGGTCTGGGTAAAGTCCGATCACATGTGTGGGATCTTTTCATAAACAGAGTAAATAAATATAAAATAAGAAGTCTAAAGGCAATATAAAACAACAAAGGCAATAATATAGCTAAATCTATTGTAACATCAGCCAGTTAGAGAAAGATAGTGTTTCTTTAGTTAAACAAAAGTGAGCTCCTTGCACATACAACTGTTTGCAACAAGCAACATGATTCAGTGAACACTGCTGTCTATTATGATGAAGAGAAGGCCTACCAGTGCCAAGTTTAGCAAACACCTGCATGGAGTCATCAAATTTCTTCTGGCAAAACAGGTTGAAGGCGTAAAGGTTCTGGATGTGATGAATCTGCTGCTTCTTGTCACCATCTGCATCATCCTTCATTTTCTGGAGGAGAAAACAAACCACATAAGAGGAGCTGAAATGTGACCAAACCTTAAATTTGATTTGGTTTTCTGCTTAAAGAACGCTGGAAATTCAAAGATCCCTTAATCAACTCTTTTCACAATCCGTTAAAACGTTATTAAGCTTTAACTTTTTAAATAAATAATCCATACTGGCTATAGTAAAAGGTAACACCAGAATTTGATCTGCTTACTGCGAGCTGAAGCGCCAGCTCAAACTGCTTGTCCTGGAGAAGCTGTCGGATCTGGCTGGCTATCGACACTGGAACCAGGCGCCAAACAAAATGGTTGCTGGCGACATAAATGATATTTGGCCTGTAAGGGAAGAGAAATTATTTTAGCAACCCCTAGACGTCAATGCTGCTGCTCTTCTCCACTACAGATGGACCAATAGCATATGTAAGTAAAAAAGGGACAGAGATGAAATCCCCCAAAGATAAATCATGTACAAACAAAAGATTTTACAGAAAATACAGAAATAAATACAGAACAAATATTAAAATCCCTTTTTGGTGGAGTTTTTTTGGGGAGAATTTTGATTTTTTTTTTTTCCTCCTCCCAATTTCCTACCTTTTGTAGTTTGTTTTTTTTCATAATTCTTCAGGTATGACAGTGAGCTCTCGACACAAGACATGATACAGTAGGATAAGTTTTTTTTTATTTAGGAAAAAATAAAACATGCATGGGAGCTTGTAGAGTTATCAGAAGATATTTAAAGGGTTTTAGGACTCTTTATTACCATGATTTAAAAAAACAAACTTAAATCAAACCTACTGAAAATGTTTTTAAGAAATAGGGAAAAATGTATAAATTATTCAGCTGTGTCCAAAGTATCAAAAAGGCGAGATTGTCCTACAATTTCTAACTCCATTTCACTTGTTTTGTCTGATCAATGTATTTTTCGTCTCACCCTGCTGATGTGATGAAACGTGGCCTTTGCAGCTCCACATTCTGCACCAGCAGCCGTGGCTCCAAGGTCCGGATCTCCACGTACCGAGGGAGGACTGCAATGATGTATGGAGGCTGGTGCTCTGGGGGATCAAATTATTTTTTATCTTTTTATATTAACTTAAAAAAGGCAATGGTTATTAAGATAATGTTAGTAATCAGAACTAAACAAGGTATTAAACAGAAATAGATAGCTGTGGTCACCATTTTTTAGCACTAAGCATCGGGTGTAAAATAAAAAAAATAAAAAAGTCTGTTTTGACTGAGGATTCCAATTAGTGAGGCTGATATATCTACAGCAAAAGGGTAAAAGTTTAGTGGTTTGTGCGTAGATGAAGCAGATAATGGATGGCCCACTTCAACAGATTGAAAATGTTCTGGTTAGTATCCGCCTCTCCCTGCCAACGGCATTCTGTTGACAGCATTAAGATGAGGAAATTGGAAGCTGTATAGAACCAGTGCTGGGAGGCTTCATTTCCTCTTGTTCCTTCTGGATTCCAGTGAGAAGAGAGACAAACAGCAATAAAACAACTGGAGAAACTCCTCTCACCATAAACCTGTGCTTAATGTGTAATTTATAGAAAAATGTCTCTTTTTTTCCCCTCTGTCTCTCAATACTGCATAACACGTTGGTGTAGCGCATAAAAATCCCAATAAAAAATGTGAACGTTTGTGGTTGAACTGCGGCACGCTCTTTAGCAATGAGAAATAAAGTCATCTTTACCCTGACATAAAACACTGCACATTATATGGATCCATTGGACCCAAACAGAACACAATCTACTGTGAGCCTCCAAATGATTGTAGTGTCAAACCACCTCTTATCCATTGCCTCTTGTGATGCTTATTTCACTTTGACAAGCAAGATTATTTATGTTAAATCATCAGATTTATTCAGGATGTTAACAGGTAGAGAATTACTATTTAAAAACAGTAATTATGTTAATTTATATTATTAGAGTATTTAATTCTAGGTTTGGTTTTAAGATACAACAAAATTACGTTATAAAAGGCTTCCATTTAGGGCCATGTCTATCAAATGAAACAAAAAAAAACCATTACATGGAAGTGAAGTTGCCACAGCTTCTACATTCTGGAAAACACCTTGTTTTCTACTTCTTGTTGGCAAGTCTGACAGAATAAGTACTGTCTGTCTCTTTTGATTAAAATTAAGCAAAGCGTTGGGGAATAGTTTTGTTTCTTTTCCTTACCCATGGCTATAGGGATGTCTGTCCAGTTCAGGGCACACTTCTGGGTGCAAACTCCTTCTTCATTAAGTACCACAGTAAGATCATCCTGCCCAACAGCCACCTTTCCATCAGCCAGGGGGGCAACCAGAGGCTCCAACTGTTTCCCAGTGGGGAAGAGCTCCTTGATGGAGCCACGCCCATCCAGCTGTTAACAGCAAAGAGGGTCAAAATGAGTCAAAAAAAAAGAAAAAAAGTAAAAGCCATTCATATCACGCTCAGAAATATATTAACATAATATTTTAAGAACATATGACAAATAAACCATATTTTTTTGTTATTAGCTTAGCTTTGTCTGAAAACATTTTCTAACTTCACTAAGAATTTCTTTCACTTGCACCAACACTAATAACGCAAATATCTGAGGCTATATTCAGTAAAACACACCCGAATAAGGTAATAGTCTCGTTTGAAACCAACACAGATGGAGTTTTCACACCAAGCCATGGACTTTGGAATATCTGGCACACCCAAGTCGCTCTGAGACACAGAAACAAAATGATTAGATGGCAAATACCACCAAAATTACAAGCAAAACACAGTCCTGTCAATGGATGGAGTGAAACCGAAATAATCAACCTGAAATAATTTACCTGCAGCTCATGAAACTCTCTATCCTTCCAGTAATACAGCTGGAGTTTCCTTTTCACTGCCACGCACATTCTGAGGCTTTGCTCTCCTGTACTTGTTTGCTGAAAGTAACAAACAAACCAAAAACACTTACAACCTTTAAAAAAATCATGGTGGACGTTATAGTAGATTTTATTAAAAATAATAGGACAAAAATGTTAAATATGAGGAGTTTTTCTGTTTTTAAATGGAAAACAAACTGGCTGATATTAGCTGGTGGTCACCTTCTTTATTCTGTTCAATTCTAATGCATTTAAAAAGGATGTAAGCCCTTAATTGGAATCGAAAATGGAGCTCCCCTGGGATGTGTTCTCTTTCCACTTTACTCGCTGAGCACCAATGATTGTCCCTTAGTGGATCTGTCTGTAAAACTCCTGAAGTTTGTAGACAACACCAACATTTAGAAATAACATCTGTTAGAGCAGCCAGAACCTAATTTAATCCACTCAAGGCAGAGATATTAGTGGACTTCCACATGATCTCTTCTCCCCATTCTCAACCAGCAGAGACTGAAATACAGCAGCTGTTGAGACTAGAAACCTTCCATAGGAGCTGCTGGGCATCCTCTATACTGCTGTCATTCAGTCTGTCCTGTTAGGGACTTTTTCATTTCAGATACAACAGATATTGGAGCTTTGAGTGTTGATTGATTCCAGAAATGATATTTTTGTATAATTTTATTACATTTTCAAGTGTGGAATGTGAGAAAAGTCTTGATGAAATGATTCTACTCAAATATTCATGAGAACTGACCTATTTATTATTAATTAATGGATGAAAAACAGGTGGAGTGTTTCAAACAGCTTGCTTATATCTGAGATTTTAGATGCAGGCCGATATAGTGTGATATTTTCATTTTTTACTGATCTTATACCGATGTTAATATGGTATCAGGGCATCCCTATGTCCTATGTTTGTCAGTCACTGTGTGGTTTGACCTAAACTACATACAGTAGTAGCCATTCAACATTTTGCCACTTTCCTTTATAGGCCCTTGTCTGGTCTCTTTTAATTCCTTTATTAATATTTGTACTAAAATATTCTTTGTGTCATGATTTGTGGACATTAAGATCTAAAGAACGGTCACTCCAGTCGCTGGATGTTGGAGGAGATTTAACTGGGAGTTGGAGGGAGCTGGGCTGCCATTGGACTGGGAAGGGCCACTATGACAGCCCAGAGAGCACTGACCAATAACGTTTGCAGAAAGGAATTGTGAGGAAACGCTCAGCCAATGCTCTGCAGACCCCAAACATCCTGCCTCAAACTGTCTAAGGTTTAAGTTGGTGTTGCAGAGCTCTATTTACAAAACACAGCCACAATAAAGACAGTTTTTATTCCCCAGAGTGTCAATCTGATTAATTCTTGACAGCATACTAACTGATACCGAGTTTATCTGAACCAGTCCAACCATTTCCCCATCTTTTCTTGAAAAACAAAAACATATACATCCATAGTTACAAAAAAATATATAATTTATTGTTTTTGTATTTCAACTGCAAGTGCATTTGCACGCACCTAAAGGGTTGCTTTAAATTTAGAAAACAAACTATCAGCAGGAGCAACAATAAGTCATATAAAAATATTTATTTTTAAATATGGAAACAAATAGGGAAGCTAATATCTAAAGAAATGTCTGGCTTATTTGGCTTCCAACTCTAGTTTCCCACCAGTGCTTCTGCTTTCAGGTTCCCACTTGGAACAAATGCTTCACAATTTGCACAACTAAAACTTCCTACTTTACACACAGTCAGAACATTTTGGCAACTCTAACATTCATGGATTAATATTCCTTTAAAATAACATAAATTGAAGAACAAAAATATATAACAACTTCTTTGAAGGGCTGAAAACATATCGAAAGATTTTAAATCCATATAGAAAACGTAGAGTATCAAATCAAGACCTTATTTAAAAACTGTAAAGAAGGAAAATCATATAAGAAGCATGTCAAACTTTCTAAGAATGAGGCTCAGAAAGCGTGTCGCGCTTCAGTATTTAACCCACTTTGTCAGTGTGACAGTCTGTAATCGCAGCTGCAGCATTTTTTAGGTATTGCTGCTCCAGCTTTGTCCTTGGACAACAAAATCAGTGTTGATTCAGTTTGATCAAATGGAAAAGAAAAAAAAAAAGTTTGTTCTAGATTCTTACATTTATTCAGTTTGGGACTTAATCTTCTGCCACCTTTTAGCTTTTCCTCTAAACAGCGTGCATTTCTTGGTTTTTATAATGCTGCTCATTTACAAATTATATCTACAAACAAACTCTAATGCCTTTACAGAATGCCAAACATCTGTCATATAAAATCCTAAAAAATACATTAATGTTGTATTTGTAATGTCATACAACGTTCATAGTATGCATGCAAAAATCAGTTAGTTACCTCTAAATGACCATGTGTTATGGTAACTTTTCCAAGAAACAGACTTGAAACAAGACTAGCTGACGCCTGTGCGTCTATCAGATGACAACAAAGCTGCGTAAAGTTTATAAACATCTATCCTCAGAGGCCTGTCTATGGCTGTCAAGATGGCAACATGAGCTTCGGTTCGGAATTTTCTCTCCTTTCTTTTTATATTAAATGCACAACATTTATATAAAAGATTAAATAAAAAAGCAAGGAATCTATAATTACTGTTTATTTGATACTCAAGTCTTTTTAAGAATTATAGAACTTTGGGCGTATACAGCAATCTAAGAAATATAAGATCATAAGGTATGCTCCCCAAAATAAAACTCAATCATAATCAAGGCAGTTATTTTCTCAAATGTGTAGAAAATAGAAATGTTCAGAAGCCAGAGGAGGACTTCTCGCTATTATAATTTATACGTTCACCAAAGGAAGAAATGTGGGACAGTTACATGTCTTAATAATAATGCTCTATAACCACAGACAGACTTACTGACCTGCAGGTCGCATGCGATGAGTGTGGCCCCTTTGGCTTTAGACACCACAGTGATCTGCTGAAAGGTCAAGAGGTCATGGACGTGGATGTTGTTCTCTGGAAGACACAAAAGACGTTTTTGTTGAATCTTCTGAACTAGATGGTTAAAAACTATGCAATGTGGAAACTTGGATGACCGTTAACTGGAAGAACTATTTGCTGAATGAGCAATTAAGACAAAACTGTATAAAAATATACTAATGTTGTGTTTAAGCCAAAAATTACATATAATCTTTGTCAGTAAGTAAACTCTGTGCAGACTCCATCAATGGAAAAAAATGGAAAGTGGAAAGAAACATCCCTGAATCAAAAAGCTAGCAGTCACAATGAGAAAAGCTATTCTGTAGACTTGCATAAACTGGCTTCAATGTATTTTAAATGTGGTTGATTTCTTCATTTAAAAACAGCTAAGAGAACAGAAAACAAACTTTTTAAAAATATGATGGTAAAATTCTAAATACATAAAAAATTGGACGTCCAAACTTACCCAAAAGACTGACAAGAATTTTGTACTGAGAGACAACGTATAGCTGCAGAAAGAGAAAAAAATACAATAAAAAAGCAGCAGATGTTGGGTTATAATTCTAGTACCAGACTGAATGGAGAACGCCAAATAAAAACGAATTTTAAAGCAATTCTAAAGAGCCTTTAAACAGATAATCTTATGTTTGATAATTTCACAGAAAACATGGATGTAGATCCCAGCAGGAAGTTACTGCATTGCCTGAATATTAACCCTGCAGAATTTACACAAATATACAATCTTTCATGGAAATTAAGTCCCAATGACTTCCGTCTTTATAATGAATGGGGAAAGGACGAAGTGACGTATGCCGTACAGCAGTCTGCACATTTGTAGTTGTTTTGTGTGGCAGGGTTACTGCCACACTGCATAAAACAATCTAGAAATAAGTCAACATTTCTTAAATTAAGTGTATTTACCCTTAAGTGAGTAGGTAAATAAGAAGATTTTCCAATGGAATGAGTATTTTTACTCTCAAAATAAGATAATTAGATAATATGCACTTGAAGTAAGACAATGTAATTGATTTTTTTCTTATATGTAAATTGTCTTGTTCCATTGGCAAAATTTCTTACCTCCACAATACAAGAACAAATGCACTTATTTTAAGAAAAAATTACTTACTTAATTATTACTTCTCAAAAAATCTTGTTGCCAGTAAAAGTGATTTAACAAACCCAATTAATCATATAAAACAAGAATTTTTTTATTTTTTTTGGGGGGGTGGGGGGTGGGGGGGGCTAACAGGTAGAACATTTTGTTTAATGTGTCAAAACTTCATTCATTCTTCATTCTTGCATCTATATCCTACCTGCTGAATTTTCTTTGAGAAGTTTTTATTGGATTTTTCCAAAGTCACTTCAAATCGGTTGGAACCTTAGGAGGAAGAAAAAAAAGAAAATCCCTTCATTAACAGTAAAAAAAAAAAAAGACAAGTCAAAATTTAAATCCATCCCTGAATCTGATTTACCTGCATCCTTCTTGATCCTGTAGAGAAGCAGATGTCCTGGTTTTGTTCCAACGAGCAGCCAATCTTCTGTGGGGACAAACACTGAGGGTCAGTCACTGTCATGATAAATGAAGTTACCTTGATTTGTGTCAAACTCGAGTCCTTCAGCACCAGTGTTCTTCAATTTTTAAATGAATCTCTGCTTTAATACTCCTGAAAAAAATACCAGTTCATTAGCAGACCTCTTTAGAGCTGGACTGAATTATAACCAGATATTCAAAACATTTGATTTAGGTATTTATTTAGATCCATTTAGATCTAGATTTAGAAACATTTAGGAAAGGTCATTAAATTTATTAGCCTCTCAATCATACTGTGAGCCTTTTCTTTCCTTATTTAGACACTTATCTGTTTTAAGAATGCTAAAAGGAAGGAAGGAAGGAAGGAAGGAAAGAAGGAAGGAAGGAAGGAAGGAAGGAAGGAAGGAAGGAAGGAAGGAAGTTAGCAAAATCCAATTGTTAGAGAGTGTAAGGAGGGCACACAGCCTTGTAGAAATAAGTGACCTGCTTTAAAAATCTGTATCCATGGCGGCTGACCAAAAAGTGACACTCATTTCTTTATTGCAAAAAGACTTTTCAGGATAGAGTCAGTGATTAACTTACTGATTGTGTGTTAAATGTTTTTCTTATGTTGTGATTTAATTTGTTTTGGGTTTTCAACACAAAATTTAATTCAAAAGTATTATCAATGTAGTTTTTCTTGTTATAAGTAGCTAAGAGGAACCAAACAGAGGGACAGGATATTGCAAGACATAGGAGAGTGAATAAAGAAGAGATAAATGGTTAGGGGCATTTGCCTCTTTCTCTAAGGACGGGGTGGAGAGGGTGAAATAAAAAGAGGAGAAGAGACATAAAAGTGTAGCAAGAATCACTAAAAATAAAATAGAAAATAAACAGTGCAAGGCAAAGGTCCACTGTTTAGCAGGTCTTTGCAACTGCCAACTCAGAATAAGCTTAATCTCCAGGGATTTAATAATTTTAGTCCAAATCTCTGCTTTTTGAAATCTGAGAACAGGCCTAAAAAGTTATCAATTTCAGGTCTTGTTTATATTTCAGGAGTTTTGTTTTTCTTTAGATTTAGCTTGATTTTTATAATTAGCTGCTTATTTAGAGAATATTTATCAACAGAAAACAGTTTTGTTTCTTTTTATTAAATACATACAGACATAGATTTAGCTATGGCTGGGCGATGGGATTAAAAATCTAATCTTAGATTTTTGGCAACCAATTAATCTCTTTTTTTACTAACTTAAGTTTCATAATGAAGATGATTAATGGCTTGAAGATGACCTAATTTAAAGATGAAGAAAATTCAAGCTGTAAAACCTGCTTGTAAACTAATGGTGTTTTTGAACAAACAATGAAACCACAACAAACTAAATGTTTGCAACACGTGATATCACACAGAGAGCTAGTTCATCAGTTATAAACACACATCTAAGAGCAAAAACTGAGCAACTCATCTTACTCTGAGCTATGGAAGCCCAAAGAGTGGATTAATTAAAAAGAATAAAGAAAAAAAAATCCAGATATTCCAAAATTTGAATCTTCATTAAAAAACAAATTGATTAATTGAGTTTATCTATTAATTGTCCAGCATCTAGAGAGAGATTGGATAAAATGCCTCTCAAACCCTCGCCCCCTCGAAAAACTGACAGAATCTAGATGAAAATATACCAGAGGGAAGAAGAAAAAATAAACAGTGGAAATGAAGAAAGACATATAAAAACACATAAAACAGAGTTCTTAGAATATGGATAAAGAATATTTGGAAATTGTATCAACATCTTCAGAAACATCTAAACGTAGCAGGATATTTCACCTGACATTTATCAAATCGTTTACACTTATTGTTGATTTATCGACTAAACTATAAATTAGAATTAATTACATTTTAAAAGAAGTTTAAAAGAATATGATTAAATGCAGTGACTCTGGAATGTTTATTAGTAAGGTAAAACACTTCTTTATGTAGCCCTGAAGAAGCTTATTTTAATATAAGGGTTTATTTTTCAAGATTAGTATTCATGATTTTGATGCTATGATTGCTGTTGCAGACAATAATAGCCATAAAGTTACATAAGAAAGACTTAAAAAAAGACAATGTCCATTTTTTAAACACTTTTATAGTTATTCTGATGGCAATTCAAAACCATCGTGCTAAGATTATAACTCTAAATCTCCCAATCCTATATAAATAGTAAAGTATTCAGATTAGATAAATATTAGTTATTAACCTAAATAATTTAGCAGAATAACAACAGCTGGAGCAGGTTGACACCAAATATTTTAGTTTTGTCAAATCGAGCTTTTACATACAAAAAAAAACAAAAAAACAAACCATGGTACAAAAGACTGTTTATATATATTCAGATGTTCAGGTATATAACCCTCCCCTTATCTAGATGGTGTATCCCTGCTGTATCACCCCTTAATACAGGGAGACATCCCTCCCTACCACAGAGAGCAAACTGTCCTGGGGGACAGTTGAGGCTGAAGGACAAACAACCACCGATGAACGACAGGAAGATGTGAAAAAAGCCACTCACCCCAAGCAGCAAGACAGTCGATCTGAAGGGGAAGCTTTTCCAAAATATTAACTGGCTCATAAGCGTCGTGCATCTTGAAGCAGTCCTGATTGAGTCCCAAGATACTTCTGCAGGATCAGTTACAGCAGCCTGTCGGAGTGATGCAGCCTTTTAGGTCTCCATTAAATACCAACCAGCCAGTCCCATGTGTCCAAAGTCGATGCGGAAATAAACAGTCCGATGAAGTTTGGTAATTTGAACAAATTTAAAACTCAACACTCTATTATAATTTCTTTTTACCTAGCTATCTCCCCAACCATAACAAGAGCTCACTGTTAGCAAGCTAGCTAAGAAGTAAGCAAGCCACAGCTACCTGTTCTAAACATTGTTCCCTTCATGTATTAAAAAGCGCGCAGAAGTCGCCATTAACTTTCTCTATAACTTCTTCCGTAACCGTAGGTGTCTACAAACGGTTAACAACAGATACAGATAATTAATGGCAGCAGCTACAGTTTCTACTTCCACTGTTGCTTCTCGCTGCTTCCTCAATGTTGACAGCTGCGCGAGGCTTTGGCAGGCACGTGACCGAACTCACGAGGAACGAGTTAAAGGTGCAGTGCCTTTATTTCCCCCCGTTAAAGGTGTACTTACATTCACAAGAACTGAATTAATTACATGAACAGTAATACAGAGTTCAAAATATTGAACCATTGATACACGTTTTCTTCTTCTTCTTTTCTATTATGGCGGATCTCAAAAATACACTTTTTCATAACTCCTAGATATAGTTATACCTAAAGCCTAAGACATGAAGTCAGGTGGTTTGCAGACAATACTCTTTTGTTTATTAGGGGATCAACTCAATTTATTCATGCCATTTGTAGATGTAAAGTTTTTTTTTTTTTTACCAAAAAGCCTTAACATTTCTGGAGATTCTTGAGCTAAACAGGGTTGGAGCTAGATGGGTGGCCAGGGTTGGCCATGGCCACCCTTTGCCAATCAGTGGCCACAACTACCATTTTTTCCCCTCTAATACAGATGGTGGCAGCTGTAATACTCTCAAGTGGAATATTAAAAACATTTTAATTTTTTTGTGGTTAATTATACACATCAATATACTAACATCACCGTTGCATATATTAGCTGCGACATATGAATCAAGATGCATTGAACGAAAACATTTGATTGACAGATGACTGTTGATATATGATTGGCCCAATTTAGGTGTACAAGCTGACGTATAACTTACATAAAATAACGGGAAAAACCCCCACATATTTTAAGACAGGATTTTTTTTAAATAGACATTTTCTACATTTTGGGAAAATATAGTCTGATAAAGAGTAGATTTATATACATGTTTAAGCCAGAATGATTTGACATTTAAATGACTTCCCTACGACTTTAGACTATATTTCTTCTATCGTGTTATGAACCTAAACTAGATTTTAGTTTAAAATTTTAACCACTAAGGAACAACTGTAGCATGATGGAAGCTAACAAGTAACATAGACCTGTCACTCATTTTGTATAAGCTGAACCAGATAGGTAAACATCCAATTATATAACATTATAAATAACAATTTTAATAAAAGCGTATGAAATAATCAGTTTATGTAGATAGATTAGTGCTTGTAAATATTAATGTTATGCAGAATGTTTATTGATACAAGTAGATAAGTAAAGACAATGGAAAAGATTTATGCCCCAGAACCCAAACTCAGTTTTATCCACTACCTTTTATTTTGAAATTGCAGATGTTGAAATATATGCGTCTATTTGTTGGCAAAAGTTGTAGGAAAGTATAGTTAGTCTTTATTTAGAAAAGATGGATGTTTTGCTCGTTTTTTCAATTTTCCTGTTGGAACAGTGTAGACCAGGGGTCACCAACATGGTACCCACGGGCACCAAGGGGCCCTCAAGGACCACAAGGGGTGCCCTTAGAGTCTTCTGAAAATAGAACAACTCAACAGTGAGCTATGTTTGAAATTTCACTGTATTCTGTCGCTCTTCTTTTTTTAATTGGGTTATAGAACATTTCATCATTTAATCATATATGGCATTTAAGCTGTAGAAGCAAGGGTCGCATTGTAAATTCAAATTATTATTTTACTCATGTTTTTTCTTTCCTTGTGTCATTAACAATTATGGATTGATGCACTTTGAGAAAAAGGACACAGGAACTCTATGATGAGAAGGACCTTACAGAGGAATAGAAAAGGTGATGAAGTTTGACTGTATTTATCTCACACTTAGCTGTGTTAGCAAGTATTTAAATTACAAGATTCCTGAAATTATTGTGAAGCGATTTGAAGCTGTAACATCGATTGCACAGTAGGATTGGACTGCCACTTTCTTTGGGTAAAGTTTCTCCTGTTTTGTTATCTTAGGAAGGTAAGATGATTGTCATTTATTTCATGTTTCTTTAAACAGGTAAGATGATTCAACAAAAGATAGACTTTTTGTTTGTTGTTTTGGCCTGAGGTCCAATCTGAAGTCCTACAATCGTGTTACATGATTTATTCCATTATTATCAGAAAGGTTAATTCTCTGAGATTTAAATTTTACAGATTATTGGAGGTTATTTGGAAATATTAATAATTGCAGATAAGAGAGAAGATACACCAAGAGACAATGGGACATTACTGCAACAATCAAAGGTTCTCTTATTTTAATTTGAACATTAATTACAGAAACTGGACTCATGAAGAACAGGATGTGTTACATCTCTAGATTTAGTTTCAAGATACTGGTCAGTTTTTTCTTTCCTCTCAGGATCACATCTGATAGTGAGATTTAAGGACACTGGGACAAGGACTGCCCTCCCTCTGGATCCGCATAAGCCATGGACACATGAACGATATGCGACGCCCAGGGGACCAGGACAACCAAGGAGCAGACTGACTGAACTCAAATATTAAGGGAGGTACATCAAAGAGTAATGAAAAGGCAAGAGGACCAGCGAACTCTAGCTACACGTCGAAAGAATGCAACACCAAGGAGCGACCAGCAGATGGACGACCGAGAGGACCAGGTGTGATGAAAGCATCACAGGGGGGAATGGGATCCTTCTCCAATTGAATTAGATAAGTCAAACACTACGTACTAGAACAGGATTGGAATAATATGAATATTATGTTCTATGATTAGTTGATATTTGCTGATAAGAACACTAATTGTGGTTTTTCTGTCTTATTCATTTTGAGGAGATGTATTGTAAAGACCTGTGACCCCAGGCATAAGACTGCAAACCTTCGACTTCTGCCTGCAAAATACCAAAGGCGGGAACCACTGATCCTGTGTTCATGCCTTTAAAAGCCAAGGACAGAGCCCTGAATTGAAAGAACTATATTTTTGATTTTTTCAACAGGAAAGAAGACAACACAAGTATGGATTAGTCTTGTATTCTGCAAATATAAACCTGATGATTGTAACATGCCATTGCTTTGCATTATAACCTGTATTACTCTTTTATTATTTCACGTTGTAAACCATCCATAGCAGGCTGTTTAGAGGAGTACTGACTGACTCACTTCTGACTGACTTTTATTATTAATTATGATACTTAGTAATGGTTAGTTAATGGTTGCATTTAAAGGTTTATATCCCCCAACTTCCATCCATATCAGGCTGTGTTGGTAATGTTAAAATTTTGTTTTTTCATTTAAACTTCACACACATGTAAGTGCACTTAGTCGTGTAGTATTCACATCACCATGTAACATCACAAAGTATTTCATCTGCAATGAACTACAGGGGGGATATGTAGAAGCAGTTTTATTGTCTTATATCAGAATCAGAAATCAGATTCAGAATATATCCTACAACATGGCCCTACACTTACTTAGCAACCAAACTTAAAGGTCAGTTTTGAGTCTTAGTAACACCATGGTCTCCAAGGCTGCATGAGGGGGTTTGGTAAAAACAGAGAACGTCTGTGTAAACACCTCTTGAGGGTCGCAGTTGACTTTGACGCAAATCAGCACACGTGAATTCCAGTAAGATGTTGACACAATATTCCTGTGCATGTGCAGTTACGTAATGCGATGTGGAACCTATAAATGCTGCCCACAATGGATTGAAGGCTGGGGAAAATAACAGATGTGAGGACATAGCGCTGAATGTATGAAGTTTTTAAGACAGCTGTATGAATTCGGTTTTGTAAATAAATGTTACTCCCATCCGGATGATAGATGGTGTGAATCGTGGCCTTCTTTCTGTCATAAGGGAATTCTACCAATGAGCTTCCATAAAGCATTTATAGAGATTTCAAAATGAAAATGTCTAAAAGAAAATTAGAAATTTAAAGATACAATAAAGATACACCCACTGGCCACTTTATTAGGTACACATGTCCAACTGCTCGTTAACACTTAATTTCTAAGCAGCCAATCACATGGCGGCAAGTTAGTGCATTTAGGCATGTAGACATGGTCAAGCCAATCTCCTGCAGTTCAAACCGAGCATCAGTATGGGGAAGAAAGGTGATTTGATTGACTTTGAACGTGGCATGATTGTTGGTGCCAGAAGGGCTGGTCTGAGTATTTCAGAAACTGCTGATCTGCTGGGATTTTCACGCACAACTATCTCTAGGGTTTACAGAGAATGGTCCGAAAAAGAAAAAGCATCCAGTGAGCGGCAATTCTGTGGGCGGAAATGCCTTGTTGATGCCAGAGGTCAGAGGAGAATGGCCAGACTGGTTCGAGCTGATAGAAGGGCAACAGTGACTCAAATAACCACCGGTTACAACCAAGGTGGGCAGAAGAGCATCTCTGAACGCACAGTATGTCGAACTTTGAGGCAGATGGGCTACAGCAGCAGAAGACCACACCGGGTGCCACTCCTTTCAGCTAAGAACAGGAAACTGAGGCTACAATTTGCACAAGCTCATCGAAATTGGACAATAGAAGATTGGAAAAACGTTGCCTGGTCTGATGAGTCTCGATTTCTGCTGCAACATTCGGATGGTAGGGTCAGAATTTGGCATCTACAACATGAAAGCATGGATCCATCCTGCCTTGTATCAATGGTTCAGGCTGGTGGTGGTGGTGTTATGGTGTGGGGAATATTTTCTTGGCACTCTTTGGGCCCCTTAGTACCAATTGAGCATTGTTGCAATGCCACAGCCTACCTGAGTATTGTTGCTGACCATGTCCATCCCTTTATGACCACAATGTACCCAACTTCTGATGGCTACTTTCAGCAGGATAATGCGCCATGTCATAAAGCTGGAATCATCTCAGACTGGTTTCTTGAACATGACAATGAGTTCACTGTACTCAAATGGCCTCCACAGTCACCAGATCTCAATCCAATAGAGCATCTTTGGGATGTGGTGGAACGGGAGATTCGCATCATGGATGTGCAGCCGACAAATCTGCGGCAACTGTGTGATGCCATCATGTCAATATGGACCAAACTCCCTGAGGAATGCTTCCAGCACCTTGTTGAATCTATGCCACGAAGAATTGAGGCAGTTCTGAAGGCAAAAGGGGGTCCAACACGTTACTAGCATGGGGTACCTAATAAAGTGGCCGGTGAGTGTATGTCTATAATGTAAGAAGTTTAGGTGAACATTGACCCTTGCAATTCATAGGTCAGTTTTGGTAGCCCTTGCTCAGGGCACTGAGTCACAGGAAGGGCTGAATTAGCCCTCAACTTTAAAAAGGTTGGTGACCGCTGGTGTAGACTGACCCTGGCATTCTGGTGCCTATCCTCTTTCGGCCCCCCCCTCAGTGTACATTGGTTATTGCCTGGCCACCCTTATTAAAATGTTCTGGCTACGCCTCTGGAGCTAAAGATAATGATTATGTTTAATACAGCTCATCAGCAGTTTGAATGCTTTATTACTAGAATCATTTATTTATCCATGACTGAGAGGGGTTTGAATTCATTTAATCATATTTTATATCTAAATGTAACCCAAAGTAGACAATCAATTTTTGTTCTTTTTAAAGTCATTCCTTTTAAGAGATTATCTTTTTTTGGGGGGTGGGGGATTTCAACTTAAATAATTTCACAACAAAATCTAAAAGTCTTGAATATAGATTATTTTAACCAGGAAAACAGAGCAATGATTTGAGAATGGAGGATAGCCACAAAAAGTAAACGGGATTTTAACAAAATGTTTTTTTATTCTGGTTTGAAATAAGAAGCCAAGCATCAGTGGGATTAACATGGCAACGGTGGATGGAAAGAGATTTATTAAAACAAAGATAAGACATTCTGTGATTTCTCTTGTTGGTAAATTGAAAAAACAAAACAACTATACATTAATGGTTATTTAATATCAAGTTTATTTGCAGAACATGTGCAAAAAGCTTCACGACAGATCAAAATCCTTAAAGAACATCAAAAGTTTCTCTACAAAAAAAGACATAACTATATTTAGATCCATATAAAAAGAGAACTCAAGGATTTTTATCTATCTACAAATATTTTCATTAATGAAAGGAGCATTCAGACAACCATGTGAAGAAAGAAAGAAAATACTGAGTGATAGAAAAAAGCCTTGAAAGACTAATTGTAACCAATGAATTTGTTATAACGTTCAGTTTTGATGTGGCGTTGGATGATTTATCTAATTAGTGCAATGAGATTTTTAGCATACATGCTGTCAAATTACGTGAATCATACTTTTTTGCCCTACACAACATCAACATTAGATAGAATAATACCAGATGTAATATTGAATCTGGTTGAAACAGCAGCAGAATTTAACGTTTAATAAAAGAAAAATATGCATCTTTTCACATGTGTGCTCTTTATTTCTGGTTATTTATTTTCAGTATTTATTAACAGAACAGAAATATCTCCTTTTATGTAGCAATAGAGGAAAATAACAGCTCAGTGAGCTTATACGTATAAACATAACCTTAGAGAAAATTTACACCGTTTTGATAGAGTGCCTTGAACATATACATCTCTAAGTGAGGCATGCATCTGAGTTTAGCTCCCTCTACTCTTATACCTATAAATTAAATCCAGTTCCACCAGGAGTCATCAGAAATCAAAGAATAAATAGAATCCATTCTGATCTCATTCTGTTCTATGAAGGCCTCAGTGAACAAACAGCATCATGACGACCGAGGGACACGAGTCAGGTCAGCTGTGGAGATGTTAAAAGCCCGGTTAGGTTATAAAATGTCACCCCAAGCTCTGAGCAATATTCAATCCATACCCAAAAAACAGAAAGAGAATTCTTTGAAATGGCTGCCTGTCAAAACTGACAGTGTGAGCAAGGAGAGGATGAATCAGAGGAGCAGCTAAAAGGCAACGGGTAACTGATTCACGTCTCAGGTCAGCAGGACAGTTAGTCACAACGATCCATAAAAGTAACCTTTAGGACAACGAGGAAAGCCTGTGTTCAAAAAGACAGTACGGTCACTGAGGGGATGGAGCAAACCTGCTCTGGTCAGATGAGAGCAATTATCAAGTTTGTTTGGCCAAAATGAAGAGGTTATGTATGATCAACAATTACCACAGAGTGTCACCCTAAAACTAAAAATATGGTGTGGGGAGAATAATGCTTTACTCCAGCAGTAACTAGGAAACTGCTCAGAGATAACTGGGTAGATGGAGGCAGCTGAAGTGACAAAAAAGAGCTTCACCTTCCTGCAGGAATAAAACTTTAAGAACTTCAAGGGAAAAATTTAGATTGAGGCACACTACAAAAACTGATATAAAAATGCATAAAATGTTCTTAAAATAACCGTATTTTACCTAAATGTGAGCAGGTATATGAGGTTATGTGCCAATAGAAAAAGTAGTTTGTAGTTTGATAACATATTTTACACCTGAACTAAGAAACCTTTTTTCTTATTTTAATCATAAATCATCTCTTTCCATTGGCAAAATGTCTTACTGGCATGCTCAAAACGAGAAGAAAATTAACTTATTTTAAGAAACTGAGACTTATATTTCAGTTTTTGAAGTGCATATCCATCTGTTGGAATGAACTAGTCAAAGTCCAGGCCTAACTTTAAAGTTTATGTTCACAACTCTCTGACAAATCTGACGGATGTTTAGCAGGACTTTCTCTAGGAGAGAAAAGCCAGTAGAGATGTACCCAAAAAGACTTGTATCTAGGTTAAAAAAAACAAAAACATGCTATAATTATCCACTTACTGTATGGAAACAATCTGATTAGTTAATCATCATTTCTGTTTGTTGTATAAAATTCAAGCTAAATAGAGTGAAAGTGTTTGGCTGTTATGTGACCAAATAGTTAAAAAGGTCAAAGGGGTTCACCTTCACACTAGAAAAAAAAAAAACAGGGCAGCACATTCTTCACATAGATAAAAAAAATCGAATTTTGTTTAACGGATCTAAGTGAATTCCTAATCTAATATGAAACAGGCTCTTGTGATCAATTATTAAACACATACTTTATTCAGATAAGTGCAGCGCACAATGTTAAAGTGTTGGAACTCTGTTAACTAGAGCCACCTCTCAACAACAATACCCCCCTGTTCTCAGGGCTACACGAGACGTCCATAATGCTGCATGTTCTAAAAGTAGACTAACTCCATCAGTGAGGAGGAGGCCATGGAGATTATCCTCAGCGACATACAGTATCAATGCAATCGCCATGGTAATGGGTTAATTCTTTGGGTTCGAAGACAAGGAGGTGAAAGCAATGAGATATTAAGGAGAATGTTCTGCTATATAAACGTGTTAGTTTTCCTCCACAAAGCAAGAGGCGGATCAAACTTTTTAGTTCCTATTCATTGCTGCCTCACTGGAACTTCTTTTCTTCCCCTTAAAGTGTCTTCTTGGGGGTTTTGCTCTACTCCATTTTAGATCTTTCCATCTTAGTTTTCAGGATCTCCTAAAAGATAAACACACAGATTAATGCACAAGCAGCATTGTGACTGGGAGATAAGGGCATATAAAGGTCAACAGTTGGATCTTCGAAACAGTTGAAAGTGTGACTAAAATCATGGGATTTGCACGGGTGGGCAGGCGTGTGTGGGCGGGTACTTTACCTCTTCCTCATCCAGCATAACAGGGAGAGCTCTGTTTAAATGAAGAGAAGTTCAGATAATTAGTCTGCTGCCAGTTATGTATTATTCTCTGATTATATTTCAACTTATGCTTCCATCCCTTAAAGTCATACATTTATCCAAGCTGTGATAACGATCTATCAAAACTGTTTGATGTTGTCCTCAATTTCCTCTAAATTGATTCAAAAAAATGAAATCTGAAATCTAAAGGAAACTCCCAAGTGATTGTGGTGAGTGACTTACACGTCAGCAACGGAGGTAGGGATGTTCTCTTCCACCCACTTCAGGTCCTCATCCTGACAGAAACCCAATAATATGACACATTCTACGGCTTAATGAACCTTAAATAATTAATTAAAGATGATGAAAGAATCTACCTCTTTGTTCAGGAGTTTCTGGGAGCCATTAGCATCTGGCTTCGAGCTCCTCATCTTCATTCCCTCTGGGTGAAGAATAGAGAAAAAACTCACACTGAACGACTGGGATTCATTTTAACAGTATAAAAATAATGACAGAAAACCGCTTGCTGATCCGTATGTTTTAAACCTTTATCGCAGATTATTAGTTAAATTATGAAAGAGGTCAGAGAGAAAGCTCAGAGCTGGTTTAAGTAACAAAAAATCATCAGAGAATGGAAGGAGTTTGGAAGAACCCAAAACCTATTAAAAGCACAATGTTCAAAAACATCTTTAAAAAAATTTGCAAAATAGTTTACTTTTGCAAATCTGACCTTCAAAGCAGGCGCAATTCACATTTAGGGTGCAAATTTAGTGGAACAGCTAAAACTTTAATGCATGGATGTTTCTTCATCACCATAGAGGTGCAATTTTTATGAGCAGATGGTGCAAAATACTAAGTGGTTGACATGGGAGTGGAAACACTGTCCGCCAAGCGCTTTATCAGACTTTGCATCTTAATTTGGTACGTTTTATGGAGTGAATTTTGTTCCATTATTGTTGCAAGCAAAGAGCATGTTTTGTTAATGGAAACTGGAAAAAAAAAAAGCAAATCGAGAAATCAAACTTTAAAAATGTTTAAAAAAAAGATTGTTTAGAGTAACCATGCTGTTACATTTTTCATTATTCTTTTATATTTCTTATAATCTTTTATTTTATGTTTAAACTTTTTTTTTTTTACTGTCATTCTTAATGTGGTTTTTCTGACAGTAGGCTGACAGTAGAGGGGGTATCAGAGAAGGGAGGAGACATGCGGCAAAGGACCACTGGTCGGATTTGAACTCATGGCGGCCACGTCGAGGACTAAGGCCTCCGTACATGGGTTGTGCACACTAACCACTGCGCGCCCATGTTTTAACTTTTTTAATTCTTTTTCCATTTTCTGTTTTCAGATTGAGATTTTATCCTTCTCAAATTATTTTTTCCAGATCACATTTTCTTACTTCAGGAGGTGGGCTGTCATCTGGAATGAGGGGCATTTCTATTGGTCTAAATGGAAATTAGCAATAACAATTTTCATTGGTCAAGAGCCAGTATTTTGTATTTGGCTTGAAGGGAAGAGATGATAAGAAAGCAAGACTACAAGACTAAAACTACATTTGAAAAAGCTACATTGCAATTGCAAACTTTTTTTTTTTATTCTGTAAAAAAAAAAAAAAAAAAAAAAAAAAAAAAGATAAACTATGAAAAGAGGAAAAATGATCTAAAAAAAAAATCAAAGCTGAGAAAACCGCAAAGTCACTCTCAAACCTTTTCTTTTTTCAATGTTTAATTTCTAGATTGTATTTTTTTTCCTTTTTCAAAATGTGTGTTGTCCTCACAACATAAATGGAACAAAATTCACTCAATGCTTTCCAACAATCAAGTGTAAATTCTCCTAATATTCAATGGGCCTTGGTTAATCCTGCATGACTGCAGACAATAGAAGTGAGTGAACTTGTATATTATGGCATGCTTTGTTAGAGAAAAAAACATCCTCATTATTACCTCCATATTCCTCTTTTATAAAGTCATTTTCCTTTTATGACCACCATCAAACCTCCAGTAAAAATCACAACTTAGCTCTCCAAATTTGGATTCTTTGAAAATCAGGCCCTAAGACATGGCTGTCCCTCATAACTACCAGGCCAGACAAGGTGACCTTTAATGAGAGGAGCAGTCAAGGAGCCTCAATTTAAAAATAGAAACATGTATTAATGAATTAAGCAAATGCCCTTCAAGTGATTTCAAGGAATGGCTGTTGGATGTACTTATGTTGTCCCAAAATATCGGCCGGCTGACGTATCTGTCTACGTCTAGTCAAAAGAAACAGTTCTGAGGTTCAGTTTACCACCAATCATGAAGGACACCATAAAAATGTGGGAGAAGAAGTTTGACCTTTATATCTAAAAACTACATATGGGAGAGAACCAACACTGAACGTCACCTTGAACACACTATCCCCATAGTGGAGTATGGTGGTGGCAGTATCATGATAAGGAAACTCCTCTCTAAGGCAGGGAAAAGGGAAGCCACTAAGGGTTAATGGAAGAAAACCATTTAAAGCAGCAAAATTCAATTCATTTCAATCAAAAATACTTTATTAATCCCAAAGGGAACTTAACTTGGGACTGGGGTGGAGGTTTACCTTCAAGCAGGACACTGATTTATTTGAGTTGGTCAATCACATAAAATTACAAAACATAAATTAAAGTTTTCAGTAAATACTGATACAAGTGACAACACCACTTTGATGTTACCTTTATTCATTTTTCATTCATAGACTGTATAATCCTGGCCTGTACTTCTTACCGAAAGCTTCATTAATCATTGGTTCTTTTGCTTCATCCTCTTCATCATCTTCATCGATAAGAGGGGAATGAGAGAACCTGAGAGTAAAAACACAACACAGGCTAAACAACGCTGTCGATGAAATAAACGATGAGTCTTTAAGGTCCAGGCTCCACACTGACCTCTGGCTGTTAGCTGAAGGTCTCAGCAGCACCATGATGACCAGCAGCATAGTGGAGAACAGGAGACGCCAGAAGGCGTCGTCCACCCACAGGTCCCGCCAGCTCTGGGTCAGAGAATCAACAGAACACAAGAAGGAAGGGTTGACTTTTCACCTCGGAGGAGGATAAGAGGAATGTTGTTTAGGACAGGAAGTGAACTGACCCGCTGACAGTCGACCAGCCTGAACACCTTGGTGGTCCAGATGATAAATATGATTGAAACTGTTGACAATTGAAACACTGGTCAGATTCTGGTGTCTGCCGTCAGAGATAGATATGCAGCATGTTTAGATATTAGCTCAAAACAAACCCTCGCAGGAATAAGGAAGCAGGCCCTCATTTCACTAACTGGATGAAATAAACCTGACCCATTCTTTACCAGGTTCTAACTTGTTATCTTATTTCTTTATCTAAACGTACAAAGTTTTTTTTTTTGTATTTTGTTCAGTTGTGAAAAGAACTGAACAATGCATCCACCATTTGTGTACATTTAGATATGATGCTAATTAGCAACACTAGGCACTTATTGAAAGACAAAGTTTTAATCAACACGTCAATACGTTGATTATATACTACTATATATTACTATTCAAAAACACATATATAATTATAATATATGTTTTAAAGAAAAAAAAAACTTTTTTAATTATTCTTGTTTTAAAAGCTGTTTTAAGCATGGAAAAGGCGTGCAATGCCTCAGCTTGGATGCTTGCGCTTTTTGGGGTCAAACGTTCTAGATGCTCGATGCTCTGGTTGTTAAGCTGCAATCTAAGAAGCCGCTTGGCTTTATTTGGTTTGATGAGTTGGAGGAACATTTTTATCACATTTTTGAGCAACATAATAAGCAGCAAAACATAATCTCTACACTCAGCTCATCAGGATAATGATCCTACTAAAATATAATATTCTGTTTGGAGTTACAGACCCATCCCATTGGGGGGCTGTGTGGGGCTAAGGGTCTTGCTCAGGGACCCAGAGTGGAGGCTGTAGGAATTGAACTGCTCTAACTACTAGGCCAACACTCCAAATAATCCAAAAAGAATGGATTATTTCATTAAGAATGAAATGTCTATCACCGCCTTGATCAAATGTAATTCCATCTAACCAGACCTGCTTCAACTCACCGACAACGAAGAAGATGAGCGTGTTGGTAAAGTGCTGATATAAAGACAGCTTCACAACATTTCTGCGGAGCTTCAGGAGTCGAGTGGTTTGTGACAAACTGATGAAAATGTGGACACGGATTAAGGAGAAACTTAATAGCAGATATAGAAAAACAGCACTGACAGGATTAAAAAAAAAGCTCTGATTGAAGCCCATTTTGGTGAAACGTTAAAAGGATATCCACCACATGACACAGGAGTCGATGAGAGAGAGGCTAAGATTAGCCACGAGGGCCACTGTTCCGCAGAAACCCTGAAAAGATGAGAGCAGATTTGTCTGAGCAGAAAAAAACTCTAAATCTATAAAAACACTCATTTAAATTACTGACTTTGAAACAGCAATTAAATTCAATTTCATTTGATGTTTTTACCGCTAAGTGTAGCCGTGGCACTGCTGATGCCAGGTTTGTTAAAGCTTTTATGTCAAAGCAGCACTGTGTAACTTCTAACCATTAAGGATGTTAGATCTGCACCTTTCAGGTTTAGAGCCCTGATTTACGGAGAGAAGTAGAAAAAAAGGGAATCCAGAAATTAAATCAAACAACTCTTAAATAAGGTTTTGAGAGTAACTTTGAAAGCTTTTTTTCCCTCATTTTTTAAACAGATTTAATTTTCAAATTTCTCTTTTTCAGACTAAGTTGAGTTTGCAAATCATTAATCACAGATTGTTTTACTTACCTACTTTAAATCAAATTCACAGATTTCAAGAAGATTTCTCATCTTAGTTCACTCTATATAGGTCGTATTAGCTACAACGCTAAGGCTGATAATAAGACTGTATGTTTTTTTTTAGGTTTATTGGGAATTTACATTAAAGGAGGAAAAAAAGAAAGCATAAAAGCAGCAAAAACAATCAGTACCATCCTGCTGCACTGCACTGTAATGCAGCAAATACACCATACAGATATGTTTTTCAATTTTTCTCTATCTATCTATCTATCTATCTATCTATCTATCATATAGGTAATATATTGGGTAATGCTAAGGTTATGTGCTTTAGCTCCTTGAAGCTCCCTTTTTGATGAAGGGATGATATACGTTTTTATCAAACAACTTGTCTTCAGTGACTAATGTCTGACAAACTTCAGAGGCCCTCATGGACGGGCAAGTTTTATACTAAGGATAAGAGGGATGCTCTTCATCAGTAAGTAAAGTAAAGGGCTGCTGGGGTTGAACATAAAGACGTATTTATATTTATAAAAACTGACTTTGTGGTTGTAAAGTCACACATTTAAAATACGTTTAACATGAATTGGAAAGTCTGATTAAATCTGTGTGGGGTAAAAGGACAGCTGCTTACACCGGTCACTCTCAGTACGCCGTCCACTGAGGAGAAAAGGAGGTAGAGAAGCCCAACGGCTACCAGACGATGCACCGTGGTACCCAGCCGAGGTCTACAACACAGAGACAAACAGCTTTCATTAAGAAGAGCTTCTGTAGCAGTATAAAAGCAGTAAAAAATAGCTGACATACTTGACTATACCATAACCCAGGCTGACTATGAGCACCAGGATGCGAGCCAGAGATCTTTTGAGCGCGGAGAGCAGCTCAGCGAAGATCACAGCACCTAGAACTGCAACAGAAAAACATCATGGCGGCTGCCGACTCTAGAAAGGGGGAACCAAAACAAAACAAAGCCAACCATAGTCTCCTTTGTAACGGATGCTCTGGTATTCGGAGTAGAAGACTGCCTTCTCCAGCATGCCGAGGATGATGACGGCGCCGATCCAGAACTGGATCCGCAGCAGATCCCTCCAGTAGCAGGCGCACCAGAAGAGCCAGAGCGCCCCGAACAACACGTACACAATGCACATCACCATGAAGAACTATGGCGAGAGGAGGCGGGAGAAACAGTTACACAACCCCGACGTAACCGGATTAATGCCGGGATCCAGCATCTCCAATCCAGATACGTACGATCATCAGGGGCCAGTCTGCTGGGGAGGAGTAGTCATGTGGTCCTTTCATCTCCACACTCACTGGGGAATTGAGCAGACCTCTGTCACTTATGATGATGTTTAAAAAGTGATTCCTGAACAAAAAGTCTAAGGTGAAAGATTGATTCTCACTTGTGAAAGAAAAGCTGAGCTGCTCAGGACTGACGTCTTCGTCCTCAACTCCCCGGAACAACACCTTGACTATGAACAGGTAGGGACCGTTTTCCCATGCTTTAGCCACGGCACTGATATCCTTAAGGAAAAAAAACATGTTATTAGCCTCTGTACCTGGACACAGAGGGGCGCTTGGTCACAAACATAAAAGTCCTGAAAATGGAAATATATATATGTTTATGATCCCTATTGTTTGCTTTACTGCAGCGTTTGTTAAAATCGGGGAGGCATCTCCTAGGAGGGCTCTGTGTTTCTACAGGGTGGCTGCCGAAGAAATGCACAGAATAAAATTACTAATTATGAGAGTTAATTGAAAAAATGTTCAGGGAGATGTTGAATTATGTTATTTGGCAGATTAAACTGTTAAATGTAAAATAATCACAGCTCAAAGGTGGTAGTTGTTTTTTATTTAAATGAGATTAGAGTTTATTTTATTGAAATATGGTTTATTTAGAAAACCCAACAATTTAGCCCACATAACAGAAGAGCAACTTTAACATTTGTCCACACTAAATTAGAAAGAGGTCATCCAAGAAATGACTTAAAAATAAAAACATATTTGGTATAATGGCTTCTCATGTACTGAGTCTTTGTTAGCCAATTTAATGTTTAAAATTATGATGTTAGACAGTTAGCATAAATTCTATTTTTAAAACATAATGTTTTAAAGGCATATTAGGTGACTGAGTCCCTTTAAAACAAGTTAACCTGCAGTTAACTTGTAAAAAGAATTATCTAAAATAAATAACATAAATGCAAAATAACCATTTCAGGCATTTCAGACATTATTGTTCAAATGTTTTGAGGCTTTTTTTTCAAGTTCTTTTTTTCTAAGTTTTTCCATTTTCAAAAAGTTTTACAGATTTTACATATTCAATTAGTTTTTCTTCTTCAAACTCCTTTTAGTTTACTGAGTTTTACCAATCTTTCTTTCTAAATTAAGTTTTACAGATCACATTCTCTTCACCCCAGGGGGCGGAGTTTCCTCTGGAGCGATGATCAAACACGCTTTTGGTCTCCATGGACGTTAGCAAGAAAAGTTTAGGTCAAGAGTGAGCGTTTTGTATTGGGTTTAGGGCTGCAACTAACGATTATTTTAAAAATCGATGAATCGGCCGATTATTTTTTCGATTAATCGATGAATCGGACAAAAAATATTTTTTATACTAACCTCTTTATTCCAAAATAAACATTTTAGACAGAACAAACAAGCACACAAGTACAGGTTGCTCATTAACTGTACTGGTGCAATATGAAAAATAAATGTTTGTGTTAAAACTATGCAAACTTACATGAGAAATGTAGCTGTACATCCACAAAATATAGGGTACTTTGTTTCATAAAGCGCAAAAAAGACATTTTTGTTTTTAAAAGCCCCTAAGGGGCTCAAACAATAGGCCCCCCCATTTCATCAAATGAGTTTTTTTTTTAGACTAGAAGAGTTCTGCCTTTTAAGACAGGAAAGTATAGCAGTTAAAGATGCTACTTGAGAAAATACTGAACCATAGAGATAAAAATAGCCCTGTGATTCAAATTATAAATTGTATTTGGAATAAAAATGAGAGAACTAGGGGTGTTAAAAAACACATCCTCCAAAGACAGATATTTACATGGGAATGTGGCAGATAATTAATTGACATATTACTGATCTTGCTGGATTTTATTCTGCTTTACTTCCATAAATTGCAGGATCTTTACTTTATCTTTGCCAGAAGATTTAAACTTCAAAAGCCTTGCCCTCATAATTTGCAAGTTAATTTATTTATAAAGGCTATTTTAATTATTGTGATCAATTTGCGCCGTCAATCCCGGTGCATGCGCGCTTCATTTGCAGTCTGGACGCTGAAACATCCTGCGGCTCTGACTGCAGCGCTGAGAGGGATTCCTGCGGAGAGCGGGGTTGGGATGGGGGAGGCTCCTCACAGCAGCACCTCTTGCTGCAGGACAAGAGTAGGAACGATACATGCTTTCACGTAAGAGTCTCCAAAAGCCGCCAGTAACACCGTAAAAAGTCGCCAGATTTGTCGCTAGTCGCTTTCTAAAAAAAATTGTCGCTGGAGGGGTCTGAAAAGTCGCTAAATATAGCGACAAAGTCGCTGAGTTGGCAACACTGCGCACCTGCAGCGCTGGCTCGCTCTGCCGTATTTTTTTTTCTTCGCCCGTTTCAGTCAAATGGCAGTGATGACGGCGGCGGCGGATGACGCATTAATCGCGCGACACAACTAATCGATGATGAAATTCGTTGCCAACGCTTTTAAAAGTCGATTTTTATCGATTTTATCGATTCGTTGTTGCAGCCCTAATTGGGTTGGAAGTAAGGAGAATGTGATCTGTAAAATGCAACTTGAAAAATAATGCAATTTATAAAACTCAAAAGTGAAAAACAGAATTTTGAAAGAAAAATTTTCTTCAATATACAATATGAAAAAAAAAGTCAAACAGAATTTAATGTTAAAAATAATAAAAGCTGAAACAATAAAATATAAAAAGTTACATTTTAGAAAAAACATATTTGCAACAATACTGGAACAGAATCCACTCCATAGTCACTTATAAAACCAATCTTTACGATAAATAATGCACATATGTAAATGCATTATTTACCTACTAGGTATTTCCTACTAAAACATCTACAGGTTTCTGTATTTTCTGTATTTTCACTGAATCTCCAAATTGTTGAAGTTATTTAAGTTGTGTAGAGAAACCAAAAATTTTACTTAAAAGTGGTGATGCTCTCACAAGAATATAATCATTAAGCAAAATTTAAAAGTATTATAAAGTAAAACTACTCCTAAAAGTGTATTTTGTTAAAGAAAACGTATGCGGGTGCATGTAGCTACAGTTAGTACTCATGTCTGGGTTTACTGCGGTTCATTTTTTTTCCGTTCAACTGTTAAAATGGTTGGTAGGGAGGGGAGAGAAGTTTCTTTAGATCAAAGGAGTAAAGATTGGGAAACGCTGCTTTAATGGATTAAAATCGTTTCTCACCGGCTTGTCGGGCCAAGTAAGGGTCTGATTTGATGGGTCACTCTGAAAATCAAAGTTTAAGAAGCCGTTAAAGAATATAGGAGCTTTTAAAGGCGATATGATGGATTAATTCATTCCCCTACCTTTGGACTGGAGAGGGGTTGATACGGGTTGAATTCTGGGAAATAAACCTGCAAGAAAGAGGCAACAATTATGAAGATACATAAAATAAAAAAATCTTTCTTTTTTTTTTTTTACTTCAAGGGTTACATGCATCAGATTGTTACCTTGGGGACAAAGAGGGAGGAGCAGTTCTCAAAGTACATGTAGCCCTGGCTGTAGAAGCCACTCCAACCATCCTTCAGCATGTGGTCCATGCCGAACATATTCATTGCTTTGTTGTCCTTTTAAAGGAAAACAAAGAGAAAAACAAGAGTAAAAAGCATCAAAATATGATTCAATATACACGGGCGAAGTTCCAGATTTAAGCACAAAACAGCAACAGAAGGTAGTCTCACTCACAGGTGTGTTAAAGACCTCGTTATAGCAAACGGACGAGCGCAGGTACCAGCTGATGTTAAAGGCCAGATTTCGGTCACATGAGCCTGTGTCATTTAGAACTGCAGAGAGGAGGGAAACCATCCCAGATTAAAACAACTTCACACAATATATTATCAGGAGGCATAACAAAAGCAACCAGGATCCAAAGAATCTAATTCAGCCTAGAGAAAAACCCAATGCTACTTACACCTCATAAAGATGGTGGTGTTGGCGTACAGCGTCTTCCGAAACACGGCATACTTTGTCTGAAAACACGACATGGTAAACGTTACTGATACTGAGAGGAGGAGACGTGCCACATACCTAGCATTATTATAGGTAAACTTTATTTAAAAAAATTCTGATATGCAAACATAATTTAACCTTAACTAAAACAAAAATGTACCTTACGTTATCTAATTTAACTCAAAGACAGTTAACAGGGGCACACAGTGGATGAGGCTGAGTATGACTTAAATGCAGGAAGGATCTATTTTAGTGCAACAACTTCAAAGAGAAAAAAAATATGAGAAATATAATTACATCCCACTTTTTATTTTCAGGGGGGGATCAGCAGAAGCTGTACGGAAGTCTGCCTACTTTTGGTCATTTTCATTAAAAAAATTAGGGTATGAGCCTGATTTTTAGTATAACTGTAACTTTTTTTAAACATAACGTTATGGTAAAATAAGCTGCCCTGTAATGTTTTATGTTTTAACAATTTGTATTAAAGAAATACAGGCTAGATTTTTCCAAGTTCACTGTAATACGTTTTTTTTTTTTTTACTTTCAAAGCACAATTTTCAAAAGTTGACAATTTTACTGCAGATTAATCTAAACGGGTAGGCTGTTCTTGTAAAAATGTCCAGGACCATTTTTCTCTGGTTGAGTAAGATCCCTTTATTAAGCTTTTTCTAACATTCCACATTAAAAAACAAGGCAAGAATGTATGATTCCTGCTGATCCGGTATTGGTTATCCGTCAATAGCAGGAATGTAAAGAAACAATCGACTTACCATTTAGTGTTGATCAAGGGCGTAGGTTTGATTTTAACTTTGGTAGGGACACTATTGGTCTGGTGTCATTGGTGCTATGCAATATGCATGCCCTTTTTTATGCTCGATGTGAGCATCCGTACTGATAAGAGGAATTCATTGTTAAAAGAGAAAAGCAACATTTTGCTCCATTAATAAAAATGTTAGAAGCTCTACACTCATTAGATGCTGTTTATCAATGTTTGAAGTATCACCGGCTCTGATGAATGTGGAATTAGGACTGTTTTCCACTTTGAAAACGGTTTCATTTGAACGACTAAGAGAGAAGGTAAACACAGTATTTTCTTTTGAAGATATAGAATTGTGCAGAGTTAAACCCCACTCTAATATTTGTACCTACTATTCTCTCTCTGTATCAAGTAAAATAATACATTCATTAAAATATTAACCTCACTATAAAAGTTGAACATCTGGGCTGTAGTTACTCTATGTAGCCAATTTCATGTATTTCACCTGGGGCTGAAAAAAATGAATCATATTAATTGATTATTTCAATAATCGTCAACTAATTTAGTAAGTGATTCATCATTACTGGAGTATAGAGACTTTAAAACATACAGTAATATAAATGTAAAATGTGCCTTTCCCCACAGAGCAACCCACTCAGATCAGTTATTATATCAAAATTGTGAAAAAATAAAAACAAAAAAATGAAACCGGTAATATCAACTTAATATCGGTAAAAAGGAAACCCTCGCATTTTCTTTTTTAGTTGGCTGTGGCTAAGAATCAGAAATGTTGATGGCTTACAGCCTTTATTTGCCCATTTTTCCAGCAGTCTTCAGAACTCCTGGCTGACTCAGAATATTTCGTTTTATAAAAGAAAAAAAACGGTTTTTGTCTTTTAGTGTACATGATATTCATTTTTTTTATTGGGACTAGTTTTGTAGCCTAATATTAATTGTAGTAACCGCTGCATTCTAGTGTGAATAAATTTTCAATGTTGTGCTCCAAGCACACGCGGACTAGAAAACAGCCAATCAGAGAGAGAGAAGGCGGAACTTAAGGCAGAACAACCAATGAGAGTTGAGTTAAACAGCGCTTCACAGTTCCATGGGCTGCTACATGAAAGGGACAGGAGAGACCAGGCAGAGGAGCTGCGTGAGGAAAAGAAGCCACTGCTGCAACAACTACTGCTGTAAATTATAAACATGTTGCTCACATCCAATTATTGGTCGGGACAATTAGGTCGGTTCAAAATTTTGGTAGGGACATGTCCCTATGCAAACCTACGCCCATGGTGTTGATTATTGGTATATTACATTAAAATTTATTGTATCCAATTAATTGAAAAGGAATTTCTTTCAGTGTTATAGAGTCACCACTTAGACTTGAGCATTAGCAGACGGGCTTTAAGTTTTAACATTGCTCTGAGAGCAAACAGAGCAACTGGTTTAGGCCACTCTAGCATCACTAGTTTGTCAGATTATGCTTAAAAACAGAGCAATACGTCACAGTTATCTATCCATCTATCTATCTATCTATCTATCTATCTATCTATCTATCTATCTATCTATCTATCTATCTATCTATCTATCTATCTATCTATCTATCTATCTATCTATCTACTAATGAATGATTGAATGAATGAATGAATGGGAATTTGTTTCAGACAATTTGATAAACAACAATAAATGAATCAACCAAATACACACAAAAGAGACTAGTTAACATCAACCAAACACCAATTTCCAAAATAACTACATTCACCTGAACATAAATAGTAACAAAACTTTCCATCAAATAAACCTGTAGGTACATACAGCCAGAGAAGTGACATAGATTCATGTAAACTGTCTGAAAGGTGAAGTAAAAAAGAAAACTTATTTTTCATACCTCGTCTCCCTTTAATTGCACTGAAATGAACTTAAAGTAGAATAACCTTCCTGTTAAACTTCTACGTTTTTTTTTATCCAATATTACCAGTATTAATCATTTGTATTCATTAAACTACTAGGTTCTTGTTTAGATATAGTTCTTTTTATCTTTTAAAGAAAATAAATAATGTGCAACAATATATGTTTTTGTTTTTCTTCCTGTCAGTATTAACAGCTGTTCAAGTCAAGAAAAGTCCATATTAACTCTAAAAGGAAGTCAGATAATAACAATAATAATAATAACAGGTGGCACAATAAATTAATAATTTATTATGTTTACTATTTTTATCTGTACCTCCTGCTATGCAGAGGTGTCAAGTAACAAAGTACAAATACTTCGTTACTGTACTTAAGTACACTTTTTAGGTATCTATACTTTACTCCATTACTAATTTTTCTTCTTACTTCTGACTTCTACTCATTACATTTTCTCCCGAGTATCTGTACTTTCTATTCCTTACATTATTCTATAATTATTATTATTACTCGTTACTTTTGGCTTCGGTTTAATACAGAGGTCACGGATTAGTGGACCGCGGTCCGGTGTTATGCGGAAAAGTGCATCCCTGCTGAATATGGATCCCCAGTAGCGGGAGCGCGCCTCGCTCTGTACAACCACATATCAACGAGGGAAACGGATTAAACTATGACCAATGGAGCTACTTGTTGTTATATTAATGATATAAAAACGTTTAAATATTCCTCTCCTGGGGAAAACATTTGTGATTATATGGAAGATTCATTTAAAAAATATATGAGTGTTATGAACAACATTTAATCCAAAGATTTTGACCGAGGTACGGCTGATTTATTTTTTCTAGTCTCTTGTTTTTCACACACAACAATAAACAGTGATGCCGACGTGAGTTTGGAAACTGCAAAGCTTTGTCTGAAGCGGAAAATCAAACGCGCATCAACACAGCACGGCGTTCACAGACCAGTGTGATGCATTCACGAGCGTCAGATAGCTATGGTGCATTCAGGAGCATGGGACATTTCATATTTTCAAGGAAAGATACATAAACGGAACAGAACCTAACTAATACAATAATGTATCTATTCAGAAACAGTGTGGGCTTTTTTTATAATACTGATTGCTCTATAATTGTAATTCTAATTTTTGTTTGATTGTGCACATCTGCTAGTTTTTTATTCTAAAAAAATCTGTAATATTAGCAGCAAATTATCAAAGTTTTTCAAAAGCCAGTTTAGAAGCTCCAAATGAGGCTTCAGATCAGACAGCGACAATTACGCTGTTATTGTTTTACAGGTAGAATTTAAATTTGCTGACCCTTGACCTTTAACTACTGATGGATGTGTAGGAATACAGTCATATAAGTGTCAACTCCTCTGAGATAACACAGGATGCAATTTTTGGCAATTTGTTTTTTTTTTTCAATTTAAAAATTTAATGTATTTTCTTTATTCAGACCCACTGATTTTTAATTGGTTACCCCTGGTTTAATGTTTGTAAATATTTAATTTCCCTTCATGTGCTCCATCAAATACAGATCATTGGCTTCATCCACATCTAGTGAAAACTAGTGTGATTGGATGAGTCATAGAACGCAAACACTCATTGGTTAGCTAAAGGAAATAATCAGAATCAAGCAGGTGTTCTTCAAACTGCTAACGTGAATTGTCTATGCCATGCTACAATGTGGGATTCAGAAAAAGATGTTGAAATGTCTGAAAGGTTGGACACAGGCGAGAGCGTATCGGGAGACGGAGACCAACAAGACCTCCCTCATCCTTGGCCCTATCTCAGAGAATTTTTAGAAATAGTCGAAAAATTTATCTTTAATATTCATATAGCGGCATCTGGCTGTTTTTATTTTTAAAGGTTACTTTATACTTTTATACTTTAAGTAGTTTTTGGAGCACATACTTTTTCACTTTTACTTGAGTAAAGAGGTCAAGTTGATACTTCAACTTTTACCAGAGTGTTTTTAAACTGCAGTATCTATACTTCTACTTAAGTAACAAATGTGGGTACTTTTGACACCACTGCTGCTATGAAAGATCCTCTTGAAAAATAATCAGTAGTTGATCGATAGTATCAATCAACTCTAGATTAACCTTGGTTGAAAGAGGAAAGCTGAATCATAAAGGAAATTAAACATTTGTTTCAGGACATCCCTCAATATAATAGCATGAAAGAGGTTTCTTTTAAAGGCCAACCTGCAAATAAAATGAAAAACAAACTAAAAAAAAAAACACAACTAATCAATTGAGATGAGTAGATGGGGAGAAAAAGTTTTATTTTTTATATTTTTAGGGCTCCAGCTACTAATTGAGAAATTCATGAGCAAATACTACAACCAATTTGGATGTATTTTGATATAAATACAACAAAATATAATAATATATTGATTCTATATGTCTACTCTTATCAGATGATAGACACTGAAGCAAATAGAGATAAAAGAAAATCATACAGATGTGAACATTCAGTCAATACTATATTTACTGACTAGTTTTTACTCAGATATTTTAATTATACGTCCAGATTTAAAAAATGTATTTTAGTTACGAAATACCTAGATTTTATTTCGCTCTTTAACATTATTTTTGGCTCAAGATCAGCATTAAAAGCGCAATATCATATTTTAAGGAATGACAACCTGTTTTTAGTTTATTATAGATACAAAAGTCGCGGTATAAAGCGAATGAAGAGCAAAATAAAGCAGTAATTTATCATTAGCCTTCCTAACAGCTGGAGCATGAAGGAAGAAGATTTGCTAGTCGCTGTTAGCTGCCTTAGCTGCCAGCTGCTTAGCAACAGTCTGGGCTAATCTCTGTATAAAAGGAAAAACACTGACCGAGTTTATATTTACGCTCCATACTGACACCTCTGCCGCTCCTCCGAGGTGAAACCCGAACGCTAAAAGTAGCAAATACAAGCGACGAGACTGGGCATCCAGCATCTTCATTTAGGAATCCACCACAGGGTCAGGTGGACTGGTATCCTCCTCCAGGTCCGGCACTGCAACTCACACAATCGCCACCAGAGGGAGACAGAGATCAGGGAAAAAAATGTTTAAAGAGCAAAAGAATGAAAAAGGTACTTTTGCATGATGGCAATCATTAAAACTTTAATTTTATTGTATGAATTCTAGCTCAATTTGTGGATGTTAATTTAATTGCTTATTTCTTACACATTCAGTCGGGATTTCTATTTTTAAAGTTGATTTTTTTAAATAAGTTGGGTAACTTCAAAATATTAAGAATGTTTCACAAGTGAGAGCTATTCAAAGACAAATGTTTGTACTATCATAAACATATTCCTAAATCCGAACAATACATTTTGTAATACATTATTACTTAGGCCTTAATTAACTTTATTTATACAGTACATTTCAAGATGTTAATCACATTGAATGACTGTGAAAAAAATACACGAAAAAAAATAATCAATTTATTTTTCTCTTACTAAATAACCATAAATATTGCTCTTAATTTTTGACTGCTTAACTCTACAAACAGCAACCCATACATATGGTGGCTTTACAAAATTCAAAGGATAGTGAGGGAACTGAGAAGGGCAGGAAGGAACAGGAGAAAAGGCGATTACATCAGGACTCAGATTTGGACACTCAGGATTAAACTGAATTCTATTTAAAGGTGTGTTTTTCCAGTGTAATCCTGTTTCTCTGACTGTGACTGGCTGGATGTGCTCTCTTCATCCTCTGAGCTCGTCTGCCTGGCTGTGTGTTTCCTGGACGGGGCCGCCTTATACAGTTGCTTTTTGTATCTGTGCTTCTGTCTCCTTGAACCCCAGTCGGCCTCGGCAGATGGCCACTCACACTGAGCCTGGTTCTGCTGGAGGTTTCTTCCTGTGAAATGGGAGTTTTTCCTCTCCACTGTCGCTACAAGCATGCTTAGTGTGCAGTGATGGGACTAAGGCGTTGAAAGTAACGGCGTTACTAACGCCGTTACCTTGTTTTAGTAACAAGTAATCTAACTAATTACTTTGACTGTAACTATAATGCAGTTACCATTGCAGACACCCCGTTACTGCGCGTTACTCAGGTCACACAATTAACCTTTTTTTCATGGCCTTTGTGGCAGGGATGGAGATCCATATTTTATGTCACACGCAGAGTATACATCTTGATAGATAGATGGATAGATAGATGTTGCAGTATCTATAACAACCCAAACACACAGGATTTCAGAATTAGACATCCCCAGTTATTAATTTCACCAGATGTCATTTACGTTGAGTTGCAATATGTTAGGATCCGGGGCCTTGCCCACCAGAGGGCGCTGTGGATCCATGCCTGGGGAGCTTGGGCTCAGCATGGACAGCTGTTTTCCAATCTGCTGATTAAGGAAGCTCTCCCTATATAAGCTGAGTGTGACCTCCCCTCTGAGCCGGATCGTTGTGTTTCCTGTGCCACCATGCCTGTCTGAACTTAGAACCTGCAGTTTCCTGTGAGTTCCAATAAATATTGGACTTTTAATCCTCCCTCTGTGTCTGTGAGTTCTGCATTTGGGCTAGTAAAACCATTGCATCATGACAGAACGATCCGGCCAACAGACTAGCCCAGCAGACTCCTTCTACGCGCTCCTGGAGAGCCCACTCTGTGCCGTCTGGAGACCCCTGAGCCCGCTCTGTGCCGTCTGGAGACCCCTGAGCCTGCTCTGCGTCTTCCAGAGACTCCGGATGTGGAGCCACAACCGGTGGTTCCCTCTGTTCCTGAGGTGGAGCCACAATCGGTGGTTCCCACTGTTCCTGAGGTGGAGCCACAGTCGGTGGCTTCGTCTGTTCCTGATGCGGAGCCGCAGTCGGCTGCTTCCTCTGCTCTGGATGTGGAGCCGTAGTGGGAGGACCTGTTGAGCCTGTTGCAGAGCAGCGGGAGCGGAGACGGCGTCCTTCTCGGGGCCTCTTGCTGAAGCGGAGACAGTGTTTCTCCCGGTGCTTCCTGCTGAAGCGGAGGTGACGCCCTCCTCCAAGGCCCCTACAGCTTCTGAGACTCTGCTCTGCTGCTGGTTCCATGGCCGGCTACCTGAGACTCTGCCTGGCATCCCTGGTTCGCCCTTCGCCCTCCATGGGCGAGTTGTTTTTTTTTTGGGGGGGGGGGGGGGGTCTTTTTCTTGGGGGCGTCTGGAATCTGCCCTTGAGGGGGGGGGTACTGTTAGGATCCGGGGCCTTGCCCACCAGAGGGCGCTGTGGATCCATGCCTGGGGAGCTTGGGCTCAGCATGGACAGCTGTTTTCCATTCTGCTGATTAAGGAAGCTCTCCCTATATAAGCTGAGTGTGACCTCCCCTCTGAGCCGGATCTTTGTGTTTCCTGTGCCACCATGCCTGTCTGAACTTAGAACCTGCAGTTTCCTGTGAGTTCCAATAAATATTGGACTTTTAATCCTCCCTCTGTGTCTGTGAGTTCTGCATTTGGGCTAGTAAAACCATCGCATCATGACAGCCTCCTTTGTGTTCTGGATGTGGGTTTGATATTAAACCAATCATGACACAATAAATGCTAAACTCTGCAGGTTCTTGTCTTTGTCATCCACTCTATTCAGCTGGCTTTGGAAACACACCACGAGAAGGTGGGGGCCGGGTGGTGAGGGTTACGGGGGCGAGAAACGCAAAAGTAACGCAATAGTTACTTTTACTAGTAACTAGTTACTTTTATTGTGGAGTAACTCAGTTAGTAACTCAGTTATTTTTTGGGAGAAGTAACTAGTAACTATAACTAATTACTTTTTCAAAGTAACGTGCCCAACACTGTTAGTGTGAGGGATTGAATCGCAGTCAATGGATCAATGCAATCAACTGGTTTTCCTTAGAAAACTTTTAATCAATTTGACTGTATGATCTGCTGAACTGTAAAGTGCCTTGAGATGACGTGTCTTGAGACATTGCGCTATATAAATAAACTGAATTGAATTTAATTAATAAGAGACATTAAATCATGTCATAATACATTATAAGAAGTATGAAGAGGGGATGGTGCCGAAAATTAGAATGAAAAATAATATATTTTTGATTTAAGAGACATTATTAGATTGAACTCAAAACATTAGTTTTATGGAATTATTTTTCAGTTTCTTAGAACAATTAATGTAATTGAGATAGTTTGTGGTCTTTTTGTAGTGTTGATTTTGTTCAGTTTTCTTTTATTTTGTTGATTTGGTTTGTTTTAGTAAGAAATAAGTAGTAATTTCTATCCACACTGACAGTAATGCACTATATTTCGTTATTTCCCAACCGCCAATAAAATGTCTTTAAAAGGAAAAGAGGTCTGCCATTCTAAATATGGCGGACACGATCGGATCGTCCATTGATACGGGGGTGTTTTATTTTGAAAATCCTCACCGTACTTCCAATCGTTTATTGCGGAATTGACGTACTTCCTCCTGCTGCTCACACACAGCAGCTGTCAAACAAAACCGTTGAAGTCAGGTTCAGGAAAACCCGTCAACGTTTTTCCACTTAAGAAGCCAGGAGGACTGTGAACCGCTGCGGTTTCTGCCCGAGTTTGTTTTAAAATGGCGGGAAAGAGCGAACCTATCGTTAGGTATTAATGAACATTTAGTTTTTAGGCTATATCTGCCCTGCAACGACAAGTTTGACATTCGTATATCTTGTATGCGAGCGAAGGAGAAAATTTCCAAATTAAACTTTTTAATATTTTCCTTTGGTTTGAAAGTTTAAATCAGTGAATTATATTTTAGATAATACATAAGTAATTATTTCAAGGTTTAAATTTCCCTAATTTATTGGTAAGACTTTTATTAACTGTATATTCATTCTTTTCTTTTTCACCTGGGTGTCAGTGTTATCCCTGGGGATGAGGGGAAGGAAAAATTCAAAAAAAGTGAGAATGTTGCTTTTTACAGGTATGTTAAACCAAATTATTATTGTTATTATTTGGGAATTGTAGATGATTACATTTAGTGTTTATTTAATGTGATCTGTCTATTTAGATAGCTTATCATGATTTTTAACTGATATCACACAGATACATGTGTTAATAATTGTTAATTAATTAATTAATTGATTATTTGTTATTCACTCTTGAGGCGACAGACGCAGGGTCCCAACCTGAAACACAGACTTCTTTTGGATTCCCTGGTGATCAGTGAGAAGGGCGCTCACTTTGAACTGTTGGAAGAAAACACTAAGGTTGGTTTACTGCAAATCAACAGGAGTTCTCTAATTCACATTAAATATAATTTATGTGGGTGTTTTTGTTTGTTTCAAGAGAGGTGTGTTTTAAACAGAGATATAAAGTTGATTTAAAGAAGCCCCAGTCCTCATGCGTTTGAGAAGTCAAACAGTATTAAATCTGCTGAATGTTTGGCTGATCTCAGATTCCCGCTCTGTTTTCAACCTGCAATCAGCCACGATCTTTTTTTGTTTTTTTTTACTGATAAAGGGGAATTTTTCACAAAGTTAACTGCAAATTTGTTATGATCCCTGTACTGAAAACATATAACTCAAAAATTTAAATATAGGACATGTTTTCTTGAAATGTGTGTATTTTCCTTATATTTGAGTATGTAAATTAGATAATTTGCCAATGTGGTGACTAAAGTGAAAAAACAACACAAAAAAAAATTCCTTTTGCAGATAATAATAATAACATCCACATTTAGAGTAAATTCACTTATTTTATGATATTCTTACTTTTATTGATCGTGTTTGTGCAATCTAATACTAAATCAAGTTCTTCTTTGTTATGGGCAGACAAGACAACGTAACCGAGTCATCCCTTAGACCAATTATTTCGCCTTTACAGTTTACTTAAAATTTTTTTTCTTTTTACTACATTAGGCTTTAGGCTCCAGTCATTTTAAGATCACATATTTTTCATAAGTTAGATAAGGAGTTTGTAAGCTTTGCTTTAGGGCTCAGTTTACTAAGCTTTGCTATCCCCTTCCTGGCTGCTGCTGCTGGTAAAATCGTTAAAAGCTCTTTATTTGGGGAGCTATTGAGATTATTCAGATTTCCCAAGAAGATAGAAGAAAAATGTTATAGTATGGTGGTAACATGTAGGATTTTGGATAAAGCTTTTTGAAACTCAAGCCAGAATCTCATTATCGTTGGAAATTACTAGGAAACATGCTCAAAGTTAAAATCCTTTGATGTAAAAAAAAAGATATTTAAAAGATTATTTTAACTTTTTCATCCATGTTGTCCAGATCAGTTTGAGATAACTTTGAACTGGTTCCATCAGTGGTTTTGTCGCAGCGTTGAATTTATAATTTATCATTCTGACTGATTATTATACTACATAAAGACCTTTAGCCCTTCTTAACTGAAACCAGAAGCTGCTTTTATCAATGGTTTAAAAAAAAACTACTGACCAGGTATATAAAGGATTTATTGCATATTTACGATACGTTATCAGTTCCTAAAATAGAAAGGAAATGAAAGTTTTTGGAGTTAATTTTATTGCAAAATGTAATCTACAGCATTTTACTTTGCTGAACTGCTGAAAATGTTTGGGGTGGTGGTGATGGTGGGGGGAGACATGAAAACATTGTTGTGAAGCGAGGAGGGGCCATGCAAGAAAAATTTATTAACCTCTGTGTTAAAACAACAATAATTTGTTCTTGTCAACAAGAAATACCTCTTTCTAGTTATCAGCACCTAGAAATGTCAATTTTAGACTTAGTTTTGGGACTGGATGTGCTACAGTAGAATGCTTGCAAGAGGGTCAACCTTTACCATACAGCCTTTTATAGCTCCAAAGGAGATTTTTTTTTTAGTGTTCTCAGAAGTTCAGTCTTTTTTTCAGGCTCTAAAAAGTTTTATTTTTAATTATTTTTTGAAAGTGTGTAGAATGGAATAGGATAGACGTCAGGGAGAAATACAAGCAACAAAAGTGGGCTGGGAGTCAAATCCATGACAGCCTCATTAAGGAAAAAGGCCTCCGTACATTGATTGCTTACCTTACCCTTGCACCACTGCCACATCTCACTAGTCCATCGTTGCCAAAAAACACTCTTTAAGACCCTAGCTAGCGTCCATTCACCTCTTGGTAGTAGTTCATTAATGTTCATCACACACACCTTTACAGGCTGAATGATGAATAAAAGAGACACAGGAGACAATTAATTGACTGTGAGTCTGACTCAAAATTGACTTTGTTACATTGTGTGATGTTTGGAGGCTCCAACAATACTCATGGTCTTCTGATAGTACAACTTATCTTGGGGCTAAAGTTCTGGGACGGTTAAATCTGATAAAAAGCCCCACATAACTCCTCTGAAGTGTGATGTGTGATGTATTGTGGTGTGATGTGTTAGCTTATCAGCAATCTCTGTCAAATGGGGCCATTGTTTTTGCTGTAACACTGGTGGTTATAATGTTATAATTAACTGGTATAAAGTATTTAGTTCAAGAGGGGGCAAAGGTAATGTTAAGGTATGAGTTATGACCTCTTAAAATCCTGCTTCTCTGCAACTGTTAGTTGTAGCGTACACCAAGGAGGTTGGCTATCTGCTTATAGCTGTTTTCTTCCTTTTTCCCTGACAGATGTGTTGTCACTTTGTAAGTCTAATAATGCATACACTAGTTTTCTCAGTAAATGGGTTCTTCTGAAGTCTAGACACCTTTAAAGTAATTCACACTGAAAGCAAATTTTGTGCCTGGAGCCAATGATTCACGTCATCCCTACGAAGAGGGCAGCTCTGGACTGCTGTGAGGTAAAGGTTGTTCTAGCAACGTGAAAGGCATATTTTCAGGGAATATAGTGGGGTGAGAGGTTTGCTCCACCTGTGAGGTGCCCGAAACGAGATTTGTACGGGTTGAAAAAGCTGAACTTTTGAGTATATTCGCAATGAAAACAATCACGGACTAGATGTGGCTGTGACAAAAGGCCTAGTTTCTCTAGGTGGCGTTTCTTGAGAACATCCATTAAGAAAATCTGGAAATGTCCTTAGACTCTTTGAATCCTTTGAGCTTATTGTAGACTGTCTCTGAGAGCTTTTTGGACAACAAAACTTTGTCCTTAACCTTGGCCAAGCCTTTGCAATTTATCCTCACAGGACAAGTCTTTGCTGGGCCAGTGACATCGAAGTTCATCAGCCGATGATATGTCTTTTCAGTCTACAAGTAAAATTAATGAGTTCTTACATTCATTATGAATGATTTGATCATGATGAAAACAGAGGACATTGGTACTGGGATTATGCTGTTTTAAATTGCTTTGGTCAACTTGGAAAGGTGTTTAGGAGGTGCTTGAGGGAGATCTTGAGGGTTTGGCTCCTTCACAGTGAGGTTTGCAGTGACAGAGATAATACTTTTTTCAGTTGCATAGTTTAGCCACTATGGGGTGCTGGTGCTTCACAAAGAGAGGTTTATTGTTCCCATTGATTCTCCTTATCCATGATATTTTCTATATCCTGGTAACTAATCTCACATTCTGCACAAGCTACCAGTATTTAATGCATATAAAGGCTTAAGGTCTCAAAGAAAAAGAAAACACATGAAATTATTTATCCAGATTTCTGAGTTTATTGGTCGAAATATACTCCTCCTTTTTTTTTGTCTTTCATCTACAGTGGTCCTAATTCTCCTTTGCATTTCCTGATAATTTTTGTCTTGAAAAAGGTTTGTTGTGTGACAGAATACCTCAAGAGATTTAGGTTTTGACCCTTATCTGAATTTGTGTGAGTCAGATATCTTAAAATAACGCTACATAACTTTTGACTCAGATATCACCTTAATTTAAGACAAATTAAATGACTTTTTTTCCCCGCTCAATATTCAGCACTTTGTGTCTATTTGGGCTATCATTCTCAAAAACCTGTCCCTGTAATTAATTATTGAAATAATCGTCAACTAATTTGGCAAATGAATTGTTACCTGGAGCAATGGTACACAAACTGCGAAACATGCCATCTGCTGAAAGGATAACGTACACACAGCAGTAATTAATACAAAACTCAACTTAAAACATTTACGTATATAAAATAAAATAAAAAAGAGGTTAGATAGATTGCATATAGTGAATAAAGTGAATAGATTGTACTAAGTACTCTCTAAGTGTCATGTTAAGGGAATACATTTAAGATTAGTCTCTTAAATAATGCAGAAACATTCAATCACTTTATTTTAAATTATCTATGAATTTATTAATCCAGTATATACATTTATTAAGAAAGTTAAAGTATACCATCTTGAGTGTTTGTATGTGTGCCCCGTTAAAACGTGCACCTTTTCAGCATATTTGATGTGTAAAAATGTTTGAAAATGCAAATAAACACTTTTCTCCTTGAAATATATTTTCACAGACCAGGCTGCTTCTCTCTTTGACCCCTTGCAAAAATGACATTGTAAGGATTGTAATAGATGAGGCCCGACCCATGAAGGCACGCTACCGAGCTCAAGATGTGCTCACTGGAGAACCTCAGAGCGAATGGTAGGAGCTGCATCTGTATTGTTTCTCCATCCACAGTTTACGTTTTTGCTCAAATTATCCTTTTTGTTCAGGTTAGCTGTGGAATGGCTGTAAATTCGCGATCAATAAAACTCTGTGCTGCTTTAACCCTTCTCCTCTTAATATGACAGGTTGAGAGTGGAGAGCCAAACTAAGGACTCCATCACCCTTTCCTGGTCCTCCGGACATTACAAAATCCGAGCGTGGCACTTCCCTCTCCGACTGGAGATTCTGTGTGAGGATGAAGTGATGGTTACCTTCAACTCAAAGGACAAACTGTGGTTTGAAAGCTTACAGAATAAACCCAGGTAAATCCATAATGCTTCTTCTAGGAAAGGTGGTAGCATCTGTGATTATTTTAACAGTCTTTTTTTGTATTTTTTATGGGACGTCATAATAACGTAGTGAGGTAAGAGAAGGAGGAAGCTCTGACTGCAGTTTTATCCTTCACATATTGAAAGCTTCAGTCGTTCTCTAAAACACTTTGTTGTTTTTCTGCTTTAGCTCCAAGAAGACGAGACCAGTTCACTGTGGAAAGAAACTTTTAGGAAGTTTGTGGACATCAAAGCAAACGGTTTGTACCTGCTCTAAGGTTAATATTATTTTATTTTCAATTTTGTACAGTTTGCTGTATTTTCTAAATATTTAATATAATCGACCAGCTAAGGTAATATGGCTTAAAATATAAAATCTTCCAATTTATTCCTAACAAATCTGATTAATTGATTTTCTTTTCCTTTCTTTCCTTTCAATCATCCCCTCTGGGAGTGGATCATAACACATAATGAAGTTCAAAGAGTAGTGCAATAGGATGTCACATTAAAATGATTACATTGCATGTTCCCATTTAATATTTTCTTTATGGTTCTATTTGAATTATGATTGAAAAATTAAGGTGATAGCTTTAGTCATATTCAGATAGGATCAAAGTTTACATCTCTTAAATGTTATTTTGATCCAACTTTAAAATATTACACTAATTAATCTTCAATTTCTGATTTCTATCCCTACATGGTAAGGGATTATTAAATACAGTTAAAGTAGAATAAAGTAGACTGCTTCTCAGGTAGATTTTCCCATGGTAACCAGCTGCTTGTTTTGGGTTTCATCTTTATTGTTATGAGTTGTTTTGTTCAGGTCCCAGCAGCCTCGGCGCAGACCTCTGCCTTCATGGGTTCCAGCATGTCTACGGCCTGCCAGAACACCCAGAGAGGCTGCATCTCAGAGACACAAGGTGCATAATCATTTATATCACATTTTGTTTGGTTGTGTTTTTTTAAATCTCTTCCTTTCCACAGTGATGGAGAACCCTATCGGCTGTACAACCTAGACGTGTTTGCCGCCGACCTGTACTGCCGGCTCGGCCTGTATGGATCCGTGCCTCTGATGGTGGCTCACAAACCAGACAGGACCATCGGTGTGTTCTGGCTGAATGCTTCAGAAACTTTTGTAAACATAAAGTACTCCACCAGTGACAATCAGGTTGGTTTTTATGTACCCCCCCCATATATCACTACCATGAGTACCATCATGCTCCTTCTCTGTGCTCTTATGGTTTCTATGTGCCTGTACATTTTTTCCTAGTCATGTTTGGACCTGTTTCTGTTGCTCAAGTAAGTTTTTGTCACTTTGAGGGTGAAAGTGAAAGTGAATTGCCTGTGATTGGCTACTTTTCAGGAATTCTCACCTCTTTAGACTGTAATGTTTCCTTGCTAGTTGCAGCTGGTCAGGTTAGCAAAGCAAGAGAAAGTAATTCAAAATCATCAATAAATGCAAGCATGTTGCATTCACCTAGAAAAAAATAAATTGGTGTGTTTTTCTGAATATATAAGACCATTTAGACAAAAAAATGTGGTTGTCTGAACATCATGTTAAATAGATTAAAAACATTTTTTTCTGAGTTACAAAATATTGCTTATAAATCTTAAGCTTTTCTGAATGAATGATATAATGCTCCTGTGGTTTCAGAAAATGTTCTGTTACTTTTAGCACTGCATGTTTCTAAGCAAGAGACGCCTTTCCTCCAGAAAAGCTTCAACATGTTAGGTTTGATGAGTTTAACCCATCTTTTCTTTCTTTTGTGATTGAGACTCGATGAAATTATCTTGTCTCTTAGTTATGTAGATGGGATCACTATTAGTTTGTTGACTTGCATGCTGGGCTCTACTTGTGACCCGGTTGTTTCGCCCTTTCCTCTTCTCTCCACGGTTTATCTCATAAGTTCAGGAAATGCGGGTTTTGTATTTATTCTTTTACATGAATGATGTTATTCAGAAAAATATGTTTCTATTTATAAAAAAAAATATCTTCTTAATTCAGAAAATTGAAACGTTTTTAGCTATTTTATGAAAAATTATCTTGTTAGGAAAAACACATTTTTATTTATTTTGTATAAAAATATCTCGTTATTAGAAAATACAGTTTTTATAAATTTTTTGTAAAAATTACTAGTTAATTCAGAAAAACAGCACAATTTCTTTTTTGTTTAAGGTGAATGTAATATGCTTCTCTATTAAATAGCTTTGTTTAATACAGTTATAAATGTTCTGACTGCAGTAGCAATTTGCTCTAAAATAATAGTGTTTAATGTGGAACTACATATGTGCTAAGCTAATGTTTGCTTCACAGTTTATATATTGGTGAAATAGAGGCTTTAATGAACTTCAGTTTATAGTTGTAGATAGATATAAACATTTCTAATCAGTTTACAGCTACTGTTAAGCATTCCTTTTCTTTCCTGTGATGACAGAGATGGATGTTTTAATTGATCCCTTAAATTATTTGAAATTAGCTTGAAGAGGCTTTGCTAGCGTTACTTGCCCCAACTAGGAAGAAAACCGTAATGTCTGAAGAGGCAGGATTTCCTGAAAAGCAGCCAGTAATAGGTTTTTTGCATTTTACAGTGTGTACTGTCACAGTGTCGCCTCGCTCTGATTGCCAAATATATGGTCGGAATGTGTCCTTCACATCACCCATTTAGTCACTCCTGAAAGCGCCGTTACATAGAGACAAGATGGAGAAACTCTATCCAGTAGACATATTGACTTTCAGCATGAACATGCTTTAAGTGGGATGGTTAAAATGCTTCATATCACTATCAGCTCTCCACCCCAGCATTAAACGTTATGGTGGCAGCACCTTGCTGCAGGATTGCTTCCTGATTAAAATGGGGTAATTTGGCAGCAAAATTAATTGACCAGTGTTGAACAATGCGAAACAGGTTTCAGAAGACTTGTTCCAATGCCAAACTCTGCTGCATCACACAGGATGATCAAACACCCCCAGTGAAGAGGAGGCGGCTGCGCCCTCAGACTGATGTTCACTGGCTCTCAGAGAGCGGCGTGATCGACTGCATGGTTCTGCTCGGGCCCAGACCCCAACAGCTCTTCAAACAGTACGCTCAGCTTACAGGTGTGTAGGGAATGTGCTGGATGCTGTGGATTAATCAACAAGGCCCAATAAACAGATCGCTTTTTATTATTTTCACCTTTAGGGTATCAAGCCATGCCGCCACTGTTTTCCCTCGGTTACCACCAGTGCCGCTGGAACTACATTGACGAGGCTGACGTGAAGGCTGTGGATGCTGGATTCGATCGCCATAAGATCCCGTATGATGTCATCTGGCTGGACATTGAGCACACGGACGGGAAGCGTTACTTCACCTGGGACCCTGCTCTTTTTCCCAAACCAGTGGGTTTGCTGAACCATCTGGAGAAAAAGAAGCGGAGGGTTAGTTTCTGTATTTGAACTCAATAATAAAAATCTGATTTTTCCTCCTGTTTTAAAAGTTTTTTTTTTTTCTATTAGATGGTCGCCATAAGTGATCCACATATCAAGGTTGATCCTGATTGGTCGCTCTATTGTGAGGCCAGAGATGGAGGACATTTTGTGAAGGACAGAGAGGGACAGATCTATCGGGGCACATGCTGGCCAGGTGACACGTGTCTTCCTAGAGTTAGATTGGAAAAATCTGAGAAAAAGTATCCTTTCCTTCTAACTGCAGATTATGCTTACCTTTCTTACAGGCGAGTCCTCATATCTCGATTTCAGCAATCCTGTAACCCGAGCGTGGTACTCCAGGTGCTTCAGCTTCAATAAATACAAGGTGACGCTCAGGAATACTAAAACATTAAGAAATTCTATCTATTTCCACAAAGATCAGCATTGCACAGAACAACATCTTATGCTATTTTTGCAAATTGAAGCCTAAAACAAAAAATTGAAATGGGTCTCTTAAAAATTAAAGACAAATTTTCTTGCTTAGATTAATCAAAAATTATTAGTTTTATCTAGAATTTTGTATAAAATTTAAAAAGTAAATTTGATTCAGCCACACTGAGGAAAGGAGGGTTCTTTTGATTGTGAGGGTTGCACATCCTTTTCCCTTAACGTTACAGGGACTAACATCCTCCTTACTGTATTGGTTGCACCAATCCGTCTGTCAATTCTCCCCTCAAGTGAAAGGTGGAATCTTTCATCTGGGTGGAATCTTTCATCTGGGTGATCTAAAATACAGAATCAGGACAAATCATCAAAGACATGGATAACAGAACTTAACATAACAAAAACACTTAAGTTTTGGTCTCAGTTTTAAACCTTGAAGAGATTTCTGAAGGTCTATAGAGATTGGACAGAGATTATTAAAGACATATTATCAGGCTGTCCAAAAGGGGAGTTTTCCAGTGCATTGGAACATGGTCTGTCAAAGACAGCTAACACTCCCTGGAAGAATACCAATAATTAAACTGTTTACACCTCATAAAGGGATCGACGGCTTCGCTGTTCATATGGAATGACATGAACGAGCCGTCCGTTTTCAATGGGCCGGAAGTGACAATGCCAAAGGATGCGGTGCACCATGGGGGCTGGGAGCACCGGGATTTACACAATCTGTATGGCTTTTACCAGGTCAGCATCTCTTAAGTAACAATTCCCACCCACTGGGATTTACCAAATAAGTTAAAGCATGTCGCCATTGGTCATCTTGCAGCACATGGCCACAGCCGAAGGCCTGATATCTCGCTCCGGAGGCTCAGAGAGGCCATTTGTCCTTTCACGCTCCTTCTTCGCAGGATCTCAGAGGCTTGGTGAGGGACTCATACTTTTTAAGTTTCCCTCTGCATTTCTTGGGTAAATCCAGGACTTTACTTTTTTTTTTAATGTGGGATGCAGGAGCGGTGTGGACAGGTGACAACATAGCCACCTGGGAGTATCTGAAGATTTCAGTTCCAATGGTTCTGAACCTGAACCTTGCCGGCATTGCATTTTGTGGAGGTAAACCTATCAGTGTAGATAATCACTTTCTTGCTTTTTTATTGTTTTCTGGCAAACTGAGCAAGAAATGTTGTCTTTTTCTTAATTATAAACTCCCATTCAGCAGTGATGTTCTCTGTCTTTTGTGCCGTAGCCGACGTTGGTGGGTTTGTGAAAGACCCGGATCCAGAGCTGTTGGTGCGCTGGTACCAGGTCGCCGCCCTGCAGCCATTCTTCCGAGGCCACTCTGCAAATGACACAAAGCGACGTGAACCCTGGCTTTTCGGGGAGGAAGTCACTGCAGCAATTCGCACTGCCATCCAACAGCGGTATGAGAGAAAGATCCATTGTAGAATTTAAATTGTATTTAAATTTTATTAATTGTATTTAGAGTGCCCAATAATGAGATCAGGCCCCAAAGAGAAAGAAACAGACATGAGACAGTTGCATAGTCCCCAAGGCACCTTGGGGGCAGGGGCACTTCCCCCTGTAGGTGTAGGGGACTGTTAGAGATTGGTGATTGAGAGCTTACTGCAGAGCAAAATGGCCTCCCCTACTCCAATGAACATGGTTAATATAAGCTAGGGACAATGGTTCCATCCATCCATCCATCCATCCATCCATCCATCCATCCATCCATCCATCCATCTTCTCCCGCTCAGTTCTTATTAGGGTTGCGGTGGGGCTGGTGCATATCTCTGGCCTTGTATGGGTGAGAGGCAGGAAACACCTTAGAGATGTCAGTTAACCTAACAGTCACGTTTTTGGACTGTGGGAGAAAGCCGGGGTACCTGGAGAGTGGGGACATTGGTTCCCAATGTCTACAATCATTACCATGGTTTATGGGCCAATATTTGAAAGGAACTTTAAATAATACATATTAGTATTTTAATAAGACATTTCATAAAGTTGTGATAAAATCATAATCTGAACTTACCCTCCTCGTCTGCTTCCAGCTACTGTTTGTTGCCATACTGGTACACTCTCTTCCACTATGCTCACACCTCTGGCCTGCCTCCAGTCAGGTTAGTGTTGCTGCCACCTGCAGTTCACTCACTGCGAGCTCTGCATAGCATTACTGTTGTTCAAGTACAACTTTTACCTGGGAATTGGTTTGATATTTGTGTCAATGGCAGAAGAAGTTTAAAAATGTCTATGTTTTTCCATAGACCTCTTTGGGTGGAGTTCCCGAAAGAGGAGGGCATCTTCACCGAGGACAATAATTACATGATTGGTTAGGAAACTGTTTTTGATTTAATTTCACTATTTTGTCTGTAAATGTTGTACCTTTCTTTCTCTAAAGTTAAATGTTTTTTTTTTTCTCCTAAAGGGGGAGCTTTGCTAGGATGTCCTGTGATGGAACCAGGTGCTAAGACCATCAAAGTATTGCTTCCTGGATCAGCTGAGGTAAAATCAATCAGCAGGTGTTTATATTTATAACATCTATAAGTATTTTTATTTATGAATATAAAATACCTCTGTTGTGAAACTAAATATTTCTCTCTTTCTTAGATTTGGTACGATATCTGCTCTGCAAAGGTGTACAAAGGAGGAAAGAGTTTCAGTCTCCCAGTCAACCTGGACTCTGTTAGTTGATCTTGTAGCACCCACTGATTAATAATAGCTCTTTAATAATAATAGCAGCCCGACTAAATGCAGTGACAGTTGTGTTCTCTTTGGGCAGGTTCCTGTGTTTCAGCGTGGCGGCTCGGTGGTCTGCAGATCAGCAGGAAGTGGTACGTGTACAGCCGATTACCAAAAGCTGCCCCTGGATGTCACTGTGGCCCTAAACTCCCAGGTAATAATGGGAATATAAGACCATATGTAGCAGGGACCCCTTTTTACAGCTAAATCTAAAACGTATTTTCCCGCAAACATCAAATATTGGAAAGCCTGAACACTGATTGGGAATTTATAAACTGAATTAGTCTGATATTGATTTTGGAAAATCGGTCAAAAAATTTAGTATTGGATTATAACAACCGTCTATGTAATATCTCTGATAGAAGCCCTTTGCTCCAGCATTTAGTCTGATCCATCATATCTGTCCAGCGCTTGTATGGCACAGACAGAGTGAAAAGTGATCACAGACACAGTTTTTACAAATAAAGAATCACACGCTATGCTGTCTGATAAGGAGTGATGTCAGAAGCGTGGTGATTTATTTATTTTGATTTCGTTCAACTGTAGAATATTTTTTATGTTTAAAGTTGATGCAACCCGTCCGTTAAAGCAACCATAGATAACTTTGACCCCTTAGTTGAAATCCTGATATCTTCAATTATTGTTCAGGTCAATATACAGGACTTGATGAATAACGATGATCCTTGCGGGTTGTTCTTAATACCAATAATAACAATAATTGAATAATAATAATAATAATTGAACTTTATTAATCTCACATTGGAGAAATTCATCTCTGCATTTGACCAAACCCCTTAGGGAGCAGTAGGATGCCACTATGCGGCACCCGGGGAGTAGTGTGGGGTTAAGGGTCTTGCTCAGGGACCCAGAATGCATGCTGTGGGGACCAAACCGGGTACTTGCAACCTTCTCAGAGCACAAGCGCACTGCTCTAACCACTAGGCCAGCACTCCCCCATAACGAAATTCACTCTTTGCATTTAATCCATTCTCTTGGGGAGCAGTGGGCTGCCATTGTATGGTGCCCGGGGAGTAGTGTGGGGGTAAGGGTCTTTGTTCTGGGACCCAGAGTGGCAGTGTGTGGGAGTGGGGTTTGAACTCAGAGGCGTATCCTTCCAAGCACAATGGCCTAACCACAAGGCTCCTACTTACCTATGTGACTTGAGAGGGTTGGCTCTGTCATTGAATGGGTCATGTGAAACAGAGTGATGTCACTTAAAAGATGTCTAAGGTAACTAAGCTAAACCTTGTTGTTGGCCAAAAAAAATAAAATAAAACATTCACCTCAGCAGACATTTTGGTTCTCTGATGTGGAATTTAATCTTAGGGGGTGAATGGTGGTCCTGTCTCTAAAATTAATTACTTCTTGATATGCTGGTCCAAAGTTGTGTGCTGTCAGATTTTTAAACACACAGAAAGGTTGTTTAATTTTTGTGACAGCACAGTGTAGCCATTTGCTTTTAGTGGAGCTAAACCTGAAAGGTCTAGCGCCCCTAGTGGCTAAAAGTTACACAGTGCTCCTTTAAAGGGATCCATGATTAGTTGTAACAATATTTGGTGTTTTTTTTTTCCATGGAAATATAATGCAGTAAAATTAGTTTAAGCACCGCATATTGCCTCCAGCAAAACCTCATATTAGCCCATGAAACAGAGACGCTTCTGGTAGAGTGGGCATTCACACTGACCGGCAGCGAGGGGCGTCCTGCACCGTAGGCATCCTTGATGACTGGCACAATCCAGTGGGAGAGAAATTGTTTAGGAGGAGGGCAACCCAGCCTGTGATTGGCTACTTTTTCACGAAATCTCGCATCTTGAGATGTGACTTGTTTCCAAGCTAACCAACGTAAACTGTCTTCCTGTTTCCAGCCAACCTTTTAACCTAGCAGAATTTTTTTTTTTAACCACAATGTCTTGGACTGGTGTCCAAATGACAATCAAAGCGTTTTTAGCTTGTAAAAGATGACATCAGAGAGTTTGATAGAAAAAAAATCTTTTGTTCTATAAATCAGAAGAAATGAGAAATAAAGTAAAACATACTGATTATAAAAAGAGCTGCTCTTCTGCTCTCCCTCAGATGTGTGTGTTTTTAACCTGCAGATTAAAAAACAAATGGAGATAACACAAAAAGGCCTCTCATTCTCTGTGATCGTTTTGTTATCTTCATCTCCCTCAGCTCTGTAGACAATTTCTCGACCCTTGTGGCCAGGCCCTGGTCAGACTTGGCTCACTTCCTCCTTAGAGGGGGGCACAGAGACTGTGGTCTTACCACAGTGCTTTGAATACCTGAGTGGGCCCACCTGCCCAGAAGGCTGGAAGTCTGAGTCCTCATGAGGGCACAGCTGGGCCAACAGAGCAACCATCACTGCATGGGGCATGAAGCTGTAGTTTATGCAGGGATTTTCAGACAGTGATTCCACAAGATGATGACGGCCAAGCCAGGAAGGGCCCCTGGCTGTGGTCATCATTTGCCTGAAGTGCAACTTCACAATCCGTACAGCAATAGGAGCCATCCATGTCCAAAATGGACTGCAGGGCTCAACCAAATTTAGATTTAAATACAAAATAGGCTGAAATGGGAGAGAGGAAGCGAATAATGCCATCACCAATTATAGTCTTACAGGCAAGTGAGAAGTGTCCAAAAAACAGTAACTACTGTATGGGGCAAATTCAGAAAGCCGTCAGCTGCACTGTCAGTTACGCTGGGAGAGGGGGCAAGAAAACTGCTGTCATACAAGACAAACAGAACGGGAAACGAAAGGAGATACACAGCCCTGGATGCATATAGCCTCTGAGTGGTCATCCAGTGTGTCACAAGTGTGATTCTGTTGGTATAAATATTAAAACTGTGCATTTGCAAACAGAACATTCTGTGCTTTCAGCACCACCCTCTGGCTGTCAGTAGGGATGAAATAGAACCGGATCATACACAATTAATCGATTCTATTCTTGTTTGTATAAGCTCTCCGATAGTGTATCTTTGAGCATGGTTTGATACTGATATTGACCTGATATGATGTTAGGAGCAATTATACGCTTTTATGAGTTTTCTATTAATGGTGAATATTAGAAAAGGCTCAATCAAGTTATATCACTTAAACAGAACAAAGGTAACAATAATAGGGAGCAGAACACTTGAACCATTTATTTATAACCAATGGGGAAAATTTACTTCAAACAGAAGCAGAGTGTTTCTAGCTTGCTAATATCTGGGATTTTTTTTATGCAGACCAATATATTCAAATACAGACCAATATATTTCAATAACACTATTACATCAGGAGTTTCTTACTGCCTATAACATTTTAAAGTAAACCTGCATTTTCTCTTTACCGTTGCTCTTTGTATATAAATGGGGTGATAATTAAGAAAATGTGTTACTAATACTGTTCAGGCAGGGGTCTCTATTGATTATGATGCTTTAGGATGACATAGTTATAGTTAACAAGAGAACGGTGCTGGTCAAAGAAAGCCTGGAGAAGGTCTAGATGTATGGACGAAAGCAATGGAGGATCAGTAGAAGGAAGATGGAGTACTGTATATGTTTTGAAAGGCAACTCGCTTCAAATCCGTTTATTTTTGCCATATTCCATCATGTCAGGACATTTTTTTTCTATGTATAAATATTAATTTTGGGATTGTTGTATTGATTTACTTACGCCACCTTTTTTTGCGCTAAATCTTTAACATGGGACTTTTGTATCTGCATCACTTGTTCAGGGCAGCGCTGATGGGGAACTGTACCTCGATGACGGCCACTCCTTTAAATACCGTGACCAAAAGGCCTTCTGCCTGCGAAGGTTCAGCATGCTGTCAGGCCGTCTGCTCTGTCGGTGAGTCACTCCCACACCCTTATGGGGCAGATTCATATTTAAGAAGATGTCTGCAGAAACCTAAAGAAGCATGAAAATGGTTGAAAGGCTTCTGCTGCTGACATGATACAGAGTGGTTTGATGTTCTGTGTTTCATCTTCCAGTCCAGCCAATGAAGAAGGACAATTCGACTGTGAAACTGTTGTACAGTCAGTTAACATCATGGGGCTGAAGAACAAGCCATCCAAAGTGAAAGTCCACATGTCAGGTGGGAAGAGCAGACATTTTTTTTTTTCAATCGCAATGTCTTAGACAGGTCCCCAATCGACAATCAATGTCTTTTGGCTTGTAAAAAATGACATCAGAGAGTTTGACGGAAAAAAAAAAATTTGTTTAATAAGTCAGAATGGAATGAGCAATAAAGTAAAACATATAATGATTTTAAAAAGAGCAGTTCTTCTGCTTGGCCTCAGATGTGTGTTCTTGCAGATTTAATAACAAACAGAGATAACACAAAAAGGCCTCTCCTTCTCTGTGATCATTATTGGAGAATTTGTTATAAAATACAAAAAACAAAATAATTTGCATAGGAAGCAATGCAAAATATGTCTTTTTGGATTTAAGGCTGACAGACAATCCCAAACTGAAGGCCAAACAGGTGTTACAAGATTTTTAGAGACCCGGTCTGGGCATTCGGATTTCTTTATAGTCTTTAAAAGTCTGAAAACTGTCTGGATTTGTAGAAAAGTATTTAAAAAAAATCACTTTATTTAAAATAAAACAGTTTCAATTCAGGGTTGATTTGATTGTTATTTTAATTTATAAAGCACATTATCTGAGCCTGAATTAAGAACTGTGTAGAAATCTGTAACCACATAACTTAGTATTTCTGCTAACTAAGTGACTGAGCATCAGCATTAATCAGATGTGGTTCCATTAACGTTTGCTAGGCTTATTTTAAAGTACTGCATGGGAAGAGCTTGATGAAAACAGAAACATATGAATCATTTAAATGTTGCATACATTTATTTTTACTCACGCTTGAAGTGTTTGTTGATTTTTTTCGAAAAAAGGGAACAAACACATGTCAAATAAGTTCTAATGTAGCAAACTGAGACGTAAGATATTGATTTAGGATTTAAAATAAAGTTTATTTTTATTGATTGACTAATGATTACTTGAAAAGTGGCTACCTAAAAAAAAAAATCTCTTGTATCAAAAGGATCTTTCCATTAACATGAATATCTATTTTGCTGAATAAAAAAAAAAATAATATAATAAAAAATCATTTATTGTGCCAGCTGTATTAAATACTGACTATATGAACAAAAATCTTTTTCTTACACATTTTTCTTAGACATTTAAAGGATATAAGAAAACACAAACCTATTAGGTTACTGAATAAACAATGTGAATGAAATATGTGAAACACATTATTTCCAAAGTAGAGAGATAAAACTAGCAATAATAGACAGGTTAGGTCACTCTAACATACTGTCTGACTGTTTGCTACTAGGGTGGCAAACAGTCAGACAGTATTTTCCCTTACATGACTGATAAGCTGTTTTCACCAGGAGGAAAACTATAGACTTCAAGAATATGTAATAATAAAAAAATATGGAGAAAGAAGCAGATGTTATTTTGCTAAGATATGTAGATCAAACCTAATTAAATTAGGTTTTTATTTATACTAGAGAAAAGTAATAATAACATATTTGAAAGTTTTGATGAAAGAGAAAATGTGGATAATGCTTTGAAAAATGATACAATCTTGCAGCTAAAAGAAAGAGGATGAGGGATGTTATTAGGGAAACAAAGAGTTTAAAAGGAACATTTGGAATAGATAGGGATAGGGAGGAAATTAAATATTTTAAATAGTACTAGATTAGGAAAACAGAGTACATAGGTGGAACATGCAGAGCTACACACAGTTGAGAAGTAGGTGGCGGTATTCTTGCAATCTATCTAGCTCGGTTTTTTTTAAACAATATTCCAAAGTGTACTGAAAATTCACATGATATTTTGGGTGGAGAAACAGCTATTGAGACTGATTGATGTAGTTAAAAGAAAAGATGAAAATTCTCTTTTAAGAGTAAGAATCCCCCAACAGAGTCAGGTGCAGGTTTCAGGTATTACAGGAGACAATGGCGATCCCCCCTTTAACGACCGACCCCTAGAATCATAGACAGGTTCAGATATTACAGGCTAACGATGGAACTAAACGACCCATTCATCGGTTACCATTTGCATGTTTCCAAGCAATACAAGGCCTTGTCCATATAAGACTCAAACTCACTGCGGATCCAGACATTTGAATTGATAAAGCTTCCTGGAGAGGTGGCGAGACGTCTTCAAATCTTGAAAACCAATTCCAGTGGATATTTTTTGAATTTTTACGGAATCAGTAGCCTAATTACGCTGCAGCGGCTCTGACATTCCTACCATTAATAAAACAAATTGTAAATTTTGTAACTTCCATAGCTGTTTCTCAGTCCAAAACTGAACCCATTTTGGTTTTCTCACCAGGCGCTGAAGCCGTCTCTGCTTCCTTTGAGTTCCTGGAGGCCGGCTGCATGCTGCGGCTCAGCAACCTGAACCTCAGAGTGGGGGTGGACTGGGAGATCCACATAATTTAATCATTGATAAATCCATGACTGGCTTTCCTTTGGTCTTGATTTCGTATTCCTGTAATGACAAAATCAGTACAAAAATGGTGGCTAATTTAATAATTTTAAAAGGGCGATATTTGAAAGACAGAAACCCATGAAAGTCGGACACTATTTCATTGCTGTAAGTATTTTAACTTTTGTTTTTTATATATACTTAATTTTTTGAAGATCAGCAGCTAAATCTGCATTTTCTTGTAAAAGTATTCATGTCTCTTAATTTTTTGTTGCAATGTTTTCAGTTACAATTTTAATAGATGAATAAAATGTATTGGGGTATTATGAGAGACAAATGGATTTTCCAAATGATGTGTGGTTTTCACTGACCTTATCCTAAAGTATGTGGGAGTATGAAGTCAGATTTCTGCCGAAAAGGGGCCCGCATTATAGATACTTATGCAAGTAGTTTATTTCAAAAACACACATGTTAACTTCTCTCCATGTGCATTTTGAATGTCATCCAATACATCACAACCATGAGTTAATTCTCCTCTTGCTTTTTATAACTGTGGATTCTCTCCTGTCAACTTTTGCCTTTTTGAGGGTGGAGCAAACCGGAGAAACTACCTGTGATTGGCTACTCTTTAGAAAATTCCGCCTCTTAAAACGGTTCTGGCTTTTTCCTGGTTGGGGCTAATCACGTTTGCAAAGCATCGCCAGGCTAATCCCATTTCTCAGAGCAAATTGGTTTATTGAAGTCATCTTGAAATCCGAAAACAGTCCTAAATATGTTTGGACAGCAGTAGCAATATGCTCTAAATGATTAATGTTAAATTAGGAATTATGTATAACCTTAATTATGTATAAGTTTATATTGAGTATAGGGAAGCTTGAATTACCTTTTGTTTATACTCTTCACAGCAGCATTTACATTTCTAGTTAGTTTGCATCTACTTTAAGGATTTTTTCTGTTGTTTCCATCATTATGTTTAGAAACTTGTCAGGTGATGACACAGATGGCTGATGGGTATGAAATCAAAATTCTGCTCTTAAAGACAACATTGATTAACCTGAAGTTGCTTTGCTTACATTACTAGCCACAACTAGGAGGAAAACAGTAAAAGAGGGATTTCCTGGAAAAAAGCCAATCAGAGGCAGTTTAATTTCTCAGTTGGTTCCTCCATCCTTAAATTTACAAGAGTTGACTTGAGCGACTGAAACAGGTCGACACCCTGGGAGGAGGGAATCTACTGTATAGGCGAATAAAAAGCAGGCGAGAGCAAAGAGGGAGCAAGAACTCATGTTTGTGATATACTGGTGGCCTCATGGTATTGTATCTGCATGCATTAAATGTTTCAAACCCACATGGAGAGTAGTTTACCTGCTTGTGTTTTAAATAAAACTGTTCGTATAGTGTTCATTTTTGGCAGATATCTGACTTCATTTGGGAGGGTTTTTACTGGATGGACAAACTGAACTCAAAAGCCTTCCACACCTGTCAGATTTGATTTGTGCCATCTTTTAAACCTTGTATCATCTTCATCTATGCTTTACAGCTCTTGTTGCCTTGGTCTGTCTTACCAAACCCCCACATTGATATATTTGGTTTTGATATAGGATGACAAACTGGGAGCCAGTTCAAGGAGACTGAAAGTTTCATCAGGGTGGTTCACACCATATAATGAGAAAATTTGAGAATTTTTTTTTAACTTTATCAGTGCTTTTTCATAAATGACTCCTTGATTTCAGAGTAAAACTGATCTTCAGTCAAAACATGTCTGATATAAATTTCAAAGCTGCCTTCATGTCACTTCCTTCTGTTGTGAAATACAAAATAAAACCAACTCTCTGATTTAGCATGATGCCTTAATTCGTTTTTTGCCTGCATTTATGTGACTAAATGTAAGCATGCAGTATCTCATCAGCTATAATGACAAAACTGTAAAGAGAGTAAAACATGTGTTACTCCGCCGTTCATAGCATTAGCGATGCTCTGGTTGTGCTGAGACTGCTCGACGCTGAGCTCCATTGAGAAGAGGTTTAAAGGTTTTGAATGCCTTCTGCTGAGGCAGGGCATCTACCAACCACTCTTAACATGCCCCCTGGCCTTTGTGTCACCCAACAATGATGGCACCAGAGCACGGGCAGGGGATGGTCATTGTTTGGGTTGGCCAATAGGAATGCAACAAGCAGACTTTCATGTGATTTGCTGGTTTCTGTGTTTGTTTGTCGAAATGAATGGCAACCCAAAGGAGAATGTTTCTTCCACAGAGCGTTTGAATCTGTTCTGTGACGAAAGGGAAGAGGGGACGTCACAGAAAGAAAGAACCAATCAGATATTAGCTGTTTGGATTTATGCCAGGGTCTTTTGGCTGGTAAGACTTTCCTACAGGTGGTCAAGGTCAGTTTCCGCCCCCCCCACAAAAAATAAAGGTCTAGTGAGTGGAGATGCCATACACGCCATCTGGCTTTTTCTGTGACCGGTTGATCCGGGAACGAGAAAGGAGGGACGGGGAAGGGTCCTTGAACAAGCCCATCCGCTTTAACAGCCAGGACTACAACACGCTGAGGCAGGAGTACCTTCAGAGGAAATCTCTGTTTGAGGATGATGCTTTCCCTGCCACAGTGGAGTCTCTGGGCTTCAAAGAGCTTGGGCACAAGTCTAACAAAGTCAAGAACATCGTCTGGAAGAGGCCGAAGGTAGGTCTTTTGGCAGGTGGAAAACCAGACTCACAAAGTATAAAGTTAGAGGGGATGGGTGAGGATCGAGGTAAAACTGCATTATACCTTTTATACACGACAGCAAACATGGAAAATAACTTTAAAATTTGTCCAACCTCAGAAGAAACAGATTTAGCTTTATACCTGTTTTTGATTTTTTTTAATATAATGGTAGTCTAATTTATCGTTGTAGTCTCTTTTTTCAGTGAAAGTTAACTTCCTTTTGTTTTTTTCTACAGGAAATATGTGAAAACCCTCAGTTCATTGTCGGAGGAGCGAGTAGGACAGACATCTGTCAGGGAGAGCTAGGTAAACGTTTTCCCTTAAAACTTTAAGCATTACAGCATCACCTCTCATTCTTAGAATATTCTCTTTTTGAAATGCCTTGGAGACTTAAAATTTAAATATGCAAAGAAACACAGTGAATCCAATGATTATGTTGGCTGGCTGATTTAAATAAAAAAATGCAATCTTTTTTTCAAACAGTACGGTAATAAACTTTACTTATTATTAACTTATTTTATTATCTGACTACACACTCTGGTGTGGAATTTGTTGCTGTGAAAATAACTCAAAGTTTGCTATGCTTACATATCAGAGGAAAGCATTATACATTTTAGAAGTAATTAAGAATAAATTGTTTATATATGAGGAGACATGTTTGCATTCCATTCAGCAACACCTAATACAGGTCATTTTGAGGCTCGAGGTTGTACAGCAAAGATTATGTATTTTCATTCTTTAAAGCTAGATTTACATGTGTGAAAAATCAAAGATAACTTTTACATTCTCTAAGGTACCAAAATACAAAATTTGTTCTATTTATGCTATGCTAATTGTTGAATAAAAGATGCTAAAAGCAGTTTCAAACTGTGATCCGTATTAATTTTCTTTGTTAATAAAGTATTACTAAAATCCAATCATGGTGTAGCATTTTCTGAAATGATTGTTTGCAAAACTTAATGGATATGCTGCTAATGTTGAAAAACACTATTTTGCAATTTGATGTCTTTCTATTAAATGAGAAAATGCAACTAAAATCATAATGGAATATGTTTTTCATACAATAACACTTAAAAAAACAAACCAGCTGCACCATAAATTTTTTGTTTCCTTTTTTTTGTCAGTAACAATATATGGTTTTTGATCCTGTATCTCTTGCAAGGCGGAAAAAAGGTGTTTCTTTTGCACCTTTACAAAATACTCCAATTAACAAACAAAAAAAAAAAAGTCCCAATCCAAAAACTTTTATTTTGAAAAGCATTTTTTTTATGATATGTTTCCCATAAAGGACCATTTAGCCTGGCTGAAGGACAATAAAAAAAAATACTAATCATTGCTTTTCTCTGAAGAAGAAAAACTTTTTCTTTCTGAGTAATTAATCCCTGCTTAAAGCATGAAGTTTTTTTTTTCATGGTTACTGATTGTGGCAAATTTGGCTGAAACCAAATTAAATAAAAGAAAATAAGCAGCAAATGTTATTGCAGTGGTTCATCTTTATTCTCTTAAAAGAAATTTTTAAAATAGCTGATTATTTTCCATGGCATGAATCCCCTGAATATGGCCTCTCTGCCAGCAGCAGTCTCCCTGTTTTGTGCTTACTCTTTTGGAAGGGAATCCTACTGGCAGCACTTTCCATTGTAATTTTGTTCATGCTGCAAATAAAGGGGGAACAGAGAGAACAAAAGTCCTGTCAGACACTGTTAACTATACTCTTTTAAAGAAAAAAACAAAAAACAACAGAAATGTACACATTATCCTCGTGCAACGCCCTGTTACACATCTGGAAAGTTACAAAAAATTGTGATCAGCAGCTGGCTTTCCCAACTTCAGGATGAAATGTGTCATTTATAGTAAGCCCAACGAGTAGGGTTCACTCTGGGCTAAATATAGTCATGGGCAGAATACACCTTTAAAAGGGAAGAAAAAAATCTTGAAATAATTTATTGCTGTCTTCTCTGTTTAGGTGATTGCTGGTTGTTAGCTGCTATTGCTTGTCTCACCTTGAATGAGAAACTCCTCTACAGAGTGGTTCCTCAGGAGCAAAGCTTCTCTGAGAACTATGCCGGCATCTTCCATTTCCAGGTGAGATCCCATGTCATTTCCATATCTGCTATTCTAGCTCTACTCTTTCACTTAAGACTCATCAGGTTTTCAAAACATTGTTTATGGACATATGCTCATGATATCTGTATGCTAAACATGTAAAAAGGGATTAAATCTTTATTAAGTGGACAATATTTCATCAGTGCCTGGAAAAAAATATAAATACTGTATATAAACTCAACAGTTTTGCTAAACCCTCAGATGTTTGTTATAGAAGGCTGGCCATTCATCTAGTATTCATGGAATATTGGCTAAAAGATATGTTGCTTAAATAGCTTTTAAAAAAACTAAAAACGATTCCCAAACTAATTTGACTCACTTTTAGCTTATTTATTGAGATAAATAATTTAAAAGACTTATTTTGTCTGTAGTTACAGCAAAATATGCTTTTAGAAAGGGTTGACTCCACAATTGTTTTCCAATTTGACCATCTGTCACATGCAATCTCCAGTACTCAGTTCAAGTCAGTTTATTTTTATAGCACCAATTCACAACACATTTCATTTCAAGGCACTTTACAAAGACAATTCAACCAGCCATACAGTCAGATTGGTTCAAAGTTTTTTTATCTAAGAAACAGCTCGCATTCAGTCATTGACTTTGCAGGATTCTCTTCTCATGGATTAGCACGTAGCAACAGTAGACATTTGCTTGCACTGTGTTATCAAGTCTACACCATTCCCTCCCACTTGTCATGCATGCAGTGACAGTTTCAGTGACAACTGGAGGTTTCTTCTTTTTAAAAAGAAGAAACCTCCAGTTGAACCAGGCTCAGTTGGAGTGTTCTTCTAGTCCTTCTAGATAGAAGCAGACATACAACAGGAACATTGAAGCACTAATCTATAAATACTTTCTATCTTAGAAAAGGTAAGGCTTTACTATCACCATAGGTTTCTCTTGCCTTGGTCAAGGAAAGGAACAGTTAAACATAGAAGCTTTGAGCCAGTTTTAATTCCAAAGGGTTGAAAGAGAGCACATACAGTAGACAAATACAGCAACATTTGAGAATAAAGCAAAATAAGAAAAGCTCCCTATGTCCTCCAGCAGTCTAAGCCTATAGCAGCAAAACTTTAGAGATAGCTCAGGATAACCTTAGCCAAAAAGTAAATTTTAAAGCCTAGCCTTAAAAGTCGACAGGGTGTCTGCCTCACTGACTAAAACTGGTACTTGGTTCAACAGGAGAGGATTTTGATGACTGAAAGTTCTGCCTCCCACTTTACTTTTAGAAATTCTAGGAACCACTAGTACGGTAAACTTGCAGATTAAGAGCGAAGTGCCCTTTTAGGAACTTAACAAATGATCAGTTTTTTAAAATACATAGAGCTTGGTTATTTAGGGCTTTATATACATGAGAAAAAGGATTTTAATTCTATTCTGGATTTAACAGGAAGCCAATGAAGGGAAGCTTAAACAACTTTCATCAGAGCTAGCTGCAGCATTTTGGATCAGCTTAAGTATTCTAACTAGAGTTTGTGAAATTCTTGATAGTAAAGAATTACAACTAGTACATTGGACTAGTTTCTTAGCATCACCCTTAGACAATAGAATATATGATACAATATTTTTATTGACAATAAAATACTTTTGCAAGGCACTATAAATACTAATTCTAATAATTAAATGGGCATGACCATTATTGAAAGAACAATTTTTTTCTATTGCCAGAGGAATTTAGACCTCAAAGAAAGATGATCTTGTCCTGTTTTTAATAATCAGGTTCTCTGTGTTTCAGTTCTGGCGTTATGGTGACTGGGTCGACGTCGTCATTGACGACCGTGTCCCAACATTCAATAACCAGCTGGTCTTCACTAAGTCTGCTGAGAGAAATGAGTTTTGGAGTGCCCTGCTGGAGAAAGCCTACGCCAAGTGAGTCATCATACACTAGTATGCAGGAAAGAGCAGTGTTGAGGCACTTTCCACTGCTGTTCTCTTGGGTGCATTTCTGTAATGTGTTTAACATTTTGATCATTGCAAGATCTACAGCTTTTGGTACATAATCTGTGTGTTTATATGTGCGTTCCTTTTGCTACATATTTAGGATGTTAACCTTTTTAGTTGATGGGACGCAAACAATCATCTCTATAGACATCCTTTGAAATTAATTAGTAATTTCTCAATTCATTGAAACACAGCTGATTGGATCTCTGGGGACATATTAGGATGGGCATTAGAATCCAGAGGTCCCGAGTTTAAGCCCCACTCCCACAGACTGCCGCTCTGGGTCCCTGAGCAAGACCCTTAACTCCACACTGTTCCCCGGGCGCCGCAAAATGGCAGCACACTGCTCCCCCAGGGGGGATGGTTTAAATGCTGAGAGTTAATTTTGTTCCTCTGTATTTGTGATAGTGTAATGACAATAAAAGCTGAAAAAAAAGGTTGCCTAGTCCAGCCACGTACAGTGAAGTTGTTGGTGGACCTCACTGCAAAGGTTGCATATACTGCTGAACTTTTATGCGAAAATTTCACAAAAAGACATATCGAATGTTTGTTTTAAAAAAAACACTACAAGATCTTTTTGAAAGAAGGGATACAACACTAGTGTCAAAAGGTAGAGCTTGATACCAAAATCTGACAGTTGTATTTTTTTAGTCAAAAAGGACATCTGTACATGGTTTCCTAATAGCCTAGACTTTATCAAATCCAGACTCCATTAGGCATCCAACTAAGCTGCTACTTTGATATAATAGTATAATAACCAGTGTTTCTATGATCTTCAACCATTTAGATTATTTGTGTGTTGGGTTTTCGTGTGTGTAGGTGGATAAGTAAATATAGAAAAACAATGTATAATGTATTTATTAAAGGTATAGTGGAGGATGTTCTTTTTCTGGGTGGTCATGCTAACTGTCAATCATTCTGGTTATATGTTTACGTATGGCCGTCCTATGTGCTCGTCCCTATTTTACTTTCCGGTGGTGAGTCTGACATAGTGGAAAAATTAAAAATCTATTTTTGGAAAGTAAAGTTGTATGAGCAATGCAAACAGCAACTTTTAATTTTGGCAATATATCCCAACAGTGGGCACAAGGAGAAATGGGCTTGAGCATGCTCTCACATGCCTTTAATAGGCGTTCCCTCTCGGGAGCTGGTACAGGGTTGTGCATGTGCTTCTTTTTTTTTAAGTGCAGAGGGCGAGTCTCTTAGAAAAAATCACAACACTCCTCCACTGTACCTTTTACATGTTTAATACAAAGATAAAAAAGATGAGAACAACAAACAGATCATAATATAATAAATAAATACATAGAAAAGGACCTTATAATTTTACACAGTTGCATGTTATATTTTGCTGGATAAAGAAATATGATGGCATCTCTAATAGCAGCTATAGAGCAGATCTGTTTTCTTAAATCGTCCAGAAAAGGTTGCCATTAAATTTGTTAACTTTGTCCTGAAAAAAGGTTAGCAAATATTATATGCAAAATGTTTGACATTTCATACAACCATATTTTGACCTGTGGAATCATATTAGACCTACAAACTGTGAATATGTTCTTTTTTTCTATAATCAGGCGTTTACGGGAGCTGAGGTGAAAGACATAGGAGGATATTCCCAATAAAGCTATTTTGGGATCCAATTTCAAACCATTAAGACGTTTTCGACCAAAATAAATTAGTTTAAGGACGCTCTGCACATTTATAACACAAAGGAGAGAAATAACTGTTTTTGTTGAGTTTTTTTGTTTGGATGATTTGGGTGCAAACTAACAGAAAATGCTACAAAACATGTTAGGAAAAATCTACTTTAGGATTGTCATTCTACTTTCTATACTGTTGTATAAATAACCGCTAATTAACAACTGTAATAAGAGAACACAAGGGCATGTGTAATAGGAGGGCTGCATGTAATGTCTTTTACTGTCAAATGCTATTCATGAACCACTTATAGATGTGTAAATGCTTTGTTTTGGGGATATTTAAAATTAAAAAGCCTGATTCACAAGTAGGTTGATGCAAAAGGTAAAAAAAAAGGCATTTCAGGGGGCTGTTCGCCAAGGTGGGTTCGATCTTTCTTACATAGCTCAACAGGGAATAGCCTCAAAATCTGGTTTTAAATCACCCAATTTTCCATATGTATATGGTATATTATTGCAAGCTTACATTAATAATCATGATGAAAACATATTTGTTAACATTCTGTGGGTTAAGCTTTCCTTTGTAAGGCGATACAGATTTATTGCAACATTTTCCTTATGTTTGGTTGTTCAAAGGCATAATTAGACTTATATTCTGACTGAACCCAGGAGTGGTCATTGTTTTGATTCATGTGTTTTTTTCCTTTTTAAGTGCAATTAAATTGAAATTATTTTTAAGTGATGTAAAAAATGTCTCTCTCCTTTTCTTTTCCCAGGCTTCACGGCTCTTACGAGGCTCTGAAAGGTGGGAACACCACGGAAGCTATGGAGGATTTCACTGGTGGTGTCACTGAGTTTTATGAGATGAAGGAAGCTCCCAAAGAACTCTATAAGATCATGAAGAAAGCCTTGGAGAGAGGTTCGCTCATGGGCTGCTCCATTGATGTGAGTTATTAGTTCTCTCTATGCCAAATGGGTGACTCTAAGTAAGGATTTTCCTATAGATTGAATAAGCTGAGAAAGATGTCTATCATTTTCTGTTCATCTTTTCATTTTTTTATTCTTCAACGTTTGGCTTTAGTCCCTGGTTCCTGCTCGCTTTGAAACTCGCACCGTGACTGGACTTGTGAAGGGCCACGCCTACTCGGTGACAGCTGTGGAGGAGGTAAAGTTGGCAGCTCAACTTAAAGATGCCGATGTTACATGAGAGTTTAAACAAGTAATTTCTGTGTGTGACTACAGTGTAGACCCTCTCAGCATAAGGACCATAAAGTTCGCCTGGTGCGGCTCAGGAACCCATGGGGTCAGGTGGAGTGGAACGGACCCTGGAGTGACAAGTGAGGATTTTGTTTAGCACATTCTTTCATTTATTTTTCTTTTGCTACTCAGGTATTTATTGATTATTTAGGAACTTCCATCATTTCTCTTTAATTAACTTTCAACAGCTCCAAAGAATGGGCCACACTCTCTAAGGATGAAAAAGAGAAACTGCAGCACCAAAGCGCAGAGGATGGAGAGTTCTGGTAAGTTCTGCCATACTAAACATGTGACTGAAATTGTGAAGTTTTGATAAGTTGGCCCTGGTTAAACTCAATGCTTTCCATTCAACTGGTCTGTGCTAATTTTCAGTCACACGTGTCGTGTCGTGGCTACTGCAAAACAGCCTTAAAGCAGAGGCAACTTGCTCAGTTTTTCTAAACACTTTAGTGTGAGCTGCCAGATGTGACAAAGGCTCCTAGATTGGATCCAAATGTTTAAGGACAAACTGATTTGAACCTGTTTTGTGGTTCTTTCATGTAACAAAAATATATCCTATACAATTCAAAATACTCAAGGGCAGGATTATAAAAGATAACCTGACTAAACGAATAATCAATTTAATTTTAATATTCAGTCTTCATCCCCTCTGCGTGTTGACTTGCCAATATTTCCAACAGTGTTTTATGAGAAATATAAAGTTTACTAGAACAACTGAATTTTATTTTTAGGTTAATTGGATTTAATATATAACCAATAACTAACGTCAACTCAAGAGCAGCAACTGCTCTATCAAATATTGCTTCACCAAAAGTAGTTCATGCTTTTCTAAATATTATACAACCAAGTTCTTGAACAGGTTTTGTGTTTACGTGGATGGTTCATCAAATTAATTCTGATATCATTCACATTAAATGCGATTTTTTTTTTTATTTACCTACAAGGGCCATATTTTTTAGCTTATAAAAAAAGGAAGTAGGCAACTTTGTACAAACGTTGCCTTTCATGTACTTTCTGCTGTCCTTCAGGATGTCATTTGAAGATTTCAAGAAGAACTACACTAAAATTGAGATCTGTAACCTAACACCTGATGCCCTTGAGGACGATAAAATCCACAAGTGGACAGTTTCTGTGAATGAGGGCCGCTGGGTGAGAGGCTGCTCTGCTGGAGGCTGCAGGAACTATCCAGGTGCTCAAAAGACTTCTGTCTAATAGATATAAAGAGTTATATATGCCTATATCTATGTTAATGAAAAAAAATATTAAGAGACTGCATCAACAAAAGAAAATGCACCATCATCAGAGGATCAACAATAATTAATGTTTTGTATGAATGAGAGAATATTGGAAATATTCATTCTGCATGTGTCCTACAGACACTTTCTGGACCAACCCTCAGTACCGACTTCGCCTGCTGGAGGAGGACGACGATCCGGATGACAACGAAGATGTCTGCACCTTTGTGGTGGCCCTGATGCAGAAGAACAAACGAAGAGAGCGGAAAATGGGGGCCAACCTGTTTACCATTGGATTTGCCATTTATGAGGTCTTTCCTGCTTAATTACACAATTTAGTGAACAAACCCTTTTCTAGAAGCTTTAGACTGAAAAAAGTGTGAAAGAAGCAAAATAGAAGTCCCTGATCTTTAGATTTTTTAACCCAAAGTTAGTGGATAAAAATACACCATAATTATCAAATTTCCAGTAGGCCTATTTCTTTTTCACCAGTTCCCTCTGTTTGCTCTTGTTATGGCTAATTACAAGTAAACTACCCTTGTATCATAATTACATCTGTAATATTTTAGGGGTTATAAATGCTACTTGCAAGAACAACCAATATTATTTGTTGATCAATATAAGATTTCATCTATTTAATCTCCATTTCTGTATTGTCTAATACCAAAAGGCAAATAGAATTTATAAAGCACTGTTCTAGTGATGTTGACCATAATTACCCAGTCTGTTTCATAATCGCACACCAGTATACAGACTACCCAGCTAGAGACAGTATCTTTAACACAAAGTTTTACACCAATATTATAAAGTTTTTTTTGTATTATTTATTGATATCAACCATCTATCCATCCATCTTTTCCTGCTTAATCCGTCAAAGCCACAGAGGGGCTGATGCCTATCTCCAGCAGTCTATTTCAAAGGGCAGGGTACACCCTAGTCAGATTAGCAGTCTGTTACTGGGCAATAGAGAGACATACGACGATGCATGCACATCCACACCTAAGGACAAGTTAGAGATTCCAATGAACCTAACAGTCATATTTGTACAGTGAGGGAGTCCCTTCCATTGAAGTCATATTCCATGTCCCAAAAGCCAGCCAAAGTCAGAGGGCCAGGGCTGTTGCATATGGCTTTCTGTCCCTGACCCATAAAGCCCATCTTGGAGGTGGTACCCCATAAGAAGGCAAAATGAACCTGCCAAAGCCCCATTGCCAGAGCGCACCCGCCTACAAGGCCTTTTCCCTGGTTAAGGTCTGGGGTTGAGCCCTTTTGCAACCCACATCCAGACAAGGAACATCAGACAACTTGATTATTTCTTTCCATATTAGTCTCTTAGTTCAATCTTTGTCTGGCATGTCACATATGACCAGTCTGCCATTAAGGACCCTATTAGGGGCAATTGCACCAGATAGCATACCTCCTTCGATCTTTCAGGCACACCATAAATAAGCAATTGGTGGAGGATTCTTTAAGCCCTTTTATATATAAAAAAAACCTGACAATATGATTGCCCTGGGAAATGAACAGTGTCATTTTTTGAAAACAATTATTCTACACCAAATTTACCAGGGGCGCCTTGGTGGGTATTTGTGAATACACATAATTAACAGGCATCCAGCTCAACTCAGACACCTTACAACTCTGTGTAAGGTGAAAAACATAAACTAAAAAACCTTGCCAAACATGAGCGCCAGAGCTACAGAAATGAGCAGAAGAGGGCTGCAGTATCATTAGAAAAGTCCTTAATGACTGAAGCTAAAAGTGCGTCAATTATATTTTTAAATTATGACCTGTAAAACTAAAAATAAAGAAATGCAACTGGTTCAAAGGGCCTATCAGTTACAGTTTGTGTTCAGGCCTATATCATCATTGATTTTATATTATGACTTCAATACAGGAACTATATCAGGGGTCCAGTTAAGCTGGGACACTGGTCCCTAGTGACCCCTGTCTAGAAGTACCCATGGTCGGTATGATTTACAACATACACGGTAAATAATGCATATGTACTCTAACAATTAAACAAAAGAAAACAGTTGACCATAAGAAGGAAGTACTGGTTTGTAGCTCATCTAAGTGTTGATGCAAAACCTTAGAGACTGTTTAAATTAAAATCATAAATCTACATTAGTATGAAGTCTGTTAAGACTTTTTAAAATAACTGTTTTGGTGCTGTATGTGGCTATTTTAGTCTAGTTTATTAATTTATTGAGTAGCCATTAGAAATCTAAAGGATTTCTTTGGGTTAAAAAGTGATGATGCTTGTATCTCTCCACAGGTGCCGAAGGAGGTGAGGAAGATGTCAAGAAAAAAATCAGGATTGAAGAAACAGTTGTTTCCTCCATTTGCTTTCATTATCAGGGGGGTTATTATATATTTTTACCTCAGTTCCTTGTCTGTGGTTTCATCTTTCCCTTTTGCATTGTGGCTGCTCTCTTCTGCAGATGCATGGAAACAAGCAGCACATGCAGAAGGATTTCTTCTTGTTTAACTCCTCCAAGGCCCGCTCCAAGTCCTACATTAACCTCCGGGAGGTGACACAGCGCTTTCGCCTGAGCCCTGGCGAGTACGTCATCGTTCCTTCCACGTACGAGCCACATCAGGAGGGAGAGTTCATTCTGCGAGTCTTCTCTGAAAAGAAAAACACCTCAGAGTGAGTGGATATGGGCGATAGGATGGGGGTGAACAGGTCTGAAAATGGGTAAATGCTTTTCCCTCAGATCCTCATAGCTATAAAGTTAGTTGTGTTGTATACTTTATGATATTTTGTAATATATTTTATATGTTTTGGAGTAGGGCTGGGTGTTGCTGGAGGAAAAAATGCGCCAGAACTACATTTTTAAACCGTCTTCCTAAAATATATGCATGGTTTTTGGTGAAAATACAACAGGACTATATTAAAAAAGCTTAACATTTAACATATCTCAACAGTGGATTATTATGCACTTTAACAAAAGAAACTACATTTTTTTTACTTATTTTTAATCTTAATAATCATTGAGTGCAACAAAGGTATTGAAACAACTGATATCAGATACATATCTGACAATACCCAGTCCTGCTTTCTGTAAGTTACCCTGCAGATAGCAGTTTTTATTCTATGCTGCTACTTTGTGTTGCTGGGCTTGAACCAAAATGTTGGTTCAAAGAACACCAAGAGCAAACGATTTTAACGGATTTTAACGGCAGTTTGATTTGTAGAACTGGAAGAAATCGGCCGCAGTTCGAAGCTGTTATGGAATCTTTTTTAGGACAAGCAACTTCTGATTTGGGAGTGATCTGGTAAACTTTCTAAGAACTTTCTAAGGACTTGGAACCCTGCAACCAGGAGGATGACACAGCCAGCGGAGCCGAACCGGCATTCTAAAGGACCAGAACGTGGTTTTTGGATTGATGTGTGGAGAATCACATTTAGTTCATAGACACAAGTTCCCTAAAGTAATACAGTTCTGGTCAAACGTTTACATACACCCATCGTTGTCAATGCATCTGGAGTATTTAATGATACATTACAACTGTTCTTCTTTCAGGGTGGATGAATTATATAACATTAAATGTCAATGGTTTCTAAAAACCCGAGCTGGGTGAGAAAGTTTGACTTAATTGTGGCTTTACTTTGATCCACAGAAAGTCAGAATTACACAGTCTGGCTCAAATATATAAGCATCCACCCTGAAGTTATGGTTTAGTGTTCATCAGCCATTAGATAAACCTCACCTCACAAACTGGTAGCTTACAATGAACAATAAATTCAAACGTGGGCCCACTTCTAGTTTTTAAAAACCACTGTAACGTGTAATCATTCTACCTTGTATAATCGTTAAGGCCCTACAACCATGATGAGCATATGTAAACCGGTACTTATTGTAGATGACACTGATATAGCAGTAGGTTATGAGATTAGGCTGAGAACTAGCTTATTGTGGTGTTTTAGAATATATTACCAAAGACACTCAGGGGAAAAGTGTTAAATATCATGTCATCCATATACTTTTTGAATATCCTCTATCTTTTTTACTTGTTTTAGTGACAGAGCAAGTTTAGATCCATCTCATAGAATTAGTTGCTCTAACAAACACAGAAAAAATATCTCATGAAAAACTTAAGCATGGCTGAAGTTCTAGGAGGACAGGTTGATGAAGTCTGTTTGTCCATTTTCCCTCAGGGAGATAGAAAATAGGATCGAGGCCGACCATCCTGTGGTAAGTTTGATTTACAGTAGCTCAAGGCATCAAGGATCTTCTGTCTCATCTCTTGTTTTGCCCAGATTTGAAAGTTAATACCTTTTGGATTATTTTGGCTAGTATAGATTTAAAAACCCTCTAAAAAATGTCACAATCCACTTTTTTTCCTTCGTTTTTTTTTTTTAATTGCTCTTCTGCGTTTTCTTTACCTGGTAGCCGGCTCCAGCCTCAGCGGGAGAAGAGAGCGAGGAGGACAACCAGTTTCGAACTATTTTTCAGGAGATAGCCGGTGATGTGAGTACAAAAGGACACAGGGCACAAAAACTGACCTCCAAATGATTATTTGGTCAATTGTTAGCGTAAAAATGTATTTTTAAATGAGTCAAATGCGATTTATGATGACAATTGTCCAGTTATCTCCCTTTCTCCTTAATAACTGCTTCTCTGTTCCACGTTAGGAAATGGAAATCACAGCCAATGAACTGAAGAATGTTCTCAATAGGGTGATCACCAAGCGTAAGTCCAGTCAGTTTTTATATCTAGCTGTATTACTCACTTTAAAATTGTGCATAATTAAAAGAGAAATAGCACATATTTTTAGATTTAATTCAGAAATTATTAATCTGAAAAGAATGAATCCCTTGAGTCAATATGGAAACATTTTAGATGTTGTCATACTGAACTGCTTTATACATCTTTTAGTTTCTATTTCATCCCTATTAATCGCCCCAGGCAATGCTCAATGATCGTTGCTATACATTTGCTGATCAAGTACCAATGTTAGTAAAGTCTTGTATTGACCCCCAGAGATACACATGAGTCTATACAGTCATGTGACACTAATTGTTCGCCCCCTTTTCTTTTTTTGTGCACAAGTTTAATGATTGCTTTGCTTTTAGTGCTGCTTTTTGCTTTAGCTGATAAGCATGGGACAGGAATGGTCTCTTTGAAGACAGCCCTGCCAAACTGCGGCTAAGCTAATATAGTCAACAGCAACAAGTGCTTCTTATAGCAAACTATTACGCAGGCCTATGTCGTGAAGGCAGATGCCTGTTGGACCAAAACAACCCCTTTGTTTGGTTTATTTTTAATGACATGCAGTAGACATGCAGGAGGCATTCTACTCTCACTCTATATTTAGGGTTTTTTTTCACCTGGTCGAAGCTAAACTGCAGGCTGAATTGTATTGTAGTTTCTAATATAGCAATCGCACAAAAGAACCCACAACATGATACCGCCACTGCCATGTTTTATTGTAAAAATGTTTAGAATCCCTTGATCCGCCATGTTTTTTTGGTTTGTTTTTTGCATGTAGGCCAACCATTTTCAGAGCATTTCAACAAATTTAAAAACAGGACTGCTTATGATTTTACATTAGAAATAATTGTTTTCATACCTGTTCTTTGGTCTTCATGATGGGTTTTTATTCAATAAATAATTTTGATTTTTCTCATAAAATACTTTACTTAATATTTGTATTATCACAAAAAAAACGTTTGAGGAGAATGAATACTTTTTCAAAGGTCTGTATTATATGGAAGGTTGAAATGTCAAATTTCTTTGATGTTACTCTTTTCCTTTTAGATAAAGACCTGAACACTGAGGGCTTTAGTCTGGAGAGCTGCAGGAGCATGATCGCTCTGATGGACGTATCCTTTGTATCGAGCGCATCATGCAGGTTGTGCTGTGCAAAAGAGACACAACCTGCTAAGACCCTATGGTGGGGTCTGTGGTGGACGCAGATGGGGGTCTAAGCAACATGACACAGACAAGGTGGCATTTACCTGCTAAGAAGGAAAACTCAATTCAGCAGGCATGAATTTACTCCGACTTAACAGCCAACAAAGAGATGCTGCTGTTGATGCTACAGTACACTGGGAGTTTCTTGGATAGTTTTGAAATGTTTTAAAATGAAAAATTAGGCTTTTCTGTGTTCCTGTGTGTTCACATGACCCCCAGTTTGGACTTAACCGTCTCCATTTAGATGGATGGGACGGGCAGACTCAATCTGCAGGAGTTCAGACATCTGTGGAATAAGATCAAGCAGTGGCAGGTGGGGAACAAAATAGGATTCTCCTCAGATTCATCAATAAGAATTCCAGTGCATTAGTTTTACAGTATTGGTATCAGATAAAGGAACCTCCTCATGACATGATTTCTAGTGTGTCTGTTGAAAAAGTCATTTTTTTGTTTTTGTTTTCCAGGGAATCTTTAAACATTATAATGCAGATCAGTCCGGCAGCATCAATAGTTACGAGATGAGGAACGCCGTCAATGATGCAGGTAAGACATGTAGAATAGGGCTTATTTAAATGATGTAGTGCCCTACTGTGAAGTGGAAGAAAAAGTATTAATTGGATTTGGTTTAGGAAAATGCTTTTTCTTCCCTTCACAGTGACACATTATAATAATAATAAAAAAAAACAAACTTATGTTTGTGGCTTTAATGACATAAAAAAAGTAAAGGGGTGTGAATATATCTGCGAGGCACTGCGTCTCTTTAAGTTTTATATAACTGGAAAATAATCTAACTGTTTTGGATTGTTAAACATTAAAACAAACAGATCTAGAATCTTTTCTTTTTTATCAACAAAACCTAATGAACCAACAGGAGCTTTCTGTCTCATTTTATTTACCTGCTCAGATATGGAGTAAATGTTGTTTCTTTGTTGTTGCAAGCAAAGAACATGGAAGTGGAAAGTTGAAAAAACAACAACTATGAAATGCAGAAATGAAACTTTTGAAAAAGTCTTATTAAAAAAATAGTTCAGAGCAACTTTACTGCTTTCTTAGATTATTAGAATTTTTTTAATGTCTTTGTTTCAGATGAAGTTCTACATATTGCATTCTTTTCAAATTGCGTTTCACAGATCACATTCTCCTCACTAAATATGCTTTGCTGATGTCCAAAAAAAATTTCTTTACTAACGTCCATTTAGACCGATAGAAATGTGTCTTCGCTCCTCACTCTGGAGGAAAGTCCGCCCCCAGAAGTGGAGAGAATGTGATCTTGAAAATGCAATTTAAAAAGAATGTAATTCGTAAAGCTGAATTTGATGAAGAGATTATATGTATATATGTATATATAATTTAAAGTTTCATCTCTGGGTCATCATCAAGGACTTTCTCACCTTAAAGTGCTTGTTTGTTGTTTTATTTTAACATTGAATTAAAACACAAGAAGTTGTCTTTTTTCCAGTCTTCCCTTACAGCCTGAACTCATTCTCTTGTTGTTCTCGTCATGGTGCAGTCATGTGTCTTATGTCCTGTCCAGGCTTCCGTCTCAACAACCAGCTGTATGACATCATCACAATGCGCTACGCAAACGAGAACATGAACATCGACTTTGACAGCTTCATCAGCTGTCTGGTCCGGCTTGAAGCCATGTTCAGTAAGTCACGGCTACAGAATTTTCTCGTTAACAAACAAAAACAAACTGTCCAAATACCCACAGAGACTGAGTGATGCTGAAAAGTTTATTTTTTCCATAACCTCCTGATGATCAATGTAAAATGATCACCTGGTTAAAGTCATTCAAATCAACCCAAATCAATGAGGGCAAAGTAAAGTAAGTTCCAGATAAAAAAAAAGGTTTTTCCACACTAGCAGAGCATTGGATTTATCTTAATACCAGGTAAAAGCAATGTTAGGAGGTATAGATGCTTCCGAGTTTTAGGGACAAGCCTATCGGTGACAGCACCGACCTTCGCAGGGTCCATGGCTATGTGGTCAGGAGACACTACAAAGCCCAAGAAAGACAATGTGAAAATGTGAAATTCACACTTCTCATCTTTTACAAACAACTGGTTCTGCAACCGATGTAGTAACACACAACAAACAGTATTCCTGTGGGTTTCTATATCTCTGGAATAAATTATGATATCATCTAAATACAAGAAGACAAACTAACCCACCATATCCCTTACCACTTCATTAACCAGATGCTGAAATAATGCCAGCAGATTAGTGAGCCCAAAAAGCATCACCAGGGAATCATAGTGTCCTTTGGTCACATGGTGTCATCCCCCTCCCAAATGCTTAATAGGTAGTAGGCGTTTCGGAGGTCCAGTTTGTTAAAGATCTTAGCCTCCTGAATCCGGTCAAACTCCGAGTTAATCAGGGGAATCGGGTAGCAGTTCTTTACTGTTATCTCATTAAGGCCCAGATAATCAATACACGGCCTGAGGGAACCATCCTTTTTCCCACCGTAGAAGAACCCTGCACTGGCTGGGGAGGAAGAAGGATGGATAATTCTGACCATTGGGGAGTCAGAAATCTATCTTTTCATAGCTTGACACTCTGGAGCAGAAGGAGAATATAACCTACCCCTAGGGGGCATTGTTTAAGGGGACAGATCTATATCGCAACCAAGGTATACTGTAACACAGTAGCCTTGCATTTGCTAAGCAACTCCTTCAGGTCGTGGTATTCTTCCAGGACCTTGAAGAGGTCCAGATAAAACTCCTCAACCTTGTTCTCGGCTGCCTGGCTGGGCTGCAAGTAGTAGCCAAGTAGCCAAGTATACCCCAGAACAGTAGGAACATATGGTGACTCGATTATGAGGAATGACAGTTTCTCAATATGGTTAACCCTAACCTCTAGTTCAATAGGTTACGAAACTAAATGAGACTGGTTAATTTGGTGGCCATCTTACAAGCAGCTGGCAAAGGAAGAAGCCTGATACCCAATTGCCTAGCCAGCCCCTCATCCATGAAATGATTATCAGAGGCTGAGTCCGTATCATGACTCTTGCCATTAACCAAGATAGTCACCGGAAATAGCAAATCTGGTGAGACAGAGAGTTTGGTGCAGCTCAGCAGAAATCTCTCCTGCTCTACTGAGCCTGTCCTTTTACCGGACAAAAATGATCACGGTGCCCCTCCCAGCCAAAGTAACTTACCTTTTTAACTTTTCTGTAAATAAGCTTATGAACATTTTAATTTAGTTTATTGACTTTTTAAATTAGCTTTTTAACTTATTTAAATTTGCTTAACTTTTTTAATTAGCTTTTGAATTAACTTTCACTGGGTCACCGGCACACCGTTTTGTATATTTACATTGAACACAGCTTTTTGATTAGCTTGAAAATAACACCAGTTAAACTTTTACCAATATAGACATGCATACATACATCTTTAGAAAGCTTAGATTCTCCACAATTCAACTGACAGTTTCACTTTATTGAAAACCATAAGCACCAAAGCACAATTAATAAAGATATAGCAGCATGTTAAATCAGATTGTTTGAAATAAAGCTTTGACTTCCTACGTTTGAAGCTATCCTGAGGCCTTATTATAAATCCAATCTTAGATTTCAGACCCTGCAGATCACATCTGACCTCATGATTTTGCCTTGTTTGCTTAAAGTGGTGTCCAAGTTACTTTGGATAACAAAGGTTTAAACCTCTTAATGTCCAGTGGAAGTTGCAGTTTTATTTTATTTTATTTTTTCTCAGGGGCCTTCCAAGCATTTGACCAGGATGGCGATGGAACCATCAGACTCAGCGTCTTGGAGGTAGGAAGCCAATCAGCATGTTTATATAGTTATGACACAAATGTTCTGTCTCCTTTCAATCTGTTGGTTTCCTGCCATGATTACAACAGTCACTATTTCTTCAAGCAGACCAAACTGGCACCATGAAAGGGAAATAGTCTGTATGTTCAGGAATGACCATGAGATCAACAAGGCTCAAGTTGATCATTAACTTGCTGGATCTCAAGGATTTCAAAGTAAAGCCAGTTCAACATTAACATCCACTGAAACATTGTCAGTCTATGGAGTAAATCTTGGTCCAAATATTTTTTGCAAGCAAAAACAAGCTTTGTGAATAAAAATGTTAAAGGAGTGAATTCCAAAAATGAAACTTTTTAAAACGTCTACTTCAAAAACAAGTTTAGATAGTAACTGCTGTTTTCTTAGGTTTTAATTTTTCAGACAGTCTTTTTTTCTTTTCACAATTTCTTTTATCAGGTTTTATAAGTTTCAAATTCTGTTTTTAAATCTCTGTTTTTCCAAATTTTAAGTGTTGCATTTTATAGATCTCATTCTTTTCAGTTCAAACTCAATAAAAGTTTTTTGTGAAGGTCAAAGCAGACCAACAGAAAAGCATCTTTGTACCTCAATGCAGTTCGTAAATAAAAAAGTCGAAAAAACAGAAATATGAAAAATACAATTTTAGAACAAACTCTCAAAAATGTTTTTTTTTTGTTTTTTAAACACAGTTTGGGATTTAATTTTTTGTTTCCAAAGAAAACAGCAAAGACAATACCGAAACTAAATTTTTTTTTTTTTTTTATCAAATTACTGGGTTGTATTTCTTTACATTCATTAGTCTTCTCTACATGCAACTATAGTGGAACAAAATTTACTCCATACCAACAGAAAGACATGCCCCTGCTCTAAACTTCATATCACTGAAATTTTAAAAACTGCCTCACATAATCCAAAGCTTGAATCTAGAGCTTTATGGTCAGATGAGGAAAAGGGATAGCAATTTGGTCTCAATAACAAGTAGAAAGTTTCAAGGAACCAAGACATTCTAATCTAAGAACATAATTGCACCTATTAAGCATGGTGGAGGTAGTATCATGCAAAAAAAAATATATTTATATTTATATATACATATATAAAACACAAAATGATTAGTAAACATGTAATATTTTTTAAAATTATATATATATAAACGTTTTTTTTTACAAGTATTCAAGTATCTTTAAACAATTATGCATTGAAAATATAGTTTAGAAATACTAATAAAAATATGCTATTGACTGAGCTATTGATTAAAAGTCCTTGAAAGTGTTTCTACAAAATAAAAACAAACAACTGTCTCTTTACAACATGTATCTATGGGTAACAGTTGCAGCTCGTTGGATTCAGGTTCAGGGCTGGATTAAATAATTCAAAGGGACACAAATGGCCCCTGGCTGCACTGGGACCCAACTGGACGACAGCAACCATTTCAAATGAGCTCTACTGATTCTGAGAAGAAAACTGGTCAAACATCCAGCTAGATAGAAACATGTAGAATGTTGAATTCTTAAACAATCAAATTTGCATGTTGTATCTTCCTACAAAATAATTTTAACCCTGAACCAAGACATTAAATTGTGTATGCAAAACCTTTGGTCCTCTACTGTATTATGGGGGCTTTGAGACAAATTCAAACATCTAAGTTTAGACTGAACTGTTGCTTATTTACAAGTGTTTCTTCTCTCCCCCCTGCATCTGAAGTGGCTTCAGTTGACCATGTACGCCTAGAGAGGCCCAGGTGAACGCCGCTCCACACAAGGACCAGACCCGCCAGCCTTTACCTCAGTGCTCAGTGTTCCAGAACCACGTCTCCCCACTGCCTTTCTGTTCTACCATGATCACCACATCAGTCTCTTTTTTCACTTATTGGCTTTGTTTATTTATTTTTTATTTTATGACATCATCACCGTTGTACTGTTTCTTCTCTCAGGCAGCAAACACAACCAACCTCTTTACCATCACGATACCTCACAGAGCCCCTCTCATACATCATACTGTTTTTTTTTTTCTTATACTTTGCAGGATGGATCCTCTTTCACAGACCTGGGAATAAAATCTCTAATATTACAAAGTTTTGTGGGTAAAAACATTCCCTCCATCACTGACTGAGCCATGTTTCGTCCCTGCTGGGTGAAACTCAGGCTTCCTCTGTTCCTTTTAAACTCTGCTCATGGTTGGAATCGGTTTGAAGTTAAAACACGAAGTTCAAATATGGATTTAAAGTATCTGGTTAAAGGGTTTTAACTGCAGCTTTTTCCTCTACATGAAGGCTTCAGTCAAATGAGTGTGTACCACATTTTTAATCATTTTAACCCAATAAATAAATACGTAGCTGTTGGTTTGACTGCGTTGGCCACCAGTTCTGATGTGAAATTGTTTGGGTTTTTTTGTTTTGTTTTTGCTTAAAATATAAACAGACACATTTTTATGTTAGAGACAACTTTTATTATTAACATCTTAGATTGCACTTCTTTAAAAAACAGCTCTTAAAGAACTTTGAACGGATAATCTTGAAGAAACTCAGGAATGCCAGATTAGAGGTGAACTGTACAAATAAAGAGAACATACTGCTGGTTAAAGAGAACTTGCCTTAAAAAGGGCAACTTGTGCTACTAGTTATGGACTTTTGGCATGGGAGATAAAACTTTCTTTCCTTCTACGTCTTTCCATCCAACACCTTCTCTTAACATCCCTCTGATCCACACTTTCATAAGAAAAATATAATGAATGTGGAAAATAAAGCTCCTCAGCCTTCTGCTCCATACTTTAAATCTAAACTTAAAAAAAAAAAGTTAAAACACAACTTCACTTCACTCTTGATAAACCAGTTTCACATAACAGTGTTAATAAAACATTCTTCTGACAAATCGCAGATTGAAACAACACCTCAGTTCTCACCCCAAATGCTCTGAGGCGCAACAAATAAATACAAAACCCTAAGAAAAACCTTCTGATTTTTTTTACCAGCAAACTGTTAAATACAGAGATTACACACGAACAGACTCAGTCCTGCCATCAATACAAAGTTACGGCAATTAAAAGAGAGAAACAAAGTTACTTCAGGTCGCTCAACAAAACATTTCACAAATGCACACTTACAAAAACATCTCAAACCATGCCATTTTTGTTTTGTTTTTACTGCGTTTGCAGCACAAAAGTGTAACAGATCCCTCAGACCCTGGCAACACTGGAGTTTCTTCAACAACAAAAAAAAGTTGCGCGTTTCTTTATCTTGGTTTGGTCAGTTGGAAAAAAAGACACGCAGTGGTCGAAAAGAAGGAAAAGGAAGGACAGCATTTCTTAGAAAGTATTAAAACAACACAACCCCCCTCCCCCACTTCTTTTGGGACAGAATCACAGTTGGATTCCAACATGGAAAAATAAAGGATAGCATAGTCAAACAGCCGCTCTTCGGGCTGGAAGGAGGGCGGTTAGGTGTCAAAGCCCCCCCTCCCAATATGGGAGGCTAAATGAGAGCAGGGTTATTAAAGGAGAAGGCTGATAGTGAAAACGTGTTCCCACCACCAGCCTTCTCAGGACTCCACTGCTGGTTCTTCCTCAGCATGCTTCTGCATGTGCAGGATCACCATCTACAAAAGAAAAGGAAATTCCTGCATTAGATGAGAGGAAATCTGGGAAACAAAAAATAACCAATCAGGAACTAATGGGTAGTTGCCAAGGAAACACAGAGTAATTAAGCAGGAACTAATGGTTATTTACCAAGGAAAAAAAAGAGTAACTAATGAGCAACTAATGAGTATTTACCAAGGAAACACAGAGTAACTAATCAGGAACTAATGGGTAGTTACCAAGGAAACACAGAGCAATTAAACAGGAACTAATGGGTAGTTGCCAAGGAAACACAGAGTGATTAAGCAGGCCCTAATGGTTATTTACCAAGGAAAAAAAGAGTAACTAATGAGGAACTAGTGAGTATTTACCAAGGAAACACAGAGTAATTAAGCAGGAACTAATGGGTAGTTACCAAGGAAACACAGAGCAATAAAGCAGAAACTAATGGGTAGTTACCAAGGAAACACAGAGCAATTAAGCAGGAACTAATGGGTAGTTACCAAGGAAACACAGAGCAATTAAGCAGGAACTAATGGGTAGTTACCAAGGAAACACAGAGCAATTAAGCAGGAACTAATGGGTAGTTTCACTTTAGGGTACAAAAAAACATTGGATAATGGTCGGGTTCTGATTAGATAGTTATTAGTTCCTTAGTAAGTACTTGATATGATGCTTGGCTCAAAGTCAAAGTCAACAGGCCTTTATTGTCATTATATTCTGCAACAGATAAGTCCAAAAAGTCCATAAAATAATAGCTAGGCAGTCATTTGGTAGCAAGAAGTATTTCATTAGCTGTGACAACACTGGTTCAGGGTGTATTCAACACTGAGATTTTCTAATCTGCTAACAAACCAGTAGTCCCTTAAGGTACTGGTTAACTACCCTTTAGTTCCTTGATTGGAATATAATGGGGTCCTCATGGTATTGAATCTGGTTGCATAAAATGTTCAAAATGTTCATAAAATATGTAGTAGTTCATGTGCATGTGTTTTAAATAAAACTGCTCCTATGACTATATAGTACACATGTGGACTTATAGCTGAATTCTGACTTCATACAGAATAGTCTCAACCACCAAATCCACTTATATATAAGATTTTATTTCCCACAGCTGTGTGTTTGCCTATCTAATAAAAATCCCCTAAAATAAACTACGTTTTGTGTTTGTAATAGAACAAAAACAATGAATAGGTAGAAATATTCTGCAAAGCGCTGTTTCTGCAAAAATAAATTAACATTTCAAATATATTTCTTTCCCTTTTTTTACTGTTTTTTATTAACTTCAGTCGGATGTGTTTTAGTGTAAAGGCAGTTCTACTGAAAAGTAATGTCTGAAATCTGCTGGCTGCTGCTGTACCTGCTTGGAGCTGCTGCGTGCGCTAAAAAACTCTTCACACTTCTTCCAGCGGCACTTGAATGCCTGGAAGTCAGTGGCAGTGTGGTCGTTGATCAGGTGCTGCTGGAGATGCTTCGACATCCCGAAGACCAGCGGGCAGCCATGCCACTGTGAACACAGCGGCCATTATTATTTCCATGCTAAACAGCTGGTATGAGGGGAAGTTTGTAAACAAAACAAATGAATCAGGATGCTATCTTACCCAGCAACGGTGGTTCTTCATCATGTTCAGCTTCACGCTCTGCACGCTGCCATCATAACATCCTGTGTAGATCTGAAAACACACAATCATCCTGAAGATTAGAAATAATTTCTGTGTTCTTTATATGTTTATCACAGGACTTTAGCTTAGAGGACAACTCAATAATGCATCCAAAAAGCTTTAAACTCAAATTTTGACACATATACACATTTTATATTAACTTCCAGAAGTTTTCCTGTTCCAAGTTGTAAAAACAAACTTCAATAAATTTTTGGGGGATCTGATATGATGGATTTAAGCAAACCAACATTTACTGCAATAACACTACTACATAATCAACCCAAATGTAACTTAGCAATGGCTCCTTAATGCAGTTGCTTCATCTCACACTACCCTACATAGATAATCTAGATCATGAGCTGGATCCAGGAGTTTTTAAAGAAATCTTAAACATTGTGAGATAGTGAGGATTGGTGAAACATGCAGTTCCACTATAAGCCAGAGGGTGGCAGCAGTGACTACTGAAAGCTTTAGCATTGGACTTAAAAGTTCGGAAGAAGTTTACTTAAGACGAAAAAATACAAAAGCGTTGTTGGTTCTTTCATAGGATTACTTGAAAACGTTTTAATAAAATTGAGTTGTTGAGTCATAAACCATGATCATTTTGGACATTGAGACAATAAGTATTGTGAGAACATTTGGGAGGAATTATAATCTAGATAAAATAGTCAAAGTTACTTAGAAATAAATACGTCATGTTTTCTCACCATGTTCTTATGGATGGCCATGCATAACACCATATCACTGTATCCACCATAGACCTGCAGCTGGTCCTGAGTCTGTGGACACAGTGAACATTTCCAGAATGAAACAAAACCTAATCTCATTTTCCCTTCTATAACTGAAAGAAATCTGTAGCAAGAACAATTATTTTTTAGTTTCTGGACAGACTGACCTGTAGGTCATAAACTCTGACCAGTTTGTCCAGGCAGGCTGTGACCATGACTTTCCCCAGAGCGGTCACCACGGTAACACCATGGCTATGACCTTTAAATGAGTGAACGAGCTCCCCTGTCTTTTTTAAGAAATAAAAAAAAAAGTTTTAGTAAATTTATGATTTTAATAAGAAAAGGTTTTCATGTTAGAGAAATAGAACCATGAGAGAAACGTACGTGGATGTTGTGGGTATGAACAGAACGATCACTGGATCCGCTGATTACCAGATCATTGACCACCTGGAAGGGAGGAAAGATGGAGAAGGCTATTAGCACCTTTGGATAAACAATAAAAAGATGTCTCCAGAATGTTGCTCTGACCGACCTTCATGCAGAGAACACCCTTGGTGTGGCCCTTCAGCGTGCGCAGCAGCAGCCCGCTGTGAGCATCTCTCACGCTGATGGTGCTGTCATAGGAGCCAACCAGCAGGATCCTCCGTGCTCCCTCCTGCGACGAGGCCAGACAGCTCACGGCACGTGGCCCGTGACACTCAAATGTGTCCATCTGCTTGTTTGTCTAAACAATGAAGCGCAAAAACATGAACTCCGTCAACTCAAGCTGCTGCAGATGAAAGCAGTTTTTCATCAGTTGAAAACAAACACAAGCTTCAGGGCCGACACAAGGTGGTACTTAAATGTTAAGTATATGGATCATTTTACCAAGCAGTAACCTTAGTTTGTAAATAAAAATCTATAAAGTAAGGTAGAGAGGCAAGGAGAGCATTAATCAGGGAAACAGCAGGAGGACCTATGGAATCTATGGAGGAGCTACATGGAACAACAGCTCAGGTGGAAGAAACCAATGATTGGACTTTAAGACACCACTCTACAAATCAGGCTTTCATTCAAGAGCAGCTTAAGCTATTAGATGTAGCCCAAAAAAAGAAAGGATAGCAGCTTTAGAGGGAAGCAAATCAGCCCATGGAAAGCTGAATAAAAGTAAATACTGGAAGGAAACCAGTTAAAGGCTGCAGAAGACCCTGAACATATAGCCAGGCTGACCCTTAGGAACAAAAGTTTCCTTCTTTAACCAATAAAGACCCAAACTACCTAATTTATCACTTTTTTTGGTAAAATTGTTTTGATCTTTTTATTTTCTCCTGAGGTCTGTAATGTGTCCAGGAGTGAAAAAAACTCGACTCATAAACCTGTTTTATATGGAATTTCGTTCCATTCTTGTCAAAAGCAAAGAAAACATTTTGTAAATGGAAATTTAATAATCAAAATGCGATCCAGAAATAAAACTTTGAAACACTTCTTAATCAGAAAAAGGTTTTAAGAGTAACTGTGATGTTTTCCCAGACTTAGTTTTTGTTTTTTTACAAAAACTTTGTTTTTTTTCAAATTATGTTTCATATTTTAGGACTATTAAAAGAAATACATCTATTGTTTTATATAAATGTTTTATCTTTGTATTGACAAAAAATTATCTTTGCTTGCAACAATAATGAAACGAAATTCCCTCTATATATTAAAACTAAAACAATTTTGAAATAACAGCTTTTGAATAGGGTCAAAGTCCATCCTCTATTTAAACCAACTCAAGAAAATATATTAGTTTTAACATTAAATAATAAAGGTTTGGTGCTTTTCAAATAAAATCAATCAAACTAAACAGTAGCTTGTTGTCATGTATCCCTCACCCTGAGGTTAAAGGTCACCACTGTGCCATTGGCCAGACCAGCGTATAGCATCTTCCATCGGCTGTGGAGGCAGAGGACTCGGTCGGACAGCTGGAACTGCTGCTCAAACTTCTGTGTCTGCAGACAACATTCAGCATCAGGGAAATGTCCAAACATGGCAACGAAACAATTCAGAACAAGTTTGCTTTTACCTTGAGACTGTAGCAGCGGATGGTCTGGTCGCTGGACCCCGAATAAAGGCGATGGTGTAAGGATGGAGCGACGGACACCAACAGGCAGGTCACTTTGGAGCTGTGACCCTCAAACACGGCCACGCATTTATGACTCTGCAACAAGAAAAGCTGTTTTATTTTCCACAAATACCTGATATTAGGCAGCAGAGGTGAAGCGTCACCCACCACCAAGTCGAAGGCTTTGATGGTCCGATCCCCGGAGCACGTGTACAGCAGCCCGTTGTGGATCTGGAGGGCGTTCACAGCCTCCTGGTGGCCATGAAATGTTCCTTCAGTCGGCATGTCATCCTCACCATGATCGGAGAAGGCGTCTAACAAACACAGGCAGACACACAGAAAAAAAGTTCCACATTATACAGCTAAGAAATGCTAATCAAAAATACTTTCAGATTAGTAGGTGAGTGTAGCATCTTTAGCAGATGTCCTTAAAATAATTTGTTGATATAAATAAAATAGTAAACAATAATAGGATTAAGGGCTTAAATAAGGAAATGATTGTAGCAGTTTTATGGCCGATCTGATTTTTCTTTTTTGAGGGCGAGAAAATAAGATCGCTTTTACATTAAAGTATTGGCCGATTGCCCAAAATGACTGTGGCCAACGGATGCAAATGCTGAATAAACGACAAAACGAGCTGCAAATATCTGTGAAGCTAACTCGGAAAACACGCAATAACAAACAAACAAAAAAAAAAGCAACAGAGAAATGCTGCAATCCCCAAAAAGATAATGATGCAAATACTGAAAACAGCAGCAAAGTCACAAAAAAAAAAAAAACGAAAGCATTCCAGACCACTGCAGGGAGCCGAACAACAAACCATATGTTTAGAGCAAGTATTGATTTTACAGAAAATAAAACAATATATGGCATATAAATATTAGTTTTCTGCATTTTAAAGGGTCTAATATATATATATATATATATATATATATATATATATTAGACCCTTTAATTTGTATAAATTACAGAGATGAATAGCTATTAAAATGTTCATATCGCATCAAACATTTAATGTAGTTGTACATATCAAAGGTGATAGCAGTTATTTTTTACTATTATTGCGTTTGTGTACATGTTTAGTTGAAATAAATATTTTTTTAGTGAATATGGGGAAAATATTAGAAGTTTATAATGTTTTTTATTCACAAATGTAGTTTTACATGAACAAATTATATTTTTTATTGAATGAATGAATTAATGAAATAGAATAAATCCAAATCAAATCAAGAGCTACAAGTTTACCACCTCCATTAACATTAGCACTCGCCCGCCCATGTCTGCTTATGGCTAACCTTGATGGAGGTTCCCCCTCATTTCACAGAGAAGAAGCCAATATCAGCTATATGTGTGTGTGTGTATATATATGTATATATATATATATATATATATATATATATATATATATATATATATATACACAAACAATATCCACTCGAGTCTGTTTCTTAAAAAATACAACAATAAAATTAATTAATAACATACCTGATGAGGTCCTGGGTAGCGTGACGGGAAAAGATAAATCACTGAAAACACAAAAAATCCACCATCAGACTCACTATTGAGGCAGAGAGCTAATAATCTATAAGACTAAGACACAAAATATTACTTTTTTAATAAATATGCAATGGATATATCAATGTAACCTGATTTGTAATTTCTGTAAATGTGTGATTTCTACAAATATTTATCATTATAAACATTTTTTTTGCTTTTTTTTTTTTGCTTTTTTCTTTAACAAAGAACAAGAAAAAAACACATATGAAAACATTGATCCCTAAATGTTTTAATGGTGAATAAAATTAGTATCTTACTATGACATTACAAAATGTTTTTATTTTTTGTTATTAAATCACTGGTGATGATATCAAAGCAGCAATGGCGGCAATCTTCTTCCAAACATTAAATATTGTTTTGTTTCTTTTTTAACAGATGGCAGGACCTGAATGATGGGATTTATTTAGTCTTTTCTGATGCTTTATGGGATTATTTAGTTGGAAACTCTAGAAAATGTCAACAAATATAAATTTTCGGGGTTTTTCTTTTTTGTATGACCAACCTCTCAGAGGATTTGCACAGATCCATGTCACTGGTGGAGGAGACCTCGTTGCAGGCCAGGCTGTGCGGCTCAGATTTTATTGGTCCAGGGACTGCAGGCGGAGGAGGAGCCTGGGTGAACGCGTCCTCCTGTGGCTGCTGACAGGCCGCCGACACCTCCATGCTTCCTTCTACATCAAGGTTCTCTTGGGGAAGTGCTACCTTTGCGTCTGAACGTTTGTCGGCCTTTACGCCGCTGCTAGGTCTTTTGCTCCCTTCATCTGTGGGCAAACTGGAGGTGCTGAACTGAGAGCCTCCGCTCGGCCTCCTGCGCTGGCGCATCCACCTAGGCCTTGAGGCCTCCTCGTCCATCTCGGTGTCACTGCTCTGAAACTGCTCTGCTCCCTGGGCTTTTTTCAACACCTTCCTCTTCTTGAGCTTCCTCACGCGCCTTCCACTCCTTAGCTCTAGTGGAGGGTCGGGCAAAATAAACGCTGGGGTGGACTGGAGCGACTCAGTGACAGCAGTATCAGGGAGCTCAGAGCCTCTTCTGGTGGGTGATGACTTTGAAACAGTTTTAGAGCTGTTGCAGCTCCATGACGCCTCTGGAGACCTTTCGGTTTTGTTGATCTGTGCAGATAGCTTCTCTTTGCATGCTGGAGGCTCTTCTGTTTTAGTTTGTTGAGGTTCAGGTTCTCTTCCAGGAGACATCATCAGGCTGTGGACAGGATCTTCTGGGTTACAGATAGAAAATGATTTTTTTAATTGTATCTAAAAGCTTGAAGCAACATTAATGTTTAATAAAAGTAAACATTTAAAACCTGCTGAGACACACAATCAACATGGTTTATTTCACTGACCAGGGACTCCAAATGAAGTTACCTGAGGGGTTCTGTAGCTCTGCGGTGGTGCTGTGTGCACAGCTCGTTATATTGCTATAAGGATCCGGCTCCAAGTCGATGCAGACTGGAGATTGGGGCTCCTCCTTGATGACTACGGGCTGAGGGAGAGTGGAGGAAGGCGGGGAAGCACACTCTGCAGAATGATTAGGACTGGACCCAGCAGTGGAGGACTTCTCAGAGAGCTCAGCTCCAAAATCAGCCATGTCTTTCAGTTTCAGACTGAGCTGTGGAGCCTCCTCAGTAGCACCTAAAAAGATAAAAGCACATCAAAGTTTTTCCTACAGACTTTGTTAAAAGAGTTCCCCTTCAATTATTTTCAAAAGTACACGTTTCTCATATCACAAACATAAAATTCACATTATTTAAAGGGCCTCTGGGCCATTTCCCTAATCACTAATACAGTTTTTTAAGGCCGCTCCTGATAACAGCAGATATTTTCGAGCGGATTCTTAGAGCCCATGTTACTTTTCCTACTTCCACTTACATGAAATCCAATGCTAACAAATGCTACAGAAGTCTATATTTAAACAACAACAAAAAATAAAAACAAAACATTAACAATGGATAGCAGGTAGAGAGACCAGCAATGCTTATCCTTCAGGACACCAAGGCACGGCTGCTGAGCGTACTAATGCATCAGTCAATGAGCAGATGTAAAGCCTGTCAGTTGATGGAGTATCTGGGAAAGTTTGGGGTTTTCTTATGCTACATTTACACCGCACATGCTTTGTCCAGCAAAAAAGCGCCTGCTCCTTTAGTTTGATACTTTGATACATTAAGCTCAGACGCCTTAAGAGCATTTTTGATGCTCCTCAGGGGCGTCTAGTTAAGTGTGTACAGGTGCATCTGTTGCTTCTGCTGCTCCTGTGTTCAATGGCAGAGCGGCTTTGCTATATTTGCTGTAAAAAGCTAGTAAAAATTTGATTTAATATATTCTTAAGTGAGAGAGTGCACCTCAAAACATCGTCTGTGCTGTAAGTTCATCCTGTCTTTAAATATCATTTTTGCTGTCGGAGGTGTGCAGATGCCCACATACGGGGTGCACGGTCGCTGGGAATCCAGCAGCAGCTGGGGGGTTTCCGCTGCTGTTTGTGGCGGCTAGAAGTAGATGTTAGCATTTTTACTTTTTATGGTACAAACTGTAGGCACCAGAATAATAATAATAAATAAATAAATGATAACATTTTGCCGGCAGGTTTTGACAATTTAAGTTAATTTAGGCATTAATAAACTGTCAGAGGACTGATCATATTGTTCTGCATCAGCAGCGCCATGTCTTTGTCCCTGTCAGCTCCCAGATCAGCTTCTCTGATTGGTTGGTGTGGCATGTTGAGCAGTAAAAGTTAAAATTTTCCAACTCCAGCAGCTGCTGTTTGTGAAGTGTGTCACGCGCATCAGATGCTCAGAGGCTTGTGAGGCAGATGCTCAAATGCGTCAAGATGTGCTGCTCGAGACGCACTGCAGGACCTTTTAATGCGCCTTACCAGCTGCTTCTATCGCGTGTGGTGTAAACGTAGCATTAGACGTTAATACTGAACACTGTTTTATAGCCTAACTCTCTCCGCAACTTCCTTTCTAGTCAGTCTACTCTGGGACTCAGTCTTCCTGATGCAGTTTGTCCACTTATGTCGACAAAACCTCTGTGACCTTAAAAAAAAGCTGGAGATTAGATTACAGACAGAATGGCTCTTTTCATACATATCTAGAACTTAGGTGGATGGGTATTGTGAGTGAAGAGGCGTGAAAGGGGGAAGAAAAATGCAAACCACACTTTTCAGATTTTTCTTTGAGAAAATTATTGAGAAAACGCATCATTCTCCTTGTTTGTTGGTAAACCTGTTGCGTTTGTTTAAGAAATGTGGGATGGAAAGTTCAAAAGAAACAAAGAGCAATGCTTAGCTAAAAATATCTAAATATAATATAATAACTGATTATAACCTAAATGTTGTTTTTTTACCTTGCATGCCTTTGAGCAGCTCTATCCGTTTGTTTCTCAGCGTGCTCATCTCCACTGTCATCTAAAGGAGGATAAAAACATGTCAACTTTAGCTGTAATAAGGAGTTTGGGTTCTAATGAGGTTTTACTAAAACACTTTAAGATCCAACACTTTTGTTAAAATCTAATTCAAAGAGCAGAAAGACAATAAAACTTGGGGAGACTTCTTATTTTGAGAACATGCATCATGATTTCAAAATTTTTGACTATGTGTAGTTTTCTTACTGTTCTTAAATATTACTGAAATTATTCTCAGACTAAAAATCTAACATGGTCTGTTTTTCCAAGGACCTGTGGAAACACAGCCTACCTGCTGTTTAACCACCATGAGTCGCTGCACCTCCAGGTAGGCGGCCTCCAGCGCCGCCCGGGCCTGGATCAGGTTGGCGTCCACGTTCTGCAGGGACTGACTCAGCTCCTCCTCCCGCAGTGACACAGCGAGCAGCTGGTCAATCTGCAGGCGCTCTGCTCCAAACACAAATAAACGCATTAGAATCTTCAGTGGCGGTAAAGCTTTAATCTCTAATCCTGATGCAAACCTTTTTTGGGTTTGATTTTCCTCCTTTTGTTGGCCCCCTCCAGAGAAGATGCCCCCATGCTGGGAGAGTCCTAAACATGAGAGAGAAATGTTTAGACATGGAGGTATAAACTAGAGGTTAAAGCGTGTTTCCCTGAACTCACCCCGGCGGCTCGTCTCCTCTTTCCCGTCCCCTGCCCGTCACACTGCTCCGTCCCTGAGCTGCTGTCCCCCAGCGCTGAATCAGACGGCTGGAGAACTTTGGCCAGTTTGTCTGGCTTCTCTGGAGCAGAAAGAGGCAAAGACTCCTGCTCCTCTACCGTTTCCTCTGATTTTAAAGAAAAACACACGAGATGAGGGATTCCAGGCGTGAGGCTGCTCTCTGACAGGGAGCGTTTACGAGATTTGCTCTCAGCTGTGATCTCCATCAGTGATTCCCACTGAAAGCCCTCCAGCAAGGCATCTCCATCCTCCCCCTGGTTTTGGGACTCCTGCTCTAACGGCACCATCTCAATGCCAAACCTGAGGAAGCAGAGATGAAACGTGTTAATCTAAACAACAGTGACAGAGAATGGAAACGTCTTGGAGGAAACCCTCACCTCGGCATGCCTTTTCCCTTGTCCTGCTTCTTTCGGACCTCCTGGTAAACCTGCTCCCAGTTCACACAGCGCCGTGGGCCGGAGGAGTTGATCAGCTGCCTCACAGTCGGTTTGAGGCCAGAATCTTTCTCCGCGTCGCTCCGCCTCGACTCACTGAGGTTTCGCACGCGGCGGGCGATGTTCAGGTTCGGCTCGTGGCCCGTGGCTTTGCTTTTGGAGCTCATGTGTTTGGTAAGGTCCCTCTTTAAGACAGGGGGGAGGTCCAGTTTGGACAAGGCGGATGTGTCCGACCCTGAGGCCATCTGGGCTTCACTGCTTCTGAGCGTGTCGCTCTCTGAGCTCTGGCCTGCCTCAGTTTGGACTCCTGAGGAGCTCCGCCTCTCTGCTCCGTCCCTGCTCTCCTCTTCCTTCCTTACTGAAGCTGCAGGCTCTGAAGCTGCAGGCTCTGTGCTCACTGTGTTGGAGGTGCTGACCTGAAGTGACTGGACAAAGTTGTCTTTGGTAGATGAGGATGGAGCCATTTCCTGCCTGACTACCACAGGCGGTGATGCTTTACCAGAACTCCGGTGTTTGTCTTTGACTGGCGGGCTCTGGTTGTGTCTGTGATCCAGCTGTTGCTCCCCAGGGCGGGTTGTCCTCTCAATAGAGCTCCTTCTCTCGAATCCAATCTGTCTGACTGAGCGTTTCACCTCTGGGAGGAACTTCTCCTGCCGTTCAGTCAGGTAGCCAACAGGTACCTTGCTCCCAATTTGTTTACCAATTGGTTTTGACTTCAGGCTGGAGGCCACAGTTCTGGTTTCAGGGACTGAGGAACTCTTCTGCTCTTCCTGTTGTGAGGTTCTATTTCTAGGCTCACTGCTTTGTTTGCTATCACTGAGGGCCGGTCTTTGTTTCAATGGATGCTTCTTCTTCTCTTCCACACTTTGCACGCCTGAGTCACCTGGTTTGGGATCAGACTGGGGGGGTTTCAGGAGCGTCTCTGACGTATTCTGGAGCATCTCACCATGCGATCCGGACACGACAGGATAAGGAGACCAGCGGCAGCTTTTGTCTAACTTAGGATTGCTGCCAAGAGTTTTGGAATTTTTACCATGATGGTCTGAGTCTGCCAGTAAATCCTCTTCTTTTTGATACCTGGCGTCCTGCTGACCTCTCCTAACATCTCCTCTACTTCCAAAGTGGTTGAAAGCCTGGCCCAGAAACCTAGGCCCCAAAAAGCTGTGGGGCCTTGCCTGTGTGGCGTACCTGGCGATGTTGTTATGACCATAGAGTCCGTTACTGCTTCCTCCACTGCAGAGCCAGGGCAGTCGACTCTGCTCACTGCCGTTGCCCCGAGTCTTACTGCCATCCCCCCTTTTATTGGAAAACTCCATGGTCGCCCATCTCTGTAAACCAGGGGCCTCCTGGGCGTGCCATGTGGCGCTCTTCCCCTGTTGGTTCTGATACAATGGTTTCAGCCCCTCCGTTCTGCCATCATGGTAGCTTCTTCTGTGCCAAGAGTTGTGCTGGCTGGGTCCATTGAAGCCCTGCTGGGACGCCTGCCGCTCCAGAAAGTAACGTTCCTTAAGTTTGTTCAGTCTCTGCTGAAACTCCTCTTTTCTCTTTCGTTCTTCTTCTTCTTTTGCCAGCTTTGCAGCTGCAGCTTCCTTCTCTTTTCTACAAATGAAATAAACATGGATGTTTTTGGATTATTAACAAATATGAGAACAACTTCTGAGGCTGTTTTCAGTCTTAGAGAGGTATGTCTGCCATGGAACAGACTAGCTTTGGATATGTTGGTATAAAACCTCACAAACAAAGTTAATCAGAATCAGAATTCTGACTATGTATAAGCTATATTAAGGGCATGTTATCACAATCGCCATTCCACCAAAATGACTCACAAATATGAAAGGCATCGATTTTAAAAAAGAATAAAGAAGTACTGCCCTTAGTAACAATCAAGGAGTGCCATTTACTTCTAAATTGAAGAAAAATACTGTAAACAAATTATAAATAAATATTCCATAACATAAATTAATATTTGTAATTAAATAAAAACACATTTTATCAGTTATCTATCTAAAGATATATTCATTCCTTTATGTAAGCTTGTCAATGTCAATATACGGTATGTATATATATTTTTATTTATTTCAAGATTTATCTGTCCTGACCCAATGTAGATTTATCACTATTAAGATGTATTCATTCATGCCAAAATTGGCGTGTATTCATAATTTCATAATCAAATACTACCGTATATGAAGGGGGGAAGTTTTCTCTGCAGGACGGCTCTGGTTCAGAGGTCCAGCAAAACTTCAGCACATGCTAACTAGCGTCAGCTAACATGCTACATGAGGCTAAGATGCAAATTTTTTAAGGTGATTGATTTCATATATTGCTTTTGTTAAGCACTCAGACACTGCAGCCATCACAGGAAGTCACCTACATAAGCGACTTAATGACTGCATGGGATTGGTTTCATCTGAGTGGAAATCTGCTGGAAAAGCTTTATCACCAACAAAAAGTAAAGAGATCTCTGAATATTTCTAAAAACATCTCTGTAAATAAATGTAGGTTAGATCCGTTTATTATTTATCACATCTCAGATAAAGATTCCGGACCCATCCTGTTGCTTTTTCGCAAAAATACCTTTTTTGTTTTGTCTTGCGGAACAGATTCAAAGTCACAGTACACTCATTTGAACTGATGGGGGTGCCAAACAGACAGTTTTAGACCAAACAGTGGAATGTGCAGCAAACTGTCTCTAAAATGCCCTGGGACATGTAGACAGCACTATAAAACACCCATGTTTGCAGTTTATCAGCAAAGAAAATTATTTAGGGGTGAGCTTTCCTTTAATTACAAAATGTGGACAAAAGGTTCAAATACCGCTGCTCTTTAAAGGTTTGAAAAGAGGCTGAAATCATGGGAGCTGATTGAACATGACTCAGACAGAGGAGCAAAGCTTGGTGTCAATCCAGCTCCAGAAGCTCCTGATTGAAATGTCTCTAATTCATGGTGTAAGACAGATCAACAAATTAGTCTAGACAAATCTTTTATATATATATATATATATATATATATATATATATATATATATATATATATATATATATATCAAAGTCATCATAAAAGGCTTAAATATCCAGTGTGTCTTAATATATCCACAAGGTTTTAGGTTTGAGCCCGTGTCTGAACTCCGTGTGCGGTCATGCATTTTCACATTTTTTTTTTTAGCCCACAGATCTGACATTTGACTCTGGCTAAAAACGGGTAGAATGCGACTACATGACATATGTTGGCCGACTGCAGCTTGACCTACTCATGATTACATATTAGATATGTAATAAAACACACAGAAAAAAAAAGTGTTTTTAAGTAAAGAATCATCAGAGCAGTTCAGTCTGGAGCCTCTTTTCTCAATCAGATCACTCGGCTATCTTATTGTCTTACCTGATCTGTTCTTTCCTCTTATGGATAAGCTCCACCAACGTCTGGTCAAAGTATTCTTCATCCTGGTCGTCCCTGTTCTGATGTTTGACGGCCGCCTCCACGTTTTGCTTGTGCGTGGGGCTGGAAATGTGGCTGGCGTAGTCAGTCAGGCTAGCCATATTCACCTTGCACACTCGGCACTCGTGTCCGCAGTCACTGGGGAGGTAAGGCGAGAGCGGTGGTTCAATCCTTCCTTCAGGCATGATGCTGCTGATTGCTCTTACACCCCGGCTCTACTCACTTATAACTTTAATGTCTTAATAATAAACCCAGGAAAGGAGATTACTCAACAATCCTGTCAAACAATTAGTCTGATTTGTCTCTCACAGATCAGGAGGCAACTAACTTAGAAATTTATATGCGTTAAAGTCTTAAATCATCCTGATCTTAATGTTCCTTATTTTTCAGCAGGCCGTAGATGGCGGCGGCCAGGCTGGACCCAGGCAGCGTGCTAGTTTAGATGTTGGAGTCTAGCCATGCAGCACAGCGCTGGGACGCGTGGGTGAAAAAGAGGCCGCCGTCCTCAGCTCAGTGCGTCTTCATGATGGTGTCCGCTGCACTCTGGTGCTTCACAGAAGGCGCTGTCTGTATTTGACCTCCCTCTGTGCTCCAAATGCCAGAACCCAGCCCCCACCTCAATCCTGCATGACGGTTTGTGTTATTGGGCCTGGAGACCCTGAACACCAATCCCAAGTAAAGCAGTGAAACCGAAGCTGAGGGCAGCTGCTCATAGACTCCATTTTAAACCTCACCCTGGTATGCCATCCTGTCATTCTGCATTTGGGGGTGGGGGGTGGGTGCAGCTGCTTTCCTGGGTCTCTGTAAATCTGTGTCATGGGGTGGAACCATTTTCAGGCCTCTCATGCAGCTGGCAAGCCCCTCTAAAATAGAGTTACTCATTTCTGGTACATCTCCCAAAAAAAAAAATGTTTTGTCTCAAATTTTAGGACAAAGTAATCAGAACAAACCATCAGCGTTTAACAATGACTCTGAATTATTGTGTCATTTTTAAACCAAACCACCGCTTTATGTTACATATTGACACAAAATCCTGACAGCAATCAAAGCAACAGACCACATTCTTTCAGTCACCTAAGGGGGGGGTGGAGAGTCACAAGGAGCCCTTTGACTTCTAACAGCCATGTCTGTTGTTCAGATTGGGTCTAAATATACATGCAGCAGTGAAGGCAGCTGTCAGCACCTCTTCAAAACACGTGCTTGTGTGCACACGTGCAAATGACCCAAACAGATTCGGACAAAAGAAAATTTTACTTTTAAAGGGCGAGAGCTGAACTCACCGGCCTTTAAGCTTCTCCAGCTCCCTGTGGTGAAGCATGCTCCTCATGTGCTCATCCATGTCCTGCAGATTAACAAAGCGATGTGTTTCACTTTTAGGATTTGCAGATCATTTCCAGAGGGGTTAGTGTTTAAACTGAAGAGAGCTAAATTAATTTTATAAGAGGATGTTTGTGCACAAGAAAGTAAAACAGCTTTATGCATACAGAGGTCATCAATTGAAGAAGCATGGAGAAAAATCCAACCTCTGGGTTATTACCTGCTTGGAGGAGCAGACGATTTCACACAGGACGCACTGTCTGTTCCTCATCATTGTTTTATGCAGGTGGATCTCAGCCCATTACTGTCAGGGGAGAGAGTTAATCAGACTTTAAAGAAATGATTGAAGTGTTCTGTTATGAACTGCAAGCTTTCATAGAGCTGCTGGAAAGCTTGTGATGTCTGCAGCAAACTGAAACCTTAGCAAAAATATTTGAAATTCTTCACACCGTTAAGAGCACAGCGCAGTGTCTATTTAATGTATCACCAGAGGTCCAAATGGTAGCAGAGATCAGCCGGGATGCTGGTTTTTATTCCAGGGTGCTGATGGAACAACTTTGCTGCCAAATGTACAAAGCCCTGGTCGCATTGGAGTCATGCCTGGACTTGTCTAAAGCTTACAAACTGACTTAGCATTTAAAAGCCAGTTAAAGGGGACACCAAGCATCAGATTTGTAAAACTAAAGCCTGAACTGTTATGACTGTAATATTTAACATCCAAGCAAAGTTGAAAAAAAAAAAATCCTGTAAAATTTTCATTAATGAAAAAAAATCTTGTAAAAAAAATCGTGTCCACCACACTTATTTGGTGGGGTAACATTAAAGGAGACAGCACAAGGATTTTCACATTAAATGAAAATGTAATTTATTAAATTATATCAAAGAAATTAAACCTAAAAAGAGAACACCTGAAATAACAAAAATAGATTAATGCAAAAAACATAACCAGAATAAAGCAAAAGCAAAACAAACCTAACAAACCCAACCCTAAGATACAAACCAAATTACATTTTCCCATTCTCTAGCTTTTTCTCTACCTCGAGCTTCTTTTCTGAACATACGGCTTTACGTTCAACCATAAGAAGATTTGCACAAATAAATCTTGAAATATCTGACTAAATTGTTGATTGATACAAAAAAAAGTATTTTAAATGCCACGATAATTAGATTTAATGAATTTTAATGCCAATTAAGGCCTTAATTTAAAAAATAATATTTTAATGACTTTTTTTTTTATTTTATTTAACCTTTATTTAACCAGGAAAGTCCCATTGAGTCAAAGTAACTCTTCTTCCAGGGAGTCCTGGCCAAGAAGGCGGCTTAAAAAGTTACATTAACATAAAACCACAGGAGACAAGACAACCACATCTACATATCATCTAGGGAAAATTAAACACAACACAACAAGATTGGGCATACACATACAACCAAAAAGCAAACAGCAAACAAGGCATCCAATCAAAAACAGTTGCATCTGTCAGTTAATGATGATTTTAACAGGTCTTTAAAAGAATTTATGGATGGAAGTACTTCAAGATTTAAAGTGGCTTGAAGTTCATTCCATGCTTTAGGTGCAAATGATGAAAATGCAGTTTTTCCTAGTTCAGTTCTTGTAAATGGAGTATGTAAAAGTATTTTTTTTGATGACCTAGTCCTGTAAGTACTATCTTGAATGGAAAGTAAATTAAAAATGTATAAAGGTAGTTTACCCATAAGGGCTTTAGCAATAAAAGTCAGTACATGAATTTTTCTCCTCATGTAAAGAGAAGACCACTGTACAGTTTCATAGAGAGTGCAGTGGTGAGTCCTAGCTGATGCACCTGTGATAAAACGTAAGGCAGAGTGGTACAGTACATCCAGTTTTTTAAGTAAGAATAAACTGGAGTGAATATACAGTGTATCCCCATAGTCAAGCACTGACAGGAATGTGCTCTGAACTAGCCTTTTCCTCGCAAGATAGGGAAAGCACTTCCTCATTCTAAAGAAAAAACCCAACTTTGGTCTAAGTTTCTTACAGAGGCTCTCAATATGGACACCAAAAGACATCTTATCATCCAACCAGATGCCTAAATACTTGTAAGATGATACTCCTTCTATTTTAGTGCCATCTTGTGTTGAAACACTAATGTTAGGTGAGGATCGTGAATGTGTGAATGTCATTGTTTTAGTTTTTTTAGCATTCAGTACCAACTTTAATTCAATAAGAAATGTTTGTACATGATTAAAAGCAGACTGCAATTGTGCAAATGCAGCATTCACTGATGAAGCTGTGGTGTACAAAATAGTGTCATCTGCATAAAGATGCACTTTTGCTGTCTTTCACTGACCCGCGGAAACCCTGTCATGGAAACTAATTTATTTAATGTTACTTTGTACTGCTGGTGAAGCAAATACGGCAAAATAGAAACCACAAATACAGTAACAATAATCCCTTTAAAAATATAATAAATATGATGTTGTCTAAGCACTAGACCAAATGTAACTAATGTACAATTAGATCATTTTATTTCAATAACATTCTGGTACCATTTAATATGGGCTGTTACACCATCAAAATCAAAGTCTTAGTACCACAATCAATAATACGTTGTAAACTACAACCACATATATCAATCCCTAGCTGGAAAAAACTAGTGAAATGTATCAAACTAATCCTCAGTCAGGGCAGCAAAGTAAGATTAAAAGGCACAATTAATTTATTTCACATATAAACCAAATTAAAGTACATTTTTAAGTGAAGACCTTTGATCAAAAAGCCAAACAGGAGCCTCCACTTTCTGCTAGGTTGATCTAGGTTCCTGTTATGCCACTAACAAACACTCCATCTTCAATCAACATGTTGGTGTGGGAGTCTGCCTCTACTCTGTTGCCAGTGTGCCCTTCAAACAGGTTACCTTAGATAAGGGAAAGCACAAATGACAAATTCAAACCTCTGATTAAAAAAAGAATAATCCAACAACAAACTTTATTTAGTCTTCTTTAAATCTGCTGCATGAGACCCTCCTTTCCAGCAGCTACAGCCATCTACAGATAAAACTCAAGACAATGAAATTTGCAACTGATTTCTGCCTCGAGGAGGGAGACAAACTTACTGAATTAAATTCAATCTCTGACTCAACAAAGGAGTACGTTGGCTTATTACTTTACCTACCTGTTTAAAGCAATCCCACACGATAGGTTGCATCACTGTAGCGACATTTGTTGTGCTAGTTTAATAAGAATTTGACTGAATCTTATCCATGATCACAGATGTAATCGAATAGTTTGTGTAGAGGGGGTCCCCCTTTGCTAGCATGGCTATTTAGCTTTGCTAATATAAAAGAGTAACGAAAATAGTCCTAACTAAACTCCAGCGAGAACCTTTGATAAGGAAAATAATAAATTGTGTAAAGAACTATAATATAAAATGGGAAAAACGCTCGGTGGAACAGTTAGTTAAAGAAAGTTCTGATCTGAGCTAAAGTTAGCAAACTGATCACAGCTCGTTTAACCAGCCCCTCCAGTCTCCCCACTGCTCCGCCAACTCGCAGTATTAACCATTATTTGAAATGTGCAAATAAATATAACTTCGTACAATATGAATTCTGTTTACCTGTCCAAGTTCTTATAGTAAATGTGTGCAGTAGTGTGTTTACTACAGAAGCTAACAATAACATCCTCCTTCGAGGCCTCGCCCAGTGAACCACTTCCTGTGATGCGTTCATGAGCAGGGCGTAAGTGTCGGAACCCCAGCGAAAATATAGATCACCAGAAAACAAATGATCTCATCACTTAAGTTGTTTAATTCGTGTCACTATTTCTATGACCTCATGATACATTTTAATACAAAAAGCCTTTTTTTAAATATATTCAAAATACATTGTATCATTCAGTGTGATATCAGAACTATAGACAATATTTGACCACACAAATCAAATGTATTTGAAAACAACTGAACCTAATAAAAACATTTATAGTTTGGGATAAGAATAATAACATTGATTGTTTTTACATTTGTTGCAACACAATATAAATTAAATACAATTTGAAAATTTAAATTAAAAAAACATACTAAAAAGCAACACAACATTCTATGTTGTTGAAATAATCCCTTTAGAATTAATCTTAGAAATGTTTCTGAATTGTTTTTATTTGATAAAAAAAAATACAGATAGAAAGAATCAGCAAAAATATTCCCTTAATTGAAATGTTTACCACAGAATTGTGGCATCAATAGTTTCTCAGTTTCAACTGCACATTTAACTAAAAAAGATATACAATAAAATAAAATAAAATTCTAAAGTGTCTTTTTTCTCAGCAACACTATTGTTTATGTGCAAAATTGTGCTTCCAGAAATGTTTACAATTGGAAAAAACTTGAACTTTCCTGAAAAAAATCAAACATCTTTGGCAGTTGATATTTCTAAAACGCTAAAAATAGCCAGTTGTGTCTTTGTAAATATACCATCCTGGCTTATTGTAAATCACTCTCACTAATGTATAAGCAATCATGTACATCCCAGCATCAAGGATGTTAGGTTTTTATCACTATTGGAGCTTGTCCAGCTTGTGTAAGCAGATGTTTTCTGCATTGTGTGTCAGTTAATAGGATTAAGTTCCCTAGCTTTGTTCTTCAGATGCCTCTTACGCATCTTAATAATCCATTTCACAGTGAGTTTAGCAAAATTGGCAGCTTTGAAGAGAGCCATAAAGACAGCGCAGAGGATGCCAACCGAGCTCCAGGGATTTGCAGTCACTATCTGTATAGAAAGAAGCAGAGTTAACTTGAACAATTAGTGACTTTTCCCACCAGGTTAACATCCATTGGGAAACTTACCAGCCTGATTTCCTGCATGTAAGGATCTCTCCATTCAAAGACAACAAAGAAGAGCTGAACTGTTTGTTCCTTTTCTGGCCTTTTGTCATTGAACTTCACCACTCCAGACTAAAAGAATAAACATTTATCATTTAAGCAAAGCCTTTAAGAAAAAAACGTCTTCATAAATGTAAGATTAAATGAGTTTTGGATTACCTCTTGCCGAAACTCGACTGCTTCATTGTTTCTTCCAGATGTTTTCACTAAAGACATTTTGACCCAGGTTCTGAATCCTCCAGAGAAGGTCCACATGGAGTAATTCCGCTCACAGTCCCTCATAAACTCAGATTTGTTTGCGCTTGAAGAACAGAAAAGAGAGGTGACATGAGCTGCTGGATTAGGCTAGACAAAATTCAGGCATTGAAAGAAGTATTCATACCTCCTAAAACATTTTCTAATTTCTTTGCAACCAAAAACTTTATTATAATTTGCTGAGATCTCAGGATATAGACCAATGTAGGTCAGAAATTTGAAAAACGTAGTACTTTTACAAGCCAGGTAGCAGATCAAGGTAAGGCAATTCACTGGACGTCAACTTTCCAGTGAGGTTTGGCGCCTCCTTACCTGTGTCCTTTATCTTAATGGATAAAAAAAAAAGTGTTTATTAAAATGGCAAAAATTTTAAACAAAACAGAATTCACTACAAATGTTATTTCTTTGTATAATAAAATATTTTATGTTTCTACTAAAGAAAAGCCTCCCAGCAGTATGATGCTGCTACCGTGCTACAGTGTACACATGGTGCATTCAGGGTATTGTGAAGTTAGTTTTCAGAGTTCTGAATGTAGGTGAACAGAAAATCTATCTTGGTCTCATCTTTGCACAGTTTATTCTTTAACATCTCAGCTGTTTTCTCCACATAAAACTATTTTTTCAAACTGCTCTTCATTAAAGGCCAAACCTGTTACTATATAACTTATAGTTCTAACACTTGAGCTGTGGATTTCTATAGCTCCTCTAAAATGCCGTGGGATTCTTGGCTGCCTCTTTATCCTTACTTAGCCAGAATTTAGTGCTTTTCTTTAGTAGAACTGCTGTTTCTTCATGCATTTTTTCCTTTTCTAGTACATCTGCAAGCAAGGCCTAAGAGATTTTTATTATCTAAAAAATATTGTACAGATGCTCTTATTTCCTCCTTCTTATGTTGCTATTCTCAGCCTATCACGTGATTTCGAGGTTAATTACCACGAAATCAGTTAATTTTTGTTTGCATGCTTGTTTGTTCTCTTTATGCCTCCCTTTCATTCTACCAAAGAGTCTGAATAAAAAAGGTTTAATTCCAGTGCATCACACTCCCACTTTGCCCAGCCAGACTGATTTATGTCGTGGACATGGCATATTATTCTAGAAAGAAGCAGGTACAGCCGGATTTCAAAGGCAGGACTAACAGTCAGATGAAACAATTTCTAACCAATCACATAACTATGGATGTCACGCAAAAGGATCTTTTTTTTCCTTCTTTTTTTTTTTAAAGAAAAACTCTTTGAGCATCCAGTTATAGAAACTTTACCCAACTTTACCCAAACATTGCTCTGTTGCAACTGCAATCTGGATTGTTATAGTTACTAATAAGTGTTGTTGCATTATTGGCCCACCACCTAAACTGTGATTTGTCTGTTCTGTTTTAGATGTGATGTGATGACAACATAGAAATTTGAAATTTGTTTAGACCTCACATGATCTCTGCCTGTTCCTATTAACCATATCATAATGAACTGCAGACAGTTTGTCTAACAGACTGTGAGTATTTCTAGCCAAAGGTTCACTTTGTGGTGATGGAATACACAAGAATTAAAACAGATTGGTATTTTCTCTCAGACAACTTTGTTAAAGATTAAGTTTACAGATGGGCACATAAAAGGGATTTATTTAAGCAAGGACATACATCAAAGGTACAAAGAAACAACAGCAGCAAAGACTTGATTGCCCACGGCAGTTATCTCACATGGCAAACAAAACAGGATCAATACTTTGGGCTTACCTTTCAATCAAGTCACTAAATTTAGCAAAAAGCATGTAAGAAATGGCGCTGAAGTCCTCTTGTGTTTCATTCTGACTGAACTGCATGAAGATCAGCTCTTTGTTTTTCACATCTGATGGCCCCCGGACAACGACAGCTCGTTTCTACGAATCAGCAGAATAAAGCAGACATGCAACTGTAAATCAGCCGCTAAGAGTGCATGTAAAAAATAATCCAAACCCCTTAAGATGTACTAAACTTTGTATTATTACACCAACAAACCAATTTAAAAAGCGACCTATAAAACTTGAGTGAAGGATATACACCTTTTCAAATCTGTTTGCAAATGTAAGAAAGTTTGAATCGAACGAGCAATACGTTTTGGAGAAGTTCAACAGGTTCTAAAAAAATTATCCAAAACTTATCAACATCTCAGACCTCTAATCAGCCAACTCTGCAGATAACTGTGGAGAAGATCCTCAGGTTGAGAATCTATAAACAGGACAAGCTATAAGATCTATAAATCTGTCCTCAATGGAAGAGATGTGCTGTCATGAAAAATGAAGTCCTGTTGCAGTTTACTACAAGTCTTGTAGGAATCATAGCAGATATGGAAGAAGGTCCTGTTGTTAGAGTTTACTAAGAGATTATGAATATATTAAATAACTAGAACTGGAAGTTATAGTTAATTAATAGGTCATTCAAGTCATGGGTAGAACTAATGAATTATTATCAGTTGAATGATTCTGTCATTTGCTTACTGACCAGGGTTTTTAGCCTCTTACCTAAAAGGCTGGGACTCCTGAATCCATCTGTTAAAAATCCAGTTGTCTATCATAACTTTAGTAATTTAGGCTATGACTCTTAGCAACGTTATTAATAACCAACCAAATAAAAGTGTCTCTGTTCATTCGGATGCTACTGAAAGAAGAGTGAATCCAACCTGAGCGATAAATCTTTGTCTGTGTAAAATAAACACAAAGACCACGGGTTAAAATACAATGGTACCTTTAGTAGCTACAATCACACAGTATTATATCTAATAACTATGCAAAGACTAAACACTACTGAAAATAAGAAAAAAATACATAAATAAAAGGGGAAGAGGGGTTTAAAGGTCCGTTCAAAGTCTGAGGGATGTTCAACGTTTAAGGCTTAAGGCATTGAAAGTGTCCTTTAAAAATAGCAGCAGATAAAATTTGAATAAAACCTGACGCAGAGATGTTTCATTGCAGTCAAAACAGTGGAGTTACATTCAGTTTATGGTGAAGAATTAATAATAACTCAGGAATGCATTAAACTATGATGAGGCCGAAATGGAAATGCATTAGCTTCGCTGGCCCCAGGGGTTCTGGTCTGGACAGGAAGGATGATGTTACTGTTTTGGTTCGGTGGAGTGAAGGCCTTTAGCTCGGTCCGAAGGCCTTCCGCAGGTCGTCCAACAGCAACTCTCAAAAATATTTGGATCAATCCGATGCAATAATAGCAGGTGACTTTGCAAGGTGGTTAATCCTATAACTCGCCGTAGCACGGGACATCTCCCTTTTAGCTACGGTGGATAGTTTGTAGCTGCAGCCTTCGAACAGCAGCTCCACGGTGCTGCTCCGTCTCTCCGTCATAGACAGTCCCAGGTCTGGTGTCTAACGGCTTCTAAGTGATTGGGGGCCTGTTGTTCGGCGGTTAGATTTAGGTTAGCAGAGCTGGATTAGCTCTTCTCTTACTCTCCTGCAGCAGGCTTCAGGGGACACTGCGTTCAACTTGGTTTAAATCACAGGAAGAGTAATAACACTGCGCTCACCTTCTTTTGAATCGCAGGAAAAAAGGCAGCTCGACTCGGTCCAACGAGCACAGACTTCTCCGGAGGGATTTGGTCGCTACTTAGCGTAGCCTTCAGCTGAAAGCGCTCAGACTAGCCTTACATTGCCTAGGGCCACCGGCAAAATAGGACGTTAAAACAGGAAGTTACCCATTTTAAAACCTGCGCCAGAGGAGTGTGTCTTTAGAGGGGAGTAGTTCTTTTTACATTGGCGTCACTTGACCGTAACAGTTCTCTGGTAAGATGAGACAAAACCTTCAACATCATTCAACATTCAACACAACGACATTTTCCCTTTGAACTGACTAAGATGAGCCTTTCAAAAGAGGAAGAGGGAAGCTTTCATAACGTTTAAAGCTATCACAGACTGGTAGCTGTAATTGAAGCCAAAGGTTCTACAGAGTTTAGACTTTTTGTTGGGTTAAAAGCATAATCGTTTTAAGGGGTTGGAATACTTTTGCAGGGGCACTATTTATCACTAAAGGTGTCAGTATCATATCTGCTTTCACATCATACCTTTTTCTGTTCTGTGAAAGGCCCAACGTAAGTCACCTCTTCAATCTCGCAGTCCCCTTCTTGAGGCGTCTCGGGTTTCACTAAAGGTGGGATGTAGTCATGGTAGTGATGTTTGCAGCTCAGCAACTGGGCGTCGTCAGGGAACAGAGCGATACCTACTCAGACCAAAAAAAAAGAAGGTTTCACCTTTGAAACTCCCAACAAAGCATCAGAAATGTCATTTAAATCACACTTTCCATTTTATTCTATCTTTTCATAGTTTTATTTCACATTAATTCTTATCTGATCTACTTTTTGTGTCAAATTCACTTTAGATTAATTGCCCTGGCATTGTGTATTTGAATGCCAATAAATGTAATCCGATACAACAGAATAAAAATGTGTTATATCCATGGTTAACACCCTAACTGGCCAAATCTGTGGCTGGTGGCAAAGGAAGCAGGTGTAAAGTACAGCTGTAAAGTCGCAGATACTCTCATTAGAGGTACTATGTAAACATTTCGGACAAACTCTTCATCTGTTAATCTCTTAATCTCCAAATTTTATCTCAGCTAAAAGTATCCAAAGGTGATAGAGCTAAACATAATAGAGAAGAGGATGCATTTACAATTGGAAATGTTTCTAACAAGAGTCCCCAACCAGCTTCAGCACAGCTGATGAATCTTCTCGCAGTTTTCCTACTTCGTTAATAAACAGCTAAAGCTCAGATAGTTTGGATGTCAGCCTCTTAACAGCTATTCTTTTAACTCTTGCCGCAGATTGTGAAGCAAATCAACCTGAACTTTGACTGGGTTGCTCTATTGATGTTTGGCCTAAACAGTTTCTGTGTATCTCTGGCTGTATGTTTAGTGAGTGATGGTCTGCTGGAAGATAAACCTGCGTTCCAGACTAAATGATCCTTTACTATGTCTTCATGTTGCTGGACGTTTATTTAGATTTTCTTTGATTCATGTTTATCAAATGTGCTGCTCTGAGTTAGTCTTATACTGTGGCGCAAATAGCATATAATTAAATGATTTACAAAGGTGGATGGAATTCCCAAAAGTATACATAAGTAAAAGTTGCACTACTAGCAGCTATGCATGAAATTACTCAAGGAGTAAAACAGTATAGACTAGTTGTAATGATTATATCAGATTAAATATTCTGAAAAATAATTCAGGTTTTTTCTTATAGAACAAGATAAAAAAAGAATCTAACACACAGTCATAACACAGTAATGAAGTGTCTGATGGATAAGACACTTTAAAAAAATGAAGCATTTGTTATTATAAGACCTATCACTACTTACAGTATTATGCGTATATAGATCAGAATAGTATATGTTTCTTCCACTAACAAGAAACAGAATACTGTTTTTGTTCACTTGACCGCCACATGACACGGCAAAATCAGCAGAGAAGAAATAGCATTAAACCAATGAACCTTAAATAGAAAACAGGAAAATCTAAGTCAAAAATAAATTCTACGGGTTCATCTCTCTGGTGTATTTTTTATTTTAGACAAGATTATCTAGAATTTTTACTCAAGTAAGTAGAGATAATTAATCAAATTTTCCCTTGAAAAAATATAACTGGGTAAATATAACTGGTTACTACCCAACTCCACTGATTTTGCAGCAAAATAAAAAAGTTCCTGCAAACTCAAATTTTAGACTGGCAAACAAATGGATGAGCATTTAACATACTACAACTTAAATACCTTTCATAATTTTATTTCCTGAAAATATATTCAAAAAATACTTTTTATTTGACCCTTTATGATTAAACAGTGTTTGATGAGCACCCTGAGACCTCATTAGTTCAGCACCAATGCAACTAGCAGGAGCTTGCTGATGAGCAGAAGATTGCTGCAGTTCTGTGTTTTGGCCACAGTTGGCAGTATCATTAGAAAACTCTGTAATGCCTCTTTAAGAAAACCTGAAAACTAGCACCGCATGATGAAAAGCTCCAGACCACTAGAGGGAGACAAATATCAGCTCATATAAGAATAGATATTACAAAGAATAAATATCTATGGACCAGACTAATAGCAAAATCATAAATGAGATGCAATCCAGAGGACATCTGGGGGAATAAAGAAAAGTTCTTTGAATCTTTCGTAAACACTTAATCTCCTATATTTACCCTTACTAGGGTTCTGGTCCCTTATGACTCAATGTCGTCTCCCCCTAGTGGTCTGGAGCACTAACGTCATGTGGCGCTAGCTATTTTTTTAAGCGACTAGCAACAAATCTAATGACTATTTTCTATGTTATTTGAGACTTTGACAACAGAGTAAAACGCTCTGGTTGCTCTGGTTTACTGTCTTTAATAAGCAGTTAGGGCTCTAGTGGGATCCTCTAAAGCTCTGCCACAGTCAGAGAGAACAGCGACTGTTTTTTATTTTGTCTGTTGAAAAATCAGACAATGTGCAAAGTGAAGTTCGACTTTAATTAAAAGCTGTAGGACTAAAATAATTCCTCAATGAATTGAAGTCATACACAGCCATCGTTTGTGCCTCTGCTAATTGTCTTTAAGTTGAATTTAAAAACATAAGACTGTTTATTGTAGTTTTGGATCAGGTAAAATATTATTGAAGACTTAAAATTATTTCCTAGGGTTTATTTTTAGTTTTAAACATATTTAGAGGGTTTTAAATAACTTTCTGACTTGCTGATGTTGACATTCCTCTGTCCCATGGCTGGATCTGTATCAAAGCATTGCCAAAGGTGCAAAATAGGTGATGATGTCATCTTGCGAGTTTCAGGACAACCAGTAGCAGCTTTTCTGAGTTTAATAATTGTTAATGAGACATTTTCCCAAGAAACAATGGACCAAAGGCAATTGCAGGTATATGCTGCCTTTGAACAGCAACCCTTATAAATGTCCTATCATCTGTCTTTTTTTGCCTGTGGTTTCTCTTTAATTTTTTTTTAGAAGTTCAGTATCTTGTATGTTTAAGTGTTCACTGCCTTTTATGTTTTCTGTTCTGCATGCCTGGTGTTCCTGTGAGCCACCTGTTGTTTCTGAGTTTAGTTTATTAGTGAAAATAAAAATTATTGCTCACCAACCTATCACAGCCTATAAGGCATATGCATGGTTCGTGACATATTTATAGAATAAGATTTATGCTTTTTGGAACATCATTTATTGTATATTCTTTTTCATTTCTAGAGGAAGCTGAGGCCAGGACTGCTATGGCCTTTTTTTTAACTAGGATAATCTACTGCAAGTCACCATGGAGGCAGCAAGTTGGTGTGGCACCGCAATAATAAGCAGCGCCCCTTAAACGTTAAGCCACGCCTAGGTGAACCACGCCCTCTCAAGGTTGAGGCACGCCCCGATCTACGGTCTACAGTCAGTTGTACTTGGCTTTTCTTGCTAAAGAGAGGGAAACAGTGGGGCCAGATTGCAGCTTTGTCTTACTCTTAAGTTGTTTTTGCTACCTCTAGTATTTTTCCTCAGCATGTGTTTTGTGTGTTCATTTATGAATCCGCAGCAGGTTTTGCATTTACATCATGTTTCCACTTTGCTGTTCTGTTTTCTGTGATTGCTGATTTTTTTTTATTTTTCATTTGCAGTTATTCCTGCTGCTTTCAGCAGCTTTCCTGTGTTTCAGTGTTTACGTATGTGTTTGCAGGACCTTTTGAATTTACTGTGAAATACGTTTTAACACAGCGTTTGCATCCCTCTGCCATCGCAGGTCTATCCTGTAAAATCTGGATAAAATACATGGGAGTTTGTGCTTGTAATTTGGCCTTGCTGTGGATACCTATGCGATTGTTTCAGACTGGTTTAGCTTAACAGTTTGTCACCCCCTTTTCAGCATCACAATCATAGCGATTCAGATCCACACAAACCTGGAGGTGGGAATGAGTCCACTTCCTTGTAGCTGACAGACATGACGGGCTGACTGAGTTTATCCAGAAAATCAGAGATAGTCTGGTAGGCTAGGAAAATTGCCACGGCAGTTAGCACCAGGTAGATGAAGATGAGCAGTACAGTGAACACGTTCTTTAAGCAGGTTTTGCTGAATCTCCTCGGTGGACTGTTTCGTCTCAAGTCATCCCCTAAAGAGAGCAAGACAGGGTAGAAGAATGTGATCAAAAATTAGAAGAACAGTATAATTAAAAAAAGAATGAACTTAGCTTAGCTGATGTTCTTATTCTCCAAACGTTAGGAGTTAAATTTAATTTGCAGGAATTTGTGATGCAAAAACATCAGCAAGGAAACGGATGCTTGCCTCCCGTGACGTCGTCGTTGGCTTCTGCTGGGACCAGATCCTCATCGATTTCATCAAAAGAGTCTTGAGACTGACCGTTACCTTCCTCATCATCATAATCTTCATCGTTGAACTGTTTAGTTAAAAAAAAAGAAAAAAAAACAACAATTCAGCAATAAGCAACGGAAATCTTCAAACTTAAGACAACTAAAGCAAGTAAACATATACCAAAGAATATTTATGATAATAATATAGTGGATTCTCCTACCAATAATTTTCATTTTGTTGTAACGTTTGATTTAACCACTAGTAAAAGCTGCTCGCTTGAAGCTGTAGAGACAAACTTGTTTGAACTAAATGAAATTTAATTAGAAAACCAGAGGGGTAAAGCAAACATAATAAAATAACAATTGTTTATCATAACTTTAATTTCAGCAGGTTGTTATAATGACACTAGCTCGAAAAGAAGGAATTAATCTACTCAAGCTAACTTTAGCATCTTACTGACTAGCTACTCAAGCTATCTGAACCAATGAATTGGTCATAAAGTCCTCACAAAGAGTAAGGTTTATAATAGTTTTATTGTGCATGATTTTGGCATAAACACACTATTATATTTCAGTAAGTTTTGTTAAGTATGTTTTGTCTGATGGCTAGCTTGATTGCTCATTCCATTTACCTGTCTATCTCTGCCTTGTTACTTATCACTGCTCATTTGATCCACCTGTTCCTGCTTCTATTTAAACTCCTTGGTCCCAGCCATCAGTGCAAGATTATTCTTCAGCCTTAGGTGTGAGAGCTTTCTATCGTTTCTTACAGTGTTCTGTATGGAGGACCAGCTCGACCATATTTAAAACTAAATACAGAAAAAAATAAATGCTCAATAAATAAAAAAACCATACAATTAATTGCCCTAAAAAATACAATAAACAAATAAATGTAGGAGGAAATTAAATTATACAGTGAAACATAAATGTATATATCTCTTTTAATTAGCTTCTTTATTATTCGCCTTTGTAATAATTACCTGATTTATTCATTGTCCGTTATAATCTTCAACTTTATTTTTTTTTAAGTATTTATTTATGTGCATGTTATAATATTTTTGTCTGTTTTATTCTTCCTATTAATTTCTTCAATGCTATTTATTTCCCTTTCATTTTTACATTTCTGTATAGATTTCTAACTCATTATTCAAATGAGGAAGGACTGTATTGGAACAGAATTGTACTCATGACATCAACATACGCTCAGCTTGTCTGGAGCTGCATTTCCCCTCCTGTTATTATAGTCTCTAGATAATAATAAATTCTGAGTTTTTTCATTTAGTGGGGGAATAATAACTAACACAGTCAGATAAACACAAATAAATGAACGTTTTCCAAAAAATAGCAATCATAGCCAGCGGTCCTTCACACACGGCTATGCCGAGAGAGGGCTGGTGGAGACAGGCTGCAATTAATTTTATGCTTATTTATTTATTGATCATTTATTTATTTATGTATTTATATTTAAATATTGCAGAGCTGGTCCTCCATAGTTCTACATTGCCTGGTCCTGATCCGTTTCTGTATTTGGACCTTTGAGCTTGGCTGCCACTGTCTGATCTGTTTGCCTGGCCTGTCTTCGGATTCCTTTTGGATTCTTTTGTGGCCTGAACCTGGATTTGCCTCCTGACCTAGCTCTCTTGATTATCCTGCCTTGCTTTGTCTGTTCGGAACTGATCTGTCAGTTCTGCAGCCTTCTAGGCTTCTGCGTCTGGAACTCACTGGCTGCGTCCACTGCGTCTGTTCAGTCGACTGGCTGGAATCATCCTCGTTCTCTGGGGCCAGACTGAACTCTCAAACCAGGTCAGTGACTCACGCTTTCATAATCCTCCTCCGTAGAGGATAGACGCCCTAGCCACTGACACTGCAGATCTGCAGCCCCTAGTTTAAATAAATGCTTTTTAAGTTATTCCACTTTCTGTCTTGCCTGAATTCTGGGTCCTACTACTTTCTAAGCCATTAGAGATAAATATTTTCTGAACAGATAGAAAAACAACACAGCAGCAAAAAGTTGACTGAAAGATGAAAATGCGTAGAGAAAGGCAGATAAATCGGCAGGCTAATAGTTTTGCCCAATATTTTCGGGGGGTTTTCTTATATCGGGTATGCATTTGCTGATTCATTAGTGCATTCAGCAGCTATGCTTTTAGATCACATAAAGTAGATGCATTGCCGCTCCCTCCATGTTTTGTTTGATTTGTTAATACAGGTTAAGTTTAAACTGAGAATTGTGAAACCTTTGTTATCATTATGTCATTTTTGCATCATGCTCTGCATCAATCTGGATAATCAGTAGCAAACCTTGGATTGGCTAGACTCCTGCTGAAATAATCAATACCAACATTGGCTTAAAAAAACTGAATTGGTTGATTTCTAAAAGAGGTTAAATTAAATATGCATATTATTTTCTAAATGTGTTAAAAGGTGGTTGAGGTTAGCTTTTAATGTTTTCTTTTAGACTAGATTTTAACACATGAGCTAAAATGTCCATAGTTCTTCTTTCTAGGCTAATGAAATTATGTGTAAATATCAAGTGCTCACTTCCCCCCAGACATGCAAGGGTTTTCTCCTCCCATAACTCAAACATGTACCAACGGCCCACTTTGAATCCAGTTGTTAAATATTTTATCCCACACCTAAAAACATGAGTCATTCTAACGTGTTTTTATTTTTTTTGTTAAGCCTACCTAAGTAAGCTGTGTCAAAGTTTAATCAACCGGGTTGGACTGGTCCAGATTTGGTCCAAAGCTAGGTTTGCAATTTAGTCTGTTTTAGTATATTTCAGAATGCTTTACATATTGAATATAAGTGTTATCCATTTGTGGGGAGTGACAGCCTAGTGGTTAGAGTATAGAGCTTAGAATCCTGAGGGTTCTGAGTTCAAGCCCCACTCCCACAGACTGCCACTCTGAGCAAAGACCCTTAATCCCACACTGCTCCCTGGGCGCTGCACAATGGCAGCCCACTGCTCCCCAAGGGGAAAGGTTAAATGCAGAGGTAATTTTCTCCAATGGGAGGTTAATAAAGTTCAATAATTTATTATTACTTCACTTTGGGATTAAATCTACACTTGTAGCAAAAAGTTAAAATGCTCTTGGCGAACTAGTTTATTATGGTGTGATGGTATTTTATCTTGCACTCAAAGTAAAGCATAATGTTTGCTATGACCTCAAATTCTACCATAGCACCACAGTTTTCGTAACATCTTTCAGTTTTCCATATCAGTCACTAGGAAGTACAATAAATCCTATCACTTTATTTGGATTTATAGTTATACATATGCATATATATATATATATATATATATATATATATATATATATATATATATATATATATATATATATATAAATATTTGTATATCTGGAGCGTGTAACAAAAGCAGTTTCCCTCTCGGATTATTAAAGTATGTCTGATTCTGATTATTCCATAGTGTTTATTTTTTTGTTAATTACAGAGTTATAGAGCGGCTGCCATCGGCGTTGGCACACCCTTTTCAGAGGGGCACGTGCCCCGCTGTGGATCTACAGTGCCTGGGTATGCCTGGGGCACTGATTTTTTAATTGATTAATTTTCCACTTTCACAGCTCATCTCTAACAGCTCCGCCGCCGCTCTGGTGCACCTTGAGCTGACAGGAAGTGTACTTGCTCACCACCTCCCGCCACAGCTCAGACGTTTTGAAGGTGATTGACAGGTCGAGTTGCTTGGGCTGGAGACGCATCGGAGAGAGAGAGAGACATGGTGCAAGAAACGTCCATTTCAAGGACCTGGTTTAGCAAGACGGCTTGGCTAGCTGCATGTAGCTTTATTCTGCTTTCCCTGCCTCCTTTTTCAAACGTTACGATCTGACTCAGTATGGTTAAAGACGGCTAAGACTGATTTAAAGCACTTTGTAGAAAAGGCAAAGAAGAATGAACAATCTGGGATTCACATGGAAAATAATATAATATAGTCTACTTTTTCTAGATGTTTGTTAATCTGCATATTTGATCATAAATAAACACATGGTCAGAAAATAAATAGTTTTTATATATTAAAAAATATAAAGCTGACCAATAGATTCTCCATTATTAAACTGGTACATTGTTTTTTTAGGTTTGTGACATCCTATTGGACCATGAAAAACACAGATTTACCTCCACAGAGCCTCATAAGGTAACATTTTTTAACAAAATGTAAAGCTGTTCATGAAATGATGGTTTGTTTTTATAATGTTTTTATTGTTGGCATTCATATAAATATATTGGTGGGATAATTTAGTGTATGTTTCACTGGCCGAGACGCTACCGTTTACTGTTAAAAAAATGAACATCCAGCTCTCCCATCTTTCTGGCCATGATATACACACCTCATAGGATCATCACATCACACCATCATAGGATGGGCCCAAATAGAAATGATAAACACAGACATGTATCTATATAGTGGTGTTTTTTTATTTATTTTTATTTTTTTCCCTTTTACAGTTACACATTTCAAGATTTCAGTTTTCAAATATTCAATGAAGATAAATTGTGCCTTCATCAGTAGTGGATTAGAGAAATACAGTTAAGTTCACCAGTGGGCCAATTCAATTCAGTTTGGTTCAGGTAGATATTTAATGATGCAGAAAATAACAATCTGATTGTACAATTTATTTATGACGCTTTATAATAATAAATAAGTGCTATAAAATATTTCCTCACTTGTTTGCATTAATTATATGTGCATGTGCTTTTTTAAAATAAATAATTGTTCCCAAATTTTTTTGCATTTTATTTGGTGCCCTATTGTGCCCCTGTACAGTATTGGGTCAGCTGCCGCCCCTGGCACTGCTCCAGTCACATGATCAGAGTAAACAGTCCCGGGAGAAGAAAGTCTAACTGTTGTTTATGGAATATTTTGGAAAAACCTTACAAATAAAAAAGAAGTTCTAAACACACCTGCTGGTAGCCGCTTCTTCCAGTTCCGAGCATTCCTCCGCTCTTCTTTCCCTGACTGGATCTTTGTTAGAATCCTTGAAATTATTTCTTTATAGTCACAACACTGACTTTGAGGAAGGCGGACATTTTTCAGAGAATCTCATTTCCCCTGAAGACGCTCAGCCGGTTTCTGCTGCAGTTCAGAGCCGCTTCTCATCCAACCCCCAACCAACCGCCCCTGTCTCTGCATTTACGCTCAAGTTTCTTTTTCTTGTTTCCTTTCCTCCTTCCCTTTCCTAGCGCTGCGTTCACGTACTCACGGGAATATTCACCACCTATTTTAACTCCAAAAGTTTATTTTATTAAAACTCGTAACAACGTTGTTATAAGCGCACTTATAACAGTTTTCTTGCTAATTTATTACTCCAAACCTGCCGAGTTAATTCTTTAACCTAAACGTTTTGTTTGGAAACGTGTTAGTTTTATCCAATTTAAGTACAAAGAAATTTGAACCAATTTCTTGTGTTGCAGAGAATAAAGGGGTTTATCAGAAGTTTATATAATATGCAGAAAGAAAATTTAAAACATTTTTTGTAATAATAAAAAAAAAAAACATATAAAAAAATATAGATTGTACTTCTTCACAGACCCAAAGGTAAGCGAAACAATAAATAGGCTTGAAACTTTCCTTTTTGATAAAGCTTATAGTCAGAGTGGCTCAGGTTATCCTAAGCTAGCTCTATAGTTATGCTGCTATAGGCTTAGACTTCTGGAGGACATAGGGACCCCTATTTCATCACTCTGCTTCATTCTATCTCTATTCTCCCACACTGCAGAATCTGTTAAAGCTACAGTGTGTAACTTTTAGCGACATCTAGCGGTCAGACTGCAGCAACATGAACATCTCCCCCCCACCGCTTCTCCCCCCCAACAGTACGGCGAGCGTTACGGGACAAAATGTCTTCCACGACGTCCGCATCACCTACCTTCTCAAGTGATGAGGTTTGTTTACATAGATAATTTTACAGATAGTATTTCATTAGTCTGTGTAGGGTATAGATTTCATGTAGACTTAAGATAATAAATATACCCATTATTTTTTCTACATCGTTGTGATGTAGAAAAAATCTCGCAATCGCTAGTTTGTTGGCTCTGCGCTGCCGTAGCGCAAAGATGTCTGCCTCCATGGCTGCGAGACCCGCTCCTATGTAATTATAAATAACGAATTCTAAGGCAACGCAAATATAAAGGTTAAGAGGCTGAGCTTGTAGATGATGATAAATAACATAGTTATGTATAATATATTACATTTCTGACTGTATATCCCTGTAATTAATACACACTGTAGCTTTATTTCAATCTCTAACGTTCTGCTCTTTCTGTATTTTCTCATAGTAGGTTCGCCTAATCTGTTCCTGTTTGGCTGTGACACCACCCTGGAGAGAAATATCAGCTGTGCTGCTGCCATCAACACCCTTGTTTATAGATGTTGGAGATTGGCCTGTTTTCCAGTGTGGTCCTGTTTCTCTGACTGTGACTGGCTGGATGTGCTCTCCTCATCCTCTGACATGGGAGCTGGCTCAGAGCTCGTCTGCCTGCCTGTGTGTTTCCTGGACAGGGCCACATTTTACAGTTGCCTTTGTATCTCTGCTTCTGTCACCTTGAACCCCAGTCGGCCTCGGCAGACTGCTCACACTGAGCCTGGTTCTGCTGGAGGATTCTTACTGTTAAAAGGGAGTTTTTCCTCCCCACTGTCGCTACAAGCATGCTTAGTGTGAGAGATTGCATCCGAGTCAATGAGTCGATTCAATTAAGTGGTTTTCCTTAGATAGAAAACTTTGAATCAATTTGACTGTATGATCTGGTAAACTGTAAAGTGCCTTGAGATGAAATGTGTTGTGAAATCCCGCTATATAAATAAACTGGATTGAATTAAAATTAAGTCTTTAATCTAAATGTTTTGTTTGGAAATGTATTAGTTTGATCCAATTTAAGTACAAAGAAATTTTAACCAACTTCTTGGGTTATAGAGATTATAGAGAATTTATTATTTTTTCTCGGGTTTATTAAAAGTTTATATGATATGCAGAAAGAACATTTAAAAAACAAAAAAAAAACAAAACATATAAAAATATAGATTGTACTCCTTTACAGACCCAAAGGTTAGCAAAACAAGAAATAGGAACAAAAAAGAAATCGGAGAGGGTTATTTCCATCAAAATATTTATAATAATTTGTATATTTTTAATGATAGGCAATACACCGTTTTTAATCTGTGATAGATATTCTTGGGGTTGTTTGCATCTTATACTGTAATGTTAAACAAACTACTGTATTTCTATGTAGACTGGCCAAAGAATTCAGTGAAAAATATCATATTGTAACTTTATATGGTCAAATTTAAACAATTTTAAAATATTGTAAATTGTGTAAATGTTTTTCAGTTTAAGAGGTTTAATAGTCACAGGCTATACATTTCACACTATAAATATGAACATATATGTATATTTATATATAGATTTTCCTTGGCATTGGTATAGACTTTCAATGTTATGATTCTGAGATTCAAAATCCTCATTTTGATTTTTAAAATATTTAAGATCACAAGATAAAAGTCACAAGTAAGACTTTATTTCTTATAATTATTATTTGGAATCTCTTGATTTCAACTCTTAAACTCATAATAGAATAGATTTAAATATATGTCTTTGAAAGTTGAAATTGCGACTTTGTATCTCACTTATATGAATTGAAAAGTCGACATAAATACTTTAAATCTTATGGTTATGACATGCCATGTGCCATTTTTTTTGCTTTCAAATGGTAGCAATTGGCTCCCATAGTTTATATTTACTATGATTTTCTGTTTGAATTTCATCATTTTGAACTGAGTAAAGCAAATCCAAACAAACTATAAAAGATGAGAAGAAAACAGTTCTTAATCTTTAAAAACATCTTACAAGCATCATTAGCCAGCTCAGCAAAAGCTGTAAGAAAATCAGAACTGAAAGTAAATTTCAAGGAATGTATTAAATTCACTTTTAATTTTAATACATTTAAGCACATTTCAATGAAAATAAACCTTTAAATCTTTAAATGAAAATAATTGTTATGTTTAAAGTTTGAAAGCAGGATAATAAAACTAATGGGAGGATAGATGTCTGTAGGAATTTCAGGGATGGGATGTGGTTTTGGTTTTATAAGACCGTGAGCAACCAACCTGGTAGAAGATAAAATCCAAAGAGAAACAGGTTGAAGTAAAAGTCACATATGTGTGGTTTGATTTTGAGCACCTGTGCCGCTTATTTTTAAACAGCTTAAACTCTCCATATTATCTTCTACGGTTCAGTTCATTAGACAATGATGATAACTCATACGAAATATAAAAAAAAAACCCAAATGAAACTAAAAAAAGCAATAGATTTCACATTACTCTATGAATAGCAGGAATTTAGTTCCACAAACCCACTTGGGAATGTGTGTTCCTATTTCCGAGTGTATCCAAACGCAACATCGAGAAATAGTGTGACGAATAGGAAGTGGCAGGATGAGTTTCCGCACGAGCCCAGTCCAAACAACGTCCCTGCCATGGCAACGGTGCAGGTCTGTGTCCTGTTTCTACTTCTTTCTGTGAGTTTGGCTGAAGATGTGAGACTAAAATACAAACCAGCTACAAAACCTGTTCGACTTTTCACCGAGGAGGAACTCCAGAGATATGACGGCAGGGAGGTAAACTTTTTTTTGCTGCTTGTTTATGATCGCAATGTTCATTGGATGAGGAGTCACCTTCTTTCCATTGCTTTACGGCCCTTTTTCAGGAGGGCCAGCCTATTTACATGGCAGTAAAAGGTGTCGTGTTTGATGTCTCCAAAGGAAAAGGTATTTAAATCGATCATATATATATATATATATATATATATATATATATATATATATATATATATATATATATGTATATGTATATGTATGCATGTATGTATATATATATATATATATGTATGCATGTATGTATATATATATATATATATATATATATATATATGTATGCATGTATGTATATATATATATATATATATATATATATATGTATGCATGTATGTATATATATATATATATATATATGTATGCATGTATGTATATATATATATATATATATATATATATATATATATATATATATATATATATATGTATGCATGTATGTATATATATATATATATATATATATATATATATATATATGTATGCATGTATGTATATATATATATATATATATATATATATATATATATATGTATGCATGTATGTATATATATATATATATATATATATATATATATATATATATATATATATATGTATGCATGTATGTATATATATATATATATATATATATATATATATATATATATATATATATATATATATATATATATATATATATATATATATATATATATATATATATATATGTATGTATGTATGCATGTATGTATATATGTATGCATGTATGTATATATATGTATGTATTTAACTCGGATCAGTTCCCTGTCAGTTTATCTTCTACTATGATCACACATAATGTTTTTGCTTTTTTTAATCTTTTCTCTTTTGCAGAGTTTTATGGTAAAGATGCTCCATATAACGCCCTGGTTGGGAAGGATTGCAGTCGAGCCGTGGCAAAGATGTCTCTGAAGCCAGCAGACCTGACATCAGATACTGTGAGTTAAAAAGCACCCGAGGTGCCTGATTTACCCTCACACACCCACTCCATTGTCCTGACTGTTTTCATGCTGCCTGCTCCCATAAGTTGGATATATAATCCTTCTTTTATCTAGAACGGTGATTTGCATTCTTTAAGCTAATTAAGTGCATTAAAGTTGTGCAAAATCAGTTGAATGCATCACGCTAAATTGGATTTTTGCACAGTAGGGCCTTTTATTTTCATAAAAGTAATGACCACAAAAGCAGAACATTTTGGGCCTGACTAAAACTCATTAAACACACCATCCATAACTGCTTTCACATGATCATTTGCCCCCTTAGAGACATATATTTTTGGCACTCTTCAGTGTTTAAAATCATCAGATGATTGTTGATACGAAAAAAGACTCAGTAATTATAAACATTTTTCACATGAGGATACTATTTATTAAAGGGAAATACAATATCTAGGAATGTTTTAGAGGATTTTAGTAAATGTGGGATAGGTTTTTGTGCTCTTTTAGTGGGTTTAAACCTAAAACTCTCACATGAATGCTATTTCTGCACATTTGTTGAATCTGGAACATTTAATGAGTTATACAAGGAATGAACCTTTTTTAATGTTTCTATTTTTTTATGATTTTTAATATCTTTTGGTTTTCCTCCTATCAACACCACCATATACATGTTTGGCTCCAGGGTTTCTTTGTTTTTGTGGCTATGAATGTTCTCTTGTCCAGAGTCATTTTCTGCTAGCTTTTGGTTTTAAAGAAAATCCTTTATTCTGCTAGTTAAAGAGCTGGAGTGAGAAAGTTGGTACCTAGTTAGAGCTGTTTTATGTTCGGGTTCAAGTTCATCAATAATATAGAATATTTAACATATTCAAAATAGAAATTCAACAGACATATCGAATTCAGATGACTTTATAGCAGCAGCGTTTCACTGGGTTTCTCTGGCATATAGGGTTAAAGAATATAAATACATGGAACAAAACCAAAAATTGAATACCTCTGTGATTTTCGAAGAAAACAGCTTATTAAAAAAATGATTTATTTTTACTTTGTTGTTTTTGGAATACAAAATTAGAATTTTTCCTTCACATACATTTCCCGAAACTTTTGGTTTTCTTTGTTGGACATAAGTTAACATAACTTAAGAAAATGCAAGCTCTAAATTTTATTTTCCTGCTGTCACCAGACCATCATCATTCTGTGAATCATCAGATCCAGATTTCTCAGAAACCTGCTGACTGTTGTGTTTCATTTAATCATTAACAGTCAAATGCTACTTTGCATGTTTTGTTTTCATGAGACATTGTAAAGCAAAAGTTAGCAGAAGGAGATGGTGACTGTATTGGACAGACTTTTTTTGGGTGGAACCCGATTCACCCAGGAAGTAAGGTCTCTAGAATCCCCATCAAATTTGAATAATAAAAATTATATTCATTTATCTGTACATCAATTCAGACTAAAGAGGCAGATTTTATTTCTTTTCTCCTCTTTTTGAAATAGGTTAGTCAGAACCGACAGGATTTCAGCAGCATCACTTTCATTTAATCTGATTCTCATTTGGTTTTAAGTCTGGACTTTGAGTTTTAACAGATGAATTTACTTTGGTCTGAATTTTGGCTCTAGGGATTTAGGGACGTCCTTCTTAAAGGTGAGCTTCAGATACATACTTCATCAAAAAGTCTTTGCAGAGCATGATGCTGCCACCACCGTGTCTTACAATGAGGTTAGATATGGTATCAAAATGCCCAGCACTCTCTGAATTTTATTAGTTAAAAGAGAAAACTTAAACCCGCACGCTTTTTTTGAGTAAAATTCCAATATTTACCTTACTAAAAGAGAAACAACAGCCACCCGCCTTGTTGACATGACAGATTACATGTAGCAAGGAGTTCAGTAAATAAAGCACAGTCTGTTCAGCAACTCAAAGATAAAGCCAAAGTTTAAACTAATCAATACAATAATGTGTCTCTTTTTATTCACCATCCACTCCCCTACAGGCTCCTGGCCACGTGCTCCAAATCAAACACCCTCTTGCTTTGTCTTACAGAGGTGTCTGTTCCCAGGATCCCCCCTCATAGATTTACAACCCTCAGCGTATCAGCTAGAGCAGGGATCTCCAAAGTCGCTCCTCAAGGGCCGCTGTCCTGCAGGTTTTAGAGGTTTCCCTGCTCCAGCAAAGGTGATTTAAAATTATAGTTGATTAACAGGCTTTTGCTGAACTGCAATCTTCAGAATCAGCTGTGCTAAAGCAGAGAAACCTCTAAAACCTGCAGGACAGCGGCCCTCGAGGACAGACTTTGGGGATGCCTGATCTAGAGGATGCCTGGTCTTCTTTATCTAAAAGCAGATAACATCCCCAGGTTGAATATCTAAGTCCCTATTTTTCCAAAATTTTAAATCTGACACTTAAGGATTATTCTGTGTTTGTAGGTCGCAAAAAATAGCACTAAAATACTAATATTGTGAGGAGTGGTTGCTTAGTGGTTAAGGCATAGAGCTTGGAATCCTGGGGTTGTGAGTTCGAGCCCCTCTCCCACAGACTGCCACTCTGGAGGATAGGTTAAATGCAGAGGTACATTTCTCCAATGTGAGACTTATTAAAAGTTCCATTATTATAAAAGGTTTTCTTTTATCTTGTCCTTTACAGACTGGCCTCACTGAGGAGCAGCTCAAGTCTCTAGATAGTATATTTGAGGAAACGTACAAAGCCAAGTATCCTATCGTGGGTTACACTGCAGCACATCTCCTGAACAAGGATGGAAGCCCCAACGAAGACTTCAAACCAGAAGACCAGCCCCATTTTCAAATCAAAGATGAGTTCTAGGTTCATTTTAGGGTTTTCTACTCTACATCTAATAATGATGTAAAAGTGAGAAACATATTTTCAGCAGAAAATAAAAATAAATTATTCTTTAAAGATCCTATGAATTTCTTTATCCTCAATCTCTTATGTGTGGTGAAAGCTGGAGCTGTTAATATAAACTGGTCATTTTACTCCTGTTTTTTATTTGTTTTATAACCGTTTAACTGCACAAAATGGAGCTGGCTGCACTGGTAATGTCATTTAGCTCACATATATAGACATTATTTACATTTTATATGTAATTTTACAATATTTCACAGTTACTTGTACAAAAGAGGTCACACCAAACACACACACACACACATATATATATATATATATATATATATATATATATGGTATTCAGGAGCGGACTCTGCGCTCTAAAAGACCTCAGTCTCCTCAGGAGGAACAGTCTGCTCCGACCCTTTTTGTAGAGGGTCTCAGTGCTGTGGGTCCAGTCCAGCTTTTTGTTCAGGTATTTATAAAACTCCACTATCTGAATGTCCATTCCCTGGATGTTCACCAGTGTCAGTGGAGTGGATCTGCTTCTGTGAAAGTCCTCCACTAGCTCCTTGGTTTTCTCTGGTATTCAAAAACAAAAATAACATCGATCCACCTTTCCAGATGGAGCCATCGCAAACAGCGCAAGTGAAAATCTGATCCCCTAATTGTATTTTGCAATAGGTTGAAAAGTGTTTATTTTTGATTACCTTGTGGACCTGTATAATATTATGGATACTGGAGCTTGACTGGGATAGTTGAAGGGCTCAAAGTGGATGTCGTAAAAATATCCACATTTTTAAATCCTAAAACTTAAAAGATATGATATAATTTTACTTACTGACCCCAACTGAAAGACTATTCATAAGCTCCAGAAATGGTTTATTTTGGGTGTTTTAGCTGATTCGGGTTCAACATTGTAAGATTCAAATGTTGAAATTTTTCTCATTCCAATTCCCTGGGTCACCTAATGTGGGATATTCATTAAGTGTCTGTAAGCCATAATCATAAATCAATCTTACAAAGAATAAAGGATTGAAATATCTTTATGTGTAGTGACTTAATTTAGACATGAGTTTCCCTTTCCAAACTGAGTCACAGAAAGTATTACACTTTTTCCCAATATTCAGATTTCTTTAGATGTACCCATAGAGTTTGATAAGCTGATCTTGAGGGTCATGTGTGCTTTCAAACCATGCAGCTGGGATTTCAGAACCAAAGAGGAGTGGCTTACAACTCTCAGCCTTTATTTCTCAGATCAGTCCAGTCCTTTTGCTCTCACAGACACCTGCAGTTAATTTAAATCCATTTCAGATCACTACATCAAGGCATCAATGTGTACCTTGTCCCTTGTGGAGACCTCCAGTTGATTCCAAAGTCCTAAGTGTGGATACAAATATTGATTTAGAAGAGTCTCAATATTCACAAACTCACATACTGTGATCCTTACAAGCAAAAGGCAAGATGTTTTTTTATGTGGTCCTGTTTTATTTTTAATATAATGTTATAAAATATATGATCTTTTTTTTATTGTAACAACAGTAAGCATGTAGATTTTTAAATAAAAAAAATCAAACAAACAAAACATGAAGAGCACCAGCTGGAAATGGATATAGTGTCCAAATATGTTATGGGTCTGCCCTGTGGTCAGTCTCTACCTCTTCCTTTTAGCTGCAGCGACATCCTACTATTCCATATATAGTGAGTATGGAAAGTATTCACACCCCTTTAAATTTTTCACTCATTGTTTCATTTCAGCCGTTTGCTAAAATCAAACCATCCATCTTCTGTAACGCTTTTCCCAAGCAGGGTCGTGAGGGGTGCTGGTGCCTATCTCCAGCTGTCAGCGGGCGAGAGGCGGTGTAAACACTGGACAGGTCGCCAGTCAATCGCAGGGCATTTGCTAAAATCAATAAAGTTAATTTTATTTCTCATTGATGTACACTCAAACCCCATCTTGACAGAGAAAAACAAAAGATGTATAAATGTTTTCAAATAAAAAAAAAAAAAAAAACTGAAATATGAAATGGTCATACCGTAAGTATTCAGACCCTTTGCTCAGTATTGAGTAGATGCACCCTTTTGAGCTAGTACAGCCATGAGTCTTCTTGGGAATTATGCAACAAAAAGGACTGAGGACAGAGCTTGCCAGCTTAAACCGTGCCATCAGACCAACGAAGCCGAACCACAGCCTGAAGATCCAGGATCTCTTCCATGATGCTTGCAACACCGTGAGGATGAGGCAAGGCAAACGGGTGATTACAGACTACAAAACACGCTCCCCCCGGTGGGTACAGCTGATGCTGACTTCCTGAATTACCTAAACAACTTCTTTGGAAGGTTTGAGTCACTAACCCTTCTAAAAGCTGTACAAAACTAGATTTCGTTTTGTATACAAAATTACTATAATAGTAGTCTCTAACATGTTTTTCACACCTGGATATAGGGACCCTCTGCCATATTTCCTTGCAGATCCTCTCCAGTTGTCTGGTTTATGAGCGTCAGTGGACAACCATTTTCAGATCTCTTCAGAGATGCTCAGTTGGGTTAAGGTCAGGGCTCTGGCTGGGCCAGTCAAGAAAGGTCACAGAGTTGTTCCCAAACCACTTTATGTTAGCTGTGTGCTTAGGGTCATTGTCTTGTTGGAAGGTGAACCTTCGGCTCAGTCTGTATTCCTGAGCACTCTGGAAGAGGTTTTCTTCCAGGATATCTCTGTACATGGCTGCATTAATCGTTCCTTCAATTGCAGTCGTGCTGTCCCTGCAGCTGAAAAATACCCCTATAGCATGATGCTGCCACCATCATGTGTCTCACTGTTGGGATTATATTGGGCAGGTGATGAGCAGTGCATGGTTTTCTCCACAGATACAGCTTAGAATGAACACCTCCTCCCACGATTGCTCACTTCTGCTTGACAGCCAGGTCTAGGTCGAGTTCTGGTCACCCCAAACCTCTTCCATTTAAGGATTCTGGAGCCCACTGTGGTCTTAGGGAACCTTCAAATGCTGCAGAAATTATTTTGTAACCTTGGCCAGATCTGTGCCTTGCTGCAATTCTGTCTCTGAGCTCTTTGGGCGGTTACTTCAACCTTATGATTCTTGCTTGTTCTGGCATACACTGAGCTGTAAGGTCTTATATAGACAGGTGTGTGCCTTTCCTAATCAGATCCAATCAGTCTAATTAAACACAGCTGGACACCAGTGAAGGAGCAGAAACAGCTAAAGGAGGATTAGAAGAAATGGACAGTATGTGAGTTGAATATGAGTGTCACGGCAAAAGGTCTGAATACTTATTACCATGTGATATTTCAGCTTTTCTTTTTAAATAAATTTGCAAAAATTTCTACTTTTCTGTTTTTTTCTGTCAAGAAAAATGCTTGCAAATGCTGCAATGAAACAATGAGTGAAAAATGTAAATGGGTCTGAATACTTTCCGTGCCCACTGTAACAAAATCATTGTTCGTGCTGTATTTTTTCCTGTGATTGACTGAAACAAGTTATGTAATTGGTTGCCAATCATAGCTTGTAAAAAAAAAATCGAGTCACGTCAAGTGAGTCTCAAAAACCCACACACAAATGTAGTATGTTTAAAGACCACTGGTAGTTTATAAATTAAGATATAATTGTGTATACATAACAAATGCTTTTGTGAATCTTGTAAATATGTACATTTCATGTGCTTGTTTGAATAATTAAGAGCATGTGTGATTGAATCTCGTCCTGTGTGTGTGGATCATGTATGTGAGTTTGTGAGTATTGAGACTCTTCAAGCTTTGTAGATCAGAAAGAAATGTATTTCAAATGTCATGAATACATATTCAGGCAAGCTGATAAGTGTCAATATGACCACTTAAAATGTGTCAAAATTTCTTGGCATGTTAACTTAATTTGTACTAGTAAAATTTTGTTTATTGACTTTCCGAAATTCAGTTTTTGCAGGCAAAAATGTGAATGTGAATTTAAATGTAATCTAGAAAATCCATTGTCAGAGTTCCAACTAGGAATGGGATTTTGATCAGGAAGAATCCTAACATAGTTATTTACAAATGGAAAAACAGAGAGTAGAGTGCTCTTAATAAATGTCAAAAGGCCTGCCATACCAGACTTCATATAGGCTAACGCGTTAACTCCAGCAGCAATCTTCTCTCACACCATCTCCTTTTTCAGCTCTAGCACCGTTGCTCTGTGCTTTCAAACACATTCTCCTTTTTTAAAAGTTCTTCATTATGATCTCTAAATCCAGTGGTGTGAAATAAGCACTTCATGTTGCCTGTTGACATAGTGGCTCGTTGAATAGGTGCTCTGCTGATAATGGATTTTTATACTCGTTATGCACATGCTCAACTCTGAGTTGATTAAACAAATTCACAGCAACCTTTGTGAAACTGAAAAACTCAGTTTCCCACCTCAAGCTAGATTAATTTAAAGTTGAGATTTTGAGTCTGTTAAGTCTACTTTGTGAAACCTGCATTTGATTGAGACTATGGGCCGGATTTATCAAGATCCAATTTTGCGTGCAGTAATTTGCGCTCGCAAACTGGAATTTTGCGCGAGGGGCTGAACCATGGTTTGCGGGTGATTTAACAAGAGCGATTGCGTAACTGGTGGCAGGTGCAAAACTGTTGGAGACACCCTATTTAAATGATGGTTTTGCGCGTTTTTTGGTTTGCGGCAAAGTAGTTTGTAGTTTGTGCAAACTAGTGCATTAAGAAATTTTAATCTTACAGTGACACCCCCACCCCCTCCAAAACCTTTATTCCCTAAGGTGGTATGTGGCTGAATTTCTACTTCACTGCAGTAAAAAAAAAAAAAAAAGTGGGAGGTCGGGGTTCTCCGATAGGGCGTCAGGGCGACATGGCATTTAGAACGTCGGACAGCACTTCTAAAAAATGAGATTGGGAGATCCCAGATGCAAAAAAGTGCAATGTTGCAAGGAGTTTTGTGATATCTGGTATTGCGTGGGTCCTCCTTGTGGCTGGCTCCAAATCCATTGGGAGTTCCCCCAACAGCTCCAAAATGGCAATACTGGATAAACGATATGTTTTGATGATCATTTCCTCGTTCATTCCAAAAATATTCACACTGAGTGAAAAAATGCGTTCTCTGCGTCTCCTTGCTTCATTTCGGAGTCTCCTTCTTGCGACAATAACCGCTGCCATGTGTGCGCAATTACGCATACAGACCATTTGCACCTCCTTTTGAAACGTGTTAAATATAGAGTCAGATACCGTTAGCAAAATTGCTTTCAGGTTTGATAAATCACTTTGCGAGTGCTAAATTAATATATTTACATGTTCTCCTCCCACAAGACGCATTTTTGCGTGTAAACGCCCCATATTGAATATTCATTGCAGAAAAAGTACTAAATGGATAAGAGGCGCTATTTAGCACGTTTTAAAGACCAAATCCTTTTAGCATGCTGTTGATAGATCAGTTTGTACATTTTTTAGCGTGCGCAGTGAAATAGCTCACGTTTTTATACACGCAAACCTTTGATAGATCCGGCCCTATGAGCGATGCATGACACAGTTGCTGTGTGTTTTTTTTTCTTTAGTATAATACTTTTGTACTTTTTAAGTCCAGTGCTGAAGTTGCCAGTAGTCACTGCTGCCAACCTCTGGTTTAGGAGAGAACTGCTTTTTCCGCCAAATAATTTTAAAGAATCCTTTGAGACATTCCTTCATCCGGATTATGATGTTGATTATCACCAAACTTTGTTGTTCCTTGGACTGCGGTGCACCTTTGGTAAAGATGCAATTAAAATATGTTCATATCTTTTAAAGTTATCCTGTACACAAACTGAAAGACAAACAAACACAGAAAGTTGACTAAAAACATGACCTCCTCAGCGGAGGTAAACATCTGATCACAACTAAATTCTTTAAACCTGTAGCTTTAGAACAAAAAACCCCCGTCTATTTATTGTTGGACAAAAGTTTTCTTTTAACAAACTAATATATAAAAGTCAAACTGTCAGTAAGATCCTTAGGTTTTTGGTAATGATTTTTGGTCAGTTTATTTTTCTGCCATTTAGGTGAGCCATTTATATTTATTTTCTGTGTTTGTTATTGTTGGGAGTTTTCCAGTTTACTGTAGATGGGTCTGTAGATATTTTTGTATTGGTTGAGGTCATGTTGGCTATGTGTAATAATTCTATGAATCAAACTGAGTCTAAATTAAATGTGTAACTCAAGAAGCACACATTGGAAGCTGTACAAAAGGAAAAAAAAATAAAATAAAATAAAATAAATATATATATATATATATATATATATATATATATATATATATATATATATATATATATATATATACATATATATATATATATATATATATATATATAAATATTTATACATAAATATTTATATATATATATATATACATAAATATTTATATATATATATATATAAATATTTATATATATATATAAATATATATATATAAATAATTATATATATATATATATATAAATATTTGTATATAAATATATAAATATTTATATATATATATATATATATATATATATATAAATATTTATATACATATTTTTATATATATATATATATATATATATATTTATTTTTTTTTATTTTATTTTTTTTTCCTTTTGTACAGCTTCCAATGTTTATATATATATATATATATATATATATATATATATATATATATATATATATAAATATATATATATATATATATATATATATATATATATATATATATAAATATATATATATAAATATTTATATATATATATATATAGAAAAAAATGGAAAATGCACATTGTATAAATGTAAGAATTTTTTGACAGGATTTATGACTCCGAAGACTAACACCAACTGAGAAGAAAGATCTATGGGAATGGTTATTTGTGTTCTGGGGGGGCAGGAGTCTCCTATCACTGAAGGATTCTGTAACTGCTTCACACGTGTGTTTCCCTTTCTAGGAAAGAGCTGGCCTTCATTCTAATAAGCTCATCTAACCACTCCATTTAAACCCCAGCTAAGCTAATGGTCTAACATGCAACACTATAGAAGATGGCTGATACCATCAGTGGGGGAAACATGCAAAGGTAGTGCTGACGTGTAGACACCTGCAAAAGGTGCAAAAGCATTTTGGTTCTTTCTGCAAAGGATCTCTTGATTGCTACACACCGAGGGTAACACCATCATCATTCACAAGCACAGCAAGACCCTCCTCATACAACACTCCCTGGTTCTCCTGTTTTGAAGTCTGTGGATTTGTTAGGTTAGTGCTGCTAATGGTGGTGGATGAAATGACAGGTATGTACCTTCCAAGTTGTCATAGCTTATCTCAGCTGAGTTAGCCAGAGTTAGGAGCTGAACTCTTTTGCAAACAATAAAGAGGCGTGGTCGCTTGCATTGTCTGCCAACAAAAATGGCTAATAAAACGAACAAAGAAACAACCGTCTACAACTTCTTTGGGAAAATTTAAGAAAGAGTAGAGCCACTGACACACACACATCAGAGGAAAGAAACTGGGATACACAAAACTGGACCCAGCATTAACATCTTCACAAGAAACAACAGAAAATTTGATTCCTGTAGGGCAGGGGTAGGCAGCGCTGGTTCTCAAAGGCCATTGTCCTGCAGCTTTTGCATGCATCCTTGCTCCAATACATCTGAAATAAAAGGCTAAATTAACTTCTTGGTGGCTTGTACGTTTATCAGCCATTGACCATTCATTTGTTTCAGGTGTATTGAAGAAGGGATGCATGTAGGACCTGCAGGACAGAGGCACTTAAGGACAGAGGTTGCCTACCCCTGCTGTAGGGTATCGTTAAAGTCAAAGTTGTACTTGTTTCTAACTTACTCAAAACAACCAAATATGCAGAATCACCTGTTAATCTCTGAGTCTTAGCATTGTGAGATCTAATACCTAGATCCAACACCTCATGGCTTTCAAAACTTTAACGGTTATATTTAAACAACTATCGTCTCAAACCCTTTGGGAAGGAAACGTAGTTCATATAGTGGCTTTTATTTGAAGTAAACATGAATAGGTTTCTCTTTTTTTATGAGTGTGTACACAGCAGCACGGTCCAACTCATCTAAAACCCAACTAAAGGAGTGGCAGTATTCAAGCAGGTATATCTGCAACATAGGAGGTGTTTATTACATCTTCTGGTAAATTTATAGACCATGGGTTGACAATGTTGAAGGCATCTCCACATGGTGTAACAAATAGCCTATCTTGTTTTTTATGCTGATGAAGTTTCTCTAACACAGGAGATGACTCATTTTATGTCCAAACAGGCTTCAGAAATAACAAATCCAGGGAGCTGTAGATTGGTGCTCTCTGATCAAAGGTCACAGATGCTTAAACAGGTGATCTGCTTTGGGTGGGGCTATGAAGCTCGCCCCACCTTTCAGAGGTAAATCTGTCTTTTCCTCGTGGATGTTCTGTGGGTGAAGTGTCTGCAGCCTAGGTCAGCCTAGGGAAACATCTTTCCGTATTTTCATATCACAGCCAAGATGCCTAAGATGGTAGGACCTCTGTTGTTTTACATACATTTTTCACTTCATGTCTTCTTCCTGGTTGTCAATAAAGGTATTACTTAGCTGATAAATTCTGGTCATAATGTTCAGTAAATATGTTAGGATGACCTGTTTAAGAAAAAAAAAGAAGAAGTTTGATAATTTATTTATTTATGGTGATCATTTTTTCTTTCGAGCCGAAAGTCTGATATGTATGAACAAGAGAATAATGATAAATGAGACCAAAGTTCAACTTAAAGATTCATGAATGAGTTCTCAAAGTAAATAATAATACCATAAAATAATGATGCTATGGTTCCAGAGCTTCACTCCTAGACTAAATGTATCAGAAATGCTTGATCAGACAAAGGCAAACGAAGCTGTAATGTGTCACAAGTCTAAATGTCTTCAGATAAAGGGGATCAGCTATTAAGTATGAAATAGGATGAGTATAGGAGTCACCTTTAATCAGAAACTGTATGCATAAACAAGGGAGTCAGTTTAGGTTTTTAATCTCGCATTGTATTTGTTCACTGCGCATGTTTTATATTATTTTGTAGATAAATAAAACTTTAAAGGCATGTTACTTTGTTCTTACCAACATAAAAAAATATATTTGTATATATATAGTTAGAAATGTTAGATAATTTATGTTATTGTAAGAATTTGATTTACATGCTTGTTTCTAGATTTAAATATCTCATTATGCTGCATAGGCAGATTATTTAAATTTTAATTATCTTCTTGATTTTTCATCCCCCCCTTTTTTGTTGAAAAGCCTTAATTTTGCCTTGAATGTGAGCTGTTCATTGAGGTAATTTGAAGAAACTCTCTCTGTGTAGTTTTGTTTATGTCGTTAGTGCTCTATTGAGCTTCCCTAAAGCTAAGGGTCTGAACAGCTTCTGACATGAGAGTTCCTTTTTTTTGGGCTACTGACTCATAAAGGTCACATATTTGAGGCTTTCATTACCAAGGAAATTGCCTCTTTCACCAATTTTTATTCATATAAAGCACATGTAATTGTCCTGTTACTGATTATGATATTTAAACTTGCCTTTCTTAATATAAAAAAATAAGAAAAAACATTAGTCACTTTGATTAATCCACCAAACAGCTCAACATGTAAAATTGGTTAATTGCTTGTAAGCAGTAACAATACATCTCTATTTAAAAATAAATAACCCGTAAAATATTTAAGTTGGATATGAAAGACTGACTGAAAAGCTCAGAGTTTATTGTAAATATGATCTTAATAAAAAGAATGACTGACCTTTTTGTTGCTGCAGATTAATGTTTGCATCACTAGAATGGATGGAAAGGAGGAGTTTGCCATTGAACCTAAGATTACAGGGGAGCAGCTGCTTTACAAGGTTTGAATGATTTTTGTGTACTCTTTTTGTTAAATTAAATATTCCCAATAAATACACCCACAGACTATAAGAGTGAATTTGCTTCTCAAATAATAATTTGCAACTAGAATTTTAAAATGTTAAATATATTGAAGCTGCACTTTTACTTGAGTCGGTTTTTAATATTGACTCAGTTACATCTAAAATCTCATTTGTTACTGAGTAGAATTTTTATTAAGTAAAAATCCATTGGCTGGGTTAGAAATTGGATCCAAACATGGAAGAAGCCTCTAGTGGCACATGCGGAAAAAAACGTATCTATAGGTACACCGGTTTCTGTTCTTATTATGCAGTGTAAACCTAGTTTGCATATAAAGATTTCACCACCTTCATTTTAAAAGTTAACAAAAGTTAAACTTACACAAACAGGTGGAGGAAAACAAAACATGTCTTAAAGTTAAGTGTAAAACTATGAACATCATCGTTGAAATTACAGTATAACTTGCAAATGTTTTAATTTATGCCATTACCATAATCTAATGCCATAAATAGCATTATTAGTGCTAACCAAGTGCACCCTAAATACTGCATGTCAAAGTCAATTGGCAGTTTTGTGTTAAAGACCATTTAAACATACTATAATGATAATTGAACACTGAGTGTCAATAACCGTCCTGCCTTCCTTGAATGCTTTTGAGCTTTTTCAACTGTACTGGTCTGCTGTTTACAGCAACTCTAAAATTTGAAAACCACTGCGGCTTAGATTTAAAAAGTATACCTTTTTAAACTTTGGCCTTATGTACATGCAATTTACAATATTTGACCAACAATTGTAAATAATGTTAGTTTTGTATGTGTGAGTCTAATTCATACAGGCTGAAGCTAAAAACAGAGATCAGGTATTTAGTTTGGAATTTGTTGTTTAAAACTAAAACTAATGGCGGATTGGTATTTGCTGTTTGTCAAAAAATGCAACTTATTAATTATTGAAAGCTCATCAAGGTAAATTATGATGTCATAATGATGTTGTGTTAGGGTTAAGGAAATATTATTCATGTTAAACTATACATAAAAAAAACATTTCAGACCTCAGACTGATGGCTTTTGTTATGCGTACTCTAAATCTTGTTGTCACATTAAGATAAGTGAGCACATGTATTTACATCAAGTGCAGCATCTGCAGTTAAATAAAAACATGTTCTGTAATATTGCAAGAGAAAAAAGGTGTAGTAGAGATAATTTTTCAATGTTAACCTTTTTGCTATTTGATGTATTTGACACCACCATTCAAATGCTTACCTGATATGTTGCAAATCATTATGACTACTTCTTTGTAAAGGATTAAACCAAATAGTTTCTTTTTGGCTAACTGAGTGTTAACTTTATTGCTAAGAAATCCCTCCCACTTACTTTCCTTCATGTGAACCTTTTAACTTCCTTTTTGGGGAGTGCTGGTTGTAACGTCTTCACGCTTTTCTCTCTGTATGTATTTATATCTCAGGCCGCCAAGACAATCGACCTGTGTGAGATCTGGTTCTTTGGACTTCAGTTTATTCATAGAAAAGGATCCACGAGGTGGCTAGGGCTTAAAAAGAAAGTGAGATTGTTTTTTTTTTTTTTCATGTTTTGGTTCATAAATATATGTTTTATTAGTCTCTTACCACAAATATTGACCATAGATATTTAGAATCTTATTTAAACAGCATAATTGTATTTCTCCATATAGGCTGCAGTAATACTTTCAGATTTTAAAATGTACTAAAATGGGGATTATAACTAGAATTCTTCTTTTGATAATATTATTAAGAGAAGCAAACAGTTGGAGAGAAAATAAATACTTCCTTACGTTGGCACCAAAGTTGAAAAGCTTGACCAATGTTTACCCTTGTTTTGTTTCTTTTTTGTGTTTTTATTAAATTTAGGAAAAAAATATCTAAGAGGGGGAAATCCTTTCTAAAGTAAAATAAGCAGTTATAGGTGTAAAATATACATTAAAACACTTAAAAACACAATAAATTTTATATCTTGCTCAGTTGCGACTCTGCCTGTCATGATGGGTCAAAGAGGCAAGCCCATATGCAGAACACAACGGAGGCTGGGTAAAAAGTTTAACAGAGTTTATTTGGGTTTGCACAAAACACAAGATCATAAACTGGAACTGGAACTGGTCAGGGCTGGAACACTGGAGTCTGCAGAGATGATAGTTTGATTAGGCAACGGAGTAATGAGTTTATGAGTCCTTGTTTACTCAGCAGAATACCTTGAGGGTGTCCGGGCTTCTCTTTGAGAGAGAAGGAACTGTTGGGTCCAGAGACTGTTTGTTCAGCAGAGTCCAAGAGTAGCTGCAGCGTCTTGCTTCTGATTTTGAAGACTGACCTTGATCTGAGTTTCCAGCTCTTAACCAAGAGCAGCAGGGGAATCCACATAGGAATCTTCAGGTTTGGCTCACGAGGGCAATCTCGGCAGGTTAAGCTCATCTAGAGCCTCAGGTAGAGACAGGTTTCCTGTGAGGCAAAAAACAAGGAAGAATTAGGATCAGGATCTCACTCAAGGGACAACAAAGATTCTTAGATTCTAGGCTCAGGTTGCTAACCAAACTAGGTCAACACTGCGGCGTCGAAGCAGGGTCTGGCAGCTGGTTATATAGGGCAGGTCTCTGATGAGAAGATGCGCCTCAGGTGTGCTGGAAGACTCCAGCCCTTGGAGACCCATGGCGCACTCTGCTGGAGGAAGGTGGTACAGCTCCAGATCCCAACAGTACCCCCCTCTCAACGACCGCCTCTTGGCGGTCCAGAAGACGTCGACGGGAGGGAGCTCTCGTACTCCTCGATCGGCGAAGGATCGAGGATGTAAGAGCCAGGCACCCATGTGCAATCCTCCGGACCGTAGCCCTCCTAATCAACGAGGTACTGCCAACCGCGACCTCGCCGACGGGAGTCCACGATCCGGCGGACGGTGAATGCAGGATGTCCATCGATGTCCAGGGCGGGTGGAGGGGAGTCGGATGGAGGGCACAGGGGGCTAGAGACAACAGGCTTGATCTGGGAGACGTGGAATGTGGGATGGATACGGAGACTCGGAGGAAGGTGTAGACGTATGGCAGAGGGGTTTATGATCTGGGCAATCTTGTAGGGGCCAATAAATCGGGGGGACAGTTTTCGAGACATTCCCTTGAGGGGAATGTCTCGTGTGGAGAGCCATACCTCTTGGCCAATGGAGTACTCAGGGGCTGGGCATCTCTTGGAGTCCGCAAAGCGTTTGGTGGACCAGGAAGAACGGTTGAGGGTGGCGATGGTGTCCTTCCAGATCTTCTGACAACAACGGATGTGATGGTTGACTGAATGGACCGAGATCTCTCTCTCGTCTGCAGGGAAAGTGGAGGCTGATAACCGAGACTAACCCTGAAATGGGGATAAACCGGTGGAAGCTGATTTGAGAGAGTTGTGGGCGTACTCGATCCAGGTCAGGTACTGACTCCAGTCAGTGGGGTTGTTTGAGGTTAGGCAGCGGAGAGTGGACTCAAGCTGTTGGTTCATCCTCTCCGTCTGCCCGTTGGACTGTGGATGATAGCCAGAAGTAAGTGACGACTTACAGTTTAGTGCAGAGCAGAAGGCCTTCCAGACTTGGGAGATGAACTGTGGACCGCGGTCAGAGAGTATTTCCTGAGGGATTCCATGGAGCCGGAAAACATGCTTCACCAGAAGCTGTGCTGTCTGGAACGCCGTGGGAAGTTTTCTGAGGGGAATCAGATGACAAGACTTGGAAAAACGGTCGACGATGGTAAAAATGGTGGACATACCTCGAGAGATAGGGAGACCAGTGACAAAATCGATGGCGATGTGAGACCAGGGGCGAGCAGTAACAGGTAGGGGATGCAACAGACCAGAAGGTGGTTGGTGTGAGGCTTTGTTTTTGGCGCAGATGGAACATGCCAATACGTACTCCTTTACATCTTTGTGTAAAGATGGCCACCAGAAACGTCTGGAAATCAGGGCGATAGTTTGGCTCACTCCCGGGTGAGCGGAAAACTTGGCAGTATGCATCCACTGGATCAAACGGGATCTGACAGAAGATGGGACATAGGTTTTGTTAGGTGGACCGTTACCTGGGTCAGGTTCAGAAGCTAGAGCAGATTTGATGAGATCCGTGATCTCCCAAGAAACCACTCCAACAGTACAGGAGGCAGGAAGAACAGGTTCAGGCGTCTCAGGTTGATCAGCAGAATATAGACGAGAGAGAGAATCGGGTTTGGTGTTCTTGGAACCAGGTCTGTAAGAGATTATAAGATTGAATCGGGAGAAAAACAGAGTCCATCTGGAGTGACTTGGGTTAGCCTGCTTGGCGGACTGGAGATAAGCTAGGTTCTTGTGATCGGTCCACACCAAAACTGGATGTTCGGCCCCCTCGAGCCAGTGTCTCCACTCCTGCAAGGCGAGTTTGATTGCTAGAAGTTCACGATCCCCAACATCGTAGTTTTGTTCTGCTGGAGAGAGTCTACGGGAGAAAAAGGCACAGGGGTGAATTCCTTGATCAGAGTTGAGTTGTTGGGACAACACTGCACCAACACCAGAGTCAGAGGCATCCACTTCAAGGATAAACTGTTTAGCTGAATCTGGCTGGATCAAAATGGGAGCTCTGGAAAACAGGGTTTTTAATTTTTCAAAGGCTCTTTGTGCCTCAGGAGTCCATTGAAAGGCTCTTTTAACTGAGGTTAGAGTTGTGAGAGGTAGAGCTGTCTGACTGTAATTCCTGATGAAACGTCTGTAGAAGTTTGCGAAACCAAGGAATCTCTGCAACTGTTTGCGGTTCTCAGGTGTCGGCCAGTCCAAAACTGCCTTTATCTTGTCTTCGGATGGCTTAACCTGCCCGCCCTCGAGCTCAAACCCTAAAAAGGTGACAGATGGTTGGTGAAACTCACATTTTTCAGTTTTAACAAAAAGCTTATTTTCCAACAGTCTTTGAAGGACCAAGCGGACATGTTTTTTATGCTCTGAAAGGTTCTTGGAGTAGATCAAAATGTCGTCAATGTACACAAACACAAAAATATTCAAAAAATCTCTGAGGACATCATTGACGAGTGCTTGAAAACATACAGGAGCGTTAGTGAAACCAAAAGGCATGACCAGATACTCGAATTGGCCTAAAGGGGTCTTAAAGGCTGTTTTCCATTCGTCACCCTCTCTTATCCGGAGAAGGTGATAAGCGTTTCTTAAATCGTGAAGACTGTTGCCCCCTGAACAGGTTCAAATGCTGATGCTAGTAAAGGAAGTGGGTATTTATTTTTGATGGTTATTTGGTTAAGGCCTCTGTAGTCTATACAGGGTCGTAGGGAACCATCTTTTTTGCCCACAAAAAAGAAACCAGCACCCAGACGAGAAGAAGATGGACGGATTATCCCAGCAGCTAGAGACTCGTTAATATATTTCTCCATGGTCTCGCATTCAGGCTTGGAGATGTTATAAAGTCTACTGCTGGGCAGGGGAGCACCTGGTAATAGCTCAATGGCACAGTCATATGGTCTGTGAGGTGGGAGAGACATAGCACTGACCTTGCTGAAGACTGGAGCCAGATCATGATACTCGGAAGGAACAGAAGTAAGGTCAGGAGAGTCCATCTCCCCCCTACCTTTAGGGAATTGAACAGCGGGAGCTGCAGAACGGAGACAAGTCTCATGGCAGGAAGTAGACCAAGACTCAATGTGGCGTTCAGCCCAGTTGATATGGGGGTTATGTCGCTCCAGCCACTCAAAACCAAGCACCAAGGGAGAGCATGCAGAGGGAAAAACAAAAAAGGTTAATGTCTCACGATGATTTCCGGAGATTAACAGCTCTAGAGGTTGTGTTTGATGAGTAACTTGATGGAGTTTCTTTCCATCAATAGCTGAGACACTGAGAGGCTTGGATAACGGAACTGTTTCAATTTGTAACTGCTGGACCAGATTGGAGTCAATAAGGTTACGTTCACATCCAGAGTCAACGAAAGCAGACAAAGTGAGCTGGTAGCAGGTAGCATCAGATGAGGAGACTTTTCAGTTTTCAAATGGCCCGTCAGACTCCTCAGTTCCTCTGACGGGCCCAGGCTTTTGACTTAGCCGGGCAAGAAGCAATGAAATGACCAGTCTCATCACAGTAAAGACACAGATTGCCCCCGAAACGTCGTTGTCTTTCCTCAGGAGTTAGCCTTGTGTGTCCGATCTGCATGGTTCAACTTCACAACAGACTGTTAACCCAGACCATCAGTACAGCTCTCATTCCAGGCGTGGCAGAGCCCATCGCAAACGCACCTAAGATCACCAAAAGAGGTGTCAAGTAACAAAGTACAAATACTTCGTTACTGTACTTAAGTACACTTTTTAGGCATCTATACTTTACTCCTTTACTTATTTTTCTTCCTACTTCTGACTTCTACTTATTACATTTTCACACAAGTATCTGTACTTTCTATTCCTTACATTTTTAAACTAAATGTTACTTGTTACTCTTGGCTTCGGTTTTATGTTTATAAATATTTATTTTACGTCATGTGCGCCATTTAATGCAGATCATTGGCGCCATCCACATCTAGTGAAAACCAGAGATGGGAAGTAACGAAGTACAAATACTTTGTTACTGTACTCAAGTAGATTTTTCTGATATTTTTACTTTACTTTACTACTTATTTTTATGGCGACTTTTTACTTCTACTCCTTACATTTTTACACAAATATCTGTACTTTCTACTCCTTACATTTTAAAAAATTGGCTCATTACTTTAGTTTTGAATCATTTCATTGGAGTTACCGTTATTATTTTTCACGTCATCAATACCAAATTCAATCTAATTGGATGGGAATCTACGTTGCATTTGACGCACCACTACAAGATGAATCGACAGATTCTGGGGTATTCATTCGCGGCAAATCATTGCAGCTTGGTGGCGATGGCGTTAGCATAGTAGTATGGACGACGAGATGATTGAAAATGAACACAACGGAGATCTAGTCCTATTGGCAGACATCCATTTAAAATGTAGGCAACGGCATGAAAAAAAGTGGTTTCTACTTTTACTTTTATACTTTAAGTAAATTTATAAGCCTGTACTTTGTTACTTTTACTTGAGTAAAGAAGTTGAATCAGTACTTCCACTTTTACCAGAGTATTTTTTAACACAAGTATCTGTACTTTTACTCAAGTACGGAAAGTGAGTACTTTTGCCATCTCTGGTGAAAACTAGCGTAATTGGATGAGTCATATAACGCAAACCCTCATTGGTTAGCTATTCATAAAATTGGTGCTAATTTGTGCCGCCAAAGGAAATCATCAGAAGCAAGCAGGTGTTCTTCAAACTGCAAACATGAATTGTCTATGCCATGCTACAATGTCGGATTCAGAAAAAGATGTGGAAATGTCTGAAAGGTTGGACACATTATATCGGGAGATGGAGACTCAGACCAACAAGACCTCCCTCATCCTTGGTCCTATCTCAAACAATGTTTCAAAATAGTTGAAAAATTGAGCTTTCAATTCATATTGTGGCATATGTTTTTTTTTTTTTTTTTTTAGGTAACTTTATACTTTTATACTTTAAGTAGTTTTTGGAGCACATACTTTTTCACTTTTACTTGAGTAAAGTGGTAAAGTTGATATATAGATACGCAGTTTAAACTGCAGTATCTATACTTCTACTTAAGTAACTAATGTGTGTACTTTTGACACCACTGATCACCATCCATCCATCCATCCATATTAATTTTCAAGCACGCCTATCCCAAGTGGGGTCCACTGATCACCAATCAGCTGTCATTTCTGTTGAGACTGGCCAATAGGAACACAGGCCCCATGAAATATTTCTCACATCAGGAGAACAATTCTGATCGAGAGAAAAGACTTAGGTTTTAAGAGCGAGAAAAAGTTTTGAGAGAAAAATCTAATATTGAGAGAAATGGTGTTCACTCTGATTGCAAAAAACAAACAAAAAAAAAGGAATATTTGAGCATAAAAAATTTTTTTGAAAAAGCTTTTTCCCTTAGAAATAATTTTCAATATGTCCGTTTATCCTTATGTATTCTATGACAAAATATTTTCTCTCAAAATAATATAACTTGATTTTGAAATAATATATTGAATTTAAATATATCGATTTTACTTAAATTATTTCGCCTTTCAGATCCCTTTTTTTTCTTGAATTTCATAAAGAGAAAATAACTCCATAACTGTATCTAAGGAATGTTATGCAAAGAATGACTATGACTTTTAAAGTTACTTATTGACCAAAAATCTGCACTGCTATGAATCTTGTTTCCTGCTGAGCCATGGTGAATCATGCTTCTGCATCCAGCAATTAACTCTTGTGATAAGCCCATGCTTACACTCTACTCTAGATTAATTTTAAAGATTAACTAAACCCCAAACCAACTTTTTTCTTCCGAGATAAACTTAATGAAATGAATTGCCCTCCATAAGTTGAAGTGTAGATAATGCAGTATCATTTTCGTATTGCTTTCAGACGTTATAGCTTGGTTCAAAAGTGTGTCACAGTCCTGTGCTTATGTATACTGGTCTGATTTTATAGCCAGAGACAGAAGGTGGAGATAACAGACCCCTCAATCATCTCACAAAAACATATCAAGGTAAAAATGTTACTTAGTGCTGCTTTAAGTCTATTTTTCTGGAACGTGGATGTACTAAGCAATACTATTCCTCTTCTGGATGTATTATCAATGATAATCCCTGTTTTTTTTTTCAATTCAATTCATTCAGAAAAATAAATTAAAAGTCTCTATCTTACTAAACCCAGCTGATTACGTCATTTACTTTACCGGAATCGCTCCTCCTGGATGAGAAAGTAGTAAAGCTGAGCCCATTGCTCGTTTAGGAGAGAAACAGAACTACTGAACACTGACTGAAATTTGATCAGTAGTTTTTCAATATGTGTTTAGGCTGTTTTTTTTTTTTATTATTTCCTAGTTTGCCATTGTACACTTAATCTTGAATCTGTTTTTTAATCGTCTGCAGGTAATCTCTCAAGATGTAAAGAAAGAGAGCCCCCTGCAATTTAAACTCAGAGTTCGGTTTTATCCACTGGATACAGAAAAGGAGCTGATCCAAAACATCACCAGGAAGCTTTTCTTCCTGCAGGTGAAGGAGGACATTCTCTCAGGAAACATCTGCTGCCCTCCAGATATTGCAGAGCTCTTGACCTCCTGTGCAGAAATGTATGAGCAGCACAAGTGAGGACATTCACAGATTTACACAGTCTTGTTAATGCAATGTAACATCACCAATAATTAATTAGCTATTTTTCTTAAGGATAAAAAGTGTCGTTATCCTGACATTTACATTTTAGAAGAGGAAGACAAATTATTCTTAATGACCATCTTTTTTTAATCTAAAACAGAGAAGAGGCTGTGATCGAGTATCTAAAAATCGCACAAGGTCTGGAGATGTTTGGTGTTACTTACTTTGAGATTAAGGACAAGGCTGGCAGAGAGCTGTGGCTGGGAGTGAATCTACAAGGTATTAAAGTCTATCCAAAGGAAAACAGGTAAAAACTTTAGCTTGCATACGGTGCATACTAGTGTGTAAGCTTTTTATTGTACCACTAAATGCACATATTAACAGTCGTTTGACGATTAACATACTGTGTTGACATGCAACAAAGTTTTCCATTAAGCATATGGATTCAAACTTTAGTCACTCATTCTCCAATTGCCATTTTTGTTGTTGTTGCTATGGTGTGTATTTTGATCATCGTCGTCTTAAAAAATTCTTTTAGGGTCACCCCTACAACTCGATTACGATGGAATGATATGAGAAACCTAAGTTACTCTAACAAGGAGTTTACTATCAAGCTCACGGATGAGAAATTTCCTGTAAGTCCATAACTGGTCCATTAAATGTACTTATGTAGTGCTTTATCAACTCAGAGGACCTTAATACTCTTAACCATTCATTCAGGCATTCACACAGATGGTGGTTAACTACATTGTAGCCATAGATGCCCTGGGGCACACTGAAAGAAGTGAGGCTGCCATACAGTCAATTTCACTGTATGATCTGGTGAGCAGTAAAGTGCCTTGAGATGACGTGTTGTGAATTGGCACTATATAAAGAAACTGAATTGAATCAAATTAATTCCTAGGCCACTGTTGATGTAATATAAAGCATGACAATAAATACAGCGCCAATGATGTATTAAGTGGTAACAGATAAGAGGGGTCTTCAGATCTCTTTTTAGGTTATGTTTTTGTCCATGTCTTTGTTTATTGATGCTTTCATCATTACACCTCTTTTTATTTTGTTCTATTTTGCAGGATTTGAAATATACCCTACAGTACAGGCATGTAACCAAGAGCCTCCTATACCTCTGTTTGGGAAACCACTCCTTGTGCATCTGTCACGAAACTAAGAGTGTGGATGTCCAGCAGCTCAGGGCTCAGGCAAGAGAACAGAGTCCATGGAAGAAACAAGCAAAGTCGGGGCTAAACTAATCTCACGTTGAATCGGTTTCGAAAGACTAATTAGGTCATTAATCTTTTATAAAGCTTTGCTCTCCTTACTCGTGGTCAGAGGGGTTAAATTTAGAATTCAGAATTCAATTAAATAATCAAAGGGCCTGATCTGCAAAAGGTTGATGTTAATACAAATGTGCAAACTGGATTGGATGTAAAAAGCTGATCTACTAAAAAGGTGTAAATCCAGTGACCTGAGTAAAATTAGCACCACAGTGGGCTCAACCTGTCTGCAAAAAGGATTGCAGTGAGACCTGGTGGTGAGCTGGGTATGGTGGAAGGGGAGAACTTTGCAAACCTAAGCGAGTAGTGAGGGTCTGCTGGGAACGTCATGTTGCGCTCTTGGCCATGGATGTGTTCCATTGATGTACTCTTGAAGATATGTGGTCTATAGGAGTACGGAGTCAGAAGCCATATACTAGGGGCTATCCAGTTTCTGTAAGTGGAACAGGGGTTCGGTCTACATTGCCGGCATTAAGTCTTGTTTCCGGTGCTGAACTGCCCTTTGTCACGGTCTTCATCTAACCTTTATGGACAGGATTTCTAGGTGCAGCCAAGGGCCACAGGAGGTCTGCTTTAGGGACCAGATGATTTTGTCCCTTCTTTTGCTGAGAATGTGGTTCTGCTGACTCCCTCCTGCCAAGACCTATGGCATGCACTGGGTGGTTCGCAGTTGAGTGTGAAAAGGCTGGGATGAGAATGAACTCCTCCAAGTCTGAGGCCATGGTTCTCGACGGGAAAAAGGTGGCTTGTCACCTTCAGGTTGGAGAGTTCCTGCCTCAAGGGGAGGAGTTAAAGTATCTTAGGGCCATGTTCACAGGAGAGGGACGAATACAGCAGGGGATCAATAGACTGATCTGTGCGGCTGCTGCTAAACTGAAGATGCTGCATCGGTATGCTGTGGTAAAGAGAGATGAGCAAAGATGCAAAGCTCTCAATTTACAGGTCGGTCCACGTTCCCACCCTCATCTACGGTCATGAAATTTGGATCATGACCGAAAGAATGAGACAGAGGATAAAAGCGGCTGAAATTAGTATTCTCAGCAGTGTGGCTGAGCTCTCCCTCAGAGATAGGGTGAGTGGCTCTGTCTTTCGAGAGAGGCCGGGAGTAGAGCTGCTCTCCTCCACATCAAAAGAAGTTACCTGAAGTGACTCAGACATCTTCTTTGGTCTGGAGGTGTTCCAGGCAATTCCCAATAAGAGGAGGCCAAGAGGATGGCCCAGGACAAGCAGGAGGGACTTCTCCAAGCAGAGCTGGAGGAGGTGTCTACAGAGAGCAAAATCTCTGCTGCGGTTTGCTTCCCCCACGACCTGGTCCCCGAAAAAAGCGGATAAAGAGGAAGACAACGTGACATGGAAAGACATGGAAAAATTTACCCAAAACAACAAGCTGCGATGTGGAAGAAAAGGATAGCCTAAATATTATATACATTTCTTTATATTTGAACATTTAGACTTTAGACTTTAGAGACTGTAGACAGATTTTATTTGTCATTTTGTGTACACAAGTGTAAAACAAAAAGAAATTTCGTTTGGAAACAGCTCACTGGACAATTTCATCTTTTTAAAACTGCAGCCTTGAAAAATAGTAGAAATTACTCTAAATTTACAGTTCCAACTTTTTGTTTTGCTATCTGAAATTTATTAACCCAATCAAGCTGTGAGACAGATTTTAATCAATGAATGTTTTCTTGATTTTGTGGTCCTTACTGTAATTTTGCCGGGACACGGAACATTAAACTAAACCAAAACATGTTCAGTTTTATGCAAAAACATTTACGATATTAAATTCTAGTCAATTCATTATCTAAAAAGCGAGGCAGTTATTTATTTGAAATTTTTTACAGAGGACCAGGTTCATATGAATATCTTTTATCCCCCTCATGATGTAAATCATTTTAAAAAATGCTCTTTGCGACAGTTTTTTTTATCTTGGCGAAAGAGTTACTTGATTATCTGAACAATTTGGACATGAGAAATAATGATGTAATTTATCGTAATATATCCCGATATATTAACAAATATGATATATTGTGTTTTTTAAATAATAATATAGCTATAGAGAATCTAACAGGATCTTGTAGTCCTCGACTAAGGCAGGTGCAAAGCAACTGAATAATAGGCTCTTGGGTGGTGTGTTGCCAACTAGTGGATGGAGGTTTGGTAGTATTCCAAAAATAACACAATGAAATAGATGTTTGCCAAATATTTTTTATGTTTAAGATCTATTTGGCTGTATATTAAATCAAAACAAATTTTGTCTGAAAAACATAGTGATATGTTTTAAATTGAAGCACATTTTATCTAATCAAAAAGATATATTGACAGGATACGTTTTTTCTTAAATAGAAAATGTACCTTTCTAAAGGTTTTTGTTTTTTACAATTATGAAATGTATTTATTGTATTAATGAAGACAGAAATACAGTCTAAAGCATGCATATCTAGGCTTTAGTCTAATCTTTGATTAACAAAGTTGTGATATATTCTGCATGTCTGCAAGACTGTGATTGTAACTAAACTCTTAAAACCTGCTGCTGCCTCTGTCACCTGGAAACTGTTTACTTTTCATAGAATCTCAATAAAAAACTGTTAACTTTCCTTTTGTCTCATTTGAGTTTTACAGCAAAAAAAACTTCAAAGATAACAAAATAAAATTGGTTTGCAATTCAGCAAAACAAAAAAAGAAGTAGACTTATGGAATTCTTAAAATGAAATTAAAAATACATAAGTTGCCTCTAAGAAATAAAACAACACTTACTAACCGTTAGGGTTTCACAATCTCCTCAAATTGAAAAGGAAAGAAGATAAATAAACTTTTAACAGACATGTTTTAGTATTTTAAGAGAGTCCCAGTAAAAGCTTGACATTAACTATATCATTTAGATCTTAGAACATCCAGATGGAATCCTCTTGAAGGTGTAAATGCGGCAAGAAGTTTACAAAATAAAATGGATCAACTCCTGCCCTTGAGGTATGAAAAAAGGTAAAGTTATTCCTTTTTAAAATCTGGGACAACACCAACACAGTGAAAGCTGGATTGGTTCAAATCAAATCATCAACAGCATTATTGAGATTCTTAAAGCATTTAGATTTCAACTAATAAGCAGAAGTTGGCAATAAGAGTATTTCTTGATATAAAAAAAGTTTGACTCAGTAAAAACTTGTTTTATTGATAAATAAACAGGAAAGATATATGAGACCTGATTATATCTAATTACCACTAATATGCTGATAATACTTGCAATGTCAGCAATAACTAATCCATTAGACTACAGGCATTTCTTGAAGACATAAAAACCCGTCTCTGAAAAGGAAACTGATTGGTACTGTAGGTCACTATAACTGGATGGGATTAAACTGATCGCAGATTAGAAAGTAACAAACCTTGGTGTTATTTTCTATCAAGACTCACACTAAGCCTGGTTCAGCTGGAGGTTTATTCCTGTGAAAAGGAAGTTTTTCCTCACACTGTTGTTGCATGCATGCACAGGGTGAGGGATTGCTGTCCAGTCAACAACAAAATGCAAGCAAAAGTCATCCCTGCAATCTCATTCAGGGGGAGCGTGTCTTGCAAGTCAGTGACACAATGCAATTTTTCTGGGTAGAAACACTGAATAACTAACTGTATGATCTGACTGAATTCTCTCTGAAAAGTGCCTTTAGATGATGTGTAGTTTGTTGCCACTAAACAGTATATATCAATTGAATTGAATCATGTTATAGATTCTAGAAAACTTAGAACTGGATAACAATTGTGGCAGATCTTAAGTTAGAACCCCCCACAAGTACATTAGTAGTTAAATATTGCTTTTTCAAAAACATTTGGTCAATAGAAGGTGAAACTGTAATATCTCTTTAAGGAATATTTATTAAAGTTTTGTAATTTTTTTCTTACTCAGAAAAGGACAATAATAGTCAATATGAAGCTAATATCCGAAGGACTAGGAAATGTTTAAAGTGATGTAATTGCTGGAAAAGGGTGGGGTTTTATTAAGTCTGAACTTCTTCCCTACCAGTTTAAACAAATAAATATTTGTAGTTTTTTTCCCCTTCTATTATTATTTTCTTTGTCTGTGTTACTGTATATTTTTCTTTTATGGGTTTCATTTTCCCTTTGTTATATGTTCAGTAAATTCAAAATCCAATTAAGTCCAATGTTTCAATTCAGAATAAAAGTTGCTCATGCTCCCAGCTTGATACCAAAAATATTCAATCCATCTTATAAAAGACGGCATATATGTAGAAACGTATTTAGATAAACAAGTTTGAAGAATCTTCTGTCACATTTACGAGGAATTTCTAAACCTCTCAGTTTTTTTAAACTCTTCATTTCTCAAACTCTCTACAAAAGGAAATGTGGATTTGATATCTGCTTGTAGTTTAGAAGAACGGTTAGGAAAAGTTTTCTCTTTCTCACGAGCTCTCATTTAATCTCTCCCTACCATTTTCAATTCCTGTATATTCCGTCTTCTCTTGAAAACATTTTCCCTTGCCTCCCACCGATTCTGCTGAATTTCCCCATTGGAAAACATTAAAAGAATATTCTACTCTATTCTGAAACAGACTTGATCAGCTAATACTTCTTTCCAATTTAGAAAGAATACACTGATACGGTTTCCTTTATTGCAACCCATGACTTATCATCTCCAAACAGGCTACAGAAATAGCACATCCAGGGCTAAGTAGCCTTGCGCTCTCCGATCAAAGGTCACAGGAGGTTTGCCTGCTGAAACAGGTGATTGTCTTTGGGTGGAGTTGTGTGGCTGTCCTTCCTTTTACTCACACCGGAGATAAATCTGTTAGTTTGTTGCGATACTGATGAGGTTGGTCCTCCCATGTCCCTGTCAGCTATCTCCTTCTGAGTTCAAAAGGACACAAGTCCTGCCCCTGAGCTTGCTAACGAGAGCAGAGAGGAATTCTTTATCAGGTGGAAGTTTTGCTGGGAGTCGGCCACTGCAGCCGCGGTCAGCCTGGGAAACACTTTCCTCTGTTAGAAGCTCGTCTAAAGACCACCGCCAAGATGCCCAAAATGGTAGGATTTCTTCTTTTATTTTTTTTATTTAATAACTGCCTGTGTTATTTTGATATGGTGGGATCTATAAATCCCATACTGTTTCAGTAAATCATATATGAAGAGCAATTTAGAGACAAAATTCATAAAATTACATACAGTTGAGTCTTTATCTGTCAGTCAGTCGTAGCCTGATTTATTTACGCTGCTAATATTTTTCTTTTTTTTGTAAGTTCTTTTTTTCCAAGAGGCAGCAAACCTTCTAGTCATTTACTCATTAACTGAAAGTAGAGTTTGACCTATGCTGGACACATTCTCAACAGCAAATTAACACCAAAGTCCTACTTCTTGTTGCACCTGGCAGGTTCAAAGAGACTCTGTGTGGCATGTGTTATCATGATCACTATAGATGTGTCACTTCTACTTAAATAATTTGTCAAAGTCAAGAAAGATAAACACCAGCACATTATTACAACTTCAATATTTAGCTCAAATTGTCTAAATGTGTCAGAGAAGGTCAATATGCTAAAAGGAATTTCCTAAATTTCTTAAATGTCTTCAGTGAAAAGTTAGTGAAGTGTTCAGTGTGAAGCTGACAAGACTGGCCTTTACAACAGTAAGCATAATTGGCTCTACAAGGAGGCGGTCTTTAAGGAGACTTTATGCTGACATGTTTGACCCACATCACGCCAACTGGAGAGAAGTAGGACTGTAACTGATGCTGCGTATTGATGGCGTTGATATGAGAAAAGCTGAAAAACATGTTTGATTAGTTGGAATCTGGCTTGTGCTTAAGCATATCATCATAAAAGGGGGTTCCCATTTAGTAAAAACCAAGTGGATGGGAGGAATTACAGGCATTTTCATGAGTAACACGTTTTTAAGCAGAGTTGGAAACAACAACCAATTTTTTTGGAACTTTATTTGTGCTATAATTTGAAACCTAACAAATTACCAGTTAAAATTAGATTAGTTCCCTGTTTATTTTTCCCCTTTGTTTCTTTTTGGACGTATAGATCAACCAGTTAACTTTTTGAGTGTCTGGGATTTTGAATTGCAGTAGTAATAACCCAGTATTTTTAATCTATAATGTTTATATAAATGTCTTTAAATCTAAGTTTATTTTCAAGAGCAATTTCACATACCCTTTCACATAGATGTATTGTTAGCAACATTAGCAGTTAGCCATGGTGTCTTTTCCATACTTTCCCAGTCTCCTAAATAACAGGTCCCGATAGAGTGGATTCTTTGCTGCTATCATATTCCTCATTACCATGCAGGGGACCAAAATAATCTCACCTGGTCAGCCAGGCCAACAATGCCCCTAATGACTCCCCCCCCTCACAGAGGCATAGACCAGTATTGTAGGCCAACAAAGATCTCAATGACTCCCCGTTACTGAGGGGTTGACCTGTTCTTGTGGTTCAAGGTGCATGTTTTCTAAGCAACTTGCATGTTTTCTAACAAACAAGGCTAATTTGGGCAAATCTGTGAAGCTTGGATCTCAACGCTAATTCTAACATTTTGAATTGAGAAATCTTCCTGGATGGGAAGCGAAACGTCTTTGCATTTGAAAAAAAAAGTCCAGTGTATTGTTTTTTGACTTTTTAAGTCTATAGGTGAGTCCCTGATTGGTGGAATCATAATTTTTTGGTAAAACAGAGACAAGTTTGATGTTACCAAGGCAGGGCAAATGTAAGCACCCACCCACAAATGACATTAAAAACAAGGCAGACCTAAATCTAGCTTTTTTACTCTGTATTTCCCAGCAAGTTTTAACTGAACCTCCACACGAACACAAGTTAACATAAACGGTCCAATTTCCAAGTGATGCCTTTCATTAGATGTCAACAAGGTATAATTAATAATGTGTTGAAACTGCATTGCATTGTAACATATCAAACATTTCACATATACAAATTATATGTGTACCGACCTTCCACATGTGAAATTTTTTACACACTTAAAAAATAAACAAGGATAAAATACAAAATAAACAATCTAGTGTAATACACCAGAGCGTGCTTAATATTCAATTTAATTCTGTTTGAATTTAGTTCACTTACATAGTGCCAATCCGCAATACATATCATCTCAAGGCCCTTTAAAAAAAAAAAAACAATTCAATCGAATCGATTGCCATGTAGAAATTGTAGCAACATGTGTTTCACACAAATAAAAAAATACACAGACACCAGAGGATTTCCAATTTCACATTAGTTTAACATATTTTTTCCCCCTTGTGAAAATCACATCTGGTATAAAAACAGCAGGAAAATATTGTGCATATTGAACATTTGTTGCAGGTTTTACCCTTTGATGCCTGTTGTTGCTAATAAGCAACAAACCCCTTGTATTACACTGCAAAATATGTAAGTCTAAGTAAGTCAATTTTTCTCGAAATTAGAGCATTTTTTTGCATTGAGCAGGTAAGAGAGACACTTTGACATTGGAAAAAGACATTTTACAATTAAAATTAGAAAAAAAAACAACAACTGCAGTCTTTTATTTCAAGTGCATAATATCTAATTATCTTATTTTAAGAGTAAAAATGCTCATTCCATTGGCAGATTATCTTACTTTCCTACTCATATTAAAGGTAAAATACACTTATTTTAAAACATTTGAACTCATTTTTAGAACATTTTTGCAGTGTAGGCAAACAGCCATCATAGCGCTTTTTGCATCACCCTAGTGCTAGTCACAGTGTATGTTATTATGTAGTTATATTTGCTGTTACAAAACATACTTTACCTTCATTTCTATTTATTTTGTATGCACACATGCACAAAATGTCCTTTCATTATGTACATCTATATCAATTCAGGCTCCAAGGGGTTAATTAACATGTTAAAATTACATAATTAATACAAATTAGGATAAATGTCCACATTTCAATAGTTTTTGCTCTTATGGCACACATTTTATATGTATTTTTACCTGCGCTTTTTGACGTCAAATGTGGACATAAACACATACGATAGAGACAACGTTTAAAGACTTTTTTTTTTCCCATATAAGGTTTGTGTGGTTGCACTTGCAACATTTTTTTTAAAGCCCAAGCCACCCTCGGCTAGAGTGATAAATGCATCAGGAAAATACCAGATAAAAATTTATCTCCTCCAGGTGATCATGTAAGGTGGAAACAGCGTAAAAGCCCGGTGATGGTTTCATAATTAGATGTTCCATTTGTTCCTGCCCAACATTTAGTATGTTTATCTTTATGACAGCCAGGGCGTGCTCTGGTTCAACTTCATAAAAAGGTTCTATATCTGCTACAGGCCCAAGCCAAATCTATAAATGTGTTTTATTTTAACCGAAAGACCAGAAATAATATATATATATTTTTATTTTTTACTGGTTGAGTTCAAGTTATAATTGAAATCAGAGGTTTTGTTATTTGCTCCAACAACTGATTTCAGTGCCTTCCTGCAGGCAGTAGGTTTTCGGCTGTTTCGGTCCTTGTAAGTGCAACCTTCTGTTCAAATGGCTGGTCTAAAGTCTAATGAGATAGTGAGCAATTATGGTTTATGAATAATCCATTTAACAGGTCCATATTAAGGGTGTGCTTCAGACAAATCAGTCCGCTATTTATGTTTTCCAACATATCCGAAAGCAGCCAAACTGACAGTTATGTCAACTCAGATATATATTTGACACAAGCAAGTAGTTAAAACATGAAACAATGATTGGGAAGAAAATAAGATTGATGGGAAAATGTCTTCATAAATGTAACCATTGAATTGGTTTCTTTTCTGCAGGTGAATGTTCGCGTGACTACAATGGATGCAGAGCTGGAGTTTTCCTTTAACCAAAACACCAAAGGAAGGCAGCTGTTTGAGCAGGTCTGGATGTTTAAGTTCACAAAGCAAATAACATTGTAATGGCGGTTTTAGACCACGGTGGATCCAGTTTTTTTCTCATTGGGGGGAAAGAACAAAAGCATGGAAAAAAGAAAGTAGAAACAAAATATAGCAATAGCTTATTATGCTTTATTATAAGTGAGACAGAATCAAAGAGCCACTACTATGCACTACCCAGATAAAGTGGATCAAAACTGTCATCCTATCTCAGTACGACTGAAGATGAAAGTGCAAAACCTTAGCTTCTAATAATTGTTGTAAAGATAAAAATGTAAAGATAAAAAAGGACAGAGATCCTAGAGACCATCAGTTATCTTTTCTGTACCACCTCAGATCATCTTCAGAAATGAATTTATTGCAATGCCTTTATTGTAGGGGTCATGACAGGGGTCAGAAACAGTTCTACAGGGGCTCTGGCCTCTGACGGCCCCTGCCTAGAGCCAGCTATAGTTTGGACTAAAATATCAGTTTTACATTTGCATAGTATCTTTACTTGGAAATGCAACTTACTACTAACCTAGTCAGTGACAACAAAATAGAGTTAAAAAAGGCTTAAGATGTTTTTTATACTGGCAGCTTCATGCTGTCGGACATAAATCAATACAAATTAGGAAACTATGATTTGCAAAATACAGGGAGATACTTGCAGAAAAATGCTGAAAACCATTAAACATTTTCAATCTATGCACAAATCTTGCTGTGCTTTGTGCTGTTCTACCCCCCAAAAAGCCTTATAAGCCTCCATGACAGTTTTAGGTTGTAACATAACAAAATGTGAAATGTTTTAAGAAGAGAGAATATTTCTGCAAAGCGTTGTGCATTTTTTCTAATAGGCATACTAAAATACAAATCTGCTCCCAAGGGAAAAAAAATAAAAAAATAGAAACTTTGTCACTAAAACTGCCATGTTTCAGTTTAAAGTACTTGTTTTACAAACAGTTAAAGCAAAAAAATAAAAATAAATAAAAAACAGTAAATCTTTCTGTTTTACGAGGAAGAAAGACACATGAAGATTTTTACTCTTTTCTTTTTGTCATCAGGTTGCCAAGACGATTGGCCTGCGTGAGCTTTGGTATTTTGGACTTCAGTTTGTGGACAACAGAGGAATTGTCACGTGGCTGAATCCTGACAAGAAGGTGGGTTTACAATGTCAAATTTTTTTGTCCTAGTGTATTGATCTGATGGAGTTTTCTTTTTTTCACTTGTTCCACTTTTATTTACTTTGAACAAAAGAAGCCTTGTTACTTAAAAAAAACAAAAAAAACATGTGATGTGTACATGCATGATGTTTGTTTTATTGCTGCTTTGATTCAATGCCATTTATTAAATCTTTACTCTTATTTTATAACCCTGTTCAAAAACAAGCAACATTTCAATAAAAGTTGTCTAAGATCTAAGACACAAAATATTATTAGAAATTGGGAAGATAATCTGTGTTCTTTTGTGCATAAAATATTTTACTGAATACTTTTCACAATTATTCATCCCCATTATCAGAGTGAGATAACTCAGCTGCCTTATGCAGTGCTTGGGTAATACTAGTAATAAGAGCAGCTTGAAGCAATACATTTCACAGCTGATTTCACAATACGTTTAAAACAGAAAGTCTGACTCAGCAAAAAAAAAAAAAAAATTTATATACATATATATATATATATATATATATATATATATATATATATATATATATATATATATATATATATATATATATATATATGTATATATATGTATGCATTTTTCTTATAACCAAGTTTAATCAATAAGGGTAGTTTAAACATTGAAACTTCCTTAAAGCGGTGGCCTTTCTATGCTATTTAAAGGGAAACACAAAAATGTGACAAAGAGAAGAAAAACACCTAAAGTGTAGAGACAAAAATTATTCCATAGACCAAAATGGCAAACAGGTCAAACTTTTAACACCTCTGGTTTCCAATATAAAGTTAGGCTGTTATACTGCAAATAGGTTTAAATCTCTATTTATTGTTTAATTTTATAACATTACAATCATCATGACATTTTCCTCCCGTTCTTCTTCCTAACTGCATGAATATAAGTTGAGAACTTCAATGTGTTTCCTTTACCAAATAATAGTGAATTCTTTGTCTCTAACCAGAAGTATATTCACTGATACCTACTGCTTAATATATAAATATACATTTTAAACCACACTTTTCATTATCTGTGCAGGTGATGCTTCAGGAAGTAAAGAATGAGACTCCCCTGCTGTTCAAGCTCAGAGTCAAGTTTTATCCCGAGGATGTGGCAGAGGAGCTGATCCAGGACATCACTAGGAGGCTTTTCTTCCTGCAGGTGAAGGAGGACATCTTGACGGATGAGATCTACTGTCCTCCAGAGACCGCCGTGCTTCTGGCCTCCTACGCCGTCCAGGCAAAGTACGGAGAGTACATCAAGTCAGTGCACAAGCGGGGATACCTCTCCTCTGACCGTCTGCTCCCTAAAAGGTGAGATCAGGTTGTGGGTTGTGAGTCTATTCATAGCTTCCCAGCTGAAAAGACAAGTTTATATTGGTTAAAGGTCTGTCATCCTTGTTGTAGCAATTCAATGCAACTTTAAAACTAAAACAATGTGTTGATTAACCCTTTATAGCCTAAAACATTAACTAATTGTCAGAAAATTCAAGTTCTTAAACATTTCAGTTGTAATTGAACAAGTAATTTGCCATTTGTCATAGTTTAGGCTTTTCCCTGCAATTTGTTATAGATTTCCTGTGCATTAGATATGTCAGATCATTCAAACGTAAAAATATCACACTGATGATGATGTAGTGGTCTTTAAAGCTTGATGTAAAAAATTGAAAATTCTGATATTTAAATTTCATATAATTCAAGAAATTTTTTTTAGATGAAATAACAGAAAGAAATATTAAGAGTTCTTGGATTTCTATCTTAAAGAAACTAAAATGCTTTTTTTTTTTATCCTTTTTGTGTATAAGATAAGTAATTCATGACACATTTTCTTTTTAAAACCACCAACAGTATTTGAAAAAAACTGAAGTGAAACTATTAGCTGCAGTTCCCCTATTAAATAATTATAATTAAATATACTGTTTTTCATCTTTGTTGATCCAGAGGAGTATTTAGCAAAGTAAAGGAAAGAAAAAAGAAGAATGTATTCATGTCAAATAAAGTCTGAAATCGCACCATTGGACCTCTACTGTAGGTGTTTGGTTACTTTAAGATCACGTTCATCATTGGGTGTGAAACACCCGTGTAAAAAGATAAAATAAAATTTATCTTAACGTGTTTATTGCTTTATACTATTGCACTCATAATAATCTATAAAGGCTATCCATCTCAAGGTCTCTTTTTTCAATTAGCTTTGACTTACTGCTTGTGAGCAGTTTTTTTTTTTATATATATAGAACACTTATTTTGTTCTTGTGATACTTTAATTATTTTAATTATTATTTTGCTGTGTTTCACCTTAATTTTTTACATTGCAGCTTTTTCAGTAAAACCGACTTTGAGTTTTTGTAAGTCATGGCGTATAATATGTACATCATGCCTATATGGTTAAATGGATACAAAATTAATTAACATAAGAAACATAATAAAAAGTAAGTGAAAATCTAACTTTCCTCTTTGTGAAATGTTCAAGCAAAGTTAAAACATAAATACATGCAAAATAGAATACAGTCCAATATGTATGTTCGTATCGATGCAGTAGATAAAAAAGAAGAAAGGGCCGAGAACATAATGTGTAATGTTTTTGAAACATGTATCTTAAACGCAGAGTTTTCATTTTTATTAATATGTTTGTTTGTTTTTTTGCTATTTATTTATTAATTTATTTTTGCAACTTTCTTTAAAACCAATACATGAAATGCTTATGGTTCTCTTACGCCTTGAAAATCATTCAAATCCCTCTAATTTTTCAAAGTTACACAAATACCAGTATATAAATACCAGCACAAAGCGTATTTGGTAAAAAATGTTTTTATAACATGCTTCCAAAAAATTTGTTAGAAAGTGAGATGCACATTTGAATGTAGCCTTCTTTATAGAGGCGGATCACTCCCACAGCATGATGCTGCCACCATAATGCCTCAAAATGGGGATGGGGAGTTCTCCATCTTATGCAGTCTTTTAATGGTCACCCAAAAGTTATTCCCCCCCCCCTCCTAAATTTTAAAAGACAAAGAGTCAGTAGATGTTCTTATAGGGGTAACTCCTCCTGAGTTACCAAGAGCCTCGTTACTCTTTTATTTTTTTGATTAATGTTCTCTGGATTGATGCTGGATTAAACACACAGGTGAATTTTGCAAAGTTAACTCAAAATGTGAGATCTGTTAACTCATTTCCACTGTATATGACCAACAGTGTTTATAATTCAGAATGAAAGTCACTTGAATTACTAGTAATTACTTCATGTCTTACTTTCCCTGCAGAGTTTGTGTCTTCTTGATGATAAACATGGAAAAGGGACATTAAAAAAGGGAATTTTATTGAAAGTGGATGTTTATTTTTTGAGAAAATCTATAGTTTTTCTTCCCATATGCTGCAAAATCAGACCAGGTAAACATCAGTTGCAGTTTCTAATTCAAGACATAACAGAAAAGAAAGAGCCTTCAGTGCATACAGCATGTGTTTAAATTAGCTCTGTATGTAGACACGGAGTGATCCCGCTTTGAGCCGTGTGGCTTTCTGACAGCTTGTCTCTCCTCTTAGAGTGCTGGATCAACACAAGCTGTCAAAGGAACAGTGGGAAGAGAGAATCCAGGTTTGGCACGAGGAGCACAGATTCATGATGAAGTAAGTAAAGACCTGCTGACAATGTGGGAGTTTTCTGCCTCAATGAATGCTTTGCATTGTTATGTTAATGAAAGTAAAAAAAAAAATAATAAGAAGAAAAATAAAACAAGCAGGAATGTTTACTTAAAAAAAATCCTGTTTAGTTTATATAAGTGAAATGCACCTATATGTATAAAATAAGCATTTTATTGTGATATTAAAGTGGATTTTTAGACAGTTTGAGACGCATTTATAAACTTAGTTAGGAATCAGTTACAACCAACATGTAATGTTATGACAAAAAATATTTTTTTCTGTTGATGATTTTGAGTAAAAGTAACATTTCTGCTATAAGGTTTATTTCAGTGACAGATAGTTAACACCCTGAATGACCGACGATAGTATCAATAACCTCCGACCAAAATCCAACATGGCTGGCTTCATATAAAACTTTATGCTAACATGAAGACAGAAAAGCCTTTCATTTCACTTCTGTCATTTAGTTTCTGCTTAAATCTTTAACAGGCACAAACTCTGAAACCAGACGCCAACATTTATGAACTTAAAATCTCAACTGTTGGGGGGAAAAAAGCAAAAAAAATATCAATTGAAAGGCATATGTTACTGTTGGCTTTTAGGCGTTAAAAGGCTGCAGAGCCAATCAGTTAACAGGCTGTGCTGGTTTTTAAACTTTGAACTGGAATGCAATTAGGTTGGGTTTAATGCTACTTCCAGATAAAAGTTTCAGCTTTAGAGGTAAATAAAAAAAAAAAAAATACAGAATTTTCACTCGCACTTGTTCCAAGTAAATGTTACTGTGTCTACTTTGAATGAAGCGGCCAAAATTCCAGCTGTGGTCCTTGAACATGATGGTTATAGATCTTATTGAACATTTCTAGGTTGCTTAAAGACAAAAGATAAGTGAAAACAGAAAAATAGGAAGCTTTTGAGGGGAAAAAAATGATCACCTTATATAGAACAAACCTATAAAACCTGTAACATCATCAGCGACCCCTCACACCCCCACCGCGGACTGTTCTCCCGGCTGCCCTCTGGGAAGCGACTTTGCAACTTTCACTGCAGGAACAGCAGGTTCTGCGACAGCTTATCCATCAGACTGTTGAACTCTAAACTAGACTTGGCGTCACGCTTGGAACATTATTTTGCACCACCGACATGGCAGAAACTTTTATAATCCTTTTAAATAGGACACAACTCAATTTTATACTACATTTCTGAACCATATTTATTTTGCACTGCACTGAACATTTCCATATTGATGCCCTTTTGCACCATTCCTTTTTCAAAATTGGTTTTCCTTTTACCCTACAGTATATGGTTTACATGATTATCACTTCTGCACTTAAAGTGATAATGTGCATTTCACTGCTGTAAGCTGCTCATTCACTGTTAGAAGCTGTAACAAAATAATAATAATTGAACTTCATGATCTCACATTGGAGAAATTAATCTCTGCTTTTAACCAATCCCCTTGGGGAGCAGTGGGCTGCCATTGTGTGGCGCCCGGGGAGCAGTGTGAGGTTGAGGGTCTTGCTCAGGCACCCAGAGTGGAGGCCGTGGTGATCTAACCGGGTACTTGCAAGCTTCTCAGTGAACAAGCGCACTGCTCTAACCCATTAGGCCAACACTCCCAAGCAACATAATTTTGTGTTGTATACACTCAGTGTATACAACATGACTATAAAGTTTGTCTAAGTCTAAATGAAAAAGCGGCAAGTGATGTGGGTTTTACTTCCCTCACAATGGCTGCCTGCATTTTCTTCTGTTACAAGAAGATGTGTCCTGAATGATGCTCAAGCAGCGTTTTCCTGAACTACACCAAAATTAGAATTATAAGTGGGAAAGTCAGCGCAACAGGATGGTACCTGACTTTTACATTCAAGATGGATTTTCATCAACATGAGTTAAAATCTCCTGCTTCGCAGTTTTCTATTGCAGTTAATAGTTCAGGTAAGACTGACAAGTAAGTCTGTATAGAGCAATATATTTCGAGGCTGTGTATATATATTAGTGTAACAGTAGCTGTAGTGTGGTCCACAACTGAGAGATTACGCCTCTCAGAATTCACAAAATCTGGTTCCGAGCACAATGGACCGCATCAGTACTATGATCATCCGCTAGGCCTTCATAGATATTGTTCAAAGTTAACAAATAACACAATGAATATTGTTGTTGGATTCTGTAAATATGGTGCTATAATTCAATGTTACCCTAATATCATGGAGCCACACCCGATAAAATAAATAAAACTTATGTTATTTTGACTTGAAACAGGGAAGACGCAATGATGGAGTATCTAAAGATCGCTCAGGATCTGGAAATGTTCGGTGTTAATTACTATGAGATAAGGAACAAGAAGGGCACAGAACTTTGGCTGGGAGTCGACGCACTAGGGATCAACATCTATCCAAAGGATGACAGGTAAAAGCTTTATAATAGGGTTTAATGGCACTGTTTTTGTTTGTTTTTAATTTCTATATCCAGATTTTTTTTGTATCTTCTTTTTTTCTAAACGTGGAATTTCAATACTAGCATCAGTCATTGTGCACATTTATAGTTTTTTTCAGATTGTTTTACAAAAAGGGGGAGGACATCAAATTAGCAGTCCAAACCTCAGCTGCCTTTTATTTTTCCTTCCGTCATGTTTTTTGTCGCTTGGCTGACCATGTAGACTGTGTTTCTAACACAAGTTTGACCTATTACTCAACATAGACTTCTAATTTCCTGCTTGATTTTCTGATGCTGCCTTTATCCATATTTTTCAAACTTCTTTCAGGCTGACCCCCAAAATTGGATTCCCGTGGAGCGAAATTAGAAACATTTCTTTCTCTGAAAAGAAATTTGTCATCAAGCCAAACGATAAGAAATCTCCAGTAAGTATCCCATGAGTTGGGATTTTACCCATTGAGTCAGTAACTTTAGCTCAACATATTAAGCAGGTGTTTTCTTAAGCTGTATGACGTTTCTGTTTTTTTTTTTCTGCCTCTCAAAGGATGTTATTCTCTATGTTGCACGTCCGCGTGTCGGAAAGAACATCATGCTTATTTCTAAGAGCAACCATGCCCTGTATGTTCGCCGTCGGAAGCCCGACAACATCGAGGTTCAACAGATGAAGGCTCAGGCCAAACAGGACAGGCACCAGAAGAAGATGGAGAGGTAAGACAGATGAAAAAAGATCTTCAAATCTACAAAACAGTCTACATGTGAAGTGATTCAAGAAGACAGGAAAACAATTTATTTTCGTTCTTACTTCTTGAGCTTTTCACATTATACCAAAAAAGTTTTAAAAAAAATGTAAGTTTAATTGAAATTTAAGGGGAATGACCAATATAAAGTAGTCCATATCTGTAAAGTAGATGGAATATGATCTGATCAACTCCCGCAGCATGCTGCTGCCACCACCGTATTTCTGGGGGTGGAGGTCCATAAACGTTTTTCTACCCAAGCCAAAAAAATTTAATTTTAATTTCATCCTAAAGCAGCCCCCTCTTCATCGTTTCTGGAACTGGAACTTCCTTGTAACCAGTCCAAGATAAAAGCCTGATATTTGGGGGTGCATGATTAATAGTTGTCTTGGCAACAGTTTCCTGTTGCCATTGAAGAGTGTGGTTTTGAAGGGACAAGATACCACGTAAAGCTGGTATGGGATGTGAGTGATTCATGTGCGTGTGTGTCCTGCAGGGAACAGCTGGAGAGCGAAAAGAAGATGAGAGAAAGTATTGAGAAGGAGAAAGAGCAGATGGAGAGAGAAAAGCAGGAGTTGATGATGAAGCTCTACGAGTTTGAAGAGACTACTAAGAGAGCAGAACGAGGTGGGGCAAACCACGTCACAACCAAGCTGTCTAAATATGAACGCTGCTTAAGAAATGGTCCTTATTTTCCCAGTGCACCCAAGACAAAAACCCAGAGCCCACCGTCTTTATTCATGATGCAGTGAATGTTTCAAACAGTGGAAAATGATTTTACTGCCCTCTGCTGTTTTTTTTATTCATTTATTTTGTAGTTGACAGACCCTGAATGGTACATCAGTTAAAGTTCTGCTTTTGCTGCTTCTGTTTTTTTTTTTTATATATATATTTTTAGGCCAATATTCATATAATGAATAAAGAAAGAGAAACATTTTTAAAATAAAATAGCTTTCCCAACCCCTACTGGCATACAGCATTTAATAGATTCTCCTGGGTGCTGATTTAAACCCGCAGAGCTTCGGGAGCAGCTGGACCGGGCCATGAGGCTGGAGGAGGAGAGGAGGAGGGTGGAGCAGGAGGCGGCCCGGCTGGAAGCTGAGAGGATGGAGGCCATAATTGCCAAGGAGGAGCTGGCCCGGCAAGCTGAGGAGCAGATGAAGAGCCAGGAGCAGCTGGTGAGTGTACAGCATAAGTGAACCAATCCTGATATAAGTATAAACACACATTAGCTGTTTTAGCTGCAGTTTATGGCTTAATTATTTACTTCTGAATCTTTAAAGTATAACCCGAGCATTTAGGTAAAGCTTTATCTGGATATATAGGAATTTAAATAAAAAAAATATATCATCTAGATCAGCACAGATTGTTAATTGTTCTCTTATGTTTTAGTTAAAAAAACAGAAAGTCAGAGTAATTTTGACACTTGTGTTTAAAATCCCTTTGCATTGTTCTATCTCAGGCTGCAGAGCTGCAGGAGTACAGTGCCAAGATCGCTGAGCTGGAGCAGGCCAAGAGAGAAAAGGAGGAGGAAGCTGAGACATGGCACGTCAAGGTAAACTTTCCAAAAGGTGGCCGAAGCCTTCTCGATAGGACGTTAAGGAGGGTGGCCAAATGAAACACTTCCTCACTGTGTCATCGGTTCCAGAGCAGAGAAAAAAAACACTTTATTCTTAGCAGGTTTAAGGTTATTCAAAAGAAATAAAATGATTAAGAAATTGCTGAAATGAATAAACAACACCAAATGCATTAACAACACTGATTAAGAAAAAGGGACACATATTTCCATCTTGAAGCAGGAAAAACAAAAGAACATATCATTCATGCTTCTAGTAAAAAAAAATAATAAAAAAAAAGAATTAAACTTGTCCACATCTTCAGTCAATTTCAGGAGTTTGCTGGAAGATCCACATGGAGGTGGAGCTGGCATTCAAAGCTCCAATTAGTGCCACCCTACCTGGTCCATTTATGAGCATCAAGACTTTTGAATTAACTAATCATCTGTTCTGTCTTTACACAATCATAAGGTTTTATGCAATCTTTTTTAAAAGGTGCCACCTGTTAAGCAGGAAGGGACACTGTAATGTTGATGTGCATTAAAAAAAAAACTCTCTAAAGTGTTGAGAAACTAATGGAAAAAAAGCATACCCAGGAGTTGTCATGTTTTCATCCAACTATTAGATATAATCTACACCTCAACTAGTTAGTCGTAGGTCTCATTTGAAATCTACTGGGAACTTTACACTGGAATATTTTTCTGAGACATTTTTCTGCATCAAGCACCTCGATAAAATTAAATCCATCTTTAAACTGGACAAAATTATATCTAACGCAAAGTTTTTGTCTTTTAATAGCTTTTTTCAAACTTTCATTTCAGTTTTTTTTAATGTTGATCAATTTCTTAATTCTATCATTCTTATTGCAGGGGTTTATTATATACTAAGAAAAAAGTGGAATATGACATTACACTGAAGCAGTAAAAGAGAATAAAAGAAGCTTTTTTAAAACACTTCATAAGAAATATCCCAAATCAACTAATGGTTATTTGAAATCATGTGGTGCATTCCCACTGTCTTTTGCTGATGAAGTCTCTTCTGATCGGATATTCCAGGCTGCAGAAGTCGAGCAGAACCTAATAAAGACCAAGGTAGAGCTACAACATGCGAGAACCACCTCCAACTCTGTCCCTTCGGGTGGGTCCTCTTCCTCCTCTTCAGACAGCGAGAGTGACAATGAGCACAGCGAAGTAAACAGCACCCACAGCGCTGAGCTGCAGACGCAGGGCATCAGTGATCACCGCAGGGAGGAGGAGCGACTCACTGAAGCTGAGAAGAACGAGCGCTTGAAGAGGCAGCTGAGGGTGAGCTCAGACTTCCAAGACCAAATAAGTGTGAAATCAGAAATAGCAACTTATTTTATTCTAATAAATGTTTTTTTCCAAGATATGAGAATTTATTCTCAGCATACAGAGCTGTTCCAGTGGCTACAAAATCTTTAGACATAAACTGTATGGAGAGAATTTTATTTCATTATTGCTGCAAGAAAGATTTTATTTTGCAAATAGAAAATTAACAGAAATGAAATTTTGAAGGACTTTTTATTTAAAAAAATGTTTTGGGAGTAATTTTGCTGGTTTCTCAAATGATTTTTTTTTTTATACGTTCAAATCTATTTTTTGTATTTAGTTTTTAAAATTTTTCTATACATTTTATATTTCCAAATTTTTTTTTTAATCTATTTTTCAGATTTTTTATTTTCATTTTCTTTTTACAATTTAGTTTTTTTTCAGATTGAGTTTTACAAATTGCATTCTTTTCAAAGTGGGTCTCTCTTTATGTCTGAGATCGGGCTTTCCTTTGCATTGAGGAGCTTAAGTAAATTTCTGTTAGACTGCATGGATGTCAGCAACAATATTTTATATATATATATATATATATATATATATATATATATATATATATATATATATATATATATATATATATATATATATAAAAACATAAACGTAAGGGCGGCTGACCTACGACGGCTGATCATGACCAAACTGGATCCCCTAGTACGACGTCCAAGACTGCCAAGGCTAAGTGACAGAGTACCCTCTGAAAGTCTTCTAGAAGATGTAAATGCAGCACTACATACTATCCCTACTAAAGACATAACTGAGACCAACGAGCTGACCTACGCCACAGCTACAGTGATCCTAGAGATGCTTGGCTATAAGATAAACACCACAGGCCACAAAGCAGTCTCCTCCCCATGGAGGAGAAGGCTGGAAGCCAATGCAAAGCCAATAGCACAAGTCACCATCAAGTGCGGCATATACCAGGGTGATGCACTATCCCCGCTGCTGTTCTGCATAGGCCTGAACCCCCTCAGCCAGATCATCACAAAGACTGGCTACGGATACCAATTCCGAAGCGGAACAATCATCAGTCACCTCCTCTACATGGATGACATCAAGCTGTATGCCAGGAGTTAGCGAGACATCGACTCACTGATCCACACTACCAGGATCTACAGCAAGGACATTGGGATGTCATTCGGACTGGACAAGTGCGGTCGCATGGTCTCAAAGAGAGGGAAGATGATCAGAACCGAGGGGGTTGAACTACCAGAAGGCCACATTACAGATGTGCAGGACAGCTACAAATACCTTGGGGTGCCACGAGGAGATGGCAAGAAAGACTGCCACAGCTAAATGCCACAGCTAAATACCTACAAAGAGTAAGGCAGGTCCTGAAAAGTCAGCTGAATGGGAAAAACAAGATCCAAGCCATCAACACATATGCCCTACCAGTCATCAGATACCCCGCTGGTATAATAAACTGGCCAAAGGAGGAGATAGAGGCCACTGACATCAAGACAAGAAAGCTCCTCACAATGCATGGAGGGTTCCACCCCAAATCCAGCACCCTGAGACTGTATGCCAAGCGTAGCGAGGGAGGCAGAGGGCTAGTGAGTGTCAAGACCACTGTCCAGGATGAAACAACTAAGACCCAGGAGTACATCAGAAAGATGGCCCCCAAAGACAAATGGCTTGGTGAATACCTCAGGCAGGAGAAAACCGAAAGTGAGGACAAGAAAGAGGAAGGAGAACCATCATGGAGGGACAAGCCACTGCACAGCATATACCACAGACAAATAGAAGAAGTGGCTGATATCAAAAAATCCTACCAGTGGCTGGAAAAGGCTGGACTGAAGGACAGCACAGAGGCACTAATCATGGCAGCACAAGAACAGGCACTCAGTACACATCAATAGAGGCCAGGGTCTACCACACCAGGCAGGACCCCCGATGCAGACTGTGCAAAGATGCCTCTGAAACAATACAGCACATAACAGCAGGGTGTAAAATGCAGGCAGGAAGTGCATACATGGAACGCCACAACCAGGTAGCTGTCATAGTGTACAGGAACATCTGCCATGAGTATGGGCTGGAAGTCCCAAGGTCAAAATGGAAGACACCTCCTAAGGTAGTTGAGAATGACCGAGCTAAGATCCTATGGGACTTCAAGATCCAGACTGACAAACAGGTGATGGCTAACCAACCAGACATCGTGTTGATCGACAAACAGCAGAAGAAGGCAGTAGTGATAGATGTGGCAATCCCAAGCGACAGCAACATCAAGAGGAAAGAACACGAGAAGCTTGAGAAATATCAAGGGCTGAAAGAGGAGCTAGAAAAAATGTGGAAAGTAAGAGCAGCAGTGGTGCCAGTGGTAATTGGAGCACTGGGGGCTGTGACCCCCAAACTGGGAGAGTGGCTACAGCAGATTCCAGGTAAAACATCAGAGGTCTCTGTCCAGAAGAGCGCAGTCCTAGGAACAGCTAAGATACTGCGCAGAACCCTCAAACTCCCAGGCCTCTGGTAGAGGACCCGAGCTTGAGGATGACACATACCACCCCACGAGGGGTGAGAAAACAGTTTTTTTTATTTTTATATATATATATGAGCCAGTGTTCAAATAGAAAAATATAAAAAAAGGAGGATGTGATCTTGGCAATGCAATTTTAAAATAATTAATACAAAAATAATAATCTATTTCTGAAAAAAAAATCTGATTTCTGAAAATCAGAAATCAGAAATATAAAATCTGTAAGAAATGAAATTGAAAAATAAAATGAAAAAATAATAATGATAACAATTTGAATAACAAAATCTGAGAAACCAGAAAAGTAACTCTTAGTTTTTTTATTATAATTTTCAAAATTATTATTTGTATTTCACTTTCAAAATGTTCTTTTTATGTTGTTGCCGTGTTTTTTTTTCACATTTCAATTTACAAAACATATTCTTTGCTTACAAAAATAATGTAGGAAAATTCACTCCATAAGGCTACATCAGAGAAGTACCAAGGTGAAATCAGATAAATGCACCAAACTTTTCATGGAAAAAAGCAATGAACATATGAGGAAGAGCATTGCTCTGTTGCCTTACAGCATGATGGTGTTTCTAAGTGCATTTTCAATGTTCTTGCTGTGTCTGCGTGGGCTTTTTTGCCAGGTCCTCTGGCTTCCTCCCACAGTCCAGAAATACGCATTTTAGGTTAAATGGTGATTCTAAACTCGTTGTCGGTGTGAGTGTGCATGGTTGTTTCCAGTGGGTGAAATTTTTTCAGAGCTGCAGACAAATCTGTTTGAAAAGTGCAACCATACAGGTATAACATTGACATTCCTAGATATTTGGGAGAAAGAAAAAATGTTTCATGTTTGGGCCATCTGTACCATGAGTTCTTAGTTTGCAGAACTATTGTTGTCATAGCTTCAGTTTCTGATAAAAACAAACAAACAAACAAACTGTTAAATTATCTTCAGTCCCAAATATTTTCAAGTGTTGCTGTTTCATAATGACCAGTTTGTCAGTTTGATTTTCAATTAAAAACTAAAAATATCTACAGAAATAAAAAAAAGGGGGTTAAAGGAAGTGTTTTCACGTGTTTGAATAATCAACTGTGACTCTCATCGCAGGAAATGAGCTTAGATCTGGAGCAGGCCAGAGATGATACCAAGAGGACCAAGTATGACGAGCTTCATGTTGAGAACATCCGTCTGGGACGTGACAAGTACAAAACCCTCAAACAAATCCGCCTTGGCAACACCAAGCAGAGGGTCGATGAGTTTGAGGCCTTGTAGAAAACCCTGGAAGGTGTATCCCATAAAAAAAACCCAACAACAACAAAATACAACATCTAGGAATGATCTGCTTAGCTTATTACATACTACAGTGATTGCAGCCAGTGGCGGTTCTTGCATAAGTGGTGCCCCGGGCAGGACACTCCCTCCTCAACCCTACTCCTCCAAATGACACACATACACACACACACAAAAAAAAGATCTAAGAACAGGGAAATATTATGTTTTAATAAGTTATAACTTACCAGAAACCAAATATATGATGAAGTAATCGTCACAAATCATAAAAAAAACTAGTTTTGTACAGATTATCCAATGTATAGCTGTGTGAATTTGTAAATGTCAGTAAATAACGTGAATACATTTAAAACTTGCTGTCAACTCAAACATATATGTGACATCAGATGTTTCATTTGTGAGCTTCCATGTTTAGAAGTTACGGATACAATTAAAAAAGTTAGGACAATCTAAATACGAATCACTAATTTATGACAACGGATCTACAGCCCCTGATGAATCTGTTAGACTCTTCACCAGCAGGTGGTGGACATAAAATTTGTTTAAAGAAGAAAACAATACCACTTATTCAAGGTTATGCTGCACCTGCAACATTTCATTAAGGATAAAGCTTTTTCTGTTTTCGTCTTCTTCCTCTTGTTCAGCTTTTAATGGCGGCTGATGAACAACCTTCAAGTGTATCATCATGTACATTTTTATTTGCAGTTTTGAAATGTTGTAACTTCTAAACTTTTATTCTCACAGATGAAACATCTGATGTCATGTACGTATGAGTTGACAAGAAGGAATAAATACAATATTTAAAATTTATTAGTAATAATTGTCTTACATTGACATATTCAGTCACCTATGTATAAGTTTTTATTGAGAGTTATCTTCACAAAGAGAATAAAGGGGCATTAAATAACAAATCATGTCTGGGGAATATTTTATCACATTAGAAATCATTTTTAAGTTGGGTTATTTGCAACTTTTACATTCTAAGGATGAACAAATGCTATCTAAAGTTGCTTAGCTTCTTAATATACCTTATACTACAAATGCAAACTCCAGCATCGTTATCCAGCTATTTTACTTCTTTTTGGCTTACATCATCCATAAAATGAAAATAATCACCTCGTACTAGTTAACTGGACATGTAAATAAGCTTTAGAAATCTATTGTCTTTGTCCTGATAGTTGTGCCGTCCCTAAGCACTTGCTGCCCTTGGTGGAGAGCCAAATCACCCATATCAAGAACCGCCACTGATTACAGCCATGTGTAACTTTTAAGACTGGCGGGAAAGGATGGTCTTAAACTGTAAAAATACTTCCATTCCTTTTGTTTTGTTGCTTAAAGCTTTGACTATTTTTTGTTATTCTAAAACATCCCATAAAATGGAGTGTATTCTTAATGGTACGATAACAGAGGATGATGATTTTATTCAAAGACCAGCGGTAAAAGGCTGGTAAAAAGGGGCATGCATGTGTGTTAATCATAAGTGGCCAAATTTGCATTTGCAAGTTGCGGTTTTCTAAACATGTGACAGAGTTTAGATTTATTTAATAAATGCAATATGCTGAAAATAATTATTAATCATTTGTGTAATATCTAGCTCATCCTACTGATTTTCTGACTTGCAACTGAAATGGATTGTGTTTTCTTTGTACTAGAAATTCAGAAATCAAAATAAGTTGGCTCCATATTAAAAAAACATACAGGTATTCAAGTGAACTCAGCTGGCCCCTCAAAAGCTCCAACCTTTAAAATCCAACATGGTTTCTGAGGAAAGAAGCTGTAATAATACAATAATATTTTATTTGTGTTTATTTGATCATCTTGTTATCTTCAAATACACATGGTTCATCCAACAATCCAAAAACATGCCTGTGGATATATTGTCATGCGTGCATTGTTGTCCGTTCCTTAGTGTCTCAGGTTTGGACCTGACACCCTCTCCTTAGTATTGGCTACCTCTTGCCCATTAACCACCTTTTACTCTCAGATTGCTGCTTTATTATGAAAGAAACCACAATCATTAATATTTTGTCTGTATTAAATCACAACTGTTGAACACTATGACTCAAGTTTTGATGCTTTTGACTGTTTTGCACTTGCACAAGAGAATAAAAGTGAGGTTGGTAAGATTTTTTTATTTTCTACTTTTTATTTAGATTTTATTTAATCTATTTTCTGTTTATATTTTTCTGAATTCCATATGTCTATATCATAAACATCAACAAATAATTGGTTCCCCATACCTTTGTGTTTTGGTGATGAGAGTAGGAAGCTGCAGAGACCAATACGGTCTCTCTTTTACTGTTCTTGTGTTGTGAAAAATCATTGCTCAAGTCAGGAAAAGACTTTAGCTGCCTTTATTTGACATACATTTTGATTTTGAAAAACAAAAAATGGATGAACAGATGTAGATTACAGTATAGTATAGGTTTTGTTACTATGCTCATCCTCATTTGACTAAGATATAATCTTTAAAGCTCTGCTGCAGGTTATGACATGTATTCTAACTTCAGCCATTGAAGTTACCTTCTTTATTAAAGAATCATTTACGATACTTCTGCTCAGGTATCTGCAGTAACAAGTTCTCTTCTAATCAGTGATGCATTATGTTACCTTTAAGTTTTTTTGATCCTCATATTTCAGGGAAAACAATACAATTTGTTATCTGTTTTTTAATTTCATCAATAAGAGTCTAATACTGTAAATTCACTTTTTATTTCTGGCTGAGCTTTAAATTTTGTTTGCACTTGTACTGCTTGGCATTTACTGTAGGTGGCAGTATACACAATAGAGTTCAATGAAGTAACTGAGGATTTACTAATCCGCTAAAGTGACCGGAGATATTTTGGCCTCTGTCCAGATCGTTATATCACGTGTGAAAATGCATAAGTGAACAGACCGAAGAACTGGACAAAAGCCTCTTTTAGAGGCTTTGGTCCGCCCTCAAATGGATTCTCCAAATATAGGAAATGTAGGTCTTTTGGAACTTAGCAGACCAACATAAATGGACCTGGAGCAATAGGGAATGTAGGGGATGTTTATTAGTTTTCCTGCTGGCATCCAGTTGATATATTTCAAGGGTGTGTATATATGTTATAAGACCTGTGTCGACTGAGTTGCCCATGACACTATAAATCCTTTTGCAGCTTTAAGCCAGACACAAATAAGAATTTTATAATAGTTCTCATCGATTTCCTGCTCAGTTTGCAAGGTTGTATCTGTCCAATGAGAGGAACATTCATCACATGGTGGATTTGTCTGCTAAAATTCTAGATAATGAATAATAAATTCCTTATTTAGAAAAAAAGAAGCTGTTTGTGCAACTGTTCACTTGTTGCATGAGATCTACTAAGATTGTGTGTCTAAATAACAGATGCAAAACTGTGGCGGCCCACCCTGTTTGAAAGAGGATTCTGCTTACTGGCTGGTGCCATGAGGAGTTTGAGTGAGATTTATCCTGTCCGCTGAACTGCTGCTAGTTTTACTCACATGCCTGGAAGATGTCTAGTGCTACTACCACACATGATCTCGCTCTCGAAATGGAATTGAACGATTCAGATTAGCTAGCTGAATGAATATAAGGGGTAGAACATAGCCGCCTGTGGCCTGGGCTGCCTGTCACAACTCCAGTCCGGCACGCAGATGACGTCATACACACGCCGCTTTGTTTTAAAAAATATAAATATAAAAAATATAACCACGGATGTCTGGGGGACAGTGATTCACCTACATGTTATGAATGCTGGCTTACTATAATGAATAATTTATGAACAGTTTAGTTTGTGCATTCAACTCGTTGCCCATAGGAAGACGTTACTTGGATATAACCTAACCGAATATCTTGAGAATAGCTCCAAATAACACAAAACTCATATGGGTGAGTAGAACATGATGTAATAACATAAAATCAAGGGCCCAATGTAAAAAAACAGCATTTCCCTTTAATAAAACAGATAAAGTCTGTTGGTGCATCAAAAAAATATTTTCCCGGATTGTTTAACCATCAAAATAAGTCAAATCCATCAAGCACATCTGCTATATAAAAATCTATAGAAAAAACAAACAAACAGCTATCTCCCTACTAGAACCAATTAAAGGTAAAACTTCTAATCTGCCTTTATATATTTTTTTTTTTTGCTGTGGTAATATTTCCTCACAACAGAACCCTTGTCCACTAAAGCCAAGGTACTTTTCAACACTTCACAGTACATACCAGAAAATAGCTGCTGCTGTCTGTTATGAAAACAAACAAACAAACATGCGTTTTGAAGTTTAAATTAACACCAATAACCAAAACCTATGCAACTCAGTTGATGATTGAACCATATTTTACCCAGGCTATGGCAGGGCTTGAGTGTAGGCCAAGGGGGGAATGGCCACCGACTGTGGAACAAGCATTTCTCCTCTAAACAAGAGGATGGCAGCAGTAAAGACACCATGTCCAACTTTGACATTTCAAGTTTGTGTATTAACCAAAACCTGAACAGAATTACAACAATTAATTATTCACAACTATATAAACCAATAAAAACAAATAAGAAATAATTTACGCTCTTCCAGGAATTACTTTTTATGTCATATGGGGGAAAGTTTTCTCTGCAATCATCTGTGAATAATCTATTTAAGAACATCTACTGAACCCATTTAATTACTTTTTTTTTCTTTGGTTGATGTGGAACCATAAAATATGATTCAAACAGCAATGCAAATGTTGCTTTATCAGCAAGGGCCTCAAAAAGCAGGTCTGTCGTCGGGGATTTATTTGGAAAATATGCGTCTTTTGCAATTTCAAGGAGCCTACTAGTTTTTGGCCACCCCTATGAAAAGTTCCTGGAACCACCACCGGACCCTGGGCTGGATTTACCTGAATACCCCAGACAGGATTAATTTTGCCTCATAAACTACAGGGCATAGTACGGAAGAGGATTAGGGCCACTGAAAAAATAAAAAAGTTAACTGACTTTTTAAGCTAACTTTTTAAATTTTATCTGAGTATGATTTTAGAAAAAAAGGTCAGAATTCAGACTTTCATCTCATAGTATGACTTTAATCTCAGAATTCTGACTTTAATCTTAGGATTCTGACTTTAATCTCAGGATTCTGACTTTTTTCCTCACAATTCTGACTTTTTTCTCACAATTTTGACTTTAATTTCAGAATTCTGACTTTTTTCCCTATATTAAACTGAAATAATATTTGAAAATCAGTTAACTTTTTTTTCAGTGGCCCTAATCCTCTTCCGTAGCATAGAATCTGCCTTCATTTACTCGTTGGGCTGCTCACTGGAGCAGTGGGGAGTACTGCTGCCTTGTAGCAAGAAGGTTCTGGGTTCGATTCTGGGGTCTTTCTCCATGAAGTTTGCATCGGGTACTCCGGCTTTCTCCCACAGTCCAAAAACATGACTGTTAGGTTAATCTTCTCTAAATACTCCTTAGGTGTGCGTGAATGGTTGTTTGTCTCTGTGTTGCCCTGTGATGGACTGGTGACCTGTCCAGGGTGGACCCTGCCTCTTGCCCATTGACAGCTGGAGATAGGCACCAGGATCCCTTGCAACCCCACTTGGGATTAAGCGTGTTAGAAAATGGATGGATGGATATTATTTGCTGTAAAAAAGTAAATGATATAGTCATTCACTGTTTTGGCTCAAATAATAAATTGACGGGTAATTGGGTAAAAAAAATCCCTAATCCTTCAGGGTAATCTCCTTCAAATGTGCCAGAATATCCATCATCAGGTTGCTTGAGGAATCAGGGCTCTTAATTGTTTAAAGGAAATCTTTATTTGTTTTGTTTTGAATGAACAGATACACTTAATCACATCTGCTGATGAGGATAACTTCCTGTCAGAGATGAGGATTGCTGTGGGTTTGTGAAAGGTGATTGGATTCAGCTGCCACTCCAAGAAGTCTGTGGGATTGCCCTGAGTGTCTTTTCTTTTTTCTCTTTCTGCGAGATCTAAATATAAGACGGTGACAAATAATCCAAATAGCCTACAGTAGCAACCCAACTGTGATGTGGGGGTGGTTGCGGCTCCATCTCCTAAAGTCTCCTCTGTTGGATCCGGAGTGCGTCAGGAGAAGGTCGCAGAGCGCATCAGCTGCCGCACGCGGCCGACTTCCCCCTCGCATCTTGTTACCATGAAGAGACAAAACGCCAGGACGCTCGCCCTCATCATCAGCATCCTCACCTACCTGGTGGTCGGGGCGGCCGTCTTCGAGACCCTGGAGTCAAAACAGGAGAAAAGTCACAAGAGGAGGCTGGACGCCAGGAAGTACGAACTCATGCGCAAATTTAACTTGACCAAAGCGAACTTCGAGGAGCTGGAGCTCGTCGTTCTGCAGCTCAAACCTCACAAAGCGGGAGTTCAGTGGAAATTTGCGGGCTCCTTTTACTTCGCCATCACTGTGATCACAACCATAGGTAAGAAACAGGTGCATTTCTATTAGAGCTCCTCATTAACACGATTTATTTTGTTTCTCCAAAGTAATGGGTCACTTATAATTACTATCCATGTCCAATATCACCTTTTAATTGGTGTTTTGGTCAACAAATTGAAAAAAATGCAGGTGATTAGAGTTAGATAGCAGGGGCGCCGCCAGGATTTTGGGGACCCATGAAAGATATTGATGTACTGAAGAATATCATTTACATTTTAAATATCATGTTTGTTTTTTTAATTTCTACAAAGGAAAATTAACAGTACACGAAAAAGTTAAATATACATTAACTTTAAAACTGAATATACGATGGTGAGTTTATTCTTGCTTTGTTTCGCGATTTACTGCTGAAAAATGAGGGAGAACACAAAAAGTATTTATTTAACTGCTGGATTTTCTTTTTTATATTTGAAATATTTATTGGGACATTTCTTCTCTTCTTCTTTTGGGCCCCGATTCAATCAAGGGCCCTTAGAATCTTCCTAACTTTCCCCCCCAATACGGGGCTCCTGTTTGATAGGCATGATAATCATTAAAGAAGGCTTTGATATGAAGGTATAACTGGGAAATATTTGACAATATTGCTTAAACTTTAAACAGCTAAATAAACTATGTCCTTCTTTCTTATATCATATTTTCACCATAGATTAATTTTTAAAGATCCATTCATTTTCCAATTTTAAACAAACTTAATGTGTTTCAAACTATAAAAACAACTCATGTAACCTTATTTATTTATGTATTTATTTGTTTGTGTGTTTATTTTTGTGATGAACCAAATCGGAAATGTAGCAAATTTCCATTTGTCAATTTTTCTGACCTCTTCAAATAATAGAAATTGAGCTTCTTTTAAAAAAAGAAACAAAAAAGACAGGTTAATTATAATACAAGCAAAATTATTTTCTATAAAATCTTCCAGATTATAGGACAAGTGGGTATTAACCAAAAGAACACCTAAAACAAAGGAGTGAACACTTCAAAAACTATAAAAATGTAGCTGTGCAGCACTATTCTGTGGTTTTCAATTTAGTGTTAAACAAACATATAGATGTTTTCTCTTTAGCATTTGATCATAAAAGATAAAAATTTTCTTTCAAACAAATTCACACAATTTACTGTAACTTCACCAGAAGGAATTCATCCGATTAATAAGGATTAATCGATTACTGAAATAATTGCTAATCAATTAAATTGTTGAATAATCACTAATTGAAGTATGCAGACTCCAGTTGACATTATGTTTGCTGAAAGAACAATGGTAGGACTAGCAGGGTCAACCTCATCAGGTTAAAAACATCAGAAAACTACGCGACTCCAAGCGATACTGTTTTTTTGTAATTTTATAGTCTGTAAAACATGTTCATGAAACTCTCCAGGGAAGGATTTCTGCTGTTTTTGCCTTAAAAAAAGTGGCTATGAGGGGTTATCTCTATTTTTTTCTTTATTTTCATTTCAACATTGCTCCATTGCGGTTGGCAACTAGTTGTTTTACTAGCAGAAACCACTGCTGCATTATGGGTAATTCTGGCTCTGAGAATCACGCTGTAATGATCTTGGTTCTGTTGTTTTTCTTTAAGTTTTCTGTTTCAAGTTTAGCCAGGTTTTTCATTGTTTTCTAGCTTTTGTGGTGTGTCTGGATTCATTTAAGTTGCTTAGGTTTTTCTGTCTGTCCTCTGCTGCCTCCTTGTGTTCTTTTCCCTTGGCTTCCTCGTCAGCTCTAATCACAGCTGTTCCCTATCAGCTAATTAGCTCTACCTTTGTTCAGTCAGCCATAAATACTCTCCCTCTGCAGTCCCTCTTTGCTGGTTCCTCGTCTTACCTTTCCTCACCCTGGCTCCTTGATGGTTTTCCCCTGATGTCTCCATGGTTCTGGTTAGTGTTTGATTTTTACGTTGGATTTTTGGATTCCTGTTTTTGTTTAACATTTTTAAGTTGGATTTTTGGATACCTGTTTTTGTTTGCCTGAACTCTCATTAAACCCTCCAAGAACTCACCTCTGCCTCTCAGCTTCTGCTTTTGGGTCCAATCTAAAAACTTTAAACCAAATCGTGACACACGCATTGTAAAGTCTTGCCTTTTGTGATTGGTCTGGCCAGGATTCAACAGTGGTTTAGCAGACTGTCTGCCTGACCAGACTAAAAAAATATAAATAAATAAATACCCTTTAGTTAATAGACTAATATGTTTGTTTATTTGAAGATTTCATTTATAATGGAATTTCATTTTGACACTTGTAAAAAGCAAGTAAAGCTCTCTACGTTTTTTAAAGGACCTTTATTTTGCCACCTATCCAGAAAAATACAGAGTCGTCCTTTAATGAACCAATACTGGAAGTGGTTTTCCCATATTTTCACAATTGTCAGATATATATTTCTGTCACAAACATTAACACGAAATCTAACAAAATAAATTGTAGTAAATACTAAAGTAAGCTAAATTGTCCTGGCAGGATCTATACAGGACCCCCTCAGCTCCGCTTGGCTTCTGTCACAGTTGTCTAGAGACAGGATCCACTAACCTGTCACGCACGTTCATGGCTCAGGGCTAAAACACTACAGAGTCATAATAATGTAGAATCCCTGGCATCAGTCCTCCTGATACTAATATGGTATGGAAATACCTGTTTAAAAGTGGTTAATGTATTTTTGAATTGAAAATTATGATTCTATACATTATATATGTGGAGTTAATGGTCATATTAATATTCTGTAGTATTAGCTAATATGAATGGTCATTTAAAGCAGTGTTTCTTAAAGTGGGGGTTGAGGGATTGTTTTCACAATCATTGTGATGTGATCCCTGTGGTATTTGTCAAGATTCAGAACAGAGGACCCATTCGTTAAGGCAGACAGACAGTACTCAAAAAGCATTCGTTTAAAAATTTATCTGCAGTAACAGCTGCCAGAGCATCTAAGGCAGGAACATCTGCAGAAAGGAAACAAAGTTTAGTGACCACGTAAATCTGACATGGAATGATTGAGGTTGATGTCGGTCGGCTGAGAACATGAAGTGGTTGCCACACAGTTCCAGTCAGAGTTCCAGACACTGAAGCCTTTAACACTACAGAACTGGCAGTAGATCAGATCCAAGCAAATGAAGGAAGGCAGGACAATCCAGATGGTGAAGTCCAAACCGGTGTCGAGGGAACGCTCAGGATTCAGAACCAGGAGATCAGAGGTCCGAAGAGTTTCCGAAGGGACATCCAGGCTGGTGACAGGAGTCAGTTCCATGTTAGGTTAACAGGCAGAATCCAGCAGGAGTCAGAAGACAAGTCAGGCAAACAGAACAGAACAGGAACAGGCAGGCTCAGATGTCCAGAGTCAGAACGGGCCAAACAATCAGAATGCAATCATTTTATGCCAGAGAATTCTCACCAAATGCTGGAGAATAATCTGGCACTGTCATGATCTAGCAGGTTTACTAGCCCAGGTGCAGAACTCACGGGCACAGAAGCAGGGTAAAAGTCCAATATTTATTGAAAACACACAGGCTTCTGCCCTGGAAGGCAGAGAGGACAGAGCAGGTTAGGTTCTGGTACAGGTGACAGGTTCTGACAGGTTTTCAGGTTTCAGACAGGCAGGGTGGCTCAGCCTTGCTACCAAGGAAAGGACAACAATCCGACTCAGAATGGAGCTCCTCTACAGCTAATATAGTGAGAGCTCCTAATCAGCTGATGGGGATCAGCTGAGAGCACGAGCTCCCAGAAGGATCCACGGCGCCCTCTGGTGGGCAAGCCTCTGGATCCCAACAGAAAAACAGAAACCCACAGAAAGGGATCCACATCGCCCTCTGGAGGGCAAACCCCTGGATCCCAACAGAAACAGAAGCCCACAGGAAGGGATCCACGTCGCCCTCTGGAGGGCAAACCTCTGGATCCCAACAGGCACTGATGACTGGAAGCCTGGTAGCTTAAATAGAGACTAGAGCATGTAACACAGATTAACAGTGATGAAAAAAACTGGGCGGGGCTAGGCAACTGAATGGAATGAACAATCAAGCCAGTCATCAGCGCCAAGATCATGACAATGGAAGGCCAAAATACATCAAGAAAAAACAAATACCCCAAGAAAAGAATAAATGTACAATGAAATATGCAAAAGCAATAATTAGTTATTTCTCTAAAGGGCGACTCAAATATAGTTATTAGTTGTTGTCTTTAAGGGGAGCCCAGCTCTGAGTCACATCCTTTTAAGTTACATTGGAGATGTAACTGGAGCTGACAGGGAGTATCAATAGACACAAGTGCTGAATATGGAACTAAAAAGAATGTAATCCATCTCAAATTAAGTTAGTAGTAGACTCAGAGGTTACACAATGTCACTTCAAGAAAATTGAATCATTTACATACTATTATTTTGTATTTTTTTTCATGTTGTCTTGGTCTGGTAGTATTTAGACATGGAGAGACTCTCACAGAAAAAAGTTGTAATTATAAGGATGTTTATTGACATGAATGAAATGCTGAAATTGTGCTCTGACCAGCAGAAGACTTTGATGCTGTGAATTGACATGTCCTCTGAAGAAAAGTGTAGGACATGGATTAGAGTAGTCTTCCCCCTGGGGCCCAGACAATGGTGGTAGAATAAGCCCAAAGATGAATGAGACTGAGAATAGCCTGAGTTTAAATTAGTATATGGGGCGGAGGTGGGGGAAAGTTCAGCTGGAATGAAGGAGAAACTCTGGACAAGGGAGCTGATGATGAGGTCTTTGACGATGATTGGCTCCAGTGGGGGTGCAGTCCAATTGACTGGACCTTTAAACGTGGCAAATTAGCAGGTGACCCAGGTAAGGCTGATTAGTCTTCTAGGTTGAATTTTTGCTTCAGCTTCATTTATTGGATGACCTGAAACATGGCTGCAGTATTTCACATTGTTGTTTTTGTTAGACTGCTTTGTCTTGACATTTGCTGTTTATGCAAAATTTCATTTTGGAATAAGTGTGCTGCCTTTGCTAACAACAATAGTGGAACAAAGGTCACTCTACAGTTTAATAAATTATCCAAAAACTAAGTGTGGCCTTGTAGGCGGTCCACTGTGTTACTGAGGCTCTCACTGTAATGGCATAAGCATTTCAGGATTATCTCCCCTCCTCCAGCCTGAGGATGTTTTGTCCAGTCCAAGATTGACATCAACATTAAGCCAATACCAAAGTTGGATCATGTTGGATCATGCCTATGTTTTAACAGTTTTCTAAATTAAGACAGTTTAGCAGGAATTACTTTATAAATAATTCAATTAAAATACAAATTATGAATTGTTGCCTCATTTAAAATGAAACAGTTCATTAAATCCTGCAAATATTTGAATGTTGAATGTTTGAACATTTGGTTCCTTTTGCCTGATAAAAATAAAATAACTTTCTTCACGTTCTATGATAGACAAAAGAGGCTTTCTGCTTGAAAAAATATTTTTTTTCATAAATATATATATATATATATATATATATATATATATATATATATATATATATATATATATATTTTTTGCAAACATTGTGTTGTTTCTTTTTTGTATCTATCTTTTCTTACAGATTTTATATTTTTTTATTTAATTCATATTTCTCTTGTATTTCTCTTTCTGGATGGAGTTTTATGTAGTGCATTCTTTTTAAACTATGTTTTACAGTTCACCTTCTCTTCACTTTAAGCCCAATAAAATACTTGCTCTTGGCCAATAAAATGTTGTTGCTAACGTCCAAACAGACCAATTGAAATGCGTTTTCACTCCTCGCTACAGAGGAAAGAGAATTTAATCTGTAAATTGCAATTTTAAAAGAATGAAAATTTTTTAAATTATTTATTACCCCATCGCTACTCCTCTTTAAAATAGCAACTGGAAACCGAAATGTAGCTCAATCCAAATGCAGGTGATTGGGAAATCAGGATGTTTACCACACTATGAGCTGGTTCTCATGGGAAATGTGGTCTTCATGCAAAACAATGCAGCTTTTGCCCACAGGGGAAGCCAAAATTGACAAAAACTGAAAATTTTTAGAACTCCTTTAAATCATTATTAAAAAATGTAAAACTTAAATAAGATTTTTTTTTAAATTCGAAATAAAACCCAAGAAAATAGGACAAAATATTAAACCAAAAATAAGAGCACAAAATGTGTTCTTGTTTGCAACAATAATGGAACAAAATTCACTCCACAGTCATGTTGACCTGGAGATGAAAACAATAACAACAATGTTATTTCCATGTCATACCACTAGTGGGCGGTATGTTGTTTGTACAACCTGTATGTTTACAAAGACTTGCTGCTTAAAAAGCCACTCCCACTAGGTTGTTCTGCTCATATGCCAGCCTGCACACTAGCACTGTCCACAGGAATATCTTTATAGTGGAATATACAGAAAGTTTATGTATATTTCTGCTGGTTATGTACATTAAAAACTAGCAGCGTTTTCTCTTAAAAAAGACAGGTTTGAAAAAGTGAAAGCTGGCAGTATGGGGAAGCCAGTATGGAGAAGCCTGCCCCATGGAAGCCATGGGGCAGGCAAGCAAACACTGTTTTAACACCTACCTGTGTCTTGTTAACAGATATTGGAAACCAAACCAATCCCTTTTTCAATGTATTGTTGTCTTGTTTACAGGGCCTGTGAAACTCACTCTTCAGTTGTGCTATTTCCAGAAAAATATGCTCTGTTATGGTAAAAATACAACAAAACTTTGTGTCTCTTATCAAAACATAGGGCCTTTGACTTAACGCTGAGACTGGACTTTGCCTTTATAGTTCTAGGGGATGTGGTTTTAGAGCAGTTGATGTTTGTTGAGCACATTCCTAAGGTATTAACCTGTCAAGTGATAGGAATCAGAAATAAGCTAAATATTAAATAACCCCATATTTACGATGCTGTATTCTGTTGTAAATATGTGACATACTCTCTCTCAGGTTACGGCCATGCAGCACCCAGCACCGACTCAGGAAAGGTGTTCTGCATGTTCTACGCCCTGCTTGGGATCCCTCTTACCCTGGTCATGTTCCAGAGCCTCGGAGAGCGCATCAACACGTTCGTCAAATACCTGCTGCATCAAGCCAAAAAGTGCCTGGGAATGCGTCAGACTGAGGTCTCCATGGCAAACATGGTGACAGTTGGCTTCTTCTCCTGCATGAGCACCCTGTGTGTGGGGGCTGCAGCGTTCTCCCACTGCGAGGGATGGAGTTTCCTGCACGCCTTCTACTACTGCTTCATTACACTCACCACCATCGGCTTTGGAGATTACGTGGCTCTGCAGAGGGATGACGCTCTGCAGAATGACCCTCGCTACGTGGCGTTCTGCTTTGTTTATATCCTCATGGGCCTGACAGTGATTGGAGCGTTCCTAAACCTTGTTGTGCTTCGTTTCCTCACTATGAATACAGAGGATGAGCGGCGGGACGCCAAGCAGAGGGCCTTGATGTCTTTGGGAAAGCCCAGAGGAGAGGTGACTCGTCTTTTACCGCTCTCAACCTCAACTTCCTCCACAGCCGTAGCAAACAACACCACAAAGGCTAAAGATTCAAAAGGTGCCTACACCGAGGTGCTGCATTTCCAAACAATATGCTCCTGCTTGTGGTACAGAAGCAAAGAGAAGCTGCAGGGCTCCATACCCACTATGATTCCTCAGGAGATGACATTCTCTGATGCCTACTTGCAGCAGAACAGCAACTGTCCTCACTACATTGATCCTGGATCAACAGGCTGTGTGTGCAGTCCACGTCAGTGCCCCAGCATAAGCTCTATAACAACAGGCCTACACATTCTCTCTCCGTTCAATTTGTTCAAAAGACGCAGCTCTGTTTAGCCTTTCGCAGCAGCTGCTCGAGCTGGAGCCTTCAAAAATAACTATTAACTGCAACTAAATGTATGTGGTGCTAAAATCCTGGTATTCCAAGACTATAATGCACAGAAAAAGGAAAGTGCACTAACGGCAAAGTCTTGATCAAATATGAAATGGAGGAAGAACAGCCAGCAAGGTTTTCTTTTTAGGTTTTCTGTGGATGATGGTACATGAGCTTAATGCAGTGCATTTTGTGCACCAGAGATAAAGGCATAGCAGATGCTGAAGTCAATGAAATTAAGAGATATGAGAACTAAATCTTATTTACCCTGCAGCATTTTTTGACATTACAGTACATTTTTTTCTTTAATTATTTTGTTTGAGGTTTTTTAAATGTAGGCTTGCAATACTATAGAGTGAACTTTATTCCATTATTATTTCAAGCAAAGAACATGTTTTTTAAAACAAAAGAAAAAATATCTTTCAATTTACCATCCAGTAATGACGTTTTCAAAAAATTTTGAGAAGCGATGTTGAGAGTAAATTTTTTTGGGTGTGTCAATTTTTTATTTTATTTTATTTGTTAAAAATTTTTTTCAGAATTAATATCTCAAAATTTGACATTGATATTTCAATATGCGCGCAAACAGAGCAGTACCATTTTATTGCTAATGTCCATGCAGAGCAATAGAAACCCATCTTTACCCCTCATGCAGGAGGAAAGCCCCCTGAATTTAAGAGAATATGATCTGTAAACACGATTTGAAAATAATGAAATTGCAAACTCAATCTGAAGACAGAAATGTAAAAAAATACAGAAACCATAAATTCCTAAAATATTTTTTAAAGAAAAATAAACTGAAATATATTATTTGGAAAAAAAAAACTTTGTAGAAACAAGCCCTTAAAAAAAGCAAAGTTACTCTCAACCCCTCTTGGTTATCTAAACATTTATTCTCTAGGTGTTAAGATTTTCAGTGCAACAATAATGGAACAAAACTCCCTCCATACATTGCATCCAGCTTGCAGACAATTCATAGACATCATAAATTCTGTTTTCACAAATATAACAATTATTTAACCACAAACTGTTTTTGCTCTCAGTTTAGTCTAAGTAGTATAATCCAGTCAAGGTGAAGCAAGGACACATGTTTAATGCTTATCTCAAGGTATCCTACTGAGAACAATAGACAAACCAATTGCATCCTGTTGTATATAAAAGAAATGATCAAATAACACTTGACATTTGGTAAAAGCAGGAACATGCAAATCAGGTTTGTTGTTTTTACTGACAGATATCATGTAATGATTTGTGTCTCCCACTTTTTCTTTTTTTTTTTTTTTTGCTGTTATAAACCCAAAACAAATTACTTTTTGAACTAAGCTTTTTAAGCCAACTATAGAAGAAGTATTTTTTTAAATATTTTTTTTTGTAACACAACAGGGATACTGAAAACTGATTCCTGTTTCACTTCAAAATCAGTCTCAAACATAAACACAACCTGTTCAAGCTTTTTACCCGTGTCCAGAATTACAGCTGGAACCTGTTTCTCCTGTAAAAGCCATTGCACAATGCTGAGGAAGTAATTGATAGGATATGTTTTGGTATTTTATTTAAACCTTATTTCATAAGCTACATCCTCACTACGAAGACATGACACTTTTTGTACACCTTGCTCATAGCTTTTTGTCACCAATCATATTTTTTGTTATCCTGACATGAAGAGACAAATTTCAAATGGATCACATCTGTAGCTGCCCCCATTATAATGACTGTCACCGCTATTTGCTGTCTTTTGTAAAGTGGAACATTGGCAGAGAAGACCAACTATAAAAAACACTGACAGAAATATTCCATCCAATGCAACTTTATTTATAGCACTTTAAAAAAGAATAGTACCAAAGTTCTACACAAAACCAGAGATAGAAACACCATTAAATGCACTAAGATTAACAAAAAGTATAAAAAAATAAATACATAAAACAATACAGAGAATAAAAGAATTAATCATAAAATCAACCAACATTGTTGTGAGTATTAAATGCCGGAGAGAAAAGGTGAGACTTTAAAAGAGATTAAAAAATGCCTGCCTGATATACAGCAGGAAATATTTTTAGAGTTTGGGACCGACTACAGAGAAGGACCGGTCCGGGCTGATATTATGCCTCGTTCTAGGTACTGACCGGAGTAACTGATTCACTGACCTAAGAAAATGAAGCGGAACATAAGGATGTAGGAGATCAGCAATATATGGTGGGGCATTTAAAGAAAGAAAATAATTTAAAATGAATCCTAAAATTAACCTGCAGCTAGTGAAGCGAACTTAAAACTGGGGAGATACGCTTGTTCAAACTTGCGTGTCCCAGTTAAAAGATGGCAAAAGACCCACAGAAACAGAAGAATCATAACCACATTAGACATGACGTGCACAGAGTTATGCGGATCACATCTGGAGCGAACGGCAGTTGCAAATGCTTTTTGGGAACAGTTTGTTGGGGCAGATCGGAGAGGGGTTACCACGCTGGTACAATGTATAATTAGTTGGTTGTCAATCACAGACAGCTTTGCATGAATAGACAGAATGAGCATGATTGATAGAAAGAAAAAAACATTCTCTGTCAGCTAACATTTGGCTAAATTTGGCTGTTTGTCTGTGGTTAGAATGAACAGTAACCTTTACTTAATATGGAGGAGCAGCAGCAGACTTTTAACTTCTCAGGATGAATCATTTCAAGTTGACCATCATTGTATTTTCCAGCTTAACAATTAAAAAGCTTAAGAAAACAATCAGATATGAAACATTTTTAGTCATGACAAAGAGAAACGTTCCTCTTTCAATGCTAGGTTTCCTATTTTGGGAGTATTTTAATGGAAAACCAGTGCCCACTGTTAGGGACTGCAATTAAATGCTATTGTAACTTTGTTTTATTTATTCAAATCAATTTCAGAATGTAATGTGTTGTTCTATGATCACAAGCTTGACTGTCTGTCTTCTAGCACAACATGAAAATGCGATTCAAGCTCAGTCAACTCTGCACACATATGGAGTAAATTCACAAAGACTTTCATACTAAATACTGTAAATATGAACAAAAATCTCCAATTAAAAAAGTGATGTTCAACAAAACTAATTAGCCACTATGTACACATAGGAAAATTAAATAAATTGTCCGAAAACCATAATCAAGGATATGATGCAAGGATATCATAGTTTGGCATGGATTTTATGTTTAAGAACCAAAGTCTATCTTGAAGTATTTGGAATGCGTTCAAATTAGATTTTAAACTATTGTAGAGCAATTGGAATGCATTCAAACAATTCACAATGCAAATCTAAGAGACAAAGAGAAGATTGTTGAATTAATGTTTTAAGACAAAGGAGCAAGCTAGCAGACATGATACACTGCAAAAAATCTAAATCTAGATAAGTAATTTTTTCTTAAAATAAGTATATTTGTTCTTGAATTGAGGAAGTAAAAGAGACATTTTGCCAATGGAACAAGATAATTTACACTTAAAATAAGAAAACACAATTGCATTGTCTTATTTCAAGTGCATTTTATCTAATTATCTTATTTTAAGAATAAAATTACTCATTCCATTGGCAAACTATCTCATTTACCTACTCAAATTAAGGGTGAATACACTTAATTTAAGAATTTTTTACTTTACTCTAGATCGTTTTTGCAGTGTAGGACTAGTTTTTTTTGGTCATATTTTAGCAATCAAATGTAATGAGCATATCAAGAAACACAAAACTAATGCCATATTATATTTAAATCCTTGTAAAAAATAAAGCTTCTCCAACTTAGTAAACAGCAGCTCCAAACATGTTAGTATTGGTTTAACTACCATAGGATTGCTTATAGCTTCTGGCTTGCTTTACTAAACAGTAAAACACATTAATTGATCAGAAATCATGAAACACCCAACTTGTTAGCTGGGAATTCTTTACCTAACCATGCCAGATCTGTTACCTCCGTGTATCTCTTCTAAGTTCAGGAATGCTAAGTTTAGGCTGTGATCTTGGCGAGTCTGTGTCCAGATGGCCTTGCTGGGAGGTTAGGTTTGCATTTTGTTGGTCTCCTAGAAGTCTGTGAACTCTGGCTCCAACTCCTGTAGCTCAGAGATAAAGTTGTAGACAGTCTGTTTTGCAGAAATCTGGTTCTGAATCTGGCTTCAGGACTACTTAAAGGTATAGTGGAGGATTTTTGCGAATTCTCTTTAAAAAAATGCACATGCAAAACCCTGTGCATGTCCAACCCTCTTGGCACACGAGGTGCTCTAACACCTAGTGTGAGAGCGTGCATAAGCCCATTTCTCCTCGTGCATGCTCTGTTTAAATGTTGATGTTTGCGTCACTCATACAAGCTAACTTTCCAGAGCTGCAGTTTAATTCAGTTTATTTATATATTGTCAAATTAAAACACATTATTTTAAGGCACTTTACAATTCACCAGATCATACAGTGAAATTGATATAAACTTTTCTATCTAAGGAAAACCAGTTGATTGCATTGACTCAAATGTGGGAATCCCTCACACTGAGCATGCTTGTGGCGACAGTGGAGACAAAAAAAAACCCTTTTAACAGGAAGAAATAACCTCCAGCAGAACCAGACTCAGTGTGAGCGGCCATCTGCCGAGACCCACTGGGCTTCAAGGAGATAAAAGCAGACAAAGAAAAAGAAGCAGAGATACAAAAGGCAACTGTCAACCAGCTCCACAGTCGGCCCTGTCCAGGAAACACACAGCCAAACAGACAATCTCGATCTCGAACATTTATAAACAAAGATGTTGATGGCAGCAGCGCAGCTGATATTTCTCTCCAGGATGGTGTTACAGCCAATAAGGAACATACCAGATGTAGCAACTATGATAAAAAGCAGAGAGAGCATAATGTTAAAGATTTAACTAACAAATTCTGCAAATAGAGATAGAATGAAGCAGAATGATGAAAAAGGGGTCCCTATGTCCTCCAGTAGTCTCAGCCTATAGCAGGATAACTATAGAGATAGCTCATGATAACCTGAGCCACTCTAACTATAAGCTTTATCAAAAAGGTTTTAAACCTACCCTTAAAAGTAGAAAGGTTGTCTGCCTGGTAGTTGGTACCACAGGAGACAAGCTTGATAACCAAAAGATCTGCCTCCCATTCTATTTTTAGACATTCTAGGAACCACTAGTAAACCTGCAGATTGAGAGTGAATTGAGAGTGAATAAGGAACAATCAGATCTCTGATATAAGATGGAGCTTGGCCATTTAAGGCTATATATGTGAGAAGGAGGGAACAGTAAAGAAGCTGCAGAGAGGTGTGTTAAACTACGACTCTGCTTTCTGGTCTGCACCCTGGGTTGTCAGTGTTTTGCAGGACTAATAAATTTGGGCAGATTCCTAGAAAGAAGAGCTGCACCAACCAAAGTGGGATGGATGCTGTCTCTCCGAATCAGATCAGGATTTCCCCAAAAGGATAGCCCACATTGTTTTTAGGACACAGCCTAGACCACCAGCAGATGCTGCTAAACATGCCATCAGATTAGGGATCTGACCAGAGAAAATTACGGTCCGACCTAGCTCTGATCGGAGTAACTGGGTGTCATTACCGCCAGCATGAATACAAATCTTACCTTATTTAACCTTATCTTTAGCCAGCAGTTTCAGGTAGGATTTGAGGTTGCCCATTCTGGCCACCGGCAAACATTTGACTATGGTCCCTTGTGTCTCTAATGCCATGTTTCTGACTATGGAGCTGCCAATTGCCAGAGTGTGCTTCTCAGTGGTTGCGTCACTGAGCAGGGAAAATCGGTAAGAAACGTGGATGGGTTGGTGGTGACCAGTGGGCAAAGATCCATGACTACTCTTTCAGTTCAGGAATGAAGTTCATTTAGTCATGTTGTCTGTGTCCTCCCAATTGTGGCCATCTCTTTAGGTCCATGGGCAAAGAGAATGTGTTTAGGGATGAATAGAGGCTTTATACCAAGCACTGGGGGGATAAGGTGGGGGGTGGGAGTGTGATGTATCTCTCGGAGTGTTTTGCATTAGGGTGGTGCAGCTTGGGGGTCTGCAAAGCAGCAAAAAATGGCATCATCCTCCACCAATGTTCAATATGAATATCATGGCTTATGGTATGACACTAAGGAATTCTAACAGTATTTAAACCGTATACAAAGTGCATGAACATATTCCTTATGTGCCCATGATTTATTATGTAAAAATGTAGCCTAAATAAAAGCTTAGCCTAAAACACAACTTTACACAATGTGCTGCAGCAGCTTCTAAAATTATTTTTGGCAGCAAATAGTTGTTTTCTGTCTGATAATAACCATAACTTACATCCTCTCTGGCCCAACCTACTTCCTACAAAATTATTTCATTGCTCTCATGACCCATTTATAAACAGTCTATGATGTTGGATATGAATGTAACACAGAGATTACAGTCAATCATCTCAGGTCTTATCTTTACCCATTAAATTACTCCCGACATCCTCTGAAAGATTCAGTCTCAACCTTAAAAAAAACCAATTTTCAGATTAACAAATTACCAGATTTACTTAATGTTGGGTGTACCATTGTACTTGTATTTGACCATTTTGGCCTTGATTTTGTTAAATATGAAATCTGTTGTGTATTTTTGTAGGGTGGTCTTCTCACTCCTTTGCTTTGCATTTTTGTACTTTGTAGTCTTAATTACCTCATAAGAAGCTTTTTTGGTTGCTCGTTGGTATGGTCCTCTCTGACCATTGTTAATACCAACTGTGACCATTTCATAGTGCCAATAGTTACTCTAATCTGCAGATAAGACACATTTCCTGCGACTCAAGCAACATTCTACAGGCAGGAGGTGGCTAGCAATAGTTTTAGATTGATTGGGGGTCTAAATATTTCATATTTCATTTTAGACAATTAGCCAAAACAGGAATTTTACTCAAAATAACAGAAATAATGTAATGTAGTTTTGAAGCAGGAAATAAGTATAAGAATATTGGATGATATTGGATGAACACAAGAATACACACAGAACCAAATAAAGATAGAAACAGAGCACAAGGGAATGACTAAATGTTTCATAACCTCAGTGAGATAAAATAAAGACAGCATCTTCAACAGGATACGGCAAGACCTTAAGCACAAAATATGCCGCAGTCAGATGATGAAAACACACAAAAAAGCAACCAATCTAACCCAACCTGAAGATTAAAACAGGTGAGGTTTAATAAGATGGTGTCAAAAATAAGGTAAGATTTATTCATGAGATTTAAATACTTTTTATAACTTATTTATTCATGAATAGACCAGAAAGCAACAGAAATATAAATTGGTACAAAATGGCTTGCTTCAGCTACAATGGAAGAGTTATGGATACATTATGGTGGTGAAAATCAATGAAGAAGCCATTAAATAGGTTTAGAACCCCTAATGGTCAGATGTTTTCTGCTATGATAATATATGGGCATACTGTAGAATAAGGATGTACCTTCTATTATCACTATAGCGACTGATTGATAAACAGCAGCATCAACTGTCCTTTTAACAATAAATTGGAAAAGTAGATGGAAAGAAACTTTGTTTTTTTTTGATTCAGCCCTTTAAGTATTAATCCAGCAAATATGTTATTTTCAAGAAGGATCCCTAAATATTTTCTGACATCTCTGCACGTCATGTTTCAGCTGCGAAAACAAATTAAATGTGTCTGAATAGCAGATATTATCACAGAAATGGATTGGCAACAAATCCCTCAAAAAAGCTATGAGAGGTATCCTGAAGTAGATATCTGGGTAAGTGTCATGTCCTCTAGACTTGGAGGATTTTATCAAAGCCAAGACTCAACATAGAAATGATTAAACCTGATTTTCAGTTGTTGTCTTAGAAACTCTCACTTCAAGCAGAAATACACTAGTTATGGAGATAAGCATTTTTTTTCCCCAGTGTCTTAAACTAAATGTAAGAGACACTGATTTGAGCATTATTCCCTTTTTAAATTTTGGGATATCATATGTGTTTTAATGTTTACTTTATTGAATAAAATCCTGGAGTCGAACAGACAAAAACAAGAGTGAGTAATACATGCAAATGACAGATTATGTGATGATTCCTCAGAAGCTGATCTAATGTAGCAGCATCTACCTGTTGTGCTAAATGAAAATTACATGTGTATATGATGATTAAAGAAAAAACAACAACACTTGCAATTCTTTAATTACGAAAACTAAATTTTATGCAAAGGTAAAATACTTGAGTTTAAAGATACCCGGCAATATTTATTGTATATTTTAAATGGCCTGAACATCCGCAAGAACATGGAAATTAGTTATTTTACTTGAAAGTACACAATTAAAAGTTCCTGTTGACATGTTGACAAAGATTTCATATTTCACAAAAATTAAAAAAAATTTGGGCAAGAGAATAAACTTTTTGTTCCTGCAGGTTAAGTACAGTCCCCAAATCTTTAAATGCCAATATATGTTTATATATATGTATATATATATATATATATATATATATATATATATATAGGTGCTGGAAGCATTCCTCAGGGAGTTTGGTCCATATTGACATGATGGAATCACACAGTTGCCGCAGATTTGTCGGCTGCACATCCATGATGCGAATCTCCCGTTCCACCACATCCCAAAGATGCTCTATTGGATTGAGATCTGGTGACTGTGGAGGCCATTTGAGTACAGTGAACTCATTGTCATGTTCAAGAAACCAGTCTGAGATGATTCCAGCTTTATGACATGGCGCATTATCCTGCTGAAAGTAGCCATCAGAAGTTGGGTACATTGTGGTCATAAAGGGATGGACATGGTCAGCAACAATACTCAGGTAGGCTGTGGCGTTGCAACGATGCTCAATTGGTACCAAGGGGCCCAAAGAGTGCCAAGAAAATATTCCCCACACCATGACACCACCACCACCAGCCTGAACCGTTGATACAAGGCAGGATGGATCCATGCTTTCATGTTGTAGACGCCAAATTCTGACCCTACCATCCGAATGTCGCAGCAGAAATCGAGACTCACCAGACCAGGCAACGTTTTTCCAATCTTCTATTGTCCAATTTCGATGAGCTTGTGCAAATTGTAGCCTCAGTTTCCTGTTCTTAGCTGAAAGGAGTGGCACCCGGTGTGGTCTTCTGCTGCTGTAGCCCATCTACCTCAAAGTTCGACATACTGTGCGTTCAGAGATGCTCTTCTGCCCACCTTGATTGTAACGGGTGGTTATTTGAGTCACTGTTGCCCTTCTATCAGCTCGAACCAGTCTGGCCATTCTCCTCTGACCTCTGGCATCAACAAGGCATTTCCGCCCACAGAACTGCCGCTCACTGGAGGTTTTTTCTTTTTCGGACCATTCTCTGTAAACCCTAGAGATGGTTGTGCGTGAAATTCCCAGTAGATCAGCAGTTTCTGAAATACTCAGACCAGCCCTTCTGGCACCAACAATCATGCCGCGTTGGAAGTCACTCAAATCACCTTTCTTCCCCATACTGATGCTTGGTTTGAACTGCAGGAGATTGTCTTGACCATGTCTACATGCCTAAATGCACTGAGTTGCCGCCATGTGATTGGCTGCTTAGAAATTAAGTGTTAACGAGCAGTTGGACAGGTGTACCTAATAAAGTGGCCGGTGAGTGTATATATATATATATATATATATATATATATATATATATATATATATATATATATATATATATATATATATATATATGTATATATATATATATATATATATATATATATATATATACGTATATATGTATATATATATATATGTATATATATATATATATATATATATATATATACGTATATATGTATATATATATATGTGTATATATATATATATGTATATATATATATGTATATATATATACGTATATATATACATATATATGTATATATATATATATATACATATATATATATATATATATATACATATATACACATGCAAGAGCATGCACAAGCCTAATTCTCCTCGTTTTTCTAGCAGTGATGTGAAATTAATTTCTCCAAATAGCATGCCAAACTTTACCTGTCGAGTAGAAAATTTGCAACCGAGGCATCAGTGGGAAGCCCGGCCTATGGTTTCAGTGTACGCCATCGCATGAAAGAATCTCCCAAAAACACTCAGGTCTTCTTTCTCTCTTCTGAGGCCTTTCTCTTCTTCTCATACTCTTCATAGACCCTTTTCCCTTACAACCCTTGGCCATTTTTAAAGAACCACAATGAGAAAGAGGAGCTTCAATGACTGGCTGAAACCGTAGTTCACACATATATGCCTAAAAGTGTGCATCGGCACAAAAAGGTAGCTAACTGGGAATGAGCACGTAGGACAGCCTTACATAAACATATCACCAGGATGACAATTAGAAAGACCACTTATTTTAATGTTTCACCTGGAAAAAGAACATGCTCTATTATACCTTTAAGTGCCACCTAGTGTGTAGTGCGAGAGGACCATTTAGCCCTTAAATATTGAGTCTGCATCAGTGCAGGCTTGCTGGAATTCGGCAGCAGGTGTAACAGTGACCTGGTGGCGAAGGAAACACCTGCATTTTAATGTAAGTTCCAGCAGTTTGCTGCAACTACTCAACAACTCGGGAACCTAAAAATGGTTGTCATGCTTTAATGGCTGAATACATTTTTCCTGATGTTCTGATTTACTTTACAGAAGATACAAAACATATAAGCAATTCATAAAACTAGAACAAAATTTTATTCCAGAATGTAAAGAAATCCAATTTAATCCTGACTTCTGTATGACCTTTTAATCTCTCACATTGTTGTGGTACATTTAACTAGATGTAAAAGGATGCAGTTAACTCTTGACCATGACTGTGAATTGTAATTGTACAATTTTAGCATTTCCATGCTGTTCATCAATATGTGCCATGGATGAAAATAGTGCTGAATGTATAGAAACGACCATTAGGGCCCAGATGGTTTCCCCGTGGGAGTATTGACTGAAATCCAGATTTGGACAACCTGCAGCAGGTTAGTCACGAGCCTAAATGTGGCAGCATTTCAATATGTTTGCGTGTCACAATCAGCTCCTTATCATATGGACTAAGATGGGGTAGCCCTTAAACCATTGCAGAATGTCTCAAACCAATAAATGGTATGGGAGAGAGGGCACTGTTGAATGAGGTTTTACCAGCCAGAGATTTGAATGTCAAACTGAAACTTACTTTAATTTTAGGATTAAAGACTCTTTTTACATGCGAACCTGTTAGATCATCTGTTTTATTATCTTATTACCAATAACATTTATTTTATTATTACTGTATATTTGAGATGAAAAATAAACAACATATTTAAAATGTAGAAAACGTTGTGCAGCCATGTCCTCACAAGCCAAACTTTCGAACATCATTGTCTTTGTTTCATGACAGCAGTATGTTAGATCTAAGGGTTATGCTTACCTTCTTCATTAAAGGACCACTCAGTGTATATTTGAACCAAAAGAGTGACAGCATTATAGGTTCGGGAAAGCATCACTTTTTGGCTCAGAAGTGTTTGTCTGCTATAAATAGGACAGAGTTCATGTCCTCAGATAGTCTGCTTTGCTGTCCTGCATACTAAAAACAGAAAAATTGTAGAATAATAGTCAGAAGGAACATTTGATTTGAAATTAAATCTAAAATCTTGTACATCTATGCCATATTTCGCTCTGTGACTATGTAAGAACAGCAGTAGGTCGCAGTCATCCTTCGTCCTGGTACAGAAGAACATCCTGGACAAATTATTGCTGGATGTTGTTTAGATCAAAGGTTCCAAAACTTTTCAATGTCTGGCCTACAAGATAGTACCAGAGTCGACTAATGGTTGAATACTGGTTGAGAATACAACATTCAGAGTTGTTTAAAGTACTCAAAGTGTTAACTTAGTAAAATAAAAATTACTCTAAAAACAATTACTTTGATAGATAGTTGAATACAACTCTGAGAACTGTTTATTTAATTAGGAATGTAAAAGATATTTACTGAGTATTTTAGAACATTGTCACGGTCTTGGTTCTGTTATGTTTTCTTCTGAGTCTTCAGTTTTACTTTGCTCCATGTTTTCTAGTTTTAGAGGTTTAATTCTTATTTTCTTGTCTTTTCTGGTTATTTTCTGGTTTTTATTTGTTGCCCTCTGCTGCCCTCTTGTGTTCTCCTTTTTACTTAGCTCCTTTTCTGTTCTGCTCTGTTCACACCTGCTCCCAATCTACTCGTTAGTCCTCTCTTTGTTTCAGTCTCCCATAAATACACTCTCTGTTCAGTTCCATAGTGCTGGTTCCTCGTCAAACTTTGACCTACACCGTCTTCCAGTGTCTTACCTGGTCATGATTGTTTTCCCCTGATGTCCCCTTGGTTTCTGGTTTGTTTAACTTTTTTCTTGTTGGATTTTTTTTGGGGGGTTTTGGATTCCTGCCTCAATTGTTTGTTTACCTTGCATTAAATCTACAAAAACTCACCTCTGTCTCCCTGCCTCTGCATATGGGTCCACAAACCTCAACTCAATCCTGACATACATAAAAAGAAGCAAGACTGTTGGCTCCTTTATTTCACCTGTGGAAAAACCTGCAGGTCGAAATTGTTGAAAAAAATCTGCTTCAGCCCTAAGAAAACCTGCCATTCAAACAGCACTTTCCATAACAACTCAGAATAACACAAAAGAAATTGTGTGGAAAGACATTCATCATCAACTGTGCTGTCTGAATCAGAAAACTAAACAAACCTTCTGTAAAAATACAACAAAATGTATCTTAAAGTGCATTTTGTCAAATAACCTAGAAGCTTAACAAAAGATATTTGTCATCACTTTACCACCAATGGTGGTAGGGTGGGTAGGGTTTATTATTTACTTGGGATTATGAGTTTTATTGACAATATTAAGAATAAAATGTAGACATACAGTGTTGGGCACGTTACTTTGAAAAAGTAATTAGTTATAGTTACTAGTTACTTCTCCCAAAAAGTAACTGCGTTACTAACTGAGTTACTCCACAATAAAAGTAACTAGTTACTAGTAAAATAAACTATTGCGTTACTTTTGCGTTTCTCGCCCCGTAACCCTCACCACCCAGCCCCCACCTTCTCGCGGTGTGTTTCCAAAGCCAGCTGAATAGAGTGGATGACAAAGACAAGAACCTGCAGAGAGTTTAGCATTTATTGCAACTCAACGTAAATGACATCCGGTGAAATTAATAACTGGGGATGTCTAATTCTGAAATCCTGTATGTTTGGGTTGTTATAGATACTGCAACATCTATCTATCATCTATCTATCAAGATGTATACTCTGCGTGTGACATAAAATATGGATCTCCATCCCTGCCACAAAGGCCATCAAATAATGTTTAAAATAAAAAGTACAGTAGGTTGAAAAGGCAGAGTATCCATCCATCCATCCATCCCCTGTGGCACGAGCACAGGGCGACTGTTGCGCGCCTTTAGCGAGCATGCGCGTTTCCTGTCGCTTGCGCGGTGACTCTTGCCGCCTGCGCTGTGCGGAGATGCAGGGGAAACCGTATCTGATGGGCAAACGCAGCTCGACGTAACACCGGTATTTCCATGTGGAAAACGTTGTTTGCTGCTGGATCCTCCTTACTCTCCATCTCTCTGTGTGTGCTGTACGTTAACACCCGCCAGCGGAAACACCCACCTACCCAATTGACAGACGGAATCTCACTATACATCAGCCATTCTCATCCTCCGCTCTCTCATGACAAGGCGCGCACCTCTGGATGACCTAAAAAATAATCTTTAATATCTCTTAAACAAAAGCAGCACAAACAATATTTTTTTCTGCACAAATCTGCACTAATGTTGCACTAACCATTCAGTCTATTTGCAGAGTTTTTTGATGTGGGTGGGGTGTCAGCTTCACGCAGCTGCGCACGAGTCCTATCATGAAAAAAGGTTCATTGTGCGACCTGAGTAACGCGCAGTATACATATATATGGTAACTGCGTTATAGTTACAGTCAAAGTAATTAGTTAGATTACTCGTTACTAAAACAAGGTAACAGCGTTAGTAACGCCGTTACTTTCAACGCCGTTAGTCCCATCACTGTAGACATATAAATGCAGTTCTCACTTCTCTTTAGAAATAAAGGAAATTAATGCTTCTTTTTTAAAGAGGCATACTAAAAAAAAAGGAAAAAAATATTACTTAGAAAACATGTATGGTGCATTATCACAACAGATGGTAAGGAAAGTGGACTATGACATCCAGATAAAAAAATCCTTTCATAATTGTTTCTGTTTATATTTTACTTTTAAGAATTTTTAAGTAAATATGTAAAAGTAAGAAGTTTGAAATATTTTTAAAAGTCTTAATTTAGAAAAATACTCAGTAAAATACTAGATCTTCCAGAAAGTAATATGGCACTGCAACGAAGTAAATGTAGTTAGTTCTACAAAAAGTAAACCACCACCACAGGTGAAACCAATATTACAAACAAAATCAACAACCGAAGTGGTTGTTTTTCATTTTATTTTTATTTTTTAAAGGATGCTTTATAATCGTTAAGCACTTTTTTTTAGTTTAATTTCTTAAGACCCTAACTGGTTGATCAAGGACCCTAAATGAGGTCATGACCCCAAGCTTAGTAATCAAACACACGCCGAGGAAGTATTTTGACCCACATGCAGAATGACACTCAGGAGACCAGAAACAGTTTGAACAGAGTTTATCAAATGAACAAATTTCACAAAGGGGTTCTCAGGAATGGGGAAGGCTCTCTGAAGAGAAGGGTTCTGGAAGAATAATTATGGATGTCTGAATTCGTTGAGGGATGTGATCTTAGTAAAGCAGAGGAAAGTACCCCTGGGGGAATCGGTACGAGTCAGGAGGAGAGAGTTGTGCGGTGAATCAAAATCCAGACAGAGGGAGCTGGTTGTTTTGGAGGGATAACAGATGAGGGAAAAAGGCTGAGATCCTGGTTTAGAAACAAATCCTGAAGCAGGAGCAGCTGGAGAGAAAAAAAATGTTCTGGATTCAAGCAGGAAGTTCCAACAGTAGGAAGAAACCCCCAGCTATAGGTACCGCTTTGGTCGAAACAAAGGGTAAGAATGATCAGCAGCGAGATCCTAGATCCAGATAATCAGGCACAGGAAAGCACACACACACACAAAAACATATACCCAGAGATACCCAGAATTAAGCATTTAGATGGTTTGATCCTCTATCAAAGTGAGTCGTAAAAGTAAACTAAACCAGGTCCAAGCTCAGCAGACTATTGGTGTGAAAGCAGAGAGCAGCTGAGCCAAGACACTGTCTCAAACTCTGTTATAGACAACTGTATATTGAAGGTCATTGGTTGTAGTTGCAAACAGAATCATGTTGAAACATAATTTACTTTACTATTTTCCATCGTCACCATAAACTCAGTCAGATAGAATTAGCTTTCATGGCCAAGTTGATCCTGAACCAAAGTATTTGAGCTTTTATTCCAAGCTTAATCAAACTCATAAATAAAGGTCCCACTATATCATGGCAATGACACAGCCTTACATTTAAAACAACAAAGAAAACTATTTTTTTATTAGGTCTAAACAGGAAAGCTACAACTCTATCAGTTTGATAAAGGCCTTTATAGTTTAGTTTTAAATGTAAAATGTTTCTGTTTAAATATACTAATTCAAATAAACTTTTGAAGCCCTAGTGAGAAACAAAAATAAGCTGCAAAATAAATAAATGACTGTAAAAAAAAAAAAAGCACATTTCACAGCCACTTAATGTTGCACTTCTCTTAGGAGTGAGAAAGATGAGCTCAGCGTGAATTTACTCATTTCACAGCTCCCTTCTGTCCAAGTATTGTATTAATGTAACCTCTGCTATTTAAAACACCTTCCAGAGGAACAATAGTTATAAGATATCCTGCTTATATGATAAACCTTTATATGCATTGAAAAAAGCTTCCACTTAAACATTGATATGTATGACTTTTGCTTTTTGTATGCTTCTACCTGCTTTACAAATCTAGACTCTGATTTTATTTCATATTATTTTGTATTAAAAAGCTGATTAGGTTAATTACATTATTAATTACCAATTATTACATTATTAATTAATTACATTATTAAGTACCAAGGCTAATTACAAAAGAGAACATCTATATGCAGGAACTTGAAGGTATTTTTACAGATCTCTTAATCAATTTTTTTCCTAGCCTTTGACAAAGCCATTCTAACACATGAACATAATTCGATCCAAACAATTTCATGTAGCTTGAAGCAGAATTTCCTACCTTGGTTCAACTCTTGCAGCCTCTAACAGGTTTCCTTTGAGTACTGAGCTGCATTTAACGTCATCCACCCCATCCCCCCTTCAGTTCTGACCCGACCAGTCCCTCCTGCAGAAAAGGACCCCTACACTGCCAAAAAGTGAAATCTAAATAAGTCATTTTTTCTTTAAATAAGAGCATTTTTTTCTTGAATTGAGAAAATAAGTGAGACACTTTGCCAATGGAACAAGACAATTTCCATTTAAGATATAAAAAAACAACAGTTGCATTGACTTATTTCAAGTGCTTAATATTTAATTTAATTTTAATTATCTTATTTTAAGAGTAAAAATTCTCATTCCATTGGCAGATCACCTTATTTGCCTGCTAAAATTCTAAAAGATTTCTGCCACAAGTACACACGCAAAATAAATACATGCAGTTTTATTTCAAAACCACACATGCTAACTACTCTCCACAGGCATTGTACAGTAAGCGTTCTCTGTGTGCTGATTAAATACCAAGAGGCCCCCAATATACACAGGCATCACTTTGAGACTGCAAGCTACCTGGGAAAGTAAACTGAATGTGACTGGCTGCTTGTCAGGAAATTCCACTTCATATAATGGTACTGTTTTCTTGACAATGGTATTGTTAATTGACTGACAATTTTATAAACACAATGATGGACACAAAATAAAAAAAAAATATTAACAGTAGCTGCATACTGATTGAAAAATGTAAATGTATGTGTTCAACTATAAACTAGAGTTCATACAAGCCTCACTTGAATGAATTTATGTGGGATTTCCCAAAAACAGGTCCATGTGCGAGGAGTAGAGAATCTACAGGAGCATAAAAAGCAAGAGAGTGCAGAGAAGGAGCTTAGACTCATGGTTCTGACATTTTGGGTGCGTTCTAGCATTGAATCTGCTTTCAAAAAGCATTCAAAATGCACATGGACAATAGTTTACATGTGTATATTTTAAATAAAACTTCTTGTATTAGTATTTATTCTGAATGTGCATTTTTAGCAGAATTCTGACTTCATACCCCACAGGATGACGATGCCACCACCATTCTTTAGGGTGAGGATGGTATACTGAAGCTCTTGTTTTAGCATTTTTTTAAATTTTTTTATAACAAGGATCTTTGTACTCTTTGAAGCCCAGATTCCAGAAGGGTAAACTGGTCATTTTAGAAGGCTAATTACGCCTGCTGGGTAGCATTTTCTCAAAAATAATCAATTGGCAAATCAGATACACAAACTGTTGCCCCATGCTAGAAGTTTCTAACTAACAAGGTACAAATTATCTTATCAAACTGTCAGTGGCTCTGGGTTATTAGCGTGTTTTTCACTGTAGAAAATTTCCTTGCCACTTCCAACCTCAAAGCAGACTGCGAGGCCTGGTCCTATGTCTGTGTATGTGCCTCAAGCTATTAGACGTGGACCACAGAGAAGCAACAGAAGGAGTATCGACTGGACAAATCCCTGTATTGACCCCCTATAGCTATAGCATCTGCTGTTTTCTACTTTGGCCACAGACCTGACTATCTATGTCAAAGACAAAAATAGGTCCAACGAGAAGGTCAGCATGGCATTACATCACTTGGCAATGAATTAGAAAAAAACCTGAGTGGGTCCAAAGTTTGTGTAATTCATATTAAAAAAGGGATTGTTCAGGTTAAGTCAGGAGATTGTTGGCTGACATTATCATTCTTACATTAGTTTTGTGGGCTGCAGGTTTTTGCTTCTATGTTTAGTGAATGCATCAATTTTTGTTTGCATTTTTTAAATTAAGTATCGATATATACTTCTATTTTAAGAGACTGCTGTGTTATTCATTTTTTTTTTTGGTGTTTACGTGTTTTGGAGTTTGCATCATTGCAGGTGTCTGCGGCTCATTTTGCAGTTTGCTGTACTTTTTCACCTGTTTGCAGTTTGTTTCTATTTTGCTTGCAGCGTTTTTCGGTTGCATTTGTTTTTTGTTCTTGCATGTCTTGGAGTTTGCGTAACACCTGTTTTTTCAGCTTGTTTTGTCATTTACATGGTAAGAACCAAACATGGAGAAGCAGCATTTATTTCCTATGTTCTACTGATCTGGAGCAAACTCCCAGAAGACTGTAAAAGTGCAGAAAGCCTGAGTTCTTTTAAGCAAAGTTAAAATCTCATTTGTTTAGAGCTGCCTTTGATTGTTGAGTTAAATGTTAACAGAGTTATCATTAGTTCAAGTTTTAGGTCCAACTATTGTATTTGCTTTTATCATATTTTTATCTTTACTTGCTTTTATTCTGATTTTATTTTCATTTAATTCAGTTTTACTGTTACTGTACTCGGCTGCTCAGTGGAGCAGTGGATAGCACTGCTGCCTTGCAGCAAGAAGATCTGGATTCCTGGCCTGGCTCTTTCTGCATGGAGTTTGCATGTTCGCCCTGAGCATGCATGAGTTCTCTCTGGGTATTCCGGCTTCCTCCCACAGTTCAAAAACCTGACTGTTAGGTTAATTGACCTCTCTAAATTCTCCTTAGGTGTGAGTGTGAATTGCCGTTTGTCTCTGTGTTTCCGTGTGATGGACTGGTGACCTATCAAGGGTGGACCCTGCATCTCGTCCATAGACAGCTGGAGATAGGCACCAGCACCCCTCCTGATAATTTACACCTTTAGGTGTAAAGTACACCTTTGCCATGGTGTATTCCCCCCCCCCCCCCCCCCCCCCCCCCCCCCCCTTTCTATATCAGGAATAACAGTATTATGATTGTGAAAATCATGTTGTGACCCCTCTTTGGGACCAAAAGAGGGGTTAGAGTGTGAAGCCTGTGTGAATTTTGCTGATATTAACCACTTTTGCTCCCTTTTTAACTGAACATCACCTGAAACTCATGCCTTTCCCCTTTTAATGCTTAGTTTGTAATGAAGAGGTAAACTGTTTGTGTTTCATTCAGTTTTTAAACAAGATTTCAAGAAAAAAAAGAGCGAGGAGAGAGCCGCATTACCCACGTTCTGTGAGTGTCAGCGAACGCCCCACAGAGACGCCGTTGTCTCTTTAATAAAAAGTTCAACAAAGTGTGCTAGGCTCCAAAATGGATCTGAAAGAGCTGGCTGTGAACGCGTTGGCCCAGAATAAGAAAGCGTCTCTTCTGGTCGGCGCAGCCGGAGCTGCTCTTCTGGGATTTGGACTCGGATATAAATACATGCGGAAGCCAGAAAAAGCCGTTCGTGTGGGCGTAGTGTCGCAGATCCTCATCTACCCTCTCAAGTCGGGTAAAGCGGTGCCTGTGAGTGTTGCAGAATGCCAGAGATTGGGCCTAAAAGCTGGAGAGCTGCAGGATCGGTGAGTGCTGCAAACCAAGCGCGTTTCATCTGTCAGTGATGTCCAGATCAGCTGTCATGGATTTACTCACATGATCCTACATAACCTGCAATACAAGCCCTCATTAGAAAACATTGCTGGAAAAATATCTGAAATATTTAATAGTAGACATGTGGCAAACTTCATGGACTTTAAACTCTTCTAGAGGTTAGAAAGTTATTCCTTTCATTTGCACAAAATAATCTGAAACACCATTATAAGGTTGTTAGAATCCGAATCAGCTTTATTTTCCTGATTTGCTCACATAGGAGGAAAGTTAATCTGTGGTCAAAGGTCAAATTTACAGCCTGGATTAGTTTCCCCCTCATTTTGTCACATTGCAAAAGGAGTATTTTTATTGAGATTAAGTGGAAAATATGTGCTTTAAAAAAAAGAGTTTGGGAAATTGGGAAAATCAGTTTCCAGTTTAAGAGCAAGAAAAAATGCACATGTTTAACAGCAATATTCTGGACAGGCTGTTATATAATCAGTCCCACCTCCTTGGCTTTTGTACAGAAGAGGATTAGGGCCACTGAAAAAATCAAAAAAAGTTAACTGATTTTAAAATGTTATTTCAGTTTAAGATGGGAAAAATAAGGTCAGAATTCTGACTTTAATCTCTAAATTCTGACTTAAAGCTTAGAATTCTGACTTTAATCTTGTAATTCTGACTTTAATGTCAGAATTCTGACTTTAATCTTAGGATTCCGACTTTAATCTTAGGATTCCGACTTTAATATCAGAATTCTGACTTTAATCTTAGAATTCTGACTTTAATCTTGGAATTCTGACTTTAGTGTGAGAACTCCGACTTTAGTCTTGGAATTCTGACTTTAATGTCAGATTTCTGACTTTAATCTTGGAATTCCGACTTTAATCTTAGAATTCTGACTTTAATCTTGGAATTCTGACTTTAATCTCAGAATTCTGACTTTAATCTCAGAATTCTGACTTTAATATCAGAATTCCGACTTTAATCTTAGAATTCTGACTTTAATCTCAGAATTCTGACCTTTTTTTCAGAATTCTGACTGAATTCTGACGTCTAACAAACAAGTTAGTATCAAGCTGTACCCATGTCTGTTTTAGAGACTAGCTCTCTTGTTTATTCCCCTTCTGCTCTTCCATTAATGAAATAGAATCACCAGGGACCCCTTAAGGCACGTAAAAAGTTGCCTAATTTTGTCATTTTCCACCTATGCGTTACTGGCCCTCCTAAACAACTCATATCTTTGTCAGTGAAGCTGAGTGCTCCCACATCTCTTCCTTCATGGTGCCCATCTACATTAAGATCCACAATTCTGAGATTAAAGTCAGAATTCTGGAAAAAAAAAAAGTGCTGATTCTGAGATTAAAGTCAGAATTCTGACTTTTTTCTCATATTATACTGAAATAAAATTTAAAAATCTGCAAACTTTTTTTGTGTTTTTTAGTTTTTCAGTGGCCCTAATCGTCTTCCGTACTTTTCATTCCGTTTGTGTAGCTCTTAATTTCCCAGAGTGGTGCTCTTGAGGCCTGAATTTGGATTTAATCCAGGTAAGCTGTTTGTTGCAGCTGTCATGAGTCCATCCTTGTGTACCTTGTGTTTGCAGACACTGGCTGGTGGTGACGGAGGAGGGCAACATGGTGACTGCCAGACAACAGCCCCGTCTGGTCCTGGTGTCTCTGTCCTGTAAGGGGGGTTACACTTATTTGAATGGACCAGACATGGAGGAGCTGAAGTTTCCAGTTCGACAGCCTGATAACCAGATCCACAACTGCAGGTTTTATATCATTATCTCAACCAGAAAAAAAGCTCACTGAAATCCTGAGAGATTCTTTTCTCAGACTTACTTGTTTGCTGGATTATATAAAAATATATTTATATTAGTTTTACATATATATATATATATATATATATATATATATATATATATATATATATATATATATATATATATATATATATATATATATATATATATATATATATATATATATATATATATATATATTAATAATATTCAGGGTGGAATAAAGTTGTGATGATGAAATACAACCTTGTTAGATTTCCAAAGCAATAGACGCACCACTAGTTGAACCAATGAAAGCAATGTTTTTGCAGCAGTTCGAATGCAATGTAAATGTTCTCTAATTAATGAGTATGTGCCCAAATACTTATAGTAATATTTGCATAAATATCTCTTGAAGTTACATAAATTGGTCAGGAAGTTTGCTTAAGAATCACAAATCTCTGAGTGACCCCAAATTTTTAACTTTTCATTTCAAGCGGCATTTAAGTCTCAAAACCACTCACTCACTCACTCACTCACTCACTCACTCACTCACTCACTCACTCACTCATCCATCCGGGGTCAGGCAGCAAGGATAGCAGCTTCAGTAGGGAGGCCCAGGTGTTCCTCTCCCCACCCACTTGGGCCAGCTCCTCCAGGGGAAATCCCAAGCCATTCCCAGGCCATCCGACAAACCTGGGTCTCGCTCTGGGTCTCCTCCCTGTGGGACGTGCCCGGAACAAGTCACGAGTGAGGCATTCTAATTAAATGCCTGAGCCACCTCAACTGGCCTTTCACCATGGAGGAGCAGCAGCTCTACTCTGAGTCCTCCCCGGATGATTAAGCTCCTCACCTTATCTCTAAGGAAGGGCCCAGACACGCTATGGAGAAAACTAATTTCGGCCGCTTGTATCTAGTATCTCGTTCTTTTGGTCATGATCCAAAGCTCATGACCATAGATGAGGGGAGGAACGTAGCTCGACCGGCAAATCGAGAGCTTTGCCTTTTTGGCTCAGCTCTCTCTTCACCACAACGGCGTGGTATAACGCTTGATTCACAGCAGATGCCGCACCAATCTGCCTATCGATCTCCCGCTCCATCTTCTCCCATTCGTGAACAAGACCCTAAGTGGAAAACACAATAACTTATATTGGTGGCTAAGCTACTGAGCAGATGATGTAAACCATAATTAATTTGTACCGCTTACCTTTCCAAAACGAAACACTGTAGAAGTATCCATGCATGACGGGGCCGCCTTTTACAGGGGCTTTTTGTATGTCTGCTTCTGTCTCCTTGAACCCCAGTCGCCCTCAGCAGATGGCCGCTCACACTGAGCCTGGTTCAGCTGGAGTTTTTCCTCTCCACTGTCGCTACAAGCATGCTTAGTGTGAGGGATTTCATTCGAGTCAATGAGTTGATGCAATCCACTGGTTTTCCTTAGATAGAAAACTTTGATTAAATTTGACTGTATGATCTTGTGATCTGTAAAATGCCTTGAGATGACATGTTGTGAATTGGCGCTAGAGAAATAAACTGAATTGAATGACTGCCATGCTCTGCTAATGTCTATTAGCAGAGCATGGCATCATCTGACAGTGATTTTATTTATTTATTTAGTCCTTTCCTGTTATATCAAGGGGAAAAAAAATAAATCCATTATTTTAACACATAGAAGTTTTTTTTTTTTCATATCAGGTTTCAGATTTTCTTCCTTATTAATGATGTTTTAATCCTACATCTCCCACCTGCTGATACGAAAATATTTTCTCGCTTTGCAGAGTTTTTAGTAAGGATATTCAGGGCAGGGACTGTGGCGACGAGGCGTCTCACTGGCTCACCAGTTACCTTGGGGGGGAGAAGACTTATCGTTTGGTGCATTTTGAGCCTAACATGAAGCCCAGGAGGTTATCTGCAGTTGAGACGCCTCCCCTTCAGTTTGAGGTAGCGACCATATTCTGCTGCTTTGCTGCATTTGATTCCCAGATTTTTAGTCTGTTCATCTCCCTACTGTAAAGTGTTAACAACTGTAATCCAGCAGGTGGCATACCCAGATTATGGACCTGTGATGCTGCTGTCCGAAGCATCTGTTGGGGATCTCAGCAGTAAATTGGATCAGAAGGTCACCACAGAGCGCTTTCGCCCAAACCTAGTGATAGGGGACTGCAAACCATTTGATGAGGTGTGTCAAAAAAAAACATCACTGCTACAACCACAAAACACCCTAAATAGCAAATGTAACCGTTTATTCCTTTTCTTTCCTCACTGCTGCCTGAACAGTTTTCTCTCGGTTGTTTGTTTCTGACTAATAGCTCGCCCTTTTCCACGCGAACAGCATGCACTAAATTTAACTCCGACTGTTTTGCTTTTTCAGGATTCTTGGGAAGAGATCCAGATTGGCAACGTGAGGCTGCAGCGTGTAATGTCATGTGGAAGGTAACACGGTCGGATGCTTCACTCAGAACCACTTCATTTACAAAAAGCAGTGAATCCACAACAGCTGCTGGTCATAAATGAGCTTCACTACTAAATTAATTTTGTACCATTATTGTTGCAAGCAAAAAAACATGTATTGGAAATGGAAATTTAAAAAATGCAATGCAGTAATGAGGCTTTAAAAAATGTCTTAATCAAAGGAAAGGTTTTGAGAGGAACTTTTTTATTTACATAGACTTTATTTTATTTGTTTTTGCTTTCAAAGTTTTAGTTTCTTAAACATTTTGTAATAATTTGATTCGTTTTGGATTTTATTTTTTCCTAACTCGTTTTTCAGATTGAGTTTTACAATTGCATTCTTTTCAAATTGTGTTTCATTTATACAGTGCACGTTCTCTTTACCCATGGCTAATAAAAATGTTCCTGCTAACATGGAGTAGACCAATAGAAAGGCATCCGGCGGACAGCCTGCCCGCAGAAATGAAGGGAACGTGATCTGTAAAAATAAATTGAAAATAATTCAATCAAACTGGGAAAAAATATAAAAAATAAGTAAAAATAAATAATTTCAAAAAATTAAATCTAAGAAAGCAGCAAAACCCTTATTTGGATTAAAAAGTTTTCAAAGTTTGATATTTGGAGTTAATAAAAGTTATTTTGCTTGCAACAATGATTGAACATAATTCACTACATTCTTCCTGAGGCAAAAAAACAGCAATAGTTGCATGAGAACGGAGGCAACCGCAGTCTGTAATCTTTCTTTTATTTTTATTTATTTTTATATTTATATATATATATATATATATATATATATATATATATATATATATATATATATATATATATATATATATATATATATATATATATATATATATATATATATATATATACATACATTTTTTTTTTTTATCACTTTCAGGTGCCTTTTGACCACAGTTGACCCAGAGACGGGTGTGATGAGCAGAAAAGAGCCACTTGAAACACTGAAAAGGTAACGCCATCACTCAGGAAAATTTGGATAGGATTACAGATTAAAAAAAAACAAACAACATAACATCCTTTCTTTGCTGGAAGTGTAGGATATAATCCCAGTTCCTGCATCAGATTTTAGAAATAATTCCCACCATATGATTAACTAAAGTTCAACAGTTTATATTAAAAAGCTGCTCTGATCACCCCTGCAGTGCTGGAATCAAGACCCCACCAACCGAGACCAAGGAGTACCAAGACAAGGCCAAGACCTTTAGAGGCCAAGAATATATAAGGTTTTGACCTTGTCTCGGTCTCTGTACTCCTTGGTCATGGTTGGTGTGGTGTTGATTACAAGCCTACCTGCATCTTATAATACCAACTCCTTTTTTTTGCCATACTGAATCTCCTAAATCAAATCTAGAGCCTTTTTCAATCATATTCCAGTGACTTGTATGTAACTTTTATAGAGGTTAATGTTTTGTTTTCTTTACCTTTGCTTTAGAGCTTAGACATCAACAGGCTAGGTTACCGTTTTAAAACAATTAACAACCACTATAGTTGAAAGGTGATATTCCTTTCTCTCTCTACCAGGTTTGCACACATCTACAGAATGTTTTTGTTTTTTCTGCCCATTTTCCTAAGCAGAATAGCTTAAGCTCAGTCAAACTGGATTGAAGCGATCATCAGCTTTCAACTCTTACTGTTTAAACCATTCTGTTTTTGCTCTTGCTGTATAAACAGTCGGCTGTAATGCAGGAAGGTGAACAGTTTCTGCAGTTGCCTGATTGCCTGATGCACCTGATTATCTATCAGATTATTATAGTAGTTATAGCACTTTTATTCTTGCTTTTTTAATTATAGTTTCCCTTTATTAAGTTATATTAAGTTAATAATATAACTTGATATTATTCATTAAGTTAAATTCAAAATTGAAATTTCCACATATGACATAAAACTATGTTGCAGCAACATTTTTCCTTCCAATCAAGTATAAGGCCAATCAAATGCAGTGTAGCCTGATGGGGGATATTCTTTCCACAGCTACCGAATGTGCAAACCATCAGAGACACACATCTACCAAAAAAGCCCATTGTTCGGACAGCTGCACAATGTCAAGAAGACAGGGGTCATCCATGTTGGCGACGAAGTCTACAAGATCACCCATTAAATGAAGAAACATAACAGGATGGGATTTGAAGAGCATCAACACATGTAGTCCTGGAAGAAGTAGAGCTTAATTCAAGTTTTGAAGCTCAGAGATCATTAAAATGTGTAATCATGTTGATTTTGTAAGCAAAATACTCTAAACAATAAAAATAGTTCCTAACTTTTGCACCTTACATCTACTTGTTAATTATTGGAACACGTTGCTGCTAAATTATGGTAATAGCTCTTATTAACCTTAAATAAGAGCTACAAGACAAAGTGGACGTCATTGTGAATTTCTCTTGTTAGATTTAAAATTATCTCTGTTAAAGTACTAACTTCTCTCACTGCATAAAAAGAGGCTTGTTCTCCCCCCTTGCCTTTACAATAAATGTGCAATCTTTTGAGCATGGAATGCTTCAATACAGGACTGCCGCAGAATTGGTTTAGTTTCAGTTCCATGCATTGGCCACTAGGTGTCAGTGTGACTTTATTTTAATAATAAAAGCAGGACATAGTCTTATCTACAGTCATGGCTAAAAGTATTGAGAATGATACAAATATTTTCTCATGATCTGCTGCCCTCTGGTTTTCATGTGTGTATGTCAGATGTTGTCATCACAAACAGAAATACAATTGCAATCATATGAGTAACAAAAGCTTTTAATGACAGAATGAGTTAATGGAGCAAGTCAATATTTGCAGTGTTGACCTCTCTTCTTCAGGACCTCTGCAATTCTCCCTGGCATGATCTCAATCGACTTCTGGACCAAATCCTGACTGATAACAGTCCATTCTTGCACAGTCAATGCTTGCATTTTCCAGAATTCCTGGGTTTTCGTTTGTCGGCCCGTCTCTTGATGATTGACCATAAGTTTTGAATGGGATTAAGATCAGGAGAGTTTCCAGGCTATGGACCCAAAATCTATACGTTTTGTTCCCTGAGCCAGTTAGATGTTACCTTTGCTTTATGGCAAGGTGGTTAGGTAAGACTGTGAGAGAGCCGACTCCCTTGGCTGAGAAGCAACCCCACACATGAATGGTTTCAGGATGCTTTACAGTTGGCATGAGACAAGACTGGTGGTAACGCTCACCTCGTCTTCTCCAAACAAGCTGTTTTCCAGTTGTCCCAAACAATCGGAAAGGGGATTCAGAGAAAATGACTTTACCCCAGTCCTCAGCAGTCCACTCCCTGTATCTTTTGCAGAATATCAGTCTGTCCCTGATGTTTTTCCTGGACAGAAGTGGCTTCTTTGCTGCCCTCCCTGAGACCAGGCCTTGCTCCAAGATTCTCCACCTCACAGTGCATTCAGATGCACTCACACCTGCCTGCTGCCATTCCTGAGCAAGCCCAATCCCACTGCTGAAACACTTTTCAGAGACGGTCCTGGAGCTTGCTGGTCTTTCTTGAGTGCCCTGGAGCCTTTTTGGTAACAATGTAACCTCTCTCCTTGAAGTTCTTGATGATGCGATAGATTGTTGACTATGGTGCAATCTTTCTAGCTGCAATTCTCTTTCCTGTTAGGCCATTTTTGTGTAGTGCAATGATGACTGCACATGTTTCTTTAGAGATAACCATGGTTCACAGAAGAGAAACAATGATGCCAAGCACCAGTCTCTTTTTAAAATGTCCAGTGGTGTCATTCTTACCCAATCATGACAGATTGATCTCCAGCCCTGTCCTCATCACCACCCACACCTGTTTTAATGGAGCAAAAACTGAAACAATGTTAGCTGGTCTTTTTAAGGCACGGCTGCAATGATGTTCAAATGTGTTTTGAGGAGTAAAGTTCATTTTCTAGGGAAAATATTGACTTTGCAATTAATTGCTGTTACGCTGATAACTCTAGAACATTCTGGAGTATATGCAAATTGCCGTTATAAAAACTGAAGCAGTAGACTTTCTAAATAACATTTGAATCATTATCCAAACTTTTGGCCATGACTGTACAGGTGTTGGTCATAAATTTAGCAAGTCATGAACATTTTGATTTTAAGTCCTTTATTTCAGAAGTGAGACTTGCGCACTATATTCAAGAGTGCGCAAGTCTTTTGATATCTGACAACTAATGACGACCCTAAATTCAGTAACCCGGAAAATTTGGATATTCCTTAAGACCAATAGAAAAAGGATTTCTAAAAATGTTGGCCAATTGAAAGATATGAGCATGGACAGTACTTGATACTAGATTCAGTCTGTGGCACTGCCATGGTGTTATGAGAGCCCAGGCTGCTCTGATAGTTGCCTTCAGCTCTTCTGCATGGTCAAGTCTGGTGAATCACATCTTCCCTTGTTACACGATCCATTTTATTTAGGGTTAATTTCAAGCAATCTTGCTGGCTAATTAAGAACAGGAATATCATGATCCACAAAACATGTACCATTAGTTTTGGAACTATGCAGGTACTAATTCCTGTTGTAAAATTCCATCTGCATAAAGTTGGTCAGCAGCTGGGAGCATGAGGTGCTCTAAAGCTTCCTGGTAAACAGCTGGACCTCAGAAAAAACAGTGGACCAAAACCTGCAGATGACATGGCACCACAAACAACCATCGACTAGAAACTACACTGGACCTCGAGCGACATGGATAGTGTACCTCTCCTCTCTTCCTTCAGACTGGGGAATCTTGATCTTCAAAGGAAACGAAAAATAAATGTTGATTTTGGACCAAATCAGCAGCAGTCCAGTCTTTATTGTCTTCAGCCTAGGAGAGACTCTTCTTAAAAGGAAATGCGACAGCTGAAACTCATGTCTTGTTGATGTCTGTGCCTGGTAGTCCTTGAAGCACTGACTCCAGCTGAAGTTTAATTTACATTTATAATGATCTGAATTCAAATAAACACATTAAATATATCAGACTGTGTGTAATGAATGAACATAATATAAAAGTTGTATCTTTTGTACAGAATTAAGCTACCTTTTCATTATCATTTAATGACCGGCTACTGTATAGGTCCATAGGGTAGTAAGTTCTACATCTAATCACATTTGCTACTTGAGTGTGTAATTTATTCATTTGCTATTAGGTCAGATTGAATCAGACATCAGAATGTTTTTTTTTTACACTTTTGCATGTTAAAACCCTGAACTAAAGTCTTCTGCATATAATAGATGGACTGACACAATAATTATATAGTAGCGTCTTTACGGGAGAAATATACAGTGATACAGCTAATGAGCTAACTTGATGAGTTAATCTTTGGCTGCAAGTCTTTGGAGTATATTTCTAATATGGACCTTTGGAAACCAATAATTTATCCAATATTTGCAGCATAGTTTGATCTCAGATAGATTCTAAGGACCTTTTTTTGTCTTGCGACCAGTTTTAATTTGAACAAAGACTGTAGTTGAACTGAGTCGTACTAATGCATAAAAATGCTAATAGCTGTTCTAAGGTAAGCTTTAAACCCATTATTTTGTGTTTTATCCCACGGTTCCCCCCTGTATTTCACTCCATACAGTCTCTCTTACTGTGAATAAAGTTTCCCCCTATTACTTGGAAAAAATACCCCCCCCAACTAAAGCTAAATGGATATATATACGCAGGCCAGTGTGTTGTGTCACACCTCACTGTTCTTTCCCTTCCAGTGTGAGTTAGTGGCAGAGCTGCATTTCTCACAAAGCTGTGAGGAACTTGCCAGCATTGGTTTCAGTCCAAGAAAACCCTTTTTGGAGGATCAGGTCAATCACACGCTAAATTAAAACTTGCCTTGATAAGCATTAATGCATTTTCATTGCTTAGTTCTTTAAATTTATGATGATTTATAAGATTAATATGAGTGGGAATGCATGATCAGAGATATTGGAAACTATAAAGTAGCAATGACTGGTACTATTACGATACTATTTTTGTAAAGAAAAAACTAGAGGAATATTCAGTTTTTGTTCTAATGCAAACCAGACATATTTTTTTAAGAATCTCCAATGTAATGGGTAAATGTTTTACTCATTATTATTCTTAGAGTGATCTGTGATCTGACTTTCAGGAATCCCTGTTATCTAACTGCTCCTCTTTAATCAGGTTGATGTGGGAATACCTACTAAGAGCAGATGTTCTGGACAAAAGAGCCTTGATGATAATCGGGAATATAAGGACTTGCTTCAATTTCTGTGCTTGAATCTTGGCCTCAAACATAGAGAACGAATTAAGGGGGGAAAACATCAGATGCTGTATCCTTCCCCCAAGCTGTTTTCTGTTTACTGTAACATTGATATGCTGTAAGAGGGATTTTACTTCAAAATGGCTTCAAAAAGCAAATTTTTTTTTTTTTTTGCTATCGGTCAACATCAACCCCTTTTATAAGAAAGAGAAAAATCCTACATATGTACTGCTGAGTTAGCTGCAATAAATGTAATTTAAAGTCCCCCTTCTCACATAGGAAGCCTTAAATGGCCAAGCTCCATCTTATATCAAAGATATGATTGTTCATTATGCTCCTAACAGAGCACTTTGCTCTCAGTCTGCAGGTCTCCTAGTGGTTTCTAGAATTTCTAAAAGTAGAATGGGAGGCAGATCTTTTAGTTATCAGGCTCCTCTCCTGTGGAACCAAGTATCTATTAGGCAGACATCTTGTCTACTTTTAAGGCATGGCTTAAAACTTCAATTTTTGACAAGAGTTTATAGCTAGAGTGGCTCTGGTTACCCTGAGCTATTTCTATAGTTATGCTGCTATAGGCTTAGACTGCTGTAGGGCATAGGGACCCCTTTTCATCATTCTGCTTCATTCTATTCTCCTATCCTGCATTATTTGTTAGATCAACCTCTAACTTTATGCTCTCTGCTTTTTCTCACAGTGGCTTCATCTAGTCTATCCCCGTTTGGCTATGATACCATCCTGGAGAGAAATATTAGCTGTGTGCCGCCATCAACACCTTTATTTATAGATGTTGGAGCTTGGCCTGTTTTACAATGTAGTCCTGTTTCTCTTACTGTGACTAACTGTATGTGCTCTCTTTCATCCCCTGACATGGAAGCTGGCCTGGAACTTGTCTGCCTTGCTGTGTCTTTCCTTGGTGGGACCATCTGTGGAGCTAATTAGCAGTTACCTTTTGTGTCTCTGCTTCTATCTGTATGTCTGCTTCTGGTAATCAGATGGCCGCTCACACTGAGCCTGTTTCTGCTGGAGGTTTCTTCCTATTAAAATTGAGTTTTCCTCTCCACTGTCTCTACATGCATGCTTGGTGTGATCGATTGCTCTTGAGTCTGAAGTGATGTAATAAGCTGGTTTTCCTTAGATAGAAAACTTTAAACCAATCAGACTGTATGATCTGTCCTTAAAGTGCCTTGAGATGACCGTGTTGAGAATTGGCACAACACAATTGGCAGGAAGGTGTTAATGAAGATATTACCCTTCTTGACATTTTTACTATTGTTACTAGATTCCAAATGTGTAGAAAATAGCTCCTAAAGCCACAGAATATTTATCATAAGGGAACAGAATACTTCATGTAGGCCTACAGTCACAGTAAATTGAAAGAAACTTTTTCAATTCTGAGGTTTTATGCTTCTGTACACAATAGAATTACTATTAGACCTGGTGATAATTAATTATCACAGGTCTTGATTCATTTTTTAATCTGTGTTAGGTTTTTACCCAAACATGATTTGCAATTTTGCAGCTTTGTTAAGAGATCTCTGCTCCAAGGTGATATGCAGTTGTATTATTTTGAATACGATGATTAACCTTCCTAAATCAAATAAATTGGTATGTTACATACAAATAACATTGGTAAATAATTATTAAACCTATGATCTAGATGTGCAGGGCAACAGATAATGCTAAATAATTATTTTATAAACCAAGATCAGTATAAAAACAGCTATTTGTAAAATACTATATAATTAAGTGGTTTCTAAATGGATTAAGTTTATTTGCAGGAATTCATAAATTACATATAAAAAAAACATCTCACTGTTTTGTCTTTTTCACTTTCTGAAAAAAAAAAAGTATTTTAGAGAAGGACTGATTTTCTTAATTGGACCTTAGCTCTCCAACACAATAGCTTGAATCATCCCCTAACTGCTCCAAGTCAATGACTGTATATAATCAGCAGGTTTCCCATCTGTCTGTATGATCTAATGAAATAGTTTCTATAAAGTGCCTTGAGATGACACATGTGTACTGACACTGTATTAATAAACTGAATTAACTAAAATGTAATATTTGTGCCATTACAACACAAGAAGAGATCAGCCATTTGACACGGCATTGAATTTTTAATCCATCTTAAACAAAATATTTCATTAATTTTTGACAAACTTTTGTGAAAAGATGCCCCGCAAGCTTAAATAGCTTTATTAATCTAATATTATAATAAAAACTTGTATGAGAAAACATGATTTATAAACTGGGGGGAAAAAGCATTTAAAACTTTTATGCAGTAGAGTTGTCTACATACAATTCCAACTTTAAATTCTTTTTTTTACCGTAAAGGAAAGCCCTGTGTTTACATCATTAAGCTTTCTCTCCCCGATTCTTGCTGAGAAGAGATTGAATGGAGCAAACACCTTGAATAACACTTCATAATGTATATGTACTAAATAACTTAGATATGACAGCATATTTTGACAGAAATTGGAATCAGACCATAGAAATGGCTTGTAGTAAAGATGGCAGCGCTAAGCACCAGACTCACTTCTTCAGGAAGTCGGCACCATATCCCAGTTAAAGCTGCAGTCTGTAACATTGAAAAGAGAGCAGACTTCGACTGAAAATTTGAAGAAAAACAGGTTTCACGCCACTCCCCCACCCTCTCTGCTTCACTCATGCCCCACCTCCAAGCTCCACCCCTCTCACAGCATCTGCGCGGCTACCGCGTGCGACCAGAAGCGTCCAAGCAGCATACGCGGCATGGAGTGTGAACCTGTAAGAGCGATAACACTCACCTCCAAGCAGCTAGATATAAGATGCTGGTTATACCGAAGTCTGCCGTGTAAGCAGTTGTCAGCAGGGGCAGTAAGGGCAGTTTCTCTTTCGCTGGTGGCTGTCGCTCCGCCATCCTCCTGACTGCGGCAGCCGGGCGCTGCGGCAGGTTAAGCGGTGGCCTGGGGGAGTGGGGGGGTGAGCTGTGATTGACACTCCATCAGACGCTCCTCTGGCTGTGATTGGTTGTTTTGACTCCTCCCGAATTATTCTTTTCAGATTGAAATACAGGCAGTATGCGGGACCAATTGAAGCAGTTTTTTTCACAGGTTACATATCACATGTACTGCTGTCTGGGCATAGGGACAGTTTTAGCCAATATGACAAAAAAGTGATTTTTTTAAACTTACAGACTTCAGCTTTAACGAAGCATTTTACACATACAGCCTGCCACATCATCACATCAATAAACTATGCATGTTTGTAAATGAGGAGAAATATCTGGCTTCAGCCATATCAAAAGATGACATTGTTTTTAGATCCAAGCCATTCCGAATGCAGAGTGACAGATATCTCATCCACTCTGTTTGTGCTCATTTCATTCTCCTTATTAAACTGCTTGGAAAAACATGACTCTTGACACTTAACCTGCACATACATGATCCAATATAAAAGAAAATGAAAATGTTATTTCCTCTTAAAAAAAACAACAATAAATTGATGGCAACAGAAAAAAAAATCATGATCTTTGAGATTTCTGTAAACCCCCAGCATGCACCACAGCACATGGAAGTCAGATGGCTTTTAATTTACTGCAGTCGTTACTCAAACCACAATCACAGTGGTTGCAGTTTTGATCAGTGCCGAGGCTCTGAATTACAGAGCGCAGCTGGGATGTACAGACACTTTTAATGTTTATTTTTAACCCATGTGTGGCGATCTAAAAATGCTCCGCTCAGTTATAGTTACATGCATAGTTTTTTGAGGGGTCTATGTGTGTGTGTAGCACATTTAGATTTTAAACTTGTTTGATATGTGCCAGATTTAGACGGGGAAGAAACCAATGGCTGTATAATGGTTAAAAATAAAATGTGAAAGGAAGCCGTGTAATTACATGTATAATTGCATACAACAAAAGCTGGCTCTGTAACATAAGTCTGGCTCAACGTTTTGGGAGATCTAGTTAGCTATTACTGACAGGGGAGTTCTGTTAGTACTGACAGGGAAATTTGTAACATTGCTATAGGTTAATGATAAATGTGAATTTCTTGTGTTACAACCTCAAATTTCCATGCACATCGTAAGTGTTTGATGTTCTATGTTTGAAGTTCTATATATCATAGACTACAGGGCTCCAACTTTTAAAATCGAAAAAACCATTGTGTCCTTCATTACCTGGTGAATGAAACTCATTTAGGTCTAAACATTTTACATGGCTTTATATGATGGAAGACCTTTATTGTATTTTAAACTGATACCTTTTAAGAAAATTGCTTTCAGAAATACAGTACCTACATTACCTCATGCACATGCAATCACAACCAATAGGTGAATTAATTCGCTCAGCATACTGTATGAGGCAATGTCATAGCATAAAGCATGGAGTGACTTGCGTTCCATTATTGTGCAAAAAAAAAAAAGTCAATTTGAAAAGAGATACATTCCAGAAAGGAAAACGTTTTAATCCAAAAAAGGTTATGAGAGACCTTTGTTGTTTTCTCAGATTGTGTTTTTTCATATTTCTTTTTTTAGTTAATTTTAATGTTTGTTTGTTTTTTCATATTTGTTTTAAAAATGTTTTTAATTGCGTTTTACAGACGTTATATTTTAAACATTTTCTTTTTCATTTTGTTTTTTTTATTGGTTTAAAAAAATGTTTTTTAAATCGAGTTTATTTTAAGGATCATGCTCTCCTCACTTCTGGGATGGGCTTTCCTCTGCAGTGAGGAGTGATGATTAATTGGTCAGGATGGAGGTTTGTAACAACGGTTTAATTGGTCAACGAGCATGTCCAAGAGCAAGTGTTTGTTTTGGGCTTGAAATGAAAAAAAAAATGGATCTCTAAAAAATAGTTTGAAAAGAAAGCAATCTGAACAGCAGAAAATAAAAAAGGAAAAATTACACTGTAAAAAAAATTATTGAAAAAGTAAAAAAAATACATTTGGAAATTCCTGTTTGCAAAACTAGTTCTTGCAACTGTAGGTGTGTTTACCTTCAGCTTTTCCTAACATGCATTTTGAAGAGTTGCATCAAAAAAGCTTGATAGAAATAGCAAAATTGAAATATAACTCCAAATTTGCCAGAGAAAAAAAATTCCCACCTTCTTGATGTGGCTTTTGGGATTTGGGAAAAAGGGTTGACTTTTTTTGAATCAGCTTTGAAGTTGCGAATTTTTACTCACATGACTCATCAGTGGTTTGTGATGTCGGCGTCTTCCCAGATATTCCTATTGTGCCTAAATATGGCTGGAAGTAATCAGTGTTGGGAACGTTACTTTGAAAAAAGTAATATAGTTACTAGTTACTTCTCCCAAAAAGTAACTGAGTTACTAACTGAGTTAGTCCACAATAAAAGTTACTAGTTACTAGTAAAAGTAACTATTGCGTTACTTTTGCGTTTCTCGCCCCCGTAACCCTCACCACCCAGCCCCCACCTTCTCGCGGTGTGTTTCCAAAGCCAGCTGAACAGAGTGGATGACAAAGACAAGGACCTGCAGAGAGTTTAGCATTTATTGCAACTCAGTGTAAATGACATCAGGGGGGAACGCCATGTGAAGTTTTTTAACAGGGCATTCAGATCTGGTAAAATTAATAACTGGGGATGTCTAACTCTGAAATCCTGTGTGTTTGGGTTGTTATAGATACTGCAACATCTATCTATCCATCTATCTATCTAGATGTAAACTCTGCATGTGACATAAAATATGGATCTCCATCCCTGCCACAAAGGCCATCAAATAATGTTTAAAATAAAAAATACAGTAGGTTGAAAAGGCAGAGTATCCATCCATCTATCCATCCATCCATCCATCCATCCATCCATCCAGATTTCTCCCTTTCATTTGATCGTTCACGCTCTCCATAGTTCTCCTGTGGCGCGAGCACAGGGCGACTGGTGCGCGCCTTTAGCGAGCATGCGCGTTTCCTGTCGCTTGCGCGGTGACTCTTGCCGCCTGCGCTGGAGATGCAGAGGAAACCGTATCTGATGGGGAAACGCAGCTCGACGTGACACCGGTATTTCCACCAGGAAAACGCGTTTTTGCTGCTGGAGTCATCCTCACTCTCCATCTCTCTGTGTGTGCTGTACGTTAACACCCGCCAGCGGAAACACCCACCTACCCAACTGACAGACGGAATCTCACTATACATCAGCCATTCTCCCCTCTCTCATGACAAGGCGCGCACCTCTGGATGACCTAAAAAATCATCTTTAATATCTCTTAAACAAAAGTAGCACAAACAATATTTTTTCTTCTGCACAAATCTGCACTAACGTTGCACTAACGTTGCACTAACCATTCAGTCTATTTGCAGAGTTTTTTGACGTGGGTGGGGTGTCAGCTTCACGCAGCTGCGCACGAGTCATATCATGAAAAAAGGTTCATTGTGCGACCTGAGTAACGCGCAGTAACGGGGTGTCTGCAATGGTAACTGCGTTATAGTTACAGTCAAAGTAATTAGTTAGATTACTCGTTACTAAAACTTTCAACGCCGTTAGTCCCATCACTGGAAGTAATATCGCTATTACTAACAGACATGATAACGTAAGAAATATACTTCACCGCTCGCAACACATTCATTAAAACGTTGAAGTAATATTGGACGACGCAATCTCTACGGTGCTTGGTTAATTCACTTCAAACTAAATGAAAAAACAACAAATTCGCATTTTCTTGTTTTTGAACTTTTTAAAGTTTGCTTAAAATTTGAATTTCAGTTTAATGGAAACAGGGTTAACAATGGAACAAAATTCTCTCCTTAAGGAAGTTCATTATTTTTCTTTAGGACTCCATTGCAGATAAGCTAATTTGCATATTTCCCACTATAAAGTAGGGAAAAATAACAGCAAAACATTTTTTTTTCTTTACAGTGCTCCTGGATTTGTTGTGTTAACTTTTTTCACCCAAGGTAGCTTTCTTTCCTTTTTACTTCTTGCATTAATGTTTGTTTCAGTTTTATTTGACAACATAAGATGTTCTGTTTTCAATATTTTCAGTCCCGTTCGCTTTTGTGCACTTTTCCTGCTTGGATTACTCCTCTTTGGGCCGATTCTTTTATCCTTCAAACCCGTGGATAATTTCCTACCATTTGTGTCTTCAGTAGTCTGGTTTGTCTTTGCTTTTACCTCAGCTCTGTCAGATGATGACACAGCTGTCTTCTTTATTTGTGATTTAGATTTCTTGCCCATGCTGCTCTTTTTTGTTTGTGAATCCTTCTCCTTTAGCTCTTTCTCCTTCTTCAGTGATTTATTTTTACTCCCGGTGAAAGCCTTGGAGGGTGCTGTTCTGTCGAGGCTTGCAGCAGCGGTCATGGTCGCTGTGCTGGCTCTGGCCATGGTTGATCTGGGCTGACCACTTGTCACTGGTGGTTTGGTGGTCAGTTTGTATTTCCGTGGTGGAGGTCTGGTTGGTTTCTCGTTTGCATTCAGCAAAGTCACTAAAACGGCACATACATAATATAGTAAGTAAGTACCAATTTTAACAGCTCTGCAGCCACATATGTTCTACATTGTAAAAAGGGGGAAAAATGCTGGATTTGGCATCCAAAGTAGGCCTGAGTTTTTAAAATGTTCAGCTTTTAAAGAAAAAAATGCTCGATTTGGCACCCAAAGCAGGCCTGGGTTTTAAAAAAGTTCAGCTTTTTATATTTTTTTTTATGTACCCTATGTGGTTATTTAGAGAATATGGTAATAAGAAAATTAAATCATTATAAGGACAATTTTGGAGTGAGGTTCTGATAAAAGATTAAAAAGCAGTAATTATCCTGTCTGTATACAGGTGCTGGTCATAAAATTAGAATATCATGAATACTTAAGAAACATGATGGTCGTCTTTTGGACAACTGTCAAGTCAGCAGTCTTCCCCATGATTGTGTAGCCTATAGAACTAGACTGAAAGACCATTTAAAGGCTTTTGCAGGTGGTTTGAGTTAATTAGCTGATTAGAGTGTGGCACCAGGGGCCATCAATTTTGAACCTTTTCACAATATTCTAATTTTCTGATATGATGAATTTGAGATTTTCATTTGTTGTCATTTGTAATCATCAAAATTAAACAAAATAAACATCTGAAATATATGAGTTTGTATGTAATGTATGAATATAATATACAAGTTTCACTTTTTAAATGGAATTACTGAAATCAATCTACTTTTTCATGATATTCTAATTTTATGACCAGCACCTGTAGATGCCTGTTTTATTATCTTTATTCAATGTAGAGTAATATTAGTCAGGATGGAATGTGAGCAGTAGAATTTAATTTCTGTAACTAACTCAAAAACTTGTACATATGGGATAGAAGTTAGTTTATTTTCCAGAATGTATGGCATGCATTTAAAAAGGCAAAATCATAATACTCTTTTGTGATTGTTAGGTCCTAAAAATGAACTAAGATATATTTTTTCCCCATCTGCGGGGTCCCTGCTGGCTTTGTTTTTTAGAAAGCAAGGCTTCACATTACACTGATATGCAGATGACACTGAGATTTAACAACCGACAAACGGTAAATGAAGACTTCTTTCCATATGCTTTTCTGGTTAATTTTAAAGTTTAATTGTTAATTTAAAATTTGAAATATACTGGAGACTTATTTTAGTGATCTATTATTTTATTTAGATCACTAAAGTCTGCTGACTGATATATTTTAGCAGTCTTTCCAGGCTATGGTTAAAACATTGCGACAATTATTTTGAAGCATTGTTTTTATTCTACGGAATTAAAACTGTTTTAAAGTGATGTATTTTCTGTCTCTGATATAAGCATTTGCTTTCTTGATATTAGCACCTTTATCGGCTCCTTGTTGCTTTAAAATGTGCTTTATAAATACAATAAGATAACTCTATTTCCATACTTAAGAAACATACTTTTTGATTAAAATGCTGGATAGTATGTTCATCTTAACATAATTTACAATCAGTATTAAATCTAGCAGGACAAGAAAATTTATCACCTACTGTAATTGGCTTTCTTTGGTATGTTTAATGCTATCTAAGACGATACTTACGTTCCCTGGGGATAAATGGAAACTTTTTCCCCCTCACTTTAACGGGTAGCGGTTTCTGCTTGCATTTCCCTGGAGGAGCTCTCCTGCAAATGTTAACAAGTTAAACTCATCAAGTTTTCATTCAGCAGTTTTAAAGATATTCTTTCATCACATTTAATTATTTCTCCATGTTTTAGAAGCGAGGAAGTGAGCAATAAAAATACATAATTTACCCAGGTCAAAATAGCTTGTCTGTTCCTTTACTGACAGGGAGCATAGGACTAGCAGCGTCTTACTCAACTCTTAGTCATGATGGATTATCACTAGAAAAAAGCAACCCACCTCAATAGAGGTTTCTACATCTAAACCTATAAATTGTGTTGCCTAAGTTGCTCACTGTCTGTAATGAATTCAAAGCTTTGAAATTAGTTCAAGTAAAGGTCAAAATTCCTTGAATTGCCCCCAAGATATTTCCTCAAAAGAACAACTTCAAAATGAGTAACCATAAATATATTACTGTAGGTGCTAAAAAGGCTAATAAAACAAACTTTAAACAGGTATCCAAAACATTATTACAACCCATTCTATGTTATACTGTTGGCCTAATTCTAGAATAAATCTCTGGGTCTGCAAAATAGCAGCACGCTGCTCCCCTAGGGATGGGTAAATTTGCTTTGACAAATACAGATTATCTTTATTATCAGTTAAACTTTATTCAAAAATAATTAAGAAAAACTCACCCGTTTAACTCTGACAGACAAACAAAAAAACCCACTAAAATGGAGTGAATTTTGTTCCATTATTGCTGAACACAAAGACCACATTTTGTAAATGGAAATTTAAAGAAAAGGCAATCCAGAAATGAAACCTAAAAAAACTTCCATTTCAGATTTCCCTTCCAGCCAAATACAAATGCTTACTCTAGATTTGCACATTGAACAGTAAAATGTTTTTGTCCAGAACACCAACAGAAGTCCAACTTCGCTACTCGCTCCATAGAAAAGCTCGACCACAGAAGTGAAGAGAATGTAAAACACAATTTGAAAGGCATGAAATTAATAAAATGCAATCTAAAAAAAATAATTTTAAAAAATAGAAAATAAAGAATTTGTTTAAAAAAAATTGTCAAAAATGTAAAAAAAAAAATATATAAGAAAAAAATGTGGTTTATGAAATTTAAAACCATATCTGAGAAACCAGCTAAGTTAATCTCAAAACCTTTTTTTTTCTGTTGGGAATGTTTTTCAACGTTTTAGTTTTGGATATCATTTAATTTTCTAATTCTACTTAAATTTCCATTTACAGAGGTGTCCTTTGCTTGCAACAGTTCGTATCAATCTGACAAGAAAAACTGGGCTGACATTAAGAACTGATGTTTATTCCGATCTTGTTGCTGGATTTTTCCAGGAGAGGAAGATGAGGATGTTGGCTTGCGTATTTGACAATGGTGAAGCAACGGATTGTGGGATGTTTAACTTCAGTTTTGATCTCTGTCTTAGTGCAGCTTCCTTTGTATTTATTAGCGGTATTCCCTGAGCCTCTTTGGCTTCATTATGCTTCAGCTGCTTTACAGCTCCTTCAGAAAGCTCCTTTAGTTGATTGGTCATTCTGTAATCTAGAGTATATCAGCTCACTGATTGTCTTTGTTCACTGCTGGATTATTCAGTTTCACTGCCTTAAGCTTGTTTTACTGCCTCAGTCTTAACCTGCATCCCATGGTCCATTCTTCCCGTGATTATCTTTATACGTTTTACTATTTTTCATCAGTTAGATCTCACAGCTATACTCTGCACTTTACTCCCTTTCCATCATCAAATGCATTAAGGTTTGTGGCTGTAAAATGTTAAAAAGGAAAGTGAACACTTTTTGCACATGCAGTCAGCGTATAATACTATACCTCGAAGGATCCATGAATTTAAAGACTGTTCCAGAAGGAGACATGGCACTAGGGTACGAAGTGGCCAAAAAATACAGCTCCCCTGATAGAAAATAAGTAGAAGAACGTCACACGGTAATTTTTGAATGTAATGAATAAAACTGAGTCAAGCAGACCTGCTTCATCTTCGCCAAAAGAGATTATGAATTTGTGGTGATGATTGATGAGTCCAGGAAACAAGCAGGTTGTTGCGCTACCCATGCATATACTCTTCTCCTTCCAGGTTCCTGCTGTTTTATCTTCCTCCAGTGCCATGAGTCGACTAAATGAGTGACATGACTCATAGAAATAAGTATTATTTTGAACTGAGAGGAGCATAAAAACCACAGCTGATGGTAGTCAAGCAGAAAATCCTTATTTTAGTCTATTTGGAAAAGATAAATACAATCTTACCCACTCATGAAGTCTCCAAACATGTAGAGGCCATTCAGATTGGGTGATTCACATCCTCTGTACACATACCCCCCCGTCACAGACTTCCCGACATGATGGCTATATGCAAATATGGGGAGGATGTCATCTGTTGTGGCAGAGAAACACACGTTGAATTTAACAAAAATCTGAAGTGGATGGAAAACATGTTTTAATGCCAGAAACACCAGGTGGTGAAAGGATCTGAAACTAGCTCCTGGTTCTCATGCTAATGGGAACAGAAAGGAGTTCTTACTCAGAGAGGAATTCTGGCACAGCTTAATGTCGTAGCACTCAAAGCCCTCTTTCGCCCTCCAGCCGTAGTTTCCCCCGTTGATAATGATGTCTATTTCCTCATAGCGATTTTGACCAACATCTCCACAGAATATCCGACCCCTGCCATAGCCGCTCACTGGGTCACCCCGATCCACGGAGCATCGCCACATGTTTCTTACCCCGTATGCAAACACTTCTGGTCGAGCATCTGGGTCTCCTGAGAATGGGTTGTCAGAGGGGATCCTGTACGGTTTCCCCCCGGAGTCACTTCCATCCACATCAATGCGCAGTACTTTTCCCAACAGAGCACTCCTGGATAATGAGAAAAGATTTGGCTCATCCCAAAACCAACAATTCACTATAATAGATGGAAAAGATGTGTCTTTAATTTTTTTAATTGTGGCAATGGGAATAGGTTTAGTTAATGGAATTTCTTTGGACCTTTTTTGTTAAAAAAAAATGCTTAGCTCTTTGGTAATTACGGTACCATAAATGGTTTAAATAGCAACTAAAGATTTTTTCCTGCCGTCACCCCTGGCAACCCCATAGCATTTCACAATAAAAGCACAGGTAAAACGTAACATCCCGGACTGCTGGTAAATTGTTCTCTATGAAAAACTTTTGGATCCTCTTGGAGAGATCTCCTTGAAAAACTCCAAAAAGACTGAAAAAAGAGTCACATTTCATTCATCCTGAACTGCATTTGGATGGTGGTTGGATTGCACCAACCTTCAAAATAAAAAGTGTAAAAATTATTTTATCCATCTGACAGGTATTGTTCAATAAGAGTGTCTATGTTTGGCTTTCTTTCCTGTCTTCCTGCCCTCTAACCAATACACCATTTTTTTCGTTGAACAATTTTTTTAGCTCAATTTATTATCCGCATGATAAATCTATGTACTTGTTTTATCGTGGAAAGTACCCAGATGTTGTTTCTCGTGATATCATGCTGAATGAGTTTAATTAAAGGTATGTTTGAGGATGTTCTTGATCCAGATGGATCATCTAAATAAGTTGTTCTCCTAATCGTCAGTCATACTGGTGAGATGTTTACGTAAGGTCGTCCTATGTGCTCGTCCCCAGGTTGCTATCTGACATAGTGGAAAAATTGCAAATCATCTTTTGGAAAGTAAGCTTGTATGAGCGATGCAAACAGCAACTTTTAAACAGAGCTTGCATGAAGAGAAATGGACTAGTGCCCGCTCTCGCACGTGTTTAATCGGCGTTCCCTCTCAGTAGGGAGTAAAGGGTTGTGCATGTGCTTTTTTTTTATTAGCGGGGAGGGCGGGTCTCTTCAAAAATCCTCCAGTACACCTTTAACTGATGAGGTTCAAAGCAACCTGGAGGCCCTTACCTGTTTTGCGCATTGCCATACTTTCCAAATGGATCCCCAGCTTTCCCTCCGTCTCCAGTGAAGATGTAAAGGTAGCCATCTTGACCAAACAGCAGCATGCCTCCATTATGATTGGCAGCAGGTTCCTCAATTTCTAAGATAACCCTAGTAAAAAAAAAAGAACATTGGGAAAACACTGTTAAGGATATCACAGTGTGTTCTTCTCCACCTTTGCATTTATGCATAAGATTTTTTTATTGCCTGAGTAATTTACAGCCTTAAAAAATGATCAAAAGTATGTTTAGCTATAAGAAACAAACCAAATGTTGCCACCCACAACCTTCAGGAAAATTTTAACTTGGAACATGCCGGTCCTCACACCAAAAACAACAAATATCATCTTCGCCTTCCTGATCACTGCCTAATGGGCAGGTCTAAAATTTACCAAAATAATCAAAACAATTCCAAATATAAAAATTATAGATCTTGGTTTTAAATTAACTTAAATATATTATGTCCAAAAAATGAAACAAAACTCTAAATAAAAGGAAATTAAGATGTAAAATTTTTTACATGAATGTCCAAAACAATGACTGTCATTATCAGACCAACTGGATAACAGCTAAGCCACTCGGCATTTACCAGGAGACGTCTTATTTTTACATAAACTTTAACTCTTAAGTACTGAAATGGTCGTGAAGGGTTAAAGGGAGAGGTAATTTAATATCAATTTAAAACTGTTTAAACATTGGTGGTCCTGTTCCTTGGTACCTCAGTGCTTAATGTTTTCTTTTTATACCTTTGGCTTTAAAGGGGTCATAGAATGCAAAACCGGGTTTACATTGCAATACATGAATAAAGATAGTTCAGTGGGTGAAATGGATGTACAGAGAAGTTCAAATTCAATCGACACCTCCTTTCTCTGCAAATCTCACAATTCTAAACTTTCACCATAAAACGGGCGAATCCAAACAAAGCCCCTGAATTCACGTCGATTTGGGGATGTTGCCTTATTTGGTTCTGGAACACCCTGAAATTGACATACAGACCAGCACACTGGTTCACTGGGCCAAAAACATACATAGAGGTAGATTTAAGACACCGGTTTATCTTTTTACCCTACAGTTGGATTTACATGCAGTTTCTCTATTGAAAATGAGCCAGAAATACAGGCGTAGATGCAGTGTTCCAGGCTGCAAGGATGAAGGGGAAATTTTTCTGTCTTCCCAAGGATCCAAAAACTTGACAGGTATGGATTATTTTTGCGTATCAGAAGATGCCTGCAAAGTTTGATGCTCAGCTGTTCATTTGCTCAAAGCATTTTACCGAAGCCAGCTTTCAAAATCTTGGACATTTCAAAGCAGGGTTTGCTAAACTTATTTTACTGAAACGAGGTGCTGTTCTGACCATAAGGCCATCACACACGGGGGCTCCTGGGCCGCTGACTGGACCGGACCAGGCATCTGAATCGAGCCGTGAGCTCCGGGGCTGGTCCGGGAACACATACTCTTGAGAATATACATATTTATATTCAGCTTCTTCCATTTTGAATGTATGAATGTTTTGCTCCAAAGCATGGTACTACCTCTGCAAAGATGCCATAGATTTTGGGGTTTTATTTATAAAATACTTTATGGGAGAGTGTTGGCCTGGTGGTTAGAGCAGCGTGCTTGTGGTCTGGGAAGGTTTCAAGTATCCAGTTCCCCATAGCCTGCACTCTGAGTCCCTGAGCAAGACCCTTAACCCCAAACTGCTCCCTGGGCACTGCACAATGGAAGCTTCTTGATGCCCTGAGTCATGTGTCCAGCCTCAGCGCTTCATCTCATCACCACCAGTTCACTCCAAGTACTTCAAATTCCCCCAACAGTCTCTTTCAATGGTGTCTGTAAATTGTTTTTAGGTTCTAAATGTGTTCATGACCATGAAGGACAAACATCTATAGAAAATGGTAAAAAAGCATTACCACCTCTGTTTTTATGTGCAGCAGTGTAACTCATTGATAACACCTGTGTAGTTTTTATTTGCAGGCGTTTTTTAATAGGGCTTCAAGCATAGAGAAATATAATGAGTAAACTGTGAGACATGTCTAAGCAAGCAGGTTGAGGTATTGAAACCTGTAGTTTTTACAACAGTGCATTGTGCTAAAACACAATGACAGCAACATACTGTTAGATGCAAATTAGAAGCCAAGCATTCCCATTGGCTTACCTCTCTGAGTAAGGATCAGCCATGTTCATGTCGCTGCTTGACACCTTCATCTCGCTGATTCTGATTTTTTCCACCTTGCTGCTGAACTGAATAGAGTAGTAGATGAAGAAGCGTCCATTGTGTTTATACTTTGGGTGGAAGGCCATGCCTAGAAACCCCCTCTCATCCCCCAGCCAAGGAGTTGTCAGCACTTCCCCGCTCATATCCAGAAAGGGCCGTTCCAGCCGGCTGCCATCGCTCAGATATACCCAAACGAAGCCGATCTGCTCTGCTATGAACATCCTGTGTGTTTCGTCGCCGCTGTGCAGCATCAACACTGGGTTCCTGAGATTATTGGCCACCTCAGTCAAGCACACCTGGAGACACCCTCTGGGGTCCTCCACCACTTGTCCCAGGTTGCTGTTGAGGTCAGTGCTCTTTAGAACGTTGGGGTAGCAGTAGTCCTGGTCAGAGAGATCTACAAGGCTGCAGAACGTGGTCATGTCCCGCCCAGAGGTGTCCAGTAGGAGCTGGTTCTCAGTTAGATACTTGAGCACATGACGACACTTGCTGTGAAATTCAGAGCAATATCCAAAGCACAGTCCAGGCAAGTCTCGAACAGGTGTGTAAGGGTCTTCTGCATCATAAAGGTGGGCAGCATAAGGGGAGCACTCCTGGAGGGTCAATAGGAAACTGGTGAGATAAGAACAACTCAAATAGCACAAATTATTTAATCTCTGATTCATGGTTGGGCGCAAATAGATAAAAGATAAATATCTCCAAAATTTAAATGAATGACAGTTCTTCTCAGGACTTTACATACACTAGATATCAGCATAAACGATCTGTTCTTTTAGAGCTGTAATTGCAGCCATGGACTTAATTTTTGGTACCCTCCATTTAATAAGATTTATTTAAAAAAAAAACTATTTGTAAAACAAATAACTTGAATCTGAAAAAGTCATACAAAAAAAATTCTATGAAAATGAATAAATAAAATTTAGTAATTGCTTTTCAACCATCCTTCAACAGAATGATTTTAGGGAAAATAAAGTCATGAGACAGGCTCAAAATTATGGTGTCCCTGACATAATATTTTGTTGGACAGCTTTGGGGGCAATTACTGCAATCAAACGATTCCTGCAACTGTCAATGAGATTTCTGCTACTCTCAGCAGGTATTTTGGCCCACTTCTCATGAGCGAACTGCACCAGTTCAAGCTTTGATGACTGTCTTTTCCAGACAGTATGTTTCTGCTCCTTCCAAAGAGGCTCAATAGGATTTATCTCATTGAAGAAGCATCAGAATAGTCCAATTTTTTATATTTATAGCCAGTCTTGGGTGTTTTCTGCTGTGTTTTTTGGGGTCATTATTATGTTGACCTGCAACTGAGACCAAGCTTTCTGACACTTGGCAGCACATTTCTCTCTAGAATCCCTTGATAGTCTTAAGACTGACACCCTGTGCCAGATAAAGCAAAGCAGCACCAGAACATCACAGAGCCTCCTCCATGTTTCACGATAGGGACAGTTTTCTTTACATGATATGCTTTATTTTTCCATCTGTGAACATATAGATGATGTGTCTTGGCATTGAGTTCCATTATGTCTAATTTCTCCATAGGATATTCTACCAGAAGCTTTGTGGCTTCTCAACATGTAGTTTGGCAAATTCCAGTCAGGACAGTGGTGTCCTCCTCTGTCATCTCCCTTTAAGTCAAACAAAGATGGATGGAGTGACCTGACACTAATGTTCCTTGAGCTTGAAGTTCACCTTTTAATCTATTAAGAAGTTGTTCTGGGCTCTGTTGTTAACATTCATATTATTTGTTTCATATTATTTGCCACAAGATTGCAGACACCAGTAAAGCAAGTGGACACACCCTGATTTGAAATGTCCATTTGCTCCCATTACTATTTTTTTGTCTTTTCCAGGGACACCATTATTTTTGTCCAGGTTCAAGCAGAAATGTCCTTGTCAGAACCTTCTCATCCATTGAAGGTCATTCCAGCTGTATGTCATCAGTCTGCCTTTAATCTAAATGTCACAGGAGGTCAGAAGGGTGAAACTCAAACATATTTGGAGGTTTCAAACCACACACATTATACAAAATTATTTTTGATTGAGGGTGACATTAAAACCTGGAACATAAACCCTTTTGAAAAATGTGTGGACTGTTTAATCTGGGTTTTAAAGCCAGACAATTTAAAGGAGTTCATCTCTTATATGAAGCAGGATGTTCATATATTCTAAACAAACTCTGCCAGGTCTTAATTGGTGGCTACAAAAATCCTGTGCTATCTGTGGAACTAGCTCATTAGAATTTATTTATGTGTATACATATGTCTGAGCCTGTGTGTGTCTCATGTTGGCAGCAGAAAAACATGTACAATCGTTTATACTTTTTAACAGTGGTGTAGTATAATACCCCAGCATGAGAAAGATCATCTTAAATGTATAATTATAAGCCTTAAATTAAATTGAATTCAATGCAATGATTGAGGTTTAGAACCTTCTGTCCAAATCTGTGGGATTTTAATGTGTAGTTTGCATTTATTTTGTGGTTTATTGTGGCTTACCAATTTACACAAGTATACAACCTCATTATATATCCATACCTGTTTCATAACAGGGTTTAACAGAATAAGTTGATGGAAGCAAATCGTTACCATATTTCAAATGAAAAAGCATTTCCAGAAATGCTTTTTCATTTTAGGAATATGGCTGCACTTATAAATTAAATTAGTAATTAATCTTCCTGTTTGCATTTTCATTTTCTTCTTCAACACTGCTCATCCTTTTACATACCAAAATTAAATTTGAAATGTAAAGTTTGAAAATGAAAAAGCATTTCCAGAAATGCTTTTGAAATATGGTAACGATTTGCTTCCACAGATAGGAAGCCTACCTGACACATGATTTCCTTCAGCATTTCCTCACACAAGTCATAACCCGCCGCCTCCAGCAGCTCGATTATGTCCCAGTATCTCTCTGCGATCACGTTGTCCGTCCTCTGGTCACAGCAGCCGAAGTCCTCATACTGGGAGCAGAACTCCAGATGCCACTGCGGTTTGAATGGTGGGGCAAAGTCTAGACACTGAGGATGAGCTGATGCTGGCTGGACAGTGAAAGACAACATCACTGAGATGAAGAAGAAAATGATCTCAGGTGCGCCGAGTGGCTGCCTTGGACAATTCCGACTTGTGGCCGTGCGTAAAGGAGCGCAAACGGCACCACCTGTTCGGATGGCATATTTCTGTTTACTTGTCATTCTTGCCGTCTGACCCCCAGATATTCTTGTCGCATTGGCTCCCTTTTATACAGACAGCAAGCCTTGTTAAAGCATGCGCTTGCATGTGTGCGTGCGCGCGCAAAAGAATGTGCATTACTTGCTTTTTTTTCTTCTAAACAGACCACTTATGTTTCCAGTCAGACTGAAATGTTGCTTAATGAAATTACCCCCAAAAATGGTATGTAAGCAAATAAAATTAATGATATTTAAATGTTATTCCCAATTTATTTGTTCGGTTTCTGTAGCGCAGTAAAGTTGACAGAGCTTTACGCACAATTAGACCTGGATCTAAAAGGGGAAACACAGACACATATACACACAAACACTATAGCAGAGCCTGCTGCCGAGGCATGCATGAAAAAAAAAGTTCAGGCAACCAAAGCTATAATTATGTTACACATCCATGCCTCCAGGCAGAAACTGCGTTTAATGCTCCAGTGTATAAATTGTTTAAGCATGTTTGAACTTATTGAGCATAACTTCAAGTCAGGTGTTAGTTCCACAATGTTGCTTCACCCCCTCCAAGAAGAAATGTTGGATGGATGGATGGATGGATGGATGGATGGATGGATGGATGGATGAATGGATGGATGGATGGAAGGACGGATGGATGGATGGATGGATGGATGAGCTTCAAGATTTCCCTAGGATAATAGAAGAACATGGTCTACCTGAAAATCAGATCATACCAAAGTGTGTTTTTTATTTCTCTTTTGCAAAAATGTCAAAAGTCCTTCTTTTATGGAGTGATTTTTATGTCATCATTATAATAGCAAGCAAAGAAAACATTTTGTAAATTAAAAATTGTCCCTTTTCACTGTTTAAATTTGAAACAAATGTAATTAGAACTAAAAAAAGTAATAATTGAAAAAAAAAACATTTAACTTTTCTATTCTCTGAGATGTTTTAATTTCAATTAGTTTTTTTTCTCCCAAATACAATTTCATATATTAAATTTTCTTTTAAAATGTATTTTTTTCTATTTTTTGTTTCAACTTATTTAAATATATATATAAATTATATACAGTTTTATATTGTGATTTTTTTTTTCTGTTTTTCATATTGAATTTTACATATTGCATTCCTTTTTAATTGCGCTTCCCAGATCACATTTTACTTAAAGCCCAATACAAACCCTCATTCTTAATTCACACAGTGACCAACACAATGGTATTGCTAACGTCCATGCAAACCTAAAGAAATGCATCTCGCTGTTCACAACAAAGTATTTTCATTTCTGGATTGTATATTTTTAGTCTACAAAACATGTTCTTTGCTTGGAACAATCATGGAACCACATCCTCTAAATTGTTTTGCTATAATGAGGTATACTGTGATTAACTGAAAAATAAAGATGAACCTATATTGAAATAAGTGGTAATATAAAGTGGGAATTATAAAGCGCTGTTTTTTGCCTGCACAGTATTTCTTTGATCAAATATACAAAAAAGTATCTGTGGAAAAAAGGCCCAAGTAGCTGTGAAATGAGCTGAAATCTTTCATTATTTAGAAGAGATTCTTTGCACCATGTGCAAATCAATTAGGAGGTTTAAATTACCTGGTGGGTCATAAAAATGCTTCTTTTACCAAAATACTCCATGCAGTGTCTTCGGAGGCCTACTTCACAAAAAACGAATGAAGAAATCCAAAATAAGAGATAAAGTCAGGGTTAACCTAACCATATCATCCATTCCAGTAAGGCCAAGCCTGCCCTCACAGGTACGGCTACTTCAAGCCAGGTTTAAGCAATCAAGCTTGTTGCAGGTCTGAAGACTCCTTCAAGAGTCCCCAGACTCGACACCACATTCATTGATTTGGCAACAGCAATTCAAATATGAAGTGCTCCTAACTGAAAACATCATAATTTAAGGCGTTTCTTGTAATTTTTTCTCAGATGAACTACTTTGAAAATTAAGACTGGAAGCCAATATCACATGTTTTGATCTTGAAATTTAAAGATTTATATGACTTTGTCTCTAAACATTTTTTCCATTGTGGTTTGTTTTTTTGTGTGCTTTTAGCCAAGATCATAAAGACTCATAGTAAGACTCTATACTTGATCAAAATAGCCTCCTGCGGCTCCTGATCCCTGCTATAAGGTATAAAGATGGGCTTCAGCTAACAGTGGTTTTTAGTGATGGCGCTGATGTCTTATTCGGACAAGTAATTGAATAAAAAATGGTTATATTCTGAATGTCCCATGTCCTGTCAGGCAGTTAACAGACCTGTTTGTGAAGCATTACGGCTTTTACTATAGTGCTCCACATAACTATAGTAAAACTAAAACTTTATTAAAAGTTTTTTCAACTTCATTTGACACAGAGACGGAAGCGGAAAGCAAAAACAATAGAGAGAATACCTACTGTAGGTCCCTTTTCCTAAATGCAAGCTGAATGTGATCTTAGGTGTCCGCTACATTGGATCAGTCCATTTCCTGCGCATTACAGGAAGGTCCGAACCAACAGCAGCAAACCATTTGAAAACAATTTCCGTAAAAATTCAAAAAGTATCCACTGGACTTGGTTTTCAAGATTTGAAGACGTTTCGCCACCTCTCCAGGAAGCTTTCTCAATTCAAATGTCTGGACCCGCAGTGAGTTTGAGTCTTATATGGACAAGGCCTTGTATTGCTTGGAAACATGCAAATGGTAACCGATGAATGGCTCGTTTAGTTCCATCGTTAGCCTGTAATATCTGAACCTGTCTATGATTCTAGGGGTCGGTCGTTAAAGGGGGGATTGCCATTAAGGGGGGGATTGTCTCCTGTAATACCTGAAACCTGTCTATGATTGTTAAGGGTCGGTCGTTAAGGAGGTATTGTTCACCGGCTGGAGCGGGTAGGTCCCTCATTCCTCTGTGATGGGGTGGGGGGTTTGGTGATATCTGGAAGGGATCATGTCTATGATTGAATTGTATGTTTTTGGAAGCTGGAATCTGAGTCCACCACCTCTGTTTAAAGTTGTTTTTTCTCTCTTAACATAGATGGCTTCCTTCACGCCCCTCTCAAACCACCTATTTTCTTTATCCAGAATATGGACATTCTGGTCCTCAAAAGAATGTCCTTTGTCCACAAGGTGTAGGTGTATTGCGGAGTCTTGTCCCGAGGCGGCCGCTCTTCTGTGTTGGGCCATGCGTCTGTGGAGCGGTTGTTTGGTTTCTCCAATATAAAGATCAGAGCATTCCTCGCTGCACTTCAGTGCAGCGAGGAATGCTCTGATGCCTCGGGACAAGACTCAGCATTTGAAAACAAACGGCGTAAAGAGCCATGTCTCCAACTAAATGCTTTTTATAACCAAATCTAGCGACTTTTTTCTGCTACTGGAGACTTTGGCGACAACATAAAAGTATCAAACTCTGCTCTCCAAAGCAAGTAGATGCATAACCCCGCCCCTGCTCTCCTCTCTCTTGTCTGCAGTGATGACTGATGCAGGGCATGCTGTCTGCATGGTGCGCTGCAGCAGAGGGAAATAACCTTTAAACTTCAAGATTGCAAATGAAATGCACAGGTTTAAAGCTGTTTCTAATCTTGCTTAAGGTTACAAAATAATTTATAAAACCATTTTTATGAGAATGAACTGATGCTTTATAAAAATGTCTCCCCCTTTCTGCTCCTCCTCTCTCTGCACCGCTTTTTTCTTCATGAGGTTTGTTTTATGGTTGGCAAACAACTAACAGGGAATTGCTGACAGTAACTGGCATGGGGTGTGGAATATAATAAGTGATGTCATCTAGCGGCTTATATCACCTTATAGGACAGCCAATAGCAACTTTTCTTGCTGGGGAGTTGGCAATACTGGGAAAAAGAAATTTTGACAAAAAAGGGTTAGGTCTTTAAAAATATTTTTGAAAACTTATAATTACATTGTAATGGGTGTGCCTCATTTATGTAATCAAGTAGAAGTATTTATCCTTTGTTTTAGCTGGTCATGAGACAAGGAATTTATTTTTATTTCTCTACAGTGCTTTGTCACCAACTCTGTTCATTACTTTTATGGACAGAATTTCTAGGCGCAACCAAGGTGTTGGGGGGGATCTGTTTTGGTGGCCTTAGGATTGCATCTCTGTTATTCGTAGATGATGTGGTTCTATTGCCTTCATCAGGGCGTTATCTACAGCTCTCGGTTCACAGCCGAATGTGAAGCGGCCGGGATGAGGATCAGTGCCTCCAAATCAGAGACCATGGTCTTGAGCTGGTTGGGGAGGATGTACTGCCCCTAGTGGAGGAGTTTAAGTATCTTGGTCTTGGGGTCTTGTTTGCAAATGAGGGGAAGTGGAGCAGGAGATCGATAGGCGGATTTGTGCGGTGTCTTCTGTGAAGCGTGCCCTGTACCGGTCTGTTGTGGTGAAGAAAGAGCTGAGCCAAAAAGCAAAGCTCTCGAATTACCGGTCGATCTACATTCCTAACCTCATCTATGGTCATCTATGGAGCTTTGGGTCATGACCGAAAGAACGAGATCCCGGATACAAGAGGCTGAAATTACTTTTCTCCGTATGTTTCTGGCCTCTCCCTTAGAGATAGGGAGTAGAGCCGCTGCTCCTCCACATCGAGAGGAGCCAGTTGAGGTGTCTCGGGCATCTGATTAGGATGCCTCCTGGACGTCACCCTGGTGAGGTGTTCCAGGCACGTCCCACCGGGAGGAGGCTCAGGGGGAGACCCAGGTTTCTCTGCTGGCCTGGGAGCGCCTTGGGATTCCCCCAGAGGAGCTGACCCAAGTGGCTGGGGAGAGGGACACCTTGGCCTCCCTATTGAAGCTGCTACCCCCACAACCCGACCCCGAATAAGCGGATGAAGATGGATGGATGGTATGGATGGAGTCCTTAGTTCTTAAAATTGATGTGAGTCACATGCTTTGAGGAATGATGTTGGCATCGGAATTTGCTGTTATTTATCTTTTTTTAATACATTGTTGTTTATTCCTTTATAAATAACGTAATAAAAGTAATCTCTCTAACTACCTATAAATAGCGCTGTATTGGGGTACTCTGGTGTGATATATTTTTAAATGCAGATATAAGCAGTTTTCTTTAATGGAAATTTTTGATTTAACTTCTACAAAAGAGATATATCAAAAGTATCAGTTATATAGTCTTTCTTGTCATCAGGCTCAAAAACTTTGCATGTTTAATTCCTTCATCTTATTTTTTCAATAGTAAAACATTAAGATGTAACAAAAATGTTTCTTTTCAAACCTTGAAGTGGACATTCATTATGATTATTATTATTCAAAAGGTTAATTCATTAAATTGTGGCTCTAAAGTTGTTTGGTTAAGCTGAACTGAGAGCAAACATCACTCTTTGAACCATAAAGGTTGCAGCTCCCTGTATTTTAATTGTGATGTTTTGGCTTAGAAATAATCGGGATCCAATTTGTGGGCAGTCGGCACTGCAAAAATAATCTTGTGCAAAAATAGTCTCTTCTTTTATTCACTAATAAATAATATTTGAGTGTAAATCCTGAATTACTTGCTTAGTCGGCAACAGTAATGATGGAAACAACTTTGAACATTTAAACGTGTTTTATTTTCTCTACCCATCCTTCAGGTGTATTCGCTTTATGGTGCATACATAAAATAAAGGTAATAGTGTGAACATTCATGAAATTCATGACTAAATACACGTTAAAATTAAGAAAGGAGGGAATCCAAAAAACACACCAAACAACCCAATTTTCTCCTCTTTCTCTTAAATACATGGAGTGAAAATAGTGGATAAGACACTTCAAAGAGCTGTTAAGTGTAGCTGAAGTAGAAGCAGCAGAGAATATACAGCATCCCTTCACGCTCGGCTCAGTTGGCCACAATGAACATGGTACAAAAAGGACATGGAAAGATGTCCATGTCTGCGTTTAGGTGGGAGGGATCAGGTTCATGTAGTTAAAAGCAAAAAGACTGAGTGAGCTGAAAGCGAGCTGCTGGTTACAAACACGGTTAACCGAGGTATGATGGACACAAATAATGCTGCTTGGACAGTTCAAGGAGTAACTTCTGAGCTAGAAATTTAACCCACCTCTGATACTCTCAGCAGGGATATTAGTCACTGCTTAGTTAGCAGATGCCCGGTTCACACACAGCAGAGAAGCAAAAAGCCACTGTAAACACATACTGTAGTTTTACAGTCAGAAATAAACTGAGCAACAGCGCCACCTTCAGCAAACAGAAACAATTATGTTTACAGAAAAAAAGTGAAGTCTGAATAAATAGATCTTCTTTTAAATAAATCATAACTGTTTTCTCAGTACTCAGCTCAAACTAATTAATCAATAAAATCCTATTTTGGCAACAGACAGCTGAGCATAGATAACAAAGAAGAACCATTAGAAAGGCTGCTGTGCATAGCAGGAGTTCATGTTCACGTAGCCACGTTCTAATGTCTCTTTCAGTCATTCAGTACGGTGGTTGTGTTACATTGTGGACCACCCATCAGACCACAGAAGATATTCTATCATTTTTTTCTGTTATGCAAAGAAAGAATTAGTTGCAATAATAGTTTTGATTCCAGAGGGTGGTGGAGCAGATGCATCTCTCTACAGAAATAAGAGCAAAAAAAAAAAAAAAAAAAAAATCTTAAATGGCACAACTTTTGGTAGGTCCAACAAATACGTGACACAGAAGCCACATCTTTTATCCAACCAGAACAGAGCTCTGTGGTTAGGGAGGTAAAAGCTGCACTTTCATACTGATATTTTTTTAGGGCATTAGGTCTCCATGGCAACCATTAGAAGACATCTCAAAGTGATACCAGAAAATAAGTTCTTCCATTTGTCACCGATGTGAACTTATGGAGGTGGTATTGGAACTTTAACTGGAACCCTGTGGTTTTGTAAAATGAGACTACGAGGAATATATTCAGCCAATAGCAAAACAGATGAGTTTAATGCGAAACAAAGAATCAAGTTAAGTGGAGGACCTATAATGCTGTGGGCCCATTTCTCTATCAAACAGCAAGGGAATCATGTTAAAGGGTTTAATGACTCTTTGTGATATCAGATTTTAATTTATAATCCAGTAGCCTTTGGGAGTAAACTCAAACATTTAGGAACTACGCAGAAAATCTGAGGGTTGAGCTGAAATACGGGATCAAAGGAAAGAGCCCCAGATAAATTTAGATAGGATATATTTTTGAAGAAAATGATGGTTGTAGAGTAGGGTCATTGATATTTGTGCTACTGAGGCTTTTAATAAACCATTTATTCACATGGGGTGGTTATTTTATCTAATCCTCAAAAATATCATTCATTTTGAGGCTTTGAACAAATGCTTTACAAAGCTCCAGAGGTGGCTGAAAACTAATAAAAACTGATAACTTGGTGACGCTGATCAGATTCCAACTGCACTAAAAGTTTCAGGAACAACACAAATTTTTTCAGTTTGAATTATTCTGGTAAAAACTATGTAAACTATTATTCTGGGGATGAGTGAATAGGAGCTCTTATGTTCTATAAAAATAGTTACCAGTACCATCCTCTAAATTAGTACTCAAGTGGCTGGATGTTTCCGTTTAGAGATGTCAGATAAAACCATCGCCTGTGGGGAAAACTGAGTAGCTTCAAAGGCCAGAAAGTGACAACAATCAGTGCCGACATTTACACACCAAGTGAACTAAAAGCTGCAGAGGAACTGGACATGGAAAGAGGTCAGAGATCAGGTTGGGAGCAAAAAAGAAAAGCAGCAGGCAGGTGAGGGAAGGTAGGTCCATGAAGTTTCAGATTGTGTGAGCAGAGAAGCAGCACCTGTGGCGAAGGCATGAGTGAGGCAGCAGAGAGCGGCACAAGGCGCAGCGCAGGAAGTCAAGTAAAAACAACAAGCTCGTTTGTTCCAGGATTCTCTACTTGATATTTTGCATCGTTAGTGTTGTCCTCCTGAGATGGCAACATCTGGATGTTCAGTCTCAAAAAAAAAACAAAGACTGGGTGTTCCTCCTGTTAAAGAGCCAAAAATGAATCCGCTGTAACAAAATGAGCAACAAACAGCCCATACTTTGTCCTTGCCTGATGTCAAGTTGCATCAAACTTTTGCTCAGCCTGGAGGAAAGTTTAACCAAAATACAGTTTCTTGTTTTTTTCCCCCCCACCCTGTGAGGTTTCCTTTTGTCTTATTATTTCAAATTCAGGGCTAATGAGGCTCAAAGTGTCCAACCTCAGAAGCATCAGTCTTTCCCTCTGTTACCCCAGCCAATGGCTGCCTGTTTGACAGCTAGCACCTAAACAAACTCAGCCCGTTTTAACCGCTGCAGACCTGGGTCTTCATTTATGTACTGGAGCACGCCTGATAAAAGAACCCCATGTTTTCTATTTAGCTTCAGACGTCCAGCTGCACGGAAACTCAAACATCCAGCCAGAAGCTCTAACAAAGGAAACAATTTTCTACACCATGTTGAGAAATTTCTTATATGGGGTACAGGAAAGCAAGGAGGGAAATTAAATTACATTAAAATCTATTTTGATCTTACGTGTCATGAAAAATGAAATGACAACTCATCAAAATTGGAGAAGGCTGTTTTATAAATGCTATTCATGCTAATTAATTACCTAAGATGCTAACGATAGTTTAAAGTGTAACGGAAAAGATTTTGTCTTAGATTTTAAATAGCATAACCTTGTTCTACAAAAACATGCGGTGCAACACTTTCTGCTCCTAATGTGAATAATAAATAACAGCTAACGTAATGAAAAAAGAATGAAGAATAATTTAAAACCTGTTATTGTATTTTTTAAGTTTTTAAGAGAACCGGAAATGAATGAAGCAGGTATCTACAGGTGCAAGCTCTACATAAAAAAGTAAAGGTCAGAAATCTGCAATTAAAATCTGATTGGTGCGTCTCTAGTTAGCTTGATTTTTTCAGACTTTTATAGCAGGTGTGTACATCTCTAGTCCAAATATCTTCTCTTTTTGGATTGTGTTGATATAACTGGTACACAGAATTGTACTAAACAGAATATTAGTGTCATTAAATATCTGCAGTGAGACCGAAATGATATAAAGGGCCACTGCAGATGTCTTGTAGAAATGTATTCGTCAGTGTTAGCATCGGGAAAATGCTTCCTTGATATATTTCCAGACTTTCTCTTAGGTACGTCTTCACCCAGGTCTGCAGCGCTCTGGTTTTCAATAAGCCTAGATGCTAAAACTTGGGCTGGTAAAGCGCCACACGGCCGCTGAGGCAGCCTGAGGCCAGCTGGCAGTGCGTAGGGGAGAACTTGGTAGTTAGCACCACGTCGCTGTGAGAGTAGATGGAGCGGATCTCCCGCAGGCAGCTGGTCTGGACGGGCAAGCAGTCGGCCAGCTCACTGCAGCTTTCGTCGAAGGCGAGGAGACGGACGCCGTAGCCATAGGGGGAGCATATGAGCCGTCCGTCGGGGCTAAAGCATAGCTCCTTGATGTAGCCCCGCCCAACATTAGCCTCCTCAATGTAGTGAGTGAGACGCAAGGAACAGCGGGGAGACACCAGCGGCCGAGTGGGCGCTCCCTCCTGGAATTCGTACACACATGTCCACTGGAAGAAGGAAGGACAGAGAGAAATTAGGCAGGAAATAAAAGATATCATCACACATTTCACAACTTTTCAAAGAGTTTCTGTTCAACGAACCACAGCAGCTTTTTTCTGATCACTTTTCAGGCATAATCTTCCTACAAGAACAAGGCAACCTCTATTCATTTTAGATTTTGACAGTGATAGTGAAATAAAAAAGATGAAACATCCAAACTACTGTGGCTTAGAAACTGTTTTTCAAAGTGGGGGACACAACAGAAACACATTTTTTGATCATCAATTTAAAATACGTGTAAATACAGCTGAACCAATTCAATTAATAGTGAACTAATTTTGTGATCATTAATCGTTAACTGGAGTACACAGACTAAAATATGTTAAGTTAGCTAAGCCATCCAACTAGGGCTATAATTAGGCTAAAATAAATAAAAAATGATAATGATATAATATATAATAAAAATGATGTAAACTCTTTGCATTTAAGGGAAAAAATATTTTAACTACATCTGGTTTCAATTCTGCTATAGTTTAATTTAAAGCAGCTTTTACTATCTCAATAATAATTAAAAATAATAAATGATTAATCAATTCAAAAAATGATTGCTAGTTTCAGCCCTATCTGTAATAATATATCATATTAAGATGATGAAATCAGGTAATTTAATCCTGAATGTTGAGTCTATCCACCTGTCTTTGTCCGACTGACTAATACAGCGTACATATGGCGTTGAGTCGGTCTGCAAAAGAGTAGAGCCCAATTTTAAAATATCAGCAGAACTAATCAGATGTGCTGTGGATGTGCCCCGAAAAAACATTGTTTTTAACAAAGTTGCGGCAGCCAGTTTTTATGGACATAGGGCTTTAGGGAGGAAAGTAATGTTAAGAGGTTAAAACAGTTTCCTTTAAATATTTTAACATTTTAGTTAGTATATTCATTCAATTTAGGTCTGCATTGTCATGGCATTACAAGGCAATTATATATGTTCTCTCTGTAATTTGTTTTATATAAAAAACATGTGAATTTAAATCTACTTTGACCCCTGAGCATCAGTAACAAAGGGGTAAATTCTTAGAAATAAAACCAAAATTGCCAAAGAAGAAAAAATATTTTTTTTTTATTCTTTGTTTTTTTTCTGAGCAATGAAGATTCCTTTGATCTGTGTGTAATGCATAATTCACAATAGATCAGGAAGTGTTTGCTTTACGATGAAAACCTTGTATGTCTAAAACCATTCCTTCATTGTACATTTTTTTTCTCTTGTCTGTCTGATTTGTTAACTAATATGATGTGTTGAACTAGATCTTCTATTTTCACAGCTTTTTGTGATTCATAAAAATGTTTATTTGAATTCTACAAATCAATTTTTTTGCCCAACAGCAATGATGAACTGCAGGGCAGCATTCTATACCCAGCAATTGTAGTCTTTAAGTAAGAGCTTTCAGTCTGGTAAAGAATCTGGTTATTATTCCAAATTGTAAAGGTTAACTTTTTAACATAAAACTAATAATAATTAAGACTAAATCTAAGATGGCTGTCAAAAACAACACTGCTTGTCCGTCCATCACACTTGTTGCTACCATGTCTTATTCTATCATGTTAGAAATGTTTAACATAATGTCCTCCACTTTTCCATCATAAACTCCCCACCTAATGATCTTAGGCATATATTTATATATGTGTGTCTATTAGTGATTTCATAAATTAGATCAGTTACTGTATATATTATGTATTCAAAAAATAATTTTTTTTAACATTAATGCAAAAAACTAAGCAACAACTATAGCTTCTCCTTTGGATCTTTTGAAAACCTGCAGTGATAGGCTCCTCACCTCCTGGTCGTCCATGTTGCTGGAGCACCGGATGAGCGTGGCCCAGCCCTTCGGATGAAGCTGCAGGGATGTGATGCAGTTCCCTCGGTCCTTCTCTCCTGGGATCTCAGGGGTTAAAACTTCCAGGCTGTTCCTTGGGGAGAGACCTGAGAGGAAAGGAAGTTAGTTTCAGTCCAGAGGCTAACTTGGCGCCATACAATCAGCATCCTACTGAGATCATCCCAGACCTTCTCTGTGAGGATGAATCTTGGAGTCATGACCCTGTCGTGGCGCTGCAGTTGACCTAGATGATGACGTTCCTCCATCTATGAAAACACATTGTCTTTTAAAAATCATTTTCTGCAATATATAGATATTTGGTTGCACTTTTTTTATGTTGTTCCATTATTGTTGCAAGCAAAAAACATGTTTTGTCAATTTAAAAAAGTAATGCAATTCACAAATAAAACTTAGAAAAATAACTAACGCAAAAAAGTAGGAAGAAAGTTTGTTAGGAGCATTACTGTTTTCTTTACCGATAGATCTTATATTTTTAGATTTCTCCTATTATTTTTTCCAGATCACATTCTCTTAACTTCTGGGAGCAGGCTGGCCTCTGGAGTGAGGAGCAAAGAGGCATTTCTATGGGTAAGCATAGAAGTGAGCAACAATATTTAATTGGTCAAGAGAGAGTAGTCGTCTTGGACTTGAAGTGAAGAGAATGTGAAAAATCTAAATGAAAGATTTCATCTGTAAAAAAGATTTCAGAAATATGGTTTGAAAAAATTCCATTAAAAAAAATATAACATGAAATAAAAGAAAATAAAGTAACTCTTTTTTACAATTAGAACTTTTTCAAATTGACTCCATAGCCTTGGTTCTGACCTGAACTGAGGGGGGTCCGTCTGGCACGCAGCATGCGGTAACTGCCCACCTCCAGGGACTGGGTCAGGTCCAGGTCGTGAAGGATGAGTAGGTACCCTGAGGAAGTAGAGATGAGCATCTTGGAACAGTCAGGTGTCAGACGCATCCTCATTAGATAGCGAGTGTGGAAGAACTTCTTGTGTGGGCAGCCGTCCTCAGTAAACCTGCAAGAGAGGAAAATTATTACCTTTAACAAAACAGTGACACTGCTAGCACCCGAGGCTTGAAAAGGATTTTTGCTCGGTCTGATCTCCTTTAAATCAGAAATTTTGAGACAATAGTGATTCCACTTAAAAAATATTCCTTAATGACTTTGTGTTATAGATTACCGAACGAGCAAAAAAAAACCCAGAAGAGTTGAAATCCAAACAATACCAACACTAAACACAAAGATATAACTAACTGCAATTATAGTTCCGTTTAGCATAAAATCATGTCATTTTAATTTCAATGTTAGGCTTTTTTCCCAACATTTATTGTGGGGGCATTTAGGCATTGTTTACCGAAGAGGTTCCAAAACTATATAGGGGTGCGCCCTCTAGGGGGGACTTTGTATAATTGCAGGATAAAAATGATAATGACAGAAAGTGGATAAAAATTGGATAAAAATACACAGATGACATTGCTGACTTTTGTTACACGGTAAAACTAATATCTAATATTAAAATGATTACACGTAGAAGTTTTTTTTATTTTAATCAGAATCAAATTTTTTGACTCAGGGGTGTTAAACTCAAAGGAATGCCAGACTTTTCAGATTTTGTTTTGTTTAAATAAATATATAAATGAAAAAAAGATGAGAAAAAGTTCCTCATCTTTACATTTTTACAATTACATGAAATCCCACAATAAAGGTGGAAAATGGGCTTAAAGTTTATGTTTATAATGCACAACAAATTGGACATATATCCAAACCACTGCAAGATGTAATTGCAACCAACCTGTTGGTGTCCCACGTGATGACGTTGCCATCGAAGCCAGAGGTGACCAAGAGACGAGTGTTGGTGTCGTACTCGATGTTCTTCACCCAGCTGGCGTGCCCGTGTAAGGAGCACACCTTCGAGTTCAGCTTGCGAAGGTCCCATAACGCAATGGTGGTGTCGTCAGAGCAGGTGGCAAACAGGCGATTGTCCAGAAACCTTTAGAACAGAAAGAGATAAATCCTCAATTCTACTTTTAATCATTTATTAATTTATAGAGCACATTAAAATATCTTCAGATGCAGTAAGCACTGCAAAAATTATTTGAGACCATAAATTTAAAATGAAAATTAAAAAATATTATGTATAAAGTATAAGTATTAGTAAAGTATTAAACAAAAGGTTGAAATGATAAGAAAAAGACAAATGTGATGTGAAAGAATAAAGATAAAATGGTGAAAAACCTCTTCAATATACATACCAGACCAGAAGTAGGTTAGTTTGTACATTTCTTAAAAATCATTTTTGTTAAATAACTCTTTTTCTAAGGTAATTCAAAGTTTTAATCTATTCTCTTATTTCAAGTGTTTATACATGACTGCTGTTTGTAGATGTGTTCGTTATTTTTACTCAACAACAGTGATAAAGGATGCATTAATGGTAGATAATGCAGCAATGTGGCATATCAAATTAAACAGCAAAATCTACAGCAGGTTGCAAGCCAACACAAACCTTTTTAAAATGTGCAAAACACAACCAAGTTATATCCAAATAAAATAAAAGATGGAAAAGGTAAATGTACGGCAGAACAGCAACCTATCAACAACATTTATGTTTCCACAGCCACAATCATGCATCAACCAGCAATACATATCAAATGAAAGCAGGGACGGTGTAGAGATACAAGCCAAAAAAAAAAAGCAACAAATGAAACCACTCAGCCAGAAACTAATTCTAAAAATATATATTTGCTGTTTTTCCCTGAAAACTATATCTTTGCTCCATCACAGCACAGAACAAAAAAATCTTTGGGTGTAAATACAGGTCTTTAGGACCAAGAGGAATCCTCCACAAGCCAATCATCTAGGTAACTGACCAAGATAATCTGCTTTTCGCTGGCTCTGATTGACTGAAAGTGTTGTCAATAGTCCCCACATTGGTTTAGATTAGGGGTCACCAACTCGATGCTTGCAGGCACCAAGGAGCCTTCAACTAGGGCCGGGCGATGTGACCTCAAATCAATATCAAGATAAATTGGACGATAAAAGCTCCAGCTCCTCTATCAGAAATAAATACATGTGCAGGAAATGCAACTGATCTATTTATAAGGTATTTATTGAATAAATCAAATTACATGTTACTTTAAATTAAATATTAAAGAGTCTTGAACCCAAGCAGGTTTAAACATTCAACAAAATCTCATTAAAAAGGAGAAAAATGTTTCCTCTTGCAAACATTTTTGCGCAAAGTTGATGGAGCCTTTTGCACATCTTCACACTCAACAGTGTGGTTGTGCTGTAGGTGGTGGAGGTTGGATGTATTAAGTTGGGTAGTCCCAACAGTTTTCAGACAAACTTTGCATTTCGCGTTCTTTTGCTCAACATCTATGGCATAATTTTGGCACCAAGATTCAACCCGCTCTCGATTTCGATGATTAACTCTGTAAACAATTCAATTCAATTCAGTTTATTTATACAGCGCAAGTCATACACAAGTCATCTCAAGGCACTTTACAGTTCAACCAGATCATACAGTCAAATTGATTCATAAGTATAGAATTAGGAAGTATAAACAAAGGCTAAGTATAGGAAAAATGTTTAAAGGAAACATATTTGAACCTGAACAAAAGTTTCCACAGAGAGCCATAGGGTGAAGGATACAAAAAATCACTAATTTACTGTTTTACTTATGGTTGTGATTGTCATCTAAAAACAAAATTCTCATAACTTTGTACTTTTGTATTGTTTCATAATTTTCTCATCTGCTTTTGCTTTTAAAATAAACTCAAATCAGTTTAATTCACACAACTTAACTCAGTTCAAGTCAACTAAACTGAATTTAAAGGTATAGTGCACATGCACGACCCTGTAGCCGCTCCCGGGAGGGAACACTTTATTAGACGCCTGTGAGAGCATTCACAAGGCCATCTCTCCTTAAGCATGATTGGGGACGCAATGATAAAACGGTCGCTCACCTCACCTATAATTATATATAAAAAGTTTCCCTGCAAATAAGACTACTGGTACATTAAAATAAATTGTGACCTGTGTCATGTGTGTGTGCTGAAGTGGAATTTTGGACATGCGGGGTAAATAAGAATCTTTGGCCACCGTATACCTACCAATGATGCAAATTACAAAATAAATAAACTTATCTTCCCTGGAAAGTTACAATATAGAGGTAGATAACCTTTACTAGCAGTGATGTGAAATGGATTTTTCCAGATAGTATCCCAAACTTTACCTGTCGAGTAGAAACTCTGCAACCGAGGCTTCGGTGGGAAGCCCGACCTCTGCTTTCAGTGTACGCGATCTTGTGAAAAAACAAAAACACTCTGGCCTTGTTTCTCTCTTCTGAGGCTTTTCTTCTCATACACTTTGTAGAAACTTTTTCACTTACGACCCTCGGCTAGCCTAGTAAACTATCCCCACCCTCCAGCGGCCTAAATCATTTTTGCCTGCGACTGGTCTAGCCTCGATCAATGCCCCAGGCCCTAGAACAGGCGGGCCAATCAGAACGCAGAGATGTGTTTGAATTTTTTTGGACACAAAGCAGGTGGGGTTTGGAGGGCGTGACGACGACGCTGGAGAAACCAAAACACGGCAGATGGAAACAACTATTGAACAGTTCTTATTTGACTCAGCTTTGGAATCAGTTTTGGAAGGATTAGTTTAGGAAGGGTTTTCGTTGAAACAAGAGCAGAAAGAGGCTCTACGCTGCCGTTTTACGGACAGGCTGTTTGTTTACACTCCCCCACCAGCTTTCTGACGCCCTTATTACATCACAGTCAGTTGCACTCATTGGTCAAAGCGTTGGTAAATAGACACAGACAGCGGTTTGAAAGACAACGGGTTGTTCTCATCAACAATCTTCCGACGTCTCATTCATCGGGGCCAGACTAAATTACACATTTAATCTAGGGCTGCAACTAACGATTATTTTTTCAATTAATCGATGAATCGGATAAAAAATATTTTTTATACTAACCTCTTTATTCCAAAATAAACATTTTAGACAGAACAAACAAGCACACAAGTACAGGTTGCTCATTAACTGTACTGGTGCAATATGAAAAATAAATGTTTGTGTTAAAACTACGCAAACTTACATGAGAAATGTAGCTGTACATCCACTAAATATAGGGTACTTTGTTTCATAAAGCGCAAAAAAAGACATTTTTGTTTTTAAAAGCCCTTAAGGGGCTCAAACTATAGCCTCCCCCATTTCAACAAATGAGTTTTTTTTAGACTAGAAGAGTTCTGCCTTTTAAGACAGGAAAGTATAGCAGTTAAAGTTGCTACTTGAGAAAATATTGAACCATAGATAAAAATAGCCCTGTGATTCAAATTATAAATTGTATTTGGAATAAAAATGAGAGACAGATATTTACATGGAAATGTGGCATATAATTAATTGACATATTACTGATCTTGCTGGATTTTATTCTGCTTTACTTCCATAAATTGCAGGATCTTCTTTACTTTATCTTTGCCAGAAGATTTAAACTTTAAAAGCCTTGCCCTCATAATTTGCAAGTTAATTTATTTATAAAGAAAATATAAACGCTGCTTAAGCTAATTCAAATGAAATTAAAAGTAAAATAAGTAGCCAACCTTATCACTGTGTGTAACCTACTAACACGGTAAGGAAAGCATCAGATGAGCTACCTGAGAAACTAACGTTACGTTTCCCCACTTTAAAACGAAACAAACATGGTCGCTCACCCTGCTGATCAGCTCTCTTCACTGCCATCGACGGCTCCAACGTGTTTCCTTTTCAGGTGCTGCATCATAACAGCGGTGCTTCCGCGCCATGTTCATTTGTTTTTACAAAAGTTGCATGTTACGACTTTTTTCGCTTTACAAAGCGCATGCTATTTTAATTATTGTGATCAATTTGCGCCGTCAATCCCGGTGCATGCGCGCTTCATTTGCAGTCTGGACGCTGAGGGTAAACATCCTCTGACTGCAGCGCTGAGAGGGACTCCTGCGGGATCGGAGTTGGGATGGGGGAGGCGCCCCACGACAATGACGACGGCGGCGGATGACGCATTAATCGCGCGACACAACTAATCGATGATGAAATTCATGGCCAACGCTTTTAAAAGTCGATTTTTATCGATTTTATCGATTCGTTGTTGCAGCCCTAATTTAATCTCACGTTTAGTCTGGTTAATCAGGCTGGCAAATATCAACTTCAGAAACCCTAGGTGTCTGATGTTAAATGTGAGAAATGCACCTTATGTTGTTGACGCAATCCTCGTGGGCTTCTGTGAGAGTTTTGATGTGTCTGGATGAGATGGGGTCAAACAGGAGGACCTCAGTCTGCTCACAGGCCACAGTCAGCACAGACCTGAGCAGAGAGCAAAAATAAATACAGACTCTCTGGACAAAAGAAAGGAAGTGGGTGAATCCTGTAAAATGAAAACTGTAAAGCCGTAAGGAAAAAACACCCCTAAGCTCTTTATAATAGTACATAAAACATACAAAAACTATGATGAGCTTTTTTTTCTTATTATTCTTTTTAAAGTGTCCTATCTGGCAATAAGAATAATTATCTTGATGCTAAAAACAGCCCAACAGATTTTACTTTCACAAGTGGAGCAGTACGGCTATTGCCATAGTGTTCCGCTTGATTTATGCATATAAATAGCTATATTATAATTATGCAGGGAGTTTACAGATTATATGGACACTGCAATGCAAGTTGAACAGGAAAGGAAAAACAGGAAAAAAGGAGAAAAGATCAAAGAAAGAGGAGACAAAAGGGAGATAATGATAAAACATCTTCAGTCTGCTTCATCACCTGCAAAGAGATGTACAAGAGAACAGCACAACCAATGGACATGGTACAAGATATACAATAAAGTATCACCTAGATACTATCGGTGAAGTACACTCACCGGCCACTTTATTAGGTACACCTGTCCAACTGCTCGTTAACACTTAATTTCTAAGCAGCCAATCACATGGCGCCAACTCAGTGCATTTAGGCATGTAGACATGGTCAAGACAATCTCCTGCAGTTCAAACCGAGCATCAGTATGGGGAAGAAAGGTGATTTGATTGACTTTGAACGTGGCATGATTGTTGGTGCCAGAAGGGCTGGTCTGAGTATTTCAGAAACTGCTGATCTACTGGGATTTTCACGCACAACCATCGCTAGGGTTTACAGAGAATGGTCCGAAAAAGAAAAAACATCCAGTGAGCGGCAGTTCTGTGGGCGGAAATGCCTTGTTGATGCCAGAGCTCAGAGGAGAATGGCCAGACTGGTTCGAGCTGATAGAAGGGAAACAGTGACTCAAATAACCACCTGTTACAACCAAGGTTGGCAGAAGAGCATCTCTGAACGCACAGTACGTCGAACTTTGAGGCAGATGGGCTACAGCAGCAGAAGACCACACCGGGTGCCACTCCTTTCAGCTAAGAACAGGAAACTGAGGCTACAATTTGCACAAGCTCATCGAAATTGGACAATAGAAGATTGGAAAAACGTTGCCTGGTCTGATGAGTCTTGATTTCTGCTGCGACATTCGGATTGTAGGGTCAGAATTTGGCGTCTACAACATGAAAGCATGGATCCAACCTGCCTTGTATCAACGGCTCTGGCTGGTGGTGGTGGTGGTGTCATGGTGTGGGGAATATTTTCTTGGCACTCTTTGGGCCCCTTGGTACCAATTGAGCATCGTTGCAACGCCACAGCCTACCTGAGTATTGTTGCTGACCATGTCCATCCCTTTATGACCACAATGTACCCAACTTCTGATGGCTACTTTCAGCAGGATAATGTGCCATGTCACAAAGCTGGAATCATCTCAGACTGGTTTCTTGAACATGACAATGAGTTCACTGTACTCAAATGGCCTCCACAGTCACCAGATCTCAATCCAATAGAGCATCTTTGGGATGTGGTGGAACGGGAGATTCGCATCATGGATGTGTAGCCGACAAATCTGCAGCGTCTGTGTGATGCCATCATGTCAATATGGACCAAACTCCCTGAGGAATGCTTCCAGCACCTTGTTGAATCTATGCCACGAAGAATTGAGGCAGTTCTGAAGGCAAAAGGGGGTCCAACCCTTTACTAGCATGGGGTACCTAATAAAGTGGCCGGTGAGTGTAAAAGTAGTATTATCTAATCTGACATGTATACTGTGGTAGCTGAAGATAAGAATATGAGCCTTGTGTATGGAAGTGAATCTCTAAGAGTCTCTAGTCAAAAACTAGAACAAGCATTAAAGTGAATCAGAATTTTTTTATTTTTTTTTTACTTATTTAAAAAACTGGGAAAGATTTTTTGTTTGCATTTTAAGTCCAGAAGCAGCCCTGTTAAAATATCATGGACAGGCTTATTACTCTCAGTAGCTAAAACATAAAAAAGAGAAACTCATAATATAAATTCAACACACAGTGATCAATTTCATGCATATATTCCTGTTACTGCTGATGATTATAGCTTATAAGCATTTATACACTGAATTTTTTTTACATTCATACAATTAAAAGCAAAAAATGTCCTTAAGTTATGACCTACACACTAATAAAGGACAGCTGATGACCAGAAGAGCTGTGTCTGTTATTACTTTTTTTATACTGTAGATTGTTAGAAAGGGGTTTGATCAAGCAATATTACTAAAACAGGGACTAAAAGTGAACAACAGAAAGCATAAAACAAATGACCCATTTAAAATTAATTAGTTAGAGAAACTTTTAACAGAAGCCTTAATGCCAGCATGAAAATATTGGAGTTTTTAAAATCCAGCAGATAAGAAAAAGGAGGGACATTTCTGCTGAGCACACAGCTTTAATGACCATGGGGACTTCCTTACAATAAGACCCAATAAGGCTGAAGCCAGTGCCACTAATACAGACTTCCTATAGTGTTGAACACATGCACATGATATGCAATAAGTAGATCATTTTGTGTTGATAGTCGTTAATTGTTCTCCCTGTGCAGGAAGGACTCACTGCTGCAACATACAAACAAACATGACCCAGACCAGACAGCTTGACCCGCTTTGGCTGCAGGATTTAGGTCCTTCATCTGCTGTCTGCTCCAACCCTGGCTGTGATCATAAGCTGCTGCACTAATCATGCAGGTAAAGGTAACTTTGTATACAATTAGTGTTAACATTGATGTCCCAAAGATCGGAGTACTCACCCGTCCGGCGAGTACTCTAGGTTGAACACAGCTCCGTGTGTCTGAGAGCTCAGATTAACTGACTCCACGGCCGGGTTCATGGAGCAGTACAGGCTGGTCATTGTTCTGAAGTTATCCCTGGCTGGGTCCACGAACAGCCCCCGTCGTATAGTCCTCCTCTGCAGCCATGAAAACAGGCTGTTCCCCCTGAAGCTCTCGCTAACGGAGCTCCCACCGCCGCCAGCTTGTGGAGAGACGGCCGGCGGGCTGCAGCGCCCTCCGTCCTCCAGCCGCGGAGAGCCGGTGCGCTCAGGCCGTTCCTCGCTGCTGCTCTCCGGCGGCGAAGCGCAGATCTTCCTGGCGGCGACGTCTTCCTCCTCCGACTGGTGGGGGACAGGGTCTACTTCCTTGCCGGGGCTGCCGGGCCTATCCTGCCGCTCGTCGGGGTCGTCACCGTCGCCCTGGTGCTCCGAGCTCATCGCGGCGGCTTCGGTCGGCTCGTGTCTCCGGGGGTCAGCGCCTACAGCCAGCCGCAGACAGGATGCAGTCAGTTAGCAAGCAGGGGTCCATTGAACATTTAGGGTGCCATGACGGGCGACTGGAGCTGCAAAAGGGCGACAGTTGAAACCTATTTAGCTGCCAGATTTAGTAGCACCTTTTCGCCGCCCATCAAAGCGACGGAGACCAGCGCCAATCTGACCGGAAACAGCAGATTACCCTTCAAAATAAAAGGCGCTTCTCGAATTTTACAGAAAGATTAAACAGCTGACTCACAAAACGCATGGGCGGTTCTAGACAGTGGCAACAGGGGCCAGTGCCTTGTTATGCCCTCTTTACTTAAAACGTAGAAAGGAAAAACTGAAATAAGTAAGTCGGTGTATTTTCCCCTTTGGTTTGAGGATGTATCTTGGACAATTTGACAATGTCAACTACAGTGTAGTCGGTTTATTTTTCACTAATGGTCAGTACATTTCTGCAACTACATTGTAGTCTCCCTTTAGTTCCCTACTGTGCGGGTATTTTTATATCTGAGGGAAACATATTCCAAAACATTACAACTTTTTCCTTTTTTGTGTTTTTTTTTTTTCTTCTTTTGGTACTATATACACTCTTTTTATATTGTATTTCTTTTTTTATATACCTTTAATGGCATCTTGCTTTAACACTTTGTACTCTATATAAGCTACTGAAACCAGAATTTCCCGAGAAGAAAATCCAAGGGATAAGTAAAGCTAAGTCTAAGTCCGAGTTTATGTGATGATTAAAGTAAAGAAAAAGAAAAAAAAAAATAAATATATATATATATATATATATATATATATATATATATATATATATATATATATATATATATATATATATATATATATATATATATATATATATATATATATATATACTGAATCAGTATGATAATTTTGCACTGACAGGAGCTTTGTATTACCCAGCAAGTAAGTGTGGCCTGACACTCTTAGGTGTGATGACACAGAGCTTCCTTGACTGCTACATGGCAGAGAGACAGACAGTCGGAGCTATAGTCACTTGGGTATATAGGAATAATTTTGGAAAATGTGTGGTTTATTACAAGTGTTGCACCGATACCGATACCAGTATCGGACGGGGCCCCGATACTGCCCTAAAATGGTGGTATCGGCGAGTACCAACAAAAGGGCACCGATACCATTTTGAGAGCCATAAGTTTATTCAACTATTGTCACCCACTCCTGGTAGGCAATAAAAAGTTCTACTGGATTTACTTTGTATTAGATTTTTTCCTGCTTCACAAAGGTAGGCAGCAGCTTGACAAAGCCATGATGGCAATTATTTAACATTATTAAGGTATCGGTATCGGCCGATACTGCACAGCCAGGTATCGGTATCGGGGCCAAAAAATGGCATCGGCGCAACACTATTTATTACCAACAGGTTTTTTTTAAAAGAGCCTCTGGCTAGAAATTGCAAAATTAAACTTCTCATGTTTTTGCATAGATTTCAACTTGTAGCTGTTGTTGCTTCTGTGCCATGGGATTTTATGTTTTATACTTTCAAATGTAAAGCCAGCCATATGTTTAAAATGCTCGAATATTACTTTGATTCATGTTTAAAGCTCACCAAAGAAACCAGTTGTTTGTTCCCGTTTTTGGTGGCTAGATGGATGAAGAATAACATACTTTTCAACTAATCACTTTAAATGTAGCATGTTAGGCAGATGGGTGTTTCTCCCCAAAAAGACAACAGTAAGGACCTGTGTATATTTTTGTACTCCAGTTTGAATTAAAATATTGCTACTAAAAGCTGCAGTAAGGAACATTGAAGCTTCTGGTGTATCTCTTATGGTCTTTGAGAACATAGTGTATTGCACACACACACACAAAAAAAAAAGTTTTCTGTAACGTGATTACATCACTTGTATTATAAAAAAAATAATATAAAAAAATGTTGACGTCGACAATACAACAAATGTATTCATGCGTTTAAATAGGAATTATTAATGATAATGTAAAACACAAAAAAGCATTTACAAAATGTATTACTGTATAAAGGAACACTTCTGCCCTACCTGCAGCTGTTTAAAAATACAACATAGGTCGCACACAGAATTAAATAACCAGAAACAAGCTTGTTAGATTACCATTTTATATTACATAGAAGTGTTTTTAGTTATTTTGGAGAACTGAATATAAACCGGGTAAAGAAAAAGCAGGGCGGTAAATTGAAGAGTTCGTGCGGATGTGTCAGTTCCACGGCTTTTGTTCTGACAAACACAAATAGACAAAATTACGTATTTCCGTTCCCGCGCCCTGCCGCTCTAGTCGCCCGTTGCTGCCACCTGCTGAACAGATACTATAACTACAAGGACTCCGGGATAAAACCAACAAATTAGACCTTAATCTATTTTTCATACCAGAATCTGAAGATTTCTAGAGATGATAACGTCCTGAATATTATTGGAAAAAAAAAGGAAAAAAAAAAAGAAAAAGAAAGTCAGTGATGTAATTTTTTTATTCATAAACAGAGTCATAAAACACCCCCAGTTTTTAACATGTTCCTAATTAAATTTCACTCTTATCTAAAACCTCTGAAGTAAAAAAAAAAAAAAAAAAAACATTAAACATTTTTTTCAAAAATTAAAGAAGCGGTGTAATATGTCAATGGAATTAGGAACAAAAAAGGAGTAATCTTAAAATTTACTTTCACAAATCACAAAGTAGGGCCTCTTCAACAATTGTACAAGCTGACAAAATGTACAATAAAGGAATGGTTTTAGCATATATAAGGTTTCCATTGTAAAGCAAACACTTTCCGATCTACTATGAATTATGCATTACACACAGGTCAATAAAATCTTCATTACTCCAAAAAAGCAAAGAACAAAAACAATTTTATTTCAACTTTGGCAATTTTGGCTTTATTTCTAAAAATGTACCCCCTTTGTTACCGCTGCTGAGTGGTCAAACTAGATTTAAATTCACAGGGTTTTTACATAAAACAAAATTGAGAGAACATAGAGAAGAATAATCCTAAATATATTTTTAATACAGTTGCAGAACCATCCATCCCATCTACTTTTAGCAGTAAGGATTTATGGGGTTCTTCATAAATATGACTGACTCAAAAAAAAAAAATATATATATATATTTTTTATTATATGCATTATATTTGATTATTATTTAAAAAACCTGAAATTTTAGAACTGTAAATTCACAGTCATATGTTTATATTACTGTTACTAATTATATACTAATTATATATATTATATTACTATATATATATATATATATATATATATATTTTTTTTTTTTTTTGTTTTGTTTTTTTTTTACTATTTTCAAGGCTGCACTTTAAAAAAATGAAATTGTCCAGAGAGCTGTTCTTAACGAAATTTATTTTTGTTTTACACTTGTGTATACAAAATAACAAATTTATCCATGTCTAAAATCTGTTTTATTGATTATGTTTTTATGACTATAGTTTAAATATCTTCTCCATGAGATTCCTGTGCTGTTCTGTATTTCCTATAAGAGGGATTTGCCTTGTTTATTCAAGCTTTTCATTGATGTTTTGAGCTACTGAGGAGCTTTTTGACTTATTTGGGCTGCCGTAGTTAGAAGCGCAAAAAACCGCTACAGCGTTGCCATAGAGACGGAAATATATTCACCACACAAATGATAACGGATGGATCCAGCGATAGTTTGGTGCAAAGAACGAAGCGACGTTTATAGATGCAGCCATGGAAAAGAGAAGAAAAGATGAAGAAAGGTATAAGTTTTCAGGTTAACATTTTTATACGTTTATAGGAAAATAACAGCTGCTGCCACGAACTCAGCCCCTGATTAGCAAACAGTTACAGTATAATGGATCAACTCCCTGCTGCTGATTTGCCGAATATAGCAAGGTAGCTTAAATAACGATAAACTTAACAGTATAAACAAGGTTTAAAATAATTTTTTTTAGTTCAGATGCTAATGTTAATCCTCAAAAATATAGAAAAGCTTAATATAACTTAAGTTGTATGGAATGAATTGTGTTCCGTTATTTTTACATGCAATATCCATAAATGGATATAAAAATAAAAAATAAAAAAAAAACTACCGACATTTTGTATTTTGAAATTTGACAAAATCCAATCAGAAAAGAAGCTTTGAAAAACGTTTTAATAAGAAAAAAGTTTTGGGATTAACTTTGCTTTAATTTTATTTTTCATATATGTCATTTTATTTAATTTGTTAAATATTTTAAGGGATCTAATACCTTAATTGATTCTAAAAAGGTCATTATGCAGAGAGTTTATGTTTAATTTATGTAATTAAACTTCTGGGGTTTTTTTTATTTTAGGTTTTCTAAATTGTATTTTTTTTTTTTTGCATTCAACATTCTCTTCACTCCAACCCCAATACAAACGCTCACTCTTGGATGTGTACATTGACCAATATGATGTTGCTAAAGTTCAAGCAGAGCAATAAAAATACATCTTTGCTTTTATCTCCAAATGAAAGCCCCCCCCCCAAAAGTCAAGAGCATGTGGTCTGTAAATAACAATTTGAAAGGAATGAAATTCATAAAACTCAATCTAAAAATGGGAATTTGAAAAAGTGTCAATTATAAAGTTATGATTGAGAAAATTATAGCTGTAAAAAAAATAATAAAAACATGAAAAATTAATAAAAAATGTAAAATTTGGACCTAAAATATTCCCTGCTTTTGGTTAAAAAAAAATAACGTAGGATAAATTAATTAGAGAAAATAAAAAAATTAAATCTATGAAAAAAATAAAGTTATTACTAAAAACTTTTTTGGATTGAAACATCTTTTTCAAAGTTGTATTCCGGGATAGCATTTTTTTTCTCAAATGTCAATTTACAAAAAGTGTTGTTTTCTTGGAACTATAAAGGAAAACAATTCACTCCATAAGTTAGTATGATTTTGTGATCAATGACGACAGGTGTGAAGGAACAACCAAGGACAAACAATTTCATGAAGATGGTGCGTCTTTTCAAGGAAGACATGAGTACAAGGCAGACTATGCAAATGTGCAGGTATGGAACGCAAATAAAATGTATCTTCATCAATCAGATTCATAATGAAGATTCATCAATCTTCGTCGCACTGAATTAAACATTCATATTAAAACTGTTTTATGAAGGTAACTTTCTCCAAAGGACTCATAGAGGCAAACGGTGTGAAATATGAGGTAGGGTCGCTGAATGGTGAACTATTGAAACTGCTGATGCACTTATTACATCCATCGGGTTGAAAAATTATTCAACATTGATTAAAATTTGTAATCCATCAGGGGGACCTTGTGAACAATGTGCCAACAGGCCATGGCACCTTAACATGGAGAGATGGCAGCACATATACGGGGGAAGTGCTCAGAGGTATAAGACACGGATTGGGAACCTACCAATGCGCCAAAGAGGGCGTGTCTTACACAGGGCAGTGGCATCACGGAAAGAGGCACGGGAAGGTAGGATTCACTTTTTTAAATACTGTGTAATCATTTATCTTTTAACTTGTTTGTTTGTTTGTTTTTCAGACAGGGTAAGAATTATATACAGGCTAAAAAATATATACACATTCTCTCTAATATTTGGATAAATGTACTAAATGCTTTAGTAGCCATAGAGAAGCTTCTGACATTTTCCTGGTTTGGTATTTGATTTTTCTGCCTTACAGAACTTATAAAGCTTATTTTAAATAGTCCTTTTCCCTTGTGACTGGCTATTAAACATTAACCATACCATATATTTGGGGTTGTTGGCAATGTCCAGCAGACCTATAGAAATGCGTCTCTGCTTCTTACTCCAGAGGAAAGCCTGCCCACGGAAACGAAGAGAATGTGTGTTGCATGTTTTCTTTCTATTTCTACTTTTAAAAAAGTATTTTTCTCAAATGCATTTACACATTTTTTTTTTGCTTGCAGCATCAATGAAACAAAATTCCCTCCATATGAATAAAACTGATGCACACAGTTTCTGTTAATTGGAATTTAAGTAACTGAAATTGTATTTTATATGACAATTTAAAAAAGACCCAAACATTCACAGAAATCATTAAAAGCCCAAATTTGATGGGTGTAATCTTTTGACACAAGCTCTCTTTTTATTTAGGGCACCGTTTTTTATAACAAGGACAGAACCTCTTGGTACAAAGGTGACTGGGTGATGAACAGGATAGAAGGATGGGGAAAGAGGCGGTAAGCTTATATCTACAATTTATAGTTTTGAATTTAATATTACAAAGATGATAAGTGATTTTTGAGCAGCTATCCCTCTGGGAACACGTACACTGGCGAGTGGAGGAACAATCTGAAACATGGAGAGGGCAGGATGATCTGGATAACGCTGGGACAGGAGTATGCTGGGAACTGGCAAAATGGAGTACAGGTATGATAGTGACGGTGTGGTGGGAATTCTTAGGGTTATACCTGTAACTGATATCGAAAACCTGCAGTTTATGATTTATAGAACATGGTATGAGATAATATTATATTTTTATGTAAACTTGATTGAAACTTTAGTTCTTGATCTCATTGACTCTCCTTTCTTTCAGAATGGGTATGGCACACAAACCTGGTTGGTGAATGCAAAAGAAGGTGCGGAATATGTTAGGGACAACCAGTACAAGGGGGATTTCCTTGAAGGTCGAAGGCAGGGAAAAGGAACCTTTTACTATGGTGGTGGTGCCATCTACACTGGAGAATGGAGGAATGATAAAAAGCATGGAAAGGTTGGACACACATAGCTACAGTTATGTTTGCCTAAGAATGATAGATTTTAACAAGTCAAATAAAAAAGGAATCAGATTCAAATACAAGGCATCTTATTGGCAGCCATGATAAACACATGGAAAATAACATTTTACTGGAGTAGCATGACTTTGAATTTTTTCTTTTTATAGCACGACATTAAATAATTGTTTCTAACAATAGCAGTTCTCACTGATGCAAAAATAACAACCCCTTTGAAATAAAAGCTTTTGTTTCTAAGGGTGAAACAAAGAGCATTAAAATACCTGTTTGCTAAAATATGTGGAGTTTCCATGTAAAGCCATTTTATTCAAATCAAAATAAATAAAAAAAATTCATCAGATAAATAAGATGTACCCATAGTAAACTTTTTTTTATGCTTATTTTATAATTTCTTCGGTCTCTCTAACTTTAAGATTTATTGTTGTATTTGTTATTTTCCTATTTCATGATTTATTCATTTCAGAATAGATGATTTTTTAAATATATATATTTTTTCAAAATGTAGTCGATTTATTTTTTCAAAACATATCTACTTATTTCCTGGTTGATCTAATGATACATTTAAGAAGGAATTTATTTATTTTATAATTATCTTTTTTATTACAATTTTATTTTATATAGCTTTTAAGTATTTTAAGAACTTTTTTAAACTTTATTTTTATATTTAAGATCTTTTTATTCTTCGTCTTTTATTTTAGGTTATTTGACTGAGAGGACAGTGTTCCCTCTATGGAACGCCTCAGTCTATTCAGAACTATTTGATTTAAGTTTTGTTTAGTTTTCTTTACTTGAGGAAATGCATTTATTTTATGCACTATTTTTTTTTTAAATTTTATAATTATAAATGACTTATTATGGTTTTTTTATTTATTTATTTACCTAAGAATAAAATGGATCTCCATAAGTTTGCCTTGAACAAATTTCGCTTTGACTACATTAGACTAATATTGAGTTCAACACCAAAGATAAATATGGCATCATGTAAATCATAAAATTATAAGAGCGGCTCAAAAAAGTAAGGATACCGTGCAAACGTTCACTACTTTTTGTCTCTCATTTCAGACTAATATATAGATTCATTGTGCATTAAATGAATGTCTCCTCAGGAGACAGGACACAGGTTGAGGAAAAATGCAATGGTGAATCAGGTCAAGGGTGAAACATATAGAGTGAATTTTGTTCCAGTATATGTCTTTCATAGGAATAAAAACGCAAATGAATTTGATATTTTAAAGTTTCTGACCTCTGAGCGCTCCATTTGTGACAGTTAGCAACATTTCAAAGAGCAGTGGTGATGGAGCTTCAATAGTTGGAGGGAAGTTAAACAGATAGATAGATAGATAGTGTTGGGTTTTAATCCAGAGAAATGTGAGTTTAAAAGATTTAAAGGAAATAATCAACACAGAGACAGGGTTTTGTGACGTCAGCGTCTGCAGAGCGGAGAGAAGCTGCTGGCTCGGAAAACCAGCACCTTCTCACACAGATCCCTTCATGGCAAAGCCTTTTATTAAGAGTTTACAACATCATAAGGCGGGCCTAAAACAGAAGACCCAGTAATGATTATCTGGGAGGATGCAGGTAATAAGATAGTGTGAATTGACCAACTGGCTGGATGGAAGTCACACAACCGTGTGATTTTGCCTCATGACCTACAGGAGGTCATAAAAGTTTATGACCCTTCTGGTTGAAACACAGGATAGAAATGTAGGATCTTCTTTCTTTCAATGTTTCATATGTCCACACAATAATTTTATAATTATCACTGTAACAGATAGATAGATAGATAGATAGATAGATAGATAGATAGATAGATAGATAGATAGATAGATAGATAGATAGATAGATAGATAGATAGATAGATAGATAGATAGATAGATAGATAGATAGATAGATAGATAGATAGATAGATAGATAGATAGATAGATAGATAGATAGATAGATAGATAGATAGATAGATAGATAGATAGATAGATAGATGGACGGACGGACGGACGGACAGACGGACGGACGTTGAATGCCTGTGTAGTCATAAGCTGCACATAAGCCCCCTGTGTCGTCTAAAAAGGAGAGTGGCTCACTTACAGTTCGCTTATCGACCCTACATGGGTGTGGAAAACACCTTTCTTTACTTGTTGCACAGAGGTTGTGGTTGTCCTAGCATTTCAACAGACCTTAGTAAACTATACTAAACTACAGTAAAATAGACAACAAATCTAAAATATCACATCTTGCTTTGTAATTCCACATACCGTTGATTAATATTAATTCAAAGGTATGCTTAAGTTGGATAAAACAGCTTACTTGTTACATGCATGCACAGTTATACATAGGAGAATGCACACAATAAACAGAAATATAAAGAGGTACATATTTGTAAAACTACATCCACTTATAATTAACACCTATTATGCAAGTAAAACCAATTATATTCAGGTTGCTCTACTTGTCTTTGATCATTAACATCTATAAACGTTACATCGGGCACCCTTGCAACTTATCTGTCTTGTCTTCCAGTGGCGCAACTCTCTTATATCCATCGCTCTGTAAGGACACATTTCTAGCGACAGAAATTGCGACAGCATTGCTCAATGTTGGTGTCCAAGACCGAGCATTTGTATTGGAGTTTCAGAGAAGCACATTTGTCTCTGACCATACATTACAACTAGGTCTGTCAACTGAGGCTTTCTTGTTGGCTGCTCCATTCAAGTTTGTTGATATTTATCAGGATAGGGTTTTATCAATTGTGTTTTAAAACATCTAAAATTATCCCAAATTTTTTTTTTTTTGGATAATTCTAAAAATATGTTTACATCCTGGATTTTAGGGAAAACTCACAACAAAGATGGAGCATGTATTTGAGTGTGAGTTTGATGACGATGTGATGATAGCCTGCTTGGATGAAAACGGAGCTCCACCAGCTTTCGGTAAATAAATACATTATTTAAATGTCCATTAAAATACACTTCTTAATTTTAATGTTGTCATATTTCCTTACAGGTGGCTTTCCTCTGTTAGATTATGACCCATCCATCCCAGTTTCTGACATGGATGTAAACATTGACTGTATCTTGAAGAAGATCCCAAACAGAGACAGTAAAACTGAGAGTGAACTGGTCAGTCTTAGCCTCGTCCTCTAAATGCTTCAACAGATTATGTTCTCTGTGTTCTCTCTCTGATGCTGCTGCTACGCTGTCACAGGTGAAGTTTGTGTTGCTGGGGAAACGCACGGAGCTGAAGCATATTTATAGCTTCTATGCCAGACTTGGCCGTTCCAGTCCTCCTGACGACTTCGTCCTGATGTCCTGCCTGCAGTTCTGGCGCTTCCTTAAGGACTGCAATATCCACCATCATGGTTTTACTCTAAAACAGATAGACAGCTTCATCAGAGGTGAAAGCCACATTTACAGGACTAATTAACCTCAACAGATGTTGAGGAAGTTTGGGTTATCATTTTCTTTCTGTATTTCAGAAGAAGAAGGTTTAGCAGAGACTTGTTCTCCTTTCACAACCATGCAGCTTTGGAAGTTTCTCAAGTGGCTAGTGCTTGTGTCCTACTACATTTATGGGAAAGATCTACTGTAAGGAAAACATCCCTTCCGGTAGATGCAGTGTCTAACAAAAAGTCATTTCTGCATTTTATTGGAAAATTATCTGACATATCTACAAAAGTAGTATCGTTTTGAAGTTAGAGATAAGATACATCAATTTTAATGTTGTTTTAAACACACAATTCTTTCTTGTCCCTACAAAAAAATAGCATCTCACAGCATGATGCTGCCACTACCATGTCTTTCATCACGGATGGTGTGTTCAGTGTGTTGTGTAGGATTCATTCTACGTATCATTTTGCATGTAGTCAAAAATCTGGACGCACTTTAATGCTGATTTTTGTTTTTATTTTGGCAAAAGCAAAAATGGAAAGATGAAGTGAAAGTAACTTTTAAAAAAAATGTAAAGGTTACATCGTTTCCATCTACAGGTCCAAAAAGCACCATTTGAGAGATTGTATATCCAAAATGCTGATGGACGATGTCCTTCCAAATGCGATGAACGTAAAAGGTGATGACGTCGTTTTATTGATAAATATTGACTAGACAGAGGAAAGGAAAACAGAAAGGAGAAAAGAACATTTATTTATATATATATATATATAAATAAACAAAACACACTATACAGAATATGTTTGCCTATTTAGTAGTTGTTTCGTTATCAATTTCTTCAAGATTTATTTATATTTATGTAATGTATTTATCTATTTTAAGGTGTATTAATTTTAAGGAATTTAATTTTATAATAATTTTATTTTGGTTAAAACATTTATTTATTTTAAGATGTATTTAGTTATAAATGTAATTATTAATTTATTTTCTTAAAGGTATAGTGGAGGATGTTCTTTTTCCGGGTGGATTATCAAAATAAGTGGTGCTCCTAATTGTCAATCATTCTGGTCATTTGTTTACTTAAGAACGTTCTATAAGCTCGTCCCCATTTTCACCTCCCCGTGGTGAGTCTGACATAGTGGAAAAATTGCAAATCTTCTTTTTGAAAGTAAGCAAAGAGTAACTTTTAAACAGAGCGTGCACAAGGAGAAATTGGCTTGTGGATGCTCTCGTATGCGTTTAAAAGATGTTCCCTCTCGGGAGCGGGTACAGGATGGTGCATGTGCATTTTTTTTTTCTAAAGTGGAGAGGGCGGGTTTTTTCAAAAATTTGCTCAAATCCTCCACTATCCCTTTAACAATGGTCTTTTGTTTTGTCAAACCTTTTTTAGAATTTTAAAAATCTCTTTTTATTTACAGCCTCTTTTTTTTTCTCCTTATTTTATTTATTGTTCTTATATTCAAATAAGGGGGCAGAGTTTGTTCTTCGGGTGCCTCATTCTTGTCATAATTTTTCAAGATATGTTTTATACACTTCATTTTATTTGATGTTAAAATGCGTTTATTTTGAAATATTTATTCATAATTTAGTTACTGTAGTATTTGTTTAATAAAATGGCTCTCTATACATGTTGCGGTCTATGCAGTAAAAAATACCAACATTTATACAATTTACCAAGTATTTATTGGTATTTTTAATATGTATGTATTGAATTAATGTTATTGTAAAATTTTTTATGTTTTAATGGGACACAATAACACAACTAATGAAATCAATTAATTTAGCAAATTTCACATTAATTAAGTATTGCTGAACAGATCTCCCTATAATAGCATATTTCTTACACAGGAACATTTTTCAATTTAGTCGTTCATGTTTACTTATTCTTATTACATTACTTTTATTTGAATAAACTGCATCTGTCTTAATCCAGGTTTGCTGTTCCGGCAGCCAGAACTAACAGTGGAGGCTCTGAAATATGCAAACAGGTGCTGGGAAATCTTTGAGAAATTCTGCAGGATCTACTCAGCCCCCGGAGCCAACAAATCCATGACCTGCAGACAGCTGCTGAGGATGTTCAAGGTGCTGCATCTACATACCATACATAACCTTCTTCTTTTCTTCATTCTCTTAATTTGATTTCAGTTGAGGGCATTCAAAACTTGTTTCCTCATTCAGTTTGACAAAGGTTTAACATCCTGTTCAAAAGTATAGTGTGATATTATTTTAAATGTTTTAACGTTTGATTTGTTTAGCAATACAATATTAACTAACACATTTGCAACACTAGTATATTCGTACTGAATAACAAAAATTTTTAACAGACTGCTGACGATAACTATGGGAGAAAATTATAATAAAAATACCATTTTAAACGTATACATTTAAATCATGCAATTAGAAATCCGATTTAAAAGTGTAGATTTAAAACCCAAAAATCGTAAATCTTTTTGTAGCCTTGTGTTGTGATGAAAGTGTGACTATCCAATAAGAGAGCTGGTTACATATGAAGAGCAACCGTGATTGGTTTAACTTCATTTTCCATGTGTTCAGGGATCAGAAGGTTAACAGATATGCCCAATGGACTGGGTTCAGTAAAAAAAATGATTTCAAAATGAACAATGAAAAAGATAAAAGAAATGGAAAGCAGAAATACCTATTTAACTATTCGTTAAGGAAATGTATTTACAATCAGATTTTGTCATGATTTGCTTGTGGTTTGAGGACCCAAATGCAGAGGCAGGGAGGCAGAGGCGAGTTTTGTTGATTTAATGCAAGGTAAACAAACAACAGGCAGGAATCCAAAAATAAAAAAAATAAAAAAATCCAACAAGAAAAAAGTTAAACAAACCAGAAACCAAAACAATCATGACGAGGTAAGACTCAGAGAAACGGAGTTGGAGGAAGTTAGACAAGGAACTAGCACTGAAGAACTCCACAAGGAGTGTATTTAAGGGAGACTGAACAAAGAGAGGACTAACAAGCAGATTGGGAGCAGGTGTGAACAGAGCAGACAGGGAAAAAGGAGAACACAAGAGAGCAGCAGAGGGCAACAAATAAAAACCATAAAACTGAAAAAAATAACCAGAGAACACAACAAAATAAGAATTAAACCACTAAAACTAGAAAACATGGGGCAAAGTAAAACTGAAAACGATATGGAAATGCAGATTGTTAGTGGGTGACCCAGTCTTTGAAAAACCAGAGGTAACCCGTTGATTTAAGTGGGAAAGAGGCTTTACAGAAGCAGAGAATTGGTCCACATTGTAGCCACAAATCATCTGGTAGGGGTGGTCACAGGGGGGCTAATGGTTAACTAAGGAATGGCACCGACCCAGGAAATGGAGTAAAAATTGTTACATTATTGTTCTTAAAAATAGCACATTTTGTAAAGCTAAATGTAAAAAAAAAAAAAAAAATGGAAATGGAAATTTGAAAAAAGGTGATCCAGAACTTAAACTTTAAAAAAAGTTTAATCCAAAAAGGTTTTGAGAGTACCATTGTTTCTTCACATATTTTTTCTATTTTATTTTTCATATTTAATTTTTTACATTACATTTTTTTATTTAAATGTTATATTTCAAAATAAGCTTTTCAGCTTTTTTATTTATTTATTGTCATTACACTGTCTGCAACTCTCTGCATTTAACCCGTGTGGGGTTAAGCGTCTTGCTCAGGACCCAATGTAGCAGTCTGTGGGAGTGGGGTTTGAACTCTGAACCCCTGGATTCCACCTTTTTTTTTACACTTTTTTTTTTAATTTTCAGATTAAAGAAAATTGTTTTAATCTAAATAAGGTTTTAAGAGTGACTTTGTTCTTATCCCAGATTTATTTTTCAAGATTTAAAATTTTCAGGTTCTCTTCTTCAAAAATACATTTGCCAAATAAACCAAACATTTTTGTACTGATAAAATCTGAGAAAAACAAAAAAAGTTTCTTGCAAAACAAATTCTTATAACGTTTGCTCATAAGAACTTGTTTTGTAAATGGAACTTTGACAAAAACATCATTTGGAAAATACTTTCCAAATGTTTTTGTCAAAGTTCCATTTACAAAACAAATTTATATAACGTTTGCTTATGACAACAATGGAACAAAGTTCACTCCATACCGATGCTCTAATGTCACTAAGACATTTAAAGCATTGCATTAATTCATGTATTCTCACCACTCCAGGATCTCAGGCTGTATGATCACCAGCTGACCACAACAAAATTACTAGAGCTCATTTCTGCAGAGAACCCTGACTGCTCCAGCCAGTTTCAACATTTTGAATTCGAGGTCTACCTTTCCACTGAACTCATCCATCATTTTAAATCAAACTTGTGACTTAGTGTGTATCTCTAAACAACAAATGTTAACAGGGGTTTTCTACTAATCTCTGTTGTAGGTTGTGTTCCTGGAATTTTTTGAGGTTCTTTTGGGCTGTGCAGAATTAAAGTCTCAGCAGGGTTCTGATACCCCGGGGCAATGCCAGGACCAGAATACCTCTAAGAGCCCCAATGGAGAGAAATTGCCTGGGAAAGAAGAAGATAGTACAAATAAATACTCCCTTGGGGTGAGAATATTTTCTGTTTACTTGTAATTTGTGAAATCATGCACTGGAAGTCCAAACCTCATTATCCAGCTGCTTTCATTGCCTGTTTACATTCATTGTCTGAAAGAAAATCCCAACTGCATTATATGTTATCTAAAAGAATGCTTCTGATAAACTGCCACCGCATTACCAGAAAAATAACATAAGCCAAATAATAATATCCTGTCACTCTGCAGGAAATGAGGAGTGATGAATTAAAAATTGAGGAGGTGAAGAAACTACAGCTTACAGGTTTGGCTTGTTTAGTTTTGTTGCATACATCTATTTGTGATTTTCTTCCCGCAACATGTTATTTCCTAGCTCCTACTGTTTTTTACCAGATGTAATGAGTAAAAAGGACATGGTTAGAATATAGTCACTCCCACTTATTTATTTATCGTGTTGAAAATGTTTTTATTGCACTTATGGAAAGCACTTAGCTTCAGCAGGTGCTGTTGTGAAGCGCTATATACTGTAAAAAAAAAAGTTGATTTATTGATTAAACAAATACAAATGTTATCCTCACTACCAAGGAAAATGATCTGCAGAGCAGATGTATGTATGTATGTATATACATATATATATATATATATATATATATATATATATATATATATATATATATATATATAGAGAGAGAGAGAGAGAGAGAGAGAGAGAGAGAGAGAGAGAGAGAGAGAGAGAGAGAGAGAGAGAGAGAGAGAGAGAGAGAGATATGTATGATATATAAAAAATACATTTTTTGTCTTTCTAGAGAACTTCAAGGAGCAGGATGATTTGAAAACAAATGGAACAGGGGCCAAAGAACATCAAGTACAAAGCAGGATCCTGACCGTCCAAGAGTTTCTTAACAGCTGTTTCCTCCCAGCAATGGATCATTAGTTGTTGGTTACTAAATATACTTAGATCACTAAGTGGGTCCTAAATGAAAAAATGTGCCTCGATTTAAAGATAAAAAAAACTCAAACAAAGAAGCTCTTTCTTCTTATCTAACAGGCTAAAAATGTACTATCAGGCAGTGTTTGTGTTAAATCTGTACGCAGTTATTACATGTATGTTTAATCTTACTGGAAAATAATAAATGTCACAAAGACTCATTTGTTCTAAATTTGGGTTGACCTGTACAGTTTTGTTCTAAAGTGCCAAGAAGAATGTTTGTACTCCTTAGACCTTTTTGTATTAGAACACCTTTGGTAAATTTTTCATACAGACCAAACATTTATCACAATGCAACCTGAGGTAGATGAACCGCAGTAGTATTATTAGAGAACATCTGTGAACTAACAAACCAGGACAAAGTTGTCGTTCTGATCTGATAGACAAAACTATCAAAGCATTAATTAGATAAGCCCTTAAGATAACCCTTGGTAACTCAGGGGGAGCTGCAGGTACCCAAATCTTCCATGAGGGAAATTTTAGCCAAGATAGGTATCAAACTGGAACTCCACAAATCCATCCCTTATGAAAGAGTAAGAGAAAGAGAGAATATTTGGCCTACATGAAACATGCTATGTCGCAAACAAGTAACTCTGAACATACCCTGAACACACAATTCTCACCTCATTATAGGATGGTTGCAGCAATGGTTCCTAAAGTGGGGATTGGGACCCCTCTGGGGGTCATGAGACACCAAGTGGAGGAGTCACAAGATGGTTTTAATAATCATTGTTATGTGATCCCTGAGGTATATGGAGGCCAGAATATATAATACATTCTTTAAATATTCGGTATATTAAATATATAAATATGAACATTCCATACATTTAATAAATGTACTATAAAATAAGTAGATGTTATATTTTTATCTAAGGCATGATTCAAACATTAAATATACCATATTATTGTAAAATGTACAATTATATTATCAAATGTCCCATCAAATGATGAAAAATATGTTTAACATAGCTTTAAATATCATTGGAAAGTAAATTTATTTAAAAAAAATCATATATTAACTTTACTTCATAAGTTTCAATAGATATATCATGGAGTAGTTATATGTAGTTTAAGAAGTTTGCCTGTTTTGTTGTTATTTTTGAGTCACAGGCCAAATAGTTTGCAAACCCCTGGTTTAGATCCAAGCATTTTTTAAGTTCTCTGATAGACTAAATGTGGCAGAGAAGCTGTGGTAAGAATTCAGTCTGACTAATGTTGAAATCTTGAGCTCAAATCTAGACTGCAAACAATGTTTAATCTTAGACAAATGGAAGATAGGATGGCTTTACATGTTTCTAGGAAGATAAAGTCTGACATGAGGGCTGTGTCCAAAAGCCCACCCTAACCCCTAAATCCCTCAATCACTTTATAAAGCGGAGACTATATAGTGGACTTTATAGTGAACTCATCAGTTCAACAGATGATCTCTACTTTTCGCTCCCTGTTTTTCACGTTACTCCTCCTACCCGCACAGCGCCTGCACCATCTTTGTTATTTGTTGCCACCACAACGAATCCAATGATGCTTTGTGAGGAGAGCTATGTCCTATACAGGTGCTGGTCATAAAATTAGAATATCATGAAAAAGTAGATTGATTTCAGTAATTCCATTTAAAAAGTGAAACTTGTATATTATATTCATACATTACATACAAACTCATATATTTCAGATGTTTATTTTGTTTAATTTTGATGATTACAAATGACAACAAATGAAAATCTCAAATTCATCATATCAGAAAATTAGAATATTGTGAAAAGGTTCAAAATTGATGGCCCCTGGTGCCACACTCTAATCAGCTAATTAACTCAAACCACCTGCAAAAGCCTTTAAATGGTCTTTCAGTCTAGTTCTATAGGCTACACAATCATGGGGAAGACTGCTGACTTGACAGTTGTCCAAAAGACGACCATCGACACCTTGCACAAGGAGGGCAAGACACAAAAGGTCATCGCTAAAGAGGCTGGCTGTTCACAGAGCTCAGTGTCCAAGCACATTAATAGAGAGGCGAAGGGAAGGAAAAGATGTGGTCGAAAAAAGTGTACAAGCAAGAGAGATAACCGCACCCTGGAGAGGATTGTGAAACAAAACCCATTCAAAAATGTGGGGGAGATTCACAAAGAGTGGACTGCAGCTGGAGTGAGTGCTTCAAGAACCACCACACACAGACGTATGAAAGACATGGGTTTCTGCTGTTGCATTCCTTGTGTCAAGCCACTCTTGAACCACAGACAGCGTCAGAAGCGTCTTGCCTGGGCTAAAGAGAAACAGGACTGGACTGCTGGTGAGTGGTCCAAAGTCATGTTCTCTGATGAAAGTAAATTTTGCATTTCCTTTGGAAATCAAGGTCCCAGAGTCTGGAGGAAAAGAAGAGAGGCACTTCATCCACGATGCTTGAAGTCCAGTGTAAAGTTTCCACAGTCAGTGATGGTTTGGGGTGCCATGTCATCTGCTGGTGTTGGTCCATTGTGTTTTCTGAGGTCCAGGGTCAACGCAGCCACATACCAGGAAGTTTTAGAGCACTTCATGCTTCCTGCAGCTGACCAACTTTTTGGAGATGCAGATTTCATTTTCCAACAGGACTTGGCACCTGCACACAGTGCCAAAGCTACCAGTACCTGGTTGAAGGACCATGGTATCCCTGTTCTTAATTGGCCAGCAAACTCTCCTGACCTTAACCCCATAGAAAATCTATGGGGTATTGTGAAGAAGAAGATGCAATACACCAGACCCAACAATTCAGAAGAGCTAAAAGCCACTATTAGAGCAACCTGGGCTATCATAACACCTGAGCAGTGCCACAGACTGATCGACTCCATGCCACGCCGCATTGCTGCAGTAATACAGGCCAAAGGAGGCCCAACTAAATACTGAGTGCTGTACATGCTCATACTTTTCATGTTCATACTTTTCAGTTGGCCAACATTTCTATAAATCCTTTGTTTTTATTGGTCTTCAGTAATATTCTAATTTTCTGATATGATGAATTTGAGATTTTCATTTGTTGTCATTTGTAATCATCAAAATTAAACAAAATAAACATCTGAAATATATGAGTTTGTATGTAATGTATGAATATAATATACAAGTTTCACTTTTTAAATGGAATTACTGAAATCAATCTACTTTTTCATGATATTCTAATTTTATGACCAGCACCTGTATAGTCCATGTAGACGAAATACTTCCTTGATCACAACGCTTAGAGTCAGTGTAACCAATTAAAAATCAGTGGGGACTGAATAAAGAAAATTGACAACCAGTTAAGGTCTGGAAACATTTTAAATTATAATCTGTTACTTTAAAGAGAATTTAAGACTGAAATATCTATTTTAAAATCTAAAGTGTTTTTTCAAGTAGAGAACAACAATTGTTCAGTTTGGTATATAGACAATTTCCTGATTCACATATTTAATAAACACCTGAACTGGCTGTTTGTTATTTTTCTTTTTCTTTTTTTATGGTTTAATGAGAGAAGTGGGCTTTAGGCTGCAAGGCGTTTAACCTGAGTTTGAATGGTGACAAAGCCATTCTCAAGCACATATCAAGGTGCACATTCATGAACCTGGATTGATATTTGTTCTGAATATGGTGAAGAATCCTGCTTCACAGAACAGAATTGACAAAGACTCCTGGATAGGTGTTGAAAATGTATAAAAAAGAATTGATTGAAAGTCTGGTTGTCTTCTAATTCATTCTGAAAAAGTCGCATGGAAAAAAAATAATTAGAAGAATTTTATTGATACAATTACTTTAGTCTGAATTTAGGCTGAATTTTGTTTGATATGCATGAACAGGAGTAAAGAACAGTTTGGTGAGACGGTATGCTTGAGATCCAGTGGACTGTATGAGCTGATACCAGTGCTTCACTGAGGCAGCTGGAAGATGGAAGACCTGCTTGCATAACACAGGCTAAGAACCTGTTCATAATGAGCAAGCATGAAGCGACAGTGGAGAGGAAAAACTCCCCATTGGGAAGAAACCTCTGGCAGAATCAGGCTCAACATGGAGGTCTTTTGTCGGACCGGTTGAAATGAGACAGGGAACGCAGTAAGAGTCCGGGAAGAATGAAACTCTGATTAAGCTTTGGCTACAATGGCGGAGGAGGGACTGGAGGTGGGTTAAATCGGGGCCATTCTGAATTGAAGCCAGACATAGAGCAACCACTGCCTGCATTTTGGGTAGCAGGGAGAGTTGTGGATTGGAGACCTTTTAATATGAACTCTGGATGCTGATGGGGCTTCTGTGGGGGTGTGGTTCAAAGCTTATTAGCTTGTGTCGGACACAGAAGAAGGCTGTTGGGATCCAGAGGCTTGCCCACCAGAGGGCGCCGAGGATCCCTTCCTGATTGTTTTTTCTTCTGTTGGGATCTGGGGTACTGTCTACCTTCCTCAACCAGAGGGCGTACTGGATCTCCTGAAGCTGGAGCTCACTTCACCAGCTGATTCTCATCTACTCATCAGGGGACCAGTACTTAAGTGGGCTGTGGACAACACTCCAAAGCCAGAGTGTTTTGCCAGTTATGGTTAGCAGATCTGAGCCAACCTGCCTGTCTGAATCTAGACTCCCTGATAACCTGAACCTGAATCTAATCTGTTTTTGTCCTCTCTGCTACTAGGAAGAACCTGTCTGAAATTAGAAACTCAGGAAGAGTTTCTCTGTCAGAAACCAGTCTGTCTGATTACTGGGGAACCCTGGAGATCAGAAACTCAGGAGGAGTTTCTCTGTCTGAAACCAGTTTGCCTGATCACGGAAAGAACCCTGGAGAATCAAACCTGTCAGCCCTCAGCCTGCCGTCTGCCTCTGGAACCTCCAGGTTTCCCCCCTCTGCCACTTAGCTCAAATCTCTGAACAGGTACAAACCTGCGCTCAATCTACCAGCAAGATTACCTGGCTTCTGCTAACCATTCTGTCCCCCTCTGCAGTGAGAATCAGTCGTGACCAGTCCTGGACCAGATTATTCCCCTGAACCAGTCCTGTAATCAAACCTGTGTGTTTAATAAACCTTTGAACTTTTCCCCCTGTCTCCGGTTGTGTTCTGCATGTGGTCTAGCAACCAAAACCCATCATGACAAAGGCAAGTAATCAGTTTATTCAGTTCAACTTCCACCTAAGCAATATTTGTGTTTCAGAACAGAACCAAAACTTAACTGTTAAGGTATCAGTTTATAGCAGTGTTGTGGCACAGCCTGTCCCCCTTACATCACACCTTGAACCGTGCCCCCATGGCACCTTTAAAATCCACCAGAAAAAACATTTCTTCCCCTCCTGCCCTGAGTCCTCTGTCTGGATGCAACACAAAGTCCCAAAGTTCCAACTGGACTTCATGTTGAACGTGGTGCAATCTCTGCAACCGTAGTCCATTTTTGCATGTGAAAAGGACTGCATCCATCTTCGAACAAGCTCTGAGCTGAAAACTCAGCATAACCTTGCTGCTACTGCCCATTCTGCTACAACAAATAGCACCCGGTTCCTCTCCTGGCCAGACGCCCTGATCCTTAAATCATGTCGTGTGTATGAGAATGACATACACGTTTAAATTTCTTTCCCCATCACAGAAACCCATGACTTTGAGAAAGCGATAAAAAAAAAAAAAATTGTTTTTTTTGATTTTTCTCATAGAATTGGTCCATAATTTTGCCACTTATGGATGTGAGAAAAAAAAATACTTTTAATATATATTTTTCATTTGAAAAAAAAACAAAATATTTATTTTAATACATTAACGTCATCACATATCTGCGTTCTTTATTCGATTATTTGATTCAAATGAAATGAATGTCTGACCATTTGCTAAAAAAACTGATTTCATCATAGCGTTCATTAAGTGCACTCATTGCATTTTTTTTTTATACCTCACTGATACTTTATTTCTGGATTGCTTTGTTTAACATCCATTACAAATTTAGACACTTTCCAACATCAGACGTTACATTTATTTGGGAGCTTTTATTAAGTTGATAGACAGTTGATAAAATGTGATACTTCAGGCCAGCTGACAGAGAGATTCACATTTCAGTTTGTGTAGAAAACAGTAAGAGTAATAATTTGAATTCTTCAACACTTAGCCAGGATTTTGGGATATTTTTTAAAGTTAATCCATGCCAAAGCTTTTACACCCCTAAAACATTTCACATTTTAAATTACACTCACAAACCTTAACTGTAGTGTTGAATTATGGGACCAGAATGTTCACATTTTGGAGAAAGCAGACAGGTGGTTTGAAAGGGGTGCAAAGGAACCCATTCCTGTTAAGAAAAACAACTTTAAACAGAGGGAGTGCTGTTTATGTTAATCAGCACAGCTGATCCTTCTATATGACAATTTATATTAAAAAAGGAAGCAACGTTTAGCTGTTTCAGTCGTTAATCCAGATCACATCAGAGGCTTCCTCAGCCCATCGTCCTCTCTGGTTTCCACCAAGCTCAGGTGGAGCGAGCTCTCCTTGCTCGTTGCCGCTGATTCTCTCTGCGGCGATTGATGGCTTTGGTGCTGGCACGGAGCTTACGCATCCTGAGAGCACGAAGCCGCAGCTGGAGGTCCTTTGGGATCTTCTCTCCTTTGGCTCGGATCTCCTTTAGCCTCTGTATGGGTGTTTTGGTGAGGGTGAAGTCACAGATGGTCGGATGAGGCTGCTGTCCAACGCGGCAGCGACGCACAGATGGGAAGTAACCCTCAGCCCAAACGATAACCTTATATTCGCCTGGGTTCAGCAGACGCCAGTAGTCCCCATCTGCAGCTATAAGAGATTAGATAAAAACACAGGTTAAATGGAAAATCTAGTACTTTTGTAATCTGAAACATGTCTTTGCTCTTTAGTAGGAGTTAGACTTCTTTTAATTTGTTTTCAATAGGCTACTGTGTAAAAATAAATTAAAAAACAGGCTCTTAAAAAGTCCTTGTAATCGTAATAAAAACCTATTTAAAGTTAAACTGTATAAAGCCTATTATTGGAAGTACGAAACAAAAATTTTTGTAAAACAAAAAAAGATGGACTTCTCTTCAGTTTGTTCTGTTATTAACATAAATTAAAATTCACCATCACATGTACATACGATTTGTTTCTAATTAATGGTTAAGATGTTATAATGCTGGATTTAAAGGTACATAGTCACATCATAGCCTATATCTATACCTAAAAGATTATTTAGAGCCTAAATAGAACCCCAGCATCGGGCGCCATGGACCGATATAAAGAGACGTGGCGCCATCTACAGGCCTGCCAGATGGTGGCCATTGATGCCGCTACTAAATAAGCTCCACTGTGCTGTATTGCCTACTGGAAACCAGACAACTGAGAGGAAATTGCTTAAAGCAACCCTTGGTGAAAACGCTGACTGTGTCTTTGTGACAGAACCTGTAAAACGTTACAAGATGTTTTCCCAGATATCAGGTTAATTTTTATTGACCAGATTAAAAACTTAAAATCAAATACATCAGAAACAAAATAACCAGTTATTCTCTTTTATCTACCATAATACATTTTTTTTTACATTTTTCTTTGAAATTCTTCTATGTCTTTAACAGCAGCTGATGCAGACGGGGCCTTGCAGAAGAAAGAGCGCCACAGGCAGAAGCTGCAATATCAGGTATCTAAACAGCACCAGAACAAGAAACATTACACATACCTCTTAAATATCTGAACATTTTGTCAGACTTTTAACCATCACATTATGCATTATCTTGATTTAGCTCCAAAATTTACAATGAAATGTTTGTGTTTAAAAAAAGGAAGCTGACTTATGCTGTTCTGTAGCTCTCCTGGTAGACAGCTTTTGACTTTGGGGGCAGTTGTCTGTGTAGAAATAGTAAGAATTCCAACCCATCTACTCCTGTACATTGTAATTGTTGTCTGGATCAAGATCCATAATCTGACAAGTAATAGCAAAGTGAACATTTAAAGACTTCAAGGTGAAGCGTTTGATCCTAAGTAAACTGTACAGTGTTGGTAGTGTCATGCTGTGGAGATAATATGAAGAGAAAACTCCTGTTTGAATGTTAGAGCTTATAATAAATATGCACAATTGATAAAGGAGGTCCCAGATATATTTTGAGTTGCTATACACACTTCTGTATCAGCCTTGATGACTCTGTGTCCTCCACTGCTCCTCTCTCATGTGGGGTCCCACAGGGCTCCGTGCTTGGCCCTCTTTTATTTTCTCTCTATCTACTCCCACTTGGCTCCATTCTCAGGAAGCATGGCATTTCCTTTCACTGTTATGCTGATGACAGCCAGATGTATGTCCCCCTCAAAAAGGCTGATTCCTACTCTGTTGAGCCACTGTTAAAGTGTTTAAATGACCTTAAAGCTTAGATGTCTTTAAATTTTCTGAATTTTAATGAAGAAAAGACAGAAGTCATGGTCTTTGGTGGCACATCTGTGACCCCCCCCCCAGTTGATCTCGGTTCTCTAGCGCAATATTGTAAACCGATTGTAAGAAATCTCGGGGTAAAAGTGGACTCAGACCTTAAATTTGACAGCCAGATAAAAGCTGTAGTAAAATCTAGCTTTTTCCAGCTAAGGTAGCTGGCAAAGATCAAACCAGTCCTTCAGAGACAGCACTTTGAGACAGTAATCCACGCCTTTGTGTCCACTCGGCTGGATTACTGTAATGCACTTTATGTGGGGATTGCTGGGTCCTCAATTGCTCGTCTTCAACTGGTTCAAAATGCTGCTGCACGTCTTTTAACTGACACACGCAAGTACGAGCACATTTCACCTATTTTAGCTTCACTCCACTGGCTGCCCATCCATTGTAGGATTCATTTTAAAATTCTTTTATTTACTTTTAAAGCCTTGAATGGCCTTGCCCCAATTTACCTCTCTGAGCTTCTGCACCACTACACTCCCAGCCGATCTCTCAGGTCAGCTGATCAGCTGCTCCTGACGGTGCCTAAAGCAAGGCTTAAGCTCAGATGGGATCGAGCGTTTTCTGTTGCAGCTCCAAAACTCTGGAATGCATTGCCGCTGCACATTAGACAGGCCACCTCTCTGTCTCATTTTAAAACTCTTCTTAAAACCCACCTCTTTTCTTTGGCTTTTAACACCATGTAGAGTGTTGATTTTATGTACACATGTTGATTTTATGTATACACATGCATATTTTTATCCTGTGCGGGCAGTGCTTTTATTTTATTTTATTTACTTTTATTTATTTTAGTTATTTTATCTTTTTGTGCAGCACTTTGGAAACCTTGTGTTTATTTAAACCGTGCTATATAAATAAAGTGGATTGGATTGGATAAAAGCATTAAATAAATCCTGAGCTGAATTGATAAATAAAAGATAGAATACATTAAATATGTATTTATTTAAGGTTTATTTAGTTTTATGTGAGGGAATATTTTTTTGTAACAGGATATATTTTATTTTGAATGAAATGGATTTGCATGGATGTATTCAAGGTGGCATAATTCCAGTTAAAGAATCTCAAACGAAACAAGAAGAGAAATTCAATTGGTATTTCATTCATTAAAGTTAAATTGGTTTTCGATTAAAAGGGAAGTTAAGCCGTCGGCTGGAGTACGACTTACCTGATCTGATGTCATGGTCATGGTCCTCCACCTTAATGATGGCATTTGCTATTCCTTGTTTGCTGATCTTATCTCTGATGACACCTTTGATTCCTCTGTGAACCTGAATGAGGAGAAAACCTTGTATTATGGACCTTATTTTTTGGAACATGACGAAATGCGATCCTGAAAAAATATTTGAAAGTTTAGTTTAAAAAAAAGGCTTTGGAAAGTGGGTTTGCTGTTCTTTCATATTATATTTTTTTATTTTCCTTATTTGTACACATTTCTCTTTGTCAGACTGAGTTTAATAAATTGTATTCCTTTACCATTGTGTTCTGCCTTCTGGCGGCAGGTTTCCCTCTAGAGTGAGGAGCAAAGATTTCTGCATTTCTACATCTGCATGGACGTTAGCAACAACATTTTTATTGGTCAATGTGGATGCTGCTATCGGGCTTAATGTAAACATATTGTGATATTGTGATCTGTCAAACACAGTTTGAAAAGGATGCAATTCTTAAAGGAGAAATAAAAATGAAAAAGTCAGATTTCTGCAAACTAAAGTTTGAAAAAATAAGACAAAAGAACTTGATTTAAAAAGATATTAATTTGAACAAATAAAATCTAAGAAAACAGCCAAGTTACCCTTAAAGCCTTTTCTGATTGTGACTTTTTTCAAAGATTTACCTTTGGATTGTATTTAATTTCAAATTTCTATTTACAAAACCTGTTCTTTGTATGCAACAATAATGGAACAAACTTCACTCCATATGGACTATACCTACAATTTAATTTGACTCATTAAGCGAATAAACTCTGATAATCCTTGGTAGGTTTGGGGGTCTGAACAGTCTGTTTAAAGTCATGCATCAGCGGTTGATTAGACCACAGTTTTATTAATTAAGATGTAATGACTTTCACCTCACTAATAAAGCAATGATGGTTCTTCATGGGTCCACCACATAAACATGTCCTGGTGAAACCATGTTTGACTGTCAGTACATTGCCTTGTTTTTTTGTTTTTTGCTGGACCTTTCCTATGCTTGTCTGTTTTGCCTGCTGTCTTTCTTAATCTAGAATGATAAACACTGTCTGACTGGTTGGATAGCTTTTTCCTTTTAACTGATGGGAAAATTAACATTATTGGGAAAGTTTAAATGTGAAGAAAAAATACGCAATCTGTAATGGAGCTATTATTTTAATCAGTGTGTGTTTTAGGGAAGGTTTAGGGAGCTCACCCTGGAGAAATAGGTGGGGGGTGGGGGATTTAAAAGCAGGATATCCTTTATGAGCTGGTAAGACTGACCTGCTCCATGTAAACCAGAAGAGACTCCTTGTTGTTCTCCCACTCAACTGGAAGCTCACTGACATGTGGAAACTTATCACAGGACAGCTCTACCGTCACCTCGAAGCAGTTGGTGTGCAGGTAACTGAAGTCGTTCATACCTGCACAACATAAACAAAGCAAATATACCAAACTCTGTCTAAAAGAATACAGTTTGTTTTGGCGTTTTCCAAACACTACAGTTAGCTTTGATTCATCCTCCACCAACCAGACACAAGGTGACTGTATATAACATCAAAAAGATCAGATATCAGTTAAACCACTACTGAGCGGAAAGTGACTGAATTATTGCTTTGAGTGTCTAGTGGCTACATGAGGGATTACATTTTCAGTTTTATTATTTTTTTCTTTACCTCATTTTACTTTCAAAGTTTATTTTATTAGAAAAACGAATTATGGCACAAAGCATTTATTTGCATGGCTTTTTACTGATCATGACAATACATCTAACTGAAAGCAGGATTAATCTGAGAAAGCCATAGATCTGCAGAGCAATTAATAATACCATCAATTTTCTCACGTTCTGATATGAAATTAACTGAGCCGTTCCAGGTTCCGTCATTCAGCATGTCATTTTCAGACATGTAAGAAAAATGAGAATTAAAAGAATGATTATTTCTCACTTCAAAATCAAAAGTTAAGATTACACTACAATAATATTCCTTAGAATATGGTCGCTTAATTTAAACAATTTGGCAAAGCCTTATTAGGTAATGGCACTTTTAAAAAAAACTCCATATAAGCTGAATTAAAACCATCCACTCATTGTCTATAAAAGCATCATTACTTTGTTGTTTATTTCCTGCAGGCATTGAGAGAGAGGCAGAGAACCTCCTGGACAACCCGTTATGTTCATCGCAGGGAAACACAGCATAGCATAGACAACCTGCACACACCTTAAGACAATTAGAGACCAGTTAACCTAACAGTCATGCTTATGGATTGTGGGTGGAAGCCAGAGCAAATACAGAAACCAAGGCATTAAGAAACACACCAAGCTGGGGTTTGAACCTAGAACCTCTTTGGAAGCAACAGAGCTAACAGTTAATTGCTCCAACATGCAGCTCTTGAGTCACATCTTCAAACCTTCCTTTTGTGTCATTATGGAATCATCAAAGAAAACCAACCAGGATGTAAGGAATTCTGGTAAAGTTTGGGTAACCAGCCATCGTACTGCTTAGGAAATGTGATGTCCAAATCAACCCAGGAACAAAACCTTGGGAAGATGTTGGTTATAGCTGGTGGGATAGTTTTATTTTTCTCTGTAAAACAACTCAAATAGGATAAGGGCTAAAAGGCCCCTCAGCTAGGAATGATTCATCACTACAAAATGAAAAGAAAGATTACAGCTTGCAAATGCAAAGTTTTGGGGTGTTTTTTTTTTTTTTTTTTAGCATGTCCTCTGGTCTAAACAAGCGTAAATAGCCACCTTGAGAACACTATCCTAACTGTAAAGTATGTGCATAACAGCGTCAAAGTTATGTTGTTTGGATGTTTTTTTCTTTTTTGCAAAATAATTTGGGTTATTATTATATGGAAATATTGGGGCAACAGTTCCAGAATCATCTGGAAGGGTAAAAACCTTGGACACAAATGAACAAAAGTGTAGCGCCATACTATTCTGAACTTTTGATGCCAGTCATATAATTTGAAGGTAACTCGTCTATATAATAGAGGAACGTATTGACTTTGGTAAAAAGTCATAATGTCTAGGAATTTCTCTCTCCCATGACATTTAGGACCAAAAAATATGTTGTTAAATTCTCCGATTTGACCACAAAAAAGTTTGTTTTAACCTGATATTTTGCAACATGTGAGAGAAACTTAATTTTCTCCTGAATGGGAAGAAGATTCTAGGTTAAAGATAAAGTTATGATCTGAATGAATAAGAGCCTTTCATTAATAGCTAATGATTTTATATCTTGATGCCCTGCTTTGTTGGGGCTGATGTGATCCAGTGACTCACTGCCGGGGACCGTGTGCCAGGCCCCGCCGTTGATGATGTTGTTGTGCATCTGGAAGTCCTCGTAGTGGCAGATGCGGCGGTCGGGGTTGGCCAGCACCAGGTTTGTCGAGGCGTAGACGGTGGCCAGCCAGCGGAAGAAGACATCATCTGCTGTGGGGGTGTCCTCCTTGGGGGCCCAGTCACGGGTGCAGTCGTAGGGATACGTGACGACCAGTTCCCCTCCGTGGAGGTTTGCGCTCAGCACAAAGGGGATATCCTGCATCCAGCTGATGACGGCCCGTGTCTCTGGTGCAACCTGAGCAGGAGTAAACACAATCAGCAGACTTCAGGTTTTGTTAAAGATACGATGTTTCACTTCCATGAGATAAGAATAAAATGTAATATTTTTGACCTGATGGAGCCAATTATTTAATTTTAACTAAAATAAAATGACAAAGCATTGGGGAGCTAATGCAAAAGAAGTCTTTATATCTTTAGGCCTTTGTTTTTGTTTTGTTAAAAGAAATATAAAGGCACAAATTTTTTTCCCCTTAATTTTATTTCCTCCCCCCTGTTTTGTCACAAAAATAAGTTGAAAAGATCAGAATAATTCTTTGGGACTATAAAAACTTCAGCAGGACAATGGGTGACTTCAAAATAAAAAGTTGATCTTGAAAGAACAATCTCTCTTTCTTGTCAAAATTAGATCAGTATGAGATACTTTCACATTTTTCATTTCTTTAATTTATAAAGATTTATGGATTAGAGCATATACAGGAAAAACCACTTGGCAGGAAAAGCACTGAGCTTTATAAATATTTTCTAATCTAAGCATTTTATGGCTCTAAATTGGAGCCATTGCCTTTGATAAAATCAGTCTTGCTGGTGTTGTTTGCAGCACTTATAAAATTCCTAAGCTGAAAAATTTACTCACATGATAAATCTAACATTTCCTATTGTTCTAGTAAGAACATTTCAAATTAGAAACTTTTCTGGGGTAATTCTGCCTTTCATTATTAACAGAAACACCAAAAGAAGCTGTGGCTCCTTACTAAGGCGTCTTCCTGGGTGTAGTATTCTGGGATGGGTATATAGTGGTTGGAAACTTTAGATGCATCAGCAGCGATCTCCTGGGCGTCCCACATGATGTTGTTGAGGTCTGGAAAGTTGTGATTCAGATCGATTCCTTCAAAGCTATACCTCCCATCAGCCCAGCCAGACAGTTCGGAGCCCTGTGGCAGAAAGTTATTTAGATAAAGGACTCATGATGTCCACAGCAAGTAAAAAATAATCACACCCTTTAGTTTTTTCATATGTGTTACATTCAAAACTTACTCTAAAATCTAATTTAGCCTTTTTTTTATCTGCACAAAGTACTTTATTTTAAAAGTGCCCTGTAGTTACTGTGTACAAAAGAGAGTTAGAAAAAAAGGGGGAAAAACAGCCACTCAATAAAACAAAAATGGCTTTTTATTTCTGACATTGATTTAAGATTTCCGATTTTAATCTCAATCTTAGAATTCTGACTTATTGACAGAATTCTGATTTTCATCGCAGAATTTCGATTTATAAATCGGTCTGACATAAAATCTGAAAATAGAAAATTGATTAGAAAATAAACTGAAATAGAAATGGGAAGAAAAGATGTGGAAAAAGTAATAATTTGAAAAAACAAAACTTACAAACAAAATCTATTATGATCAAAGCCTTTTTTTTCCAACTTTAATTTCTGGATTGCATTTTTTTCCCCCTTCAAATTACAGTTTACAAAATGCATTTTTTTGTGTGTGTTTTTTTTTCCATTCACAAACCATGTTCTTTTCTTCAGCATGGAACAAAATTAACTCCATACATAGGAACAATAAGTTATCTCCATCCGCGGCTCTAACCCTCTCTTGTTTACTTCACTGTCTGCCTACAAAATATCGTACCTCTAGTCACTGGATTTTGTGATGGTAGATTCTCATAAAGTATAAGTTTATCAAGTAATGGAACAAAATCACCGTATTTAATCAAGAAGCCTTTTTAAACAAACCAGGGAAAGGGCTACTTTTGCAGACGTGTATAAACTCATAGGGCATGGCAAGGCCTTTTTAACGTAAAAGCAAGTTTTACAAGCAGAGATAGGAAAATAACTACACAAATAGATCGAGCACAACCAAAGTAGTAAAGTCAAAGGAATTGTGTAAAGATCTGAGGGATTATATAGGGTTAAAGCATTAATCAATTAATTAAGGTAGGGACAGGATACATTTACATGGCCCCCTACTTGAATGTTGCCCTAAAGAACCTTAGAGATTGTTGGAGAGACACTAAGTCATCTTTCTCCAATAAATTAATTTAAGCATCACATGGAGAAATAAATGTGCTGCTGTAACCTGGAAAACACTGTTCCTGGTGGGATGCGTGTTAGTCGGGATTGTTTTTCCTGCTATCAGTGAGAATAAGATGAAAACAGAAATGAAGAAGAGACTTTCTTCAAGGAAATCTTCTCTCACCCTTAAACTGAATGAAGATATATTTTCTAACACAACAATGACCAAAAGCACATCCTCAGCTAACAAAAGAGGGACATCAGGTATATTTTCTCTGAGTCTTTTAGTGATCTAATAAGAGCATGATTTTAAATCCCTGCACATTTCTGGAAAGACCTAGAAATAGCTGATCTTCGCACCAGACTGAGGTAGAGAGGACCTGCAGATAAAGAATGAGAGTAAGCATCAGAAAGCAGCTGTAAAGGCTTGTAAAGGCAAATCCAAAAAGACCAGTCACTGCAGAGTATCTAGTAATCTATGCATTCCTTATTTGTTTAAATGTTAAGATTCAGTTAATAATTATATGTATTTTATTATTAAAATAAAATTGACCTCATTGGTTATAGAGTATGCAGTTAATGCCACATCATATGGAAAAAGTAAAGGGGGGAGGAGGGGATACTTTCAATATGAATTCATTCTAGGATCTATCACCTTCTCATAAGCCACTTCATATCCGTCAGGGTTCATGGAAGGGAGAAGGTGGATCCGCGTCTCTGTAACCAGCTGGACGACACGCTGTGTGCCCTTTTTGTATTCTTTGCATAAATACTGCATGAGGTTTAAGACGAGCTCTCGACCCAGTGCCTCGTTTCCATGCATCCCTGCCACGTAGCGAAACTCTGGTTCACCTGCCAAGAGGAGAATTTAGAGGGTCACTTTGATCGCCAAGAAAAACAGCAGGAATTAATTGTATTGGGTCGACTGAGGGGTATGAGAGTTTATTTCAGAAGACCAGAAAACAAAGAGCAGATTTCTCTTTCAGATCATTTTTTTAAGGAATATTACTGAATTGGACCACTGTTACACTCTGATTACCTAGACATAACAGACATTCCTGAGTGTTAAAAATCTAAAACCAGACATCTCTTAGAAATTACTGCTCTGCCACTGGCATTTCACATAAAGCATCAACTGCCGGTTTTCACTCACTCCCTAAAACATTTATATGTGCTCATGAGACTGATATATGCCCTGAACTTGGCATACCCTCCCACTTTGCGCTACACTTTTGAAGTCTTTCAAAAACTTTTCCTGGAGTTGGATGGATTTAAACTGTCCCTGGATTTAAAGGTAGGAAAATATGGTAGGAAAATATGGCACCAAATGCCAATAATTAGCAGTGGGTTCCAGTTAATCTTAGTGGAAGGTCATTAATACTATTTTTTTTTTTACCAAATAATTATTTTACAAAAAATAACAGATACCTTATTTCAAATATCTAGTAGAGATTTAATTCTTCATTGAGAATAGTTAGACAATTTAAGCTGTTAATTTTTAATTCTGTTGATTTTGTTTCATTAATGTTGTAATTGCATTCTTAAAAGTCCACTACTCTCGATGACTGGTTTAAATGTTGAAATTGGACTGTTTCAGTGAGTAGTTTTGTAAGATTTTTATCGCATATTTGAGTAGTGACTATATTACCAGATCTGTGTGGGATGTGGTGTATATGAAATATTTTGTATTGTTGTTTACAACCTTCTCTTTTTTCAGTACAAATTCTAATCCAGTACAACATAATGCACTTTAACTATTAATGTTATATTTGTAAAAACTTTTTGTCATTTAAATAGAGGCACTTTAGAAAAGTACAATTCCAGTTAGAGGGCTGCTCAGTGACGCAGTGGGTAGCACTGCTGCCTTGCAGCATGAAGGTTCTAGGCTCAATTCCCAGCCTGGGGTCTTTCTGCATGAAGTTTGCATGTTCTCCATGAGCATGCACAGGTTTTCTCCGGGTAATCCAGCTTCTTCCCACAGCCCAAAAACATGACTGTTAGATTAATTGTCTTATCTAAATTCTTCTTAGGTGAGCGTGAATGGTTGTTTTTCTCTGTGTTGCCTTGAGACTTTTTGTAAAATGCTGTTTGTTACCTATCCTGCAGGGCTGTAACTTAATTTGTTTAAATAAATCTAACTTACAACTTAGATGTAATCAAGTAAATGTTACTTAATATCTTCACAACTGTTATGTCTTATGGAAAGTTAAATTCACTTGATACTGGCAAGTGAACCTTACTTAATATTGAAGCATAACATTGTACTTAAATCATTTGCGTCAAAATACTTACTACATATTTTTAAGTAGATCTTATGAGTTGTTTTTTCAGTTTAGCAGGTATTGGGAAAGCTAATTAGATTCGATGGGGAAGATCGATGGAACAAAAAAGAGGAAAGAGGCTGAGGAAAGAATTGACATGTTAGATTTTACTTTGTATTGCCTGGTTGGTCCAGCACAAGATATCATTAAGGTTTAAGGTTTCAATCAATCAATCAATCAATCAATCAATCAATCAATCAATCAATCAATCATTATTTACACAGCCCTTTGCAACACAAAAGGTGACCACATTTCTGTGCATAAAATCAATGTAATTGAAAACATAATATATAACAACATATATATATATATATATATATATATATATATATATATATATATATATATATATATATATTTTTTTTTTTTTTTTATTTTTATTATTTATTTATTTTTTTTTTATATCCAAGTACAAAATAAATTAAGTTAAAAGGAATATGACAACATGCTAGTGAATGTTAAAAGCCAGTTTTGGTTAGCAGAACCTGATCCTCAGCCTGCACATAGAATCTCTGTCTGCTCTGGAGAGTAACCTGATTCTAACCAGCCTCTGTCTTCTCTGCCTTATAGGAAACCTGATCGAAGTCTGTAGCTCTAGAGGAGCTCATGTTTGGAAACCTGCTTGCCTGCCCTAAGAAGCCAAATCTGAAGTTCCTCAGCCTGAATCTCCCTGCTAGTTCTCAGGAGAGAACTTGGAGAACTACTCAAGGTCTGAACCTCGCTAGCCTGAAGCTAAGCTCTGCCGTTGCTAAGCTCTCTGCTGAACCCACAGTCTCTAGACCCAACTGGTTCCCTCTCACCGCGTCTGTTTGAATACCCTCAGGTACACAATAGCTTCAGACTCAGTCAAGATTCCTCTGACCCCCTGGCTAACCAAACTATCCCTTCTCTACAGAAGAACCCTCGTGAAATCTGTCCCGGACCAGAACCTGTATCAGAACTTATTATTGAGTGTGTCACCTTTAATAAACTGTTGAACTTTTACCCCTGACTCCGTGGTGTGTTCTGCATGTGGGTTTACTCTGAAAGCCATCATGACAGAGACACTAAAATAGAGCTCATTGCAATAATCATTTCTCAAGCAAATTGAAATGTTCAAATATGGAGTTTCTCCCTAGGAAAGACTGTAATTGTAGAAAAACAATATCTAGAATAATGAATTATTTCATTAATCATTAACCCAGAAGACCTATGAGTACAACTCGTTTCTCAAGTTAGCTAATTTTATTGTTAACCTAAAGTGTTAAAATGGAGGACATTTTCAGATGAGCCAGATTTAAAATCAGGTATCCCTGAATATCAACATGACTCCAAGATTTGTGCTAAAAAAGAAATCATTTCTCCAAAATTGAAATAAAGACTCTTTACCTCCCTTATCCTAGGCACTAGAGTCACCCTGATACATGTAACCACTTTAATAAACAACAGCTGTTGAGACAAAAAAAGAGAATTTCACATCATCTCCTTTTCTGACTGAAAAGTATTGAAATTTTATTTTTCCGAGAACAAAGCAGGACATTTGATTTATTTCTGCTTTTTGGAATACATGGAAAAACCACAGTGAACTTAACAGCAAATGTCTGAAAGCCTAAAGACAATTTATATAAAAAAAATCAAGAACTTAGTTTACATTAGAGGGGGCCTCACTAAACTCCAGCCCGCTCCGTATGGTTCTGCTGCAGGAACAAGGCTGTATAAACACTGCCGGATGTGAAAATGGGCCTCCAAGTAGGAATTTTTCAAATCTAAGAAAAATGAGGAGACATGATAAACTTCAGCCCAGAGAGTAAAAGGCTGTGAAGAACTACTTACCCTATGTAGGATTTAATTAAACCCACATGCTTCAGGTCTTGGAACATATTTAAAAATCGTATATTAACTTTGATTAACTACTGTTTTTAGAAAACCATGTTAGATTTCACCTACAGGACCGACTCCTGGTTTCCCAATAGAACACAAAATCACTTGATAGAACCTTTCTAAAAGAAGAAAAGGTTTCAAAATAAAATTAATTATGCAGAGACCTAAATACATTCAAATCAAAAGCTTCT